>OY997262.1:467857155-469107155 GCA_963921465.1 Triticum timopheevii | reverse complement strand
GCAGCTTGGTGGCAATGACTTTGGAGAAACATCACTATCTCATCTGGAAGATCAACTCCCACTTGATTCAAGTGATTGTTGCACTCAGACAATCTGAGCACAAGCTCAATGATTGAGCTTTTCTCCCTTAGTTTGCAGGCTAAGAAAATTGTCAGAGGTCTTATACCTCTTGGCGTGGGCACGAGCCTGAAATCCCAATTTCAGCCCTCGAAACATCTCATATGTTCCGCGACGTTTCGAAAACGTCTTTGATGCCTCTACTCTAAACCATTTAACTGAACTATCACGTAGTTATCAAAACGTGTATGTCGGATGTTCGCAACATCGACAAACGACGTTTGGGGTTCAGCACACTGAGCGGTGCATTAAGGACATAAGCTTTCTACTGATCGCATAATCGATACTGTCAACTTTCAACTATATTTTCTCTAGGAACATATCTAAACAGTGGAACTAAAGCACGAGTCTACGACATAATTTGCAAAGGGTCTTTTGACTATGTTCAGGATAATTAAGTTCATCTTATGAACTCCCACTCAGATAGACATCCCTCTAGTCATCTAAGTGATTACATGATCCGAGTCAACTAGGCCATGTCCGATCATCACGTGAGACGGACTAGTCATCATCGGTGAACATCTTCATGTTGATCGTATCTACTATACGACTCATGCTCGACCTTTCGGTCTCTTGTGTTTCGAGGCCATGTCTGTACATGCTAGGCTCGTCAAGTCAACCTAAGTGTTTCGCGTGTGTAAATCTGGCTTACACCCGTTGTATGTGAATGTAAGAACCCATCACACCCGATCATCACGTGGTTCTTAGAAACGACGAACTTTCGCAACGGTGCACAGTTAGGGGGAACACTTTCTTGAAATTTTAATGAGGGATCATCTTATTTACTACCGTCGTTCTAAGCAAATAAGATGCATAAACATGATAAACATCACATGCAATCAAATAGTGACATGATATGGCCAATATCATTTTGCTCCTTTTGATCTCCATCTTCGGGGCTCCATGATCATCATCGTCACCGGCATGACACCATGATCTCCATCATCATGATCTCCATCATCGTGTCTCCATGAAGTTGTCTCGCCAACTTATTACTTCTACTACTATGGCTACCGGTTAGCAATAAAGTAAAGTAATTACATGGCGTTGTTCAATGACACGCAGGTCATACAATAAATAAAGACAACTCCTATGGCTCCTGCCGGTTGTCATACTCATCGATATGCAAGTCGTGATTGCTATTACAAGAACATGATCAATCTCATACATCACATATCATTCATCACATTCTTCTTAGCCATATCACATCACATAGCATACCCTGCAAAAACAAGTTAGACGTCCTCTAATTGTTGTTTGCATGTTTTACGTGGCTGCTATGGGTTTCTAGTAAGAACGTTTCTTACCTACGCAAAATGCACAACGTGATATATCAATTGCTATTTACCCTTCATAAGGACCCTTTTCATCGAATCCGTTCCGACTAAAGTGGGAGAGATTGGCACCCGCTAGCCACCTTATGCACCAAGTGCATGTCAGTCGGTGGAACCTGTCTCACGTAAGAGTACGTGTAAGGTCGGTCCGGGCCGCTTCATCCCACAATACCGTCGAAGCAAGATTGGACTAGTAACGGTAAGCATATTGAACAAAATCAACGCCCACAACTACTTTGTGTTCTACTCATGCAAAGAATCTACGCAATAGACCTAGCTCATGATGCCACTATTGGGGAACGTAGCAGAAATTCAAAATTTTCTACGTATCACCAAGATCTATCTATGGAGAAACCAGCAACGAGGGGAAGGAGAGTGCATCTACATACCCTTGTAGATCGCTAAGCGGAAGCGTTCAAGAGAACAGGGTTGAAGGAGTTGTACTCGTCGTGATCCAAATCACTGGAGATCCTAGTGCCGAACGGACGGCACCTCCGCGTTCAACACACGTACAGCCCGGTGACGTCTCCACACCTTGATCCAGCAAGGAGAGAGGGAGAGGTTGAGGAAGACTCCATCCAGCAGCAGCACAACGGCGTGGTGATGGTGGAGGAGCGTGGCAATCCTGGAGGGCTTTGCCAAGCACCGCGGGAGAGGAGAAGGGAGAGAGGTAGGGCTGCGCCAAGGAGAGGTCAAACTCATGTGTTGGCAGCCCCAAAACCCTCAAGTATATATAGGGGAGAGGGAGGGGGTTCGCCCCCTCTAGGGTTTCCACCCCAAGGGGTGCGGCTGCCCCCAATCCCATCTAAGGGTGGCGGCCAAGGGGGGAGAGGGGGGAAACTTGCCCCCCAAGTTAGGTGGAAGCACCCCCTCCCCAAACCCTAGGCGCCTTGGGCCCTTGTGGGGGCGCACCAGCCCACCTGGGGCTGGTCCCCTCCCACACTTGGCCCATGCAGCCCTCCGGGGCCGGTGGCCCCAATTGGTGGACCCCCGGGACCCTCCTGGTGGTCCCGGTACGTTACCGATAAAACCCGAAACTTTTCCGGTGACCAAAACAGGACTTCCCATATATAAATCTTTACCTCCGGACCATTCCGGAACTCCTCGTGACGTCCGGGATCTCATCCGGGACTCCGAACAACATTCGGTAACCACATACAAACTTCCTTTATAACCCTAGCGTCATCGAACCTTAAGTGTGTAGACCTACGGGTTCGGGAACCATGCAGACATGACCGAGACATTCTCCGGTCAATAACCAACAGCGGGATCTGGATACCCATGTTGGCTCCCACATGTTCCACGATGATCTCATCGGATGAACCACGATGTCAAGGACTCAATCAATCCCGTATACAATTCCCTTTGTCTAACGGAATTGTACTTGCCCGAGATTCGATCGTCGGTATACCGATACCTTGTTCAATCTCGTTACCGGCAAGTCTCTTTACTTGTTCCGTAACACATCATCCCGTGATCAACCCCTTGGTCACATTGTGCACATTATGATGATGTCCTACCGAGTGGGCCTAGAAATACCTCTCCGTCACACGGAGTGACAAATCCCAGTCTCGATTCGTGACAACCCAACAGACACTTTCGGATATACCTGTAGTGCACCTTTATAGCCACCCAGTTACGTTGTGACGTTTGGTACAACCAAAGCATTCCTACGGTATCCGGGAGTTGCACAATCTCATGGTCTAAGGAAAAGATACTTGACATTAGAAAAGCTTTAGCATACGAACTACGATCTTTGTGCTAGGCTTAGGATTGGGTCTTGTCCATCACATCATTCTCCTAATGATGTGATCCCGTTATCAACGACATCCAATGTCCATGGTCAGGAAACCGTAACCATCTGTTGATCAACGAGCTAGTTAACTAGAGGCTTACTAGGGACATGGTGTTGTCTATGTACCCACACATGTATCTGAGTTTCCTATCAATACAATTATAGCATGGATAATAAACGATTATCATGAACAAGGAAATATAATAATAACTAATTTATTATTGCCTCTAGGGCATATTTCCAACACCTGGTACTCCGGTAAAATGCCGATTTCACCCGGAACGATTCCGATGTCCAAATATAGGCTTCCAATATATCGATCTTTATGCCTCGACCATTTCGAGACTCCTCGTTACGTCCGTGATCATATCCGGGACTCCGAACAAACTTCAGTACATCAAAACTTATAAACTCATAATAAAACTATAATCGTAATGTTAAGCGTGCGGACCCTACGGGTTCGAGAACTATGTAGACATGACTTAGAAATATTCTCGGTCAATAACCAATAGCGGAACCTGGATGCCCATATTGGTTCCTACATATTCTACGAAGATCTTTATCGGTCAAACCGCATAACAACATACGTTGATCCCTTTGTCATCGGTATGTTACTTGCCCGAGATTTGATCGTCGGTATCCAATACCTAGTTCAATCTCGTTACCGGCAAGTCTCTTTACTCGTTCCGTAATGCATCATCTCGTAACCAACTCATTTGGTCACATTGCTTGCAAGGCTTATAATGATGTGCATTACCGAGAGGGCCCAGAGATACCTCTCCGACAATCGGAGTGACAAAACCTAATCTCGAAATACGCCAACTCAACATGTACCTTTGGAGACACCTGTAGAGCACCTTTATAATCACCCAGTTACGTTGTGACGTTTGGTAGCACACAAAGTGTTCCTCCAATAAACGGGAGTTGCATAATCTCATAGTTAAAGGAACTCTGTATAAGTCATGAAGAAAGCAATAGCAACATACTAAACGATCAAGTGCTAAGCTAACGGATTGGGTCAAGTCAATCACATCATTCTCCTAATGATGTGATCCCATTAATCAAATGACAACACATGCCTATGGTTAGGAAACATAACCATCTTTGATCAATGAGCTAGTTCAAGTAGAGGCATACTAGTGACACTATGTTTGTCTATGTATTCACACATGTATCATGTTTCCGGTTAATACAATTCTAGTATGAATAATAAACATTTATCATGATATGAGGAAATAAATAATAACTTTATTATTGCCTCTAGGGCATATTTCCTTCAGCGTGAGCTATGAAACTATTCCACATTGTTTTAGTTGAAGACCAAACTCGTAACTCAAATATTCGTCTCCGCGATCAGATCACAGAAACTTTATTTTCTTGTTATGATGATTTTTCCACTTCACTCTGAAATTCTTTGAACTTTCAACTATTTTAGACTTATGTTTCATCAAGTAGATATACCCATATCTGCTCAAATCATCTTGTGAAGGTCAGAAAATAACGATACTTGCCACGAGCATCAACACTCATTGGATCGCATACATCGGTATGTATTATTTCCAATAAGTCAGTAGCTTGTTCCATTGTTCCGGAGAATGGAGTTTTAGTCATCTTGCCTAAAAGGGACAGTTCGCAAGCATCAAATGATTCATAACCAAGTGATTCCAAAAATCCATCTTTATGGAGTTTCTTCATGCGCTTTACACCGATATGACCTAAACGACAGTGCCACAAATAAGTTGCACTATCATTATCAACTTTGCATCTTTTGGCATCAATATTATGAATATGTGTATCACTATGATCGAGATCCAATAAACTATTTTCATTGGGTGTATGACCATCAAAGGTTTTATTCATTTAAACAGAACAACAATTATTCTCTGATTTTAAATGAATAACCATATTGCAATAAGCATGATCAAATCATATTCATGCTCAACGCAAACGCCAAATAACATTTATTTAGGTTCAACACTAATCCCGAAAGTATAGGGAGTGTGCGATGATGATCATATCAATCTTGGAACCACTTCCAACACACATCGTCACTTCACCCTCAACTAGTTTCTGTTTATTCTATAACTCCTATTTCGAGTTACCAATCTTAGCAACCGAACAAGTATCAAATACTCAGGGGTTACTGAGGGAGTCCTGGACTAGGGGGTGTCCGGATAGCCGGACTATCATCATCGGCCGAACTATCATCGGCCGGACTATCATCATCGACCGGACTCCAAGACTATGAATATACAAGATTGAAGACTTCGTCCCGTGTCCGGATGGGACTTTCCTTGGCGTGGAAGGCAAGCTTGGCGATACGGATATGTAGATCTCCTACCATTGTAACCGACTCTATGTAACCCTAGCCCTCTCCGGTGTCTATATAAACTGGATGGCTTTAGTCCATAGGACAACAACAACCATTACAACAATCATACCATAGGCTAGCTTTTAGGGTTTAGCCTCCTTGATCTCGTGGTAGATCCACTCTTGTAATACCCACAATATCAATATCAATCAAGCAGGACGTAGGGTTTTACCTCCATCAAGAGGGCCCGAACCTGGGTAAAACATCGTGTCCCTTGTCTCCTGTTACCATCCGCCTAGACGCACAGTTCGGGACCCCCTACCCGAGATCCGCCGGTTTTGACACCGACATTGGTGCTTTCATTGAGAGTTCCTCTGTGTCGTCACCGATAGGCTTGATGTCCTCTTCAATCAACAACGACGCAGTCCTGGGCGAGACTTTTCTCCCCGGACAGATCTTCGTATTCGGCGGCTTCGCACTGCGGGCCAATTCGCTTGGCCATCTGGAGAAGATCGAAAGCTACGCCCCTGGCCGTCAGGTCAGGTTTGGAAGCCTAAACTTTACGGCCGATATCCGCGGAGACTTGAACTTCGATGGATCCGAGCCGCAGCCGAGCGTGCTGCACTGTCACGATTGTTGGGGAACGTAGTAATTTCAAAAAATTTCCTACGCACACGCAAGATCATGGTGATGCATAGCAACAAGAGGGAGAGTGTATGTCCACGTACCCTCGTAGACCGAAAGCGGAAGCGTTATAACAACGCGGTTGATGTAGTCGTACGTCTTCATGATCCGACCGATCCAAGCTCCGAACGTACGGGGCCTCCGAGTTCAGCACACGTTCAGCTCGATGATGATCTCCGGCCTCCGATCCAGCCGAGCTCCAGAGATGAGTTCCGTCAGCACGACGGCGTGGTGACGATGTTGATGTTCTACCGGTGCAGGGCTTCGCCTAGGCTTCGCGACGATATGACCGAGGTGGAATATGGTGGAGGGGGGCACCGCACACGGCTAAGGAATGATCCGTAGATCAAATTGTGTGTCTATGGGGTGCTCCCCCGCCCCCGTATATAAAGGAGCAAGGGGGGAGGCCGGCCGGCCCTTGGGGCGCGCCAAGGAGGGGGGAGTCCTCCTCCTAGTGGGAGTAGGACTCCCCTTTCCTAGTCCAACTAGGAAGGAGGAAGGGGGAAGGAAGGAGGGGGAGAGGAAGAGGGAAAGAGGGGCCGCGCCCCCTCCCCTAGTCCAATTCGGACTCCCCATGGGAGGGGGCGCGCCACCTCCTGGGCTGCTGCCCTCTCTCTCCCCTCAAGCCCACTAAGGCCCAATACTTCCCCGGGGGGTTCCGGTAATCCCTCCGGCACTCCGGTTTTCTCCAAAATCACCCGGAACACTTCCGGTGTCCGAATATTGTCGTCCAATATATCAATCTTTATGTCTCGACCATTTCGAGACTCCTCGTCATGTCCGTGATCACATCCGGGACTCCGAACAAACTTCGATACATCAAAACTTATAAACTCATAATAAAATTGTCATCGTAACGTTAAGCGTGCGGACCCTATGGGTTCGAGAACTATGTAGACATGACCTAGAACCATTCTCGGTCAATAACCAATAGCGGGACCTGGATGTCCATATTGGTTCCTACATATTCTACGAAGATCTTTATCGGTCAAATCGCATAACAACATACGTTGTTCCCTTTGTCATCGGTATGTTACTTGCCCGAGATTTGATCGTCGGTATCCAATACCTAGTTCAATCTCGTTAGTGGCAAGTCTCTTTACTCATTCTGTAATACATCATCTTATAACTAACTCATTAGCTACAATGCTTGCAAGGCTTAGGTGATGAGTATTACCGAGAGGGCCCAGAGATACCTCTCCGACAATCGGAGTGACAAAACCTAATCTTGAATTATGCCAACCCAACATGTACCTTCGGAGACACCTGTAGAGCACCTTTATAATCACCCAGTTACGTTGTGACGTTTGGTAGCACACAATGTGTTCCTCCGGTAAACGGGAGTTGCACAATCTCATAGTTGCAGGAACTTTGTATAAGTCATGAAGAAAGCAATAGCAATATACTAAACGATCAAGTGCTAGGCTAACAGAATGGGTCATGTCAATCACATCATTCTTCTAATGATGTGATCCCATTAATCAAATGACAACACATGTCTATGGTTAGGAAACATAACCATCTTTGATTAATGAGCTAGTCAAGTAGAGGCATACTAGTGACTATACGTTCGTCTATGTATTCACACATGTATCATGTTTCCGGTTAATACAATTCTAGCATGAATAATAAACATTTATCATGATATGAGGAAATAAATAATAACTTTATTATTGCCTCTAGGGCATATTTCCTTCAGTCTCCCACTTGCACTAGAGTCAATAATCTAGATTACACAGTAATGATTCTAACACCCATGGAGTCTTGGTGCTGATCATGTTTTGCTCGTGAGAGAGGCTTAGTCAACGGCTCTGCAACATTCAGATCCGTATGTATCTTGCAAATCTCTATGTCTCCCACTTGGACTTGGTCCCGAATGGAATTGAAGCGTCTCTTGATGTGCTTGGTCCTCTTGTGAAATCTGGATTCCTTTGCCAAGGCAATTGCACCAGTATTGTCACAGAAGATCTTCATTGGTCCCGATGCACTAGGTATGACACCTAGATCGGAAATGAACTCTTTCATCCAGACTCCTTCATTTGCTGCTTCCGAAGCAGCTATGTACTCCACTTCACATGTAGATCCCGCCACGACGCTTTGTTTAGAACTGCACCAACTTACAGCTCCACCGTTTAATAAAAATACGTATCCGGTTTGCGATTTAGAATCGTCCGGATCAGTGTCAAAGCTTGCATCGACGTAACCATTTACGACTAGCTCTTTGTCACCTCCATATACGAGAAACATATCCTTAGTCCTTTTCAGGTATTTCAGGATGTTCTTGACCGCTGTCCAGTGATCCACTCCTGGATTACTTTGGTACCTTCCTGCCAAGCTTATTGCTAAGCATACGTCAGGTCTGGTACACAGCATTGCATACATGATAGAGCCTATGGCTGAAGCATAGGGAACATTTTTCATTTTCTCTCTATCTTCTGCTGTGGTCGGGCATTGAGTTTGACTCAACTTCACACCTTGTAGCACAGGAAAGAATCCTTTCTTTGCCTGATCCATTTTGAACTTTTTCAAAATTTTGTCAAGGTATGTGCTTTGTGAAAGTTCTATTAAGCGTCTTGATCTATCTCTATAGATCTTGATGCCCAGTATGTAAGCAGCTTCACCGAGGTCTTTCATTGAAAAACTTTTATTCAAGTATTCCTTTATGCTATCCAGAAATTCTATATCATTTCCAATTAATAATATGTCATCTACATATAAAATCAGACATGCTACAGAGCTCCCACTCACTTTCTTGTAAATACAGGCTTCTCCAAAAGTCTGTATAAAACCATATGCTTTGATCACACTATCAAAACGTTTATTCCAACTCCGAGATGCTTGCATCAGTCCATAAATGGATCGCTGGAGCTTGCACACTTTGTTAGCACCTTTTGGATCAACAAAACCTTTTGGCTGCATCATATACAACTCTTCTTCTAGAAATCCATTCAAGAATGCAGTCTTGACATCCATTTGCCATATTTCATAATCATGAAATGCAGCAATGGCTAACATGATTCGGACAGACTTAAGCATCGCTACGGGTGAGAAAGTCTCATCGTAGTCAACCCCTTGAACTTGTCGAAAACCTTTCGCAACAAGTCGAGCTTTATAGACAGTTATATTACCGTCATCGTCAGTCTTCTTCTTAAAGATCCATTTATTCTCAATTGCTTGCCGATCATCGGGCAAGTCAACCAAAGTCCATACTTTGTTTTCATACATGGATCCTATCTCAGATTTCATGGCCTCAAGCCATTTTGCAGAATCTGGGCTCATCATCGCTTCCTCATAGTTCGTAGGTTCATCATGGTCAAGTAACATGACTTTCAGAATAGGATTACCGTACCACTCTGGTGCGGATCTTACTCTGGTAGACCTACGAGGTTCAGTAGAAACTTGATCCGAAGTTTCATGATCATTATCATTAGCTTCCTCACTAATTGGTGTAGTTGTCACAGGAACCGGTTCTTGTGATGAACTACTTTCCAATAAGGGAGTAGATACAGTTATCTCATCAAGTTCTACTTTCCTCCCACTCACTTCTTTCGAGAGAAACTCCTTCTCTAGAAAGGATCCATTCTTAGCAACGAAAGTCTTGCCTTCGGATCTATGATAGAAGGTATACCCAACAGTCTCTTTTGGGTATCCTATGAAGACACATTTCTCCGATTTGGGTTCGAGCTTATCTGGTTGAAGTTTCTTCACATAAGCATCGCAACCCCAAACTTTAAGAAACGACAACTTTGGTTTCTTGCCAAACCACAGTTCATAAGGCGTCGTCTCAACGGATTTTGATGGTGCCCTATTTAACGTGAATGCGGCCGTCTCTAAAGCATAACCCCAAAACGATAGCGGTAAATCAGTAAGAGACATCATAGATTGCACCATATCAAGTAAAGTACGATTACGACGTTCGGACACACCATTTCGTTGTGGTGTTCCAGGTGGCGTGAGTTGCGAAACTATTCAACATTGTTTCAAGTGTAGGCCAAACTCGTAACTTAAATATTCACCTCCACGATCAGATCGTAGAAACTTTATTTTCTTGTTACGATGATTTTCTACTTCACTCTGAAATTCTTTGAACTTTTCAAATGTTTCAAACTTGTGTTTCATCAAGTAGTTATACCCATATCTGCTCAAATCATCTGTGAAGGTGAGAAAATAACGATACCCGCCGCGAGCCTCAACATTCATTGGACCACAAACATCAGTATGTATGATTTCCAACAAATCAGTTGCTCGCTCCATAGTTCCGGAGAACGGCGTTTTAGTCATCTTGCCCATGAGGCACGGTTCGCAAGTACCAAGTGATTCATAATCAAGTGATTCCAAAAGCCCATCAGTATGGAGTTTCTTCATGCGTTTTATACCGATATGACCTAAATGGCAGTGCCACAAATAAATTGCACTATCGTTATCAACTCTGCATCTTTTGGTTTCAACACTATGAATATGTGTATCACTACTATCGAGATTCAATAAAAATAGACCACTCTTCAAGGGTGCATGACCATAAAAGATATTACTCATATAAATAGAACAACCATTATTCTCTGATTTAAATGAATAACCGTCTCGCATCAAACAAGATCCAGATATAATGTTCATGCTCAACGCTGGCACCAAATAACAATTATTTAGGTCTAAAACTAATCCCGATGGTAGATGTAGAGGTAGCGTGCCGACCGCGATCACATCGACTTTGGAACCGTTTCCCACGCGCATCGTCACCTCGTCCTTGGCCAGTGCTCGCTTATTCTGTAGTCCCTGTTTCGAGTTGCAAATATTAGCAACAGAACCAGTATCAAATACCCAGGTGCTACTACGAGCTCTAGTTAGGTACACATCAATAACATGTATATCACATATACCTTTGTTTACTTTGCCATCCTTCTTATCCGCCAAATACTTGGGGCAGTTCCGCTTCCAGTGTCCAGTCTGCTTGCAATAGAAGCACTCAGTTTCAGGCTTAGGTCCAGACTTGGGTTTCTTCTCTTGAGCAGCAACTTTCTTGCTGTTCTTTTTGAAGTTCCCCTTCTTCTTCCCTTTGCCCTTTTTCTTGAAACTGGTGGTCTTGTTAACCATCAACACTTGATGCTCCTTTTTGATTTCTACCTCCGCGGTTTTTAGCATTGCGAAGAGCTCGGGAATAGTCTTGTTCATCCCTTGCATATTATAGTTCATCACAAAGCTCTTGTAGCTTAGTGGCAGTGATTGAAGAATTCTGTCAATGACACTATCATCAGGAAGATTAACTCCCAGTTGAATCAAGTGATTATTATACCCAGACATTTTGAGTATGTGTTCACTGACAGAACTATTCTCCTCCATCTTGCAGCTATAGAACTTATTGGAGACTTCATATCTCTCAATCCGGGCATTTGCTTGAAATATTAACTTCAACTCCTGGAACATCTCATATGCTCCATGATGTTCAAAACGTCGTTGAAGACCCGGTTCTAAGCCGTAAAGCATGGCACACTGAACTATCGAGTAGTCATCAGCTTTGCTCTGCCAGACTTTCTTAACGGGGGCTAGGAGGAGCGCAGCGTCACCGTGGGAGCGCAGCGTCACCACTTGTACTCGAAGGCCTATAAAATAAAATGGATAAGTTAGATTGATTACTGTAGGTGCAACACATTTTCTGGAAGAGGCATAAACATGAATGGAGCATTATACTTGGAAGGAAAAAACAGCATCCTGTCACCAAGCAAACACTACTTGACACGAAACTGTGCATTTCGTCCTTGTATCCATTAGTAGCAGGATAGCAGCAATGATTCACATGACATGAATAATTCATTATGAGGAAACATGTTGCTAGGTATGAAACAAACTATTTACAGAGGTAAAATGGACACATGTACAATACATAGCTTGCTGTAAGCAAGAAACACCAGTGCTCATATACCAAAATCAATGGCTATACTTATGGACGATAGTAACAAGGTTAAACATCGAAGAAAGCACTTGCTAAGATATCATAATTTAGGGGCATTTACATCACCAATGTGGCAAACTGCAAAGCTGGTCAGCAGAACATATTTGTCACTAGTTACAAGCATATTCTCGTTCATGCATAACTATAGTCAGCTCTATTTCAAAAACCAGAAGCAAACCAGTTTATCATTATATAGTGTTTCCCAATTACCATGCTCACTAATGGAGAATGAGAGAGCTAAGTCAGACTCTCCGGCCATGTGCCCAGAAATAACCTATCTACTGCACATGTATCCAGACTGAGGATCTGGCATGGATCGAGCGGAGAGGACAGGGGAGCTCACCTCGCAGCGAAGCGTGTGGTCGATGGAGCAGCAGGCGAGGTCGGGGGCGAGGTTCAAGGGGCCGAAGACGGAGGCTAGCTGTGGCTGGTCGAAGGAGCGTGTGATCTCCATCATTGCAGCTTCTGGGATAATAATAGACCAAATTAACTAGAGTTGAAGCTGGTAAACACAGGAGAACAAGAGCACTAGATAAAGTTCCACCAATGTCCAAGCATCTTTTATTTAGGATCAAATTAAGCTCCACAGAGATGTATAAATATAATATATATGAGACTATAAAGCATGCTTGAAACTGAGACCAGATATAGAAATGAATAGTAACACAGAACACAGAAAGTGGGCAAGATACTCTTGTCAAGTGTAACTTATGCCAGGTCTGAATTGTCATATATGCAGTAGTAATTAGAATGAGTCAAATGGAACAGGCTGCTAGCAGAGAGTAAGGGCATGCCAACCAGATCGACTTAGCCTAGTCGGAGAAATACTAGCTAGGACTAGCCCCTCGCAAGCATATTTGAATTAATGGCAGATTAGAAGTGATAGGTGCAATGCAACTGTATCATATACATTGGCTTAAACGTGGTCTCAGCATCCAGAGATCGCCTTCCACAAACAATGCATACAGCTTAGGTAGTCAGATATGCTTAGGTAATAAAGTTGCCATTATTTATCTCACCGGCACATGCACAAGAAAAACATCACGGAGAATTGATTTTGACCGACTTCCCTGTCAGTGGCAAACTTGCGGTGTGAGAGTCTTAGTGCTAAACTCCGAACGTATCGAGGGCATGCCGACAGGTATTCCAGTGTACCTGCATCAAAGGAAACAATAGAGCACATGTAAGGCAACACTGGAAACAAGCAAAGGAGGTAGTATCTGCATATAACTGATTAAATCTAGAAATCATCCAATCAAATACTTACAAGAGCAGATACACGTCTACACATCTAACAAGTGCCGGCTGCTATTGTAATAAGACAGACACTACCAATACTGTTATTAGTTTCATGTGGTCCAAGCTAAAAGTACTAGAGAGTAGCAATCATAGGTGCACCACATTACCTTAATTTTTCATGAACAGACAAAACTGTGACTAACTAACATAACAGGACAAATGCCAGGCACCAGGCACCACATGTATGCAATCACAAGCACATGTGAGCTGGCGACCGGGTGATAACGCGATGCACCATCATACTAAGCTCTCGTTGTGGCAAATGACTCAAAGTAGCATCGGGGATGAACCCTTGACAGGGGCCCGGCAGGGGCAGTTCGTACTTATGTTGTATGGCAGAGAACTGGATTTACAACAAATATATTGATGCACAGTCAGTATGTTATGAAGTGGATGTCCCTGATCCAATTCAGAGATTCCATCCTAACGCTACCCCTTTTTCACAGCCACAATCTGATTATTCTCTCTACTTGCTAACACAAAAGAAAAAACAGGCATCACTGCACAGTATAGTTTCAGTGTGCGACAACTAGAAGGAGAGGGCACCTGATTATTCTCTACTTGCTAACACAAACGATGCCGTACAGGGGCAATATTCCAGGTACCACCAGCAGCGTTGGATTCATAGAGATTTAGGTGGCCTCGTGGGAGTCCTAGAAGTACGTAGAGGGCACCTGGACCTTACCAGGTTGTCGAGGTGGGGTCATGGGGAAGAGGGAGTGGAGGGGTTGACGACGCCCGTTCTGACCACCGTAGGAGAGCTTGGCTTGACCACCGTGAGAGAAGCATCCAGCGGTCCTGATGCCTAGTGTGGCAAGATCTGGCGGCACCTAGTCAGGAAGTGGAGCGTGGTGGCATCCTGAAACGCAGATCTGAGCAACGGAGAAGGCATCCTGGTCTGGGCAGTTGTAAAATGAGATGCAAGAGGGGAGAAGGGGATACCTAGAATATCCGCTTGTTGATGACGGCGATGTTGAATCCCCACCACTGGAGGATGGTATCAGATCCCGGTTCTGATAGATGGCGAGCAAGGCGCTCATGGTACCCAGCCCGCTGCCGCCGCCGGCAACGGCCTCCTCTATCCGAATCCGCCTGCGTGGGGAGCTAGCGGACGAGTGGTGCGGCAATGGGAGGGGAAGCCGAGACCTTGTGTGTTGGAAGCGGGTGTTTGGCCCCTCGCTTCCCCCCACCGCGGCCTCCATCGGGTGGGAGACGGAGGCGGGGCGGCGGGGTGCCTCGATCTGGATCGAGGAGAGGACGCTGGATCTTGCCGGAGGGGAGGGAGGGAGGACGCTGGATCTTGCCGGAGGGGAGGGAGGGAGGACGCTGGATCTTGCCGGAGGGGAGGGAGGGAGGACGCTGGATCTTGCCGGAGGGGAGGGCAGGAGGGAGGAGAGCGAGGGGAGGGGTGGGTGGCGGCGAGGGGAGGGGAGGTGGGAGGGATCGGGGAGCACTAGGGTTCGCGGGGGACGAGGGACGGAGGGAGGAGTGCGGGCTGTGGCCTGTGGGTTGTTGGGCTAGGTGGGGTGAGAAGGTGAGGAGGGAGCGCTGTCGTTGGATCCGAGTGGATCAGACGGTGCTCGATCCATGATCCGCGTGACATGCCTCTGAACCAATCAAAACAGAGTACATGTGTGCGACGTCCATGACCATCTAAGTAGGTCATAACCGGCTGAAAATAAAGTGCAAATCTCTTTGGCTAAGAGAACCGACTATTTTGGCACCGTCTTTCGGCGGTTCCCCTCCGCCGGTGACTTCTTGGTCGTCGGCGGTGAGGAGGGTCATCGGATCCCACGTGTGTAGATCATTTTAGCTTTAGGTTTTAAGGTCCTAGTAGCTTAGGTTTTTGGATCATTCGATGTCTCGATTCGGGGGCGGGGGCGGCAATATTGAATAAAGAAGCTCTGGATTTTTATCCGGCAAGGCCGCCAGCAAGGACCTCGGCACGTAGAAGAGCAGGGCATCGAGGAGGTGGTCGCGAGCGAGGAGTTCGTCGTCGTCACCTTCCCGGTGACCGAAGACCCGTAGTAAGGAATTTTTTTAAAAAATGTTCTAAAAAATGAGCATCATGTGTGAAGAATCATGGCTTTCAAGCCAAATGATCAATCTTATGGCCACATCCATGGCATAGTTTGTTCAAATGATCTCATATTGTGCACAAGGGTGCATATTGGAATGGCAAACAATGTTGCCTAAGGAAGTTTTCATTTTCTTTGGACAAAAAAACCATTTTCCATTTTTCGAGTGCCCAAAAGGAGGTTTTTTTGTGAAGGACCTCCCAAATAATTATTGCAAAATTGGACCAAATCATTTTTATAAAATACTAGGCCATATTTAATGCACAATTAACCAAATGGTTGGGTGTAAAAAGTTTTGATCCACCTCTCGTGAAAGAGACAAATTTACGCCGATTCAGTTGGAAGCGGGTCAAATTTGAACTGCAGCTGCCTCATAGTTTGCTCTTTATTTTTTACAAAAATCATTTCGAGGTACATAAGTATCTATTTAATCACAAAAACACCAAAAAAATCCAAGATTCAACCACTAGCTAGGAACGGTCATTCCCGCCATTTTGACCGCATTTTGAAACGGGCATAAAAAATTCAAAAAAAATCAAAAAATTGGGAAACCTTCGCATTGTGTCATTATATGTGGCCAAGTTCCTAGGAAAAATAACAAACTTGTAATACGGGAATTTTTTTAAAAAAAGTGTTCTCAGAAATGAGCTATCATGCGTGAAGATTCATGGCTTTGAAGCCAAATGATCAATCTTATGGCCACATTCATGGCATAGTTTGTTCAAATGATCTCATATTGTGCACAAGGGTACATCTTGGAATTCCAAACAATGTTGCCTAAGGAAGTTTTCATTTTTTTTGCACGGAAAATTCATTTTTCATTTTTCGAGTGCCCAAAAGGTGGTTTTTTTGTGAAGGACCTCCCAAATAATTATTGCAAAATTGGACCAAATCATTTTTATAAAATACTAGACCATATTTAATGCACAATTGACCAAATGGTTGGGTGTAAAAAGTTTTGTTCCACCTCTCGTGAAAAAGACAAATTTTCGTCTATTCAGCTGGAAGCGGGTCAAATTTGAACTGTAGCTGCCTTGTAGTTTGCTCTTTATTTTTTCCAAAAATCATCTCTAGGTACATAAGTATCTATTTAATCATAGAAACACCAAAAAAATTCCAAGATTCAACCACTAGCAAGGAACGGTCATTCCCGCCGTTTTGACCGCATTTTGAAACGGGCATAAAAAATTAAAAAAAATCAAAAAATTGGGAAACCTTCGGATTGTGTCATTATATATGACCAAGTTTCCAGGAAAAATAACAAACTTGTAATACGGCAATTATTATAAAAAAGTGTTCTCAGAAACGAGCTATCAAGCGTGAAGATTCATGGCTTTGAAGCCAAATGATCAATCTTATGGCCACATTCATGGCATAGTTTGTTCAAATGATCTCATATTGTGCACAAGGGTGCATATTAGAATGGCAAACAATGTTGCCTAAGGAAGTTTTCATTTTCTTTGGACGAAAAAACCATTTTTCATTTTCCGAGTGCCCGAAAGGAGGTTTTTTTGTGAAGGAACTACCAAATAATTGTTGCAAAATTGGACCAAATCATTTTTCTAAAATACTAGGACATATTTAGTGCACAATTGACCAAATGGTTGGGTGAAAAAAGTTTTGATCCACCTCTCGTGAAAAAGACAAATTGCCGCCAATTCAGCTGGAAGCGCGTCAAATTTGAACTGCAGCTGCCTCATAGTTTGCTATTTATTTTTTCCAAAAATCATTTCTAGTTACATAAGGACCTATTTAATCATAAATACATGGTTTGGTGGCGATACGTCGAGGTTTGGGCGGTGGCCGAGGGGCCCAACTCTAGAGCGCGTAAACTCGCATGCCCGCCGCATGGTCACCGCGTGACCGTGGCGTTGCCATGTGTTCTGGGCAGCCTAGGCATGTCTAGTGGGTTGGGCACTCCCCAGGTTGGTGCTAGGAAGAAAATTACAACATAAGATTCTCACGAGGAGACCAATCGATGCTCAAACATGAATTAGCAGCCAAGTGTTTGATTAGCGGTACGGGAAATGTACATGGCTAATGGGCGTGAGTTTTGGCTGAGGATGATCAGTTACTAAGAAGACCGTTTTCACAAATTTTCAGCTCAAAAGGAGGAGCCTATGTGGTACTTGCTTTGCAAACCACCACACTGGACATAAATACGAATGTTGAAGCTCGGCTCAAAATAATGAATGGATTGAGCTGGCATTTGGTGGAGGATGGTTATTTGGGCATAGGAAAGCACTGTACAAAATGGATACTATTTGGACATGCCAAAGTGGTACTTCCTTCACAAACTGTTACTCTGAACAGAATAGGAAAATGAATATTTTTGAATTATTTTTGAACTAGGCAAGGAAGGTTTTTACATATTTGACGAAGATATGACCCAAAGAATTTATGAGATTTTTTTGGGAATTTTGGGAATGACAGAAATATAGGTTGCTTCACAACCTAGGGCAAAAACTGCCACATGGACATGACACATAGGCAAAACTGATGAGGTGGCGCCTAGTCATAGCAACCCACCACAATTTACAAGGCTATGACCATCTATATTGGTCGTTAACAACTAGAAATAAGGCAGAGGACTAGCGCTGTTAGCTTTATGACCATTTCATGTAAGGAAATTATGACCTTTCTGACCAAAATGGTCGCAATGGTTTAGGGTTTGGAGCCCCTCGAACAGCTTTTGACCAATTGGTCTCAAATGGTCATAAATCTATGACCAATTCTTCCAGGGTCACTGACAGAAGGTCATAAGTTGACATATTTCTTGTAGTGCAATCTCATAGTTGCAGGAACTTTGTATAAGTCATGAAGAAAGCAATAGCAATATACTAAACGATCAAGTGCTAGGCTAACGGAATGGGTCATGTCAATCACATCATTCTTCTAATGATGTGATCCCATTAATCAAATGACAACACATGTCTATGGTTAGGAAACATAACCATCTTTGATTAATGAGCTAGTCAAGTAGAGGCATACTAGTGACTATACGTTCGTCTATGTATTCACACATGTATCATGTTTCCGGTTAATACAATTCTAGCATGAATAATAAACATTTATCATGATATGAGGAAATAAATAATAACTTTATTATTGCCTCTAGGGCATATTTCCTTCAACGATGGGCACGACCTAGCTCTACCGCCGGACAGTACCTTGGAGGCCGCACACGAATCCGCTCCAGCCCATAGTCCGGAGCCGATCGCGCAGATCGAGGACAGGTGGCTGGACACCGCCTCGGGAACTGCAACTTCCACGGCGATGGAGCCGAACACTAACCTCGTCCCTTATAAATCTCGTGACTCTGAGGCGCCGGACTCCTTGCCGGACTCCGAACCTCTTGCGCCCCTGCCAATCGAATCTGATCGGGCGCCGATCATGGAGTTCACCGCCGCGGACATCTTTCAGCACTCACCCTTTGGCGACATCTTAAAATCGCTAAAGCGTCTCTCGCTAGCCGGAGAGCCCTGGCCGGACTACGGCCAGGATGGTTGGGATGCGCACGACGAAGAAATTCAAAGCCCACCCACCGCCCACTTTATAGCAACTGTCGACGATCTAACCGACACGCTAAACTACGACTCCAAAGAAATCGACGGTATGGACGACGATGCCGGAGACGATCAAGACGCAGCACTCACTGAGCGCTGGGAGGCCACCCTGTCACACGACATATATATGGTGGACACCCCAAAAGGAAGCAATAACGATGAACAACGGGGCGCGGCAAAGGATAATCCCGCCGATAAACAACCAAAACGGCGACGCAGACGCCGCCCTAAGTCCCGCCTCGACAAAGACAGCGTTCCTAATGATCCATCAATAGAGCGGGGCAAGCCAGTGGACGACGATCATGCAACCAAGCAACCGTCCGAACAGGACGAATCGGACAATCAAGACGTGCCCGGCGAAACCAACAGTCCGGACAACCTCGCGCCAGACACACCATCGGAGCATATGAACCTCCGCAAAAAACTCGTCGCTACTGCAAGAAGTCTGAAGAAGGAAAAGTGGAAGCTCAAAACAGTGGAAGACATACTCAGAAAGAGGTGGAGCAAAGTACTCAAGACCGCAGATAAATATGGCAATAGGCACCAAACAAAGAGCTACCCGAAGCGCAAGCTGCTGCTAGAATTTGACGAGGAAGCCATAGAGCCCTCACAGTCAAAAAACAAAGAGGCCGCCTGGCCGGATAGACGGCCAGATAACAGGCCAAAAAGGACAAGCGGCGCCGCACACAATCTGATTCACGATCCTGGGAAAACAGACGGCCCAGTCAGTCCGTTTACGGGCCAAAAAAGAGGGCCCCAGGAAGCAACACAACACGACAAGTGTTCGAAGACAGCGGCACACCCAAATACAGGGGCGCCGCACACCCGCTATGTTTCACCGATGAGGTGCTGGATCATGAATTTCCAGTAGGGTTCAAACCCATAAACATAGAGGCATACGACGGAACAACAGACCCCGGAGTCTGGATAGAAGATTACATACTACACATACACATGGCTAGAGGATATGATCTCCACGCCATAAAATATCTACCCCTCAAGCTCAAAGGGCCAGCCCGGCATTGGCTCAAAAGCCTCCCAGAAAACACTGTTGGAAGTTGGGAAGAGCTTGAGGACGCGTTTAGAGCAAATTTTCAAGGGACTTATGTCCGCCCTCCGGATGCAGACGATCTAAGTCATATAACTCAACAGCCCAGAGAGTCAGCACGCAGATTCTGGAACAGGTTCCTTACCAAAAAGAACCAAATAGTCGACTGTCCGGACGTGGAAGCCTTAGCAGCTTTTAAACAAAACGTCCGAGACGAATGGCTCGCAAGACACCTCGGCCAAGAGAAGCCAAGAACAATGGCCGCGCTAACAAGCCTCATGACACGCTTTTGCACAGGGGAAGACAGTTGGCTAGCAAGACGCAGCACCAGCGACCCGAGTACATCCAAAATTAGAGATGGAAACGGAAAATCACGGCGCAGAAAAGATCAGCGCCGGAATAAAGAAAAAAGCCCAAAGAGCACGGCGGTCAACGCCGGATTCAAAAGCTCGCGACCAAACAATAAAACACTGTCTCTTAAGGACAACAGTGACGAGCTATACAACTTAAACAAAATTTTGGATCGGATATGTCAAATCCACAGTACCTCCGGAAGGCCTGCAAACCATACCAACCGAGATTGTTGGGTTTTTAAATAGTCCGGCAGACTCAACGCCGAACACAAGGGGCTCAATGCGCCAAGAGAGGACGATGACGAACCCCACCAGCAGAGCACCGGAGGACAAAAGACTTTCCCACAAGAAGTCAAAACAGTAAACTCACTTCATGTGGTAGTACGGAAATACAATACGGCACCCGCTAAGATAGGTGTCGCACGGTCCACCCCAGCGGAACGCCGAGATTGGATATCAACACCAATCACTTTTGACCACCTGGATTATTCCAGAGGTATCCGGAACGCAAGATGGACTGCCCTGATATTGTATCCTATAATAGATGGACTGCAATTTACACAAGTCCTGATGGACGGCGGCAGTGAGTTAAACCTGCTATATCCGGGCACAATCCGCAAGTTGGGGATAGACCCTACTACAATTCGACATAGCCGCACTTCCTTCAAAGGAGTGGCGCCAGTCCCTTACGCCAGGTGCACAGGTTCATTATTACTAGAAGTTGTGTTCGGGTCACCTGACAACTTCCGACGAGAAAAGCTAACCTTTCATGTCGCCCCATTTAAAAGTAGCCATCAAGCACTACTGGGACGTGAAGCTTTCGTCTGCTTCAACGCAATACCACACTACGCGTCTCTTACGCTTAAAATGCCCGGTCCACGTGGCATCATTTCATTAAAAGGTCGTCTAAGACCCCGGACACGGCTGGACGAGTCCGGAATAAATAAGCTAGGGGCTACCTAGCCGCACACCCCTTCACAAGGGTTTGTGCATATAAGCCATACTGAGCTAGCATAGGCTCAGCTTTCTTAATATATATTTCAATTTTTTATGCACTTTTTCGCACGATTTCTTTTCAAACTAAGTTCCTCTCTTTTTACAGATGAACAACATGCACACCCGTCCAGGATACGGCACAACGGAGACACAGGCGCAGACGTGCAGTAGGGACCCGTTGCAAGGATTCTTTTCAGACTAAGACCCTACGTAAACCTTTCTTACTGTCTCTTGTTGCTATAATCCCCTGGTTTCTCATTATAACCAGAGTGGAGACTGGCGTTTTGGCATCGGCCACGTCAGAGGAACTTGCCCGTACCTGGACACAAGGGGCTTAGGGCATTCATCTGCCCGTTATTATAAAGACCGAACACCTTCGGGAGTGTTCGGCATCTCGAGTTAGGCCATATATGCATCAGCTCCGAGTCATGTCTTTGGTCAAATGTTGGGTTTTCCCGGCTCCTGTGTTTTGCTGCCTTACGTTCCGTATCATCGGCTAACGTGGCACCAGGAGAACTACTGCGATTGTGCCCCAGTTCGGCTGGGCGAGCACCTCAGTAGAGAAAGCCGAAAACTGACTGTCATGATACAGCGAGAGACTGGTCAACCACTCGATCGACCAAGGGAATGTTTAGAATTCCTCCGCTTTGACGAAGGGCCGTTTCCCGGTCAGGCACATACGCGCCCCAAATTCGGAGAGCGCGGTGCCCCCAGGGGCTATGTCGTAGCCCCACCCTCGAACTCCCATGGCTAAGTGAAAGTGATAAAGCATTATAGTCCGGTTGCCTCGTTTGCTACGCTACCACCTCCTTTACAGGACCGAGATGTCGGATTAAGTGTGAAAATGCGCTATTTTTGCGAACACCCCCGCACCTTGTTCGTGGGGGCTGAAGCCGACGACTGCCATCTTTCTGGTTATACACACGTATACATGAACGGCCGCATAGGAGATATTCCACTACTTGAACGCAAAAGTATAAAAGGCGCTTACATCATAAATATTGTTTTACAACATAAAACGTTCATTTGAACGTAACATTTTTTGAGCACTGCGACTCTATTACACGAGCACCACGCAGAACTTCGCCAAAATAGTGCTCGGCGGGTAACCGGCTATCATCCGAACCCGGGGTCGCAACAGCGGTGTCATCCATCTCTGTCCAATGTGTCTTCACACGGGCGAGTGCCATCCGCGCACCCTCTATGCAGGCCGACCGCTTCATCACCTTGATATGCGGCACCGCCCCAAGAAATTGCTGCAATAAGCCAAAGTAGCTCTTCGGCTTGGGCCTATCCGGCCAGACATGGGTCACGATATCCGTCATGGCAAGCTCGGACAACCTATTCAGCTCAGCCCACTCGGCCAACCGGTCGGTCAGCGGAAGTGAACGCTCCGGACTATGGAATTGAGACCAAAACAGCTCTTCCGTCTTGTGATAATTTTGGCTTCGAAAATGCACAACAGCATCCGCCGCACTCGCTGCTAAGTCCATATAAGGGTCCTCCGGACCCCACAGCTGGCCCAGCTGAGCATACTTTGGATCCGTAAACCTTCGGCGCAGTAGAAAAGGCTTGCCTGCTACAATGTCTCCGGCCTGGCGCAGCTCTTCCTTTATAGCCCGCATTGCAGAACGGGCATCCTTGGCTTCGGCGGTGGCCTTCCCCAGGTCTTCTTGCCCCACTAGGCGCTCCTTTTCAAGAGCCTCATTGCGGTCGGTAGCATCTTTTAACTTCACGGCCATTTCGGCCATCTCTTCCCTGCTTCGGCAGTGTGCAGCCCTTTCGGCTTCTAACTCCTCGGCCGCCCTCGAGGCCACCGTATTACTCCTTCTGGCTTGCTCCTTGGCTTGAGCAAGTTCGGCCCGCAGGCCCTCCACAGCAGCGGCACTATTTGCATTTCACATATAGGTTGTAAGGAGCGGGCTTCGGCTCCCTTACCAAGTGACCACAAAGAAACACTCACCTTGCGACTCATCAAGTCGCCTGTTGACTAGCCTGATGTCCGCATCCACAACGTCGAGTTGCCGCTTTAGTTCAGCAACTCCATCAGTCCGACTGGCCCCCGGACGATCCGACACCTACATAGGCACGGCGAAAATTTAAACCTGCGATTTTGATCCTCGGCACGCTGTCGCTTTTGACAACCTACCGAGTCTCAGGGGCTACTAACTATACAGGGCGCATTTTATATGCAAAACTGTCAAAAGGTGTGTCATTTGTACGTACCTCAAACCCCGCCAGCAAACTCCTGACGGCATTATGCAATCTGCCTTCGGCGGACGAAATCCTTTCAATCACCATACTCATCAATGCGTGGTGATCTTCTGAGATAGACGCCTTCTTAAGCAGATCCATCAGCCGTACACCAGTTGGTGCCGAACTATCCGGCTTTGCCAAACCCGGGGGCTCCCTTCGTGACGACACTTCAGGCTCGTCCGCCCTATCCGACGGCGCCCCGGACGGAGGCGTCTCGCTCTCCACCATCTCCAGACGAAGGTCCCCCGAAGACGAGCTCATTTGCGAAGGACGGAGATCCGAACTACAAGGTAAAAACTTGAGTTATCCTCAGAAGCACAAATAGGGGTGTCCCTTATTATAAAACTCCCTTCTTTCTACTTATGGCTCGTTGGAGGGCTGATTCTTTAAGGGATACTGTGCGGCCGAGGCCTCCCTGGACGCAGGACCCTCTGGCGAAGATTTCTTCCCCCGCTTAGGGGCTTTGGCCCCCGGGTCCTCGGAGGCAGTCCTCTTCTCCCCTGGGAGGGAGGGATTCTCGATCCCCCCCTCTTTCAAGAGCCTCCTTAGGCGAGGCAGTAGCTTTTCTACTTTCCCCTTCGCCTTCCTCTGGAGGCGCAACCTCCAGCATCCTGACCAGCACGGAATCCGGCGCAGTCTCTAGGAGGGGGGCCAGACACCATATCAGTTTTGCTTGCGCTATCCACTCCTGTTTAGAAGGAAATTGGTCATGAGGCGAATCATCGAAAGGCAAACAAACGGCATGTCCAGACTCGGAGCTACTTACTTGAGTATCCGGGCGATTGCAGCTTAGGCCAGCATCCTCGGTCAATTCCGGACACGCCTCTTGCGATCCGAAGAATAATTTGTACATCTCCATGGGTGTCATACCCATGAAGTGTTGAAGAATCCATGGCCCCTCCGGATTAAACTCCCACAGCCGGAGAGGGCGGCGTTTGCAGGGCAGGAGACGCCTAATCAGCATGACCTGCATTACCACCACCATATCAATCTCCCTCACCTGGAGATCTCGAATCCGGCCCTGCAGTAGGGGCACGTCCTTTGACGGCCCCCAGTTGAGCCCTTGGTTGACCCACGACATCAACCGTCGTGGAGGTCCCGGGCGGAATAAGGGCGGCGGCTTCTGTCTGCTGCCCCTCGGAGCGGTAATATAGAACCACTCCTGCTGCCACAGGCCAAGCTCCTCTTGGAAGGAGCCCGCGGGCCACGGGGCATCGGCCCTCCTACTTACGGCCGCCCCGCCGCACTCTGCTTGACGTCCCTCGATCATCTTCGGCTCCACATTGAAGGTCTTCAGCCACAGGCCAAAGTGAGGGGTGACGCAGAGGAAGGCTTCGCAGATGATAATAAATGCGGAAATATGGAGGATGGACTCCGGAGCCAAGTCGTGGAATTCCAACCCGTAGTAAAACATGAGCCCTCTCACAAAAGGATCCATTGGGAAGCCTAAACCCCGACGGAGGTGGGATACAAAAACGACGTACTCGCCGGGCTCGGGGGTGGGGATGACTTGCCCTTCGGCGGGCAACCTGTGCGAAATCTCGTAAGTCAGGTACTTGGCCTCCCGCAGCTTTAGCACGTCCTCCTCCGTGACGGAGGAGGGCATCCACCGGCCCTGGAGGTCGGAACCGGACATTGTTGAAGGTCCGAAGCGCTCGAATCTGGGGCTCTAGGTGCTGGAACTTGGAGCAAGGAGAAGATTCGATGGAGGATTGAAGAAAAGAAACGAGCCTTGGTCCCGTTATAAAGAGGGAGAATACCGAGAGCCGTCTCTGTGATCGTTCGGGACTCGCCTTCGATAGAGGGGGCGTGGCGACGGGCGCGGTTGGGTTACCCACGTCCGTATTGATGAGAATCCCGGAATAAGGGGGAACATGATCTCTGCTTCGACAAGACGTGCCAAGGAAACCGCTTCGCTAAATGCGCTGAGGTGGTAAAGTAAAAAACGATTCAAGTAAGGGCTTGGTAGTGGTGTGACGTCATGCCGCAAAAAACGTCAGCAGATTGAACTTGTGTATATATTATTCTCTCTACGGTGGAATGTGGAATTTATTTTGCAGAGCCGGACACTATCCTGGTGTTCACAATCTTCTATGAATTATTCGGAGGAGGAACCCGCCTTGCAATGCCGAACAATATACGCGCCGGACTTATCGTCATTGAAGCCTGGTTCAGGGGCTACTGAGGGAGTCCTGGACTAGGGGGTGTCCGGATAGCCGGACTATCATCATCGGCCGAACTATCATCGGCCAGACTATCATCATCGACCGGACTCCAAGACTATGAAGATTTAAGATTGAAGACTCCGTCCCGTGTCCGGATGGGACTTTCCTTGGTGTGGAAGGCAAGCTTGGCGATACGGATATGTAGATCTCCTACCATTGTAACCGACTCTATGTAACCCTAGCCCTCTCCGGTGTCTATATAAACCGGATGGCTTTAGTCCGTAGGACAACAACAACCATTACAACAATCATACCATAGGCTAGCTTTTAGGGTTTAGCCTCCTTGATCTCGTGGTAGATCCACTCTTGTAATACCCACAATATCAATATCAATCAAGCAGGACGTAGGGTTTTACCTCCATCAAGAGGGCCCGAATCTGGGTAAAACATCGTGTCCCTTGTCTCCTGTTACCATCCGCCTAGACGCACAGTTCGGGACCCCCTACCCGAGATCCGCCGGTTTTGACACCGACAGTTACTATAAACACTAGTAAGGTACACATCAATAATCTGTATATCAAATATACCCTTGTTCACTTTGCCATCCTTCTTATCCACCAAATATTCAGGGCATTTCCGCTTCCAGTGACCATTTCCTTTGCAGTGTAAGCACTCAGTTTCAGGCTTTGGTCCAGCTTTGGTCTTCTTCACGGGAGTGACAACTTGCTTGCCATTCTGCTTGAAGTTCCCTTTCTTTCCCTTTGCCCTTTTCTTGAAACTAGTGGTCTTGTCAATCATCAACACTTGATGCTCTTTCTTGATTTCTTCCTTTGTCGATTTCAGCATCACGAAGAGCTCGGGAATCGTTTTCGTCATCCCTTGCATACTATAGTTCATCACGAAGTTCTAGTAACTTAGTGATGGTGACTAGAGAATTCTGTCAATCACTATCTTATCTGGAAGATTAACTCCCACTTGATTCAAGCGATTGAAGTACCCAGACAATCTGAGCACATGCTCACTAGTTGAGCGATTCTCCTCCATCTTTTAGCTATAGAACTTGTTGGAGACTTCATATCTCTCAACTTGGGTATTTGCTTGAAATATTAACTTCAATTCCTGGAACATCTCATATGATCCATGACATTCAAAACGTCTTTGAAGTCCCGATTCTAAGCCGTTAAGCATGGTGCACTAAACTATCAAGTAATCATCATATTGAGCTAGCCAAACGTTCATAACGTCTGCATCTGCTCCTGCAATAGGTTTGTCACCTAGCGGTGCATCAAGGACATAATTCTTCTGTGCAGCAATGAGGATAAACCTCAGATCACGGATCCAATCCGCATCATTGCTACTAACATCTTTCAACACAATTTTCTCTAGGAACATATCAAAATAAATATATGAAAGCAACAACGCGAGCTATTGATCTACAACATAATTTGCAAAATACTACCAGGACTAAGTTCATGATAAATTTAAGTTCAATTAATCATATTACTTAAGAACTCCCACTTAGATAGACATCTCTCTAGTCATCTAAGTGATTACGTGATCCAAATCAACTAAACCATGTCCGATCATCACGTGAGATGGAGTAGTTTCAATGGTGAACATCACTATGTTGATCATATCTACTATATGATTCACGTTCGACCTTTCGGTCTCCGTGTTTCGAGGCCATATCTGTATATGCTAGGCTCGTCAAGTTTAACCTGAGTATTCTGTGTGTGCAACTGTTTTGCACCCGTTGTATTTGAATGTAGAGCCTATCACACCCGATCATCACGTGGTGTCTCAGCACGAAGAACTTTCGCAACGGTGCATACTCAGGGAGAACACTTCTTGATAATTTAGTGAGAGATCATCTTAAAATGCTACCGTCAATCAAAGCAAGATAAGATGCATAAAGGATAAACATCACATGCAATCAATATAAGTGATATGATATGGCCATCATCATCTTGTGCTTGTGATCTCCATCTTCGAAGCACCATCGTGATCACCATCGTCATCGGCGCGACACCTTGATCTCCATCGCAGCATCGTTGTCGTTACGCCATCTATTGCTTCTACGACTATCGCTACCGCTTAGTGATAAAGTAAAGCAATTACAGGGCGTTTGCATTTCATACAATAAAGCGACAACCATATGGCTCCTGCCAGTTGCCGATAACTTCGGTTACAAAACATGATCATCTCATACAATAAAATATAGCATCACGTCTTGACCATATCACATCACAACATGCCCTATAAAAACAAGTTAGACGTCCTCTACTTTGTTGTTGCAAATTTTACGTGGCTGCTACGGGCTGAGCAAGAACCGTTCTTACCTACGTATCAAAACCACAACGATAGTTCATCAAGTTAGTGTTGTTTTAACCTTCGCAAGGACCGGGCGTAGCCACACTCGGTTCAACTAAAGTTGGAGAAACATACACCCGCTAGTCACCTATGTGCAAAGCACGGCGGTAAAACCAATCTCGCGTAAGCGTGCGCGTAATGTCGATCCGGGCCGCTTCATCCAGCAATACCGCCGAACCAAAGTATGACATGCTGGTAAGCAGTATGACTTGTATCGCCCACAACTCACTTCTGTTCTACTCGTGCATATGACATCTACGCATAAAACCTAGGCTCGGATGCCACTGTTGGGGAACGTAGTAATTTCAAAAAAAATCCTACGCACACGCAAGATCATGGTGATGGCATAGCAACGAGAGGGAAGAGTATTGTCCACGTACCCTCGTAGACCATAAGCGGAAGCGTTATGACAACGCGGTTGATGTAGTCGTACGTCTTCACGATCCGACCGATCCAAGTACCGAACGTACGGCACCTCCGAGTTCAACACACGTTCAGCTCGATGACGATCCCCGGGCTCCGATCCAGCAAAGCTTCGGGGATGAGTTCCGTCAGCACGACAGCGTGATGACGATGATGATGCTCTACCGGTGCAGGGCTTCGCCTAAACTCCACGATGATATGACCGAGGTGGAATATGATGGAGGGGGGCACCGCACACGGCTAAGGAACGATCCGTAGATCAACTTGTGTGTCATGGGGTGCCCCCTGCCCCCGTATATAAAGGAGCAAGGGGGAGGGGGGCGGCCAAGGGGAGGAGGCGCGCCCAAGGGGGAGAATCCTACTCCAAGTAGGATTCCCCCCTCTTTCCTAGTCCAAGTAGGAGAGGGGAAGGAAGGGAAGGAGAAGGAGAAGGAAGGAGAGGGAGGAAAAGGAGGAAAGGGGGCCGGCCCCCTAGTCCAATTCGGTTTGGGCTAGGGGGGCTGCGCGCCGTGCCTCCTCTCTTCCACCACTTGGCCCATGAGGCCCATTGCTTCTTCCTCGTATTCCCGTAACTCCCCGGTACCCCCGAAAATACCCGAATCACTCGGAACCTTTACGAACTCCGAATATAGTCGTCCAATATATTGATCTTTACGTCTCGACCATTTCGAGACTCCTCGTCATGTCCCCGAACTCATCCGGGACTCCGAACTCCTTCGGTACATCAAAACTCCAAAACTCATAATATAACTGTCATCAAAACCTTAAGCGTGCGGACCCTATGGGTTCGAGAACTATGTAGACATGACCTAGAACTATTCTCGGTCAATAACCAATAGCGGAACCTGGATGCCCATATTGGCTCCTACATATTCTACGAAGATCTTTATCGGTCAAACCGCATAACAACATACGTTGTTCCCTTTGTCATCGGTATGTTACTTGCCCGAGATTTGATCGTCGGTATCTAATACCTAGTTCAATCTCGTTACCGGCAAGTCTCTTTACTCGTTACGTAATGCATCATTCCGTAACTAACTCATTAGCTACATTGCTTGCAAGGCTTATAGTGATGTGCATTACCGAGAGGGCCCAGAGATACCTCTCCGACAATCGGAGTGACAAAACCTAATCTCGAAATACGCCAACCCAACATGTACCTTCGGAGACACCTGTAGTACTCCTTTATAATCACCCAGTTACGTTGTGACGTTTGGTAGCACCCAAAGTGTTCCTCCGGTAAACGGGAGTTGCATAATCTCATAGTTACAGGAACATGTATAAGTCATGAAGAAAGCAATAGCAATATACTAAACGATCAAGTGCTAGGCTAACGGAATGGGTCATGTCAATCACATCATTCTCCTAATGATGTGATCCCATTAATCAAATGACAACACATGTCTTTTTTTTTGGACAAAGGGGTGGCGCCTCAGGCGCCATTCATTAATCTGAAGAACATGATACATCCATGATTTTACAATGACTGATGTTTAGATTGCCTAGCTTCAAAAGCATAGGACAGTGATCAACTAAATGAGTCTTGCTATTACAAGCCATTTGAGGGCTAATATTAGGTTCTAAAGAGTAAGCTTTAGCAGCATTATTGTGTGCCCTGCTATTAAACTCCCTGGGAATATGATAGATAGCTATTTGGGTGCGGCTAGTGGTGGCAAAAAAATTTGCCAGTTGATTTCTAATCTCCCAATGACCTGGCCTTTTAAGAATGTCCCTCGCTTGTGCAGCCTGAGCCAGAACCTGACTATCTGTGAAGAATATGATGTCTCCTACTGCAATTGTAGAGATCACTTGTGCAGCCACCTGTAGTGCCATAGCTTCTGCCTGGATAGGAGAATGGATGGGCTTCTCGGACACAAGAATGCTAATGTTTACATGCTGATGTTTCTTAGCCAATTCTATGTAAATCCCTATACCTGTGATATTTTGTCTTTCCGCTTTCCACGCCGCATCTGTGAAGACTCTGCAACTTGACCCATTAGCTTGCATAATACCTATATGACTCTGCTGGTTTGAGTTTATAAGAAGATTCTCCTTATGCTCTATCTGAGAAACTCCATGTCCTATTTGAAGTGGTTGGAGATCTAGTTCCTGGTTATTTAGAATGGCTTGCATAGCTTGAGATACATGCATAGGCTTGACTACTTTCCTGTCAAAAAGTACATCATTCCTCGCCTTCCATATACACCAAAGAAAGGTCATTATATTTGTGAGAGAGGCTTGGGGGTGCCCTGAGTTAAGGAGAGCATGAATAATTTCTGTAATGCTAGCAAAGTTGTTAGAAAGAATTTCAGATTTAATAAACCAAGGATGGGCAACCCAAACAGCTTTTGCAAAGGGACAAGTAAAGAAAAGATGCATGTCATTTTCATCCTGATCACATCTAATGCAACTTTTTTTAATATGCTTGGAATATTTCCCTGCTCTCATACCTGTTGGAAGTGCTTTCCTCAAGAGCCTCCATGCAAAAGTCTGTACTCTTGGAATCATGGTTTTCTCTTTCCAAACCTTCTTGAGTAGTTGTTTAATTTCTTGAGGTACCTGTCTAGGAATTGGAGAACCCTGTTGTTGCAAGTCTTGGAGGCATGCTTTGTAAGCAGATTTTGAACTACATTTTCCTGAAGGATGTAATTTCCAACAGAGAATATCTTCCCCCTCTTGTTGAATAATCGGTACCTGCAAGATGCTATTAGCCACCTCATAATCAAAAAGATTATAAATAAGACTAGCATTCCATGTTTTCTGATTTTGATTCCATAAATCCTTGATCTTGGAAGGATAGACATAATCCCCCGGTTGTATTTGTAAATGATCATAAATATCTTGCCAATGAGGAAACCAAGGAGTGCTCCAAACAGAGGAATTTCCATCAAGAATTTGATAAACTGAATTTGCATGAAGAATGTGCTTTACCTTAAGAATTGATGCCCAGAAACTTGATTTTGGAATGTTACTTTTTGCTCTCCATATGGAAGTTTCAGGAAAATATTTAGATTTAAGTACCTGTGAGAAAAAACTTTCCGGATCCTCTGCAATTCTCCAAGCCGCTGACAGGATCAAGCCTCTATTAACTGCTTGGATGTTCTTGATTCCTAGTCCTCCTTCAACTTTTGGGATGCAAATGTCCCTCCATGACCTAAAACAGAGAGCTTTCTTGGATGGGTCTTCTTTTATTCCTGTCCACCAAAAGTTTCTAATGATAGCAGTAAGTTTGGCAATTAATTTCCTAGAGAAAAGGATATTTGACATATAGTGGACAGGAATGGAAGCAAAAACTGAATTGATCAGAGTTAATCTAGTTGCATGTGAAAGTTTATTAGCCTTATAGCCGGTTAATTTAACTTTAAATTTGTCGACAACAAAATCATAAGCACTAGATCTATCTTTATCAGGGAGAATTAAAGGGTGTCCTAAATAGATAGAGTTATTAGTAATATCCTGCACCGGAAAGATTCTTTTAATATCCTCCTTCTTGATGGCATCAACATTTCTGCTGAAAATAATAGTGGACTTGCTCCAATTCGGCGTTTGACCTGAAAAATTGCAAAATCTTTGCAGAATTTGGAGCATATGAGTAGCTTCTGCAATTGTAGCCTGTCCACAAATCAGTAAATCATCAGCAAACATTAGTGAGTGAATAGAAGGACATCCTGGTCCTAACTTGATTCCTGATAAACGGTCAGTGCACATGGCTTCCTGTAAAGAAATTGACAACTCATTGATGGCCAAAACAAATAAGTAGGGGGACAAAGGGCAACCCTGTCTAATACCCCTACTACTCTGAAAACGCCCATAGGATTGACCATTAATGATAACAGAGAAAGTGGGATTAGCCATGCACGCATAAATTAAATTTATGAAATGACCACGCAACCCTCGACGGGTTAGAGCTTTAACAATGAAATCCCATTCGATCCTATCGAAAGCCTTAGCAAGATCTATTTTAACCATAAAAGCAGGAGTATTCCAAGATTTGAGATTAAAGGAATGGGCAATTTCCTGCGCAATAATGATGTTATTGCTAATCCTTCTGCCAGGTATGAAAGCTTGTTGAGAGTGATGGATATAACTAGGCAAGTGCGGTTTAAGCCTATTTGCTATAGTTTTAGCAATAACTTTGTAAATCACATTGCAAAGGCTAATGGGTCTAAAATCTTGAGGAATCTGAGGAGCAATTTTCTTAGGAATCAAAACAATATGAGTATCATTCAAATGATTAGGGACAATACCTTGTATGTAGAAATCTCTGATTAGCTTGGTTATGTCGTCGCCTATCCAATCCCATGCAGCTAAATAGAACTCCACATTGAATCCATCTGGTCCCGGTGAAGCATTACTTTTCATGGCTTTCAATGTATCCAAGATTTCTTTTTTATCTGGGATGCTATAAGTAAAATCATCTTCTCCTTGATGGTTGGATGTGTGCATATAAGGCCTGCCATGACTCATGTTAGAGGAGGAAAAAAGATTCTGAAAATAATTGATGAAGGTCTTGGCAATAGCATGAGGCTCAACTTGAAGGTTGTTATTCTCATCCTTAATAGAAACAATTCTATTTTTCCTCCTCCTCTTAAGAACAGCATGATGAAAATATTTTGTGTTTCTATCACCATTGATAGCCCAATGCTTTTTAGCTCTTTGCTTATAATACTCTGTTAATCTAGTCATGTTCTGCTCATACTTAGAAATCAGAGAGAGTGGTCCTGTACCTGTAGAGGTTTCATTTGGATATTTTTTATTTGCTCACCTAAAGTATCGAGCTCTTGCTGAATTGGCTTCTTCCTTCTACACCATATTCTTAAAGCTCCTGCAAGGTTAGTTGTCCTATTGTGGAAAGCTTTGTTCCTGGAAGCAAACCAAGTACTTTTAGCATATTCATGAAAATCATTTTCCATAAGCCACCAGTTTTCAAATTTAAAATTTCTTTTAGGCTTACGCATATGAGCGTCAGTAGAAAGGAGAATAGGAGCATGATCACTTAGAATAATAGGCAAATTATAAACATTAGAATTGGGAAAAACCGCGCACCATTCAGCATTAACCAAACATCTATCAAGTCTATCCATGGTCGGGTTAGAAGCATACCTTTTATTTGTCCAAGTATAAGCAGGTCCACTATATCCTAGATCAATCAGACCACAATGTTTCACAATGTGACGAAAAGCATACACACGATATTGATTCACAAAGGGAGAACTTTTATCAGCATCATAAAGTATATCATTAAGATCCCCCATACATAAGATAGGGTTGCCTTGGTTATCGTACACAAAAGAGGCAATACGATCCCAGATATCACTCGTGTTACGATGGTACGGGTCACCATATATACAAATAAGAGCAAAGGAAACACTAGAGACTGGATTAACTACAGAGGCAAGGATCACGTGAAAGTCCGCAAAATGCACATTGACTTGAACTTCATCCGTCCACATTAGCCAAAGACCTCCTGACTTGCCTCTTGATGGGACGACTACGATATCTACAATTTCAAAACGATTAAGAAGGTCGGCTCTGTTAGTCCTGGAAGATTTAATTTCAGAAACGAAAGTTACCTGAGCACTAATAGAATGCATGAGATTGGCAAGTCATCTTTTCACTGCCTAGGACCTTGCCTTTGCCTCGGCAGTTCCATGCTATTAGTTTCATGGCACCCGTGGTGCCTTACGGGCTGGCACCATTGCCCTATCTAGCTCCATATCTTCATCACGTAGGCATTCTGAGGCGACCATAGGATCCCCATGTATATTTGAGGTTGGCTCACTCTCACCTTGAAGAGAATTTGGAGTCCCAGTCTTAAAAGTATTAAGACTAACATCCAAACCCGTTTGGCAATGGCCAACAGTGTGAGGAGGTGAGGAAACTTCGACAGGAGGGCTGAAAGAAGTTTCGCTCGAATCCGTTGAATAAGAACAAGGAAGCCTGCATGGAGTTGTATCACTATCATTGGAATTCATCACCAAACCTTCTCTCTTACGAGGAGGAGGATAGGGACGACCGATGTGTCCCGTAGTCTGACGTTTGTTTCTGCGTGCAAAAGGTCCAACATCCATCTTCCTCGATGAGTAAGAACGACGATCAGAGAGAGAACCAGTCCCAAAGACAGCAGCCCCATGAAGGTTGGCATCGAGAATGCCAAATCCAGGAGGTGGAATATCCCACCCACTAGGCCGACCTGGGTGTTGTTGTCTTTGATTTCCTCCTTCTGTAACTTGTCCTTCATGACTTTCACGGTTGTCTCCTTTTTCTTCTTTTCCCTCAAAGTGCTCTGCATCCTTCCCTCTCTCTCTTCCTTCGCCACTAGTGGCCTTGGTCTGTATCGCATAACACTGCAATTCACCTGTATTCTCTGTATTTCCATGACAAACATCAATTTGGTGCTGCAAAATTTTGCGCATGCCATCTTGACTGGTCAGTGGCTGTTGAAGTTGGCTAGAAGGGTTTGTCGTCTTGAATTGATTTATTTGGACATGCTTCCCCTCATGGGCCATTGCTTGATCCAAGGATTGGATTGACATCTGTACAACAGGTGGGCTATTTTTCATATGTCGTTGGACCATTCCAGGCCCAAGCTTCTGTCCATACTGAACATTCTCAGGCAAATCCTCCATTTCAAAGTCATGAATTCCAGAATTGTTAAATGAAGTTGTCCTGTGCATTTCGGCACCACCAGTACCTTTGACTTGTCCCTCTCTTGTGTACAGATTCTGATTACTTTGCTTCTCTGTAGTCAAAGTTGGACCAGTGCTACCATAGTAGTATTGCCTTGTAGGGAAACTTGGGTGTAGATCTGTTTTACCAAGGACTGGTTTGCCTCTTTCCTTATTCTGATCCTCCTGGAACATCTTTTGAAATCTGCTCAGAATGGGATTTGTGGCTATTTCTTTTTCAATGGCCTGTGATGGAATTTTACCTGAGTCCATTACCCATTCTCCATATCTGAAGAAGGGAATATCTTCTGTTGTTTGTCCGCTTCTCACCCTTTCCATAATAATGTTATTCCTCTTCTGGCAATGTTGGACTGTATGAAACATCACTCCACAAAACAAGCAGATTCTGCCAATCTTTTCATAATAAAGATAGACCGTTTTAGAGTTCTTTTCATCCAATGTCAAGCTGATTTTGTCCACAATTGGATCACTAATTCTAATCTTTGTAGTTCCCCAAATATAGTCTGATCTAGCAAACAACATGCTTTCTTGCAAAGGGTGAAATTCAGACGGCTTGCCAACAGTAGAGAGGATTTGCTGTAAAAGTTGGAGCGATCTGTGATTTTTTGGTACTCAATAAACACGAACACTTACATATATGTGGTCGAACTTGTAATCATCCTTCATCTTAGATTCATCTGCTGGGTCTATCCATTCAATGAGTAGATTATCTGAACCCATTGTCCATGGCTGACGCATAAGAACAAACATCATGGATTCTTGAGAGGTAAAATGGGCCATGAAAAGATTTGCAGATACTTGAGAAATCGCATGAAAATGATGTCTCCATGCTCGGGCCATTGCTTGAGAAATAGCTTGCTGAGATAAGGACCTTGGGGTACCTCCTGTGCAAGCTACTTTGATTAAGAGATTGTAAGCAGACTCAACCTGTGGATCTTGACTGACCTGTGTTGCCCGCAGATTATGAACCCTTGGTGCAGAGATACTCATTACTTGCAGATTCAAAGCCAGATCTGGAACCTCGGCCTCTTGATATTCCTCTGTTTGCCCGGCTCCTCTTTCTCCCCCTTCTTCTTCTTGGATAGCAGCCAGTTGATTTCCTTCCATGAGTAGATCTCAGCGGAGATGCAAGAATCCAGCAAAACTAGTAGTGAGGGGAATAGATTGGGCTTAGATTTTGGCAGAGAAGGATTGGGAATAGGAAAGAGTTGAGTAAGGAGAACAGATTTAGATGCTACTGGAGTGGGAAAGGTCTAGAACGGCATTACGCCAGACGCCACGGGGGCAGCTCTCTCGAAAAGTCCTCCTGTTCAGAGTCCCTCCGCTCCACCGACAACACATGTCTATGGTTAAGAAACATAACCATCTTTGATTAATGAGCTAGTCAAGTAGAGGCATACTAGTGACTATATGTTTGTCTATGTATTCACACATGTATCATGTTTTCGGTTAATACAATTCTAGCATGAATAATAAACATTTATCATGAAATAAGGAAATAAATAATAACTTTATTATTTCCTCTAGGGCATATTTCTTTCAAATATATCCAGTTGTTTCTGGTTGTCTTGCATACTCACAGTGGACCTAAGATTTTATTGATTTGACTCAGGCAGTTTGGAAGGTGGATTAGCTAGGGGAGCAACCAATATGAAACTGCAGACTTGAAGCACTTCAAGCGGACCATGACTTCCTCATTGTTGCAAATTCACCTGTGGTGCCCTCGACAAGCAGTGAAACCATAATTGTTCTAGCCATATCCATTGGCTGAGTTGTTCCAATGTTTGTACCGGCAACCCATTTGCCAAGAATCACTTCTCTGTGTTTTTGTTGCTATCACAGACCAGCCAATTCCGGTAAGAGCACATGCAACCATCTTAATTTGCAATTCCTCATAATCATGGGATGTGTTAAATTACAAGAAACATGGAACTAAATTTGTCATATATGGCTTGCAAGAGCATGAATTCAGCGATTTTTGTGAGATATGAGATTTTCATCTAGAGAAGTGATTCTTGGCTCTAGATGATATTTTTGGATTCTCTAGATGAAAATATCATGTTTTTCACATGATATTTTCATCTAGAGAATCCAATAATATGCATGATATTTAGATATTCAGTTCACTGCAAGTGCAATTTTCTTCTCACACTTAAGTACACCTACATGTATGCAACGACCAGCGTTTGTTTCTTCTAGCGGCAATATCACTGGCAGGCTCCTTTTTGTTGTTCTTTTATAGTCTCACGCTCATTGTTATGCACACATCTAAATGCTACCTGTACCGTAAGGCTTATAAAGGAAACATTAGCACAACTGGATTTGTTGTGAGATTATTCATATGATGTTTGAATTGTCCCCATTGACCCCCCTGAACTATCAACACCAGGTCAATTGGTTTTGCAGTTTGGTCTAGTTAATTCAGTGTGAGGTGCCTCTTTCATTTCTTGTCGGTCCATTAGTTGTACCTTGCTGATGCTATGGCTATTCTATTTAGTTCTGTCAACCTACATTGTGTGAAGAATGAGTTGCTTCAATGCCACATTTTCATGGTGGATGAAAGGATAGGTGTTAATATATGGTTAGATTGAGCTTGGGAGTTTGTAGTGAAGATGGTTGGTTTGCATTTTCGCTTTTTGTGCATGTGGTTCCTGGTCTATAGGCCCCAGTGCTCTGTTACTTTAGATGGGGTGAGCAGGGACCTTTTTCCCTTCCGTTGCTTAGAGAGAAAAAATAAGTTTTATGATAATGAATACATTAAGTAAGACAAGTTTTCTTTGGGCATCAATTAGTGCTACATAAGCCAATGTTATGATGAGATCTGTACGGACGGTATTTTTTATTCTTCAGTTCGGTTTGGTGTTTCTGATCGAACTTCCTCGGTAATTTTATACATTCGAACCGACTGCCAGATTTAGTGCCCTGTATGTTGGTTCCATGGTGAAAACATACCATCCTTGGTGTGTTTCCATTGAGGTTTTTTGGTGAAGGTTACACATGATTTCAGTACATCATTAGCCGTTGCTGTATTTTTTATGTAGACACATGTTGTTTCATTGCTATGGAAAAGGGCCGTTGTGTTTTTTATTTCTATGTTTAGTAAATACTTATGGACATCTATTAAACCAAGGTTTTCTTCCTTCCAAACGTGCACACTTATTGCTAACAGCTGAGCCTACACTCTCGGATTAGCTTCAAAAGAATCTTGTTTACATTTACCATATAGTGGATGAAATTAGCTGTTCACCATGGTGCTCCACCGTTCTTCGCACCCAGACGAAGCAATGGACGTCTTAGAAAAAGATAAAGATTGGTCCTTGCTTTTGCCTTGGTGTTTTAAATTTTTGTTTATGTCTTTCTGTTTGTTTGATTGTCCTATGATGTTCATTGGAAGTTGTGGTTTGTGATAACTCTTTCTTGAAATTCGGATGAGGGTTGCTCCACTCAATGTTCCATACCCGGAGCACATTTAGAGAAGTTTATGTGACATGATTATTTACCTGGAATTTCTGGAGATCAAGGCAGTGAAATATTCCTTTCGTGATGTGGACCATTGTTTCGTGGTTGGGAGGATGAAATAGGTATATAGAGATTCACCCCGTGCCTGAAAGTAAGTTGCACTATATTTACAAGATTAAGTAGTTCTAGAGTATACTGAGTAACATCAGTGACAAGACTTACCTTGCAGGTAATTAGTAAAAAAAACATGTTGTGTATATTGTCTTTTATTGTGCTTCATTGGCACTACTATCTACCAGCTTTTACATGAATATTGGGCCTTCCCTATATCTATAGATGTGATTAGTATAGTAAGAGGTGTATCACCTGTTGTCACTGTGGACTTGCAAGGACCTCCAAGTCGAAGAGAACCTTGAGACTTACCAATAGAATGTCCCACTTAGAAAGTGTCTTTCTCAGCTCGAGAACGTAGTTTCTAGATTTATTTGTGCATGGTGGCATGTCAGAATTTTTTGCATGCCGTAGCTTCAGTTCTAATTGTGCTTTTTTATTTATTCTAGGGAGACAACTAGAGGGCTCTTTGGAGTGAAACTGCTGAAGATTTTGATGCAGATAAACTAATACTCCCTCCGTTCCTAAATATTTGTCTTTCTAAAGATTTTAACAAGTGACTACATACGGAGCAAAATGAGTGAATCTACACTACAAAATATGTCTATATACATCCGTATGTGGTAGTTATTTGAAATCTCTAAAAAGACAAATATTTAGGAACGAAGGGAGTACAAATTAGTTGCAGGGAGGTTGTGGTTGCTCTGGCTGTAGTCTGCACATATAAAAACAAGTTGTAATGCTATCTCTCCTTTCGTTGTCTCTTCCTGTACAAGCTTTTTCTGTCATGATCGTACATCTCTTATGCTAACTGTTTGTTTTTGTTTTCTTAATTTTTATTGCAGCTGGACTAAAGCCTTTCAGCAAGTTATGGGTATGAAGTTTGTTTTAACGTAGATGATCCAAAGACCGTCGCCCTGCATCATAGGTTGATTTTGCCTTGGATTAGCATGTGGTGTTGCATGTTTATATGCTCTGCGTGTTAATCAGCTGTTGGCAAGGCATATAGGCTGCAAGGTTCTCCACGACCTATTTAACTTGGAAGCAAGAGAGGACGGTGATTTGAGCCCAGTGAAGTTGAGATGGCTACTGTGCAAATCTGTCAGACTGTAAGTCCACATGTGGCCATAATGAATATACATAAACTTGCTCAAATTTAAGTAGCTTTGACTTAGGACAAACCTAGAACTTCAAATATTTCTGAACCGAGGAATTAAATGTTAACTCAGTTATTTGCCAGTGTACAGTGCAGATTCATGGTGATTCTTTCAGGTCAAAAAGTTCAGATGCAAAATTATGATTGACAATCTGCAACCAAACCAGAGCTGATGGTTCATGTGATTTTAGAAACATATTTGGATAACTGCGGTTCAGGAGACAGGAAGGAACCATGAACAAGTATATAAGAAACCTCAAAAACGCGAACTGAATGAACCACTGTGTGCACCTTCCTTGAAAATCTGTACTCCCAATCCCAAGCTGTCCAGAAACAACACAGCTGAAAGTCGCCTGGGCACACTTTCCAGTCAGAAGTACCCAAATAACATCAGTGAAATACTTCTAGTTACAGCACTACTCCACAAGTAATCTGCACTCAAAACGCAACCAGGGAACAAAGCGGCACATCCATCGTTAGTGACTGTTCAGGAAACAAACACCTGATCTCAGGCGGTCGAGCCATTGTCCGGCAGACTACAGCTGGGAACTGGAACAACCGAACAAAGATCCCGAGAAAAAAGAGCAACGGAAACTATAGAATTGCCATATCATTGCCATCTATGCTCGACACGTTCCTCGAAAAAATCATGTGATGCATTTCTCCAATTGTTCAGAAAATCAATATGGCTGAAGTCTGAAGTCCAGGAGACAGAAACCAATTAACAACACCGATAAGTGAGTTAGAGCATAGAATTACAGAAAAGATACAAACAATGTGGAGATGTTCCTAAAAAATCTGTACTATAGTCAGAAGTACCCAAATAACAGCAGTAAAATACTCAGACGGTAATGCGTCACAGCATAGCCACCGTTTATCTGCACATATTCGCAGTTCATTGCATTGCCATAGCAAAATCAAACAAGATTTCATCCTATGTGAGGCAATTCCGGGGAAACAAAGTCGCACATCCATCGTTTCTCACCGTTTACGAAACACAGAAAAAAGATCTCAAGCAGTCTAAGTAATTGCCGGCCAGCCCCCTTAAAAACCTAGACAATGCAGTGCTAGACTGACAGTCTGGGAGCATCAAGCTTAAAACCTGAAGAGAAAACAGAGCAACAGAAACTATAGGCAAATCATATCACTGGCATTTATGCTTGACATGCTTCTGAAAAATCATATACTCCTAACTCATTTCTCCAACCGTCTAGAAAAACGATACAACTGAAGTCTGAACTCTGAAGTAGCCTGAAATTCCCTCCACAAGACAGTACCAAAATCACACCAATGATGTACTCGATAATTTCCTCTCAAAATGCGGCTAAGGAACAAGTTCGTGTAACTGTAACCAATGGCTATATAATAAACCATGTAAGAAAGACCTCCCCCCCACCCCCAACATATAAATTGACCTATCCGATGATCCAGAATCCCAGATCAAACCCAATCCCAATGTAAAGTAACCCACCGATAAGCAGCACAAATATTCACATTTTTGCCTGCATGTCTTAACTCTCTTGACTCAAGTGTCGTTTGCTCTGTGCATCTAAATCAAAATTTGGCTTGTTTAGGTCTCCCGTTTTAGAGTTTTTGGTTTGTTGTCCAATGTGGCATATATAGTTTACGAGAGGGGAGGAAGGAGTGAGGGAGTGAAGCGAGCAGAGTGAGTGGCCGTCGGCGATGGAGCATTGCCATGTGTAGCGATCAGGGGTGGAGGAGCGGGATGTAGTCGGCGGGGGTGATGGAGTGGCGGAAGTGGCAGCGGTAGCCGTAGGGGCAGAGGCCGCCGCCGATGACCATGCGGCAGACCTGGGTCTTGTAGCGCGGGTGGCGGATGATGGGGCGGAGCTCGGCGATGCCGTGCGCGAACTGGCACTGGTCGCCGTACAGGCACGCCCCGCTCTCCTCCCACTTGTTGCACAGCTCCGTCTTGTACATGCCCTGGCTGTACGCCTCGAACTCCAGCCCGCTGGCCGACTTGACCACCTGGCCGCGCCTGTCCCCGCCGCCGCTGCCGCCCTGCTGCTCCTCCGCCTTGCCGCCGCCCACGTCCACGCCCACGAACACGCGCTGCTGCTCGCATTGCACAGACACCAGCAAATCGTCGAACAGGTGAGCGGCATGGCACAGGAGCGCGGGATTCAGTGGAACGAGCGGAGGGGTTGGGATTCGATGGTCTCACCGAGCCGACGTCCATCGGCTTCGTGACGCGATGCTTTCCCTTGCCGCCGCGCCTGGCCATCTTCAGGTAGCCCGTCGAGCGGATGGAGATGCTCTTGGGCATCACCGCGTGCTTCTCGGCCGGGGAGGCGGGGCCCGCCATGGGCATGGGCAGCACCGGTGGAGACGCCACGGCCTGCACCGGCACCTGCATCTGCCCGAGCTGGAGACCGCGGAGCTGCCCGGCCAGCGCGACGGCCGAGGCCTGGTTGCCGCCGAGCATGGCGAAGCGGCCGGCGAGGTCGTTGTTGATGATGCGGAGCTCGGAGTTCTCGAGGCGGAGCGCGGCGGCCTCGCGCGCGGCGTCGGCGAGGTGGCTGAGGCAGAGCTCGTAGCGGTTGGTGGCGTCCTGGCACTGGAGCGCGAGGCGGGCCAGATGCAGGCGGTGCTCCGTGGCCGCCGCATCGTCGACGCGGGAGCCGGAGGTGGAGGAGGACCAGGGGGTGCCGCTCGGGTGAGTCCTGGGGCTCGGGGTGAACGGGGAGCCGCGCGACGAGGTGCTGGGGTTCGGCGTGAAGGGGGCGGCGCGCGGCGACGGCCTGGGGCTCGGGGTGAAGGGGGCCGCGCGCGGCGGAAGCCTGGGGCTCGGCGTGAAGGAGCTGCCGCCCGGCGAAGGGCTGGAGCAGGGGACGAAGGGGGTGCCGAGCGGCGACGGGCTGGGGCACGGGACGAAAGGGGTGCGGCCGCCGTAGAAGAAGAGCCCGTCGGCGGCGGGGAAGCACACCGGCCTGGGCCAGAACCCGAAGGCCACGGGGTGGGCCGGAGCGAGGGGAGCTTCCTGCATGGCGGCGGCTCCCACCCGTGAACAACCTGCAGCGAAGCCAAAATGGATCGGAATGTCAGAAATATTCGAAGAAAAATCCCGTAAATAAACAAATCACTGCAGCAGAGGAACTGCCATTAGCATCCACCAACGACCAAGCACGGGACGAAATTAAACCGCCCAGCATTTGCACCCGTTGTTCCAGAAATCTCAAGGATCAAAAGCGGCTCGAAATCACACCCGCAAGCAAGCAGGAGAACAGAGACGACGGATCAAAAGTTGATCCCCCACAAACCATCTCGCATCGACAGCGACAGACGCAACGAAACGGCCGACCCATGGCAACGAACGAACCCAAAAAAATCCACCAACAGCGACACCGGCGACACCACACCCTCGCAATGCACCCCCGGAAACGACGGGTGGGAACCTCCGACTGACTGATCAAGCGCGAGAGCGACGCGACTGAAACAATTAGTCGAGCGAGAGAGCAGTGATCGAAGCAGCGGCGCGGGAGGATGGATCGATGGAACCGCACCTGCGAGTCGGTCGAGCAGCGCCGCCTGCGTGCGTGCCGCCGGAGGAGGGATGCGGCGGCGGCGCCGGATTTGGGGCGGGCCGGTGCCGATTTGGGCGTGGAGGGTGGAGAGAGAGAGAGCGGAGGCGGAGGAGGACGTCACTCGTGGTGGGGTATAACCGTGGCCTGGCCTCGGCGCGGCACGCGGCGCGAGGGTCGAGGGGGTTCGGTGGGGCCCGCCCGGCAGTCACCGGAACCAGGGGTAGGCAGGTGCGTGTGTCCAGTGCGCGCGCGCGGTGGTTTTCTGCCCTGCACTGGACAGCTGTCCGTGACCCTGCGCCGCGACTTGGCGAGCACGCTGCCTGCCCTCAGCGACGCCTTTTTGGGTTGCACTGCGGCGTGTTCCTCCTCTGGATTTTTTTGCACAAACGAAAAATAGCAATGAATGCCTAAATTCGAACTGGCACTTTTGCCCAAAATTTGAGCAAATTGGCTTGATTTGGCTGAAAATGCCGCGTTTGGTTTGGTGCCACGGGCAGGTGACACCGATCGATTTTTACGGGCCTCTTTGCTTCCAAGGATTTTTATAGGAATTCGTGATTGATGATCAGAAACATGTTTCATAGAAATATGTTTCCGTCCGCTCAAAGCTCAAAGAGAATTCTTTCTTTTATCATGGTACATTCCTCAAAATTGGGCCTTTTTGTTTGCTATAGATTTAAAAACACGGGATTGTGATATCATGATAGTACACTGAATCACAAAGAAACTAAAATTAAGCATGTGATTCTGGAGTAGAAGCTGTTTGGTTGCGCCACGAGAAAAAACACAAAGAACTTTCCGGAATGTGTAGGTGTATGCCATAGTTGTAGTAGACACAAAAGGCATTTTTCTTCCCGAGGAGATAGATGGAAAGTTTTTCATGTTTACGATTCTGAAAATTTTCAAGAATTGGAAAAATATTTGCGAGTTTCAAAAATTGTTCGTGAATTTCAACAAAAAATGGTTATGAATTCAAACATGTTTGAAGTTTGAAAAAATTATTTCAAAACTTCAAAAAATGTTTGCTGATTTCAAAAAATGTTCATGAATCTACAAATGTTTGCAATTTCAAAGAAAATCACGAGTTAAAAAATGTCCGTGAATTCCAAAATTTGGTCTAGATTCTAAATTTTAAAAATGTGAAAATAAAAAGAATGAAAATATAAAAAGGGGTGGTGCACGTTTGGTCGGTATCTATCACGGTATGTGACAAATAGGATTCCCGACTTCGAGGGCTGCAGGTCACGAGAGCAAGACTGTTACTGCCAGTTGCAGTTGAGATCCATCGCAGAAAGAGAGGTTGAGCGCCACTGGTGCTCAGGGTCGCAGGCGTAATGTGTTGGCTGATTGGAAAAGTTTATCCCCCGTGTAGCTGGCAGAGCAGCAAAATAGAGCTCGATATTTTGGATGTATGCTTTGTAACGTGGTGTAATATGGTTGAGAGTCTGGTTACTGAGTAGAAGTGTTAGGGCCGTCTCTTTTCACTAAAGATTCTTCGAAATCAAGATTCTGGAAAACTGCCAACAAAATTTGCCATCCAATTCTTTTTTGAGATTGCGGTATGTGTTGTGTGCTAAAATATCTGTAATACCAAACTGAAACTTTATGCTGAATTGCTAACACTTGATTGTTTCCAACAATTTATCTTTGAACATGAGCATGAAAGTGAGTTACTAAAATCATAAAGGGCTAAATGTTAAAATTAAAAAGGTTGTAAAGTTTCCTTAGTAACAAAAGGCCCCCTTAATCATGGAAGACACCAAACTGTTTTCCGCACTTGGCAGTGAACATCGGTAACTCCACAATGCATGGTTAGAGGTAGAACAACTCACATCAAACCTCTCATAGTGAGTGATATCAGAAGTTAGTATTGTGCATAATGATACTTGTCCTTGATACTAACTCCACAATGCATGGTATCATACTCCCTCCATTCCAATAAATAAGCGGCGCATGCTTCCCAAAATTCAGCTTTGACCGTAAATTACATCAATAGTATACCATTGAAAACTTTTTTAAATATGAATTCAACGGTATAACTTTTATTACACATAGCCTATATTTAGTTGGTTAATATTTGGTCAAAGTTGAATTTTGGGATGCGTCTGCGCTTTATTCATTGGAATGGAGGGAGTAAATTGGTATCATAGATGGCTTAATTCATTACTTTATAGACTCATACTAGTACCTTATTTATTATGATACGATATCATGCTATAATACCAATACCTTCTCTTTCTTCATTTATTGCTATGACATGTCATCCATATGCCTAGTTGGCGTTACATGAGGATGCATGATATTATCCTATGATACCCCCCCCCCTTTGGGAGGTCTACATGGTTGGCTTTCGGAGGGTATCATGGCGCCGATGGTATCTATGCCTCTTAATCATGTGGGCGGTGTAGTGGCGGGTGGCATGGGCTCGTTCTTTTTTCTTGTACAAGGATGACTCATGCATTACGCGGATGACAATCCTACAGATGGGAATAACCATCTCGTTGATGAGGCAAATCATCATGCAACCGGGGAGATAAATCCCGTTGAGGCTCCACATCATCACGCCGTTGAGGCGAAATCCCGACGACGTGGAGAATCATTATGCCACTGAGGCAAAATCATCCCAGGGATGAAAATAGTAATGCTTGCCTAAATTCAAACAGACAATTTCACCCAAGATTTAAGAAAACTACCACGCTTTGCTTGATATAACCCCAATCGATTGCTAGGAGCCTCTTTGGTTTGAAGGGTTTTTATAGGAATTCCTGATGATTGGAAACACTGGTGCTTCTTCCTGATGATTCCGTTGTGCTAAGTTTCATAGAAATATTTTTCCATCCACTCAAAGCTCAAACCTCTCGTACATGACTCTGTTTTATTGTGGTACATTCGAACAAAACTTGGGCATTTTTGTTTGCTATTATAAAAACACACGGGATTGTGGTATCATTGTAGTACGTTGAATCACATAGAAACTAAACAAAACAGGAATCTGTGGTAGAAGTTGTCTGGTTGCCCCACGAGAAAAACACAAGAACTTTCCTGAAAGGGTAGGTGTATGTCATAGTTGTAATAGACACAAAAGGCTTTTTTCTTCCCGGGGAGATAGATGGAAAAAAAGTTCATTTAAAATTGCATGCAAACTAAACTATATGAAAAAATCATATGGTTTTCCAATTCCATGAACAAAACATTTGATGTAGGAAAATCTTGTAAGGGATACAATCATCAAAATTTCTTATAAAATTCCTTTGAACTAACAAGGTGCAAACACAATATCATAATATTCAAGTGAACATAATACTAGAATCTTTTTTTTATATTCCCATATTTTTGGAATCATATGAATCGAACACAACCTCAATGTATCCACAACACATGGCAAAGGCAGGGTTTTCTGAAGAAGTTGGAAGTGTAGAAAGCACTATTTGATATGGACCCTTCAAAGGCCCCAAGTGTGGACGGATATACTGCCAGCCTTTACCAATCAAGGATGATATCATGAAAGCAAGGGCTTCTAATCAACGCTTATAGCGCCAGGTTAGGCTGCTGCCACACACGCTAGGTATAACGGCTGTGACCCATGAGCGCATTTCAGTACATATTTGTTAGACCGCTGACATTGCCTTTGACAATCTTCCACTAAATCATTGACCATTGACTTTTAAAAACGTGAAGTTGAAAAGAGTTCATGAATTTTTTAAAAATCTGACAAATTTATAAATTGTTCATAAATTTGAAAAAGATCGTGAAAATGAAAAGGTCCACTAATTTGATAAAAGTTCATATTTTTTTTAAATGAACTAAAAAAGCAGTAATTTGAAAAGTTCATGATTGATAAAAGTATATTTAAAAAAGTCTGAGAATTTGAAAAAAGTTTGAAAATTTAAGAAAAGTTCATGTATTTAAAACAATCATGATATTTTTTCGAATTTAAGAAAAGTTCATGAATTTGAAAAATACCATGAATTCGAAAATAATTCATGAGTTTTAGAAAGTTAATGATTTTGAAAAAAAATCGCGAAGCTGAAAAAAGTTTAGGAATCTAAAATAATTTACTAATATGAAAAAGTTCAGGAATTTTAGATGGTTCAAGTATTTTTTAAAGGAAAATACAAATGAGAAAACGGACAAAACCGGGCCTAAAAACCAGAAACGGAAAAAGAACAAAATATCCCGACGGCAAGCTCTACCGGGAGCTTCACAGGAACCGAGTAACGTGTCTATATGGCCCGGCCAAGAATTCTAGCAGAGGAAATGAGGGGTGTGCGCTGCGTACGGTTTTGAAAACAACTGACTTATAGGTGCTAAATAGGAGTTAGCCATGAAAACAGTCTAAGCTTCCTGAATGGAGAAGATGCGCCACAAATTATAAAATAGAAATGTCAATGTGGTCATCGCGAAGGTATAGTCTGCTAGATTGATTTCACAATTTAGACACATCGTTTATTTAATGTGAATTCTAAGCTATGCTCCATGCATGGCCCTTGCTAACAAATTAAAATTGATTCTTACTGATAAAAATACTCACATATTATTTAATATAATTATTAAGTAAGTAAAATAATATTTATATTATAAAAATTATAAATTTAAAAAGAGTTCACATATTTAATACAAATCTTATTGTAATTTAAACAGTTTATAAATATATATATATATATATATATATATATATATATTTAAGTAAATGTACATATAATTTCAAAAAATATTCACAGTTTAAAACAAAATTATTCATGTAGTACATAAAAGTATTCATGCTTTCAGAAAATGCTTATGTAGTCTTAAAAAGTATCCATGTGTTTGAATAAAGTTTGTGTGTTTGCCAAAAAAATATTAATAGTTTTTCTATAAAATAGAAATAGATGTCTGGAAAAATAATCACTAGCATAATGTGCCACCAGACTGCAGATCCTCAAATGAACATATTTTACAATTCGACAATAATAATAATAAATAGATATTATTTAAAAATGTTTGTGTTTAAAAAATATACATGAGGTTTCTAAAAATGTTCTTACTTCAAAGGATATAATTGATGTGTATGTAGTATAAACACTTCTATCCAGTTCTTTATAAAATATTCATGTGCAATATTCGTTAGTAAGAATATTTTTGAATAAACAATATATATAACATCGAACTACATGACACGCGAGACCAACATGTACAAAACGTATAGATGGCTCCCATATGAGGTTTGCATATAGAAGCCAAGTTCTCAAACCACTTTTCTGTATTCTTCAAACTGCAAACATCGAACTAATCATCCGTGACAGTTCAAGCACCATATACCACAATCAGGGCCGGCCCTTAGGGGGGGGGGGGGGGGGAGCATGCCCCCCTCCTAGGTACACTACACAAGGTAGCCCCGGGCCCCTGAATTATCCGAACCGGCCCTGACAACAATTGCCATTAGGTGGGTTTGTTATCGGCAGATCCTATATGGCGCGTAGGGCGCCCCTAGCACCGTATCGTGCACCCGTGAGCTCCCTTGCGCGTCGTCTAGGCCGGCCCCTATGATGCGTGAGGTCCTCTAGTTTCTTTTTCTTTTTCTTTTTTCTTTTATGTTTCTTTTTCTGTTTTCATTTTTTTTTTGTTTTCTTATTTTCCCTTTCTCAGTTTTATTCCTTGTTTGTTCAATTTGCGAAAATATTTTTAAAATCATGAACATGTTTAAAATTGTGAACATTTTTTGAATTCACAAACATTTTTTTGAAATTGTGAAAATATCTTTGACGAATTCATGATCATTTTTTTAAATTCATGAACATTCTCTTCAATCATGAGCATATTTGAATTCCAAAAAGTTTTTTTGAAATCGTGAAAGTTTTTTCGAACCACGAACATGTTCTAAATTTGATGATTTTTTAAATTCGTGACCATTTTTTAATTTGTGAACATGTTTTTGAAGTCATGAACATTGTTTGAAATCACAATCTTTTTTGAATTTGCAACATTGTTATGATTTCTTGACTTTTTGTTCAAAATGCACATTTTTGAAAATTTCGGAACTTTTGGTAATCACGACTTATTTAAATATAAAAAACAAAAACAAAAAATAATAAAGAAAATAATTAAAAAATAGAGCTCTCGTACATGGGCCGGCCCAAACGGGATGCGCGCTACCGCTCCTCCCAGTGCCCCACGCGCCATATAGGAGGTCCCATGGTTATCTGCCGGCGTGAGTGGGCAGCACGAGGTCGCCGGTTCAAACCCGGAGCTTCGCCATTTTTATCCATCCTGAGTTCCTGACTGTCCCCGAACGACAGATAGCCAAAGCGATACAGCAATACAAGCGTCCCACCACAATTCAAATTGCACAATGTTTTACGTTTAGCCGTTTACAGAGGATGCGGATGATTTACTACATTTTCTGAAGATGAAGACATGGCAGAGTTGTGCACCCGCTGCCGGGCGACCGGCGGCCGCCTCAAGCAGTCCAGCACTAATAATTCTAAAATTACGCGGCGACCGGCCTTGGGACGACGTGGCCGTAGTTTTCCGCCGTGGCAGAGACGCTCTTCTGGGCGCGCAGTTGCTGGTAGAACCTCCTGATGAACTCGTCGGCTTTCCTGTCCACCTGCTGGTGCTCCGTGCTCGCCCGCCGTGAACGACGAGTCGGTGACGCGCGGCTGGCCCGTAGCCGCGCTGCTGCGCCCGAAGGCCGGCGACGCCCACGCGGCGGGAGAAGTTGTGGCCGCCGCGAGCCCGTCCTCGTCGTCGAAGAGGTGCCCGCTGTCGTTGAGCATCTCGAACACCCTGGCGACGTCGGCCGCGTCGTAGCTGTTGTAATAGCCGACGGTTTCGTCGTCACGGCGATTCGCTGCGACGACAGAGGAGGAGCGAGAGCGAGCCGCGGCGTGGCGGTGGAAGTTGACGAAGCCGCCGAGGGCCTTGCTGGCGTCCCTGCTGCGGTGGAGGTCCATGGCGAGCTTGCGCCCGGACGACAGCGCGCCGCGGCGCAGAAGGTAGACGACGGTGCGCGCCAGGCGCCACAGCCGCCGCCCCACGCTCTTGGGCTGAGCAGCAATGGTCTTCCCGGCGACGACCTTGACGGCCATTTGCAACCGAGATAAGCGGTGTCACTCACTCTCGTCTGGCTCTTGGTCGTTGGATAGGAATAGGATAGGGATGTCAGGTACTGTTTCTGTTGGATAGGAATAGAATAGGATAGGAATAGGAATAGGATAGGAGTATTTGAAGGAGCGAGGGTTCTGTTTCTGTCTTGTGTGTTTTTCATTATTGGTCGTGGTTGGCCAAGGATTTGGAGCACCAACCTGCCTGATTGGAGTGCTTTTTTTCTTCCTTTTTAAGGTTGCATGATTGGAGTAAAATAATACTAATATGGGAGATTAGTGCAACCCCAGGTTTTCAGTGTCTGCATGGATGTCGATGTTCCGGAGGACTTGGAGTTGTGTCGAGTATCGACGTCGACGCACCCGTGCTGATGCTCGTGCTGTTGGTGCAGTGCTGCATAGGTCACTCTAGGCCATACTTGCTCGTACTCTGAAAAAATGACAGTCTCCTTAAAGTATCTATAGCCGAACTTGACGAATCCCCACCTGAATCACAGGGGAAGAGAAATTATTTTTAAACAATCACAGGGGGGAGAGAATCCCCACCTGAATCTACGTGCTTATAAAGTATACATGGTAACACAATTATTGATAAAAAACAAAAAACACAATTATATTGGTTAAAAACCAAAACAACACAATTATTGGTGTCTTAATCTGCTTTGGATAGACCAGGGCCACGTCCTTCTCTTTTCTTTTTTGTTCGGATAAAGGACACTTGTTGCCAAAATAAGAGCGCTTTGCATGATCCACGTAGCACATAGAAAAACATTGTAGCACCACACCTAATTTCATCTACACGTAAGACGTCGGTGCTACAAAGTACAAAACTCATGCGCAGAAACTTTGGTGTCAAGTGCTCAATAGATTGTTATCCAAATTTAGGACAAGTGGAGATTAGTATTTTCTTCCCTACCCCTTGATGGCTAGGGTAAACTCTTCCCTCCAAGCTTCATCAATGAGCCTGTAGATTCGTATCCCCTCTGCCCGCCCCTCAGGCCGCCGGTTACGGGAGGAGAATTCCAGCGCCTCCGCTCTGGTTAGTAGGTTAGGTTAGGTTTTTGTTTTGTCCTTGCATGTGCGGCGCTTGGACGGATCGCGACACTTCTTCTTTGAGTTTGTCTTCCGGGTTCAGATCCTCCTCGAGTTCCTCCGTCTGGTCATATTCGACAGCTCCAACATAGATTCCTACCATCTTCTTTGGGGTGGAAGGTTAGGCTTTCTCATTGTGTCGTGATATTTTGTGTCAGCTGCTTCAGATCTCTTCAACGGTTCAACGACGACGGCTGCGGCTACAGGGCGTTGGTCCTTAAGGGCACGTGTGCGAAGACTTCTTGGTTGCCATCGACAAGGTCAAACCGGCTTCTTTAGAAGAGCGGCAATAGCGATGGGCCGACGGCTCATTCTGGCGGTGGTAGGGTTAGTGGGTGGTCTCGGAATCTCGATACAACTTTTGTTAGTTTTGAGATACTCCCTCCGCCCGAAAATATTTGTCATCAAAATGGACAAAAAAGGATGTATCTAGAACTAAAATACATCTAGATACATCCCCTTTTATTCATTTTGATGACAAGTATTTCCGGAGGAGGGAGTATATTGTACTTCCGATGAACTTTGATAATAGGCCCACCACTGTAGATAATACTGCGTGAGAGGGAGTCGTTACATGTTTTGGGCGACGTTAGGTGTTTTGCTCGTCATGTTTGGAGAACCCTCGTGACTCGTGAGAGGGAGTCGTTACGTGTTTTGCTCGCCATTCTCGACCAGATCCGCCACTTCTCCGTCGGGGCGGCCCAACAGTGCGGTTGTGGTTGGCGAAGGATATGCATGCATGCACCCTTTTTTTGCGCACCAACTTGCCTGATTGGACTGCCTTTTTTTCTTCCTTTTTAAGGTTGCATGATTGGAGTAAAATAATAATGTAATATGGGGGATTAGTGCAACCCCAGGTTTTCAGTGTCTACATGGATGTGGATGTTTTTTGTTTTGTTTTGCGAATAGAATGGATATGGATGCTGATGTTCTGAACATCTGGGAGGAGGACTTGAAGCTGTGTCGAGCATCGATGTCGACGCACCCGTGCTGATGCTCGTGCCTTTGTTGGTGCAGTGCGGCACAGGTCGCTCTAGGCCATACTTGCTCGTACTCTGGAAAAAACGACTCTTTGTTGAGTTCAACTTTAACCAAGATGAGACATGCGCATCCGTCGAAAGAAGGCCGTGTATCCATAGGGGGTGAGTGTATTACTGTAATTTTCAGAAGAAAAAAAAGGCAAGGACAGTTTCATCCAACTAACAACTACTATCACGTATGCATGGTAACACAATTATTGGTTGAAAACAAAAAACACAATTATTTGTTAAAAACAAAAAAGCACAATTATTGGTGTCTTAATCTGCTTTGGATAGGCCAGGGCCACGTCCTTCTCTTTTCTCCCTTTTTTGTTCGGATAAAGGACACTTGTTGCCAAAATAAGACCGCTTTGCATCATCCACGTAGCAGATAGAAAAAGATGGTACGTAGCACCCCACCTAATTTCATCTACACGTAAGAGGTCGGTGCTGCAAAGTACAAAACTCATGTGCCGAAAGTTTGGTGTCCAAGTGCTCAATAGATTGTTATCAAGATTTACGAGAAGTAGAGATTAGGTTGTTCTTCCTCATCCATTGATGGCTACGGCAAACTCGTCCCTCCAAGCCTCACCAACGAGCCTATCGATTTGTCTTCCCTCTGTCCGCCCCTCTGACAACCGGTGACGGGGAGGAGAATTCCGGTGTGTTCGCTCTAGTTAGTACTTTAGGTTAGGTTTTTTTCTTTCTTTCTTTGTCCTCACATGTGCGGCGTTTGAACGGACGGCGGCATTTCTTCTTTGAGTTTGTCTTCCGGGCTCCGATCCTCGAGTTTGTCCATCTGGATGTATCCGGCGGAGCTCCGGCATGGATTCTTACTGTCTTGGGGTAGTAATGTTAGGTTTGCTCGTTGTGTCGCGGGATTTTGTTCCAACTGCTTCAGATCTATTCAATGGTTCAACGACGACGATTGTGGCTCCAGGGCGCTGGTCCTTAGGGGCACGTGCACAAAGATTTTCAGGTTGTCATTGACATGTCAAGTCGGCTTCTATAGGAGAGCGGCGACCGCGGCGGGTCGTTCTGACGGTGGTAGTGGTTGTTGGGTGGTCGCGGAATCTCGGTACAATTTTCATTATGTTTGAGATGTTAGTTGGCTTCTGTAGAATTAGTCTTTTACAGAGGATATGGATGATTTATATTTTCTGAAGATGAAGGCATGGCAACGTTGAGCTCCGCTCCCCATGTCGAGCGACCGGTGGCTGCCTCAGAGTAGTCCAACACTAATTCTACAATTAAGGTGTGGGAGCCATCAATGGCCGACGTAGGGTTGCCTCTATGCAGGTGCAGCCCAGCCGGCGCGCGTGGCCACGGCGCCCATGCACACTTTATTCGGACAGTGGGGCACAATGAAGGTCGGTGAGCTCATCCGCCTCGTCGAGGAGCTGTGGGAGCGCTATCCCCGGCTGGTCTGCACCAACGACGAGCTGGATTGGTTGGTGAGTTTAGTTCGTCATCCCTTGAATTGGATGAATTTCATCATAAGAAAAAAAAATGGAATTTGGTCATAGTAACTTGGGTGTCATATGAATTTTTAGCTGAAGGATGGCCGTAGCCGGCGGCTCAAGCTCTGCCTCTGCAACACACTGTTGGGCCGCCCGATGGAGTGGCAAATTTGATAATTTTGACCCGTGGTTGAAACCATTTCATAAAATAAACTGTCCCTGAATTTTTTTCACTCATCTGATCTTTTTGAGTGGTGCCCGACACGAAGACGCCACACTACACTGTGCAGCGCCTGATTGACAGGCGTTGCACGCCTAGCCAGCGTCGCCCCCGGACGATTCGAAAATTACTAAGTTAGTGTGCAGTGCCTGAGAGCTAGGCGCCACACTATACAGTGTATACAGTGTAGCGCCTAGCCTCTAGGTGTTGCACTAGTGGTTGCATTATTTTGGTAAATAATGCAACCACTAGTGCAACACCTAGAGTCTAGGGGCTACACTGTATAGTGTGGTGCCTAGCTCGCTGCACATTGCACACTGTATCAATGAACATTGCACATTGCACACTGTACAGTCTAATTTTAGGCAGTCCGGGGTGCGACGTTGGCCAGGCATGTAGCACCTGTCAGTGATGCGTTGCACTTGCACAGTGTAGGGTGACGCCATCGTGTCGGACGCCACCCAAAAAAATCAGCTGAGCGAAATTATTTTAGAGGCAGTTTATTTTATGAAATGATTTTATCCCCACGTCAAAATTATCAAATTTGCCCGACGGAGGAGTGGCGGATCTGGTCGAGAATGGCGCTTCTCCCATGGTCGGCGCCTCTCACGATCGTTCTCCAATCATGACGAGCAAAACACGTAACCTCGCGCAATCCACGCAATATTTTTTCCGCCTTCGTCCAGTTAATTAATCCATAGGAGGTAAATTCTATGTGTCTTAAACAAATTCGATTATCAACCAATATTGGCATATCGCGTTGATGGATAGGAAGGTTTAGCTAAGCAAAATAATTTTCAGCAACTTATCATAAGATTTGTAAATTAGACTACAAAATTTGGATAACAAACTTTTCTTTCAAGTTTCAGACCTATTATCAAAGTTCATCGGAAGTACAAAGCGTCTCAAACATAATAAAAATTATACCGAGATCCCGAGACCACCCAACAACGACTACCACCGCCAGAACGAGTCGTCGACCCGCGGCTGTCGTCGCTCTCCTATCGAAGCCGGCTTGACCTTGTCGATGAGAACCGAAAAGTCTTCATGCACGTGCTCCTAAGGAGCAGCGCCCTGGAGTCATAGTCGTTATCGTTGAACCGTCGAATATATTTGAAGCAGCTAACACAAAATATCGCGACACGACAAGAAAACTTAACCTTACCGCCCCAAGAAAGCAGTAATCTACGGCGGAGCTCCGTCGAATACGTCCAGATGGACGAATTCGAGTAGGATAAGAGCCCGGAAGACACGCTCAAAGAAGAAGTGCCGCACATGCAGGATAAAACAAAAACATAACCTAAACTACTAACCAGAGCGTAGGCACTGGAAATCACCTCCCCATCACCGGCTCGTTGGTGAAACTTGGAGGGAAGAGTTTACCCTAGCAATCCAGGGAAAGGGAAGGAAACCCTAATATCTACTTCTCCTAAATTTGGATAACAATCTATTGAGCACTTGACACCAAACTTTCTGCACATGAGTTTTGTACTTTGTAGCACCGACCTTGTAGATGAAATTAGGTGTGGTGCTACGTACCATATTTTTCTATGTGCTACATGGATGATGCAAAGCGGTCTTATTTTGGCAACAAGTGTCTTTTATCCGAACAAAAAGGAAAAGAGAAGGACGTGGCCCTGGTCTATCCAAAGCAGATTAAGACACCAATAATTGTGTTGTTTTGGTTTTTAACCAACATAATTGTGTTTTTTATCAATAATTGTGTTACAATGTATACTTTATAAGCACGTAGATTCAGGTGGGGATTCTCTCCCCCATGTGATTGTTTAAAAAAATATAAGCACGTAGCTGTTTGTTGGATGAAATTGTTCTTGCCTCTTTTTGTTTGAAAAATATAATATATACGGCATTCTTATGACAGATGCGTATGTCTCATCTTCGTTAAAGTTGAACTCAGCAGACTTGTCATTTTTTTCCAGAGTGACCTATGCCGCACTGCACCAAACGGCACGAGCATCATCAGCACGGGTGCGTCGACATCGGTACTCGAGACAACTCCAAGTCCTTCTCCGAGACGGTGAGAACATCGACATCCATATCCATGTAGACACTGAAAACTCGAGAAGGATCGAAGCCCGAAAGACAAACTCAAAGAAGAAGTGTCGCCATCCGTCCAAGCGCTGCACATGCAAGGACAAAACAAAAACCGAAGCTATACTACTAACCAGAGGGGAGGCACCAGAATTCTCCTCCCCGTCACCGGCCGCTAGGGGAGACGAGCCTACTGGCTCATTGGTGAAGATTGGAGGGAAGAGTTTACCCTAGCCAATATAGGGGAGAAAAACCTAATCGCTACTTCTCCTAAATTCCGATAACAATCCGTTGAGCACTTGACACCAAACATTCTGCACATGAGTTTTGTACTTTGCAGCACCGACGTCTTACGTGTAGATGAAATCAGGTGTGGTGCTATGTGCTACGTGGATCATGCAAAGCGCTCTTATTTTGGCAACAAGTGTCCTTTATCCAAACAAAAAAGAAAAGAGAAGGACGTGGCCCTGGCCTATCCAAAGCAGGTGAAGACACCAATAATTGTGTTAACCAATAATTGTGTTTTTTTGTTTTTAATCAATAATTGTGTTTTTTTGTTAGTTGGATGAAACTGTTCTTGCCTTTTTTTTCTTGAAAAATATAATACCGACCCTCACAACACGAATGCAACTCACCCCCTATGAATATACGGCATTCTTATGACGGATGCGCATGTCTCATCTTCGTTAAAGTTTAACTCAGCCAGAGTACGAGCAAATATGGCCTAGAGTGACCTATGCCGCACTGCACCAATGAGTGTTTGACAAAAAACTATCACAATTGAGGTTCGCGTCCCACATAACTACCACTTTAAAAAAATGACAGATAACTACCAAAAAAATGGAATTTCGTGACTAAAAACTACCAATTTCGGTAAACGGCCAGTTTAGAAGATTTAAATGTGTTTATGACATGCGGGGCCCGTCTGTCTGGGCTGACGTGGCGGAAAAGTCAACTCCGTTTATTTTGACCGTTATGATAGGTGGGGCCCACACGTCAGCACCAACCTCTTCTTCCTCCTCTTCTCCTTCTTGTTGGCATTTCCTCGAACACCTTACCAGCAGCAGAGCAGCACACCGGCGTCAGCTCTTTTGACCGCAGCACAAAGGCGAACAAGTAGAGCTCTGGCCCCAGGCTCGGGTGGTGGCGTGCACCACCACCGACTGGCACCACGCGCATGCGAGTGCATGGAGACCACCGGCGGTGACGAGCTCGTGCGCCACTGCCATTGATGTTGGCATGGCCGTCCTCGCCTTTTAAGACGACTCCCCGTTTCCTTCCCCTTCCCCGCACCACCCTCTCGGCCACCGCCGCCGCCGCGGGGGCCAGGCACGCCCTCCTCTCGCGTGCCCCCTCCTCCTCCCTCTCCTTCGCCTCCCGCCGCCTAGCGCCCGCGGGGCCCCTCCGCGATCGCGTCCCCGGCCGCTGCAACGACCATTGCGGTTGACAACCGGCTCCCCGACGCGGCGCTCTCCTACTTCGACTCCCCCGACGACGAGCTGAAGACGGTGACGCTCCGCGACCTCACCGCGGGGAAGATTGTGGTCATGTTCGCGGTCCAGGGCACGTTCACACCCACCTGCACCCAGAGGCACCTCCCGGGGTTCGTAGCCAGGGCCGGGGAGCTGCGTGCCAAGGGGGTGGACGCCGTGGCCTGCGTCTCCGTCAATGATGCCTTCTTGATGCGACAAGGTGCTGCTGCTCTCGGACAGCAACAAGGAGCTGACGCGCGCCATGGGCGTGGAGCTGGACCTGTCAGACAAGCCGGTGGGGCTCGGCGTCTGGTCGCTCGGCCGTGAGGCTAGCAACGGGGACTGTTGGCATGCTCCAGCGAGCCTAGCTTCACAGGATTCCCACTACAGGGAGCAGGAGGAGGAGGAAGAAGGTCGCCGGCGCCACGGGCTGCTGCTGTTCACCGGCACCATGGGCTGCCGCTGCTCACCGGCGTCGACGCATCGGCACGGTGGTGCTGCCCGATGCACATAAGGTGCTTGTTGAAATAGCAAACAGTGAAAGAGAGAGAGAGAGAGAGAGGAGGAAGAAGGTGATGCTGACATGTGGGGTCCACCTGTCTTAACGGTCCACTTAACGGTCTGAAATAACAGAGTCAACTTTCCCGCCACGTCAGCCCTGACAAACAAGCCCCACATGTCAAAAACGCGTTTAAATCGTCTAAACTGGCTATTTTCTGAAAGTGGTAGTTTTTAGTCACAAGATTTCAATTTTTTGGTAGTTATCAGTCATTTTTTTGAAAATTGTAGTTCTATGGGACGCGAACCCCAAGTGTGATAGTTTTTTGTCAAACACTCCTGCACCAATGGCACGAGCATCAGCACGGCTGCGTCGACGTCGATACTGGAGACAACTCCAAGTCCTTCTCCGAGATGTGTTGAGAACATCGACATCCATATCCATGCAGACACTGAAAACCTGGGGTTGCACTAATCTCGCATATTATTTTACTCCAATCATGCAACCTTAAAAAGGAAGAAAAACAAAGTACTCCAATCAGGCAGGTTGGTGCTCAAAGAAAAGGGTGCATATCCTTCGCCAACCACGACCAATAATGAAAGCCACCATCCCTCGTTTCAGACCCCAGCCCGGCACGCGACGACACACACACAAGACAGAACCCTCGCTCCTTCAAATACCTGACATCCCTATCCTATCCAACGACCAAGAGAAGAGCCAGACGAGAGTGACTGACAGTATCGTTGGTACCCATCGAACGACCAAGAGCGAGACGAGAGTGAGTGACGCCGCTTATCTCGGTTGCAAATGGCCGTCAAGGTCGTCGCCGGGAAGACCGCTGCTGCTCAGCCCAAGAGCGTGGGGCGGCGGCTGTGGCGCCTGGCGCGCACCGTCGTCTACCTTCTGCGCCGCGGCATGCTGTCATCCGGGCGTAAGCTCGCCATGGACCTCCACCGCAGCAGGGACGCCAGCAAGGCCCTCGGCGGCTTCGTCAACTTCCACCGCCGCGCGGCGGCTCGCTCTCGCTCCTCCTCCGTCGCGGCGAAGCACCGTGGCGACGAAACGGCTGGCTATTACAACAGCTACGACGCGACAGACATCGCGAGGGTGTTCGAGATGCTCAACGACGGCGGGCACCTCTTCGACGACGAGGACGGGCTCGCGGCGGCGACACCTTCTTCCGCCGCGTGGGCGTCGCCGGCCTTTGGGCGCAGCGCGGCTACGGGCCAGCTGCGCATCATCGACTCGCCGTTCACGGCGGGCGAGCACCAGCAGGTGGACAGGGAAGCCGACGAGTTCATCAGGAGGTTCTACCAGCAACTGCGCGCCCAGAAGAGCGTCTCCGCCACGCCGGAAAACTACGGCCACGTCGTCCCAAGGCCGGTCGCCGCTTAAGTTTAGAATTATTAGTGATGGACTGCTTGAGGCGGCCGCCGGTCGCCCGGCAGCGGGAGCACAACGTTGCCATGTCTTCATCTTCAGAAAATGTAGTGAATCATCCGCATCCTTTGTAAGTTGTAACCGACTAAACGTAAAACATTGTGCAATTTGAGTTGTGGTGGGACGCTTGTATTGCTGTGTCGCTTTGGCTATCTGTCGTCCGGGTACAGTCTAGACCGGGATGAAAGCAGGCTACATCTACAGCTGTGGGTACAATAAAATAAAGCATGGGAGGAGCTGAAAAATACAGTGATGAACCCGGGTGCATACGAGCCCACTTCAGAAAACACATTTCTAATTGCCAAAAAATTCTGAAAAACAGTTCCACATTGTATGTGCGCACCGAAAGTTTCGCTGAAAAACAACATTATCTTTGGCCCGTGCAAAAAAGACAAAAAAAGTATCATGGAACGCTATTTAAAAGCATTGAAATTTGTCTTTTTTACGGAGGCACAAGAAAAAACCATTTTTTCGCAAAATTTTATGTCGCACACATATTTTGCGAAGATGGTAGACGTGAAATTTTGTTTTGAAAATATTCATCTTTTAAAACATGTTTAAAATGTTTTTTTAAAAGCGGGTTCATATGTACCCGGTTTCAACACATCCAGTTCGGATAGAAACTTACTTCGACTGCAAACTACTCAGAGATTGTCCCAGCCAATATCGGAGCCCGAATCGTCCCGTCCATCGAATCGAGCTCGATCACCCTTGAGGGACCAGTGTCCTCCTCCTCCTCCTCCTCCTCCTCCTTCCTCACCCCTTCTTCACCGGCTTGTTCCGATGCACCGACTACTCGTACTCCTCCAACGCGAGGTCCATATTTTCCGCCATAAACCTCGCCATGGTAGCCTCATCCTGTCAATGACTGTCGCACTGATCCAAGATGACCCGAGTCTCCGATACGTCTCCAACCTATCTTTATTTTTTGATTGTTTCATGCTATTATATTATCAATTTTATATCTTTTTTGGGAAACTAATCTATTAATCTAGTGCCTAGTGTCGGTTGCTATTTTCTGCATATTTTTTGTGTTACAGAAAATATATACCAAACGGAGTCCAAACACGACGAAACTTTTTAAAGATTTTTTCTAGACAAGAAGACACCCTAGAAGCTTCATGGGAGGACCAGAAGACCTACGAGGAGATGATAAGGCAACATGACATGCCTTGGGGGGTAGGGCGCGCCCTGATATCTTGTCATCACCACGTGGCTGTTGGGGAACGTAGCAGAAATTCAAAAAATTTCTACGTGTCACCAAGATCTATCTATGGAGAAACCAACAACGAGGGGAAGGAGAGTGCATCTACATACCCTTGTAGATCGCTAAGCGGAAGCGTTCAAGAGAACGGGGTTGAAGGAGTCGTACTCGTCGTGATCCAAATCACCGGAGATCCTAGTGCCGAACGGACGGCACCTCCGCGTTCAACACACGTACAGCTCGGTGACGTCTCCCACGCCTTGATCCAGCAAGGAGAGAGGGAGAGGTTGAGAAAGACTCCATCCAGCAGCAGCACAACGACGTGGTGGTGATGGAGGAGGGTGGCAATCCTGCAGGGCTTCGCCAAGCACCGCGGGAGAGGAGGAGGGAGAGAGGTAGGGCTGCGCCAGGGAGAGGTGAAACTCATGTGTTGGCAGCCCCAAAACCCTCAAGTATATATAGGGGAGAGGGAGGGGGGTGCGCCCCCTCTAGGGTTTCCACCCCAAGGGGTGCGGCTGCCCCAATCCCATCTAAGGGTGGCGGCCAAGGGGGGAGAGGGGGGAAACTTACCCCCCAAGTTAGGTGGAAGCACCCCCTCCCCAAACCCTAGGCGCCTTGGGCCCTTGTGGGGGGGCGCACCAGCCCACCTGGGGCTGGTCCCCTCCCACGCTTGGCCCATGCAGCCCTCCGGGGCCGGTGGCCCCACTTGGTGGACCCCCGGGACCCTCCCGGTGGTCCCGGTACGTTACCGATAAAACCCGAAACTTTTCCGGTGACCAAAACATGACTTCCCACATATAAATCTTTACCTCCGGACCATTCCGGAACTCCTCGTGACGTCCGGGATCTCATCCGGGACTCCGAACAACATTCGGTAACCACATACAAACTTCCTTTATAACCCTAGCATTATCGAACCTTAAGTGTGTAGACCCTACGGGGTCGGGAACCATGCAGACATGACCGAGACGTTCTCTGGTCAATAACCAACAGCGGGATCTGGATACCCATGTTGGCTCCCACATGTTCCACGTTGATCTCATCGGATGAACCACGATGTCAAGGACTCAATCGATCCCATATACAATTCCCTTTGTTTAACGGTATTGTACTTGCCCGAGATTCGATCGTCGGTATACCGATACCTTGTTCAATCTCGTTACCGGCAAGTCTCTTTACTCGTTCCGTAACACATCATCCCGTGATCAACCCCTTGGTCACATTGTGCACATTATGATGATGTTCTACCGAGTGGGCCCAGAGATACCTCTCCGTTTACACGGAGTGACAAATCCCAGTCTCGATTCGTGCCAACCCAACAGACACTTTCGGAGATACCTGTAGTGCACCTTTATAGTCACCCAGTTACGTTGTGACGTTTGGTACACCCAAAGCATTCCTACGGTATCCGGGAGTTGCACAATCTCATGGTCTAAGGAAATGATACTTGACATTAGAAAAGCTTTAGCATACGAACTACGATCTTTGTGCTAGGCTTAGGATTGGGTCTTGTCCATCACATCATTCTTCTAATGATGTGATCCCATTATCAATGACATCCAATGTCCATGGTCAGGAAACCGTAACCATCTGTTGATCAACGAGCTAGTCAACTAGAGGCTTAGTAGGGACATGGTGTTGTCTATGTACCCACACATGTATCTGAGTTTCCTATCAATACAATTATAGCATGGATAATAAACGATTATCATGAACAAGAAAATATAATAATAACTAATTTATTATTGCCTCAAGGGCATATTTCCAACAGTCTCCTACTTGCACTAGAGTCAATAATCTAGTTCACATCTCGATGTGATTAACACTCACAGGTCACATCGCCATGTGACCAACATCCAAAGAGTTTACTAGTGTCTAAACTAGTTCACATCATTATGTGATTAAGACTCAATGAGTTCTGGGGTTTGATCATGTTTTGCTTGTGAGAGAGGTTTTAGTCAACGGGTCTGCAACATTCAGATCCGTATGTACTTCGCAAATCTCTAGGTCATATTGTAAATGCTGCTTCCACGCTCCACTTGGAGCTATTCCAAATGGTTACTCCACTATACGTATCTGGTTTGCTACTCAGAGTCACTCGGATAGGTGTTAAAGCTTGCATCGACGTACCCCTTGACGCCGAACTCTTTATCACCTCCATAATCGAGAAACATGTCCTTATTTGTTACAAGGACAATTTTGACCGCTGTCCAATGATCCATTCCTGGATCATTCTTGTACCCCTTGACTGACTCATGGCAAGGCACACTTCCGGTGTGGTACACATCATAGCATACTATAGAGCCTACGTCTGAAGCATAGGGGACGTCATTCGTCCTTTCTCTCTCTTCTGCCGTGGTCGAGCTTGAACTCTTAACTTCATACCTTACAACTCAGGCAAGAACTCCTTCTTTGACTGATCCATCTTGAACACCTTCAAGATCATGTCAAGGTATGTGCTCATTTGAAAGTATCATTTAGCGTTTTTTGATATATCCTTATAGATCTTGATGCTCAATGTTCAAGTAGCTTAATCCAGGTTTTCCATTGAAAAACACTTTTCAAATAACCCTATATGCTTTCCAGAAATTCTGCATCATTTCTGATCAACAATATGTCAACAACATATACTCATCAGAAATTCTATAGTGCTCCCACTCACTTCTTTGGAAATACAAGTTTCTCATAAACTTTGTATAAACCCAAAAACTTTGATCATCTTATCAAAGTGCATATTCCAACTCCGAGATGCTTACTCTAGTCCTTAGAAGGATCGCTGGAGCCAGCATACCTTTTAGCATCCTTAGGATCGACAAGACCTTTTTGATTGTATCACATACAACCTTTCCTTACGATAACTGGTAAGGAAACTCGTTTTGACATCCATCTGCTAGATTTCATAAATGCAGCTAACTCTAACATGATTCTGACGGACTTAAGCATCGCTACGGATGAGAAAATCTCATCGTAGTCAACTCCTTGAACTTGTGAAAAACTCTTCGCCACAAGTCGAGCTTCATAGACGGTGACATTACCGTCCACGTCCATCTTCTTCTTAAAGATCTATTTATCTCAATGGCTTGCCGATCATCGGGCAAGTCCACGAAAGTTCATGCTTTGTTCTGATACATGGATCCTATCTCGGATTTCATGGCTTCTAACCATTTGTTGGAATTTGGGCCCACCATCACTTCTCCATAGCTCGTAGGTTCATTGTTGTCTAGCAACATGACCTTCAAGACAGGATTACTGTAATACTCTGAAGTAGTACGCATCCTTGTCACCCTACGAGGTACGGTAGTGACTTGATCCAAAACTTCATGATCACCATAAGCTTCTACTTCAATTGGTGTAGGCGCCACAGGAACAACTTCCTGTGCCCTGCTACACACTTGTTGAAGTGATGGTTCAATAACCTTATCAAGTCTCCACCATCCTCCCACTCAATTCTCGAGACAAACCTTTCTTCGAGAAAGGACCCGATTCAAGAAACAATCCCTATTGCTTTCGGATCTAAATTAGGAGGTATACCCAACTGTTTTGGGTGTCCTATGAAGATGCATTTTATCCGCTTTGGGTTCGAGCTTATCAACCTGAAACTTTTTTACATAAGCGTCTCAGCCCCAAACTTTTAAGAAACGACAACTTAGGTTTCTCCAAACCATAGTTCAAACAGTGTCGTCTCAACGAATTACGTGGTGCCCTATTAAAGTGAGTGCGGTTGTCTCTAATGCCTAACCCATGAACGATAGTGGTAATTCGATAAGAGACATCATGGTACGCACCATATCCAATAGGGTGCAACTATGATGTTCGGACACACCATCACACTATGGTGTTCCAGGCGGTATTAATTGTGAAACAATTTCCACAATGTCTTGATTGCGTGCCAAAGCTCGTAACTCAGATACTCATCTCTATGATTATATCATAGACATTTCATCCTCTTGTCACAATGATCTTCAACTTCACTCTGAAATTACTTGAACCATTCAATAATTCAGACTTGTGTTTCATCAAGTAAATATACTCAACATCTACTCGAACCATCTGTGAAGTAAGAACATAACGATATTTACCGCATGCCTCGGCACTCATTGGACTGCACACATCAAAATGTGTTACTTCCAACAAGTTGCTATCTTGTTCTATCTTACTGAAAACGAGGCTTTTCAGTCATCTTGCCCATGTGGTATGATTTGCATATCTCAAGTGATTCAAAATCAAATGAGTCCAAACGATCCATCTGCATGGAGTTTCTTCATGCGTATACACCAATAGACATGGTTCGCATGTCTCAAACTTTTCAAAAGCGAGTGAGTCCAAAGATCCATCAACATGGAGCTTCTTCATGCGTTTTATACCAATATGACTTACATGGCAGTACCACAAGTAGTACTATCATTACTATCTTATATCTTTTGGCATGAAAATGTGTATCACTACGATTGAGATTCAATAAACCATTCCTTTAGGTGCAAGACCATTGAAGGTATTATTCGAATAAATAGAGTAACCATTATTCTCCTTAAATGAATAACCGTATTGCGATAGACATAATCCAATCATGTCTATACTCAACGCAAACACCAAATGACAATTATTCAGGTTTAATACTAATCTCGATGGTAGAGGGAGCGTGCGATGTTTGATCACATCAAACTTGGAAACACTTCCAACACATATCGTCAGCTCACCTTTAGCTAGTCTCCGTTTATTCCGTAGCTCTTTTATTTCGAGTTACTAACACTTAGCAACCGAACCGGTATATTAAATACCCTGGTGCTACTAGGAGTACTAGTAAAGTACACATTAACATAATGTATATCCAATATACTTCTATCGACCTTGCTAGCCTTCTCATCTACCAAGTATCTAGGGTGATTCTGCTCCAGTGGCTGTTCCCCTTATTACAGAAGCACTTAGTCTCGGGTTTGGGTTCAACCTTGGGTTTCTTCACTAGAGCAGCAGCTGATTTGCCGTTTCATGAAGTATCCCTTCTTGCCCTTGCCCTTCTTGAAACTAGTGGTTTCACCAACTATCAACAATTGATGCTCCTTCTTGATTTCTACTTTCGCGGTGTCAAACATCGTGAATACCTCAAGGATCATCATATCTATCCCTGATATGTTATAGTTCATCACGAAGCTCTAGCAGCTTGGTGGCAATGACTTTGGAGAAACATCACTATCTCATCTGGAATATCAACTCCCACTCGATTCAAGTGATTGTTGCACTTAGACAATCTGAGCACAAGCTCAACGATTGAGCTTTTCTCCCTTAGTTTGCAGGCTAAGAAAATCATCGGAGGTCTCATACCTTTTGACGTGGGCACGAGCCTGAAATCCCAATTTCAGCCCTCGAAACATCTCATATGTTCCGCAACGTTTCGAAAACGTCTTTGGTGCCTCGACTCTAAACCGTTTAACTGAACTATCACGTAGTTATCAAAATGTGTATGTTCGATGTTCGCAACATCCACAAACGACGTTTGGAGTTTAGCACACTGAGCGGTGCATTAAGGACATAAGCTTTCTACTGTCCGCATAATCGCTACTGTCAACTTTCAACTATATTTTCTCTAGGAACATATCTAAACAGTGGAACTAAAGCGCGAGCTTACGAATGCAAAGATCTTTTGACTATGTTCAGGATAATTAAGTTAATCTTATGAACTCCCACTCAGATAGACATCCCTCTAGTCATCTAAGTGATTACATGATCCTAGTCAACTAGGCCGTGTTCGATCATCACGTGAGACGGACTAGTCATCATCGGTGAAAATCTTCATGTTGATCGTATCTACTATACGACTCATGCTCGACCTTTCGGTCTCTTGTGTTCCGAGGCCATGTCTGTACATGCTAGGCTCGTCAAGTCAACCTAAGTGTTTCACGTGTGTAAATCTGGCTTACACCCGTTGTATGTGAATGTAAGAATCTATCACACTCGATCATCACGTGGTGCTTCGAAACGACGAACTTTCGCAACGGTGCACAGTTAGGGGGAACACTTTCTTGAAATTTTAATGAGGAATCATCTTATTTACTACCGTCGTTCTAAGCAAATAAGATGCATAATCATGATAAACATCACATGCAATCAAATAGTGACATGATATGGCCAATATCATTTTGCTCCTTTTGATCTCCATCTTCGGGGCTCCATGATCATCATCGTCACCGGCATGACACCATGATCGCCATCATTATGATCTCCATCATTGTGTCTCCATGAAGTTGTCTCGCCAACTTATTACTTCTACTACTATGGCTACCGGTTAGCAATAAAGTAAAGTAATTACATGGCGTTGTTCAATGACACGCAGGTCATACAATAAATAAAGACAACTCCTATGGCTCCTGCCGGTTGTCATACTCATCGACATGCAAGTCGTGATTCCTATTACAAGAACATGATCAATCTCATACATCACATATCATTCATCACATTCTTCTTGGCCATATCACATCACATAGCATACCCTGCAAAAACAAGTTAGACGTTCTCTAATTGTTGTTTGCATGTTTTACATGGCTGCTATGGGTTTCTAGCAAGAACGTTTCTTACCTACGCAAAACCACAACGTGATATGCCAATTGCTATTTACCCTTCATAAGGACCCTTTTCATCGAATCCGTTCCGACTAAAGTGGGAGAGACTGGCACCCGCTAGCCACCTTATGCACCAAGTGCATGTCAGTCGGTGGAACCTGTCTCACGTAAGAGTACGTGTAAGGTCGGTCCGGGCTGCTTCATCCAATAATACCGTCGAAACAAGATTGGACTAGTAACGGTAAGCATATTGAACAAAATCAACGCCCACAACTACTTTGTGTTCTACTCGTGCAAAGAATCTACGCAATAGACCTAGCTCATGATGCCACTATTGGAGAACGTAGCAGAAATTCAAAATTTTCCTACGTGTCACCAAGATCTATCTATGGAGAAACCAGCAATGAGGGGAAGGAGAGTACATCTACATACCCTTGTAGATCGCTAAGCGGAAGCGTTCAAGAGAACGGGGTTGAAGGAGTCGTACTCATCGTGATCCAAATCACCGGAGATCCTAGTGCCGAACGGATGGCACCTCCGCGTTCAACACACGTACAGCCCGGTGACGTCTCCCACGCCTTGATCCAGCAAGGAGAGAGGGAGAGGTTGAGAAAGACTCCATCCAGCAGCAGCACAACAGCGTGGTGGTGATGGAGGAGCGTGGCAATCCTGCAGGGCTTCGCCAAGCACCGCGGGAGAGGAGGAGGGAGAGAGGTAGGGCTGCGCCAGGGAGAGGTGAAACTCATGTGTTGGCAGCCCCAAAACCCTCAAGTATATATAGGGGAGAGGGAGGGGGTGCGCCCCCTCTAGGGTTTCCACCCCAAGGGGTGCGGCTGCCCCAATCCCATCTAAGGGTGGCGGCCAAGGGGGGAGAGGGGGGAAACTTACCCCCCAAGTTAGGTGGAAGCACCCCCTCCCCAAACCCTAGGCGCCTTGGGCCCTTGTGGGGGGGGGGGGGCGCACCAGCCCACCTGGGGCTGGTCCCCTCCCACACTTGTCCCATGCAGCCCTCCGGGGCCGGTGGCCCCACTTGGTGGACCCCCGGGACCCTCCCGGTGGTCCCGGTACGTTACCGATAAAACCCGAAACTTTTCCGGTGACCAAAACAGGACTTCCCATATATAAATCTTTACCTCCGGACCATTCCGGAACTCCTCGTGACGTCCGGGATCTCATCCGGGACTCCGAACAACATTCGGTAACCACATACAAACTTCCTTTATAACCCTAGAGTCATCGAACCTTAAGTGTGTAGACCCTACGGGTTCGGGAACCATGCAGACATGACCGAGACGTTCTCCGGTCAATAACCAACAGTGGGATCTGTATACCCATGTTGGCTCCCACATGTTCCACGATGGTCTCATCGGATGAACCACGATGCCAAGGACTCAATCGATCCCGTATACAATTCCCTTTGTCTAACGATATTGTACTTGCCCGAGATTCGATCATCGGTATACCGATACCTTGTTCAATCTCGTTACCGGCAAGTCTCTTTACTCGTTCCATAACACATCATCCCGTGATTAACCCCTTGGTCACATTGTGCACATTATGATGATGTTCTACCGAGTGGGCCCAGAGATACCTCTCCGTTTACACGGAGTGACAAATCCCAGTCTCGATTCGTGCCAACCCAACAGACACTTTCGGAGATACCTGTAGTGCACCTTTATAGTCACCCAGTTACGTTGTGACGTTTGGTACACCCAAAGCATTCATACGGTATCCGGGAGTTGCACAATCTCATGGTCTAAGGAAATGATACTTGACATTAGAAAAGCTTTAGCATACGAACTACGATCTTTGTGCTAGGCTTAGGATTGGTTCTTGTCCATCACATCATTCTTCTAATGATGTGATCCCGTTATCAACGACATCCAATGTCCATGGTCAGGAAACCGTAACCATCTGTTGATCAACGAGCTAGTCAACTAGAGGCTTAGTAGGGACATGGTGTTGTCTATGTACCCACACATGTATCTGAGTTTCCTATCAATACAATTATAGCATGGATAATAAACGATTATCATGAACAAGGAAATATAATAATAACTAATTTATTATTGCCTCTAGGGCATATTTCCAACAGTGGCTCCTTCTGACCTAATTCCAGCCTGTAAATTCTCTAATATTGAGAAAAAACCTAGAGCATCCACCAAAACAATTTTTCCGCCACCGCAAGTCTCTTTTTTCCGTGATCCCACCTGGAGGCCTTTTTCAGTACTCTACCAGAGGGGAATCGATCATAGAGGGCTTCTATATCAACCTTGATTCACCTCTGATGATGTGTGAGTAGTTTCCACAAGATCTATGGGTCTCTCTCTCTCTCTCTATCTATCTATTTATCTATCTATCTATCTATCTATCTATCTATCTCTTTGATCTTCAATACAATGTTCTCCTCGGATTCTATTCAATGTAATCTTCTTTTGCAGTGTGTCTGTTGGGATCCGTTGAATTGTAGGTTTATCATCAGATTATTTATTAAAAGTACTTGAGCTTTTTCCTGAACTTTATTATGTGTGGTTGTTATAGCTATGTAATGCTTTTCGATCTTTGAGTTTACTTTGGCCAAGTTGATGAGTAGATCTTCAGTGGAAGTGGTGCATGATAGTAGGTTCAATCTTGCGGTGTCCTCACCCACAAAAGGGGTAGCGAGGTCCGTATTTGTATTGTTGCTGCTAAGAGGAAAATGTCGGGGTTCAATTATATTGCTTGGTTTATTCTGTCTACATTATATCATCTTACTTAAAGCGTTAATTTGTTCTTTATGGACTCAATACCCTATGCATTTTGGATAACAAGGGTCATGCATGGAGCATAGCTTAGAGATCCCATTACAAAGAACAATATGTCTAAATTGTGGAATCTCTCGAGGAGATTGTACATACCTTCAGGACCAATCAGCAGCGCGTGCACCCTTCTGGGCCGGCCCTTGTGCCGGCAGAGACGCCCCCTGTTATTTTGTTCCGGGTTCTTTCAATATTTTGGGTTATCAAAATGTTTTAAATTGTAAAAAAGTTGCAAATTTTGAAAAAATGTTAATGAAATCCATAAGTGTTCAGGATTCCAAAAAACTGTTTAGGAATTCACAAAATGTTCATGGTTTAAGAGAAACGTTTATGAATTTACAAATTCTTCACGAATTTAAAAAAAATCATGATTTCAAAAAATATTTATGATTCAAAAATTTGTTCGTGCATTCAAAAAATGTTACCATTTAAAACAATGTTCACGAATTTGTAAACAAATGCCAATTTTTTCTAAAGAAAAATGATTTCGAAAAATTGTACGTGAATTAAGAATACATTCATGATATAAGAGAATTTTCATGAATTTCTAAATAATTTTCATAATTTGAGAAAATTGTTTGCAAATTTTAATTTTCATAATTTCAGAAATTTTTTTGCAAATTTAATAAATGTTGCCAATTTCTGAAAATGTTCACGAATTTCTAAAACAATCACACAAGAAAATGTTTGTGAATTTAAAAGAAATTCATGATTTCAAAAAATGTTCACGATTTTAAAATAAAGTTTAACGCATTTAAAATACTTTTGCAAAATGAAAAAAGGAATAAAAACAAAAAATCAAAACAGAAAAAGAAACACGAAAATAAGAGGGAAAACGTAAGAAAGAAAGATAGAAAGAAAATATTTAACCGGTTCAGGAAGGTTTATAGAACCTTCCCAAAAGAGGTGTGGACGAAACACGGAAATGGGCCGGCCAATAAAAAACCAGCTTGAGGGTGATACGCGCGCGGTCGCTAACCGGTGACCAATTCCCTGTGCTAGAATTCTTCGGCCTGCCCATGTAGAAACGTTCCTTGGTTCCGGTGAAGCTCTCAATGGTAGAGCTTCAAGTCAGGTTTATTTTTAATTTCGTCGTTTCTGGTTTTATGTCCGGTTTTTCATTTCTAATTTACTTTTTCCTTTAGCTTTTTATTAAATATATGAACCTTCCTAAATTCCTGAACTTTTTCAAATTTGTGAAATTTTTTCAGATTCCCAAACCATTTTAACTTCAAAACTTTTTCAAAATCATGAACTTTTCTAAATTCATGAAATTTTCTGAAATTCATGAGCTTTTTTTGAATTCACCATATTTTTTAAAAAAATTGAGATCTTTTTCAAATTCATGAAGTTTACGTAAATTTGCAAAACACAATTGTGACCTTTTCTCAAATTTAAGAACCTTTTCAAATTAGTGATTTTTTTTAGAAATTCACTATTTGCTTAGAATCTTATAAACTTTTCTCAAATTAGTGGATTTTTTCATTTTCGCATTTTGTTTCAATTTACAAACATTTTTTAGATTCTTGAACTTAAAAAAGTGAACTCTTTTCAATTTCACTTCTTTTAAAGTGAATGGTCAATGGTTCAGTGGTCGAAAGCAACGTGAGGAGAGCAACTAAAGGAGCACTCCTTACAAAAGGGAACAAGCTAACGCTTCCGGAGCGCTCCATGCGGGCAAAACATCCGAAGTAATGACTTCCCGATTTTTCCTTTCCGGTTTCTGATTTTGTTCCTTTTTACAGTCCGACCCCGTACTATTTGGATTTTTCGTTTTCCCCTTTCCACGCGATACAGGTAGAAAAATGACGCAAAGAAAAAACACGTGTACGCAAGACGTTGGTTCCCTTTTTTCTATGTTTTCCCTTTATGTTTTCCATTATATTTCGGTGAAATGGAGTTTATGGGATAATTACAGGTGGGGGCTTCCAACACTGTCAAATGTCAACTTCAAGTAGTAATATTACGATGCCTCCGGCGAGCTACTCCTGCTCGCCCCATAAACATTTGAAGGGGACATAGATTGAAGTATACGTTCATCGTACAACGCGTTTTGTCACGGTATTCATAAACATTTTGAGGGGGCATAGATTGGAGTACGCTTTGTGCCACTACTTACAACGACATCGGACAACCACATGTGTGGTAAGCATTCCAAACAAACAAAAGAAAACAGCGGACGCAGATCGATGAAACACGAGGAAGGGTTAATCGCCGGTGCAGCCAGCAAATTATTGAGCCTGACATGCCCAAGATTTATCAGGCCGTGCCGTGCGCGGCGCCGGGCAGCTCCGGCGTGACGAGCGCGCTGTAGATGTGCGCCATCATCCGCCGCTCGAAGTCGCCGCCGCCGGCGGTCGACCGCGCCCGGGGCACCCGCTTCGCCCACAGCTCGCCCTGCTCCCGGGGCTTCGTTGCCAGCGCCGCGCACGGCCGCCCGGCGCCCCCGGCCAGCGCGAGCATCGCGTCGACGTACGCGTCCCGCAGCCTCGCGAGCAGCCGCACCGGCGACAGCAGCGCGGCCGCGCGCAGCCTGGCCACGCCGGCCAGCCACCGCAGACGGCGCTGCACGGCGCCTGCTGGCGTCGCCCGCGTCCTGCTCCCGGCCGCGCCGCCGAGGCGGGCCACCCTGAGGCTGCGCCGCGACGGCGAGCCGCCGCTGCCGAGGCGCTGGTAGTTCCTCCGCGCCCAGTACATCTGCACGCTCCGGCGCGGCCGGGACACGAGGCCGGCCATGCGATCGGAGAAGGCGCGTGTCGTGCTCTGCTGCCGCGACGGGATGGCACGGTGATCTTAGCTGCGTGTGGTAGTCTGAGGTGAAGCTTAGCTTTGCTCTGTATATATATCGTGATGAGATCGCCGGCGCCGGCTCTGTCTGACTCGCTGCTAGCTCATCGTCACCGGTCTTGTTAACTCTTCTTTGTTGCCGGCGCAGTGATGGGGCGGTCGTGTCAAGATCGGCTTTGAATCGGTCGCGCTAGGCGGGTCGATGGTAAAAAAAGAAGTATGCGGCCGCCAAAGCTGCACCCCGTCATATGTGTCGGCGGCCTAGCTACTGTACCACTCTGCTTCCGTTCTATAGTGTAGTACTCGCTCACTTTTTGCCTCAATTTTTTTTCGAAATTACTATGCACACGACAAGTTGCTCTCAAAAAAATTCGGTAATGTAACTCCCGAACGTTCGGGAGTTAAGCATGGCAACCCGAACGGGTTTAGATGGCAAGTTTAGTTTGCGTGAGATTAGGTAAATATGGCAATTTTCTAACAAAAAAACGAAAAAGGACGAAGTTGCCATCCCCTATGAACTAAAGTTGCCATATAAAAACATTCGGGATGAAATGCTCAAAATCCGAACATTCGGGAGTTATTGGATTCCAAATTTTTATTCACTCGCTCCCTCGCATACTCGCATAGCACATGCATATGTGTCCATCAATCTCATATTTTTTAACAAAAAACTTCCAATCTATTCGTCAACCCTCAAGGTAGTACAAAGAACATCAAAAGTAAAAATTACATCCATATTCATACACCACCTAATGATGACTACAACTACTGGACCAAGTCGAAGGCACGCCGCCCGTCATCGCCCCTCCTTCATCGGAGCGGGACGAGAAGTTGTCGTGGTAAGACCCATAGAACCAACGCATCAGAATAGCAATCGCTGCTGATGAATAGAATAATAGATAGGGAAGGTTCCAACCTATAGACACAAAGACGTAGACGAATAAAGATCGGATCCAAGCAGATCCACCGAAAACAAATGCCGACAGGATCCCACAGGATTCGCCGAAGAGGCGAGAGACACACCTCCTCCACATGCTCTCTGACGACACTAAAAACATCGCCCGAACCGGGTCTCGGCGAGGAGAACATGTATGCATGTGACTGTCCCTCCCAATTGAGCACGCAACCCTTTTTTTTCCTTCCCAGACGGGCCATCTGCTATCTAACTTTTTTAGGGGAACTAGGGATTTTATTCATTGTTCAAATCATATGGAATACAAATAGTGTTTGGGGGATCCCTAGCCACATGTGGCGACCTTCCGAAAGTGATGAAGCTGCCTTTGACAAGGCATGAGCTTCATAATTCGCTTCCCCAACCTCAAACCGAAAAATAACTTTAACAAAACCCTTTACTCTATCTCTAATCTCATCTAGAATCATGGAATAAGATGATTGTGCACCCTGGTTGATATCCGAGACGACCTGCATACAATCTAAAGCTATTATCAAATGTGATATGTTGAGATCCTTTGCGAGGGAGAGGGCTTCATTGCATTCACAAGCTTCCAGATTGGGTGCATCAACTAGTCCTTCAAAGATCGTCGCCGAGGCTCCCAGATACTTGCCATCCTTGTCTCGACAAACAGCTGCAGCAGCGCCCATGCATCCATTGCGTGAAAGTCCTCCATCAACATTTATCTTTGCCGAATTTTCACCAGGAGCGATCCACCTCTGGACATGAGGCTGGGCTGCCCGCATAGTTGGTTGTACGGTCCTCACCAAAGCAATCTCCAAGTCCTCCAAATACCTATTGATGAAGCACATAGTTGACAGAGGGCTCTGAAACTCATTATCATGTATTGCACGCCTCCTCGCCCACCAAATCGACCACATTGTAATGAGCACTCTTGCCAGGTCTTGTTGGTTCAACATTTCAAACAACCAAAATAGCCAAAGGCGGGCATCATGCACTCTGTTTGATAGCAAATGCTCAAGAGCTTCTTCATCCCCCAGGGCCCAAATGCACCGCGCCATGTGAGGGAGTCCTGGATTAGGGGGTATCCGGACAGCCGGACTATATACTTTGGCCGGACTGTTGGACTATGAAGATACAAGATTGAAGACTTTGTCCCATGTCCGGATGAGACTCTCCTTTGCGTGAAGGCAAGCTTGGTGATTCGGATATGTAGATCTCCTTCTCTGTAACCGACTCTGTATAACCCTAGCCCCTCCGGTGTCTATATAAACCGGAGGGTTTAGTCCGTAGGACAACAACAATCATAATCATAGGTTAGCTTCTAGGGTTTAACCTCTACGATCTCATGGTAGATCAACTCTTGTAATACTCATATCATCAAGATCAATCAAGCAGGAAGTAGGGTATTACCTCCATCGAGAGGGCCCGAACCTGGGTAAAACATCGTGTCCCCTGCCTCCTGTTACCATTAGCCTTAAACGCACAGTTCGGGACCCCCTACCCGAGATCCGTCGGTTTTGACACCGACACCATGCGACAGTCCAACAACAAGTGCCGCCAAGAATCTTCAGCTGAGTTGCATATAGAGCAGGCCGGCGAGGTCGCCATCTTCCTCTCATGTCTTACAGTTCCCGTTGGCAGTGACATGTGTGACAGACGCCATACAAAAACTTTCACCTTTGATGGTATTTTAACCTTCCATAACTGTGACCAGGAGTGACGCTCAGCTGCCACATTTGACGGGGTCGTCCTCTGCTCGAGCCAATCTTCTCGCTGCTGCCTAATTCCACTTAGCATTTATAGGCTGATCGGACAGAGAAGACACCCCTCCTGTCATAGTGCCATGCCCAAAAATCATGCTGTACTCTGGAACTCAATGGTATGTTCAAGATAACATCCACATCCAGGCAAACAAAATGCTCCTCCAAGATATATTTCTTCCATGACCTAGTTACGCACTCAATCAAATCAGAGACTAGCTGTGGTGGGCTAGCCGAAATAGCACATAGTGGTCTTAGCTTGAAGTCTCGTGGCAGCTAATTATCTTGCCAAATATGAGTGGTGGAACCCGGCCCAATTCTCTTGATGATCCCAAGTGCTAACAGATCTCGCCCCTCCAGAAGTGAGTGCCAAACCTGAGATGGGTGGGTACCCAAGGTGGCGTCCAAAATATCAGACTATGGATAGTAACACGCCTTCAAGACACGGGCACTAAGAGAGGATGGGTCCTGTAGCAAGCGCCAAACTTGCCGAGCAAGTAACGCCAAATTGAAGAGCTCAACATCTCGAAACCCCATACCCCCCACAAACTTGGGCTTGCACATTGTCTTCCACGACACACATGCTAGTTTTCTCTGACCTTGCTTACTGCCCCACCAGAATTTCCGAAGGAGAGCATTGATATGTTCACATAAACCACGAGGCAATTTAAAGCACGCCATAGAGTAGGTCGGAATGGATTGAGCAACTGATTTAATCAAGACTTCTTTCCCCCTGCTCACAAACATTTCTCCATCCATCCTTGTATTTGTTTCCATATTCTGTCCTTCAAGTACCTAAAGCAGCCCTCCTTAGCCTTACCTACATAGGTAGGCAAGCCCAAGTACTTCTCATTCAGAGATTCATTCTGAACTTCAAGAACATTTTTTATACCAACACGTGCTGAATCCGGAATGCCCTTACTGAAAAATATTGACGATTTATCTGTATTGATGCGTTGGCCGGATGCCGCACAGTATATGTCAAGAAGTTCCTTCACCTTGGATGCACTACCAGTCGTTGCTTCAAAGAATAAAAGGCTGTCATCGGCGAAAAGAAGATGATTAACAACCGGTGTCAACGCAGCTACCGACAGGCCTCGAACGCCAAGGCCTTCTGATTTCAGCAAACAAGACAAACCCTCTACAGCTAATAGGAATAGATAAGGGGAGCCGGGATCCTCTTGCCATAAACCCCTTGAGGGCCTGAAATCATCCAAGATGCCACCATTAAATAGGACAGAAAAAGAAACTGAAGTTATACACCTCATAATCGTAGTTGTGAAGCGCGGGCTAAAGCCCATCTTGAGCATAACTGCCTCCAGATATGGTCATTCAATTCTGTCATAAGCCTTCATCATGTCTAGCTTGAGTGCACAGTAGCGATTACCCTTAGCTCTTCTTGTTTTCATGTAATGCAGACATTCATATGCTATGATAAAGTTGTCTGTTATAAGGCGTCCAGGAACGAAAGCCGACTGCTCATGAGAAATAACCTTTGGGAGTATAATCTTCAACCTATTTTCTAAGACCTTCGATGCGATCTTGTAGATCACATTGCAAAGGCTTATAGGTTGAAATTGTCCTAACAGTTTTGGACTTGCTACCTTTGGAATCTTAACGATGAACGTGCGATTGATTTCCTCCGGTGAGTCATCTCCATTGAGCACCCTAGTGATCATTCCTGTTACCTCATCACCACAAACCTCCTAGTGCCACTGAAAAAAGTGAGCCGGGAAACCATCCGGTCTGGGGGCCTTGGTGGGAAACATCTGAAAAAGCGCATTTTTTATCTCATCCTTAGTGTAAGGAGCACTGAGGCCAACATTCATGGCTGCATCCACTCTGGTCGGTATATGTGACAGAACCTATTCCATACCTATAGTTCCCTCTGGAGCATAAAGATTAGCATAAAAAGAACCGACCATATCTGCTAGTTCGGCCGGGTCCGTACACATCGATCCATCTTGGTGCTGCAATTGCGTAATGTTGTTTTTTGCTCTCCTAGCACTAGCTTTCTTCTGAAAATACTGGGTGTTGCTGTTTCCCGCTGAAAGCCACCGAATACGCGATCTCTATCTCATCATGATCTCCTCTCGGTAAGATACTTCAACTATGCGATTTTGGATCCTTTTCTCCTCCTCGCTTGGACCAACTCGAAGAGGATCAGCTCGCAAGGCAGCTAGCTCATGCCTGAGTTTCCTCAACTCTTGGCGCACAGAGCCGAAAGTGGTCTTCCCATAGTGTTTCAGAGAAGATGCAACAACGGTCAGCTTAGCTGCAAGCTCGGCTAGAGCAGTAGCAGGATGATCGGCCGCCAAGCTTGTTCCACTGTATCTCTGAACGAATCTTCAGTCTCCCACATACACTCATAACGAAACGACCTCTTTAGTGCAATCCTCGAGTTACTATCTTCCAACTCATTTAACAAAACAATTTAACAGTGATCTGATTCGGTCGTCATGAGATGTTCCACTAAAGAAAAAGGAAACACAGCCGACCATGACGGAGTTGCAAGGGTGTGGTCAAGTCGGACACAACAATATTCTCCTCCTACCACTCTTTTTTCAAACGTCCAATCCAGGCCTTTGTATCCAAGATCTGCAAGCTCGCACACATCTACAGCCTCTCTGAAACCTGCTATATGTGTGCTATCGCTCTCATTCGGTCCCATCTGCTCCTCTGGACGGAGATTTTCATTAAAGTCACCCATGCAGACCCACGGCAGTTTATTTTCTCCTCGCAAAAGCTTCATAGTGTCCCAAGTTTTGTATTTAAGACTCTTGTTAGCAGCTTCATAGAAGCAAGACAAGCACCATGGTTCTTTGCCCGGTTCTTTAATTACCGAGTCAATGTGATACTGAGATTTTTTTTTATTTCAAGGGCAACATTATTCTTCCAGTACAAGCACAAACATCCACTACGACCACTGCTAGCTACTCCAAACCTACCACTAAAACCTAAACTAACCGCCAAACCTTCCACCATATACTTCGCAAGCTGAGTTTCAACTATCCAAAGCACATCCGGCGCACAAGCCTCCACTAGATCGCGTAGCTCACAAACCGTCGCGGGGTCGCCAATCCCGCGATAGTTCCAACAAAAGGTCCTCATTTGGCCCGGCGGTCCCTCAAATCGGAGGCCGCCTTAGTGCTCAGCTCCATCTCATCTACTTCCCGCTCACCCCCTGCTTCCTCCTCTTCACTATTGGTGCCTTCTCTGGGGTTGACGCCGAAGCTGCATTGGCATCGCGAGTTACTCCATTCGGCCCCTTTTCCAGCTGCAGAACTGTCCCAACAACCTTCCCAACAAGGTTTGGTATAGGCTGCCCACGAATGTTCATAGTCCCATCCGAAGAGACCAACCTCTTGCGAGCATTGACGTTATCCGATGAGTTTTGTACATAAGCAGCACGCTCCATCGCTTCCGGTTCAGAATGCTCCTTTGGCCTTCTCCTCTCTCCCATCGATTCTCCTCCACTTTGTCTTCCTCCCCGAGCTCCTCTTCCACCCGATCTTCCCCCTAGCACTTTCATCCATACCTCACCTCCCCCTGCAGCATAGGCCGGCTGGCCCGGGTTCCACAATAACCACTCACCCCACTCGCAGGCACGTGGATCATGCACGCCAACGCAACACTCCTCAACTGTGCAGCCCATTAGACCGCAGAAGAAGCAAAAATCTGGTAGCTTGTCATAGAACAAATTTGAGGGTGATCAGGACAAATTTCACCAAGGGAGTGTTAACATCCACAAAGATTCTTAACTCACAAGGTACCAGCCGAGTTTATTTTGCCCTCATTTACAAGCACCGTAAACGGTGGTTCCCCCACCTTTGCAGCCACCCATTCTGCTAGTTCTTTTTTTGCTATAAGCCCATCAGGCAGCCCTTTTATCCTTGCCCATGCCGGTAGTTCATTCAACTTATATCAGCCACATCGGTAAAGCCATCGTACTCTTTAAGGATCACTAGAGCATTGCGAAAAATCCATGGCCCTCCTTCCATCACCCTCTTCCAATCTCCAAGATAATGCCACTAAACCAGGAACAAGTTTGGGCCCTTCACATTGATTATCACGACCTGTGCAGATGCCCACGCGTTCCTCATCTGCCTGAGCAGCGCGACATGGCTGAAGGGTTTGGTGGTGTGAACCCTAAAAATACTTAGCCAACGCACTCCTTCAATCAGGTCTTCAACCTTGCCCGACAAGTCCAGATCGTCCTCCTCCTCCCCATGCAGATGCATAACTGCGAATTTGTCCTCCAGATCTGGTTCTAGGCCATAGTCCCAATCTTCATCTTCATCCCCCCCCCCCGTCTACCGTGCCAAGATCCGCTCCCGGCTCCACCAGCGCCCTGCCATCTCCATCTCCATCCGCCAACTGGCTTCCCTCTCCTATCTCCATTTCCTTCCCTGCGTCGTCTACTTCCTTCCCTCCACTAACTCTAACCCCCGGCTCCATCGCCAAAGGCGTCGGTCCCGCCATGCAGCCTGGCTTGCAAACTCTCTCCATTGATAGGACTTCATGCCGCCGAACAAATCCGGCCACCGTGAAGGATTGACGTGGACTCCGCCGTCACAGTCGAAGGTCAGGTTGGAACCCTAGATGGGGATTTCCCGCTCCGGCGCTGTGTTATCTGCTATCTAATTGAGCTGCCAGCATATGGCCGAATCTAGAGTTGGCCAGCTATCTAATTGGGCTACTAGCCTATGGTCCAGATCTAGAGCTGGTTTTAGCATTACCAAGGAGGTAGATATTCTTCGGAGAAGCTGGATTCGTGATGGAGGAGATAGAGTTGTCCGTGGGCTATATCTTGCTTACTACGATATTTAGCCCCGCGTCGCCTCTGTCCCCACTAAATGGCTGTCCCAATACATTACCAACTGGAGAGATTTTGGGAAGGTTCTATAAACAGTTTTGAACCAGTTTTAGAACCTTCCAAGTGGTTTTCTTCTTCTTATTTTGTTTCTACGTTTATTGTATCGGTTTTGTTATTTACTTTTTTTTTGTTTTCCTTTTCTTCAAATACATGTTGACTTTTTCAATACACATTTCTACATTTTTTGTATACACTTGTAACATTTTTTATACATGTTTGGCGTTTTTCAAATATATGTTTGAACTTTTTTTCTCAAAATAGATAGTTTCAAATACACGTTAAATATTTTTGAATCATAAAAAACAATTTGTTTACGTTTATGTGAACATTTTCATACATTGTAGTAACAATTTTTTAAGTGCAAAGAACATATTTTTGAAAGTTGTGAACATTTTTTAAATGACGCAAACATTTTTGTAAATGCTACAAATTTAAAAAAAATACATGAACATTTTATACATTGTGGATACCTTCTTTTTTCAAAATATCATGAACTATTTTTGAAATGATTGAATATGTAATTTAAATGTCATGATTTTTTTGAATGGTAGGAAACATTTTAAAATTTATGAAAATATTTTTACATTGCATAAAACATTTTTAATATGGCATTATTTTTTAAAACACATGAACATTTTTTAAATCATAAACTTTTTTTGAATGCACTAACATTTTAAAACTGATACGCAAACAAATTTTCTACTACTGTGTGAACATATTTTAAACACACGTCATATGTTTTTCAAAATTTAAATATTTTTTTTCAATTTCATAAATATAAATAAAATAAAATAATAGAAAAAACAGAATAGGACGTGCGCTAGTGTGCGAATGCTTCTCCCACGCAGTCGGAGTGGCGGCGGCAGATCTGAGCCCGTGCCGGTGGTAAGCCCCTCCCTATCTTAACTCTCCTAGTAGTCATCCACTCGAGCTCTGAAATAAACACGAAATCCCTAGGATTTGAGAGGCGCTGTAGTTTTTTTTTTCTCTTCTTTTTTTCGAAAAGGAGGGACTCCTCGGCCTCTGCATCAGAACGATGTATACGGCCACTTAAAAAAATAGGTTCAACAATGTCATAGAGTCTTGAAACAAAATAAAAGCTAGCTCACATAGAGCCTCGACGCCAAAACAAGAAAATGCCATAAAGCCACAACCGTCTGGCAAAATAAAGATAGGAAAACTAATTGCCTATCCTATTACATGACCGCCATCCAAACCGGTTGAAGATATCCCGCGCTACCATCTTTCATCGGACAGATCCAGTAACCAAACGCTCCCTGGCCTTCGTCGGAGTGAGTAAGGACCACATACGGATCAGCGCCGTAGCACGGAATACAACCTGCAAAAAATGAATAGTAGTTATTCTGTTAAAAGCCAAATCATTTCTGCAGTTCCAAATTGCCCATAAGAACGCACGAACTCCTACACGAATATGTCTAGCTGTATCGGACTCTATCCCATCCAGCCACGTTCCAAATAACGACCCGATTGAACTCGGAGGAGTAATGTTAAAGGCAATTTGAACGGTGCGCTACAGAATTCTCGCCAACGGACACTCAAAGAAGAGATGCTTAATGGTCTCGTCCTGATCACAGAAACTACACCTAATAGATCCTGTCCAATTGCGCTTAACCAAGTTGTTCTTTGTTAAAATAACCTGTTTATAGAGGCGCCGCAGTTAGCCGGTATGAGATCCAGGACGAGCCTTTGGAGAGATTGCAGTATTCTGCACAAAACAATTTTATGGCCAACGGAAGCTGATTTATTGAACTGACACAATTAAGATTCAATAATGGAGCTCACATCCAGGGTGGTTAAGAGAAACTAAATGAGGTTCTATATGCGCTCCAATTTGTTTTTTCCCCTTTGTTAAAGCCTCCAGTATTCTTACCATGCTTGTTGGACAGCTCTGTCCGTCGACGGGTCATTCTCCATATAGGATGGTAATGCAGGTGCTGGAATGGTCTTACCACGGGAGGATGGTTCAGTCATCTTACGGGTAATCTTTCATTGCAGTGAGGCTCTCGAGCTGGAGATACATCCACTGATGCAGGGCATGGCCCTTGTTATACAACATATAGATCGACCAATGGTGGTCCAGTCGGATTCCTCGGAGGCTCTATCAATCCTCTCATGTGATAACTTGTCTTGTTCGGCCTACGGTCATGTGGTAGCTGAAATCAAGTCCTTAATGAGTGCTAGCAGTTTGTTCCACATAAAATTGTAAGAGCTCGAAACAGGGTAGCAGATTGTATGGTTAATTGTTCCACATAAAATTGTAAGAGCTCGAAACAGGGTAGCAGATTGTATGGTTAATTATAGCCGCACCCAGTCGTGTATTGTGGTGTGGATGAGTAGATGTCCTCCATGTTGCGAGGATTTATGGTCACTCAATTATAACCCTATGATTCATGAATAAAACTCCCTTTAGTTACGCAAACAAAAAACCACTTATTTACAAATTTTGGTCAAATATGTAGAGACCATTAACAATATTTAGCATACCAAATAGTAAATTTTGACTTAGAATAAACTAATATCCACTCTATTTTAACATAGAGGAGTTGTGCTTCCAAACTGGTTGTTTTTTGAAAAAAAGTCAAAACAAATGTTTGTTGAAGCTCTAGACCTAACAGATCACGGCTAGGCGCCTGGGCCACTTGGGAAAAGAAGTGAAAGACGTCAATGAATCAAAAAAGCTTTCAATCTTTTCGGGGGGAAATAGAACATTGACATCAGATTTTTAACATTTGCGATCAATAAATAAATCAATAAAGCTTACAATCTTTTCGGCGAAGTAAATAGAATGTTGACAAATATCCAACCCAACGAGAGCGGGAGTCTCCGGCCGTTCTTTCACCAGCAGCCTTTGCGTTCTTCCGTATGGAGTTGGACCGGCACGCGCTCCGCTCCCTCCGTTTCTTTCCACGGGCCCGATGCATTTCACACGTGGCCGTTAACCAGGCACTTTCTTGGTGCAATTCCACAGTCCACGCGACGGAACAGTTGCCAACTTGCCCGGTCCGGCGATGGGTCGTCGTAAACCGCGCACGCCACCGCCAAATATCTACCGGCGGCCGGGCCCCACCCCGGTCCGACGTCGTGCCGAACTGCTCCTTCTCCCACGGCACGCTACCGCGCGACGGGGAGGAGGTGGTTCCACACGCCAAGTTACCAGCGCACATACAAGTCCGCTCCCCCGCGCGCCTCGCCGGCTAAAATCCAGCGTCCACGTCCAAATCAACGGCCCTGGTCGACCCCCCCCCCGCGCCAAGAACATACTCCTCTCCCCCCTGCCAAGAAAGTGCAGCGCCCCCAGCTCGCCGGGAGAGGCAGAGCCTATAAGAATCCGAAAGGACTCGAGGGATCTCGGAGCAACTCGATCGCAGAAGCTCAGCGACCATGCCGATGATCAGCTGCTGCCACCAGCTCAAGCCTCCGTCTGCGCCCCTTCACCTCCAGCCGGCCGGCACCGGCTCACAGTCACGGGCGCCCGCCCATCTCCCTGCGCTGCGCCGGGCGTGCTTCGCCGCGGCGGCGTGCGTGCTGGCCGTCGGCGCGATGGGCGCGGTCGACGGCGCGGCCATGGCGCGGGGACCTGCCGACGACGGCGCGGCGCACGGGGCGGCGCTGGTGCGCGCGCGGTGGAGCGACCGGAGGCAGTGCCCGCCGTGGCACGCCAACTCGCTGGAGAACGTCGTGCCGGAGAACCTGCCCCGGCCGTCCGCGCGCCGGAGGTACAACGGCGTCGCGGCCGCCGACAAGGCGCGTGCGCCCGCGCCCGCGGCGTCGCCCGACGCCGTGCTCCCGTTCCTGGCGCTCCGCTCCGGCTCCGGCATGGGCTGCTTCTCCCTCTGAATTAATCTAGCTAGGCGATGTAAATTGTGATTAAGCGGGTGACTAGACTAGCAGATTAATTAGCTTAGCTTGTAGAAGAAATAAGCTCTCGTATTGGTAGGAGCTGGGAGTACATACGACCAACATATTGTTTTATCTGTGATGATGATATTCTTGTATGTATTTCAATTCATTGCTCGAAAAAGAGCTAGTATTAATCATTATTTATCTGGCTTATTATTGGCTACACGTACGTTGTCATGGTGTCTGATCACGTCGCTTTCTAGGGAAAAGTGGGAGGAGCAAGCGAAACACACGACAAGCACTCAACCTGAAAGCGAGATCTGACAGCCAACCTGTTCTCTCTCACTAAAATCATAATAACATTCAGAATTTTACAGATTCCAGTACAAATGAACGTAAAGGTCAGCCGGTGTTCGCTTCGGTCACAGCTTCAGGTTCGTAGTAGTACCTGGTAGTACAATGGGTTGGGGTGGAGTACAAGCCGGTTCCGTGCAGTACGACAATGACTCGAGGTATATGTGGAAGAAGAAACTGCCCAAACCCCGAAAAGACACCCGAGGCTACAAATTCAGGCACATGATGTTCGGCAAAATCCGTTTTAATTCAGGCACATGATGTTCGGCAAAATCCGTTTTAGTTCAGAGGCTACAAATTAATGTTGCTTGTGACAAAAGACACCCGAGCAGCAAAATTAATGTTTGGTACATAGGAAATATCTGGCTCGCCTCTTGCAGCCACCCGCGATTCCGGGGTTCCTCTCACCTCCGTCAACTGAGTAGTTCGGGTTTAGGCTTGTTTGGAATTGAATCTTCCCGTTCCTATCTCCATCACGGCAGCACTCGGAGCGGTGAGCTTGAGGGGCATGTGGCGGTGTTTTCCGACACTCCTTGGGCGGCGGATTTGGTGTAATTGTTGCCCACGAAATGGTGTCGACAACATCTATGGATTTTGTTCTTCAACTTAGGCCCTACTTCAAAAGTGACAATCTTGGGGACGTGGACGAGCACCATAAAGGGTGGTTAGGAGTCAGAACTGTGGCCATCACTTTGTGTGGCTTGTTAGAAAGTATGTGAACGCTCATTGCAGAGAAGTAGATGGGAGAGATGATAAACGAGGTTCGTCATTATGTCTACATCTTTGGGGGCATGGCTACGAGCGCTCCTTACCATGTACCAAATTGACATAGTACGGATTAACAACAAGCCTGTCAAGGCCATTAGACACATCTCGATCATTGCGCCACGGCTTGTTCGGGCACTCCTACCACGAGCACCCGGACCGTCCCCTTCTTGATCTCATGTTTAGCCTACCAGCTTCATCTAGTCTATTTTGGCTACCCTCGGTGCCTTTATATAATAGGTTTGTCTTACACGTGTGGCTCAAACAACTAACCCTCCACGTAAACCAAGTCTACCTATAGTCCAATACACATATTCGACACAAATTTAACACCCCACCTTGGCGAATATGTCTTCACCACCTTGAAGTTGTCGTCTTCACACAAACTCCTATGTATGATTAGACTGTGGTCTTCTCTTATTATTTGGAAATGTAGTAAAAAACAATCTCCCTATGATCAAGATCCCAGATCACTATAATGATGCACTAGAGGTTTAGATCGGATCATACCAACTTTGAGTTGCAGCTGAAGAAGAATTGGTGTAGATCGTTGATGAAGTCCCTCGAACCATTCATGAACGTGTTGGAAATATGCCCTAGAGGCAATAATAAAAGTATTATTATATTTCCTTGTTCATGATAATTGTCTTTTATTCATGCTATAACTGTATTATCCGGAAATCGTAATACACGTGTGAATACATAGACCACAATATGTCCCTAGTGAGCCTCTAGTTGACTAGCTCGTTGTGATCAACAGATAGTCATGGTTTCCTGGCTATGGACATTGGATGTCGTTGATAACGGGATCACATCATTAGGAGAATGATGTGATGGACAAGACCCAATCCTAAGCCTAGCACTAAGATCGTGTAGTTCGTTTGCTAGAGCTTTTCCAATGTCAAGTATCTCTTCCTTAGACCATGAGATCGTGTAACTCCCGGATACCGTAGGAGTGCTTTGGGTGTATCAAACGTCACAACGTAACTGGGTGACTATAAAGGTGCACTACAGGTATCTCCGAAAGTGTCTGTTGGGTTGACACAGATCGAGACTGGGATTTGTCACTCCGTGTAAACGGAGAGGTATCTCTGGGCCCACTCGGTAGGACATCATCATATGCGCAATGTGACCAAGGAGTTGATCACGGGATGATGTGTTACGGAACGAGTAAAGAGACTTGCCGGTAACGAGATTGAACAAGGTATAAGGATACCGACGATCGAATCTCGGGCAAGTACAATACCGCTAGACAAAGGGAATTGTATACGGGGTTGATTAAGTCCTTGACATCGTGGTTCATCCGATGAGATCATCGTGGAACATGTGGGAGCCATCATGGGTATCCAGATCCCGCTGTTGGTTATTGACCGGAGAACGTCTCGGTCATGTCTGCATGTCTCCCGAACCCGTAGGGTCTACACACTTAAGGTTCGATGACACTAGGGTTATAAAGGAAGTTTGCATGTGGTTACCGAATGTTGTTCGGAGTCCCGGATGAGATCCCGGACGTCACGAGGAGTTCCGGAATGGTCCGGAGGTAAAGATTTATATATGGGAAGTCCTATTTTGGCCACCGGAAAATGTTCGGGATTTTTCGGTATTGTACCGGGAAGGTTCTAGAAGGTTCCGGAGTGGGGCCACCTGCATGGGGGGACCCACATGAACGTGGGTAGTGGGGGAAAGGCCCCACACCCCTGGTCAAGGCGCACCAAGATCCCCCCTTAGAAGGAATAAGATCATATCCCAAAGGGATAAGATCAAGATCCCTAAAAAGGGGGGATAGCAATCGGTGGGGAAGGAAATGATGGGATTTCTTTCCTCCCACCTTTGCCAACGCCCCAATGGACTTGGAGGGCAAGAAACCAGCCCCCTCCACCCCTATATATAGTGGGGAGGCACATGGGAGCTTCACCCTTGCCCCTGGCGCAGCCCTCCCTCTCCCAAGTGCTTCTCCTCTCTCGCGGTGCTTGGCGAAGCCCTGCAGGATTGCCACGCTCCTCCACCACCACCACGCCGTTGTGCTGCTGCTGGATGGAGTCTTCCTCAACCTCTCCCTCTCTCCTTGCTGGATCAAGGCTTGGGAGACGTCACCGGGCTGTACGTGTGTTGAACGCGGAGGTGCCGTGCGTTCGGCACTTGATCATCGGTGATTTGAATCACGACGAGTACGACTCCATCAACCCCGTTCACTTGAACGCTTCCGCTTAGCGATCTACAAGGGTATGTAGATGCACTCTCTTTCTACTCGTTGCTGGTCTCTCCATAGATAGATCTTGGTGATACGTAGGAAATTTTTTGAATTTCTGCTACGTTCCCCAACAGTGGCATCATGAGCTAGGTCTATTGCGTAGATTCTTTGCACGAGTAGAACACAAAGTAGTTGTGGGCATTGATTTTGTTCAATATGCTTACCGTTACTAGTCCAATCTTGTTTCGACGGTATTGTGGGATGAAGCAGCCTGGACCGACCTTACACGTACTCTTACGTGAGACAGGTTCCACCGATTGACATGCACTTGGTGCATAAGGTGGCTAGCGGGTGCCAGTCTCTCCCACTTTAGTCGGAACAGATTCGATGAAAAGGGTCCTTATGAAGGGTAAATAGCAATTGGCATATCACGTTGTGGTCTTTGCGTAGGTAAGAAACGTTCTTGCTAGAAACCCATAGCAGCCACGTAAAACATGCAAACAACAATTAGAGGACGTCTAACTTGTTTTTGCAGGGTATGCTATGTGATGTGATATGGCCAAGAAGAATGTGATGAATGATATGTGATGTATGAGATTGATCATGTTCTTGTAATAGGAATCACGACTTGCATGTCGATGAGTATGACAACCGGCAGGAGCCATAGGAGTTGTCTTAATTTATTGTATGACCTGCGTGTCATTGAACAACGCCATGTAATTACTTTACTTTATTGCTAACCGGTAGCCATAGTAGTAGAAGTAATAAGTTGGCGAGACGACTTCATGGAGATCATGATGATGGAGATCATGGTGTCATGCCGGTGACGATGATGATCATGGAGCCCCGAAGATGGAGATCAAAAGGAGCAAAATGATATTGGCCATATCATGTCACTATTTGATTGCATGTGATGTTTATCATGTTTATGCATCTTGTTTACTTAGGACGACGGTAGTAAATAAGATGATCCCTTACAAAATTTCAAGAAGTGTTCTCCCCTAACTGTGCACCGTTGCTACAGTTCGTCGCTTCTAAGCACCATGTGATGATCGGGTGTGATGGATTCTTACGTTCACATACAACGGGTGTAAGACAGATTTACACAGCAATACACTTAGGGTTAACTTGACGAGCCTAGCATGTACAGACATGGCCTCGGAACATGGAGACCAAAAGGTCGAGCATGAGTCGTATAGTAGATACGATCAACATGAAGATGTTCACCGACGTTGGCTAGTCCGTCTCACGTGATGATCGGACACGGCCTAGTTTGACTCGGATCATGTGATCACTTAGATGACCAGAGGGATGTCTATCTGAGTGGGAGTTCATAAGATGAACTTAATTATCTTGAACATAGTCAAAAAGACCTTTTGCAAATTATGTCGTAGCTCACGCTATAGTTCTACTGTTTAGATATGTTCCTAGAGAAAATATAGTTGAAAGTTGATAGTAGCTATTATGCGGACACTAGAAAGCTTATGTCCTTAATGCACCGCTCAGTGTGCTGAACCCCAAACGTCGTTTGTGGATGTTACGAACATCAGACATACACGTTTTGATAACTACGTGATAGTTCAGTGAAACGGTTTAGAGTTGAGGCACCAAAGACGTTTTTCGAGATGTCGCGGAACATATGAGATGTTTTGAGGGCTGAAATTGAGATTTCAGGCTCGTGCCCACGTCAAGAGGTATAAGACCTCCGACGATTTTCTTAGCCTGCAAACTAACGGAGAAAAGCTCAATCGTTGAGCTTGTGCTCAGATTGTCTGAGTGCAACAATCACTTGAATCGAGTGGGAGTTGATCTTCCAGATGAGATAGTGATGTTTCCCCAAAGTCATTGCCACCAAGCTGCTAGAGCTTCGTGATGAACTATAACATATCAAGGATAGAGATGATGATCCTTGAGGTATTCGCGTTGTTTGACATCGCGAAAGTAGAAATCAAGAAGGAGCATCAATTGTTGATGAAACCACTAGTTTCAAGAAGGGCAAGGGCAAAAAGGGATACTTCATGAAACGGCAAAACAGCTGCTACTCTAGTGAAGAAACCCAAGGTTGAACCCAAACCCGAAACTAAGTGCTTCTGTAATAAGGGAACAGCCACTGGAGCAGCATTACCCTAGATACTTGGTAGATGAGAAGGCTGGCAAGGTCGATAGAAGTATATTGGATATACATTATGTTAATGTGTACTTTACTAGTACTCCTAGTAGCACCAGGGTATAAGATACCGGTTCGGTTGCTAAGTGTTAGTAACTCGAAATAAAAGCTACGGAATAAACGGAGACTAGCTAAAGGTGAGCTGACGATATGTGTTGGAAGTGTTTCCAATGTTGATATGATCAAGCATCGCACGCTCCCTCTACCATCGAGATTGGTGTTTGCGTTGAGCATAGACATGATTGGATTATGTCTATCGCAATACGGTTATTCATTTAAGGAGAATAATGGTTACTCTGTTTATTTGAATAATACCTTCAATGGTCTTACACCTAAAATGAATAGTTTATTGAATCTCGATCGTAGTGATACACATTTTCATGCCAAAAGATATAAGATAGTAATGATAGTACCACTTACTTGTGGCACTGCCATGTAAGTCATAATGGTATAAAACGCATGAAGAAGCTCCATGTTGATGGATCTTTGGACTCACTCATTTTTGAAAAGTTTGAGACATGCGAACCATGTCTATTGGTGTATGTGCATGAAGAAACTCCATACAGATGGATCGTTTGGACTCACTTGATTTTTAATCACTTGAGACATGCAAATCATACCACATGGGCAAGATGACTGAAAGCCTCGGTTTCAGTAAAATGGAACTAGAAAGCAACTCGTTAGAAGTAACACACTTTGATGTGTGCAGTCCAATGAGTGCTGGGGCATGCAGTGAATATCGTTATGTTCTTACTTCACAGATGATTCGAGTAGATGTTGAATATATTTACTTGATGAAACACAAGTCTGAATTATTGAATGGTTCAAGTAATTTCAGAGTGAAGTAGAAGATCATTGTGACAAGAGGATAAAATGTCTATGATATGATCATAGAGATGAATATCTGAGTTACGAGTGTTGGCACACAATTAAGACATTGTGGAAATTGTTTCGCAATTAATACCGCCTGGAACACCATAATGTGATGGTGTGTCCGAACATCATAGTTGCACCCTATTGGATATGGTGCGTACCATGATGTCTCTTATCGAATTACCACTATCGTTCATGGGTTAGGCATTAGAGACAACCACATTCACTTTAAATAGGGCACCACGTAATTCCGTTGAGATGACACCGTATGAACTATGGTTTAGAGAAACCTAAGCTGTCATTTCTTAAAAGTTTGGGGCTGCGACGCTTATATAAAAAAAGTTTCAGGCTGATAAGCTCGAACCCAAAGCGGATAAAATGCATCTTTGTAGGATACCCAAAACAGTTGGGTAAACCTCCTAATTCAGATCCGAAAGCAATATGGATTGTTTCTTGAATCGGGTCCTTTCTCGAGGAAAGGTTTCTCTCGAAAGAATTGAGTGGGAGGATTGTGGAGACTTGATGAGGTTATTGAACCATCACTTCAACCAGTGTGTATCAGGGCACAGGAAGTTGTTCCTGTGGCACCTACACCAATTGAAGTGGAAGCTTATGATATTGATCATGAGACTTCGGATCAAGTCACTACCGAACCTCGTAGGACGACAAGGACGCGTACTACTTCGGAGTGGTACAGTAATCCTGTCTTGAAGGTCATGTTGCTAGACAACAATGAACCTACGAGCTATGGAGAAGCAATGGTGGGCCCAATTCCGACAAATGGTTAGAAGCCATGAAATCCGAGATAGGATCCATGTATCAGAAAAAGCATGGACTTTGGTGGACTTGCCTGATGATCGGCAAGCCATTGAGATAAATGGATCTTTAAGAAGAAGACGGACGTGGATGGTAATGTAACCATCTATGGAGCTCGACTTGTGACGAAAAGTTTTTCACAAGTTCAAGGAGTTGACTACGATGAGATTTTCTCATCCGTAGCGATGCTTAAGTCCGTCGGATTCGTGTTAGCATCAGCTGCATTTATGAAATCTGGCAGATGGATGTCAAAACGAGTTTCCTTACCAGTTTTCGTAAGGAAAGGTTGTATGTAATACAATCAGAAAGGTTTTGATGATCCTAAGGATGCTAAAAGGTATGCTGGCTCCAGCGATCCTTCTAAGGACTGGAGTAAGCATCTCGGAGTTGGAATGTACACTTTGATAAGATGATCAAAGATTTTGGGTTTATACAAAGTTTATGAGAAACTTGTATTTCCAAAGAAGTGAGTGGGAGCACTATGGAATTTCTGATGAGTATATGTTGTTGACATATTGATGATCAGAAATGATGTAGAATTTCTAGAAAGCATATAGGGTTATTTGAAAACTGTTTTTCAATGGAAAACCTGGATTAGGCTACTTGAACAATAAGCATCAAGATCTATAAGATAGATCAAAATGCTTAATAGTACTTTTAAATGAGCACGTACCTTGACATAATCTTGAAGGTGTTCAAGATGGATCAGTCAAAGAAGGAGTTCTTGCCTGAGTTGTAAGGTATGAAGTTAAGACTTAAAGCTCGACCACGACAGAAGAAAGAGGAAGGACGAAGGTCGTCCCCTATGCTTTTATCATAGGCTCTCTACAGTATGCTATGCTGTGTACCGCAGCTGAAGTGTGCCTTGCCATGAGTCAGTCAAGGGGTACAAGAGTGATCCAAGAATGGATCACAGGACAGCGGTCAAAGTTATCCTTAGTAACTAGTGGACTAAGGAATTTTCTCGATTGTGGAGGTGATAAAGAGTTCGACGTAAAGAGTTACGTCGATGCAAGCTTAACACCTATCCGGATAGCTCTGAGTAGAGATACCGGATACGTATAATGGAGCAACTTTTAATATAGCTCCAAGTAGAACAGTTATTTGGAATAGCTCCAAATAGAGCGTGATAGCTACATCTAGGAGATGACATAGAGATTTGTAAAGCACACACGGATCTAAAAGGTTCAGACCCGTTGACTATAACCTCTCTCACAAGCATAACATGATCAAACCCAGAACTCATCGAGTGTTAATAACATGGTAAATGTGAACTAGATTATTGACTCTAGTAAACTCTTTGGGTGTTAGTCACATGGGGATGTGACCTTGAGTGTTAATCACATATCGATGTGAACTAGATTATTGACTCTAGTGAAAGTGGGAGACTGTTGGAAATATGCCCTAGAGGCAATAATAAAAGTATTATTATATTTCCTTGTTCATGATAATTGTCTTTTATTCATGCTATAACTGTATTATCCGGAAATCGTAATACACGTGTGAATACATAGACCACAATATGTCCCTAGTGAGCCTCTAGTTGACTAGCTCGTTGTGATCAACAGATAGTCATGGTTTCCTGGCTATGGACATTGGATGTCGTTGATAACGGGATCACATCATTAGGAGAATGATGTGATGGACAAGACCCAATCCTAAGCCTAGCACTAAGATCGTGTAGTTCGTTTGCTAGAGCTTTTCCAATGTCAAGTATCTCTTCCTTAGACCATGAGATCGTGTAACTCCCGGATACCGTAGGAGTGCTTTGGGTGTATCAAACGTCACAACGTAACTGGGTGACTATAAAGGTGCACTACAGGTATCTCCGAAAGTGTCTGTTGGGTTGACACAGATCGAGACTGGGATTTGTCACTCCGTGTAAACGGAGAGGTATCTCTGGGCCCACTCGGTAGGATATCATCATATGCGCAATGTGACCAAGGAGTTGATCACGGGACGATGTGTTACGGAACGAGTAAAGAGACTTGCCGGTAACGAGATTGAACAAGGTATAAGGATACCGACGATCGAATCTCGGGCAAGTACAATACCGCTAGACAAAGGGAATTGTATACGGGATTGATTAAGTCCTTGACATCGTGGTTCATCCGATGAGATCATCGTGGAACATGTGGGAGCCATCATGGGTATCCAGATCCCGCTGTTGGTTATTGACCGGAGAACGTCTCGGTCATGTCTGCATGTCTCCCGAACCCGTAGGGTCTACACACTTAAGATTCGATGACACTAGGGTTATAAAGGAAGTTTGCATGTGGTTACCGAATGTTGTTCGGAGTCCCGGATGAGATCCCGGACGTCACGAGGAGTTCCGGAATGGTCCGGAGGTAAAGATTTATATATGGGAAGTCCTATTTTGGCCACCGGAAAATGTTCGGGATTTTTCGGTATTGTACCGGGAAGGTTCTAGAAGGTTCCGGAGTGGGGCCCACCTGCATGGGGGGACCCACATGAACGTGGGTAGTGGGGGAAAGGCCCCACACCCCTGGTCAAGGCGCACCAAGATCCCCCCTTAGAAGGAATAAGATCATATCCCAAAGGGATAAGATCAAGATCCCTAAAAAGGGGGGATAGCAATCGGTGGGGAAGGAAATGATGGGATTTCTTTCCTCCCACCTTTGCCAACGCCCCAATGGACTTGGAGGACAAGAAACCAGCCCCCTCCACCCCTATATATAGTGGGGAGGCACATGGGAGCTTCACCCTTGCCCCTGGCGCAGCCCTCCCTCTCCCAAGTGCTCCTCCTCTCTCGCGGTGCTTGGCGAAGCCCTGTAGGATTGCCACGCTCCTCCACCACCACCACGCCGTTGTGCTGCTGCTGGATGGAGTCTTCCTCAACCTCTCCCTCTCTCCTTGCTGGATCAAGGCTTGGGAGACGTCACCGGGCTGTACGTGTGTTGAACGCGGAGGTGCCGTGCGTTCGGCACTTGATCATCGGTGATTTGAATCACGACGAGTACGACTCCATCAACCCCGTTCACTTGAACGCTTCCGCTTAGCGATCTACAAGGGTATGTAGATGCACTCTCTTTCTACTCGTTGCTGGTCTCTCCATAGATAGATCTTGGTGATACGTAGGAATTTTTTTGAATTTCTGCTACGTTCCCCAACAGAACGACCCCTCAAGCCAAAGACCGGACGCACGACCTCTCTATGGATTGCACGCGTTCGGGCTTTACGATCTGGCAGCGCTTCACCGTCCAGAGCTTGACGTCGCTGGAGAATTAGAGGAGGGAGAGGAGAACCTCACGGGGCTTCTCTACTATGAGGATCACACAGAACTAGAACTAGCTTTAATGTATAGCAAGTCTAAATTAGAACTAGAACAAGAGAACTAGAGGAGGGTCTAAACTTTAGAACTTGTCTATCTCCAAGTGTCAAATCCTCTAGTATATATAGGCTGAGAGAGGGGGAGGAGACGCCACCAAGGGGGAAGGACTCCCCCCCTTCTCCAATTTGGCCCCCAAAGGGGGCGCCATCCACTAATGGGCCTTAGGGCCCATTATCTTTTCCCCTATAGGTCTTTTATTATTTTATTTAGCCCAATGACTTGAATAGATTCCATGGCTTTCAATAATATTAGAGCCCTTTACAATTTATATTTAAGTCCCCCAAAATAATTTCCACCTATATATGATTGCCCGATATTACCGGTACTCCCCTAAACACTTCTAGTAACCCCTAAACACTTCCATTTTCTTTCAAAACTATTTATTTTATTCCCAAAACTATTCTGAGAATATTTCTCATATTTCTCACTCCAGTAAAACTCAACATATTGTAATTCCCTTAATGTGACCATGTAGGTTCAGTAAAACATATACATGAATGAAAACACCTTCTTTCAATTATCAATAATAGAACCGTGGACATCCATTTTTATCTGTATGTTTACACAAATGATATTCGAGTGAACCTTTGGTTATAATTTGCTATTACCTTTGCTTCACGATATGTTACAAAAGCCGAGGTGAGATATATATGTATCCCCGTGAGTCATTCACATGCTCACTATACAGGTCTCCTCGTTACCATTTGTTCTTTCTCGTTATCATGTTCCAACATCCATGTGAGCTAGTCACATGTGTCTGGCCAGACGATGATGGATACCATCACACTGAGAGGGTCCTAAGAATATCTTTCCATCGTTAGGAGCAAATCTCACTCTTGAGCTACCTTGCCCCATGTCATACTTTCTAACAAGCCATTATGATCACTATGTTACAGATGACATCGGAGCAAACCCAAAGGTATCGTCTGGTATGAAGTGACTCGATGCTCCCATGGTATAAGGAACTAGGCATACATTAACTCTCCCTGGTATAAGTTGTAGACTTGGCGATAACATCTCTAAGTATAATAAACAATTTGGGTCATTTCAATATGATCATTCTTCTACCATCATACTATCAATGTTGTCGGCATCCTTGTTTCATTAAACAAATGCCTATGACTAGGAAAACATAATCATCATACAACACTTGAGCTAGTCCTAGAGGTAAGAATAGGAATCAGGTTTACCATCATTGGATATTTCTACCCATAATAAGGCTCTACTAATTAATCACCTACACAAGTTCTTTAACTATGAATTTTTGCCATGGATAAAGATGATGTGGGAATAATACTATTATGTTGCACCACCTCATGGAAGGCTAGTTGGCTCATTTTGGTGGAAATCAGTTCTAAATCCGCCGCCTATATACATACAAGTTGCAACGTGTCAAGCAAGAAAAGTAAATACAATTATATTATAGGAAGATAGATGGTTGGATCATAGCCTTCAAGCTAGACTTTCGAAATTCCTCTTATTTACAATTAATGAGCATGTATCTCTTCAAAGTGTAATGGAAATTGATAACCTAAAAGAAGAACTTCATAGGCTCATCATCAATTCATGCAGCTAGGAATCACAATTCTTTCAAGTCAAGATGTGGTTTAGAATGATAAGTGGAGCTACTCATGGAACTCATCAGGCTACTCTACAATGAAGATGTACAAATTCTGAAGAGGTGGAGGTGATGCCCACATTTTGTTCATAAAGCTCTAGAAATGTGCTTCACACCTGACATACAATATGTTGGTTGTTGTTACATGACATAATTAACACCAGGAACCTTCTTAGCAGAAAATCTTTTCATCTGCAAGTTTCAACTGCGTAAAGGACAAGATGAAACCCTTCCCCTCCTCTTCCAAGACTGCACTTTTTTTCTCAATTTTTTTTTCCAGAGAATCATTCCCAAAAATAATATAGGAATATCTTTCTTTGATGAGGTGTGCCTTGTTGTGCAAGCTCTACCTAATGATATTTCTCTAGACACTATAATCATGGCCTGCTTCCTGTTGGAGCATCTGGACTCAAAAAAATGACAAATATTTCCGCAATGTCGCCCCTCATGTTCAAGTGTGGTGCAACATTCTCAAAGAAGGCCTCAAGATCACAATTGTGAGAGAAAATCAACACAATGTTGATACTCTCTCGTAAGAGTGGTTGGGTAACCCCCAAGTGTAAGGGTGAAGTAATCTATCAATAAGAGTGGTTGGGTAACCCCAAATGACAGTGGCGTTGGGCGCATCCTTGGTCCACCAGTCATGGACCACCAGATGGGTCGCCCAGGTCCGACCATCTGGGCAGATCGGGCGGTGCGGAGATGCCCCGAGAGGCCCCCATGGCACGCCACTCTGAAACAAACAGCTCGGAGGCGCTCTTTGCCCTCGACGAGCCCCAGGAGGCGGGCACTCCAACATACTTTGAAGGAAATATGCCCTAGAGGCAATAATAAAGTTATTATTTATTTCCTTATTTCATGATAAATGTTTATTATTCATGCTAGAATTGTATTAACCGGAAACATGATACATGTGTGAATACAAACATATAGTCACTAGTATGCCTCTACTTGACTAGCTCATTAATCAAAGATGGTTATGTTTCCTAACCATAGACATGTGTTATCATTTGATTAATGGGATCACATCATTAGGAGAATGATGTTATTGACATGACCCATTCCGTTAGCCTAGCACTTGATCGTTTAGTATGTTGCTATTGCTTTCTTCATGACTTATACATGTTCCTGTAACTATGAGATTATGCAACTTCCGTTTACCAGAGGAACACTTTGGGTGCTACCAAACGTCACAACGTAACTGGGTGATTATAAAGGAGTACTACAGGTGTCTCCAAAGGTACATGTTGGGTTGGCGTATTTCAAAGATTAGGTTTTGTCACTCCGATTGTCGGAGAGGTATCTCTGGGCCCTCTCGGTAATGCACATCACTATAAGCCTTGCAAGCAATGTGACTAATGAGTTAGTTGCGGGATGATGCATTATGTAACGAGTAAAGAGACTTGCCGGTAACGAGATTAAACTAGGTATTGGATACCGACGATCGAATCTTGGGCAAGTAACATACCGATGACAAAGGGAACAACGTATGTTGTTATGCGGTTTGACCGATAAAGATCTTCGTAGAATATGTAGGAGCCAATATGAGCATCCAGGTTCCGCTATTGGTTATTGACCGAGAATAGTTCTAGGTCATGTCTACATAGTTCTCGAACCCGTAGGGTCCGCACGCTTAACATTACGATGACAGTTTTATTATGAGTTTATAAGTTTTGATGTACCGAAGTTTGTTCGGAGTCCCGGATGTGATCATGGACATGACGAGGAGTCTCGAAATGGTCGAGACATAAAGATTGATATATTGGAAGCCTATGTTTGGACATCGGAATGGTTCCGGGTGAAATCGGGATTTTACCGGAACACCGCGGGGTTACCGGAACCCTCCCGGGGGTTAATGGGCCTTAGTGGGCCATGAGGGAGAAGAGGAGGGCCGGCCAGAGCAGGCCGCACGCCCCCTCCCCCCCTAGTCCGAATAGGACAAGGAAGGGGGGGGGGGCCCCCTTTCCTTCTCCACCAAGGCAAGAGGGGGGAGTCCTACTCCCGGTGGGAGTAGGACTCCTCCAGGCGCACCCCTAGGGGGCCGGCCGCACCTCCCCCTCCCTCCTTTATATACGGGGGCGGGGCGGGGGGGGGGGCACCCCATAGACACAGAAGTTGATCTACGGATCGTTCCTTAGCCGTGTGCGGTGCCCCCCTCCACCATATTCCACCTCAGTCATATCGTCGCGGAGTTTAGGCGAAGCCCTGCGCCGGTAGAACATCATCATCGTCACCACGCCATCGTGCTGACGGAACTCATCCCCGAAGCTTTGCCGGATCGGAACCCGGGGATCGTCATCGAGCTGAACGTGTGCTGAACTCGGAGGTGCCGTACGTTCGGTACTTGGATCGGTCGGATCGTGAAGACGTGTTGAAGGAAATATGCCCTAGAGGCAATAATAAAGTTATTATTTATTTCCTCATATCATGATAAATGTTTATTATTCATGCTAGAATTGTATTAACCGGAAACATGATACATGTGTGAATACATAGACAAACATAGTGTCACTAGTATGCCTCTACTTGAACTAGCTCATTGATCAAAGATGGTTATGTTTCCTAACCATAGGCATGTGTTGTCATTTGATTAATGGGATCACATCATTAGGAGAATGATGTGATTGACTTGACCCAATCCGTTAGCTTAGCACTTGATCGTTTAGTATGTTGCTATTGCTTTCTTCATGACTTATACAGAGTTCGTTTAACTATGAGATTATGCAACTCCCGTTTACCGGAGGAACACTTTGTGTGCTACCAAACGTCACAACGTAACTGGGTGATTATAAAGGTGCTCTACAGGTGTCTCCAAAGGTACATGTTGAGTTGGCATAATTCGAGATTAGGTTTTGTCACTCCGATTGTCGGAGAGGTATCTCTCGGCCCTCTCGGTAATACTCATCACCTAAGCCTTGCAAGCATTGTAACTAATGAGTTAGTGATGAAATGATGTATTACGGAACGAGTAAAGAGACTTGCCGGTAACGAGATTGATCTAGGTATTGGATACCGACGATCGAATCTCGGGCAAGTAACATACCGATGACAAAGGGAACAACGTATGTTGTTATGCGGTTTGACCGATAAAGATCTTCATAGAATATGTGGGAACCAATATGAACATCCAGGTTCCGCTATTGGTTATTGACCGAGAATAGTTCTAGGTCATGTCTACATAGTTCTTGAACCCGTAGGGTCCGCACGCTTAACGTTACGATGACAGTTTTATTATGAGTTTATAAGTTTTGATGTACCGAAGGTTGTTCGGAGTCCCGGATGTGATCACGGACATGACGAGGAGTCTCAAAATGGTCGAGACATAAAGATTGATATATTGGATGACTATATTCGGACACTAGAAGTGTTCCGGGTGTTTTCGAAGAAAAACCGGAGTACCGGAGGGTTACCGGAACCCCCCCGGGAAGTAATGGGCCTTATGGGCCCTAGTGGAGAGAGAGAGGGTCCGGCCAGGGCAAGAGGCGCGCCCCCTCCCCTTGAGTCCGAATAGGACAAGGAAGGGGGGCCGGTGCCCCCCTTGCCTTCCCCCTCTCCCACTCCTTCCTTCCCCCTCCTTCTTGGAATAGGAAAGGGAGGGGGCAAACCTACTTGGAGTAGGTTTCCCCCTCCTAGGGCGCGCCTCCCCTTAGGCCAGCCCCCTCCTCCTCTCCCCCTTTATATACGGGGGAGGGGGGCACCCCATAGACACACAAGTTGATCTACGGATCGTTTCTTAGCCGTGTGCGGTGCCCCCCTCCACCATATTCCACCTCGGTCATATCGTCGCGGAGTTTAGGCGAAGCCCTGCGCCGATAGAACATCATCATCGTCACCACGCCGTCGTGCTGACGGAACTCATCCCCGACGCTTCGCTGGATTGGAGTCCGGGGGACGTCATCGAGCTGGACGTGTGCTGAACACGGAGGTGCCGTACGTACGGTACTTGGATCGGTCGATTTGTGAAGACGTACGACTACATCAACCGCGTTGTCATAACGCTTCCGCTTACGGTCTACGAGGGTACATGGACGAACACTCTCCCCTCTTGTTGCTATACCATCACCATGATCTTGCGTGTGTGTAGGAAAATTTTGAAATTACTACGTTACCCAACAGTGGCATCCGAGCCTAGGTTTTATGCGTTGATGTTATATGCACGAGTAGAACACAAGTGAGTTGTGGGCGATACAAGTCATACTGCTTACCAGCATGTCATACTTTGGTTCAGCGGTATTGTGAGATGAAGCGGCCCGGACCGACATTACGCGTACGCTTACGCGAGACTGGTTTCACCGTTACGAGCACTCGTGCTTAAAGGTGGCTGGCGGGTGTCTGTCTCTCTCACTTTAGCTGAATCGAGTGTGGCTACGCCCGGTCCTTCCGAAGGTTAAAACAGCACCAACTTGACGAACTATCGTTGTGGTTTTTATGCGTAGGTAAGAACGGTTCTTGCTAAAGCCCGTAGCAGCCACGTAAAATTTGCAACAACAAAGTAGAGGACGTCTAACTTGTTTTTGCAAGGCATGTTGTGATGTGATATGGTCAAGACGTGATGCTATATTTTATTGTATGAGATGATCATGTTTTGTAACCGAAGTTATCGGCAACTGGCAGGAGCCATATGGTTGTCGCTTTATTGTATGAAATGCAAACGCCCTGTAATTGCTTTACTTTATCACTAAGCGGTAGCGATAGTCGTAGAAGCAATAGATGGCGTAAACGACAACGATGCTACGATGGAGATCAAGGTGTCGCGCCGGTGACGATGGTGATCACGATGGTGCTTTGGAGATGGAGATCACAAGCACAAGATGATGATGGCCATATCATATCACTTATATTGATTGCATGTGATGTTTATCCTTTATGCATCTTATCTTGCTTTGATTGACGGTAGCATTTTAAGATGATCTCTCACTAAAAATTATCAAGAAGTGTTCTCATTGAGTATGCACCGTTGCCAAAGTTCGTCGTGCCCAGACACCACGTGATGATCGGGTGTGATAAGCTCTATGTCCATCTACAACGGGTGCAAGCCAGTTTTGCACACGCAGAATACTCAGGTTAAACTTGACGAGCCTAGCATATGCAGATATGGCCTCGGAACACGGAGACCGAAAGGTCGAGCGTGAATCATATAGTAGATATGATCAACATAGAGATGTTCACCATTGAAAACTAATCCATCTCACGTGATGATCGGTTATGGTTTAGTTGATTTGGATCACGTGATCACTTAGATGACTAGAGAGATGTCTGTCTAAGTGGGAGTTCTTAAGTAATATGATTAATTGAACTTAAATTTATCATGAAACTTAGTACCTGATAGTATTTTGCTTGTCTATGTTTGTTGTAGATAGATGGCTCGTGCTGTTGTTCCGTTGAATTTTAATGCGTTCCTTGAGAAAGCAAAGTTGAAAGATGATGGTAGCAATTACATGGACTGGGTCCGTAACTTGAGGATTATCCTCATTGCTGCACAGAAGAATTACGTCCTGGAAGCACCGCTGGGTGCCAGGCCTGCTGCAGGAGCAACACCAGATGTTATGAACGTCTGGCAGAGCAAAGCTGATGACTACTCTATAGTTCAGTGTGCCATGCTTTACGGCTTAGAACCGGGTCTTCAACGACGTTTTGAACGTCATGGAGCATATGAGATGTTCCAGGAGTTGAAGTTAATATTTCAAGCAAATGCCCGGATTGAGAGATATGAAGTCTCCAATAAGTTCTACAGCTGCAAGATGGAGGAGAATAGTTCTGTTAGTGAGCATATACTCAAAATGTCTGGGTATAATAATCACTTGATTCAACTGGGAGTTAATCTTCCGGATGATAGCGTCATTGACAGAATTCTCCAATCACTGCCACCAAGCTACAAGAGCTTTGTGATGAACTATAATATGCAAGGGATGAACAATACTATTCCCGAGCTCTTCGCAATGCTAAAGGCTGCGGAGGTAGAAATCAAGAAGGAGCATCAAGTGTTGATGGTCAACAAGACCACTAGTTTCAAGAAAAAGGGCAAAGGGAAGAAGAAGGGGAACTTCAAGAAGAACAACAAGCAAGTTGCTGCTCAAGAGAAGAAACCCAAGTCTGGACCTAAGCCTGAAACTGAGTGCTTCTACTGCAAGCAGACTGGTCACTGGAAGCGGAACTACCCCAAGTATTTAGCGGATAAGAAGGATGGCAAAGTGAACAAAGGTATATGTGATATACATGTTATTGATGTGTACCTAACTAGAGCTCGCAGTAGCACCTGGGTATTTGATACTGGTTCTGTTGCTAATATTTGCAACTCGAAACAGGGACTACGGAATAAGCGAGCACTGGCCAAGGACGAGGTGACAATGCACGTGGGAAATGGTTCCAAAGTCGATGTGATCGCAGTCGGCACGCTACCTCTACATCTACCTTTTGGATTAGTTTTAGACCTGAATAATTGTTATTTGTTGCCAACATTGAGCATGAACATTATATCTGGATCTTGTTTGATGCGAGATGGTTATTCATTTAAATCAGAGAATAATGGTTGTTCTATTTATATGAGTAATATCTTTTATGGTCATGCACCCTTGAAGAGTGGTCTATTTTTATTGAATCTCGATAGTAATGATACACATATTCATAATGTTGAAGCCAAAAGATGCAGAGTTGATAATGATAGTGCAACTTATTTGTGGCACTGCTGTTTAGGTCATATCGGTGTAAAGCGCATGAAAAAACTCCATACTGATGGACTTTTGGAATCACTTGATTACGAATCACTTGGTACTTGCGAACCGTGCCTCATGGGCAAGATGACTAAAACACCGTTCTCCGGTACTATGGAGAGAGCAACAGATTTATTGGAAATCATACATACAGACGTATGTGGTCTGATGAATGTTGAAGCTCGTGGCGGATATCGTTATTTTCTCACCTTCACAAATGATTTAAGCAGATATGGGTATATCTACTTAATGAAGCATAAGTCTGAAACATTTGAAAAGTTCAAAGAATTTCAGAGTGAAGTGGAAAATCATCGTAACAAGAAAATAAAGTTTCTACGATCTGATCGTGGAGGAGAATATTTGAGTTACGAGTTTGGTTTACATTTGAAACAATGCGGAATAGTTTCGCAACTCACGCCACCTGGAACACCACAAAGAAATGGTGTGTCCGAACGTCGTAATCGTACTTTACTAGATATGGTGCGATCTATGATGTCTCTTACTGATTTACCGCTAACGTTTTGGGGTTATGCTTTAGAGACAGCTGCATTCACAATAAATAGGGCACCATCTAAATCCGTTGAGACGACGCCTTATGAACTGTGGTTTGGCAAGAAACCAAAGTTTTCGTTTCTTAAAATTTGGGGCTGCGATGCTTATGTGAAGAAACTTCAACCAGATAAGCTCGAACCCAAATCGGAGAAATGTGTCTTCATAGGATACCCAAAAGAGACTGTTGGGTACACCTTCTATCACAAATCCGAAGGCAAGACATTCGTTGCTAAGAATGGATCCTTTCTAGAGAAGGAGTTTCTCTCGAAAGAAGTGAGTGGGAGGAAAGTAGAACTTGATGAGGTAACTGTACCTGCTCACTTATTGGAAAGTAGTTCATCACAGAAATCAATTCCTGTGACAAATACACCAATTAGTGAGGAAGCTAATGAATTGATCATGAAACTTTAGATCAAGTGTCTACTGAACCTCGTAGGTCTACCAGAGTAAGATCCGCACTAGAGTGGTATGGTAATCCTGTTCTGGAAGTCATGTTACTTGACCATGATGAACCTACAAACTATGAGGAAGCGATGATGAGCCCAGATTCCGCAAAATGGCTAGAGGCCATGAAATCTGAGATGGGATCCATGTATGAGAACAAAGTATGGACTTTGGTTGACTTGCCCGATGATCGGCAAGCCATTGAGAATAAATGGATCTTTAAGAAGAAGACTGACGCTGATGGTAATGTAACTGTCTATAAAGCTTGACTTGTTGCAAAAGGTTTTCGACAAGTTCAAGGGGTTGACTACGATGAGACTTTCTCACCCGTAGCGATGCTTAAGTCTGTCCGAATCATGTTAGCAATTGCCGCATTTTATGATTATGAAATTTGGCAAATGGATGTCAGAACTGCATTCCTGAATGGATTTCTGGAAGAAGAGTTGTATATGATGCAACCAGAAGGTTTTGTCGATCCTAAAGGAGCTAACAAAGTGTGCAAGCTCTAGCGATCAATCTATCGTCTGGTGCAAGCCTCTCGGAGTTGGAATAACGCTTTGATAGTGTGATCAAAGCATATGGTTTTATACAGACTTTTGGAGAAGCCTGTATTTACAAGAAAGTGAGTGGGAGCTCTGTAGCATTTCTAATATTATATGTGGATGGCATATTGTTAATTGGAAATGATATGGAATTTCTGGATAGCATAAAAGGATACTTGAATAAAAGTTTTTCAATGAAAGACCTCGGTGAAGCTGCTTACATATTGGGCATTAAGATCTATAGAGATAGATCAAGACGCTTGATTGGACTTTCACAAAGCACGTACCTTGATAAAGTATTGAAGAGGTTCAATATGGATCAGGCGAAGAAAGGGTTCTTGCCTGTATTACAAGGTATAAAGTTGAGTCAGACTCAATGCTCGACCACTGCAGAAGATAGAGAGAAAATGAAAGGAGTTCCCTATGCTTCAGCCATAGGCTCTATCATGTATGCAATGCTGTGTACCAGACCTGATGTGTGCCTTGCTATTAGTTTGGCAGGGAGGTACCAAAGTAATCCAGGAGTGGGTCACTAGACAGCGGTCAAGAACATCCTGAAATACCTGAAAAGGACTAAGGATATGTTTCTCGTATATGGAGGTGACAAAGAGCTAGTCGTAAATGGTTACGTCGATGCAAGCTTTGACACTAATCCGGACGATTCTAAATCGCAAACCGGATACGTATTTTTATTAAACGGTGGAGCTGTAAGTTGGTGCAGTTCTAAACAAAGCGTCGTGGCGGGATCTACATGTGAAGCGGAGTACATAGCTGCTTCGGAAGCAGCATGAAGGAGTCTGGATGAAGGAGTTCATTTCCGATCTAGGGGTTATACCTAGTGCATTGGGACCAATGAAGATCTTCTGTGACAATACTGGTGCAATTGCCTTGGCAAAGGAATCCAGATTTCACAACAGGACCAAGCACATCAAGAGACGCTTCAATTCTATTCGGGACCAAGTCCAAGTGGGAGACATAGAGATTTGCAAGATACATACGGATCTGAATGTTGCAGACCCGTTGACTAAGCCTCTCTCACGAGCAAAACATGATCAACACCAAGACTCCATGGGTGTTAGAATCATTACTATGTAATCTAGATTATTGACTCTAGTGCAAGTGGGAGACTGAAGGAAATATGCCCTAGAGGCAATAATAAAGTTATTATTTATTTCCTCATATCATGATAAATGTTTATTATTCATGCTAGAATTGTATTAACCGGAAACATGATACATGTGTGAATACATAGACAAACATAGTGTCACTAGTATGCCTCTACTTGAACTAGCTCTTGATCAAAGATGGTTATGTTTCCTAACCATAGGCATGTGTTGTCATTTGATTAATGGGATCACATCATTAGGAGAATGATGTGATTGACTTGACCCAATCCGTTAGCTTAGCACTTGATCGTTTAGTATGTTGCTATTGCTTTCTTCATGACTTATACAAAGTTCCTTTAACTATGAGATTATGAAACTCCCGTTTACCGGAGGAACACTTTGTGTGCTACCAAATGTCACAACGTAACTGGGTGATTATTAAGGTGCTCTACAGGTGTCTCCAAAGGTACATGTTGAGTTGGCATAATTCGAGATTAGGTTTTGTCACTCCGATTGTCGGAGAGGTATCTCTGGGCCCTCTTGGTAATACTCATCACCTAAGCCTTGCAAGCATTGTAACTAATGAGTTAGTTATGAAATGATGTATTACGGAACGAGTAAAGAGACTTGCCGGTAACGAGATTGAACTAGGTATTGGATACCGACGATCGAATCTTGGGCAAGTAACATACCGATGACAAAGGGAACAACGTATGTTGTTATGCGGTTTGACCGATAAAGATCTTCGTAGAATATGTGGGAACCAATATGAACATCCAGGTTCCGCTATTGGTTATTGACCGAGAATAGTTCTAGGTCATGTCTACATAGTTTTCGAACCCGTAGGATCCGCACGCTTAATGTTACGATGACAATTTTATTATGAGTTTATAAGTTTTGATGTACCGAAGGTTGTTCGGAGTCCCGGATGTGATCACGGACATGACGAGGAGTCTCGAAATGGTCGAGACATAAAGATTGATATATTGGATGACTATATTCGGACACCGGAAGTGTTCCGGGTGTTTTCGGAGAAAAACCGGAGTACCGGAGGGTTACCGGAACCCCCCGGGAAGTAATGGGCCTTGATGGGCCCTAGTGGAGAGAGAGAGGGTCCGGCCAGGGCAAGAGGCGCGCCCCCTCCCCTTGAGTCCGAATAGGACAAGGAAGGGGGGGGGGCGGCGCCCCCCTTGCCTTCCCCCTCTCCCACTCCTTCCTTCCCCCTCCTTCTTGGAATAGGAAAGGGAGGGGGCAAACCTACTTGGAGTAGGTTTCCCCCTCCTAGGGTGCGCCTCCCCTTAGGCCGCCCCCCTCCTCCTCTCCCCCTTTATATACGGGGGAGGGGGGCACCCCATAGACACACAAGTTGATCTACGGATCGTTCCTTAGCCGTGTGCGGTGCCCCCTCCACCATATTCCACCTCAGTCATATCGTCGCGGAGTTTAGGCGAAGCCCTGCGCCGATAGAACATCATCATCGTCACTACACCATCGTGCTGACGGAACTCATCCCCGACGCTTCGCTGGATTGGAGTCCGAGGGACGTCATCGAGCTGGACGTGTGCTGAACACGGAGGTGCCGTACGTTCGGTACTTGGATCGGTCGATTCGTGAAGACGTACGACTACATCAACCGCGTTGTCATAACGCTTCCGCTTACGGTCTACGAGGGTACGTGGACAAGCACTCTCCCCTCTCGTTGCTATACCATCACCATGATCTTGCGTGTGTGTAGGAAAATTTTGAAATTACTACGTTACCCAACACGTACGACTACATCAACCGCGTTGTCATAACGCTTCCGCTTACGGTCTACGAGGGTACGTGGACAATACTCTCCCCTCTCGTTGCTATGCCATCACCATGATCTTGCGTGTGCATAGGATTTTTTTTTTGAAATTACTACGTTCCCCAACAGTGGCATCCGAGCCTAGGTTTTATGCGTTGATGTTATATGCACGAGTAGAACACAAGTGAGTTGTGGGCGATACAAGTCATACTGCTTACCAGCATGTCATAGTTTGGTTCAGCGGTATTGTTGGATGAAGCGGCCCGGACCGACATTACGCGTACGCTTACGCGAGACTGGTTTTACCGCCGTGCTTTGCACACAGGTGACTAGCGGGTGTCTGTTTCTCCAACTTTACTTGAACCGAGTGTGGCTACGCCCGGTCCTTGCGAAGGTTAAAACAGCACCAACTTGACGAACTATCGTTGTGGTTTTTGATGCGTAGGTAAGAACGGTTCTTGCTCAGCCCGTAGCAGCCACGTAAAACTTGCAACAACAAAGTAGAGGACGTCTAACTTGTTTTTGCAGGGCATGTTGTGATGTGATATGGTCAAGACGTGATGAGATATAAGTTGTTGTATGAGATGATCATGTTTTGTTGAAGTTATCGACAACTGGCAGAAGCTCTATGGTTGTCTCTTTGTTGCATAAGATGCAAGTGCCAAATGATTGCTTTACTTTATCGCTATGCGATAGCAATAGTTGCAAGAGCAATAGTTTGTGAGACGACCATGTGACGACACATTGATATAGATCAAGATGATGAAGATCATGGTGTCGTGCCGGTGACGATAGAGATCATGACAGTACTTTGGAGATGGAGATCAAAGGCGCAAGATGATCATGGCCATATCATGTCACATATTTTGATTGCATATGATGTTTATCTGTTATACATCTTATTCTGTTTTGTTTGACGGTAGCATTTTAAGATGATCTCTCACTAATTATCAAGAAGTGTTCTTCCTGAGTATGCACCGTTGCGAAAGTTCTTCGTGCTGAGACACCACGTGATGATCGGGTGTGATAGGCTCTACGTTCAAATACAACGGGTGCAAAACAGTTGCACACGCGGAATACTCAGGTTAAACTTGATGAGCCTAGCATATAACAGATATGGCCTCGGAACACGGAGACCGAAAGGTCGAGCGTGAATCATATAGTAGATATGATCAACATATTGATGTTCATCGTTGAAACTACTCCATCTCACGTGAGGATCGGACATGGTGTAGTTGATATGGATCACGTAATCACTTAGAGGATTAGAGGGATGTCTATCTAAGTGGGAGTTCTTAAGTAATATGATTAATTGAACTTAAATTTATCATGAACTTAGTACCTGGTAGTATTTTGCAAATTATGTTGTAGATCAATAGCTCGCGTTATTGCTTTCATATGTTTATTTTGATATGTTCCTAGAGAAAATTGTGTTGAAAGATGTTAGTAGCAATGATGCGGATTGGATCCGTGATCTGAGGTTTATCCTCATTGCTGCACAGAAGAATTATGTCCTTGATGCACCGCTAGGTGACAAACCTATTGCAGGAGCAGATGCAGACGTTATGAACGTTTGGCTAGCTCAATATGATGACTACTTGATAGTTTAGTGCACCATGCTTAACGGCTTAGAATCGGGACTTCAAAGACGTTTTGAACGTCATGGATCATATGAGATGTTCCAGGAATTGAAGTTAATATTTCAAGCAAATACCCGAGTTGAGAGATATGAAGTCTCCAACAAGTTCTATAGCTAAAAGATGGAGGAGAATCGCTCAACTAGTGAGCATGTGCTCAGATTGTCTGGGTACTTCAATCGCTTGAATCAAGTGGGAGTTAATCTTCCAGATAAGATAGTGATTGACAGAATTCTCTAGTCACCATCACTAAGTTACTAGAACTTCGTGATGAACTATAGTATGCAAGGGATGACGAAAACGATTCCCGAGCTCTTCGTGATGCTGAAATCAACGAAGGAAGAAATCAAGAAAGAGCATCAAGTGTTGATGATTGACAAGACCACTAGTTTCAAGAAAAAGGCAAAGGGAAAGAAAGGGAACTTCAAGCAGAATGGCAAGCAAGTTGTCACTCCCGTGAAGAAGACCAAAGCTGGACCAAAGCCTGAAACTGAGTGCTTACACTGCAAAGGAAATGGTCACTGGAAGCGGAAATGCCCTGAATATTTGGTGGATAAGAAGGATGGCAAAGTGAACAAAGATATATTTGATATACAAGTTATTGATGTGTACCTTACTAGTGTTTATAGTAGCCCCTAAGTATTTGATACTTGTTCGGTTGCTAAAATATTAGTGACTCGAAACAGGAGTTACAGAATAAACAGAGACTAGTTGAAGGGAAGTGACGATGAGTGTTGGAAGTAGTTCCAAGATTGATATGATCATCATCGCACACTCCCTATACTTTCGGGATTAGTGTTAAACCTAAATAAATGTTATTTGGCGTTTGCGTTGAGCATGAATACGATTTGATCATGTTTATTGCGATACGGTTATTCATTTGAAGTTAAAGAATAATTGTTATTCTGTTTACATGAATAAGACCTTCGATGGTTATACACCCAATGGAAATATTTTGTTGGATCTCGATCGTAGTGATACACATATTCATAATATTGATGCCAAAAGATGCAAAGTTAATAATGATAGTGCAACTTATATGTGGCACTGCCGTTTGGGTCATATCGGTGTAAAGCGCATGAAGAAACTCCATAAAGATGGATTTTTGGAATCACTTGGTTATGAATCATTTGATGCTTGCGAACCGTGCCTTTTGGGCAAGATGACTAAAACTCCGTTCTCCGGAACAATGGAACAAGCTACTGACTTATTGGAAATAATACATACCGATGTATGCGATCCAATGAGTGTTGATGCTCGTGGCAGGTATCGTTATTTTCTGACCTTCACAAGATGATTTGAGCAGATATGAGTATATCTACTTAATGAAGCACAAGTCTGAAACATTTGAAAAGTTCAAAGAATTTCAGAGTGAAGTGAAGAATCATCGTAACAAGAAAATAAAGTTTCTGCGATTTGATCATAGAGACAAATATTTAGTTACGATTCTGGCCTTCATATAGAACTATGTGGAATAGTTTCACAGCTCACGCCACATGGAACACCACAACGTAATGGTGTGTCCGAACGTCATAACCGCACTTTATTGGATATGGCGCGATCTATGATGTATCTTACCGATTTACCACTATCATTTTGGGGTTATGCATTAGAGACAGTTGCATTCACTTTAAATAGGGCACCATCAAAATCCGTTTGAGACGACGCCTTATGAACTGTGGTTTGGCAAGAAACCAAAGTTGTCGTTTCTTAAAGTTTGGGGCTGCGATGCTTATGTGAAGAAACTTCAACCTGATAAGCTCGAACCCAAATCGGAGAAATGTGTCTTCACAGGATACCCAAAAGAGACTGTTGGGTACACCTTCTATCACAGATCCGAAGGCAAGATTTTAGTTGCTAAAAATGGATCCTTTCTAGAGAAGGAGTTTCTCTCGAAAGAAGTGAGTGGGAGGAAAGTAGAACTTGATGAGGTAATTGTACCTTCTCCCTTATTGGAAAGTAGTGCATCACAGAAATCAGTTCCAGTGATTCCTACACCAATTAGTGAGGAAGTTAATGATGATGATCATGAAACTTCAGATCAAGTTGCTACCAAACCTCGTAGGTCTTCCAGAGTAAGATCCGCACCAGAGTGGTACGGTAATCATGTTCTGGAAGTCATGTTACTAGACCATGATGAACCTACGAACTATGAGGAAGCGATGATGAGCCCAGATTCCACGAAATGGCTTGAGGCCATAAAATCTGAGATGAGATCCATCTATGAAAACAAAGTATGGACTTTGATTGACTTGCTCGATGATCAGCAAGCCATGTTAAATAAATGGATTTTCAAGAGGAAGATGGACATTGATAGTAGTGTTACTATCTACTAAAGCTCGACTTGTTGCAAAAGGTTTTCGACAAGTTCAAGGTGTTGAATACGATGAGATTTTCTCACTCGTATCGATGCTTAAGTCTGTCTGAATCATGTTAGCAATTGCCACATTTTATGAAATCTGGCAAATGGATGTCAAAACTACATTCCTTAATGGTTTTCTTAAAGAAGAGTTGTATATGATGCAACCAGAAGGTTTTGTCAATCCTAAAGGTGCTAACAAAATATGCAAGCTCCAGCAATCCATCTATGGACTGGTGCAAGCATCTCGGAGTTGGAATATACGCTTTGATAAGTTGATCAAAGCATATGGTTTTATACAGACTTTTGAAGAAGCCTGTATTTACAAGAAAGTGAGTGGGAGCTCTGTAGCATTTCTAATATTATATGTGGATGACATATTGTTGATTGGAAATGATATCGAAATTCTGGATAGCATGAAAGAATACTTGAATAAGAGTTTTTCAAAGCAAGACCTCGGTGAAGCTGCTTACACATTGAGCATCAAGATCTATATAGATAGATCAAGACGCTTGATAAGATTTTTCAATGAGTACATACCTTGATAAATTTTTGAAATAGTTCAAAATTGAATAGTCAAAGAAGGAGTTCTTGCCTGTGTTACAAGGTGTGAAGTTGAGTAAGACTCAAGACCCGACCATTGCAGAAAATAGAAAGAGAATGAAAAGTCATTCCCTATGCCTCCGTCATAGGTTCTATAAAGTATGCTATGCTGTGAACCAGACCTATTGTATACCTTGCTCTGTTTTTGGCAAAGGAATACAATTTTGATCTAATAGTAGATCACTGTACATGGGTCAAGAATATCCTTAGCGAGGACTAAGGAGATGTTTCTCGATTATAGAGGTGATAAAAGAGCCCGTCGTAAAAGTTACAATGATGCAAGCTTTTACACCAATCCAGATGACTCTAAGTCTCAATCTGGATACATATTGAAAGTGGGAGCAATTAGCTAGAGTAGCTCCGTGCAGAGCATTGTGGACATAGAATATTTGCAAAATACATACGACTCTGAATATGACAGACCCGTTGACTAAGCTTCTCTCACGAGCAAAACATGATCATACCTTAGTACTCTTTTGGGTGTTAATCACATAGCGATGTGAACTAGATTATTGACTCTAGTAAAACCCTTTGGGTGTTGATCACATGACGATGTGAACTATGGGTATTAATCACATACATTTGTGAATATTGGTGTTGAATCACATGCTGATGTGAACTAGATTATTGACTTTAGTGCAAGTGGGAGACTGAAGGAAATATGCCCTAGAGGCAATAATAAAGTTATTATTTATTTCCTTATTTCATGATAAATGTTTATTATTCATGCTAGAATTGTATTAACCGGAAACATGATACATGTGTGAATACATAGACAAACATATAGTCACTAGTATGCCTCTACTTGACTAGCTCATTAATCAAAGATGGTTATGTTTCCTAACCATAGACATGTGTTGTCATTTGATTAATGGGATCACATCATTAGGAGAATGATGTGATTGACATGACCCATTCCGTTAGCCTAGCACTTGATCGTTTAGTATGTTGCTATTGCTTTCTTCATGACTTATACATGTTCCTGTAACTATGAGATTATGCAACTCCCGTTTACCGGAGGAACACTTTGGGTGCTACCAAACGTCACAATGTAACTGGGTGATTATAAAGGAGTACTACAGGTGTCTCCAAAGGTACATGTTGGGTTGGCATATTTCAAAGATTAGGTTTTGTCACTCCGATTGTCGGAGAGGTATCTCTGGGCCCTCTCGGTAATGCACATCACTATAAGCCTTGCAAGCAATGTGACTAATGAGTTAGTTGCGGGATGATGCATTATGTAACGAGTAAAGAGACTTGCCGGTAACGAGATTGAACTAGGTATTGGATACCGACGATCGAATCTCGGCCAAGTAACATACCGATGACAAAGGGAACAACGTATGTTGTTATGCGGTTTGACCGATAAAGATCTTCGTAGAATATGTAGGAGCCAATATGAGCATCCAGGTTCCGCTATTGGTTATTGACCGAGAATAGTTCTAGGTCATGTCTACATAGTTCTCGAACCCGTAGGGTCCGCACGCTTAACGTTACGATGACAGTTTTATTATGAGTTTATAAGTTTTGATGTACCGAAGTTTGTTCGGAGTCCCGAATGTGATCAAGGACATGACGAGGAGTCTCGAAATGGTTGAGACATAAAGATTGATATATTGGAAGCCTATGTTTGGACATCGGAATGGTTCCGGGTGAAATCGAGATTTTACCGGAACACCGGGGGGTTACCGGAACCCTCCCGGGGGTTAATGGGCCTTAGTGGGCCATGAGGGAGAAGCGGAAGGCCGGCCAGGGCAGGCCGCGCGCCCCCTCCCCCCTAGTCCGAATAGGACAAGGAGGGGGGGGGCGCCCCCCTTTCCTCTTTCCCCTCCCCCCTTTCCTTCTCCACCAAGGCAAGAGGGGGGAGTCCTACTCCCGGTGGGAGTAGGACTCCTCCAGGCGCACCCCTAGGGGGCCGGCCGCACCTTCCCCCTCCCTCCTTTATATACGGGGGCGGGGGGGTGGGGGGGCACCCCATAGACACAGAAGTTGATCTACGGATCGTTCCTTAGCCGTGTGCGGTGCCCCCCTCCACCATATTCCACCTCGGTCATATCGTCGCGGAGTTTAGGCGAAGCCCTGCACCGGTAGAACATCATCATCGTCACCACGCCATCGTGCTGACGGAACTCATCCCCGAAGCTTTGCTGGATCAGAACCCGGGGATCGTCATCGAGCTGAACGTGTGCTGAACTCGGAGGTGCCGTACGTTCGGTACTTGGATCGGTCGGATCGTGAAGACGTACGGCTACATCAACCGCGTTGTCATAACGCTTCCGCTTACGGTCTACGAGGGTACGTGGACAATACTCTCCCCTCTCGTTGCTATGCCATCACCATGATCTTGCGTGTGCGTAGGATTTTTTTTTTGAAATTACTACGTTCCCCAACACCTTTATAGGAGTAATTATTCAACAAAGTCTGACAAAATAAATACATGAATCAACACAAAGCCACCTTCTTGACGATCTATGTGGTTACACATACTTGCTTGATGATGGGCCCTGACCACGCACCAATGCACACCATCTAATCCGGTGGCCTCACCAAGCTGCCCCATGACAAGCCAAGAGTACCATCCCGTCTAGCAGACCCTCAGCGCGCACCATATACACATGCTCTAAAATCCGCCGCCGCCATCTTTTGCCGCCCCAACTTTAGGTGAGATCAGCGCATTGACCTTGCCAGGCCCAACTATCGTCGACGCCATCACAACGCCATCGTCCTGCGCTCATACATCAATACACGTCTGTTGCCGAGACTCTGTTGTACCATGCTCCGAGACTGGCCGTCATCGACACGATAGATGCCACACCGCTCCACCTTTTGACGACTCCAGGGAGCAGTTGCTCCACAACGATAGCCTCAAGAGGGATAACGACACCGAAAAAGAGCCGCCATCGTCTGATCTGGGAGCCTCGGTGAAGGGTTTCTCCTCGTAACAGCCCAAGCGAGGAGATGATGATTGCAGCAACGACGCCATAAACAAGGTAACTGCGCATAAAAACAACCATCGTCCACCATGACTGAAGTCGGAGCTCGATTTTCACCGGCGGCCACTTCTCCCCAACATGCAGCTGGCTGGATCAACCCTCAAGTCGTGCAGATTGGCTCTAAGCCTTGGTGGCGCGTCGACGGTGGGATCTTTTTGGCTCCGATCTGGAGTGGGTAGGCGGCACCGACTCCTCTTCTTCGGCGAGGGTGTGGCGGATCAGCGGCAGCCCAACGTGGTGGCGGCAAGGCTGCTTGTCACAGGCGGGCGGACCCGATCTAGGCCCAGATGTGCCGCACGGACTGCGCCTTGTCGGCACATTTCACAGCTCTCCCCCGACGGCGCACAAGATTGCCACCACTAGTCCGCGACCGCTACCTCGGTGACCTCATGTAGCGACCAAACGATTGTTGTTGCAAGAACTACCATCTCGGTTACACATTGTGCCCTACCAACATTGTATCCTCCTTTGACCGACAAGTAGACTTTTGAATCCCATTGCAAAAGCTCGTGAATCTTCCATGTCCTCATACATACTCGCATCAGTAGGATCATGTTCACATCAATTGCCTAGAAAGCATCGTAAAACGGGTTTCTCTTCCTAGCTTCATATCAATGGGTCAAATCCAGAAAGCGAGATAAAATTTCAGGTTGCATGGGTGTGTTACGTTTTTCTGAATTTATTCAAGGCTCATTGATGATGTTTTAGTTCGGTGGAAGGTAAAGTTTCTGTTGATTATGAGACGATTTCGTCATTTGTGCGTTTTTTTTGGGATCATGCGTTAACTTGGTATCATGGTATCATGTAAAGGCTGGTATCATGTGATACTTTCCCTCATCGTGACTATACCTGGCCATACCTCGGGCCGGGCCTAGCCAAGCCCAACGAAAAAAACCCAGGCCCGAGCCCGGCCCGGCCTGGTCATCGGGCATGTTTTCTGGGCCCGAGCCCAGCCCAAACATGTAAAAGCCTGTCGGGCTTCGGGCTGGCCCGGCCCGACCTTCAGAGAAATGCAAAAACGATGGGTCCGGGCTCGGCCTGAGCCCGGTCCGGGGGCAGCGTCGGGCTTTTTCGGGCCGGGCTTCCCATGGCCAGGTCTAAATCGTGACCGAGTCGAATGGATCGCACCCGGACGGGTCCGACCCAGACACCGGCGACCGGCCCGTCTCCTTTCTTGTGGGGGAGGCCAAAGCCGCCGCAGGCAGAGCCATTAGCCAGCGGAACCCCCACACGCACGCACCGTCTGTCTCCTCCCGCTCCACATCTCGCTCGCTCGCTCACCGCGGGAGCCGCCTGCTAGGATTCGATCCCCGCCATGGACGCCGCCTCGCTCATGGGCCCCTCCTCCGCCGACGCGCCCACCGACGGGGAGCACCGGATGGGCACCACCATCGTGGGAGTCTGCTACGACGGCGGCGTCGTGCTCGCCGCCGACTCCAGGACCAGCACCGGTACGCACGCCCCCCCGCCCCGATCCCTTGATGCGCCCCGTGGATCCAGCAGCAGCGGCTAGGTTAGTGTTGGAGATGGCGCGCCGGGCGTCCGACTCCGCCGCTCGTAGATCGAACCGAGGGATGCGGCTGGTGCTGCCGGCCATGTTATTAACTTGTTATACGATACGAGACGCCCCTCCTAATTCAGTGTTTTTCCCCCTGGTATTCTAGTTCCGAGATCAGGGGAAACCCAGGATTATTAGATAGAGGCAGACAAACCCAGGATTTGCTATCATAGTTATTATATTGGGTCCTGCAGTGCTGTGTTTTGTCAAGTCTGAAACCCTCTACCACTGTCACAATGTTCTCACCAAGTCCACTGGAAAACATTGTTCCTCTGACGTGTTAGTTACTGCTGTGCTATCTCCATAGTGTTGCAAAGTCTTGCTGCGTATGTTTGAGTTAAATAAATAAATGAAGCCGACATTGGATCTGTTTTGCTCTCTGCATTTTTATTTGCTTTGCTTAATGCTGTTTGCTGCCTGGGTACAGGAATGTATGTGGCAAACCGTGCTTCGGACAAGATTAGTCAGCTGACTGATAATGTCTACGTCTGCCGCTCTGGATCTGTAAGTGCTGGTCAGATACCCTATTTTCTCTTCATATGCGCCGTATGTATCATGTGTAGCATGCTTCTCAATGTTCTCATTATCTTGCAGGCAGCTGACACGCAAGTTATTTCGGATTACGTGCGTTATTTTCTCCACCAGCACACGTAAGAAGTACTTTGTGCAGACCACTTTTTAGCATTGAATGAATTACATGGAACTTAGATCCCGTAGGTCATGATCATAGTCAATTGAGTATTTGATTTGGTAGTTGATGTTAAATTTGTCCTTCATCATGTACAGAATCCAGCTTGGGCAACCAGCTACCGTGAAAGTTGCATCCAACTTAGTTAGGTTATTGGCCTATCAGAACAAGGTATATCTTCTCTAACCTTCGAGATAACAAGAGATGGTGCTTAATATTTGTTTACCTTCTTGACACACATGTCATGCCATTATTTATTTATTTTTTATCAATGTCCAGAGCATGTTGCAAGCTGGAATGATAGTTGGTGGATGGGATAAATACGAGGGAGGCCAAATTTACTCGGTCCCTCTTGGTGGAACGATTCTGAGGCAACCATTCGCAATTGGAGGTTAGTTTCCCCAATAGTAGAAGTGCATCATTTCTTACCTATACTTGAGTAGTTGAGTTGACATCTTTTAGTAGCTTCGAGGGCTCTTTTGCAACAAACCTTGTGCACTCTGGCAAGCTTGTACTCACTTAGTTGCTTGCGGTTTGTAAAACATACTGGGATGTTAACCACACTCCTTATCCTGGTTGAGTGCAATCTGTCTCTGTTGAGTGCTGAGAAACACTGAACATGCAGTTATGCTAATCCGGCTTTAGTGTATGATATACCAGGTGCATGTTCTCACACTTTATGTTATTGCTGGGCTTTTCAGGATCTGGTTCCAGTTACCTGTATGGATTGATGGATCATGAATGGAAAGAGGGTATGACCCAGGAAGAAGCTGAGGTACGGCATTTTAGTTTCTTCTGAGGAACTAGAAAGAATTAGGAGATCTTTTCTGCCAAAAAAGGAGTGATAGGACATAGTTTATTTAATGCATGAGTCACAGTCCAGTCTGATGCTATGTTCAGTTCCCATATTCCTTCTAGTCGCTGCTTATTTTGTAGTTGTGACATGAAACGATGCTCTTATTTCCTTGAAGTAGAATAAAGTTTTTTGATGGCTTTTCTATCAATTTGCCTCATCATTGACATTGCGAGAATAGGTTGTAATATTAATTACATAGTCCTGAATTTATTTGATCCCTGTTGCATAGTCCTGAATTGTATGGCTGAACCATCATTTCTCACTGGTCCAAGATTTGAATCATTGCAGCGCATCTCCTAACATGTTTTTCCTTGTCCTGATGTCAACAGAAGTTTGTGGTGAAGGTGGTTTCCCTTGCTATTGCTCGTGATGGTGCTAGTGGAGGGGTTGTTCGCACTGTTACTGTGAGTGTCCTTTTCATACAAATTTCTTTCTTTGTTTCTTTTGGTTGAGAAATACACAACATTATGGAAACTTGGACTTGCTTATTTGAATTGACTTATTTTGCAACATAAGGATGATGCAACCTCTCTTGTGATGGCTTTAATAACCAAGATGAGATATCAGTCAAAATTGAAACCAATATCTACCAGTCTCCTGTGATGGTTTTTAAAATGAGATGAGTAAAAATTTAAAACAGCTCCAACTTTCGTAGCCTTGATTTTCTGAACTTGTCTATATTGGGTTGTGCTTAAAATGTCATTTGGAATAGGATGGCACACCTTTTTCTCTGTTGGATCTGTTGTCATCTTGTCTTAACCCCCCTTCTTTTTGTTGAAAAGTCGTGTTTGTTTTGCAAACTGTGCCTCGGGTAATCTTAGCAGCTTGTCGAAATGTGCCTCCTTGTTAAAAATGGGAGGTTGCATCAACCTGTTGCTTAATAACTGCTCTTTTGTTTCCCTAAAGACTGGTTTAGATGTACTGATTTGAGAATTCTTGCACAGATTAACGAGGCGGGTGTTAAGAGGAGCTTCCACCCTGGTGACAAACTGCCACTGTGGCATGAAGAGATGGAGCCCCAAAACTCTCTCCTCGACATTCTCGCAGCTGGGAGCTCTGATGCGATGGTCCAGTGAAATCCCTATTGTACTGTTGACTTGCTTTAGATTTGAGCCGAACGTTGCTTGGAGTAGATTCTGCCGACACCAACTTGTTTTCCACTTTGTTATTACAACTTAAAATAGTTTTGGTGTTCATGCGTCTATGAATCATCTTTATGGGTCTGTGCCTTGCGGTGTAACTCGACTATGGCATATGCTCGTGCCAACACAGCTACGTCTTGCTCAACGAAATGCAACCTGTCATTGCTTGCTGAAGATGTACCTGCGAAAACTAGACGCTGAAACTTATACTGGCTGGTGTAGTAGTGAATAGTGTCCCTGGAAAGAAAAGAAAAAGTCTAGAACCGCAGGGAGCAATATGGCTTACTTTGGAGGCTTCAAAAATTTGTGTCACTTCTTTAACATGTCTGTAGAAACGCTAAAATAAAATAGACTAATTGGACCCAGGTTTTTGACCACCCCGATGAAGATACAAAGCAGATTTTCTTTTAAGAACTGTCAGCACCCAGGTTTTGGATTAATCAAAACAAACCAACTCAGTACAGATGCAAGCGCTTATATACATGCTTATACACTAAACGCACACACGCACACCCTACCCCTATGAGCACCTTCGAAAGAAGGAGCCGGCATATCATCTTGAAATTTACAAAGTCACTGTAGTCGTCGACGGGAACATCTCTCCCATTGAATGCACATCTGGAAATCTTGAAATAAATTCAGGGATAAATGCGAGCACCATGCTTTGAACCCTGGTGGGCTGGGAATACCACAGTTCCTCTAACCATCCAACCACAGGTTAATTCGCCTTGTGCTTATAAGTTGTCAAGGGCCATACTATGTAAGCAGTCGTAACTTGTAAGTACTCATACTTCTCTGGAACCTTGATGTTTGTGGTGAAGGTGGCCTCCCTTGATATTGGTCGTCTCGTGATGGCGCGTCACTGTAGAGTCTCCCTTATGCTCTGTTTTTTTACTAGCACATATGCCCGTTGTTCCAACGGCAGAGTTATTTTTTTGCGAGAAGCAACTGAAAAGATAATTGACGTGTCATCCAAAAAATTTGTCTTCACAATGGTAGGCGACAGAGCAAGGAGTTATGATCTTCACGCCGGACATGTTTGCCACGCAAATCTTGATAGTGGTGGGGTTGGTCGGTGCGGTGGCGAGCACCCAACTCATGCCTTTTTTTTTCTCCGGGTTTGCCTCCATCTTAGGGTTGTGCCTGCCTCCTCATTTGGTGGCTACGCGGTGACCTTCGGGACACGGTTGCTTCGACCACTCTATCCTACGACAGCATAACCAGGTGGATTATTAATTGCAACGCATAAATCCTGTTTCATTAACATAATCAGGCATGAATGTCCCTTTTTTTGATGGTTTATTCTTTTGAATTATTTTAGTGCTCAAGTGCCCATAATTTTGCTCTAATTAAAGCAAACAACATATTCTCTTTTATTGCCATGTGACCACAATTTCTTTCATTTTTAAGCATAGAACGAACACGCACCGCTATACAATGGCCAGCGCAAATATTTAAGAAAATACTATAGCATCAGATTAGAGATATTTATTATTTTTATAACATTGAAAAATATGAATAGGCAACTATTTTTGAAAAGGTGGACAGTTTTTAAAATCCCGAATAATTTTCAAAAAACGTGAACAATTGTTTTTTGAAAATTCCAATATTTTTGGAAAACACGTACAAAATTAGAAACATGAATAGTTTTTGAAATTCACAAAAAAATTGAAAACATGAAAAATTTATAAAAACACAAATATTCTTGAATTTTTTTAAAGGGTAACATTCGAACCAAATTTAGAAAATCTTTTCTCAGACGAAATTATTATTTTAGATTTGTGAACATTTCACTAAAAGAAGAATATTTAAAATATGAAACATTTTATAAAATGTATTTTTTAAATAAAATCTCGAAGAATTTTTTAAAACACAAACTTTTTTTTAAAAATGAGAAAATCTCGAAACAGGAATTCTTGAAATGTTCTGAACATTTTTCAAATCAGGAACAAAAAATTTGAATTCTGACCGTTTTTTTGAATATTTGAACAAAAATCGAAATTCTGAATATTTTTATAGTTTTTTACTTGACAGAAAAAATAAAAATAAAGAAGGAAAAAAAGGAAAAGGATATATAAAAGGGAAAGAGAAAGGAACAAAAAAAACTAAAATAGAAATAGAACATCGAAAAAATGTAAATGGGCCAGACCAGTCTTCGGCGCCCTGTGGGCAGCTTCCAGTATTTATCGCTTCATGCGACAAATAAATTCTTCCTAACTGAGTGGAGAATAATAAGTGGGCTGGCTTTGTTGGGCCGGAGCGCGCACGACCCAATTATGGAATTCTAGACAAACTTTTTTTCTTTTCTAGCGGATAGACACACAAAAGTTTAGTACCACCTGGATAGAAAAAAAATCGATGGTGAATGGATGAAAAGTTTGAAGAAACGCACCTGGCTTTATTAGTAGTAGGTATAGGTATAGATTCTGCCCCTTGATGCTAATGCTCTTTTGGTTCCCAAGTACAGAATGGACCAGCTTGGGCTTGCTGATTTGAATGGACCCATTCTACAATGAGTAAAATGCATTACGGGTCACTAAACCTATCCATCATAGTCGCTTTGGTCATTGTATTAAAAGAATGACATGTTACGGCAATTGTACTTGCTCCAACGAACCCATACGGTTACTGGCTACATTTTCTCGCTCGTATTTTGTATGTATTTTGCCATCATGGCACTTTTTGACGGGTCCACTTGTGCACATAGGAGGTATGTGTTAGTGGGCCATTTACATGTTCTTTTTTGCAAAATTGCATCAGTGCACCCCATCCCTCCTCTAATTAGGGCCCAAATTCCCCACTTGATCGAAAGAATCCTATGTCTCTCTACTGTCCACCCCACCGATCAGTGTCGTCGCTCTCTACCGTTTGCCGGCGCCTCTCTCTTGCACGCCATGTCTTCGAGTTGCTCCCGCTTTACTCAGCACCGCGGCGCCCCTCAACCCCCATGTATAGATTACCCCAATGTCACGATAATATGCAAGTTGAATACCAAAACATATATCAAGTGAACCAGTAGAACACCCCATTGTGACCACGGGTATCCATATGCAAGACATACATCAAGTGTTTGCAAATCCCAAAAGTATTCAATCTGATAATAGTGAAACCTTAAAGGTAAAAACTTAATTCATCACAACAAGATAGAGAGGGAGAAACACCATATGATCCAACTATATTAACAAAGCTCGTGATACATCAAGATCGTGACAAATAAAGAACGCGCGCGCGAGAGAGAGAGAGAGAGATCAAAGACATAGCTAGTGGTACATGTTGGAAATATGCCCTAGAGGCAATAATAAAACGGTTATTATTATATTTCCTTGTTCATGATAATTGTCTATTGTTCATTCTATAATTGTGTTATCCGGAAATCGTAATACATGTGTGAATACATAGACCACAACACGTCCCTAGTGAGCCTCTAGTTGACTAGCTCGTTGATCAACAGATAGTCATGGTTTCCTGACTATGGACATTGGATGTCATTGATAACGGGATCACACCATTAGGAGAATGATGTGATGGACAAGACCCAATCCTAAGCGTAGCACAAAGATCGTGTAGTTCGTTTTGCTAGAGCTTTTCCAAACGTCAAGTATCATTTCCTTAGACCATGAGATTGTGCAACTCCCGGATACCGTAGGAGTGATTTGGGTGTGCCAAACATCACAACGTAACTGGGTGACTATAAAGGTGCACTACGGGTATCTCCGAAAGTGTCTGTTGGGTTGGCACGAATCGAGACTGGGATTTGTCACTCCGTATGACGGAGAGGTATCTCTGGGCCCACTCAGTAATGCATCATCATAATGAGCTCAATGTGACCAAGTGTCTGGTCACGGGATCATGCATTACGGTACGAGTAAAGTGACTTGCCGGTAACGAGATTAAACGAGGTATTGGGATACCGACGATCAAATCTCGGGCAAGTAACGTACCGATTGACAAAGGGAATTGTATACGGATTGATTGAATCCTCGACATCATAGTTCATCCGATGAGATCATCGAGGAGCATGTGGGAGACAACAAGGGTATCCAGGTCCCGCTGTTGGTTATTGACCGGAGAGGCATCTCGGTCATGTCTGCATGTCTCCCGAACCCGTAGGGTCTACACACTTAAGGTTCAATGACGTAGGGCTGTTGAGATATTAGTATGCGGTAACCCGAAAGTTGTTCGGAGTCCCGGATGAGATCCTGAACATCACGAGGAGTTCCGGAATGGTCCGGAGGTGAAGATTTATATATAGGAAGTCCAGTTTTGGCCATCGGGAAAGTTCCGGGGGTCACCGGTATTGTACCGGGACCACCGGAAGGGTCCTAGGGGTCCACGTGGTGGGGCCACCTATCCCGGAGGGCCCCATGGGCTGAAGTGGGAGGGGAACCAGCCCCTGGTGGGCTGGTGCGCCCCCCTTGGGCCTCCCCCTGCGCCTAGGGTTGGAAACCCTAGGGGTGGGGGGCGCCCCACTTGGCTTGGGGGGCAAGCCACCCCCTTGGCCGCCGCCCCCCATCTAGATGGGATCTAGAGGGGACGACGCCCCCTGGACCCCTATATAAAGTGGAGGGAGGTAGGGCTGCGCACCCTAGCCCCTGGCGCCTCCCTCTCCCTCCCGTGACACCTCTCCCTCTCGCTGTGCTTGGCGAAGCCCTGCCGAGATCGCTGCTGCATCCACCACCATGCCGTTGTGCTGCTGGATCTCCATCAACCTCTCCTTCCCCCTTGCTGGATCAGGAAGGAGGAGACGTCTTCCCAACCGTACGTGTGTTGAACGCGGAGGTGCCGTCCGTTTGGCGCTAGGATCTCCGGTGATTTGGATCACGACAAGTACGACTCCCTCAACCCCGTTCTCTTGAACGCTTCCACGCGCGATCTACAAGGGTATGTAGATGCACTCCTCTCTCTCGTTGCTAGATGACTCCATAGATTGATCTTGGTGAAGCGTAGAATTTTTTTATTTTCTGCAACGTTCCCCAACAGTGGTATCAGAGCTAGGTCTATGCGTAGTTTCTATGCACGAGTAGAACACAAACTTGTTGTGGGCGTAGATGTTGTCAATTTTCTTGCCACTACTAGTCTTATCTTGCTTCGGCAGCATCGTGGGATGAAGCGGCCCGGACCGACCTTACACGTACGCTTACGTGAGACAGGTTCCACCGACTGACATGCACTAGTTGCATAAGGTGGCTAGCGGGTGTCTGTCTCTCCCACTTTAGTTGGAGCGGATTCGATGAAAAGGGTCCTTATGAAGGGTAAATAGAAATTGGCATATCACGTTGTGGTTTTACGTAGGTAAGAAACGTTCTTGCTAGAAACCTACAGAAGACATGTAAAAAAAACATTCAACAACAATTAGAGGACGTCTAACTTGTTTTTGCAGCATGTGCCGTGTGATGTGATATGGCCAAAAGTTTGTGATGAATGATATACATGTGATGTATGAGATCATGTTCTTGTAATAGGAATCACGACTTGCATGTCGATGAGTATGACAACCGGCAGGAGCCATAGGAGTTGTCTTATTTATTGTATGACCTGCGTGTCAATGAATAAACGCCATGTAATTACTTTACTTTATTGCTAAAACCGTTAGCCATAGTAGTAGAAGTAATAGTTGGTGAACAACTTCATGGAGACACGATGATGGAGATCATGATGATGGAGATCATGGTGTCTTGCCGGTGACGAAGATGATCATGGCGCACCGAAGATGGAGACCAAAGGAGCAATATGATATTGGCCATATCATGTCACTATTTGATTGCATGTGATGTTTATCATGTTTTACATCTTATTTGCTTAGAACGACAATAGCTTAAATAAGATGACCCCTCACAATAATTTCAAGAATGTGTTCCCCCTAACTGTGCACCGTTGCGAAGGTTCGTTGTTTCGAAGCACCAAGTGATGATCGGGTGTGATAGATCCTAACGTTCGAATACAACGGGTGTAAGCCAGATTTACACACGCAATACACTTAGGTTGACTTGATGAGCCTAGCATGTACAGACATGGCCTCGGAACATGGAAGACCGAAAGGTCGAGCATGAGTCGTATAGAAGATACGATCAACATGAAGATGTTCACCGATGTCGACTAGTCCATCTCACGTGATGATCGGACACGGCCTAGTTGACTCGGATCATGTTACACTTAGATGACTAGAGGGATGTCTGTCTGAGTGGGAGTTCATTGAATAATTTGATTAGATGAACTTAATTATCATGAACTTAGTCTAAAATCTTTACAATATGTCTTGTAGATCAAATGGCCCACGCTAATGTTGCCCTCAACTTCAACGCGTTCCTAGAGAAAACCAAGCTGAAAGATGATGGCAGCAACTATACGGACTGGGTCCGGAACCTGAGGATCATCCTCATAGCTGCAAAGAAAGATTATATCTTAGAAGCACCGCTAGGTGAAGCACCCATCCCAGAGAACCAAGACGTTATGAATGCTTGACAGTCTCGTGCTGATGATTACTCCCTCGTTCAGTGCGGCATGCTTTACAGGTTAGAACCGGGTCTCCAAAAGCGTTTTGAGCAACATGGAGCATATAAGATGTTCGAAGAGATGAAAATGGTTTTCCAAGCTCATGCCCGGGTCGAGAGATATGAAGTCTCCGACAAATTCTTCAGTTGTAAGATGTAGGAAAATAGTTCTGTCAGTGAGCACATACTCAAAATGTCTGGGTTGCACAACCGCTTGACTGAGCTGGGAGTTAATCTCCCGGATGATGCGGTTATTGACAGAATCCTTCAGTCGCTTCCACCGAGCTACAAGAGCTTTGTGATGAACTTCAATATGTAGGGGATGGAAAAGACCATTCCCAAGGTATATTCAATGCTGAAATCAGCGGAGGTAGAGATCAAAAAGGAACATCAAGTGTTGATGGTGAATAAAACCACTAAGTTCAAGAAAGGCAAGGGTAAGAAGAACTTCAAGAAGGACGGCAAGGTAGTTGCCACGCCCGGCAAACCAGTTGCCGGGAAGAAGCCAAAGAATGGACCCAAGCCTGAGACTGAGTGCTTCTATTGCAGGGGAAGTGGTCACTGGAAGCGGAACTGCCCCAAGTACTTAGCGGACAAGAAGGCCGGCAACACTAAAGGTATATGTGATATACATGTAATTGATGTGTACCTTACCAGTACTCGTAGTAGCTCCTGGGTATTTGATACCGGTGCGGTTGCTCATATTTGTAACTCAAAACAGAAGCTGCGGAATAGGCGGAGACTGGCGAAGGACAAGATGACGATGCACGTCGGGAATAGGTCCAAGGTCGATGTGATCGCCGTCGGCACGCTACCTCTGCATTTACCTACGGGATTAGTTGTAAACCTGAATAATTGTTATTTAGTGCCAGCTTTGAGCATGAACATTGTATCTGGATCTCGTTTAATACGAGATGGCTACTCATTTAAATCTGAGAATAATGGTTCTTCTATTTATATGAGAGATATGTTTTATGGTCATGCTCCGATGGTCAATGGTTTATTCTTAATGAATCTCGAACGTGATGTTACACATATTCATAGTGTGAATACCAAAAGATGTAAAGTTGATAACGATAGTCCCACATACTTGTGGCACTGCCGCCTTGGTCACATTGGTGTCAAGCGCATGAAGAAGCTCCATGCTGATGGACTTTTAGAGTCTCTCGATTATGAATCATTTGACACATGAGAACCTTGCCTCATGGGCAAAATGACCAAGACTCCGTTCTCCGGAACAATGGAGCGAGCAACCAACTTATTGGAAATCATACATACTGATGTGTGCGGTCCAATGAGCGTTGAGGCTCGCGGAGGATATCGTTATGTTCTCACTCTCACTGACGACTTGAGTAGATATGGGTATGTCTACTTGATGAAACACAAGTCTGAGACCTTTGAAAAGTTCAAGGAATTTCAGAATGAGGTAGAGAATCAACGTGACCGAAAGATAAAATTCTTACGATCAGATCGTGGAGGAGAATATTTAAGTCACGAATTTGGTACGCACTTAAGGAAATGTGGAATTGTTTCACAACTCACGCCGCCTGGAACACCTCAGTGTAACGGTGTGTCCGAACGTTGTAATCGCACTTTATTGGATATGGTGCGATCTATGATGTCTCTTACCGATTTACCGCTATCATTTTGGGGATACGCTCTAGAGACAGCTACATTCACTTTAAATAGGGCACTGTCTAAATCCGTTGAGACGACACCGTATGAATTATGGTTTGGGAAGAAACCTAAGCTGTCGTTTCTAAAAGTTTGGGGATGCGATGCTTATGTCAAGAAACTTCAACCTGAAAAGCTCGAACCCAAGTCGGAAAAATGCGTCTTCATAGGATACCCTAAGGAAACCATTGGGTATACCTTCTACCTAAGATCCGAAGGCAAGATCTTTGTTGCCAAGAACGGGTCCTTTCTGGAGAAAGAGTTTCTCTCAAAAGAAGTAAGTGGGAGGAAAGTGGAACTTGATGAAGTACTACCTCTTGAACCGGAAAGTAGCGCAGCTCAGGAAGATGTTCCTGTGGTGCCTGCACCGACTAGAGAGGAAGTTAATGATGATGATCAAGGTACTTCGGATCAAGTTACTACTGAACTTTGTAGGTCCACAAGGACACGTTCCAAACCAAAGTGGTATGGCAACCCTGTCCTGGAAATCATGTTGTTAGACAACGATGAACCTTCGAACTATGAAGAAGCAATGGCGGGCCCAGATTCCAACAAATGGCTTGAAGCCATGCATCCGAGATAGGATCCATGTATGAAAACAAAGTATGAACTTTGACAGACTTGCCCGATGATCGGCGAGCGATAGAAAACAAATGGATCTTTAAGAAGAAGACGGACGCGGATGGTAATGTTACCATCTATAAAGCTCGACTTGTCGCTAAGGGTTATCGACAAGTTTAAGGGGTTGGCTATGATGAGACTTTCTCTCCCGTAGCGAAGCTAAAGTCTGTCCGAATCATGTTAGCAATTGCCGCATACTATGATTATGAGATATGGCAAATGGACGTCAAAACGGCATTCCTTAACGACTATCTTAAGGAAGAACTGTATATGATGCAGCCGGAAGGTTTTGTTGACCCTGAGAATGCTAACAAGGTATGCAAACTCCAGTGATCCATTTATGGGCTGGTGCAAGCATCTCGGAGTTGGAACATTCACTTTGATGACATGATCAAAGCGTTTGGGTTTATGCAGACTTATGGAGAAGCCCGCGTTTACAAGAAAGTGAGTGGGAGCTCTGTAGCATTTCTCATATTATATGTAGATGACATACTTTTGGTGGGAAATGATATATAACTTTTGGACAGCATTAAGGCCTAGTTGAATAAGTGTTTTTCAATGAAGGACCTTGGAGAAGCTGCTTACATATTAGGCATCAAGATCTATAGGGATAGATCGAGACGCCTCATAGGTCTTTCACAAAGCACATACCTTGATAAGATATTGAAGAAGTTCAATATGGATCAGTCCAAGAAGGGGTTCTTGCCTGTGTTGCAAGGTGTGAAATTGAGGTCAGCTCAATGCCCGACCACGGCAGAAGATAGAGAAAAGATGAGTGTCATCCCCTATGCCTCAACTATAGGGTCTGTTATGTATGCCATGCTGTGTACCAGACCTGATGTAAACCTTGCTGTAAGTTTGGTAGGAAGGTACCAAAGTAATCCCGGCATGGAACACTGGACATCGGTCAAGAACATCCTAAAGTACCTGAAAAGGACTAAGGATATGTTTCTCGGTTATGGAGGTGACGAAGAGCTCATCGTAAAGGGTTACGTCGACACTAGCTTCGACACAGATCTGGATGACTCTAAGTCACAAACCGGATACGTGTATATTTTGAATGGTAGGGCAGTAAGCTGGTGCAGTTGCAAGCAAAGCATCGTGGCGGGATCTATATGTGAAGCAGAGTACATGGCAGCCTCAGAGGCAGCGCATGAAGCAATCTGGGTGAAGGAGTTCATCACCGACCTAGGAGTCATACCCAATGCGTCGGGGCCGATCACACTCTTCTGTGACAACACTGGAGCTATTGCACTTGCCAAGGAGCCCAGGTTTCACAAGAAGACCAGGCACATCAAGCGTCGCTTCAACTCGATTCATGAAAATGTTCAAGATGGAGACATAGATATTTGTAAAGTACATACGGACCTGAATGTAGCAGATCCGTTGACTAAACCTCTCCCTAGAGCAAAACATGATCAACACCAGAACTCTATGGGTGTTCGATTCATCACAATGTAACTAGATTATTGATCTAGTGCAAGTGGGAGACTGTTGGAAATATGCCCTAGAGGCAATAATAAAATGGTTATTATTATATTTCCTTGTTCATGATAATTGTCTATTGTTCATGCTATAATTGTGTTATCCGAAAATCGTAATACATGTGTGAATATATAGACCACAACACGTCCCTAGTGAGCCTCTAGTTGATTAGCTCGTTGATCAACATATAGTCATGGTTTCCTGACTATGGACATTGGATGTCATTGATAACGGTATCACATCATTAGGAGAATGATGTGATGGACAAGACCCAATCCTAAGCATAGCACAAAGATCATATAGTTCGTTTTGCTAGAGCTTTTCCAAATGTCAAGTATCATTTCCTTAGACCATGAGATTGTGCAACTCCCGGATACCGTAGGAGTGCTTTGGGTGTGCCAAACGTCACAACGTAACTGGGTGACTATAAAGGTGCACTACGAGTATCTCCGAAAGTGTCTGTTGGGTTGGCACGAATCGAGACTGGGATTTGTCACTTCGTATGACGGAGAGGTATCTCTGGGCCCACTCGGTAATGCATCATCATAATGAGCTCAATGTGACCAAGTGTCTGGTCACGGGATCATGCATTACGGTACGAGTAAAGTGACTTGCCAGTAATGAGATTAAACGAGGTATTGGGATACCGACGATCGAATCTCGGGCAAGTAACGTACCGATTGACAAAGGGAATTGTATACGTGATTGATTGAATCCTCGACATCGTGGTTCATCCGATTAGATCATCGAGGAGCATGTGGGAGCCAACATGGGTATCCAGGTGCCGCTGTTGGTTATTGACCGGAGAGGCGTCTCGGTCATGTCTGAATGTCTCCCGAACCCGTAGGGTCTACACACTTAAGGTTCAGTGACGCTAGGGTTGTTGAGATATTAGTATGCGGTAAACCAAAGTTGTTCGGAGTTCCGGATGAGATCCCGGACGTCACGAGGAGTTCCAGAATGGTCCGGAATGGTCCCGAGGAGTTCCGGTATTGTTGGATGAAGCGGCCCGGACCGACATTACGCGTACGCTTACGCGAGACTGGTTCTACCGACGTGCTTTGCACACAGGTGGCTGGCGGGTGTCTGTTTCTCCAACTTTAGTTGAACCGAGTGTGGCTATGCCCGGTCCTTGCGAAGGTTAAAACAGCACCAACTTGACAAACTATCGTTGTGGTTTTGATGCGTAGGTAAGAACGGTTCTTGGTAAGCCCGTAGCAGCCACGTAAAACTTGCAACAACAAAGTAGAGGACGTCTAACTTGTTTTTGAGGGCATGTTGTCATGTGATATGGTCAAGACGTGATGCTATATTTTATTGTATGAAATGATCATGTTTTGTAACCGAGTTATCGGCAACTGGCAGGAGCCATATGGTTGTCGCTTTATTGTATGAAATGCAAACGCCCTGTAAATGCTTTACTTTATCACTAAGCGGTAGCGATAGTATTAGAAGCAATAGATGGCATAACAACAACGATGCTACGATGGAGATCAAGGTGTCGCGCCGGTGAAGATGGTGATCACGACGGTGCTTCGGAGATGGAGATCACAAGCACAAGATGTTGATGGCCATATCATATCACTTATATTGATTGCATGTGATGTTTATCCTTTATGCATCTTATCTTGCTTTGATTGACGATAGCATTTTAAGATGATCTCTCACTAATTATCAAGAAGTGTTCTCCCTGAGTATGCACCGTTGCGAAAGTTCTTCGTGTTGAGACACCACGTGATGATCGGGTGTGATAGGCTCTACGTTCAAATACAACGGGTGCAAAACAGTTGCACACGCGGAATACTCAGGTTAAACTTGATGAGCCTAGCATATAACAGATATGGCCTCGGAACACGGAGACCGAAAGGTCGAGCGTGAATCATATAGTAGATATGATCAACATATTGATGTTTACCGTTGAAACTACTCTATCTCACGTGATGATCGGACATGGTGTAGTTGATATGGATCACGTAATCACTAAGAGGATTAGAGGGATGTCTATCTAAGTGGGAGTTCTTTAGTAATATGATTAATTGAACTTTAAATTTATCATGAACTTAGTCCTGGTAGTATTTTGCAAATTATGTTGTAGATCAATAGCTTGCATTGTTGCTTTCATATGATTATTTCGATATGTTCCTAGAGAAAAATTGTGTTGAAAGATGTTTGTAGCAATGATGCAGATTGGATCCGTGATCTGAGGTTTATCCTCATTGCTGCACAGAAGAATTATGTCCTTGATGCACTGCTAGGTGACAAACCTATTGCAGGAGCAGATCCAGACGTTATGAACGTTTGGCTAGCTCAAAATGATGACTACTTGATAGTTTAGTGCACCATGCTTAAATGGCTTAGAATCGGGACTTCAAAGACGTTTTGAACGCCATGGACCATATGAGATGTTCCAGGAGTTGAAGTTAATATTGTTGGGGCAAGGTATACAATATTTCTGGTTGACATCATAGCATACTTTATAGAACCTATGACTGAGGCATAGGGAATGACTTTTCATTCTCTTTCTATTTTCTGCCATGGTCGGGTCTTGAGTCTTACTCAATTTCACACCTTGCAACACAGGCTAGAACTCCTTCTTTGACTGTTCCGTTTTGAACTATTTCAAAAATTTATCAAGGTATGTATTCATTGAAAAATCTTATCAAGCTTCTTGATCTATCTATATAGATCTTGATGCTCAATGTGTAAGCAGCTTCGCCGAGGTCTTTCTTTGAAAAATTCTTATTGAAGTATCCTTTCATGCTTTGCAGAATAATTCTACATTATTTCCGATCAACAATATGTCATTTACATATACTTATCAGAAATGCTGTAGTGCTCCCACTCACTTTCTTGTAAATACATGCTTCACCGTAAGTCTGTACAAAACTATATGCTTTGATCAACTTATCAAAGCGTATATTCCAACTCTGAGATGCTTGCACCAGTCCATAGATGGATCGCTAGAGCTTGCACATTTTGTTAACACCTTTAGGATTGACAAAACCTTCTGGTTGCATCATATACAACTCTTCTTTAAGAAAACCATTAAGGAATGCAGTTTTGACATCCATTTGCCAGATTTCATAAATTGTGGCAATTGTTAACATGATTCGGACAGACTTAAGCATCGCTACAGTTGAGAAAATCTCATTGTAGTCAACACCTTGAACTTGTCAAAAACCTTTTTGCGACAAGTCGAGCTTTGTAGATAGTAACACTACTATCAGCATCTGTCTTCCTCTTGAAGATCTATTTATACAATATGGCTTGCCGGTCATCGGGCAACTCCACCAAAGTCCACACTTTGTTCTCATACATGGATCCCATCTCAGATTTCATGGCCTCAAGCCATTTCGCGGAATATGGGCTCATCATTGCTTCCTCATAGTTCGTAGGTTCATCATGGTCTAGTAACATGACTTCCAGAACAGAATTACCGTACCACTCTGGTGCGTACTATACTTTGGAAGACCTACGAGGTTCTGTAGTAACTTGATCTGAAGTTTCATGATCATTATCATTAGCTTCCTCACTAATTGGTGTAGGAATCACTGGAACTGATTTCAGTGATAAACGATTTTCCAATTCAGGAGAAGGTACAATTACCTTATCAAGTTCTACTTTCCTCCCACTCACTTCTTTCGAGAGAAACTCCTTCTCTAGAAAGGATCCATTCTTAGCAACAAATGTTTTGCCTTCGGATCTGTGATAGAAGGTGTACCCAACAGTTTCCTTTGGGTATTCTATGAAGACGCACTTCTCCAATTTGGGTTTGAGCTTATCAAGATGAAACTTTTTCACATAAGCATCGTAGCCCCAAACTTTAAGAAACGACAACTTTGGTTTCTTGCCAAACCACAGTTCATAAGGCGTCGTCTCAACAGATTTTGATGGTGCCCTTTTAACGTGAATGCAGCTGTCTCTAATGCATAACCCCAAAACAATATTGGTAAATCAGTAAGAGACATCATAGATCGCACCATATCCAATAAAGTGCGGTTACGATGTTCGGACACACCATAACGTTGTGGTGTTCCAGGTGGCGTGAGCTGTGAAACTATTCCACATTGTTTTAATTGAAGACCAAACTCGTAACTCAAATATTCGTCTCTGCGATCAGATCGCAGAAACTTTATTTTCTTGTTACGATGATTTTTCCACTTCACTCTGAAATTCTTTGAACCTTTCAATTATTTCAGACTTATGTTTCATCAAGTAGATATACCCATATCTGCTCAAATCATCTTGTGAAGGTCAGAAAATAACGATACTTGCCACGAGCCTTCATACTCATTGGTCTGCATACATCAGTATGTATTATTTCCAACAAGTCAGTAGCTCGTTCCATTGTTCCGAAGAACGGAGTTTTAGTCATCTTGCCCAAAAGGCACGGTTCACAAGCATCAAATGATTCATAACCAAGTGATTCCGAAGATCCATCTTTATGGAGTTTCTTCATGCGCTTTACACCGATATGACCCAAACGGCAGAGCCACAGATAAGTTGCAGTATCATTATTAACTCTGCATCTTTTGGCATCAATATTATGAATATGTGTATCACTACGATCGAGATCCAACAAACTATTTTCATTGGGTGTATAACCATCGAAGGTCTTATTCATGTAAACAGAATAACAATTATTCTTTAACTTCAAATGAATAACCGTATCGCAATAAACATGATCAAATCATATTCATGTTCAACGCAAACGCCAAATAACATTTATTTAGGTTCAACACTAATCTCAAAAGTATAGGGAGTGTGCGATGATGATCATATCAATCTTGGAACTACTTCCAACACTCATCGTCACCTCACCCTCAACTAGTTTCTGTTTATTCTGCAACTCCTGTTTCGAGTTACTACTCTTAGCAACTGAACTAGTATCAAATACCAAGGGGTTGCTATAAACACTATTAAAGTAGACATCAATAACATGTATATCAAATATACCTATGTTCACTTTGCCATCCTTCTTATCCGCCAAATACTTGGGGTAGTTCCACTTCCGGTGACCAGTCCCTTTGCAGTAGAATCACTTAGTCTTAGGCTTAGGTCCAGACTTGGGCTTCTTCACTTGAGTGACAACTTGTTTGCCATTCTACTTGAAGTTTCCCTTTCTTTCCCTTTGCCCTTTTCTTGAAACTAGTGGTCTTGTCAATCATCAACACTTGATGCTCTTTCTTGATTTCTACCTTCATCGATTTCAACATCACGAAGAGCTCGGGAATCGTTTTCGTCATCCCTTGCATACTATAGTTCATCACGAAGTTCTAGTAACTTAGTGATGGTGACTAGAGAATTTTGTCAATCACTATCTTATCTGGAAGATTAACTCCCACTTGATTCAAGCGATTGTAGTACCCAGACAATCTGAGCACATGCTCACTAGTTGAGTGATTCTCCTCCATCTTTTAGCTATAGAACTTGTTGGAGGCTTCATATCTGTCAACTCGGGTATTTGCTGGAAATATTAACTTCAACTCCTGGAACATCTCATATGGTCCATGACGTTCAAAACGTCTTTGAAGTCCCGATTCTAAGCCGTTAAGCATGGTGCACTAAACTATCAAGTAGTCATCATATTGAGCTAGCCAAACGTTCATAACGTCTGCATCTGCTCCTACAATAGGTCTGTCACCTAGTGATGCATTAAGGACATAATTCTTCTGTGCAGCAATGAGGATAAACCTCAGATCACGGATCCAATCCGCATCATTGCTACTAACATTTTTCAACACAATTTTCTCTAGGAACATATCAAAATAAACATATGAAAGCAACAATGCAAGCTATTGATCGACAACATAATTTGCAAAATACTACCAGGACTAAGTTCATGATAAATTTAAGTTCAATTAATCATATTACTTAAGAACTCCCACTTAGATAGACATCCCTCTAATCCTCTAAGTGATCACGTGATCCAAATCAACTAAACCTTGTCCGATCATCACGTGAGATGGAGTAGTTTTCAATGGTGAACATCACTATGTTGATCATATCTACTATATGATTCATGCTCGACCTTTCGGTCTCCGTGTTCCGAGGCCATATCTGTATATGCTAGGCTCGTCAAGTTTAACCTGAGTATTCCGCGTGTGCAACTGTTTTGCACCCGTTGTATTTGAACGTAGAGCCTATCACACCCGATCATCACGTGGTGTCTTAGCACGAAGAACTTTCGCAACAGTGCATACTCAGGGAGAACACTTCTTGATAATTAGTGAGAGATCATCTTAAAATGCTACCGTCAATCAAAGCAAGATAAGATGCATAAAGGATAAACATCACATGCAATCAATATAAGTGATATGATATGGCCATCTTGATCTTGTGCTTGTGATCTCCATCTTCGAAGCACCGTCGTGATCACCATCGTCACCGGCGCGACACCTTGATCTCCATCGTAGCATCATTGTCGTTACGCCATCTATTGCTTCTACGACTATCGCTACCGCTTAGTGATAAAGTAAAGCAATTACAGGGCGTTTGCATTTCATACAATAAAGCGACAACCATATGGCTCCTGCCAGTTGCCGATAACTTCGGTTACAAAACATGATCATCTCATACAATAAAATATAGCATCGCGTCTTGACCATATCACATCACAACATGCCCTGCAAAAACAAGTTAGACGTCCTCTACTTTGTTGTTGCAAATTTTACGTGGCTGCTACGGGCTGAGCAAGAACCGTTCTTACCTACGCATCAAAACCACAACGATAGTTTGTCAAGTTAGTGTTGTTTTAACCTTCGCAAGGACCGGGCGTAGCCACACTCGGTTCAACTAAAGTGAGAGAGACAGACACCCGCCAACCACCTTTAAGCACGAGTGCTCGTAACGGTGAAACCAGTGTCGCGTAAGCGTACGCGTAATGTCGGTCCGGGCCGCTTCATCTCACAGTACCGCCGAACCAAAGTATGACATGCTGGTAAGAAGTATGACTTGTATCGCCCACAACTCACTTGTGTTCTACTCGTGCATATAACATCAACGCATAAAACCTAGGCTCGGATGCCACTGTTGGGGAACGTAGTAATTTCAAAATTTTCCTACGCACACGCAAGATCATGGTGATGGTATAGCAACGAGAGGGGAGAGTATTCGTCCACGTACCCTCATAGACCGTAAGCGGTAGCGTTATGACAACGCGGTTGATGTAGTCGTACGTCTTCACGATCCGACCGATCCAAGTACCGAACGTACGGCACCTCCGAGTTCAGCACACGTTCAGCTCGATGACGATCTCCGGGCTCCGATCCAGCAAAGCTTCGAAGATGAGTTCCGTCAGCACGACGGCATGGTGACGATGATGATGTTCTACCAGCGCAGGGCTTCGCCTAAACTCCGCGACGATATGACCGAGGTGGAATATGGTGGAGGGGGGCACCGCACACGGCTAAGGAACGATCTGTAGATCAACTTGTGTGTCATGGGGTGCCCCCCGCCCCCGTATATAAAGGAGCCAGGGGGGAGGAGGCGGCCGGCCAAGGAGGGCGCGCCAAGGGGGGAGTCCTACTCCCACCGGGAGTAGGACTCCCTTCTTTCCTAGTTGGAATAGGAGAAGGGGGGAAAGAGGAGGAAGAGGGGAAGGAAAGGGGGGGGGGGGGGCGCTGCCCCCCTTCCCTTGTCCTATTCAGACTAGGAAGGGGAGGGGCGCGCGGCCCCCTTCTGCCTCCTTCCCTCTTCTCCCTCGAGGCCCATGTAGGCCCAATAACCCCCCGGGGGGTTCCGGTAACCTCCCGGTACTTCGGTAAAATGCCGATTTCACCCGGAACGATTCGGATGTCCAAATATAGGCTTCCAATATATCGATCTTTATGTCTCGACCATTTTGAGACTCCTCGTTACGTCCGTGATCACATCCGGGACTCCGAACAAACCTCGGTACATCAAAACTTATAAACTCATAATAAAACTGTCATCGTAACGTTAAGCGTGCGGACCCTACGGGTTCGAGAACTATGTAGACATGACCTAGAACTATTCTCGGTCAATAACCAATAGCGGAACCTGGATGCCCATATTGGTTCCTACATATTCTACGAAGATCTTTATCGGTCAAACCGCATAACAACATACGTTGTTCCCTTTGTCATCGGTATGTTACTTGCCCGAGATTCGATCGTCGGTATCCAATACCTAGTTCAATCTCGTTACCGGCAAGTCTCTTTACTCGTTCCGTAATGCATCATCCCGTAACCAACTCATTTGGTCACATTGCTTGCAAGGCTTATAATGATGTGCATTACCGAGAGGGCCCAGAGATACCTCTCCGACAATCGGAGTGATAAAACCTAATCTTGAAATACGCCAACTCAACATGTACCTTCAGAGACACCTATAGTACTCCTTTATAATCACCCAGTTACGTTGTGACGTTTGGTAGTACCCAAAGTGTTCCTCCGGTAAATGGGAGTTGCATAATTCTCATAGTTACAGGAACATGTATAAGTCATGAAGAAAGCAATAGCAATATACTAAACGATCAAGTGCTAGGCTAACGGAATGGGTCATGTCAATCACATCATTCTCCTAATGATGTGATCCCGTTAATCAAATGACAACTCTTTTGTCCATGGCTAGGAAACATAACCATCTTTGATAAACGAGCTAGTCAAGTAGAGGCATACTAGTGACACTATGTTTGTCTATGTATTCACACATGTATTATGTTTCCGGTTAATACAATTCTAGCATGAATAATAAACATTTATCATGATATAAGGAAATAAATAATAACTTTATTATTGCCTCTAGGGCATATTTCCTTCAAATATTTCCAGTAAATACGCGAGTTGAGAGATATGAAGTCTCCAACAAGTTCTATAGCTAAAAGATGGAGGAGAATCGCTCAACTAGTGAGCATGTGATCAGATTGTCTGGGTACTTCAATCGCTTGAATCAAGTGGGATTTAATCTTCCAGATAAGATAGTGATTGACAGAATTCTCTAGTCACCATCACTAAGTTACTAGAACTTCGTGATGAACTATAGTATGCAAGGGATGACGAAAACGATTCTCGAGCTCTTCGTGATATTGAAATCGACGAAGGTAGAAATCAAGAAAGAGCATCAAGTGTTGATGATTGAGAAAGACCACTAGTTTCAAGAAAAGAGCAAAGGTAAAGAAAGGGAAACTTCAATTAGAATGGCAAACAAGTTGTCACTCCCGCGAAGAAGCCCAAAGCTGGACCAAAGCCTGAAACTGAGTGATTATACTGCAAAGGAAATGGTCACTAGAAGCGGAAAATGCCCTGAATATTTGGTGGATAAGAAGGATGGCAAAGTGAACAAGAGTATATTTGATATACATGTTATTGATGTGTACTTTACTAGTGTTAATAGTAGCCCCTGAGTATTTGATACTTGTTCGGTTGCTAAATATTAGTAACTCGAAACAGGAGTTACGGAATAAACAAAGACTAGTTGAGGGTGAAGTGACGATGTGTGTTGTAAGTAGTTCCAAGATTGATATGATCATCATCACACTCTCCCTACACTTTCGAGATTTGTGTAGAACCTAAATAAATGTTATTTGGCGTTTGTGTTGAGCATGAATATGATTTTATCATGTTTATTGCAATACGGTTATTCATTTAAAGTAAGAGAATAATTGTTGTTCTATTTACATGAATAAAACCTTCAATGTTCATACACCCAATGAAAATAGTTTGTTGGATCTCGATCGTACTGATACACATATTCATAATATTGATGCCAAAATATGCAAAGTTAATAATGATAGTGCAAGTTATTTGTGGCACTGCCGTTTGGGTCATATCGGTGTAAAGCGCATGAAGAAACTCCATAAAGATGGATTTTTGGAATCACTTGGTTATGAATCATTTGATGCTTGTGAACCGTGCCTTATGGGCAAGATGACTAAAACTCCGTTCTTCAGAACAATGGAACGAGCTACTGACTTGTTGGAAATAATACATACCGATGTATGCGATCCAATGAGTATTGATGCTCATGGCGGGTATCATTATTTTCTGACCTTCACAAGATGATTTGAGCAGATATGAGTATATCTACTTAATGAAGCACAAGTCTGAAACATTTGAAAAGTTTAAAGAATTTCAGAGTGAAGTGGAGAATCATCGTAACAAGAAAATAAAGTTTCTACGATCTGATCGTGGAGGAGAATATTTGAGTTACGAGTTTGTCCTTCATATAAAACAATGTGGAATAGTTTCACAGCTCACGCCACATGGAACACCACAACGTAATGGTGTGTCCGAACGTCATAACCGCACTTTATTGGATATGGTACGATCTATGATGTATCTTACCGATTTACCACTATCGTTTTGGGGTTATGCATTAGAGACAGTTGCATTCACTTTAAATAGGGCACCATCAAAATCCGTTTGAGACGACGCCTTATGAACTGTGGTTTGGCAAGAAACCAAAGTTGTCGTTTCTTAAAGTTTGGGACTGCGATGCTTATGTGAAAAAGTTTCAACCTGATAAGCTCGAACCCAATTCGGAGAAGTGCATCTTCATAGAATACCCAAAGGAAACTATTGGGTACACCTTCTATCACAGATCCAAAGGCAAATTCATTGCTAAGAATGGATCCTTTCTAGAGAAGGAGTTTCTCTCGAAAGAAGTGAGTGGGAGGAAAGTAGAGCTTGATAAGGTAACTGTACCTTCTCCTGAATTGGAAAATAGTTCATCACTGAAAACAGTTCCAGTGATTCCTACACCAATTAGTGAGGAAGCTAATGATGATGATCATGAAACTTCAGAACAAGTTACTACAGAACCTCGTAGATCAACCAGAGTAAGATCCGCACCAGAGTGGTACGGTAATCCTGTTCTAGAAGTCATGTTACTAGACCATGATGAACCTACGAACTATGAAGAAGCGATGGTGAGCCCAGATTCCGCAAAATGGCTTGAGGCCATGAAATCTGAGATGGGATCCATGTATGAGAACAAAGTGTGGACTTTGGTGGACTTGCCCGTTGATCGGCAAGCCATAGAAAAAAATGGATCTTCAAGAGGAAGACGGACGTTGATAGTAGTGTTACTATCTACAAAGCTCGAATTGTCGCAAAAGGTTTTCGACAAGTTCAAGGTGTTGAATACAATGAGATTTTCTCACTCGTATCGATCTTAAAAGTCTGTCCGAATCATGTTAGCAATTGCCACATTTTATGAAATCTGGCAAATGGATGTAAAAACTGCATTCCTTAATGGTTTTCTTAAAGAAGAGTTGTATATGACGCAACCAGAAGGTTTTGTCAATCGTAAAGGTGCTAACAGAATATGGAAGCTCTAGCGATCCATCTATGGACTGGTGCAAGCATCTCAGAGTTGGAATATACGCTTTGATAAGTTGATCAAAGCATATAGTTTTAATATAGACTTGCGGTGAAGCCTGTATTTACAAGAAAGTGAGTGGGAGCACTACAACATTTCTGATAAGTATATGTGAATGACATATTATTGATCGGAAATAACGTAGAATTATTCTGCAAAGCATAAAGGAGTGTTTGAAAGGAGTTTTTCAAAGAAAGACCTCGGTGAAGCTTCTTATATATTGAGCATCAAGATATATAGAGATAGATCAAGATGCTTGATAAGTTTTTCAATGAATACATACCTTGACAAGATTTTGAAGTAGTTCAAAATGGAACAGTCAAAGAAAGAGTTCTTGCCTGTGTTACAAGGTGTGAAATTGAGTAAGACTCAAAGCCCGACCACGGCAGAAGATAGAAAGAGAATGAAAGTCATTCCCTATGCCTTGGCCATAGGTTCTATAAAGTATGCCATGCTGTGTACCAGATCTTTTGTATACCCTACACTGTTTTTGGCAAGGGAGTACAATTTTGATCTAGGAGCAGATCACTGGACAGCGGTCAAAATTATCCTTAGTATAATAAGGAGATGTTTCTCGATTATGGAGGTGATAAAAGAGTTCGTCGTAAAAGGTTACATCGATGCAAGCTTTTACACCAATCCAGATGACTCTAAGTCTCAATCTGGATACATATTAAAAGTGGGAGCAGTTAGCTAGAGTAGCTCCGTGCAGAGCATTGTAGACATAGAATATTTGCAAAATACATACGGCTCTGAATGTGACAGACCCGTTGACTAAACTTCTCTCACAAGCAAAACATGATCATACCTTAGTACTCTTTGGGTGTTAATCACATAGCGATGTGAACTAGATTATTGACTCTAGTAAACCTTTTGGGTGTTGACCACATGACGATGTGAACTATGGGTATTAATCACATACAGATGTGAATATTGGTGTTAAATCACATGGCGATGTGAACTAGATTATTGACTCTAGTGCAAGTGGGAGACTGAAGGAAATATGCCCTAGAGGCAATAATAAAGTTATTATTTATTTCCTTATATCATGATAAATGTTTATTATTCATGCTAGAATTGTATTAACTGGAAACATAATACATGTGTGAATACATAGACAAACTGAGTGTCACTAGTATGCCTCTACTTGACTAGCTCATTAATCAAAGATGGTTATGTTTCCTAGCCATGGACAAAGAGTTGTCATTTGATTAACGAGATCACATCATTAGGAGAATGATGTGATTGACTTGACCCATTCCGTTAGCATAGCACCCGATCATTTAGTGTATTGCTATTGCTTTCTTCATGACTTATACATGTTCCTATGACTATGAGATTATGCAACTCCCGTTTACCGGAGGAACACTTTGTGTGCTACCAAACGTCACAACGTAACTGGGTGATTATAAAGGAGTACTACAGGTGTCTCCGAAGGTACATGTTGGGTTGGCGTATTTCGAGATTAGGTTTTGTCACTCCGATTGTCGGAGAGGTATCTCTGGGCCCTCTCGGTAACGCACATCACTATAAGCCTTGCAAGCAATGTACGTAATGAGTTAGTTACGGAATGATGCATTATGTAACGAGTAAAGAGACTTGCCGGTAACGAGATTGAACTAGGTATTGGATACCGACGATCAAATCTCGGGTAAGTAACATACCGATGACAAAAGGGAACAACGTATGTTGTTATGCGGTTTGACCGATAAAGATCTTCGTAGAATATGTGGGAGCCAATATGGGCATCTAGGTCCCGCTATTGGTTATTGACCGGAAACAAGTTCTAGGTCATGTCTACATAGTTCTCGAACCCGTAGGGTCCGCACGCTTAACGTTTCATTGACGATATAGTATTATATGAGTTATGTATGTTGGTAACCGAATGTTGTTCGGAGTCCTGAATGAGATCATGGACATGACGAGGAACTCCGGAATGGTCCGGAGATAAAGTTTGATATATGGGATAATAGTGTTTGATCTCCGGAAGAGTTCCGGAATTCACCGGAAGGGGTTCCGGATGTTTCTCGAAATGTTTGGGTACGAGAACACGTTATTTGGGCCAAAGGGGAAAGCCCACAAGGTTTTTGGAAAGCGCAAAAGGAAGTTTTGCGGAGTCTAGGGGCCAGACGCCAGGGTCCCTGGCGTCTTGGTCCAGACGCCGGGAACCCTGGCGTCTGGCCCTGGAGTCCGAGAAGGACTCTTGCCTTTCGGGTGAAACCGACTTTGTGGAGGCTTTTACTCCAAGTTTCGACCCCAAGGCTCAACATATAAATAGAGGGGCAGGGCTAGCACCAAAGACACATCAAGAAACACCAAGCCGTGTGCCGGCAACCCCGTCCCCTCTAGTTTATCCTCCGTCATAGTTTCCGTAGTGCTTAGGCGAAGCCCTGCGGAGATTGTTCTTCACCAACACCTCACCACGCCGTCATGCTGCCGGAACTCATCTAGTACTTCGCCCGTCTTGCTGGATTGATAGGGCGAGGACGTCATCGAGCTGAACATGTGCATAACTCGGAGGTGCCGTGCGTTCGGTACTTGGATCGGTCGAATCGTGAAGACGTATGACTACATCAACCGCGTTGATAAATGCTTCCGCTTAGCGATCTTCAAGGGTATGAAGATACACTCCCTGAGGGAGTCCTGGACTAGGGGGTGTCCGGACAGCCGGACTATCATCGTCAGCCAGACTCCAAGACTATGAAGATACAAGATTGAAGACTTCGTCCCGTGTCCGGATGGGACTTTCCTTGGCGTGGAAGGCAAGCTTGGCGATACGGATATGTAGATCTCCTACCATTGTAACCAACTTTGTGTAACCCTAGCCCTCTCCGGTGTCTATATAAACCGGAGGGTTTTAGTCCGTAGGACGAACAACCATTACAACAATCATACCATAGGCTAGCTTCTAGGGTTTAGCCTCCTTGATCTCGTGGTAGATCCACTCTTGTAACACACATCATCAATATTAATCAAGCAGGACGTAGGGTTTTACCTCCATCAAGAGGGCCCGAACCTGGGTAAAACATCGTGTCCCTCGTCTCCTGTTACCATCCGCCTAGACGCGTAGTTTGGGACCCCCTACCCGAGATCCGCCGGTTTTGACACCGACATTGGTGCTTTCATTGAGAGTTCCTCTGTGTCGTCACTGATAGGCTTGATGGCTTCTTTAATCAACAACCACGCCGTCCAGGGTGAAACTTTTCTCCCCGGATAGATCTTCATGTTCGGCGGCTTCGCACTGCGGGCCAATTCACTTGGCCATCTGGAGCAGATCGAAAGCTACGCCCCTGGCCATCAGGTCAGGCTTGGAAGCCTAAACTTCACGGCTGACATCTGTGGGGACTTGATCTTCGATGGAGTCAAGCCACAGCCGAGCGTGCCGCACTGTCATGATGGGCATGATCTAGCTCTGCCGTTGGACAGTGTCGTGGTTCTAAGTTTGACAGTGGAGTGGGGGGTAGGTATGGAGAGGCAAGATCCTAGCTATGGAGCAGTTGTGAAGACACTGGATGTACGAGTTTAGGCCCTTCTCGGAGGAAGTAATAGCCCTACGTCTCGGAGCCCGGAGGCGGTCGACTGGATTATGTATGTATGGATTACAAGAGTGCGAACCCCCTATACTGAGGAGGGGGGTGGCTTATATAGTGTCCGCCTGACCCCTCCGGCCCTCAGTAATGTAGGGTTTAAAGTACATTAAGTCTAGGCGTTACTGGTAACGCCTTACATAAAGTGTCCTAAATGCCATAAAGACTACTTAATTACATACCGTTTGGATGCAGAGTAGCTCTTGATCTCCTGGTGGTCGAGTGAGTCTCCATGGTCGAGTCCTTCGAGTTCGTCGAGTGAAGTCCCTCTTGGTCGACTGGAAGGCAGTTTCTTCTGAGGGTGTCCTCGGGTAGGGTACTTAGATCAGGTCTATGACCCTACCTGTAACGCCCTCGATGCGGCTATATCTCCCACATGTCGAAGCACGACTTAGAGGCATAACCGTATTGAAAGCAATGTCGCAAGTGAGGTAATCTTCGCACAACCCATGTAATACATAAGGGAAAAGATACATAGTTGGCTTACAGTCGCCACTTCACACAATACATAAATAAACATCCATCATCCAGATAACACTCAAGGTCCGACTACGGAACCAAAATAAAAGAAGACTACCCCAAATGCTACACAGATCCCCGATCGTCCCGACTGGGCACCTCTACTGATCATCTGGAAACGATACATAGTAACGACCAAGGGCCTCATCAAATTCCCACTTGAGCTCGGTTGCGCCATCTGCGCTGGTATCCTCCGCACCTGCATCTGTTTTGGTAGAATCTGTGAGTCACGGGGACTCAGCAATCTCACACCCGCGAGAGCAAGACTATTTAAGCTCGTAGGTAGGAAAAAAGGCAATATGGTGGAGCTGCGGCAAGCACTAAGCATATATGGTGGCTAACATACGCAAGTGAGAGCGAGAAGAGAAGCAACGCATCGGTCGAGAAGCTAGAAGCGATCAAGAAGTGATCCTGAAACTACTTACGTCAAGCATAACTCAAACCGTGTTCACTTCCCGGACTCCGCCGAGAAGAGACCATCACGGCTACACACGCGGTTGATGCATTTTAATGAAGTCAAGTGTCAAGTTATCTACAACCGGACATTAACAAATTCCCATCTGCCTCATAACCGCGGGCACGGCTTTCGAAAGATAAAATACCCTGCAGGGGTGTCCCAACTTAGCCCATCATAAGCTCTCACGGTCAACGAAGGATAAACCTTCTCCCGGGAAGACCCGATCAGTCTCGGAATCCCGGTTCGCAAGACATTTCGACAATGGTAAAACAAGACCAGCAAAGTCGCCCGATGTGCCGACAAATCCCGATAGGAGTTGCTCATATCTCGTCCTCAGGGCAACATCGGATGAGACATCCTACGAGTAAAACCAGACCTCGAGTTTCCCCGAGGGGGCCCCGCAATCTACTCAGTTCGGACCAACACTCGAAGGAGCACTGGCCCGGGGGGGTTAAAATAAAGATGACCCTCGGGCTCGCGAAAACCCAAGGGAAAAAGGGGTATAGGTGGCAAATGGTAAAACCAAGGTTGGGCCTTGCTGGAGGAGTTTTATTCAAAGCGAACTATCAAGGGGGTCCCATAAATCACCCAACCGCGTAAGGAACGCAAAATCAAGGAACATAACACCGGTATGATGGAAACTAGGGCGACAAGAGTGGAACAAGACACGAGGCATAAGGCCGAGCCTTCCACCCTTTACCAAGTATATAAGGTGCATTAATTAAACAGGAGATATTGTGATATCTCAAAGCATCCATGTTCCGACCAGGAACAAACTTCATCTTCACCTGCAACTAGCAACGCTATAAGAGGGGCTGAGCAAAAGCGGTGACATAGCCAATCAACGGTTTGCTAGGACAGGATGGTTAGAGGTTTGACATGGCAATAGGAAGGCATGATAAACAATGGCAGGTAGGGCTAACATAGCAAAAGAGCGAGTACTAGCAAGCAAAGATAGAAGTGATATCGAAGGTATGGTCATCTTGCCTGCAAAGTTCTCAGAGTTGTCGAAGGCTTGATCCTCGTTAGCGTACTCAATAGGTTCCTCGTTCACGTACTCGTCTCCCGGCTCTACCCAAGCAAGAACACAAGCAAAGGAACCACAATAAATCACGGTGCAATGCACAAGCAACATGATGCAATACATGCCATGATATGCGAGATGTGATATGCAATGCATATGCGTGCTCCGGAAGGGAAATGATGAACAAGGCATCAACTTGGCAAACCAAGTATGCCGCTGGAAAGATGAGATGATTTCGGTTAAAATCGATATAAAGATCACCGGAATCGGATGCACGGTTTGCAAATGGCAAGCAAAACAATGATGGCACAATTCTGCGATTAACATCACGATGCTACTTAGCATGCAACAAGAAACTATGCTACAGCACCCCAACATAAAAACAAAGCATATGGTAGTGCTCTACAGGAGATTCTTAACAAAAGAGGAACACTAAGCTACGGCTAAATCACATCACAACAGGTTCAAACAAGCATGGTGAAAGTGCAAAAAATATCAGGCTGGACATGGCGATAAACAGCATCAGGAAGCAATGTTCAGAGCAAGTTATCAACATGCTACAGGAACGTATAATAGCAAAACAAGGCATGGAATGAATCTACTCAAAGCATAGATCAAAAGTCCCTTACTGACCATAAGCCAAAAAGGGCCAGAAGAAATGATGACATGCATGTAAACATAGCAAGTTTCGTTAACAGATTCAGCAAACTGAGCATGGCATTGACAGATTTACGAAGGCACCTTCGTGAGCTCGATGCACTCACTATAGAGCACCTCATGATAAACTAAGCATATATCCATCAAGAAGACATGGCATAGAAGCTATACATGGCAAGAACACCATCATAGCATACACGGATCAACTACAACAACCTCGTAAAAATTGAATATCATGTAAACAATCTGCCAGGAAACATTTTGTAGCAAAAATAGAGCACGAAAATGACATGCTAGACTACTCCATAATTTCAAACAAGGGCATGAATGGATAGAGAATAACCATATGTTCAAAACACCCTTACTGAAGTATCTCTAAATATGCATGGATATCTCTGTAGCAACATGTTTGCATGGCATCACAGTAACAGCAGAACAGGGACTAAAATCAGCAATATCACGAAGCCTAGTTTGCATGCTTGTGCTAGTCACCACATTGATCACAAAAATACATGGCATACACCCCTGTAAAGCTGGCATGGCATAGATCAAAACATATGTAGGGCTCAAGTTCATAAGATGCACACATTAATCATGGCAAAAATGACAAAAGTGCAAGTTCTGATAAGAAACAGAAACTAACATCACATAGCCCTCTTCCAACAGTATTTCAGGCATCAAGATAAGCTCAAATGTAAATGGTGCAATGGAATGAAATGATGTACTCTTCGAGACGAACAATTTGGTATGCCACACGTCCAAAACGGAGCCACGGGTGCGAAGATGTGATGTGATGAAGATGTAACAAAATATGACAGGAAAATGACTTGGACGATTTTCGGGGAGAAGAAAGTCAACCGAGGCTTTCCAGATCGGATCTGGCCGGAATTCGAGGTCGCCGGAGTGGCGCCGGAGCGGTTCGTCGGAGGAGGGAGATGGCCGGGGCGGCGAGATCCGGCCGGACCCTCGCCGGATCTGGCCGGGTCGAGGAGGAGGCGGGCGACGCGGCGACGTGGGACCGGCGACGGCGGCTGAAGCGGCCGGCGGCGCGCGGGCCGGTTGGCGAGGCGACGCGGGGCCGGTCGGGCGCGGGAGGCGGCCGGCGGCGCGGAGCGGGAGCGGGCGGCCGGGCGGACTGGCGGCGGCGGGCGCGCGGCGGCGGCGAGCGCGCGGGCCGGGTGGGCCTCGTGCGGGCCTGCCGGGCCGGCGGCGCGGGGACGGCTGCGCGGCCACGTGTCGGGCTCCGATTCGCCCGGGGCGCGGCAGCGGACGCATTCGGCTCCGTCCGGACGTGTCCGGTGGTGCGGAGAGGAGCGGGGCTAGGGTTAGGGTGGATTTGACCCGGAATTTCGGGGGAGAGGGTGTTTTTATAGGTAGAAGGAGCTAGGAAGCTCGAAATGAGTTGCGGTTTTCGCCCACACGATCGTGATCCGACGACGGAGAGCATGGAGGTGACTTAGATGGGTTATTGGGCTGTTTTGGAGGGGTGTTGGGCTGCAACTTAAAAGAGGCCTTTGCGAGAGTGCAGTTAACCATTGGAGTACCAAACGAGCTCCAAATGACCCGAAACTTGACAGGTGGTCTACCGGTGCTATACCAGGGCCACTTGGCAAGGCTCGGTCCATTCCGAGAACGTTCAACACCCGCACACAAAAAGAGACAAGAGGGGTGCGCCGGTGCATGTGGGAGTGTCGGATTGCGAAACGGACAACGGGGAAAATGCTCGGATGCATGAGACGAACACGTATGCAAATGAGATGCACATGATGACATGATATGAGATGCATGAAATGAACAAAATGCAAAACAAAAAACAAAAACCCAACCACGGAGGGAATATCATAGCACATAGCCGAAAATGGCAAGAGTTGGAGTTACAAATATGGAAGGTTACATCCGGGGTGTTACAACACTCCACCACTACAAGAGGATCTCGTCCCGAGATCTAGGACTGAAAGAACTCCGGATATTCGGAACGGAGGTGATCCTCGCGCTCCCAGGTGGCTTCTTGATCGGAATGGTGTGACCACTTCACTTTCAGGAATTTGATTGACTTGTTGCGAGTCTTGCGCTCGGTTTCTTCAAGAATAGCAACGGGGTGCTCATGATAAGAGAGGTCTTCTTGGAGGTCAAATTCTTCAAAGTTGATAGTGCGCTCAGGAGTCTTGAAGCACTTGCGAAGATGTGACACGTGAAACACATCGTGCACGTTTGCAAAGTTGGATGGAAGCTCAAGTTGATAGGCGAGATCGCCTCTTTTGCCAATGATCTTGAAAGGACCCACGTATCTAGGGGCAAGCTTACCTTTGATACCGAAGCGACGAGTGCCTTTCATTGGAGAGATGCGGAGGTAGACATGGTCTTCAATTTCAAAAGCCAAGTCACGGTGCTTGCTATCATAGTAACTCTTTTGGCGCGATTGCGCGGCTTTGAGATTCTCACGAATGACTTTGCACATTTCTTCGGCTTATGTGATCAAGTCGTTGCGAAGAAGTTGGCGTTCACCTGTCTCGGACCAATTGAGAGGAGTACGACACTTTCTGCCATAGAGAATTTCGAATGGGGCCTTGCCCGAACTCGCTTGGAAGCTGTTGTTGTAGGAGAACTCGGCATAAGGAAGACAATCTTCCCACTTCATACCGAAGGAGATGACACAAGCCCTGAGCATATCTTTAAGGATTTGATTGACTCGCTCGACTTGGCCACTTGTTTGAGGATGGAAAGCTGTGCTGAAATGAATGTTGGAGCCCATGGCCTTCTGAAAGGATTCCCAGAACTTAGAAGTGAAGATGCTTCCACGGTCTGAGGAGATCAATTGAGGAATACCGTGCAAGGAGACAATTCTGGAGGTGTATAACTCTGCCAGCTGAGCTGCTGTGATAGATTCTTTGATAGGAAGAAAATGAGCCACTTTGGTAAGCTTGTCAATGACAACGAAGATAGCATCATTTCCACGCTTGGACTTAGGAAAACCAGTCACGAAGTCCATCTCGATGTGATCAAACTTCCATTCCGGAATAGCAAGAGGTTGGAGGAGACCAGCTGGTCTTTGGTGTTCTGCTTTCACCCTTCTGCAGACATCACATTCATTCACGAATTGAGCAATATCTCGCTTCATTCGAGTCCACCAATATGACTGCTTGAGGTCATAGTACATCTTTGTACTTCTAGGATGAATGGATAGGAGGGAATTGTGTGCCTCATTCATGATGACTTTTCTCAGATCGCCTTTTGGAACCACAATTCGATCCTCGAAGAAAAGAGTATCTTTGTCATCCAAGCGATAGCACTTGTATTTGGAAATGCCCTTGTCAATACCACGTTTCACCTTCTTCACCATGGTATCCAGGAGTTGTGCCTCACGAATTTGATCTTCCAAAGTAGGAGAGACTATGAGGTTGGCAAGAAAGCCTTGAGGAACAACTTGAAGATTCAGGTTGCGGAAAGCTTCACAAAGATCCGGTTGAAATGGCTTGAGAATTAGACTGTTGCAATAAGCCTTTCTTCTCAGAGCATCTGCAATCACATTCGCCTTGCCAGGAGTATATTCAATACTTGGATTGTACTCTTGAATCATTTCGACCCATCGAGTTTGCCTGAGGTTGAGGTTTGGTTGAGTGAAGATATACTTGAGACTCTTGTGATCCCACTAAGAGATATCTCCATGTTATCAATGCATGGACAACTGCCGCCAACTCAAGATCGTGAGTGGGGTAGTTCTTTTCGTTGGGCTTCAACTGGCGAGAGGTATAGGCCACAACTTTCTTCTCTTGCATTAACACAGCACCGAGACCTTGAAGAGAAGCATCGCAGAACACTTCGAATGGTTTGGATTCATCAGGAGGAGTCAAGACAGGAGCTGTGACTAACTTCTCTTTGAGGGTGTTGAAAGCAACGTCACACTCAGGTGTCCAGACATACTTGACATGCTTCTGGAGGAGGTTGGAAAGAGGCTTTGCAATCTTAGAGAAGTTCTCAACGAATCTTCGGCAATAGCTTGCAAGACCAAGAAAACTGCGGAGCTGCTTGACATTCTGAGGGGGTTCCCAATTCACAACTGTAGAGACCTTCGCCGGATTAACAGCAATTCCCTTGGCGGAGATGATATGACCAAGGTAAAGAACTTCATCAAGCCAGAACTCACATTTGGAAAACTTCGCATAGAATTGATGCTCTCTGAGCTTGTCGAGCACCAATCGCAAATGTTTGGCATGATCCTTCTTATTCTTGGAGAAGACCAAAATATCATCGAGATACACCAAGACGAATTCATTTGTGTAGGGGTTGAAGATAAAGTTCATCATGCGAGAGAAAGTTGGAGGAGCGTTGACAAGGCCGAAAGACATGACAGTATATTCATAAGAACCATAGCTTGTTCTGAATGCTGTCTTGGGGATATCTTGTTCATGAATGCGAATCTGATGATAACCCATACAAAGGTCAAGCTTGGAGAATACTTTAGCACCTTTGAGTTGCTCGAAAAGCTCATTGATGTTGGGAAGTGGATACTTGTTCTTGATTGTCTTCTTGTTCAGTGGACGGTAATCGACGCAAAGTCGGTCCGTGCCATCCTTCTTCTGGACAAAAAGAACTCCACAACCCCATGGGGATGAACTCGGTCTGATCAAACCTAGACGCTCTTGTTCATCGAGCTGTTTCTTCAATTCCTTCAGCTCCTTGGGTCCAAGCTTGTAAGGACGCTTGCAAACAGGTTCAGTTCCAGGCTCAAGATCAATAACGAATTCGACTGGCCGATGAGGAGGCATACCCGGAAGCTCTTCTAGAAAGACATCTTGGTACTCACAAACGACTGGAATTTGAGAAATAGCATCCAATTCGCCCTTCTCATTGAGAGAAAACAACCGAATGGTTTCATCACGAGCGGCATAGATGATAACATCCTCAGAGGGGTGTGTCAATTGAATTTCCCTGGCAGCACAATCAAGCTGAGCCTTGTGCTGAGAAAGCCAGTCCATCCCGAGAATTAAATCAATATCAGAGTCACCAAGGACAATTGGTTTAGACATAAATTTATAGTTGCCCAACTGGATGAAAACATCAGGAGCAACCAAAGTAGAAGTCATAAGTTTTCCAGGAGAAACAACTTGCATTACTTTGGACAAAACCTCTGTTCCCACATTGTGCTTGGATGCAAATGGGTATGACATGAAAGAATGCGACACCAGTGTCAAAAAGAACTTTTGTAGGAATATCGCTAACAGGAAGATTACCCATTATCACATCAAAAGAATCCTCTGCCTGAGCTGCATTCATCATATTGACCTTTGCATGCTTTGGAGTATGCTTGACCACTGCATTGCTTGAAGATCTCACAGGAGGAGGAGGAGGAAGGTGCCTTTGATTGAAGCATTTGTTCGCATAGTGACCTTTCTGCTGGCACTTGTTGCAAGTCACTTCTGAGAGCAGACGGTGATAAGGAGCATTTGACCTTGGAGCTTGAGGCTGAGACTTGTTCTGATAGCCTGGGTTGGGTGGGTGGGAAGATCCACGAGCACCTGAGTTCTTCTGTTGGTAAGGCTGACGAAACGGAGGAGGAGGAAGGTAGAACTTTTGCTGCTTAGCTGCCACTTGAGAGGAAGAAGAAGACTGAACTGCATCCCTGATTCTCTTCTTAGATGCCTCACACTTGAGCTGAGCACCTTCTTGCTTGAGTGCCATATTGTAGAATTGATCAAACTGAGTAGGCTCAACAAGAACGCGAGCTAACTGCAGATCCTCTCTAAGGCCACCTCTGAATTGATAGATCATACTCTTCTCATCAGGAACGTCTTGTTTAGCGAAGCGAGCAAGTTTCTGAAACTGCTTGTTGTATTCGTACACTGACATGTTGCCTTGCTTGAGATTGCGGAACTCCTCACGCTTGCTCTCAACAACACTGGTAGGAATATGGTGAGCTTTAAAGTCCCGACAGAAATCAGTCCAAGTAATCACTCGACCACCTCTGGAATCCTTGTATTGCTGGAACCAATCAGCTGCCTAATCCTTGAGCTGAAAAGAAGCGAACTTGACATAGTCCTCAGGCCTGACATTGCTGCATTCGAAATGCTTGTTGATATCCACGAGCCAATCGTCGGCGTCTGTGGCCTCGGCACAGTAGCTGAAAGACTTCGGCTGATTTGCAAGGAATTGGTTGAGGGTAGGAAACTGAGGCTGATGATTGAACTGCCCTTGACCTTGATTCCCTTGGTTGCCTTGGCCTTGGTTGCGCTCTTGCATGAGCTGGATCATCATCTGAGCATGGGCGTTTGAGGCTGCCATCAAAGCTTGCCATGCCTCCGGAGGCGGAGGTGGAGGTGGAGGGTTCACCTGACTGTCATCATTGCATTCCGGATTCTGACGCGTTGGCGGAGCCATCCTTAAGAGGGTGACATCCGTTAGCATCTTGATAGACAGATAGACAAGTTGAATCAACGGATAGAAATTGCAACATATAGTCTTCACAATAAACATTCGAACAAGGATGAACGAATGAATTCCAAAGTAAACATCACGTCCATTAGGGTGAGAAGCCACTTGATAAGAGATTTATGAAAGAAAAATAAAAGGCAAGGTACGAATGGAACAAATAAGTGGTAAGGATTACCCAATCACAAACCAAATATCTGCGGGAAGAAATGCTAGAGCTACTTGAATCCCACCTATAAACTCCCGAAACTTTCCGGTTATGCAATCAGGTGTTGGGGATACAGGGGAAGCAATATATCTCACCCAAACTAACAATCCCTACATCCAGCTGTATCCATCCTTCAACACATAACCAAGAAACCTTCAGAAATCGTGTACCTCAACCTTCGAAAAGCATCCGTTATACGAGTCATGGCAATACTCCCGAGCTCGCCCCAGTACTGGGTTATCGGGGTTATCTCACCAACAACCGTACAAAAGAGATTTTCGATGTCGGCAAAACTCAGGTATTCCAGAACTGCAACGATAAAATTGTGACAACAACACCTCGGAGCTCAACTCCCCGGGACACTGCCGCAACCCCTAAATGTCAGGAGGCACCAAGAACAATGTTCTCGTCACAAAACCATCGGAACGATTCCAAGATACCCGCGTGATCCTAAATTTTTTTTAGTGAAATTTGAGAAGAGGAAAGTCAAAACATCTACGTCAGGAGACCTCACTAGAGCGATGAAGGGACTGAGGAGTAAAAAGAATCCTACTCTCCGATATATATATAATCCTAAGACTCAAAACATTTTTGTTCTAGACTCAACAACGCCAGCAAACAATCAAGCAGGGGGCTCCTAAGTCGGGGATGGCTCTGATTACCAACTGGTAACGCCCTCGATGCGGCTATATCTCCCACGTGTCGAAGCACGACTTAGAGGCATAACCGCATTGAAAGCAATGTCGCAAGTGAGGTAATCTTCGCACAACCCATGTAATACATAAGGGAAAAGATACATAGTTGGCTTACAGTCGCCACTTCACTTAATACATAAATAAACATCCATCATCCAGATAACACTCAAGGTCCGACTACGGAACCAAAATAAAAGAAGACTACCCCAAATGCTACACAGATCCCCGATCGTCCCGACTGGGCACCTCTACTGATCATCTGGAAACGATACATAGTAACGACCAAGGGCCTCATCAAATTCCCACTTGAGCTCGGTTGCGCCATCTGCGCTGGTATCCTCGGCACCTGCATCTGTTTTGGTAGAATCTGTGAGTCACGGGGACTCAGCAATCTCACACCCGCGAGAGCAAGACTATTTAAGCTCGTAGGTAGGAAAAAAGGCAATATGGTGGAGCTGCGGCAAGCACTAAGCATATATGGTGGCTAACATACGCAAGTGAGAGCGAGAAGAGAAGCAACGCATCGGTCGAGAAGCTAGAAGCGATCAAGAAGTGATCCTGAAACTACTTACGTCAAGCATAACTCAAACCGTGTTCACTTCCCGGACTCCGCCGAGAAGAGACCATCACGGCTACACACGCGGTTGATGCATTTTAATGAAGTCAAGTGTCAAGTTATCTACAACCGGACATTAACAAATTCCCATCTGCCTCATAACCGCGGGCACGGCTTTCGAAAGATAAAATACCCTGCAGGGGTGTCCCAACTTAGCCCATCATAAGCTCTCACGGTCAACGAAGGATAAACCTTCTCCCAGGAAGACCCGATCAGTCTCGGAATCCCGGTTCGCAAGACATTTCGACAATGGTAAAACAAGACCAGCAAAGCCGCCCGATGTGCCGACAAATCCCGATAGGAGTTGCTCATATCTCGTCCTCAGGGCAACATCGGATGAGACATCCTACGAGTAAAACCAGACCTCGAGTTTCCCCGAGGGGGCCCCGCAGTCTACTCAGTTCGGACCAACACTCGAAGGAGCACTGGCCCGGGGGGGTTAAAATAAAGATGACCCTCGGGCTCGCGAAAACCCAAGGGAAAAAGGGGTATAGGTGGCAAATGGTAAAACCAAGGTTGGGCCTTGCTGGAGGAGTTTTATTCAAAGCGAACTATCAAGGGGGTCCCATAAATCACCCAACCGCGTAAGGAACGCAAAATCAAGGAACATAACACCGGTACGATGGAAACTAGGGCGACAAGAGTGGAACAAGACACCAGGCATAAGGCCGAGCCTTCCACCCTTTACCAAGTATATAAGGTGCATTAATTAAACATGAGATATTGTGATATCCCAAAGCATCCATGTTCCGACCAGGAACAAACTTCATCTTCACCTGCAACTAGCAACGCTATAAGAGGGGCTGAGCAAAAGCGGTGACATAGCCAATCAACGGTTTGCTAGGACAGGATGGTTAGAGGTTTGACATGGCAATAGGAAGGCATGATAAACAATGGCAGGTAGGGCTAACATAGCGAAAGAGCGAGTACTAGCAAGCAAAGATAGAAGTGATATCAAAGGTATGGTCATCTTGCCTGCAAAGTTCTCAGAGTTGTCGAAGGCTTGATCCTCGTTAGCGTACTCAACAGGTTCCTCGTTCACGTACTCGTCTCCCGGCTCTACCCAAGCAAGAACACAAGCAAAGGAACCACAATAAATCACGGTGCAATGCACAAGCAACATGATGCAATACATGCCATGATATGCGAGATGTGATATGCAATGCATATGCGTGCTCCGGAAGGGAAATGATGAACAAGGCATCAACTTGGCAAACCAAGTATGCCGCTGGAAAGATGAGATGATTTCGGTTGAAATCGATATAAAGATCACCGGAATCGGATGCACGGTTTGCAAATGGCAAGCAAAACAATAATGGCACAATTCTGCGATTAACAACACGATGCTACTTAGAATGCAACAAGAAACTATGCTACAGCACCCCAACATAAAAACAAAGCATATGGCAGTGATCTACAGGAGATGCTTAACAAAAGAGGAACACTGAGCTATGGCTAAATCACATCACAACAGGTTCAAACAAGCATGGTGAAAGTGCAAAAAATATCAGGCTGGACATGGCGATAAACAGCATCAGGAAGCAATGTTCAGAGCAAGTTATCAACATGCTACAGGAACTTATAATAGCAAAACAAGGCATGGAATGAATCTACTCAAAGCATAGATCAAAAGTCCCTTACTGACCATAAGCCAAAAAGGACCATAAGAAATGATGACATGCATGTAAACATAGCAAGTTTCGTTAACAGATTCAGCAAACTGAGCATGGCATTGACAGATTTATGAAGGCACCTTCGTGAGCTCGATGCACTCACTATAGAGCACCTCATGATAAACTAAGTATACATCCATCAAGAAGACATGGCATAGAAGCTATACATGGCAAGAACACCATCATAGCATACATGGATCAACTACAACAACCTCGTGAAAATTGAATATCATGTAAACAATCTGCCAGGAAACATTTTGTAGCAACAGTAGAGCACGAAAATGACATGCTAGACTACTCCATAATTTCAAACAAGGGCATGAACGGATAGAGCATAACCATATGTTCAAAACACCCTTACTGAAGTATCTCTAAATATGCATGGATCTGTCTGTAGCAACATGTTTGCATGGCATCACAATAACAGCAGAACAGAGACTAAAATCAGCAATATCACGAAGCCTAGTTTGCATGCTTGTGCTAGTCACCACATTGATCACAAAAATACATGTCATACACCCCTGTAAAGCTGGCATGGCATAGATCAAAACATATGTAGGGCTCAAGTTCATAAGATGCACACATTAATCATGGCAAAAATGACAAAAGTGCAAGTTCTGATAAGAAACAGAAACTAACATCACATAGCCCTCTTCCAACAGTATTTCGGGCATCAAGATGAGCTCAAATGTAAATGATGCAATGGAATGAAATGATGTACTCTTTGAGACAAACAATTTGGTATGCTACACATCCAAAACGGAACCACGGGTGCGAAGATGTGATGCGATGAAGATGCAACAAAATATGACAGGAAATTGACTTAGACGATTTTCGGGGAGAAGAAAGTCAACCGAGGCTTTCTAGATCGGATCTGGCCGGAATTCGAGGTCGCCGGAGTGGCGCCGGAGCGGTTCGTCGGAGGATGGAGATGGCCGGGGCGGCGAGATCCGGCCGGACCCTCGCCGGATCTGGCCGGGTCGAGGAGGAGGCGGGCGGCGCCGGCGGAGGGAGCCCGGGGCGCGCGGCCCGGGCGACGCGGCGACGTGGGACCGGCGACGACGGGTGAGGCAGCCGGCGACGGCGGCTGAGGCGGCCGGCGGCGCGCGGGCCGGTTGGCGAGGCGACGCGGGGCCGGTTGGGCGGGGGAGGCGGTCGGCGGCGCGCGCGGGAGCGGGCGGCCGGGCGGACTGGCGGCGGCGGGCGAGCGACGGCGGCGGGCTGCGCGGTGGCGGCGGCCGCGCGGGCCGGGCGGGCCTGCCGGGCCGGCGGCGCGGGGACGGCGGCGCGGCCACGTGTCGGGCTCCGATTCACCCGGGGCGCGGCGGCGGACGCGTCCGGCTCTGTCCGGACGTGTCCGGCGGCGCGGAGAGGAGCGGGGCTAGGGTTAGGGTGGATTTGACCCGGGATTTCGGGGGAGAGGGTGTTTTTATAGGTAGAAGGAGCTAGGAAGCTCCAAATGAGGTGCGGTTTTTGCCCACACGATCGTGATCCGACGACGGAGAGCATGGAAGTGACTTAGATGGGTTATTGGGCTATTTTGGAGGGGTGTTGGGCTGCAACTTAAAAGAGGCCTTTGCGAGAGTGCGGTTAACCGTTGGAGTACCAAACGAGCTCCAAATGACCCGAAACTTGACAGGTGGTCTACCGGTGCTATACCAGGGCCACTTGGGAAGGCTCGGTCCATTACGAGAACGTTCAACACCCGCACACGAAAAGATACAAGAGGGGCGCGCCGGTGCATGTGGGAGTGTCGGATTGCGAAACGGACAACGGGGAAAATGCTCGGATGCATGAGACGAACACGTATGCAAATGAGATGCACATGATGACATGATATGAGATGCATGACATGAACAAAATGCAAAACGAAAAACAAAAACCCAACCACGGAGGGAATATCATAGCACATAGCCGAAAATGGCAAGAGTTGGAGTTACAAATATGGAAGGTTACATCCGGGGTGTTACACTACTCTAGGTACATGACTTCATCATTAGCCCCTGAATGGATCGAGGTTTGAGTGAGGAAGGAGTTGATATTATTTCCGACCTACTTTTGTGTTCTGGATATGTCTCATCTTGGACTGATAATCTTTCGTTGATGACAGCAACTCTTATTTCAGTCGCCTTGATCCATTCCTTTCTTAAGTCGAGTGAACTTTTGTACTTGATAAACTTTCGAGCGACAGATCGCAGGAAATCTATCGTCTGCCAGATTGATCTGCTGTTAGCGGATTTCGTGGGATCCGAATTTTGGGAAGCGCGCGAAGCGGGGCGGACCGCGGTGCTAGGATGGGATAGAACATAGACGCCTCGATTTCCGCGCCATCTTTTTCGCCACGTATCACGCGTGCGCAACTGTTTCGGGATGTGATAGGATTGCCCGGGCCCACTTGTCATCCACTTGGAAGCGGCTCTATAAAATGTGCCCGGCGAGGGTTTTTGAATAGTACTTCTCCAATCCCCCTTCTGTCCTCTCCACCTCCGCCCGCATCGCCTGCTCTCGCCTCTGCCCAACCACCCCTCGTGCGCTTCGACGGCAACAATGGTGAAGGAGAAGACGGCGGCTCTGGAGCGTGCGAAGAAGGCGACGACGACGGGGAAGGCGAAAGGGAGAGCGACTAGCCGAGGAGGATCCTCGTCCAGGTCCCGCCTGCTGCAGGGCTGGGTCCAAGGGGATTGGATCCGGTCGACCATCACCGAGACGGATCTCGCTGAGATGGCCAACGAGGGTTTGATCCCTCACGGAGCAGCGAGGCTCCCGGGGAACGAGTGGCATCCGCAGCCGCAGGAGGGTGAGTGCGTCCTTTTAGCTACTCACGTCGACCGTGGATTTTCTCTGCCTCCGAGTGCTTTCTTTCGTGGTTTCTTGAATTTCTTTGGGGCGCAACTCCACCACTTCAATCCGAATTCCATCGCCTACCTTGCTGCCTTCGTGTCCATGTGCGAGAACTTCCTGGGCTGCCGACCGCACTGGGGCCTGTTCAAGCACATATTCACTTGTCGTTCTCAGACAGTGAAAAAGGCGAGTCCAGACGATGATAAGACCAAGGTTATTCAGATGTGTGGTGGTCTGGGGATTCAGATTAGGAACAAGAGCACCTTTCCGGCCATGACCCTCCCTGAGTCGGTCAGAGGTTGGCAGTCGACTTGGTTCTACTGCCAAGACAAGTCGACGCCGGGGCAGTCGAGTGGTCTCCCTCCGTTTTCTATGGACCGAGTGAACAAGCCCTCATCTCTGAAAGTGCTCCCTGAGGAGAAAGCCCAAGTGAAAATGTTGATGGAACGTGTAGTTCAGCTAGTTCGGGAAGGAGTGACGGGCATGGACCTTCTGGAGGTCTTCCTTAGGCGGCGCATCCAGCCACTTCAGTATCGGGGCCACCCAATGTGGTTGTACTGTGGAACCGAGGACGAAACTCGGGTTCATCCAGAGGTAGTAGACGATGCCACACTGGAGAGGTGGATGGCCACAGTCACAGGGAATAAGGACAACCCTCGAGGGGCCAGAAGGATTCCGCCAATCGACAATACATATACTCCAGACTCGGTACCTCCACTTTATCTTCATTCGTAGTCTTGTTGTACTCATTCTGCTTTTGCTGCAAATTGGTCGATTGATCTTTGTTTTGTTGACTGTCAGGCCATCACTGAATTATACTCGATGCCGAATGGAGCTCAGGCGCCGACTGAAGAGGGGGAAGGAAGTGGAGGCAAAAGCCAGGAGGAGTGGGATTCGGATGCTGCTGATGACGATGACGGTGATGATTCTGATGAGGAGGAAGAAGAGGAGGAGGAGGAGGAAGTTGTACCGCCTCATACGGAAAGGCGATCGAAGCTCATCCATGACCCTGCGGCTAAACGTGGTAAGGGGGTCGCGACTATCGCGCAGGTGACCAAGCGCCCTCAGACCACTTCTCCGGCGCCGACTGAGAAGGCTCCGAAGCAATCTCGAATGGCGCCATCGAAACCGGCGAAGGTCTTGCCAAAGATGAAGGTATCAATTCCCACCATATCAGGGTAAAAATGCTATCCGAGTCTTCTTGCTCTTCGTGAGTTTATTTTTGGTCGACTCATGAGTTAACCGACTGATGTTTGGAGTTGCAGTGCTGCTACTTCTGATACCTCGGCCAGGGCTGACGATCATGAGATGGAAGATGCTGCTACCTCAAAACCTGGTATGACTCTCGTAATTCCGTCTTTTAGTCGATTGGCTCTTGGTCTCTAGTTCTGATTCTTTTCTGTAGCTCCATCCAATGTTGTTATCACCCTTCCTGACGACGACGACGATGAGGAACCACTGAAGCAAAGGAGGAGTAGGAAAGCGTCTGCTGGCAGGGTGACTCAGGACGTGTCAGCACCCAAGACACTGGTCGCGGAGGGAGAGAACACCACTCGGCCCACCATATCTTTCGCGGTGCCGTTGACGAGTGCTCACCCCTCATCGTCGAGTGCAGCACAGCCTTCACTCTTCTCGACCCACTACGTCCCAGAGGACCAAGCCAGTGCTGCAAAAGAAGCGATACGCCAGGCGGGAGTCATGATGGAGCAGGTGAAAGCCATCCGAGAGGCTAGCCAGGCAGCCTATGACGCCAGTTCCGCTCTCCAGAGCAACGTTCAGGTCAGTCGGTCATCGCCTGTTCTGTTAGGATATGATGTTTGATGATTCTTCTTTTCTGAAATTCTTAGTGATTGTCCTACACCCAGTGGGTGTGTCGATTGGAATTCTGATTTAGTGGGGGCACGCTGAGTGCACCCACTGGGTGTAGTCCCCAAGGCTATGGTGGACTTCTGGTAGTCAACCATAGTCTTTATATTTTGAATTTTTCCTTCATTCGGTTATATGCCGAATGGATTTCTTGACCGGTGGGGGCACGCTGAGTGCACCCACTGGGTGTAGTCCCTGAGACTGTGGTCGACTGCTGGCAGTTGACTACAGTCTGAAGAACACGCCCCTCTCTTTTTTTTGTTGGTCGACTGGTCGACTCTTCCTTGATAGAACTAGTGGGGGCACGCTGAGTGCACCCACTGGGTGTAGTCCCCGAGACTATGGTCGAATGTTTGCATTCGGCTGTAGTCTTAGAAACGTATGGTTTTTCCTTAGTCACTCGGAAGTGAATTGTTTTTTACATCTGTCGATTGGTTTTTGTAGAAATCCTGCGACCTTGCGGCTCGCTATACTGAGATGGAGAACAAGCATATCCAGCTCGAGCTTGATCTGAAGCTGGTCCAGGAGAATTTGGCGAAGGCGAAGGAGGAGACCAAAGGTATGTTTGGTGAGTCTTTGGACCGCTTTTGCTCCTCATTTGCTTCGAATTCTGACCTTGCTGTAACTTTGTAGGCAAAGTGAAGGAGGCCCAGAAGAAGAAAGACCTAGAGTTGGCTACGATGCAGAAAACAGCTTTAGAGAAGACCAGACTCGCAGACGAGAAGTTGGCTTCGGTCACCAAGCTTGAAGAAGAAAACACCAATCTGAAAGCTGCTCTTGCCATTGCCAACAAGGAGGTCAGTCGACTGAAAAGCGATAAAGTTGCTCTGAAAGACAAGGCCAGTGAGCTGACGGGGAAGAGGAACGATCTGGAGGCTTATCTGGGCGGACTTGCCAAGAAGCTATTCCTCATGCTCGAAGGTAATCCTTTGCACCCAACAATTATTTTTACAGTGATCTTTCCATTCGACCGTTGCTTTGACTCGGTGGTTGTGCTTGCAGAATTTTGCCAAAACTTTGAAGAGGAGACTGGTCGACTGGAGCCTAACCTGGACCCCATCAACTCTCCGGTGAATGATGAAGTTGCCATGAATGTGCTCCGGCTAGAATCTCGTGTTGCTGCCGTCGTTGATTATCTAGCAAGGTTGAAGGTTGCCACTTCCCGCATCGACGCTACGCTCTGGCCCGGGGAGACGCTCCAGAATGATCTCGAGTCTCTGATGACTCGACTGAACGCAGTCCCAAGTCGAGTGCAGGAGTGGAAGAAGTCTGTTGCGAGGTGTGGTGCAGATGTTGCTTTATCTCTGGTCCGAGTCCATTGCAAGGATGCGCGAGATGACAAGTTGGCGGCTCTTCGGGTGGCTAACACCAAGAAGCATGATTTTCGGTCCTTCATGGAGACCTTCATCGCCACTGCCACTCGGATTGCTGATGGGATCAACCTCGACGAGTTTGTTGCACCTTCCAGCCCTCCACAGGAGGGGTAAAAAACTTCTTGAGCTCGACATTTTAAATTCGCCTCGGTATGCCGAGTGATTCTGTAACCGATAAACCTTAACAGGCTTAGCGCCTGAGCACTTTCGGTTCCGTTCGGTATTTATCCGAACTTGGATTCGACGTTTGAATATGCTCGCATTTGGTTTGAGATGTCTCTTGCAAGTTAAAGCGAGGTGCTTATTGCAATCGACTCGTTCCTCAATTCACTTAGGCAGGCCTTGGGCTGCAGCTAAGCCTCCGAGTGGGAGGTTTGCTCTCCACTCGGTAGGATTTTCAAAACTTAGGCGAGCATGGGGCTGCAGCTAAGCCCCCGAGTGGGAGGTTTGCTCTCCACTCGGTAGGATTTTTCAAAACTTAGGCGAGCGCGGGGCTGCAGCTAAGCCCCCGAGTGGGAGGTTTGCTCACCACTTGGTAGGATTTTCAAAACTTAGGTGAGCACGGGGCTGCAGCTAAGCCCCCGAGTGGGAGGTTTGCTCTCCACTCGGTGGGATTTTCAAAAACTTAGGCGAGCACGGGGCCGCAGCTAAGCCCCCGAGTGGGAGGTTTGCTCTCCACTCGGTAGGATTTTAAGGTGTTGTTCTTATAGAAGGCACATTGTACTTGTGGCGTAGCTCGGAGGAGAGGGTAGCAGTCGACCTGCACCTCGTCCTTCTTGCGAGCACACATTGTATTTGTGGCGTAGCTCGGAGGAGAGGGTAGCAATCGACCTGCACCTCGTCCTTCTTGCGAGCGCACATTGTATTTGAACTTAGGCGAGTACTTGGACTGCAGCTAAGCCTCCGAGTGGAAGGCTGGCTTACCACTCGGTAGGATTTTATTGAACTTAGGCGGGTACTTGGACTGCAGCTAAGCCTCCGAGTGGAAGACTAGCTTACCACTCGGTAGGATTTTGTTTAACTTAGGCGAGTACTTGGACTGCAGCTAAGCCCCCGAGTGGAAGGCTGGCTTACCACTCGGTAGGATTTTATTGAACTTAGGTGAGTACTTGGACTGCAGCTAAGCCTCCGAGTGGAAGACTGGCTTACCACTCGGTAGGATTTTGTTTAACTTAGGCGAGTACTTGGACTGCAGCTAAGCCTCCGAGTGGAAGGCTGGCTTACCACTCGGTAGGATTTTATTTAACTTAGGCGAAACGGATTTCGCAGCTAAGCCTCCGAGTGGGAGGCTGGCTCACCATTCGGTTAGGATTTTTACAGACTCAGGCGAATCAGATTCGCAGCCAAGCCACCCACTGGGGGATTGCTTTATGTGGACAAAAGTAATAACAATTACTGGGAAAATTATAAAGCTCTTGTCTTTGATAAATAAACTACTGAAGTACTTTTATTACAACTCATCCGAGTGAATACTTAAGTGTAGAAGGGGCGGAGAAGGTCCGCGTTCCAAGCTCGGGGCTCGTCGATGTTGTGCTCAACGTTGTAAAGACGGTATGCTCCGTTGTGGAGAACCTTGGTAACGATGAAGGGTCCTTCCCAAGAAGGAGCAAGCTTGTGTGGTTTCTGTTGATCCACTCGGAGGACCAAATCTCCTTCCTGGAAGGCTCGACTCTTCACGTTTCTGGCGTGGAAACGACGCAAGTCCTGTTGGTAAATGGTCGATCGGATCAGAGCCATCTCCCTTTCTTCCTCCAGGAGGTCGACTGCATCCTGCCGTGCTTGTTCTGCTTCAGATTCATTGTAGAGCTCGACTCGAGGAGCGTTGTGGAGCAGATCACTCGGCAAGACCGCTTCGGCTCCGTAGACCAAGAAGAATGGAGTTCTCCCAGTCGACCGATTAGGCGTGGTCCTTAACCCCCAAAGCACAGAGGGAAGTTCGTCGACCCATGCTCCAGCCGCATGCTTGAGGTCACGCATCAGTCGAGGTTTCAACCCTTTGAGAATCAAGCCATTGGCCCGCTCTGCTTGTCCATTCGACTGAGGATGGGCGACTGAAGCATAGTCGACTCGTGTGCCTTGAGATGTGCAGAACGCTCTGAATTCCTCCGAATCGAAGTTCGACCCATTGTCAGTGATGATGCTATGTGGGACTCCATATCTGAATGTCAGTTCTCTGATGAAGCTGACTGCAGTACTGGCGTCAAGGTTCTTGATGGGTTTAGCCTCAATCCACTTAGTGAACTTGTCGACTGCTACCAGTACATGTGTGAAACCGCTTCGACCTGTCCTCAAGGGACCGACCATATCCAATCCCCATACAGCGAACGGCCAGACAAGTGGTATGGTCTTCAGAGCTGACGCAGGCTTGTGTGACATGTTGGAGTAAAACTGGCATTCCTCGCACTTGTCCACTATCTCCTTTGCCATTTCATTCGCCCTTGGCCAGTAAAATCCGGCTCGGTATGCTTTGGCCATGATGGTCCGAGAGGACGCATGATGGCCACAGGTCCCCGAGTGGATATCATCAAGGATTATCCGACCTTCTTCTGGCGTTATGCACTTCTGACCAACTCCAGTCGCGCTCTCCCTGAATAGCTGCCCTTTGATCACAGTAAAGGCTTTGGACCGGTGGACGATCTGTCGAGCCTCTTCTTCGTCCTCTGGGAGCTCTTTTCTCAAGATATACGCGATGTATGGTATTGTCCAATCGGGAGTGATCACTAAAGCCTCCGTGACCAAATCGACCACTGCTGGAACGTCAACCTCAGTCGGATCTGTGGCACTCTTGGGCTGCGGAGCTTCTTCAATAAAAGGATCTTCTTTGACTGATGGAGTATGGATATGCTCCAAGAACACATCACTGGGAATGGCTTCCCTCTTGGAACCTATCTTTGCCAAATCATCAGCCGCTTGATTCTTCAGTCGGGGTATGTGATGGAGCTCCAACCCTTCGAATTTCTTTTCAAGCTTCCTCACTGCATTGCAGTATCCAGTCATGGCTGGGCTTCTAACATCCCACTCCTTCATCACCTGATTGACCACCAAATCTGAGTCGCCATAAACCATAAGGCGACGGACACCGAGTGAAATGGCCATGCGCAACCCGTACAAGAGAGCTTCATATTCTGCTTCATTGTTGGAGGAATCGAAGTGAATCTGGAGCACATATCTGAGCTTATCTCCTCGGGGGGAAACCAAAACAACCCCAGCACCAGAACCATTTAACATCTTAGAGCCATCAAAGAACATGGTCCAATGCTCCGAGTGAACTTGAGTCGGCTGCTGTTGTTCAATCCACTCGGCAAGGAAATCAGCTATAGCCTGGGACTTAATGGCTTTCTTTGCCTCAAATTTGATATCAAGGGGAAGAAGTTCAATCGCCCATTTAGCCACTCGACCAGTTGCATCTCTGTTGTGCAGAATCTCTGACAATGGTGCGTCGCTGACGACTGTAATGTCATGATCAGAGAAATAATGAGCAACCTTCTTCATGGTCATGTAGATTCCATACACGAGCTTCTGATAATGAGGATATCTTTGCTTCGCTGGAGTCAAAACTTCTGAGAGATAATACACTGGGCGTTGAACTTTGAAGGTTTTGCCTTCCTCTTCCCGCTCGACCGTAAGTACTGAACTGACGACCTGTCCTGTGGCTGCAATGTAAAGCAACAGAGGCTCTTTGCTGATTGGAGCAGCAAGCACCGGCTGGGTGGAGAGCAGAGCTTTTAGCTCGGCAAACACTGCATCAGCTTCTGGAGTCCACTCGAACTTGTCTGCCTTTTTCATCAGTCGGTAAAGGGGCAATGCCTTTTCACCGAGGCGAGAGATGAATCGACTTAACGCGGCCAAGCATCCAGTAAGTTTTTGGACGTCGTGCACTCGCACAGGGCGTTTCATTGGGAGTATAGTGCCAACTTTTTCTGGGTTAGCATCGATTCCTTGTTCGGAAACGAGAAAACCGAGTAACTTGCCACCTGGAACTCCGAATGTGCACTTTGACGGATTGAGCTTGATATCATACCTCCTGAGATTGGCAAATGTTTCAACTATGTCAGTCAATAGGTCGGAACCTTTTCGTGACTTGACCACAATATCATCCATGTATGCTTCCATGTTCCGACTGATTTGAGTCAGCAAACACTTCTGAATCATCCTCATGAACGCGGCTCCGGCATTCTTGAGGCCGAATGGCATAGTGATATAGCAGAAGCACCCGAATGGAGTGATGAAAGCTGTTTTGATCTCATCCGGTCCATACAGACGGATCTGATGGTATCCGGAGTAGGCGTCTAGAAAAGACAATCTCTCACACCCCGTGGTCGAGTCGACAATTTGGTCGATGCGAGGGAGAGGAAAATGATCTTTCGGGCAGGCCCGATTGATGTGCTTGAAATCAATGCACATGCGGAGTGAGTTGTCCTTCTTGGGAACCATGACAACATTGGCGAGCCACTCGGAGTGGTATATCTCTCGGATAAATCCCGCCGCTAATAGTCGAGCCACCTCTTCGCCAATGGCCTTTCTCTTCTGGACGGCGGACCGCCGAAGATGTTTTTTGACTGGTTTTGCTGCCGAGTCGACTCTAAGGCGATGCTCAGCCAGTCCCCTGGGAACACCCGGCATGTCAGCAGGCTTCCATGCAAAGATGTCCCAGTTCTCACGGAGGAACTGGGTGAGCGCTTCTTCCTATTTAGGGTCGAGTGTTGTGGAGATATGGGTCAGAGCTGCCTTGGGGTCGGTCGGGTGAATGTGAACGGGCTTCGTCTCACCAGACGACTGAAAAGCTGACTCTTTGGCAGGCTTCTTAGCTCGCAACAATTCACTCGGATCAGCATTTTGCTTATATTCTTCTAGCTCGGCCGTTGCCATCTGGGAATCGGCAATCTTTGAGCCTTTCTGGAAGCACTCTTCTGCCTTTTCCGATCACCAGTGACAGTGATCACGCCTTTGGGGCCGGGCATCTTCAATTTGAGGTACACGTAACATGGTCGAGCCATGAACCGTGCGTAAGCTGGTCTCCCCAAAATAGCGTGGTAAGCACTCTGAAAATCCACGACCTCAAACGTCAGCCTCTCTTTTCGGAAATGTTTCGAGTCACTGAACACCACATCCAGAGCTATTTGGCCGAGTGATTCAGCTTTCTTTCTAGGTATAACTCCATGAAAACTCATGTTTCTTTTGCTCAGTCGGGACATCGGAATGCCCATTCCTTTCAGCGTGTCTGCATACAATAAGTTCAGTCCGCCACCACCATCCATTAGCACCTTCGTCAGTCGAGTGCCTTCGACGATCGGGTCGACCACCAAAGCTTGCCTCCCAGGGGAGGCTATATGAGTCGGGTGATCTGACTGGTCGAATGTAATGGGAGTCTGGGACCATCTCAGATAGTTTGGCGTCACCGGAGCGACCATATTCACCTCGCGGTTGATCACTTTCAGTCAACTTTTGCTCTCTACATCAGCAAAAATCATCAGGGTGGAATTGATATGGGGGTAACCTCCTTCGCTGTCCTCCTTGTCCTCAGCCTTGTCTGACTCCTTCTATTTGTCCTTGGGTTGCTTGCCTTGAAACTGCTGGATCAAGAGCTGACACTGGCGAGTGGTATGCTTAGGGTAGATGAAGTTACCCTCTTTGTCTTTCTTCGTGTGGATGTGACATGGCAGATCCATCACGTCATTTCCTTCTTTATCCTTCACCTTCTTGGGGTTCCAGGATCCTCTGGGTTTTCCCTTGAACTTGCCCTGAGTCACGGCCAGAGCCTCCCCAGGAGCCGCTGGTTCGGCCTTCCGCTTCTGTTTCCGACTGGAGTTTCCTTTCTCCGACTGACTCGGCTTGTACTTGCCGCTTCGGAGTCGGTCCTCCTCTTCACCATTGGCGTACTTGGTGGCAATTTCCATCATTCGACTTAGGGTCATATCACCGGTCCGCCCAAACTTCAAACTTAACTCTCTGTTCTTGACACCATCCTTGAAAGCACAGACTGCCTGATGATCAGACACGTTCTCCACGGTATGATGCAAAGTAATCCACCTCTGAATGTACTCTCGTAAGGTTTCATTCGTCTTCGGCACGCAGACTTGCAGCTCTGTCAGCCCAGCTGGTCGCTTGCAGGTTCCTTCAAATGTTCTAACAAACACTCGGGAAAGATCTTCCCAAGTGTAAATACTACTTGGAGTCAACTGATTCAGCCACGCCCTGGCCGAACCTTCCAACATGAGTGGCAAATGCTTCATGGCCACCTCATCATTCCCGCCGCCAATCTGTACCGCCACTCGGTAGTCCTCAAGCCAAGTTTCGGGCTTAGACTCACTGGTGAACTTGCTCACTCCCTTTGCCAACCTGAAGTTGGGGGGAATCACTGCGGCTCTGATAGCTCTGCTGAAACATTCCGGACCTGAAACATGCACTCGGCTGCTAGTGGGCGCATCTCTGTCGTGGCCACCTCTATGAGCCCTGTTCCGATCGACCAAGCCTTGCACAATGATGGATCGTGCGTCGAAGCCTGGTTCCCGGGGGTCGACCGGAGCTCTTCGCCCCACACTGAGTTGACGCCTGTCATCTTGCTGCCGAGGAGCGTAAGACCCGCCTCTCGAAGGAGGAGTGGGCACTCGACGCCTATCATCAGGATCATATCGGTCACCATATTGGTCTCATCGATTCTTGTGTCCTTCACGTCGCGGAGGCGATCTAGGGCTATGAGCCGACTGAACCGTATTCGCAGCGACGGATCGACTGTGAATCCTGTTGCGTGACTGTGACACGACCGAATTCTGATCTCCTGCTGCCTGGAGCAAATCTCTAATCTGCATCAAGGCTCTGCCAGCCTCTGACTGAGAGGGCTGAATTGACTCTGCTATACGGGTTGCAGCTGCTAAATTCTGAATCGGGGTTCGATATACCTGAGTCGGCGGGAAGAGTTGACATCAACTGGAATCGGGTACTCGTTGCCGCGCGCTCTCATCGAGTGCTCGCTGGAGATTATCCAGACGAGCACGTTCAGCCAAGTTGGCCAAACGCGCCTCTTCCAAGGCACGAGCCTCGGGGGTTTCTCCTGCGATAGGAGTATGCAGGGCATCCATGTTCCTGCGGCGAAGTTCTTCCCTTTGCAGGGAGTTAAGTGGCTCGGGTTGATACTCCTCATGGACTCGAGCGGGGTCACCTCCACCATCCACACCGTCGCCACGGGGGAAGCCGGGAGGGCTACGAGGTCCATCGACCATCAAGACCTCCGCCGCTGGATCACTGCTATCGCACTCGGATGCAGTCTCTATGGAGCCAGTCGACAGATCGAAAAGGCCGTAGAGGGATTCGTCGGGCTCGATTGCCGCGACTTGGGTGGTGGCCGTCTGGCGATCCACCGCGTGCCTCACCCACCGTTGGAGTCTCGACCGACCAGATCGCTTGCGCTGGCGGGAAATAGGGAGGGATGACAACAGGGGAGTAGACCAGTACGGAGTCGACGGTTGCCGCAGCAGAACGCCGCAGACACATGCGCGAAAATGCGTCGCACCGCGGACGGGGAGCGCGTCGATGTCGAGCGGAGCCTCCTGGAGCCAAGCGGAGTCGTCGGCGACGAAGGTGAGAGCGCCGAGACGGATCTCGCGGCCCTCGACCAAAACTCCACTAGCGACCATGATGAAAGTAATCGGAAGAAATGCAACTTCTCCAAAAATCGCTAAGACACCTGCCCCACGGTGGGCGCCAACTATCGTGGTTCTAAGTCTGACAGTAGAGTGGGGGGTAGGTATGGAGAGGCAAGATCCTAGCTATGGAGCAGTTGTGAAGACACTAGATGTACGAGTTCAGGCCCTTCTCGGAGGAAGTAATAGCCCTACGTCTCGGAGCCCGGAGGCGGTCGACTGGATTATGTATGTATGGATTACAAGAGTGCGAACCCCCCTATACTGAGGAGGGGGTGGCTTATATAGTGTCCGCCTGACCCCTCCGGCCCTCAGTAATGCAGGGTTTAAAGTACATTAAGTCTAGGCGTTACTGGTAACGCCTTACATAAAGTGTCCTAAATGCCATAAAGACTACTTAATTACAGACCGTTTGGATGCAGAGTAGCTCTTGATCTCCTGGTGGTCGAGTGAGTCTCCATGGTCGAGTCCTTCGAGTTTGTCGAGTGAAGTCCCTCTTGGTCGACTGGAAGGCAGTTTTTTCTGAGGGTGTCCTCGGGTAGGGTACTTAGATCAGGTCTATGACCCTACCCTAGGTACATGACTTCATCAGACAGTACCCTGGAGGCCGCACACAAGTCCGCTCTGACCCATAGTTCGGAGCCGACCGCACAGATCGAGGATAGGTGGCTGGACACCGCCTCAGGAGCTGCAACTTCCACGGCGATGGAGCCGAATACTGACCTTGTCCCTTATGAAGCTCGTGACTCTGAGGCATCGGACTCCTTGCCGGACTCCGAACCTCCTGCGCCCCTGCCAATCGAATCCGATTGGGCACCGATCATGGAGTTCACCGCCGCGGACATCTTTCAGCACTCACCCTTTGGCGACATCCTAAATTCGCTAAAACATCTCTCGTTATCAGGAGAACCTTGGCCGGACTGCGGTCAGGATGGCTGGGATGCGGACGACGAAGAAATTCAAAGCCCACCCACCACCCACTTTGTAGCCACTGTCGATGATCTAACCGACATGCTAGACTATGACTCCGAAGACATCGACGGTATGGACGACGATGCCGGAGACGATCAAGAACCAGTGCCTACAAGGCACTGGAAGACCACTTCGTCATACGACATATACATGGTGGACACCCCAAAGGATGGGGACGGCGAAGAAGCAGCGGAGGTGGATTCTTCTAAGAAACAGCCCAAGCGCCGACATCAGCGGCGCCGCTCTAAATCCCGCCACAGTAAGAATGGAGAGTCCGGCACCGGAGATAATAACACCCCAGAGAGTGCCGAAGACAACCCCCTCCAGCAAGATTCAGCACAGGAGGACGGAGTAGCCAGCCCTCAGGAGAGAGCGGCAGACGAGGAGGACGAAAATTACATGCCTCCCTCCGAAGACGAGGCAAGCCTCAATGACGACGAATTCGTCGTGCCCGAGGATCCCGTCGAACAAGAGCGTTTTAAACGCAGGCTAATGGCCACGGCGAACAGCCTAAAGAAAAAGCAGCAACAGCTTCAAGCTGATCAAGACCTGCTGGCCGACAGATGGACCGAGGTCCTCGCGGCCGAAGAGTATGAACTCGAACGCCCCTCCAAAAGCTACCCAAAACGCAAGTTGCTCCCCCGACTAGAGAAGGAAGCGTACAAACCTTCATCACCAACGCACAATACGGCAGACCGACCACCCCGTGGTTGCGACAGAGAGGCATCTAGGCCCTCCATCAGAACCGTACCCCGGCACCACTCGAAAAGTACGAAGCCACGGGGGAATGCGCCGGACTTGCGGGACATATTGGAGGACAAGGCAAGACAATCCAGATCTATCTACGGATCACGTGGGCGCCCCACGACCCACGACGACTACCGTCGCGCCGGATACAGCAACTCCGGCCGGGCCGAACACAGCAGACAACGCTCTCTTGAGCTACGTCGTGATATTTCTCAATATAGAGGCACCGCACACCCACTATGCTTCACAGACGAAGTAATGGATCATCAAATCCCTGAAGGGTTTAAACCCGTGAACATTGAATCTTATGACGGCACAACAGACCCCGCGGTTTGGATCAAAGATTATCTCCTTCACATCCATATGGCCTGCGACGACGATCTCCACGCCATCAAGTACCTCCCACTCAAGCTTAAAGGACCAGCTCGGCATTGGCTTAACAGCTTGCCAACAGAGTCAATTGGGTGTTGGGAGGACCTGGAAGCCACATTCCTCGACAACTTCCAAGGCACATATGTGCGACCACCAGACGCCGATGACCTAAGCCACATAATTCAGCAGCCAGATGAATCGGCCAGACAATTCTGGACACGGTTCTTAACAAAGAAAAATCAAATTGTCGACTGTCCGGATGCAGAGGCCCTTGCAGCCTTCAAACATAACATCCGCGACGAGCGGCTGGCCCGGCACCTAGGACAGGAAAAGCCGAAATCCATGGCAGCCCTCACATCACTCATGACCCGCTTCTGTGCGGGAGAGGACAGCTGGCTAGCTCGCAGCAACAACCTCAGCAAAAATGCTGGCAGTCCGGATACTAAGGACCACAATGGCAGGTCGCGTCGAAAAAAAAATAAACGCCGCGTTAACGGCGATAACAATGAAGATACGGCAGTCAACGCCGGATTCAGAGGCTCTAAACCCGGTCAGCGGAAGAAGCCATTCAAAAGAACCACTCCGGGTCCGTCCAATTTGGACCGAATACTCGACCGCTCTTGCCAGATACATGGCACCCCCGAAAAGCCAGCTAACCACACCAACAGAGATTGTTGGGTATTCAAGCAGGCAGGCAAGTTACTTGCCGAAAACAATGACAAGGGGCTGCATAGCGACGACGAGGAGGAGACCCGGGCGCCGAACAATAGAGGACAGAAGGGTTTCCCCCCACAAGTGCGGACGGTAAATATGATATACGCAACCCACATACCCAAGAGGGAGCGGAAGCGTGCACTTCGGGACATATATGCGATGGAGCCAGTCGCCCCGAAGTTCAATCCATGGTCCTCTTGCCCGATCACTTTTGATCGAATGGACGACCCCACCAGTATCCGCCATGGCGGATTCGCCGCATTGGTCTTAGACCCAATCGTCGATGGATTTCACCTCACTAGAGTCCTCATGGACGGCGGCAGCAGCCTGAACCTGCTTTATCAGGATACAGTGTGCAAGATGGGCATAGACCCCTCAAGGATCAAACCTACAAAGACGACCTTCAAAGGCGTCATACCAGGTGTCGAGGCCAATTGCACAGGCTCGGTCACACTAGAAGTGGTCTTCGGATCCCCGGATAATTTCCGAAGCGAGGAGTTAATCTTCGACATAGTCCCGTTCCGCAGCGGCTATCACGCCCTGCTCGAACGAACCGCGTTTGCAAAGTTCAACGCGGTGCCGCATTATGCATACCTCAAGCTCAAGATGCCAGGCCCTCGTAGAGTCATCACGGTCAACGGAAACACTGAACGCTCCCTCCGAACGGAGGAACACACAGCGGCTCTCGCGGCAGAAGTTCAGAATAGCCTCTTAAGGCAACTTTCGAGTCCGGCCGTTAAAAGACCAGATGGGATTAAACGCGCCCAGAGTAACATATACCAAGACCACCTGGCGCGTTCCAAGCACGCGTAGCAATGCGGCCCCAACCCCAGCCCTTACATGATTGTAAGACAAGCTCCCCGCGTACATCATTACGCTCTGGAGATACCTTGGGCATAGGGGGAGGGACACGACCACGACAGGCCCAGAGTGCGGCTCAACCACACCAGGGGCTCCTAAGTGTGTCGATCTTTTTCTATCCCTTTTTTTATTATTCTTATTTTATCCACATGACTCCGTTTACAAGAGGCCCTGTCCGGCAGTAGATCTGCCGAACCCACGATGCAACAGCCAGGGAGGAACCAGGGCTATGACGAACACTCAGGTGGTCTCCATTACGAGCATTAAATCCGTTTATTACACCATTCCGCAGCCTATCCCTGGAGGGGGACATGTCTAATAGTCCAAACCCTTGCTTACCGCACTATTTGTATCGTTCTGCACTCACAGCAGAATTCCTCGAATAAAACAATGCATCATTTTTCGCTTATAATTGCATTCCCTTTATTTATATATGTATGTTCACTAATGACATCTTGCATCCGTACAATTCAGTACGGCAGAATACACCAGGGGCTTATGTTCCCCGCATTATGGTGTGAAGTCCGAACACTTTCACAAGTGCGGCACCTCGAACTTATAGCACTATATGCATCGGCTCCGAATCATGTCTTGGGTCAATAGTTGGGTTTGCCCGGCTCCCATGTTTTGGTACCTTACGTTCCGTTCCGTCGGCTAAGGTAGCACTGGGAGAACCACTGCGATTGCGCCCCAGTTGAGCTGGGTTAACGCCTCAGTGGAGAAAGCTAAAACTGACCATCATGATAAGGCGAGAGCTGGTCGCTATTCGAGAGGTCTTTTCGAGTCCTTAAAGACTTACGCCGCTTAGAGCGAGGAACCAGCTATGTCCGGCCAAGGCGTGGATAGCGCCCCGAATTCGGTCTTCCGAACACTAGGGGCTTCGCCAAAATTTAAAATTATAGAATTCTATGGCTAAGTGAGAGTGTTCAAGCATTATAAGTCCGGTTGCCTTGTTCATTGTGTTGAGCGCCTCCCTAGATGGACCCAAAAATGGGAACAAGAGCGCTCAAGTTTATCCCGAACACCCCAACACTCATGGCATGGGGGCTGAAGCCGACGACTTGCCATCTCTCATATTTGATAAACGGCCGCATAGAAGGTAATATTTTAAATCAAAAAAGCGTTGCTTAGCGCATATGAACAAAGTTTTCAGCGCACAGTATAACACATTGCGAGTCTACTAAAAAATTACATCTCTGGGGCACTCATCCGCAATCTTGCGGGAACCCTTCAGGACAGTCTTATAGTACATTTCGGGCGTACGATACTCCTTGCCCGCCGGCGGCGCGTCCGTCAGAAGCCTCTCAGCATCCAGCCTGCCCCAGTGCACCTTTGCGCGGGCAAGGGCCCGACGGGCACCTTCAATGCAGGCGGAGCGCTTGATGACCTCCACCCAAGGGCACGCATCCACCAGCCGCCGCACGAGGCCAAAGTGGCTCCCAGGCATGGCCCCTCCAGGCCACAGCCGGACTATAAGGCCCTTCATGGCCTGCTCGGCTACCTTGTGGAGCTCGACCAGCTGCTTCAGCTGGTCGCTAGGGGGCACCGGATGTCCGGCCTCAGCATACTGAGACCAGAAGACCTTCTCCGTTGAGCTCCCCTCCTCGGCCCGGTAGAATGCGGCGGCATCGGACACGCTGCGAGGCAGATCTGCAAACGCCCCTGGAGAGCTCCGAATTCGGGTAAGTAACAGGTAATTTACATTCACATGCTTGCTCTGCATGAAAAATGCCTTACCCACCGCTATCTTCTTTATCGCCTCAATCTCCTGGAGGGACTTATGGGCCTCGGCCTTGGCGGCTTTGGCACTTTCAAGAGCCGAGGCAAGCTCGGACTCTCGAGTCTTTGAGTCGCGCTCCAAACTCTCATGCTTTTCCATGAGAGCCTGGAGCTCTTGCCGCACCTCCGCCACCCGCGCCTCCTGCTTCTCTCGCTCCGCCCGTTCTGCGGCCGCATTGTGTTCGGCCGCGGACACGGCCTCCTTCAGGGTTGCCATCTCGTTCGTGGCCCCTGCAGTACCCACGTTATCCTTGTTATTTCTATTGCAACCAAAATCCTTTTCTGTAAGGTACAAATTTCAAAGTGGTGTTACTCACCTTCTTTGTCCTCGAGCTGCTTCTTGGCAAGGCCGAGCTCTCGCTCGGACCGCTCGAGGTCCTTCTTCAAAGCACCGACCTCCGCAGTCAGTGCGGCAGAGGTCAGCAGCGCAACCTGCAAACCCATATTGACCTAATTTTTAGCACTCCTGCGTATATCTTTTTTTTAGATCCTCAGTCCGGTTTTTCTTTCCGAACACCGAACCGAGCATCTATGCGGTATCACATTACATATTTTAAACTTCTTACCTTAAAGCCTGTTAGAAGGCTGCTGCAAGCTCCGGTCAGCCCGCTCTTGGCAAGCTGAACCTTCTGAATCACCGCACTCATAATAGTGCGGTGTTCTTCCTTGATGGAAGCGCCATTGAGCGCCTCCAACAAGTTGTTCGGCGCCTCCGGTTGGACGGAGGCCGCCGGTGTCACGGTCTTGCCCTTCTCACGAAGGGGCCGCCTGCCGGACTCCGGAACCACTGCGGGTTCCGGCACGGAGTCCGGCGCGAAGTCCGGGAGGTTGCCTTGTGGCACCTCCGGAGCCTCCCCCTCCTAGCGGGTCCCCTCCTGCGATCCCACCTCGGCGTCCTCAGCATCGCGAGGGGTGGAGGCGGTCGGAATGGAATCTACATCCGACGGGGCCAAGGACCCACTGGATGAAGCGGGAAGGTCCTCCTCGGACGGGCTGCAGATAGTATGCGGCATTAGAAGGACACTACGTGGCACAAAAAAGAAATTACAGATCACTCAGGAATCCGGGTACTTACGATCTTGCCAAGGGCTTGGCCCTTGAGGGCCACTCCTCGTCGCCGTCGTTGGCGTTGGCGGAGCTGTCCGGAGGAAGGGTCCTTCCCCTCTTGGACCCTTCGGCTTCCCCCGTTGGGGAATCCTTCCTCTTCCTCTCTCCCCCCTCTAGGGGAAAGCCTTCTTTCCCCTCCTCGCCTTCGGGGGAGGAGTCCGCCTCGGAGTCATCGGACACCTGAAAACGGGAACTCTTTCGAGTACCCATGGCCTCCTTCTTGGCCTTCTTCTCCGGCACCACATGCGATGCCGGAACCAGCAGCCCCGCTAGACGGGCGTCTACTGGGTTTTCTGGCATGGGAGCCGGACAGATAATCTGCTCGGCCTTCTTCATCCAGTCCTGTCAAAGGAAAGGGGAGATTAAATCCCGCGTAAGGTCGAACTATTAAAGACAAGTGTCCCGTAAAGGGGTAGAATCACTTACCTCGTCAGCTGGACGCTGCGAGCGAAATCCGCGATCTTCAGTGGCGGATGCGGGAGCTTCGGCGCCCTTGAAGAGCACCTTCCAGGCATCTTCGTACCTAGTGTCGAAGAGCCTGTTCAAGGTTTGGTGCTGTGCCGGATTGAACTCCCACAATTTAAATGCCCGTTCTTGGCACGGGAGAATCCGGCGGATGAGCATGACTTGGACCATGTTGACAAGCTTGAGCTTTTTGTTTACCAGCTTCTGGATACAGGCTTGGAGTCCGGTCAGCTCCTCCGAATCGCCCCAGGTCAGGCCACTCTCTTTCCAAGAGGTGAGCCGCGTGGGGATTCCAGATCTAAATTCGGGGGCCGCTACCCATTTAGGGTCACGCGGCTCGGTGATGTAGAACCACCCCGATTGCCATCCCTTGATGGTTTCCACGAAGGCGCCCTCGAGCCAGATGACGTTGGGTATCTTACCCACCATGGCGCCTCCGCACTCCGCTTGGACGCCCTTCACTACCTTCGGCTTGACATTAAAGGTCTTGAGCCACAAGCCGAAGTGGGGATGGATGCAAAGGAAGGCCTCACACACGACGATAAACGCCGAGATGTTGAGGATGAAGTTCAGCGCCAGATCGTGGAAATCCAGGCCGTAGTAGAACATGAGCCTCCGGACAAAGGGATGAAGTGGAAAGCCCAGTCCGCGGAGGAAATGGGGAAGGAAGACCACCCTCTCATGGGGCCTGGGGATGGGGATGAGCTGCCCCTTGTTGGGGAGACGGTGCGCGATGTCGCTGGATAGGTATCCGGCGTCGCGCAACCTTTCGATGTGCCCCTCCGTGACGGAAGAGGCCATCCACATGCCTCCCGCTCCGGACATGACTGGAGAAGGTCGAGGCGAGATGTGCGAACTTGGGCGCTGGAGCTTGAGTGCGCGAAGACGGATAAGCAAAGGAGGAAGAAGGCGTAGGTAAAAAGGTGGATCCTTATCCCCTTATATATGGGCGGACGAAAACCATGCGTCCCCACCGGCCTAGTAAAACTCGCTTATCCCCCAAGCGCCACCATCAATGGCGCGGTTGGGTTACCCACGTCCGTATTGATGGGAATCCCGGAATAAGGGGAACACGATCTCTGCTTCGACAAGACATGCCAAGGAAATCGCTTCGCTAAACACGCTGAGGTGGTATAATAAAAAACGATTCAAGTAAAGGCTTGGTAGTGGTGTGACGTCATGCCACAAAATACGTCAGCAGATTGAACTTGTGTACATATTATTCTCTCTACGGTGGAATGTGGAATTTATTTTGCAGAGCCGGACACTATCCTGGTGTTCACAATCTTCTATGGATTATTCGGAGGAGGAACCCGCCTTGCAATGCCGAACAATATGCGCGCCGGACTCATCGTCATTGAAGCCTGGTTCAGGGGCTACTGAGGGAGTCCTAGACTAGGGGGTGTCCGGACAGCCGGACTATCATCGTCAGTCGGACTCCAAGACTATGAAGATACAAGATTGAAGACTTCTTCCCGTGTCCGGATGGGACTTTCCTTGGCGTGGAAGGCAAGCTTGGCGATACGGATATGTAGATCTCCTACCATTGTAACCGACTTTGTGTAACCCTAGCCCTCTCCGGTGTCTATATAAACCGGAGGGTTTTAGTCTGTAGGACGAACAACCATTACAACAATCATACCATAGGTTAGCTTCTAGGGTTTAGCCTCCTTGATCTCGTGGTAGATCCACTCTTGTAACACACATCATCAATATTAATCAAGCAGGACGTAGGGTTTTACCTCCATCAAGAGGGCCCGAACCTGGGTAAAACATCGTGTCCCTCGTCTCCTGTTACCATCCGCCTAGACGCACAGTTCGGGACCCCCTACCCGAGATCCGCCGGTTTTGACACCGACACTCCCCCTCTCGTTGCTATGCATCACCATGATCTTGTGTGTGCATAGGAACTTTTTTGAAATTACTACGTTCCCCAACAGATTTCGCCCTCCGGCAGGATGCCACAAAAGGCTTTTAGCTGAGACCGTCTAAGTACAGAGGCTTGCGACGGTGGAGCGGAAGTTCTAAGTTAACTTTCGGGGGTTTCTGAATTTATATAATTTTTCAGCATTGGAATCACGCAAAGAGGTGCCATAGGGGGCCCAAAAGGTACTAGGGAGCCCCCAGGGCACGCTCTTGTGCACATGGGGCCCCTGTGTGGCTTCTGGTACTCCCCCGAAGCTTCCTAGGTCCATTTCCTTCCAGAAAAAATCGTCAAAAAGTTTTGCTGCATTTGGACTTCATTTGATATGGATTTTCTGGAAAACCAAAAAACAAGCAGACAACAGAAACTAGCACTGGGCACTAGGTCAATATGTTAGTCCCTGAAAAAATCAATAGAAGTCATACACAAGTGCACCAAAACCATATGGAATTACTGTAAACATGGCATGGATACTTCACAAATTATAGATACGTTGGAGACATATCATAAACATCACGAGCATCGTGCGCGCCTTGGTGAGCTTGCCGGTCACGGCGCATGGTCACCCATATCGATGGCTTCAGAGCACTTGTGGAGGGTGTGGATGAGGTAGAGCGCGATGTTCTCCACTTCCTAGCGCCTCCTCGCCGCCACCTCCGCAAAGGCCGGCGGGTGATGTCTACTACGCAACTTAATTCTTGTAGACTCGTGTTGGGCCTCCAAGCGCAAAGTTTTGTAGGACAGTAACAATTTTCCCTCAAGTGGATGACCTAAGGTTTACCAATCTGTGGGAGGCATAGGATGAAGATGGTCTCTCTCAAACAATCCCACAACCAAAAAATAAAAAGTCTCTTGTGTCCCCAACACACCAAATACAATGATATATTGTATAGGTGCACTAGTTTGGCGAAGAGATGGTGATACAGGTGTAGTAATGATAGTAGATATTTATTTTTGTAATAGTAACAATAAAAAACAGCAATGTAGCAATTGATAAAATGGAGCACAAACGGTATTGCAATGCTTGAAAAATGAGGCATGGGGTCCGTACTTTCGCTAGTGCAATCTCTCAACAATGCTAATATAATTGGATCATATGACCATCCCTCAATGTGCGACGAAGAATCACTCCAAACTTCTTATCTAGCAGAGAACATAAGAAGAAACATTGTTTGTAGGGTACGAAACCATCTCAAACTTATTCTCTCCGATCAATCTATCCAAGAGTTCATACTAAAATAACCACAAGTTATCCTTTCGATCGATATATCTAAGAGTTCATACTAAAATAACACCATATGATACACATCAACCAACTCTAACGCCACCTAGATACTCCAATGTCACCTCGACTATCCGTGAGTTGATTATGCGATATGCATCAAACAATTTCTGATTAGTAATACTCAATCCAACACAAAGAACCTCAAAGAGTGCCCCAAGATTTCTACCGAAGAAACAAGGACAAGAACGTGTGCATCACCCCCTATGCATAGATTACCCAAATGTGACCCCGGGAATCCGCGAGTTGAGTGCCAAAATTATCAAATGAATCAATATGATACCCCATTGTCACCACGGGTATTCATAGCAAGACATACATCAAATGCTCTCAAATCCGTAAAAGTATTCAATCCGATAACAATGAAATCTCAAAGGGAAAACTCAATTTCATAGAGAGGGAGAAACACCATATGATCCAACTATATTAACAAAGCTCGCGATACATGATCATGCCAAATCAAGAACACGAGAGAGAGAGAGAGAGAGATTAAACACATAGCTACCGGTACAAACCCTCAGCCCCGAGAGTGTACTACTCCCTCGTCATCATGGTGGCTGCCGGGATGATGAAGATGGCCTCCGGTGATGATTTCCCCCTCTTGCAGAGTGCCGGAATAGGGTCCAGATTGATTTTTCGTGGCTACAGAGGCTTACGGCGGCGGAACTTCTGATCTAGGGTTATTTCTGGGGGTTTATGTATTTATAGGACTTTCTGGCATCGGTTCCACACTGAGATGGGCCACGAGGGGCCCACCACCCACCAGGGCACACCATGGGGGGGGGGGCTGGTGTCTTTTGTGCAGCAGCCCCCCCCCCTCTGGTGGTTCTTTGCTCCATTATTTCTCTTTCCTTCCAAAAACAATCGTCAAAAAGTTTCGTCCAACTCCGAGAACTTCTATTTCTGCACAAAAAACAAAACCACGATAGTTCTGCTGAAAACAGCGTCAGTCCAGGTTAGTTCCATTCAAATCATATAAAATTGCACCCAAACCATATAATTTTTTTGTAAAGAGGACATGAATACTTCATAAATTATAGATACGTTGGAGACGTATCAGCATCGCCAAGCTTAATTCCTGCTTGTTCTCGAATAGGTAAATGATTAAAGAAATGATTTATGAAGTGTGAATGCTAGCATAGTGCATAAGTTTGATCAATGATAATTTCAATCACTTTCCTAGCATCATAACAACAACTCTTTCTCATAAAACTCATAATGATAAAGTAGCAATCAATTCGCATGTTATGGTTCAAACAATGCCTTCTCTTGAAACTTAACAACCTATATTCTTAGTCACCAAACAATTGCAATTCAACTTATTCAACAAAGTCTAAGTAAGAGCTCCACATACTCAATCATCATATAGTCTTCTACGATTGCTAGTACCCAAAGCATATTTTAAGAAAAAAAATGGCATCCATCAAACACAGAGAAAGATAGGGGCTTAATGTTTCGCCTCCCAACTCATTTATCATAGAGATAATTGTCAAAAATAATAAATCATGATCAAATATATTTGACTGGCCATATGTGCCTAGATCTTTCCCCAACACATGATGCTTTCCAACTACTAGAGAGTAATTGAGGTTGAAATGAGAATGCATACTATTGAATCTTGCATAAAATTAAATAGTGAAAAGTAAAAGATAGGCCCTTCGCAGAGCGAAGCAGAGGTTGTCATGCACTTTTTATTTTTGAGAGCACAAGATCTTAATGCAAAGGAACGTCATGTTATATTGCCCCTTATGGTAGCAACCTTTATTATGCAGTCAGTCTCTTTTATTACTTTGCCGTCACAAGTTTGTGCAACGCTTTTTCCCTTACAATAAAAGATCAAACATAGTTAGGAGCAATTTTTATTGTTTTATGCACTGATGACAACTTAATTGAAGGATCTTATTCAATCCGTAGGTTGGTATGGTGGACACTCATGGCAAGAAACTGGGTTTAAGGGTTTTTGGATGCACAAGTAGTATCTCTACTTAGTACGAATTTTTGGCTAGCAAAAGATCCTAAGCAAACACTTCATGTTGGATGATCCATAACAATATCTCTTCTATGCAAATATACACAACCATAACTCATTACATTGTCTTCCTTGTCCAACTTCAACTAATTTGCTCAAGTTTGAAAATAATTAATGTGTATTTGATACGTATCGAACGTATCTATAATTTTTTATTGTTCCATGCTGTTATATTATCATTCTTGGATGTTTTACAATTATTTTATAGTCATTTTATATCATTTTGGTACTGACCTATTGACATAGTGCCAAGTGCCAGTTGCTGTTTTTTTGCATGTTTTTTACATCGCAGGAAATCAATGCCAAACGGAGTCCAAATGCAGCGGAACTTTTTGTGGATTTTTTTGGACTAAAGACATCCAGTGGGCCAGAGAAGCACCTGGGGGTTCTCCGAGGGGAGCACAACCCACCAGGGCGCGCCTGGAGGCCCAGGCGCGCACAAGTGGGTAGTACCCACCTCGGGTGCCTCCCAAACCGCCTCTTTACTCTATAAATACCCCAATATTCCAGAAACCCTAGGGGAGTCGACGAAAATCAATTTCAGTCGCCGCAAGTTCCAGAACTACCAGATCCAATCTAGACACCATCATGGAGGGGTTCATCATGTCCATTGGTGCATCTCCGATGATGCGTGAGTAGTTCTTTGTAGACCTACGAGTCCGTAGTTAGTAGCTAGATGGCTTCCTCTCTCTCTCTCTTTTGATTCCCAATACAATGGTCTCTTGGAGATCTATTTGATGTAACTCTTTTTGCGCTGTGTTTGTTGGGATCCGATGAACTTTGAGTTTATGATCAGATCTATGTTTTTATCCATGAAAGTTATTTGACTCTTCTTTGATCTCTTATATGCATGATTGCTTATAGCCTCGTATTTCTTCTCCGATATTTGGGTTTTGTTTGGCCAACTTTATCTATTTATCTTGCAATGGGAAGAGGTGCTTTGTGATGGGTTCGATCTTACGGTGCTTGATCCCAGTGACAGAAGGGGAACCGACACGTATGTATTGTTGCTATTAAGGATAACAAGATGCGGTCTATTTCTACCTAAATAGATCTTGCCTACATCATGTCATCATGCTTATTGCATTACTCCGTTTCTCCATGAACTTAATACACTAGATGCATGCTGGATAGCGGTCGATGTGTGGAGTAATAGTAGTAGATGCAGGCAGGAGTCGGTCTACTAATCTTGGACGTGATGCCTATATAATGATCATTGCCTAGATATGGTCATGATTATTTGAAGTTTTATCAATTGCCCAACAGTAATTTGTTCACCCACCATTTGCTATTTTTCTCGAGAGAAGCCACTAGTGAAACCTACGGCCCCCAGGTCTGTTCTTTATTATATTGGCCTTTGCGATCTATTTTCCTTTGCTTTATTTTCATATCTATTAAACCAAAAATACAAAAATATCTTGTTGGACCTTATTTTATTTGGCGTTCGATCTATCAATATTTACAACTCTCTCATGTCCGTTTGCCAATTTCTGGCCGTTACCTGAAAGGGATTGACACCCCCCCTTTAAACGTCGGGTTGCGAATATTTGTTATTTGTGTGCATGTGTTATTTACATAGTGTTGCTTAGTTCTCCTACTAGTTCGATAGCCTTGGTCTCATCACTGAGGGGAATACCTACCATCGCTGTGCTGCATCATCCCTTACTCTTTGGGGAAATACCGACATAGTTCTGGCAGGCATCAGTATTCACAATCATAGAAGATGTCCAAGATAATATATTTTCATGTAAAAGTTCTCTTCCTTATACTAATCATTCATGAATTGCTTGTACGACCAATATTGTGATTCTCAAGCTTCAAAAGATTTCACTTTATAAAACCAATGTGAAGCTACTACTATGCATGATATGAACATGTAATTTCAACTTCATGATATTCAATTCATTCAACAATTTACTCATAGGATATAAGTGAAACACTAGAGTAAATAACAAACTACTCCAAAAAGATATAACTGAAGATCAAGTGAGTAGTTAAGTTAATGGGTAGCTATTTGAGGATTCTCTCTTATTTAAAAACTTTCGGATCTAAGTATTTTATTAAAACATCAAGCAAAACAAAATAAAATGACATTCCAAGAATAGCACACATCATGTGAAGAAGCAAAAACATAGTCTCAACCGATACTAACCGATAATTGTTAATGAAGAAAGGTGGGATGCCTACCGGGGCAGTCCGAAGCTTAGATGCTTGAGGCTTCTTAAAATATTATATGGGATGCCTTGGGCATATCCAAGCTTGAGATTTTGTGTTTCCTTAATTCCTTTTATATCACGGTTTTCCTAAATCTTAAAAGCTTCATTCACACAAAACTCAACAAGAACTCGTGAGATAAATTAGTATAATCAATGCAATAACCTAATCATTCTCTACTGTAGGAAATTACTAAAATTATATTTTAACATTATATACTAAATGCCTATGCATATTTAATACTCCCATCCTCAAATAGAATCATTAAACAAGCAAACATATGCAAACATAACATCAATCTGTCAAAATAGGACAGTCTGTAAAGGATGCAAGAAGATTCATACTCCTTGAACTCCAAAAATTATAAATATTTAACACATTCTAGATAATTTATCACATCTCACTGTGTAAAAATATTAAGATTTTATCATGTTATGACATTTTTCAAAAATTCATACAATGATAGAAAACTTTATGTTTTCAAAACAACAACATATAGACTTGCAAAATAAGCATGGTAAAGGCTATAATTGAAATTTTTATTGTAATAAAAGAGGCAAAACATTATTATAAATATAATCAAGCAACTACAAATAAAAAAATGACGCTCCAAGTAAAACACATATCGTGTGACGAATGAAAATATAGCTCCAAGTAAGGTTACCGATAATGTTGGAGACGAAAGAGGGGATGCCTTCCGGGGCGTCCTCAAGCTTAGTTGCTTGGATCTTCCTTGTGATGACTTTAATAACCAAGATGAGATATCAGTCAAAATTAAAACCAATATCTAACAGTCTCCTGTGATGGTTTTTAAAATGAGATGAGTAAAATTTATAATAGCGCCAACTTTCCTAGCCTTGATTTTCTGAACTTGCCTAGATTGGGTTGTGCTTAAAATGTCATTTGGAATAGGGTGGCACACCTTTTCCTCTGTCAGATCTGTTGTCATCTTGTCTTAACCCCCCCTTATTTTTGTTGAAAAGTCGTGTTTGTTTTGCAAACTGTTCCTCGGGTAATCTTAGCAGCTTGTCGAAATGTGCCTCCTTGTTAAAAATTGGAGGTTGCATCAAACCTGTTGCTTAATAATTGCTCTTTTGTTTCCCTAAAGATTGGTTTAGACGTACTGATTTGATAATTCTTGCACAGATTAATGAGGGTGGTACAAACCCTCAGCCCCGAGGATGGACTACTCCCTCCTCATCAAGGTGGCCACCGGGATGATGAAGATAGCCTCCGGTGATGATTTTCCCCTCCGGCAGAGTGTCGGAACAGGGTTCAGTTTGGCTTTTCGTGGCTACAGAGGCTTGTGGCGGCAGAACTTCTGATCTAGGGTTATTTCTGTGGGGGTTCCGTATTTATAGGATTTTTGGCGTCAGTTTCACGCTGAGATGGGCCACGAGGGGCCCACCACCCACCAGGGCACGCCAGGGGGCTGGCGGGCCCTGGTGTCTTGTGGGCAGCAGGGGGGCTCCCTTTGGTGGTTCTTTGCTCCATCATTTCTCTTTTCATCCAAAAAATCGTCAAAAAGTTTCGTCCAATTCTGAAAACTTTTATTTCTGCATAAAAAATAACAGCACGGTAGTTCTGCTGAAAACAACGTTAGTCCAGGTTAGTTCCATTTAAATCATATAAAATTGCACCTAAACCATATAAAATTGTTGTATACATGACAATGAAAACTTCATAAATTATAAATACGTTGGAGACGTAACAATGGGACCATGAGCAGGACTGCGGACGCGTATGTGGCCGGGTCAAGGCAGTACTCGGCGGCGGCGCCATTCATTGCGGCGGCGGCGCCCTAGACGAAGTGGAGAAGCAGCGTAGCACAGACGCTAGACAGGGTGGCGGCGGGGATGGGTTCCGTGCGTTGCGAGCCAAAGGTGAAATGGCCCATGTGTTCCTCGCGGGCGAGCTGCGTGAAATCTGTGAGTGCTAGGCTAGGCTGCGAGTGTTGGCTATGTGTGAGCGTCCAGTCCACGCTTTGGGGCGTATTTGTAGGTGTGGAGAGCGCCGATTGGGTGGACACGTGGAGGTGGGGATAGCGCCGTAGCGAAGCGTTTCGATGGCGTCCGGGGGTGGGGAAGCAAATTGGATGGTTAACAATAGACCGGGGGCATACAACGAGGTCGGGCCGGGCCGGGGTTCGGGCTGGGCTAACACCAAGCCCAATATGATCATGGCATGTTTGGGACTATGAAAACCATTCCGTTTAGAAAAAAGGAATTGAAAAACATATTTGTTTATTTGTTTTTAGAATACATATGTGTATTCTTGAAATATCTAAAAACATACAGACAGATATACAAGTTGTTTTTCCACACTTTTGGCCCGAGCCTCGGGTCGAAAACTAGGGCCGAAGCCCGAGCCCGGCATGGCACGAGTGACGTAAGTGCATATGCTTTAGGTCTTCCGGATTGATATCAATTAATTCATGAAAATAATTCCTGCGGGAACTATTGGTTCCAGCATGAAAATAGTTATTGCCGATTTTGGAATTATTTTAATAAATTACTAAAAATAATTGATCGCAAAAGATTGATTCCTAAATTACGTCCAAATTTAATAATTTAGTAAAACTCCGTATCGTAACGCTCGATACGAAAATATTTTATTAAATTGTTAAATTAAACTCGACCGCACTGTTAATTTTGGAATAAATTGATTTTAATAGATGATTGAAAATAATCACTATCACAATGGTCGATTCTAAATCAAAAATGCTAGACATACAAATAAATACATAAGTTTACAAACTCTTTCCATCTACCAACCAATCACAAACTTGCCCCCTCCTCTGATTTTCAGGGGAGGGTGGGCCGCCTCCCCACCTATTGACCAATTTAGTTAACCCTTTTTGTAAAACCTTGTAACTCATTTGTACGTGTAGCATTACTGATTCCAAATTTAGAATGTTAAATTTACAATCAGAATAATCACCAGCACATGTGGAGGGATGGACGGCTGGATGGCGTTGCATGCGATGCAGCGTACGGTTGGATGGGGTCAGCTCGGCTGCATGTTGCATGCATGCTGCGGAGAAGAGAAGCCGCAAAAGGCCAGGCCCTACCAGCCTACGCGCAAAGATATATATCGGTCTTGCTGACCCCAACAAGGAAAGGTGCCATGGCATCCACACATGTATCTTCAACATGAACTAGTAGCAAACAACCATGATCTACTTACAACTGATGAAGCAAATTAACTGTTCGATAGATAAAACCAGGAAGGAATAACGACACTATCTCTCGCACATACTTTGAGAGCGACACTTTATTGATCTAGACCCATCTGAATCTCACGACACTTTGACGACTGGCTGACTCATGACTGCAGCATAAGCTCCGACTAACTGACAAACTAAACTCGATCGACGATCTGCCTCCGACTCCCCCTTAACCATTATCCAAACCAGTGAAACCACCATGCATGCATGTTGCGCTCTTTCACTGCGCCCCGGCGTCCGGCAGGTGGCCGCTGCTACTCTCGCCGACGCTCATCTTCAGCTTGTGCTTGTCGGCGCGCTCCTCGGCGGCGCCATCTGCGGGCATTGCGCTCCACACGGACGCCGTGAACAGGGGCCGCTCGTGCCACATGAGCGAGAGGCAGCCGCCGATCTCCTGGACGCGGAACCCGGCGGTGGAGTACATGCGGACAAGCTTGGCTGCCTGATAGGCTGCGCTCGGACCCAGCGGCACGTGGGTGAGACCCATCCGCCAGAGGCGAGCGCACCAGCATGCGAGCGGCTCGTGGCGCTCGGTGCGGGCGCTGCCCTCGCCGCAGACGATGTCGAAGATCTCCCTCTGCACGTACGCGTCGGCGCCGGCTCCGTTGCCGATGACGCCGCCGCGGCTCACGGACATGGCCTCCATGGAGTCGAGCACGGAGCCATAGTAGAACATGGCGTTCTCGAACCGCGTCGGCAGCCTCGGCTTGTTGTGGTCCGCCTCCTGCTCCACGACCGTGAAAACCCTGGGCTGCATGGACGAGATCCAGCCGAGCACGACGTCGATGGGCGTGGGGAGAGACGTGGACGCGGCGTCCGGGTCCACCAGGAGGCGGTGGAGCTGGCAGATGGAGTTCACGGCCACCGCCTCTCCGGGCAGGACCTGGAACATCCATGGCTTGAGCTGGTCCAGGCTATCGTCGGTGAACCTTTGAAACGAGAAGGGCACTTTCATGGCACGCGCGAGCTCGGCGAGGCGGAGGCCAGCTTCGTCGACGGCGGGCGCGGAGCCGACGCCGGTGATGCGGACGGACGGAGGGCCGCCGGGACGGATGGAGAGGGCCTGGATGAGGGTTGTCCACTGCACGCCCTGCTTGATGGCGAGATCCACGACGTGCACGCGGTCGCAGCCCTCAAACGCCTCGAGGATGGCCTGGTTGGCCGTGAAGTGTGCGAACTTGAGGTACGGCCCCGCGTCGTAGAACTGACGGTAGAGCTCGCTGGCGCGCTCCGGTGAGGCGTCCAGCGTGAAGCAGGAGTGCGGGGACGCCGGGAAGAGGCGATGGGCCAGCGCGGCGGCGAAGTGGCTGGCGACACGGCCGATCCCAGTGGTCGTCGAGACAGACGTCGCGAGCATCGTGCGCGCCTCGGAGAGCTTGCCGGCCGCGACCGCATAGTCGCCCGCCTCGATGGCTTCAGCGCACTTGTGGAGGATGTGGATGAGGTAGAGCGCGATGTTCTCCGCATCCTGGCGCCTCTTCGCTCCCGCCTCCGCAATGGTCGGCGGGACCGTGGCCAGGACTGCGGACGCGCATGTGGCCGGGTCGAGGCAGTACGAGGCGCCAGCGCTGTTCGTCGCGGCGGCGGTGCCCTGGACAGAGTGGAGAGGCAGCGTAGCACCGGCGCCGGACAGGGAGGCGGCGGGGGCGGGTTCCATGCCCTGCCAGCTGAAGGCGAAATGGCCCATGTGTTCCTCGCGGGCGAGCTGCGTGAAGGCTGTTAGTGCTGGCTGTGTGTGAGCGTCCATGTCCATCCTTTGGGCATATTTGTAGGTGTGGAGAGCGCCGATTGGGTGGACACGTGGAGGTGGGGATAGCGCCGTAGCGAAGCATTTTGATGGCGTCCGGGAAACCTTGGATGTGCGGGCGGGGGTTGGGGAAGCAAATTGGATGGTTCACAATAGACGACCAGGGGCATACAGCTGGGTCGGGCCAGGCAGGGCCGGGCTGGGGTTTGGGCTGGGCTTACACCAAGCCCAATATGATCATGGCATGCTTGGAATTGAAAAACACATTAGTTTATTTGTTTTTAGAATACATGTGTGTATTCTTGAAATTTCTAAAAACACACACACACACAGATGTGCAAGTTTTTTTCCCACACTTTTGGCCCGGGTCTCGGGTCGAAAACTAGGGCCCGAGCCCGAGCCCGGCATGGCACGAGTGACGTAAGTGCATACGTTTTCGGTCTTCAGGATTGATATCAATTAATTCATGAAATTAATCCCTGCGGTGACAGTCGATTCCAGCAAGAAAATAGTTATTGTCGATTTTGGAATTATTTTAATAAATTGCTACAAATAATTGATCGCAAAAGATTGATTCCTAAATTACGTCTAGATTTAATAATTTAGTAAAACCACGTATCGTGACGCTCGATATGAAAATATTTTATTAAATTACTACATTAAACTCTACCGCACTATCAATTTTGGAATTAATTGTTTCTAATATATAATTGAAAATAATCACTGTCGCAACCGTCGATTTCCAAATTTAGAATACTAAATTTACAATTAAAATAATCACTAGCGCATGTCGATGGATGGACGGATGGATGGCGTTGCATGCGATGCCAGCGTACTGGACGGTCGGCCCGGCTGCATGTTGAATGCATGCTGCGGAGAAGAGAATCCGCGACCCCAACAAGGAAAGGTGTCATGACATCTTCACATGTATCTTCAACATGAACTAGTAGTAAGCAACCATGATCTACTTGCAACGGATGAAACAAATTCAGTTTGTCTAATTCACATCCAGATGCCTTTTAAAGATGTAACATCTAAGCTCCAACAAATATATAATGCAGCAACAAGAAACAAAAAAATTAAGATAAAAAAATAGGGTCGCGCTAACTGCCACACGTGTGGCAGGAAGGGAGACGCACCACACGTCTCTAATGTAAAAAAAAATTGCCACGTCATCGCATGCATGAATCTTTTTGGATTTTCAGTTTTTAAAATATTTTATCTCTTAAACGAAAAATTCGATTGAAAATCCGTTTTCACCATTAAATCCCTCGCGATGAGATCTTCGAAACTAGATCCCATGTTGATATGTTTTGATGATTTTTTTTTGGATTAAAAGTTGCCATGTCTATTGCATATGAATTGCCATGATGTTTACACTGAAGTTGCCATGATATGTTTCAACTATTTTCTTCTACATTTAAAAGTAAATTTTGATATTTATAAAACGGGGAATTAAGAAACCAGACTTGCCATGAACCATAAACTAAAATTGCCATGATACATGCACGTAAAACTGCCATGGTTCATACAAAAATAATTTTCATGGTCAAAGTACTGGAGTTGCCATCATCAAAATACTAAAATTGCCATGATCTACAAACTAAAATTGCCACATGGCAACTTTAGTTTAAGCCCTATGGCAACTGCAGTGTAAACATCGTGGCAACTTCTGATAAAAAAAATCGTCGAACCATATCAACATGGCGTCTAGTTTTGAAGATCTCGTCGAGACGGATTTAATGGTGAAAATGGATTTTTAGTTCGCTTTTTTATTTAGGAGATACAACATTTTTAAGCCGAAAAAAAAATCTGCTGATGTCATCTATTCATACGTGGCAAAATGAGTGGTGATGAAGGCGTGTGGGCGATGTGCAAACGCCCACACGTGTGGGCGTTAACATTTCCAAAAAAATAGACCACAAACAGAGTAGAAATCTGCTTATATGTCACATCTAGATGTGTCGTAGACAGACCCACTAAACCACCAAGCAATGCACGTCGCGCTCTTTCACTGCGCGGGCATTCCCCCTTTGTCCGGCAGGTGGCCGCCGATGCTCATCTTCAGCTTGTATTTGTCAGCGTGCTCCTTGGCAGTGTCGACGCCCTTGGCGGGCATTGCGCTGCACACAGACGCCGTGAACGGGTACGTGAGTGAGACCCACGCGCCAGAGGCGAGCGCTGCCCTCGCCGCATACGATGACGAAGATCTCCCTCAGTCCCTCTGCACGAACGCGTCCGCGCCGGCTCCGTTGCCGATGGCGCCGCTACGGCTCACAGACATGGCCTCCATGGAGTCGAGCACGGAGCCGTAGTAGAACATGGCATTGTTGAACCGTGCCAGCTGCCCCGGCTTATTGTCTCCTGCTCCACGACCGTGAAAACCCTGGGCTGCATGGATGTGATCCATCCGAGCACGACGTCGATGGGCGTGGGGAGAGACGTGGACGCGGCATTCGTGTCCATCAGGAGGCGGTGGAGGTGGCAGATGGAGTTCACGGCCGCCGCATTCCTCTCCGGGGAGGACCTGGAACATTCACGACTCTCATTGACCCTTTGAAGAAGCCCGGAACTGAAGCTGTCCGCCTTGACGTCACCATCAAGCAACTAATCGGACGAAGATGCTGAGCCCATCAAACTTGGCGGTGACGGGAGGGGAGGAGTGGTGGCCTTTCTGGGACACGAGCGGCAGCGACCTACCATGCACTACTCTTCCTCGCTATCGGCAGCGCCCGCGGGCGTGCCGACTTCTTCGTGGTCGTGGCGCCAGGGCGCGGTCTTGGCGATGTCCTCGTCGTCGGTGTCGCCAAACAATGCATCGCCCGCGTCATTGTCGCACTCCCTGCCCGCGGCCGCCACCTCCACCACCCGCTGTCGGTACCGCTAGCGAGCAAGGCGGATCTCGCGGGCGGAGCGGTAGGACTCGAGCAGCGCCTCCTGCTCTGCCAGGTCCGCGCCTAGCGCTGCCGGCGATGAGTTGCTCCTCCGCCTGCAGATGCTCCTGGAGGAGGTTGTGATTGTAGTTGGCGACCGTTAGCCTGTGCCTCCCGGAACTGCTCCTCCCATTTCTCGCGCACCATGTCCATATAATGGGCACGGGTCTCATTGATGGTGATGGTGCAATGCATCAGCGAGGGGGAGCAGAGGAAGAGGGTGCCATGGAGGAAGAGGAGGGTGGCGCTGGCTCGTCATCGGAGGCGTCCTCCATTTGCATGTCTTGTGGCTGCCTGCCAACCTGCCAATCGGCAACAATGGTGGCCATGACCTTCTTATGCTTCGACGTAAGCCCGTCCCAAAGAGCTTTGGCAGCGGAGGGATTCATGGCGGGGAGTGGTGTGGAGAACGGTGACGGTGGCTATGGCCGGGGCGGCAGTTTATATAGCACGGGTGGGCGGCAAACAGACGGAGGGTGGCACCGGAGGAGATGCCTCGGCAACCGCGTGCCATCAATGCGAGCGGTAGACGGACGGACGGACGGCCGTAGTGTCGTTTGAACGCACGGCAGTCGCCTACAACGGGACACGGCGTGGGCGGCGCTCTCTCAACCAGCGCGTCGCTTCAATGCCAGCGTCAGTGAACGGTCGCGTCCGCTCATGGGCGGGCATGAATGCGGGCACTGACGCTCTGTAGCAGTGCTGACCGAAAACATGTGGGAATGGTGAGGGGTTTTTAGTGGGTCAGGGCAGTCAGAAACAGGCTTCAGATTGGTCCGGACTCCTGCAAACCTCCCCTACTTTTGTCTCTTGTTTGCATGAGAAATCGCGTCTGGACCGCCCCGCGGACCGATACATGCCCGCGTTGGATGGCTTACGTGGCCCGAACAGCGCGGTCCAGATCGTTGCGGGAGGTTTGCGGGTCAGCGTTGGAGATTCCCTAAGAGCATCTCCAACAGCCGCCCAACGCGCGACGCACTAAAAATTAGTTTGCAGCGCACCGATCGCCTGGTTTGGCGCGGCTAGGAGCGCTGGCTCCAGCAGCCACGGTAAAATGCAGCGCGCGCGCGTAGCTCCAGCAACGCACAAAAATGCAGCGTGCAAGCAGCCGGCGTATGTCATATGTTGAATTTCAAACATCAAAACAAAGACATGGCATAATTTTAAATCACACAAACAAGTTCATGACATAAAAGTTCATGCCCACAAGTTCAAATTCATGCCCACAACATCATCCAACCAAGTTGACACCAATGAAAGGCACATCAACAATGAAGCCTTGTCCCCGTCTTCATCCCCATCTTCATCCGATTCATCCAACTCCTCCGAAGATGATTCTTCCTGCTACTCTTCATTGTCGCGCGCCGCATCATCATGTGAAGCTCGGCAGGTGTTGGCAAGATTTTCAACGACATCTTCATGCGAAGGTGTGTGAGGCACACCGGAAGACATTCCACCTATGGCGCCTGGAGGTACACCCATGCCTCCCATGCGCAACGCCACCCACCGCCGAGATCATCCGTGGCGGCATGAAGAGGCCGTGCGCGATGCCGGTGCTTGGAGGAGCTCCGGCGGAGGCGAAGCCAAAGCTCCCCGCGCTAGGGTTTGCGGCAGCGGCGGAGGGGTCGCGGCTGTAGGAAGGGGTGAGGGGGGTGCCGGCGCGGGCGTCCATCGGGTCAATTCACCGGCGGCGGCGTGGGCGGGGCGAAGGTGGCGCATCGGAGAGAGTGCGGCGCGAGCACTCGAGTGTGCGATGCGCGGAAGCGGGCGCACCGAATACACAACGCGTGATGGCGATTCGAACCGCGTGCCCAACTCAAGATGCCGCGTGCGCTTATTGCGCGTCCGCTGGAACCCTCTACCGATTGCGCGCGCGCTAAAAAGGGTAAATTTACGGCGCGGCGTGTATTTAGTGCGGCTGTTGGAGATGCTCTAACAGAGGTAATACTTGTTTGTTTTCGACATACATCCGTCCATGCCCGCTTGTGCTTGCTTCGGTTGTTTGCTCGCGACGCCGGCAGCTGCGCATCAAGGGCAAGCGCTCACGATGTCCACGTCGGCAACGGTACGAGACAAATAGGTTCCCTTCATCGAGAAGAAAGAGAGAAAGAGATTGGCCAGCGGCGCAGCCCCCAGTCCCCATCCCCGATTCCTCTCCCTCTCCCTTTCCCTCGTTTGCCACCGCCAGCCCCACCGTCGGCCTCCCCGCAGCCGCCGCCACCACCGGCGCCCAGGTGTGGTGCTGCTCTTCCCCACGGTCCTGATGGCAAGGCGGCGACAAGAGTTAGAAGGCGGACGTGGACGGCCCCGTCAGATCTCATCCCGATGAAGTCAAGGACGAGCTCCACCCGGACGAGGTCGATCCGCCCCCTACCACACTTCTCCATCGCGTCACCATATTCGGAGGAGCCGCAACTGCTGCTCGCGCATCTGCTCCTCCCGGAGTTGTCGCCATCGGCAGGAGGAGTGCCGGACCGTGCGCCAACTTGAGGACCGCCGCTCCGGCGGACCATTGTTTCTGGCCGTCGCCCACCAGTCACGCACCAGGTAGGAACTCAAGATCCCTGCCTCTACATGTTCCCAGGTACGGCAGATCTTCATCCCCTTTCTTTTCTAATTGTTGAAACTTGATATCTTTGTATTTATTTCCGACTGATTCTCCTATTATCTCTAGCCTTGTATAGATTGATCTCTAGAGATATTGTAGGGTTAGTTGGCTTGTCATGCAAGACACCACCTGTATATATGGTAACCGACTCCGATGGAATACAATTGAGTTGCATCTTATAGTCTTCTACAATGTATCAGTTTTCTACCGATCTTTCTCGCTTCCGCTCTAGGCCGCCGCCGCGTCTCACACCGCCGTCACCCCTCTCTCCCTGCCGCCGCCGCCTGTTCCACACGCTGCCGCCGTCGCACCAAAACCCTAACCCTCCTACGTCGCTGCCGCCGCTGCCACTCCTCCTATAGCAGCAGCCGCCGCCGCCACACCAAACCCTAAACCCTATCACGCCGCCGCCGCTACTCCCTCCTCTATAGCCGCCACCGCCGCCTCTCCCTACCACTCTCCAGCCGACGCCACTACCATGTCTCGCTCCAAACCCGACATCTCTGACGCCGACTCCTTCGCCGGTGCTGCCTTCACCTCCGATCGCCTCAACAAGCTCCGCATCAAAGACCACGTTCCCGTCGTCCTTGACCTCGACTCTCCTTCCTACAACGCATGGCGCACCTACTTCGTGCTCCTCTTCCGCTCCTTCGGCCTCATCGAGCATGTTGATGGCAGCATCGACATCCGCGACATGAAGGGAGACGACGAGTGGCTTGCTGTGGATGCCTGCATCGTCAAGTGGCTTTTTCTCACCATCTCTCTAGGTCTCTTCAACATGGTGAACTCCCGTGATCCGTCGGCGTACGCTATGTGGACACGGCTGGGCGACCTCTTCCTCGACAATCAACTCCAGTGCCGTGTCTTCCTCCAAGGTGATTTTTTTCACCATGCAACAAAACAATCACTCGATCGACGAGTACTGCACGCGGATGAAGGTTCTCGCGGACGAGCTCCGCGACATCGGCATGAACATTGACGACTCTGTCCTCCTCACCAACCTCCTTCACGGCCTCCACCCCGACCTCAGCCAATCCGCCGCCAACCTATCCCTCATCACGCCGACGTACGCCAAGGCGGTCACGTATCTTCGCATGGAGGAGAAGCGTATTTGTCACGCGGCGCGACAAGCTCCTCTCGCCGCCCTCCACGCCGGCACCATCAAGGGGCCCGCCGCCCTCTCGTAGCCTCCCCGCGCGCCGGCTCCACAGCCGCCCGCCGCCCCTGACCAGGGCCGCCAGAAGAGGCGAGGAGGTCGCGACGGCCGCGGCCGCAACGACGGCTCTCAGCCCCGCCAGGCGTCTCCACCCGCTCCTGCTCAGGCCGCGGCACCCCCGCCCTGGCTCACGGGGTACAACCCCTGGACGGGGGTGGTGCATGCCTACTCGATGCCACTTCCACGGGCGCCTGCTGTCGGTGTCAAAACCGGCAGATCTCAGGTAGGGGGTCCTGAACTATGCGTCTAATACTAATGGTAACAGGAGGCAGGAGACACAATGTTTATCCAGGTTCGGGCCCTCTCGATGGAGGTAAAACCCTACTTCCTGCTTGATTAATCTTGATGATATGAGTATTACAAGAGTTGATCTACCACGAGATCAGAGAGGCTAAACCCTAAAAGCTAGCCTATGGTATGATTGTTGTTGTGTCCTACGGAATAAACCCTCCGGTTTATATAGACACCGGAGGGGGCTAGGGTTACACAGAGTCGGTTTACAGAGGAGGAGATCTACATCCGAATCGCCAAGCTTGCCTTCCACACCAAGGAGAGTCTCATCCGGACACGGGACGAAGTCTTGAGTCTTGTATCTTCACGGTCCAATAGTCCGGCCAAAGTATATAGTCTGGCTGTCCGGATACCCCCTTATCCAGGACTCCCTTAGTAGCCCCCGAACCAGGCTTCAATAACGATGAGTCTAGCGCGTAGATTGTCTTCGGCATTGCAAGGCGGGTTCTTCTCTGAATCCGGTGCACCCGTTGTAGCGAATAGTGTCCGGCCTCCCAGTAAGGTTGTACTCCTCGGCTTCTGTGCTTCAATAATGGCCATCTCCACGTGTCGATCAAAGACGAGGGGCCGGGGCATTTTTGCATTTTCCACCCTAATCCCGTAGGTGAGCCGTCTATTTTAGGAGACGGGGATACTCAGATCCAAATCACACCATCTTCCCCCAAGCAAGCATTTCGCAGAGTGCACCCAAAAGAGGCCATTCCATCATGACCGGTCGCCGCAGCCCCGCTCGCCGCTCCCCCAGCTCGAAGCCAAGGGATTGGGAAAAGTGTTCCGTCCCTCACAGCCGCCTAATAGAGCTGCAGACCAAAGGGTTTCTTCCGCCCGCATACATGGTCCCCGTCCGATCCGGACTAGCCACCTATAATGGCGGGGAGCAAGCCGAGAGATTTCCTAACCCATCTCGGGGGGAGCGGGTATGCCTAGTCCCATATCTGCTAAGAGGCGTCGGGTTTCCAATCCACCCATTCCTCCGCGGGCTCCTGGAGTTCTATGATCTCCAGTTGCATAATCTTACCCCCGCCTCCATACTGCACATTGCGGGCTACATTGCCCTCTGCGAGCTGTTCCTGGGCTGCGAAGCTCATTTCGAGCTATGGAAGAGGTTATTTTGCCTCGTCCACCGCAACCAGGAGGGATCTATATACCAAGTGGGCAGGGCCGAAATATGGCGCATCACCCAGACCGGGTATCCGTCCGATACTCCCAAGAAGGCGTCCGAAGACTGGCCCTCAGTGTGGTTTTATGTTGACGACGTTCCCCTGCCGGACCCAGTCCGGACGGGCCTTCCAGAGTTTACTAATACTCTGCTGAAGAAACGCCAAAGCTGGCGCCCTCGGAGCCCCCAGGAGGAAGAAAACAGGGAAGTCTTCTATCTGATGAGCCGGATACAAACCCTGGCCAAATCAGGATTGACAATAATTGAAGTTATGTCAATATGCATAATAAGGGGAGTGCAACCACTTCAATATAGGGGAAAACCCATGGGGCACTTCAATGGAGAAGACGATGCCTCCCGCTGTGGTCGCAAAGGTCCGGACTCCGCCACATCTCTAGCAAGGATACTATCCGAATTATACAAGGGAGAAGAAGAGGAGTTCGTCCGCATCAAACCGCGGGATGAATTTTCCATGTACAACCCCCGAAGCTGGGTAAGTGGTCGTCTTTCACTCAACTCTATCTGCTCTTACCTTCTTTGCCACGATTATTTACCTTGCTGTTTCAAAACAGGAACTAACGAGGGCCGTTGAAGAGTTCAACATCCCCCCTCCGCAGCCGGAGGATCCCAGCCGGGCTCTTGACCCCAGATTTGAAGAAGATTCGGACATATCCGTGGAATTCGTCGATGGGACTTTCTATCAGGCGAGCAGTGATGGCTCCTTGTTGGCCATCATCGCGGATTATCCCGGACTGCTTCCCGTGTCGCATGTAAGTAATGTCAAGCTTCCAAAAGGATTCCTTCGCTTTGCTGTACCTTATGATCGCACACCGTGTCTTTATAGAAATGGCAGTCGGGACGCCGTGCAGAACCCGCGGGGGCCTCTCAGCAAGAGGTTCCTAGACAAGGTAGGTTTAAAAGGAAGGCAGTTAGGAGCGGCACACAGGCACAGAGGTATTCATTGAACTTGCCCCGTGGTCTATTTGGTCTATCTGTCGAGGTGTGACGGCTTAATTATGTCCTGTCAGGAAGCGCAGGACTATGCCCGGGGACCCTTCCGGCCACGCCTCCAGCAGCCGGATTCCTGGACCGGATTCACAGGCGGAGGCTGATGCGGGGACAGTGCCAGACTTTCCTTCTGCGGAGGATATAGATATGCTTTCCGCCACAAATTCAGAAGTGGAGAGCGCCATGAATCACTGGCACCGACGGACCGTACTCCACGGGGGTATTTTTTCCGAAGAGGCGTTCAATGCCTTCAATTCTGGACATGCCTATATCCGCGCTGCTCAAGATGGACTTGCCAAAACAACGGACCAGTATGTGAAGGATATACGGGTAAGAGAATTTAATAAGTATGTGTAGTGGTAGCCCCTGAGACTTGAAATAGTTGGCACACCTGATTTAAGGATCATTAAATGCATAGGTTCTTGTAGATAAGAATACCCAGTTGTCTCAATAGTTGGAGGAGTGTAAGGCCCAGATGAAGGCCAATGCAGCCGAACAAGAGGGATCCAAAAAGATTTCTTCTGGTAATAATTTCCTTCTACCAGTTTGCGTGTTCGGCATGGTTTATAAATCTGACAAAGTATTCGGCAGAAAATCCCGGAGGAAATCTGGAGAAATGTGGGGGATGATGAGCTGCATCTGCGAAGTCAGCTGAAGGCGGGCGAGCGCGTGCTGACGCAGTCTATTCAGGAGAGGAATAAGCTGCAAGATGCTAATCTCCAGCTGTGCGTCGAATTGAAAGATGTTCGGGCTCAGCTCACGGACTCAACTCGACATTTATAGTAAGAAGTGCTTGAACGAACTGTGGTATAGTTCGGCGAGGAGGCGTATTGACAGAGTTATGTCTGCAGGTATGTTGACGGGACACCCTGGAGAGGAAATGCCCGAGTGCCACAGGCGATATGCTGCAGGAGCTTTCACAACTGCACATGCGAGCTCGACAGGTGATGCAGGGTATTGCCCAGGCTTTGTGGCCATCCGCTTTCCTGCCAGGAGGTATGAGCAAACGTGTAGAGATGCTCAAAGGAGCACGGCGGCGCTTCCGATTATGGAAGGTGTCAGCTTGCCGGCAAGGTGCGAGAGAAGCTTGGGCCATGGTGAAGACGCGATACGCCAAGGCTGACCCTAACCATATGGCCGAAGTTGGACCGGCTGGGCCAGATGGGCAAGAGATACCCGTTAGTTTGGTGTATGACCAAGTAGCGTTAGCTGCGAAGTATTCCCAGCAGGATTGTAAGTTAGACAGCCTGTTGGATGGTATAGAGGAAGATTACGGCCAGTCGATATGATTATGTAATTTGAACGGGCTCATGTACTCCCTAGCCAGATTAAAAATCATTTGTCATGGCGGACCTTTTCGCTTCAGCCCCCGGATCCGACAGTCTGGGGTGTGTCCAAATACCCGCACAGTTATGAAAAATCGAGGTATGCATGGACACCAGGCGTAGGGGTCATAAGTGCTTGAACAGACAAGTACCCAACTAGTTATGTTATATTACATGGATAGTAAGAAACATCTTCCAGAGAGAATAGTTCTGTTAGGGGTTCCTTTCTCTAGGTACGCATGCATCGATGTGCATGTCCGATCTGCAAACAGAAGCGCAGGAAACAAAACATCTGGGTTTTTTCGTTGTTATGAACGAGGACATCTTTTATTCACCGACCGAATATCCCCTTAAGAACGCTAGCTTTCGGCTTCACCCAGTCTGAGGTACACATCCGGCTCAACCGGCAGTAACAATCGCAGAGGTGCTCCCCTTATGCCCTAGCCGAATTAACGGGAACGTAGGGCATAAATACAAGAGCTAGGCAACCCAGCATGGCCAAAACTTAAGTCATATCGATGCATATAATGGTGAAGAAGAGGCACATATGGAAAGAAAAATGCATATGTGGCTGGCAAGAAGCCATGAAAAGTGGTTATATTTAGCTTCCGAATAGGAAGCCCCTAGGTATAATGTGCACACATAGTGAGGCTGAAATGCTCAGGGCACCCATACAGTTTTAAGGCTGTAAAAAAGGAAAGAAAGAAAAAGAAAAGGGGAGAGAAAGGAGGAAAGGGAACATAATTGAAGAAGCGGAGTGAAGGAGACAAACACTGGGTTCGGTGCTAGACGTAGAATCTCTGGAGTCTGGTCGCATTCCATGGGTTCGGCTCGAGTCTGTTATCAGATGCGTTGCGCAGATGGTACGTTCCTCCGGTGAGAACTTTATCAATGATGAAGGGACCCTCCCACTTGGGTTTGAGTTTGTCCTTCTTCTTCTCAGGTAGGTGTAGAACGAGTTCGCCAATGTTATAAGTTTTGGCCCATACTTCTCTGCTTTGATACCTTCGAGCCTGTTGCTGGTAGAATGCGGAACGGGCGTTAGCGACATCACGATCCTCCTCCAAAGCATCTAAGTTGTCCTGCCGGTCTAACTCGGCTTCCTTCTCTTCATACATGGGCACGCGAGGTGAGTCATGAATTATGTCGCAGGGCAGCACTGCTTCTGCGCCGTATACCATAAAAAATGGTGTGTATCCGGTGGTGCGATCCGGCGTGGTCCGCAGCCCCCAGAGTACGGAGTCGAGTCCCCTCGACCCAATGCGTGTCCGATTCCTTCAAGGATCGCACTAGTCTGGGTTTGATGCCGCTCATGATAAGACCATTTGCACGCTCAACTTGACCGTTTGTTTGGGGGTGATAGACAGAGGCATAGTCGAGCTTGATGCCCATTTTGCCGCACCAGGCTTTTACCTCTTCGACTGTAAAATTGGAGCCATTGTCACTAATGATACTGTGGGGGACACCGTAGCGGTGTATAACCTCCGATATGAAGTCTATCACTGGTCCGGATTCGGCCGTTTTAACTGGTTTGGCTTCTATCCATTTGGTGAACTTGTCAACCATGACCAATAAGTTTTTTTTCTTATGGCTTCCCCCTTTAAGGGGTCCTACCATATCCAGCCCCCAGACCGCGAAGGGCCAAGTTATGGGGATTGTTTGGAGAGCGGTAGGGGCATATGGCTCTGATTGGCAAATAATTGAAAACCAACGCAATGTTGGACGAGGTCCTGTGCGTCCGCCCGGGCTGTCGGCCAGTAGAATCATGTCCGAAAGGCCTTGCTCAAAAGAGCTCGGGTTGCCGCGTGGTGCCCGCCTAGTCCGGAATGGATTTCGGCTAAGAGTTGCCGCCCTTCCTCTTCGGAGATGCATCGTTGGAGCACTCCGGTGGGGCTCTTCTTGTAGAGTTCTCCTTCATGGACTTTGTCGGCTTTAGAGCGCCGCACAATACAACGTGCCTCATTTTGGTCCTCGGGGATCTCTTGCCTATTGAGGTAGGCGAAGAAGGGCTCGGTCCACGGGGCGATGACAACCATTATTTCGTGGGCCGAAGGTGTTATTTCGGTGGCTGAGCCTCCGATTATGTATGAAGGTTCAGAATCTGGGGTTGTGTTCGGAGCCGGACTAATAGTACCGGACTCCCCTTCCCATGCCACAGACGGCTTGAACAACCTTTCTAAGAAGATATTAGGTGGGAAGGGGTCGCGTTTAGCGCCGATGCGGGCGAGGATATCGACCGCTTGATTATTTTCTCTGACCACATGGTGGAATTCGAGCCCCTCGAACCGAGCTGACATTTTGAGGACGGCATTGCGATAAGCCGCCATCTTCGGGTCCTTGGCGTCAAAGTATCCATTTACCTAAGATATTGCAAGGTTCGAGTACTCGCGCACTTTGAGGCATTGAATGCCCATGGAGACCGCCATCCGAAGACCATGCAATAGAGCCTCGTATTCGGCTACATTGTTGGAATCTGTGTATAATATTTGGAGGACGTAATGCACCGTATCCCGGTGGGGGATGTCAGGATGACACCTGCTCCCAATCCGGCTAGCATTTTGGATCGGTCGAAATGCATGATCCAATTTGAGTACGCGCCGTTCTCTTTAGGGAGTTCGACCTCTGTCCATTCGGCGATGAAGTCAGCCAGTACTTGCAACTTAATGGCCCGCCATGGTTTGTATGTTATGTTGAACGGAAGGAGCTCAATAGCCCATTTAGCAATTCGGCCTGTTGCGTCGCGGTTATTTATTATGTCATTGAGTGGTACTTCGGAGGCCACCGTAATTGAACACTCTTGAAAGTAGTGTCGTAATTTCCGGGATGCCATGAAAACCACATACGCTATCTTCTGATAGTGCGGGTACCGAGATTTACATGGAGTGAGGACCATGGAGCGGGAACTTGTGTCCGTCTGCCTCTCGTTCGACGACGAGCACTGCGCTCACAACTTGGTTTGTTGCGGCTATGTATAATAGCATGGGTTCACCAATGTTTGGTGCGGTTAGGACTGGGTTGGTGGCCAAGAGTGCCTTTATTTCTTCCAGTCCGGCCGTGGCCGCATCCGTCCCCTCGAAGTGTTCAGTGCGTCTGAAAAGGCGGTACAGGGGTAGTGCCTTTTCTCCTAAGCGGGAGATAAAGCGGCTTAAGGCAGCCACACATCCAGTTAGTTTATGGATCTGCTTGAGGTCTGTAGGGGTAGCAAACTGTGACAGAGCTCGGATTTTTGCCGGATTGGCTTCAATCCCTATATTGGAAACGATGAAGCCGAGCAATTTTCCGGAGGGTACTCCGAAGACACACCTCTCCGAGTTGAGCTTGATGTCGTATGTTCGGAGATTGTCGAACGTAAGCCTCAAGTCATCTATTAAGGTTTCGACGTGTCTTGTTTTAACGACCACGTCGTCTACGTAGGCCTCTACTGTCTTGCCGATTTGTTTTTCCAGGCATGTCTGAATCATGCGTTGATAGGTTGCGCCGACGTTTTTTAGCCCGAAGGGAATGGTGTTGAAACAGAAGGGGCCGTGCGGAGTGATGAAGGTTGTTGCCGTCTGGTCGGACTTTGCCATCTTTATTTGATGGTATCCGGAGTATGCGTCGAGGAAACACAATGAGTCGTGTCCTGTATTGGCATCGATTATTTGATCAATGCGGGGGAAGGGGAAGGGATCCTTAGGGAAAGCTTTATTGAGGTCTTTGAAATCGACACACAAGCGCCAGGATTTGTCCTTTTTTGGTACCATTACCAAGTTTGCTATCCAATCCGGATGTTTGATGTCTCTGATGAATCTGGCCTCGAGTAGCTTGGCTAGCTCTTCCCCCATGGCTTGCCGCTTAGGCTCTGAGAAGCATCTAAGAGTCTGCTTGACTGGCTTGTATCCTTTTAGTATGTTGAGGTTGTGTTCGGCCAGCCTGCGTGGGATGCCCGACATGTCTGAGGGATGCCAGGCGAAAATGTCCCAATTTTCGCGCAGGAAATCTTGCAGTGTGGCGTCTATTGTGGGGTTCAGCTGTGTCCTGATGGAAGCTGTCTTCAAAGGGTCCGTTGGGTGGACCTGGAACTTGACTATCTCGTCCGCTGGTTTGAAGGAGGTGGATTTAGGTCACTTGTCGAGTATCACGTCGTCTCTGTCTACTGTTGCTCGCAGTGTTGTCAATTCTTCGGCCGTGAGGGCTTCTGACAATGCCTCCAGGGCGAGGGTGGCGGTTTTATTTTCGGCGCGGTGTGCGACGTCCGGATCGCTAGCTAGAGTGATGATTCCATTGGGCCCGGGCATTTTGAGCTTCATGTACCCCTAATGGGGTATAGCCTCAAAGCTCGTGGATGCGTCCCGCCCCAAGAGGGCGTGGTATCCGCTGCTGAATGGGGCCACTTGGAATGTAATTTCTTCGGACCTGTAATTCTCCAGCGTGCAGAATACCACATCCAGTGTGATTTTTCCCGCGCATTGTGCCTCCCGACTAGGGATGATTCCCCTGAAGGTCGTGCTGCTCCGTTCAATGTGGCTCTTGTCAATTTCCATCTTGTTAAGGTTTCCTCATAGATGAGGTTTAGTTCGCTTCCACCGTCCATGAGCACTTTAGTGAGCCTGAAGCCATCCACGATTGGGCTAAGGACCAAAGCGGCTGGTGCTCGGACTGTTCGGAATTGAGGTTCATCACTGGCATTATAAGTTATAGCCGTGTCGTTCCATGGGTTTATTGTTGCCACATGGCAAACTTCTGCAAGGCTGCGCTGAGCTCGCTTGCGCCTATTATTTGAGGCGAAAGTCTCGAAGACTGTAAATACCGTATTGTTGTCTCCGGCGGGATGTTGCTCTGCTATATGTTTTATGAGGAGATCTTCGCTGCTCTGTGCTACCTGCCGGAGTATCCAACATGCTCTAAGGCTATGCGTTGGGATAGTATCTGGTGTGTTGTGAATCTTGCATGGCCCGTTTAGCCATTCTTCCAATACGGCTCCGCGCCTTACAGCGGGTTTTGTTTTCTTGATACTTGAATCAGGTGACTTACGAGAGTTTACCCTTTTAGTTCGGACAGAGGATTTGGCTAGAGCCGGATTATCCCAAAAACTTGTTTGGGTTTTTTAGGTGCTTTCCATCGCGCAGTATTTTTGCACTATGGCCGCTAAGTCAGCGAAGTGTACTATTTCACCATGACTTATAGCATTGAGGATCCCTTTGTCCGTGCAATTTTTGCAAAAGAGGGAGATTGCGTCTGCCTCGCGACAGTCCTTGACCCTGTTTATCATAAGGAGGAATCTGGCCCAGTAATGATGTACTGTTTCTTGGGGCTCTTGTCTGATATGGGAAAGATTGGATAAATCTGGGTGGGTGGGTGGATTTGAATCCGAATCCCGACCCGATCTGGGACCCAGGGGCAAAGGAGCTTCCGAGCTTAACGGCTCGGGTTTTGGGGCGTTGCCCGATTTCTTCGGCCCGCCCCCCGATCCTGAGTCCGGGACCGGGGCCATGTCCTCCCTTGAGCGGGTGTCCGGCTCGGAGAGCTCAAAAATCCGGACATAGTTCGTCCTCAAAGTGGAGGGAGAATTGGGATGACGCTCTTCCATTACCTCTATCTCGTGGGTGACCGGTGGAGAGTGAATCTCCCTTTGATCAGGATTAAGCCCAATCCGGTCATAGTCCGTAGCGACGCCCAGGGCGGCGATGCGATCCAAGAGCTCATTGAGGGAGAAGATCTCCATTGGGTCCATCTGTTCGGTGAATTTTGAATCAACGTGGAGGCTATTTTTAATGACCTGAGAAGTCATTGTCGGCGCAAAAGCCGATCGGGCGGTCATAACGAAGCCGCCTAGTCGGAGAGTTTGGCCTAAAGCCAGGGCTCCCCCGGAGTTGATGTTGTCTCTGACAACGAGACGAGCCATCAGGCCTTATCACGACGGCACAGTGGAACTCTCAATGAAAGCACCAATGTCGGTGTCAAAACCGGCGGATCTCGGGTAGGGGGTCCCGAACTGTGCGTCTAAGACTAATGGTAACAGGAGGCAGGGGACACAATGTTTACCCAGCTTCGGGCTCTCTCGATGGAGGTAAAACCCTACTTCCTGCTTGATTGATCTTGATGATATGAGTATTACAAGAGTTGATCTACCACGAGATCAGAGAGGCTAAACCCTAGAAGCTAGCCTATGGTATGATTGTTGTTGTGTCCTACAGACTAAACCCTCCGGTTTATATAGACACCGGAGGGGGCTAGTGAGGGAGTCCCGAACTAGGGGGTGTCCGGATAGCCGGACTATCATCATCGGCCGGACTCCAAGACTATGAAGATACAAGATTGAAGACTTCGTCCCGTGTCCGGATGGGACTTTCCTTGGCGTGGAAGGGAAGCTTGGCGATACGGATATGTAGATCTCCTACCATTGTAACCGACTTTGTGTAACCCTAGCCCTCTCCGGAGTCTATATAAACCGGATGGCTTTAGTCCATAGGACGAACAACAATCATACCATAGGCTAGCTTCTAGGGTTTAGCCTCCTTGATCTCGTGGTAGATCCACTCTTGTAACACACATCATCAATATCAGTCAAGCAGGACGTAGGGTTTTACCTCCATCAAGAGGGCCCGAACCTGGGTAAAACATCATGTCCCTTGTCTCCTTTTACCATCCGCCTAGACGCACAGTTCGGGACCCCCTACCCGAGATTCGCCGGTTTTGACACCGACATTGGTGCTTTCATTGAGAGTTCCTCTGTGCCGTCGCCATCAGGGAGGATGCCTTTTCCCGTCTTTAAAGACGGCACCGTCGTCAAGGGAGCTTTGGCCGCCGGCCAGACTATCCGGCTAGGCGGTTTCCTTATGACCGCCTGTTCGGCCACCGCTCCAACAAAGGCCTTTCAGGTCATTAAAAGCGATCTTCACGTCAGCTCGGAACTCGCCGAGCAGCTAGATCCGATCAAGCTCTCCTCCGTAAACGAGCTCTTGGATCACATCGCCGCCCTGGGAGTCGCTACTGACTACGATCAGATCGGGCTTAAAACCGATCTGAGAGAAATTAACTCTCCCCAGGTTACCCACCACGTTGTTGTGGTAGAAGAACAATGCGGCGACTCTTCTTCTATGTTAAAAACTAACTATGTCCAGATTCCCGATCCCTCACCGGATTCCCGTGGAGAGTCGGATGCTAATCAAGTACTGAACCTAAAGTCAGGCATCGGACCAGATTTGTTGGAAAGCATCGAGCAAATCAAGCTTCCGAATTCGGAAGCTTCTTGGCCTTTTAGCCTCGGATCGGGCGGGGTTCCGAACTTAATTCCACCCGCCCACCCTAACATAAGCGATCTATCTCAAATATGGCAAGAGCCCGATGAAACAGTAACTCATTACTGGGCCAGATTCCTCCTGGTTATGAACAGGATAAAGGACTGTCGTGAAGAAAGCGCGATTTCAATCTTCTGCAACAATTGCACAGACAAGGGAATCATAAACGCCATCAATCGTCGCGAGGTTATACGCTTCGCCGACCTAGCGACCATTGTGCAAAAATACTGCGCGATGGAGAGTGCTTGGAAAACCGAAACTAGGTTTTGGGACAATCCGGTCCTGAATACAACCCCAGTTCGAAATAAAAGGGTGCGTCATACCCAAGCACCTGGGTTAAAAACCAAAAAGAAAAACCCCCCTAAAGGGTACGGAACCGTGCTGGAGGGATGGCTCAACGGACCCTGCAAAATCCACGCTATGGAGGGCGCCACTCCAACACATAGCCTTCGAGCATGTTGGATACTACGGCAGGTGGCCAAAAGTGGCGAAGGCTTTTTAGCCCCGGGCAACCAGCCCAGCAGTACCAGTACGGTATTAACAGTCTTCGAGACTTTCGCATCAAATAACATGCGGAAACAAACAATCCGCAGCCTTGCCGAAGTCTACCAAGTAGCAACAACAAATCCATGGAGCGACACGGCTATCACCTTCAACGCCAGCGACGAACCTAAATTCCGAACAGCTAGAGCACCAGCCGCATTGGTCCTCAGTCTGATAGTGGACGGCTTTCGTCTTACCAAGGTACTCATGGATGGCGGCAGCGGATTAAACCTCATTTACGAGGAAACCCTTCAAAAAATGGAAATTGACTGGAGCCGCATTGAGCGAAGCAGCACAACCTTCAGGGGAATAATCCCTAGTCGAGAGGTACGCTGCACAGAAAAATCACACTAGATGTAGTGTTCGGCTCGCCGGACAATTACAGGTCCGAAGAGGTCACGTTCCAAGTGGCCCCATTCAGCAGCGGATATCACGCCTTGTTAGGGCGAGAGGCATTCACAATCTTCCAAGCCATACCCCGTTACGGGTACATGAAGCTCAAAATGCCCGGACCCAATGGAATAATCACTCTCGCCAGTGATCCAGATACAGCACTCCGCGCTGAAAACAAGACAGCCGCACTAGCCCTAGAGGCATTATCCGAAGCCCTAGCGGCAGAGGAACTAACTGCGCTGCGCTCCATGGTGGATAGGGACGATGTGATACTCGATAAGAGGTCCAAGTCCACCTCTTTTAAACCAGCAGATGAAATAGTGAAATTTCAGGTCCATCCAACGGACCCCACAAAAACGGCCTCCATTGGGGCACAATTAAATCCTGATGTAGAAGCCGCACTACGAGAATTCCTTCGGAACAATTGGGACATTTTTGCCTGGCACCCTTCAGACATGCCAGGAATCCCACGCAGGCTGGCAGAACACAGCCTAAATATCCTAAAAGGATTCAAGCCAGTCAAACAAGCTCTGCGGAGATTTTCCGAACCCAAGAGACAGGCAATGGGAGAGGAGCTAGCCAAACTCCTAGAAGCCGGATTCATTAGAGATATAAAACATCCGGACTGGCTAGCCAACCTAGTAATGGTACCAAAAAAGGACAAATCCTGGCGCCTCTGCGTCGATTTCAAAGACCTTAACAAGGCCTGTCCAAAGAACCCTTTCCCTCTCCCCCGCATCGACCAAATCATCGATACTACTGCAGGGCATGATTCGTTGTGCTTCCTCGACGCATACTCCGGATACCATCAAATCAAGATGGCGGAAAAAGACCAGGCCGCAACGGCATTCATTACTCGTACGGGCCATTCTGCTTCAACACAATGCCCTTCGGACTCAAAAACGCCGGCGCAACATATCAGCGCATGATTCAGACATGTCTGGCTACCCAGATAGGCAAAACTGTAGAGGCATACATAGACGATGTGGTCGTCAAGACCAAACACGTCGAAACTCTAGTAGACGACTTGAGGGTGACATTCGACAACCTCGGAGCATATGACATTAAGCTCAACCCGGAAAAATGTGTCTTCGGAGTACCTGCCGGAATGCTTTTGGGCTTCATTGTATCCGGTAGAGGAATTGAAGCAAACCCAGCCAAGATCTGAGCTCTGTCACAATTGGATATTCCAAAAGACCTCAAGCAAATACAAAAACTCACTGGATGCGTAGCAGCTCTAAGCCGCTTCATCTCCCGCTTGGGAGAAAAGGCTCTGCCCCTCTATTGCCTCCTCCGGCGCACCGAACACTTTGAATGGACGGATGCTGCCACAGCCGGACTCGAAGAACTCAAGGCCATTCTGGCAACCAATCCGGTCCTGGCCGCGCCCAACCTGGGCGAACCTATGTTATTATATATCGCAACAACACATCAAGTTGTCAGCGCAGTACTCGTCATCGAACGAGAAACAGAAGGGCACAGATTCCCTCTTCAAAAACCAGTGTACTACGTATCCACTGTCTTAACTCCATGCAAGTCCCGGTACCCACATTATCAAAAGATAGCGTACGCGGTGTTCGTGGCATCCCGGAAGCTGCGACACTACTTTCAAGAGTGTTCCATAACGGTGGCCTCCGAAGTACCTCTCAACGACATTATAAACAATCGCGACGCAACAGGCAGGATTGCAAAATGGGCCATTGAGCTCTTACCATTCGACATAAACTACAAACCATGGCGAGCTATAAAGTCGCAAGTTTTGGCTGACTTCGTCGTTGAATGGACAGAAGCCGAACTCCCTAAAGAGTACGGCGCATACTCCAATTGGATTATGCACTTCGACGGCTCTAAAATGTTGGCCGGCTTGGGGGCTGGCGTTGTCTTGACGTCCCCAACCGGAGATACAGTCCAATATGTACTTCAAATAATGTACACGGACTCCAACAACGCAGCCGAATACGGGGCCCTTCTACATGGTCTCCGGATGGCCATCTCCATGGGCATTCAACGCCTAGAGGTGCGCGGGGATTCAAACCTCGCAATATCCCAAGTAAATGGAGATTTTGACACCAAAGATCCAAAAATGGTAGCTTACCGCAACGCCGTCCTAAAAATGTCAGCTCGGTTCGAAGGACTCGAATTCCACCATATAGCCCGGGATAATAACCAGGCAGCAGACGTGCTAGCACGCATCGGCGCAAAACGAGACGCCGTCCCTCCAAACATCTTCCTGGAACGGCTCTTTAAGCCATCCGTACTATGGGAAGAGGAGTCCGGACATAACAATCCGGAGCCAGCTGCATCACCTAACTCAGACCATTCTGACACAATCGGCGGCTCAGCCAATGAAATAACACCTTCAGCCCACGAAATAATGGCAGTAATCGCCCCGTGGACGGAACCATTCCTAGCCTACTTAATCAGGCAGGAACTTCCCGAAGACCAAAATGAGGCCCGCTGCATAGTTCGGCGATCTAAGGCCTACAAGGTCCATGAGGGAGAACTTTATAAGAAAAGCACAACCGGAGTCCTTCAAAGGTGTATCTCCGAAGAGGAAGGGCGAAATCTCCTGGCTGAGATTAACGCCGGACTCGGTGGGCACCACGCTGCAGCCCGGGCCCTTGTGGGCAAGGCCTTCCATACAGGATTTTATTGGCCGACAGCCCGGGCAGATGCTCAGGACTTAGTACAACGATGCGTCGGTTGCCAGCTCTTTGCTAATCAGAGCCACATGCCACCCACCGCCCTCAAAACTATACCCATTACCTGGCCGTTCGCGGTCTGGGGGCTTGACATGGTTGGACCCCTTAAAGGGGGAACCCACAAGCACAAGTACTTATTGGTCATGGTGGATAAATTCACCAAATGGATAGAGGCCAAGCCGGTTAAAACGGCAGAATCCAGACTAGTGATAGACTTTATATCAGGGGTAGTACACTGTTATGGTGTCCCCCACAGCATCATCACCAATAACGGCACAAATTTCACGGCCGACGAGGTTAAACTCTGGTGCAAAAACATGGGCATCAAGCTCGACTATGCTTCAGTCTATCACCCCCAAACTAATGGTCAAGTCGAACGAGCAAACGGTCTAATCATGAGCGGCATCAAACCCAGACTAGTGCGGTCCCTCAAGGAATCTAACACGCACTGGGTAGAGGAGCTCGACTCTGTACTCTGGGGGCTGCGGACCACTCCAAACCGCACTACCGGATTCACACCCTTTTTTATGGTGTACGGCACAGAGGCAGTTCTGCCCTGCGACATAATTCATGACTCACCTCGCGTGCACATGTACGAAGAAAGAGAAGCCGAGTTAGGTCGGTAGGACAGTTTGGACGCCTTAGAGGAGGAGCGGGATGTGGCAAAAGCTCGTTCCACATTCTATCAGCAGCAGGCTCGAAGATACCAAAGCAGAGAAGTACGGGCCAAGACTTACAATGTTGGCGAACTCGTTCGACGCCTGCCAGACAAGAAAAAGGACAAACTTAAGCCCAAATGGGAAGGTCCCTTCATCATCGACCAAGTCCTGACCGGCGGAGCATACCGTCTACGTAACGCATCGGATAACCGACTCGAGCCGAACCCATGGAACGCAGCCCGTCTCCGAAGGTTCTACGCCTAGCGCCAGACTCAAAGTTCGTCTCCCTCCTCCTCCCACCTTTTACATTATTCACTGTCTCTTGTCTCCCTCCTTCTTCCTCTTTTCTCTTTTTATTTTATTTTTTCTTCCAGTAAAAAGCCTTTGATAGGCTGATTTGCGCATTGATCGCACACACTTGATGTGCTCCTAGCACTCATTATACCTGGGGGCTTCTTTAACAGAAGCTTATTTGTACGGGCTTCATGCCCAACACATGCGTCATACTTCCGCATGTACCTTTTATTCACCATTATATGCATCGATATGACTTAAGTTTTGGCCAAGCTGGGTTGCCTAGCTCCTGTGCTTACCCCTACGTTCCCGATTGTTCGGCTAGGAGGTAAAGGGAGAGCACCTCTGCGATTGTTACTGCCAGATCAGCCGGATGTGTACCTCAGACTGGGTGAAGCCAAAAGCTAGCGTTCTTAAGGGAATATTCGGTCGGTGACTTGAAAGATGATTTATTACTTATTCAATTTATCTGCCCCCAGATGCTTTTTCTGCTCTTTTCGCAGTATGGGCATGCACCTTAGGGCATGCCTCCCAGGGAAAGGAACCCTTAATGGAACTATTCTCCCTGGAAGATGTTTCTTACTAACCATGTAATATAACATAACTAGTTGGGCACTTGTCTGATAAAGCACTTATGACCCCTACGCCTGGTCTCCATGCATGCCCCAGTTTTTTCATAACTGAGAAGGTATTCGGACACACTCCGGACTCTAGGGTCTCGAGGTCGAAGCGAAAAGGTCGGCAAAGACAAACAATCTACAATCCAGCTAGAAGGCATTTTACATGTCATTTCAAATTACATCATCAAACCGACTGATTATACTCCTCTTCAATCCCATCTAACAGGCTGTCTAATTTACAGTCCTGTTGGGAAAATTTGGCAGCCAGCTCTACTTGGCCGTACATCAAGCTCACAGGGATCTCCTTCCCATCAGGCCCCACCGGTCCGACCTCGGCCATGTGGTTTGGGTCAGCCTTCGGGTACCGCGTCTTCACCATGGCCCAGGCCTCCCTGACGCCTTGACGGCAGGCCGATATCTTCCACAGACGGAGACGTTGTCGTACTCCCTGAAGCTTCTCAGCAAGCCCTCCAAGGCCCTCGGGTAGGGAGATGGAAGGCCATAAGGCCTGCACGACGCCACTCATCGCCTGCCGAACACGCTCAAGCAGTTGAACCAGCTCGAGAAGTTGATCACCCATTGAACCGGGCATTTCCTCCGCAGGGCGACCTGTGAGCACACCTAACGACACATTTCTGTCAATCGACTTCCTCGCCGAATTCTTCTTTTCAAAGGAATTTGCTCAAGCACTTACTATAAATGTTGCGACGAAGCCGCCGATTCTCCTTCACAGAGCCAGACAGCTGGGCCCGAACATCTTTCAGCTCTTCTCCTAGCTGGATATGGGCATCTTGGAGGTTGTTCCTCTCCTGCTGCACTTTCATAAGCACCCTCTCGCCGGCCTTGAGTTGATGTAGCAGCTGTTGCTTGTCCGGATCTAGTCCGGCACCCTCTGCAATATTCTTGTCAGATTAACACACACGCCACACTTTGGTAACTACTTATCTTTTCAAAGCACGTATTACCAGCGGGGGTCTCTGTAGCTCCCCCTATGGTGGCTAGTGCGGCCTCAAGTTGGGCCTTGCACTCTTGGAGCTCCTGGGACAGGTGGGAATTCTTCTTCGTAAGATCCTGGATAATAAATGATCCTTAAATCAGTTCTTTTAACTATTTTAAGTCTCAGGGGCTACTGCTATATATAGCTATTAAAAATTACTTACCCATATGTCTTTCACATACTGCTCCACGGCTCTGGTTAAGCCATTTTGAGCGTCACGGAGGTGCGCGTTCCCCGCATCGAAGGCATTTAACGCCTCCGGGGAGAAACACGTGTCATGAAGAACTGTCCGGCGACGCCTGTGATTCATGGCGCTCTCCACCTCAGACCGGGTGGCGGACAGCCTGTCGGCGTCCTCCGTTGGGGGAGCGTCCGGCTCATGCCTTGTGTTCGCCTCCCCTTCCGGTCCACGCGATGGAGCATGGCTGGCGGAGGCTTGATTGGCAACCTCTCCAGACTCTGTCCGGCGAGCGCTCTTTCTCCTGAGAAAGTTATGAGCATTAATATACCTCCTAGGGGTCCTTCCCTTAAAAATAGCAGTACGCTGTACCGTTGCGGCGACGTCGCGCTCCTCTTCCGCCTGCTGGGCCGAACTGACCCTTGCTGGTCAGCCGCCGTGGGTTTGGCTTCCCGCCTTAAAGGCACCTCCTGCGATGCACCGTTAGTATTGGATGGTTAGAATTGAGCATGGATCAAATAATGGTGTCAAGACCTCGGTCGTAGTCACCTGGGAGGCCAGAAACAAACCGGGGTAGTCGGCCGTAATGGCGACTAGGGTATTGTCCATACTGAGTTGGTGGAACACCCCGTCAATCAGCTCCACCTTTATGTCCGGATCCTCCTCGGAGGTTGGATCAAGGGATCGTTCTGGATCTTCGGGTTGTGGAGCTAGGCTTCGTATGCCCTCCACGTCCCGGCGCAGCTCCTGCGTCGAAATCATAAAGTAAAATACTTGACTTTGAAAGTATGGATCGGGTGGATCAACGTCCGCTTACCCAGCTCCGAGGGTTACTCATGGAGAATCCGTTCAATGGATTCGTACGGAGGAAGTCCTCCTCCTCCCCCTTGTACAAGCCGGACAGGATCTTTGCCAAATCGGCTGCCGAGCCCGGCCCTTTGCGGCCGTGACAGGTGGCGTCATCTTCCCCGTTGAAATCCCACATGGGGTGGCCCCTGTATTGGAGTGGTTGCACCCCTCGCATAATGCATGTGGCCATGATCCCAATCATGGTCAATCCGGAGTGGGCCAGTAACCTAATCCGGCCCATCAGATAATGGACGCTCCTATCGTCCTCCCATTGAGGGCTCCGCGGGCGCCAACTCAGGCCTTTCTTCAAGGGAGCATTGCTGAAATCCGGGAGGCCGATCTGGACTGGATCCGGCAGAGGGGCGTCCTCCATGTAGAACCATTCCGAAGGCCAGTCTTCGGACGCCTTCTTCGGGGTGCCGGATAGATATCCGGTCCCGGCGATGCGCCATATTTCGGCTCCGCCCACTTGATATATCGACCCCTCGTGAGAACGGGGGACGAGGCAAAACAATCTCTTCCACAACGCAAAATGGGGATCGATGCCCAAGAACAGCTCGCAAAGAGCTACGAAGCCCGCGATGTGCAAAATGGAGGCAGGCGTGAGGTGGTGAAGCTGGAGCCCGTAGAACTCCAGAAGCCCCCGGAGAAACGGATGTATGGGAAATCTGAGTCCCCTTATTAGATAAGGGACGAAGCATACCCGCTCTCCTTTGGAAGGGTTGGGGACGATCTCCGCCTGCTTTCCGCCCCTGAAGGTGGCCAATCCGGCTCGAACCGGAACCATGAAGGCTGGGGGAAGATATCCCTCGGTTTGGAGCGTCACTAGCTCGCTGTGTGGAACGGAGCATTTTCCCCAATCTCCTAGCTTAGGGCTGGGAGTGCGAGAGGAGGAGCCGCGACGACTGTCCATGATAGAATGGGTTTTTGTCAGAAGCGCTTCAATGAATACGCGTGGAAGGAGGATGGTGTGAGTTGGATCTAGATCCTCGCCGCTCTTATAGGCGGCTCATTCGCACGGCTAGGGGGTAAAGTGTAAATATACCCTGACTTTTCGCATTCATACGACACGTGGAAGAAGGCCATTACTGGGCGTAGAAGCCAAGGAGCGCAACATTATTAAGGAAGCCGGACACTATTCGGCAGGAACATGAAGTTCGAAGGAGAACCCGCCTTTCAACGCCGAAGACAATATACGCGCCGGACTCGTCGTCGCTGAAGCCTGGTTCGGGGGCTATTGAGGGAGTCCCGGACTAGGGGGTGTCCGGATAGCCGGACTATCATCATCGGCCGGACTCCAAGACTATGAAGATACAAGATTGAAGACTTCGTCCCGTGTCCGGATGGGACTTTCCTTGGCGTGGAAGGCAAGCTTGGCGATACGGATATGTAGATCTCCTACCATTGTAACCGACTTTGTGTAACCCTAGCCCTCTCCGGTGTCTATATAAACCGGATGGCTTTAGTCCATAGGACGAACAACAATCATACCATAGGCTAGCTTCTAGGGTTTAGCCTCCTTGATCTCGTGGTAGATCCACTCTTGTAACACACATCATCAATATCAATCAAGCAGGACGTAGGGTTTTACCTCCATCAAGAGGGCCCGAACCTGGGTAAAACATCGTGTCCCTTGTCTCCTGTTACCATCCGCCTAGATGCACAGTTCGGGACCCCCTACCCGAGATCCGCCGGTTTTGACACCGACAGCTAGGGTTACATAGAGTCGGTTTACAGAGGAGGAGATCTACATCCGAATCGCCAAGCTTGCCTTCCACGCCAAGGAGAGTCCCATCCGGACACGGGACGAAGTCTTGAGTCTTGTATCTTCACGGTCCAACAGTCCGGCCAAAGTATATAGTCCGGCTGTCCGGATACCCCCTTATCCAGGACTCCCTCACCTGCTCCGGGTCTACTTGGCCCTCGCCCGGGTCTTCATCAGGCCCTCTTGGCCGCGCCGGGTGGCTCCGGACCCGGAGGCTCTTTGGCGTACAACGGGACCTTGGCTCACGGCGCTGCCATGTCACCTCCCTACGACGCTGCACCGACCGGCTACACCTACGACCCGGCGCTCCTAGCCGCCCTCCACGCTGCCCCTTCCCCAAGCAACTACTCCGGCAGCGGGGACTGGTACATGGACACAGGTGCCGCTGCTCATATGGCGTCGAACCCAGGTATCCTCTCTTGTGTCTCTCTGTACCCTCTTTTTTCTCGCATCGTTGTTGGTGATGGATCTACGCTTCCCATCACCCACCATGGCGTGTCCTCCCTCCCTCTCTCATCATCTTCCTTAACTCTCAATAACATGCTTGTGTCTCCATCCTTAATCAAAAATTTATGTTCTATCCGTACTCTTACTCGTGAACATCATGTTACCGTTGAGTTTGACAAACATGGTTTTTCTATCAAGGATGCCCACTCCCGGAAGGTTTTGCACCGATGTGATTCCCCCGGCGATCTTTACCCATGTGGCCAAACGACAAGCAGTGGTCCCGTCGCTCTCCACGCCGACGTCTCTCTCTGGCATGCTCGTCTTGGCCATCCCGACGCCGACGCTCTTCATAAAGTTTTGCAGACTTTTCCTTTTTCATTTAATAAATCGGAGGCACACACTTGTCATGCCTGTCGCATAGGAAAACACGTTCGTTTGCCGTTTTCAACTTCATCATCAATTGGTACTTTTCCTTTTGATGTTATTCACTGTCATATTTGGACATCTCCCGTGCCTAGCAATTCGGGTTTATCATATTACCTTGTGATTTTGGATGATTTTTCTCATTTCACTTGGACCTTTCCGTTGCGCCATAAATCCGACGTCGCTTCCTTCCTTCACGCTTTTTATGCCTATGTTGTCACCCACTTTCACCGCACCATTGCCCATCTTCAAACCGACAATGGAAAGAAATTTGATAACCTCGCTATTCACACCCTTTTATCCACTCCTGGCACCATTTTTCACCTCACATGTCCATACACATCTTAGCAAAACAGTCATGCCGAACGTGTTCTCCGCACTCTTAATGAGAGTGTTCGCACGCTCTTCCACGCACACATGCCTGCTCGGTTTTGGCCTGATGCTCTCGCCACAGCTACCCTTCTTCTTAACATCCAGCCTTGCAAACCCCGATGGAGCTACGCCCCTCATCACCTCTTATTTGGGACACCTCCGTCATATGATGATCTTCATGTTTTCGGTTGCCTTTGTTATCTTAATATCACCGCCACGACACCACATAAGTTGGCGCCTCGCTCCATCGCTTGTGTCTTTCTTGGCTACCAACCAAACACAAAAGGCTTCCGCTATTACGACCCGGAGTCCCATCGTGTGATCGTGTCTAGGCACGTTTAATTTGATGAGGTTGTTTTTTCCGTTTCAGCAGGCAGCGTCGCGTCCCTCGCCATCTCTGGACGCCTCTCCTCGATGGACTCGTGGAGCCCTTGCTCTCCCAACACCTCGCTGGTCGGGCGCGGTTGTGTCCTCGTCACCCACCGTCTCGCCGCCCTCGATGCTTCCTCCGCTAACTCAGGAGGAGTCGGCCTCCCTGGCCACGCCGGGCCCCCGCCTCTTGGCTCTGGAGGAGCCGGCCTCTCTGGCCACGCCGGGCCCCCGCCTCTTGGCTCTGGAAGAGCCGACCTCCAAGGCCTCGCCGGGCCGCCGCCCCTCGGCTCTGGCGGAGTCGAGCGCGCCCCCAGCTGGGCTCTCGGGTGCCTCGCCGGCTCAGGAGGAGCCGACCACTTCGGGCCCGAGTGCGCCCTCATCGCCGTCTACAACCGAGCCCTCTGGCTCCTTGTCGGCTCCGGAGGAGCCGGCCCTCTCAGCCCCGTCGGTCGGGCCTTCTCATGCCTCGCCGACGCCCTCGACATCAACACCCGTGGCCTTGCCGACATCTTCATCGTCATTCGAGCCGACTGTTGTGGCCCCTCGGCGCCGCGGTCCACGCCCGCCTCCCCCGCCGCCTCACCATCATATGGTGACGCGCGCCAAGGCCGGTGTGCACCAGGCGAATCCGCGCTACCACAACCTCAGCGTCACGACCCTCTCTCCGGTTCCGCGATCGGTGCATTCTGCGTTGAGTGATCCGCATTGGACTGCCGCTATGCGCGCTGAGTACGATGCTCTTGTCGCCAACCGGACTTGGACCCTCGTTCCTCGTCCGCCTGGAGCGAACGTCATCTCGGGCAAGTGGGTTTTTCGTCACAAACTCCTCCCGGACGGTTCTCTGGACAGGTAGGCTCGCTGGGTTATCCGTGGATTTGCACAACGTGCCGGTGTTGACTTCTCTGAGACTTTCTCTCCGGTCATCAAATCAGCCACGATTCCTGTGGTTCTTCAGATGGTTGCCTCTCGTCACTGGCCCGTACATCAGCTCGACATCAACAACGCTTTTTTGTACGGCCATCTTCAGGAGCGAGTCCTCTGTCAGCAACCGACTGGGTTCGTTGACCCTCAGCGACCGGATGATGTCTGCCTGTTGTCACGGTCATTATATGGCCTCAAACAGGCCCCGCGCGCCTAGTACCAGCGCATCATCGGGTTTCTTGGTCTTCTCGTGTTTCGTAGCACCACCTCTGACACGTCGCTGTTCGTGCTCCATCGGGCTGATCATGTGGCTATGCTTCTTCTATATGTTGATGATATTGTCATCACTGCCTCCCGAGCGGATCTTCTTTGCGACCTCATTGGTCGTCTCGGTTCTGAGTTTCGGCTGAAGGATCTTGGAGCATTGCACTTCTTTCTCGGCATTAATGTGCGACGAGATGCCACTGGGTTCTTTCTGCATCAGGGACATTACGCTCATGATCTTCCGGACCGCGCCGGCATGACTGACTCCAAGCCAGCCGCCACACCAGCTGAGGCCAAGTCGAAGCTCTCCGCCACCGCTGGCCAGCCTGCCACCGACGCCACTCTTTACCGCAGCATTGTGGGCGCTCTTCAGTACCTCACGCTCACCAGACCAGACATTCAGTTCGCGGTGCAGCAAGTTTGCTTGCATATGCACTCGCGCGGTGATGTTCAATGGTCTTTGGTCAAGCACATTCTTTGGTACATTCGTGGCATCCTGACCTACGGTCTTCGTCTCCGTGCATCCGCCTTGATTGAGCTTCTTGCTTATACTGACGCGGATTGGGCTGGCTGTCCAGACACTCGACGTTCCACGTCTGGCTATTGTGTCTTCTTCGGTGACTCTCTGGTCTCTTGGTCCTCTAAACGGCAGCCTACTGTCTCCCGTTCGAGTGTTGAGGCCGAGTACCGAGCTGTCACCAACGTCGTTGCGGAGACTTGTTGGCTTCGTCATCTTCTCGGTGAGCTTCGGATTTCTCTTCCGAAGGCTACTGTGGTCTTTTGTGACAACGTGTCAGCCACCTATCGCGCGGCTAATCCGGTGCAGCACAAGCGCACCAAACACATTGAGCTCGATGTTCACTTTGTGCGCGAGAAGGTTCAGTTGGCTCAGCTTCGTGTTCTTCATGTATCGACCACCCAACAGTTTGTCGACATCATGACCAAGGGATTGCCTACCACTGCATTCCAGGAGTTTCGTTCCAGTCTTTGCATCACCGAGGCCGATGCTTCGACTACGCGGGGGGGGGGGGGGGTGTTGAAACGTGATATCTATGTATTTATTTCCGACTGATTCTCCTATTATCTCTAGCCTTGTATAGATTGATCTCTAGAGATATTGTAGGGTTAGTTGCCTTGTCACGCAAGACACCACCTGTATATATTGTAACCGACTCCGATGGAATACAATCGAGTTGCATCCTATAGTCTTCTACACTAATCTATATATCAGATATGGTGGTGTGTGGCATTTTTAGCTTGGCAGCTGTAGATGGGATCATTTCAAAAGATTCTTGGACACCCCTTTTAGTTGTCATCCCTGGATTAACCAGTGATTCTGATGCTGCTGTTAGTCTCTAACCTTTTTCTGATGGTGACTTATACAGTTATACCTACGTTGCATATTTGAAGAGATCTAAGGTTCATGATTGGATGACTTATTACTATATTTGTAACCATTCTGAAGATTTAATTGGCTATTGCAGTATGCAGAACACTTGGTTCATTCCATAGCAAGAAAATGGTGGAATGTTGTTGTAAGTAACCACAGGGATCTCGGTGGTGTGTCCATTATAGTAAGTTCAGTTATATAATTTACATTTCCAGCTATTAATATTTCACTCCACAATCTCCCTGTACAGATAAAAGGTCGCCTCCCTGCTTGTCACCGCGCCATGCCGCCTCAACACGAATAGTGGCCATTGCTCCGCCCGCGGCGCCTTCCAGCCGAGAATGCCATCTCCACCTCTCTCTCTCTCTCTCTCTCTCTCTCTGATGAACACATCATTTTATTCTGACTGGATGCTGGAGGTATGTGATGATGCAGCAAATTATGTGTGTGTGCTTGCAGGTAACTCAGCCGACTGGCCTTTTCATGATTTAAAACAAAATGGTGTGCTAAAGAGAGACACCTTACTTTGGATAGAGATTAAAATGGAATCTGCTTGGACTATGTTTTCCCATACAGGTTTGATTCGTATATACATCTCAAGTTGGCTATATCTGGATGGGTTGCAGTTTGCTTCTTTCAAAAAGACGAGGTGTTCTGAATGATTTGCTTATCTGCTTTATGCATGATCATCCATTTTATAGATTATATAGGGTGTTGGTATCTTTCTGTACACTGGCATGATGATCTCTAAAACAAGTCTCGGGCCATAGATAGGATTGTCATCATGTATGTTATTTAGTTATATAGAAAAACAAAGCACATAACTGCACAACACAGAACAGTACTGCTTCTGAACTAATGTTGCCATTGATAAGGTTACTAATGTTAGTTGGTGTCGGCTCTAGGATGTATAGTTTACACTCTATGAATCATGACAAGGTTCTGTAAAAATCGGTTATGTGTTTCAACATTTTACAATGTTAGTCGTTTATCTATTATGTTCTACTCCCTCCATTCCTAAATATAAGTCCATTTAGAGATTTCAATATGGACTATATACGGAGCAAAATGGATGAATCTACACTCTAAAGTAAGTATATATACATCTGTATGTAGTGTGTATTGAAATCTCTAAAAAGACCTATATTTAGAAACGGAGGGAGGAATTTGTATCTGTGGGTTTCTCAAAATAATTGTATGTACCGGGAGAGGAGGTTTCCATGACTATTGATCATTGATCAGTTAGAACTTCTGCTGAAGAAAGGTGCCCTTTGGTTAACATTCTGATATATAACATACGACGTTGGAATTTCCATTGAAATTTTTAAGGAAAGTACATCAATAGAATGGCCTTTCTTCCGGTGGCCACCCCCTCCTGCCTTTCTGTTGCGTATATTCATTTTGGATTTTGACCACGGTTGCATAAATTTAAGTTGCTTGTGATCTTCTGTCTATTTCCTGTTAATTATAAATAATCAAAACCATCTCTGGTCACTACACCATAGCACAATACCACACGGATGCTTGGTGGTGCTTTTCATAAATTGGTAGTTTTTGCTTCAGTGGAGAGCTTTTGACAAATTACTGGGTATGCAAATCTTGGTTTGATCCTTCTACTAATTTATACTCTAATGACATGGAAGTCGATGGCGTGAAATGCCTAGCTGTTCACATCCCCCCTCAGAGTTTTCTAGAGAGGTGAGCAATTTAAAATAACAAAAACATAAATTATTTTTGTTGCAGTTCTAGTTTGTTGTAATGAGATGGCTCTTGTTCCATTGAACTCAAACTCATACAAGATTCCCCTTGCATAAATTTTTTGAAGGAAGAGTGAATTTCGTCATGAACTTGACTGAACCAAACTTCTGATCATGTCATTCCACTCCTTTCATTGATGCTATTTGAAGGTTTTGTGTCGAGTCATTAACATGTAATGTTTTAGACATAATGGATGAAATCATGTTAATTCTAGCTCTGGTTCTTATGAAGTGCTATGCATGCCGTTGACCTTTACGTTTTCCATTATTTTGCAGAGAATGTGTACATGCAAATTTTATTCATAGTGAACCTACGTGGTAGTTTTTGTTCTGAATATATGCGTTCTACTCTGCTTGCATCAGGCCAGTTCATGCTTCCGAATTTGTGGTTTTGATCAGTGGCAAGCATGTACATAGCTGCAGCAGAATTCATTAGACGCGGTTACTAGTTTGTGGATAGGTTGCAATATCTTTTATCTTATCAATATATTTGATGTTCGTTCGTGTAGCCTTTGGTTTCTATATATTGATTCAATGTTGTACCCATGCTGACAATTCACGTACCATTTCTGGCTAAAAAGGAAGGGAAACAAGCTTGCCATTAATTAATGTAGTAATTTGACCAGGTAATGGTTTGTGGAAGGGATTAAGATGTGCAGACAACGTGGCTGCTCAGAGTAACTGTCCCACGGCGGTTGACAACCAGGCAGCGCAGAGAAATTGTCTCAGGATAGCATGTTTGAGTAAGTTTTTTCATAGTTTTCTCAAACACGTGTCTGCCATTATTTTAGAAGTAAGAGTGTTGATTTTGTTACCTCCTGTTCTTATGAAAAAATAGTAAAATCGTGAGAATTATTCCTGGTCTTAATACATCATTTCGTTTACTGGTTTTGGGTGTTGGAGGAGATAGATCAGGCAGAACTACAACCCGAGGTTGTGCAGGTTTGGGGATACCTCTTGCCAAGGTTATATCATTTAAAGTTTGGCGAAAGACAAAAATATATAATAGGCAAATAAAGCTTAGTTCATCACTAAAATAATTATGAATATCAATGCAGTAAAGCTATGATGTATGCTGTCAATAACATTTTATAACTCTTTGGTAACATCACTGAAACTATTGATTTGTCTTCTCTAGTTTATTACAGTTAGCTTTGTTTCAGGTTGGGTGTTAATAGAAAACATTCATTATTTGCATCAGCTATAAGTTGACATTATGCAAATGACAGTAACAAAAATAGTATGACACAAATTCAGGTGATGACCAACTAAGGAGAGGTTGTTGATGAGATCAATGACACCAGAGGGGTGGACAGGCAGCTGCAAAGCATCCGAGGAGCAGCCGGTGAACAAGAGGAGCAAAGACAACATCTCTTGTGTCACTATAAACATCTGCTGCTAGCAGAGCTTCAGCCCGTGAACAGGAGGAGCTTCAGCTCCGTCGTCGTAAACTTCAAAATGTTGGTCGAGCTTCAACCTCTAGCCTGTCAAGTGTACAATTGGTTCAATGCTAGATTCATTTTACAATTTTCTGTTGTTATTCGTACAATAGTGTTTAATCTGGTTGGGAATAATCCGCCATCCAAGGGAATCAAGGTCTCTAAAATATTGTTGTTTGTTCAAATATTGTTTGTTTTGTTATTGCAAATTCCTAACTTATATGACAAGCTCGCTAGACGTGCCCCCCTCCGGCGCGGGGGGGGGGGGGGGGGGGGGGTAGGGGCGCCCCCTAAACTTGTTGGCCCGGCAGTCAATCATTTTGCGTGTGACAGGACATATGAGAGAAAAAAATAGGCTACATGCACAAACAAATGAGAGTTTGGAGCATTACTACCCGGGTGCGTCCGCTCCACGGACATATCAGGGCATGTACAATGGTTTTTTTAGGGGCATGTACAATGGTTGATACGATAGTTTTATCTTAAGTAATGCATGTAATTTAGAGATGAAAAAAAATGTCTACAATGTGTCATCTCTTAGCCTTATCTTCAATAATAGCGGTTCCTAAAAACATGGTGAAACATATTGTGATAAAAGATCATCTCTTGTCTTCTCTTAAATAAGAGAAGACAACCCTTTTCTTATGAGTTCCCTGTCCTCCACCTCATCATTTATTCTACGTGACACTTCTAAGATAGCACCATTGTATATGCTCTCAAATGCCAAATTAGCCCGGGCCGACCCATGCATCGGGCAGCTCATGCATGCATGCACATCGGCACGTCGACCATATCATGCTCGAGAATAATGGCCGTCATTTTATCCTCCTAAAATATGACATGGTTATTGTCTGCCATTTTTCAAATGTCTTCCCATTGTTAAGGTTTGTTATGCTACACTTGTCATCCCATAAGATTAAAGAGAGAAAAGGACATCTAGTTGCTAGCTATGGACCCGTAGGTCATTCGTAAACTACTCACGTATCATCGGTAGGGAAACAATGTTGATGTAAACGCTCTCCATGATCGATTCCCCCTTTGACAAAGTACCGGAAAAGGTCTTCAGATGAGATCGCAGAAGAACAGAGACTTGCGGCTACGGAAAAATTGTTTCGGGTGGCTCTGTGTTGGTTTGGGAATATTTGTGAATTTATAGATGCGGAATTATGTCAAGAGGTGCCATGAGGGGCCAACAAGCTTAGGGGGCGCCCCTACCCCCCCCCCCCCCCCCCGCGCGCCGCGCCGGAGGGGGGCACGTCTAGCGAGCTTGTCATCCCATAAGATTAAAGAGGGAAAAGGACATCTAGTTGCTAGCTATGGACCCGTAGGTCATTCGTAAACTACTCACGTATCATCGGTAGGGCAACAATGTTGATGTAAATGCTCTCCATGATCGATTCCCCCTTTGACAAAGTACCGGAAAAGGCCTTCAGATGAGATCGCAGAAGAACAGAGACTTGCGGCTACGGAAAAATTGTTTCGGGTGGCTCTGTGTTGGTTTGGGAATATTTGTGAATTTATAGATGCGGAATTATGTCAAGAGGTGCCATGAGGGGCCAACAAGCTTAGGGGGCGCCCCTACCACCCCCCCCCCCCCCGCCGGAGGGGGGCACGTCTAGCGAGCTTGTCACTCCCTCGTGGCTCTTCTAGTCTTCTCCCGAACCTTCATGGGTCCCTTATGGTCCATAAAAAATTAATCCAAAGATTTTTTTTCCGTTTGGACTTCGTTTGATATTGATTTTTTGAAAAGCCAAAAAGAAGCAAAAAAACAGGAACTGGCATTTGGCACTGAGTTAATAGGTTAGTCCCAAAAAATGATATAAAATTGCCAATAATTGTATATAAATCATCCAAGATTGATACTATAATAGCATGGAACAATAAAAAATTATACATACGTTGGAGACGTATCACGGACCTCTACAGCCTCGAGGGCTCTATCGATGATATGAGCAACCTCGCTGCTTCCCTTCGAGGCACGTCCGCCTACATGAACATGAACTTCTCCAATTGGAGCCGAGGATGGGCTCCTGACCAACCACCGCAATGATCCCGCCGGTTTGGGCTTGCAAATGATTAAGGTCGGGGAGGTCATCACCACTTCTACATCAAGATGTGGTAGTATTGTTTAAATAAATTTTAATAGGGTTGTACTTAAGCTCGTGGAGCTTTAAAACACTCGTGTTGGTTTGTTCCAACACTTTTCTTTTTATTTGCTTTTGCTTTTGTTTATTTTTTCCTTTGCGATTTTTTGTTTGCAAGTTAGTTTTCAAGAACCCAAAAATCTGAAAAATAGAATAAGCTTTGATTTGCTCTTATTCTTTTTGCCCCTTGGAATTCATTTGCATTTTTTTTCAGAGCAGTTGATCTACAACGGACAAAGAGGAATGCAAGAATATGGAAGAGAAGTGTGTAAATTTGCAACCGTGAAGGTATGTCCTACAACTCTGGTCTCTTGCACTTGAAATACTTAGAGTAGATGTAGTAGTAGTATGTGTGATATGCGCAAATGGGAGTAAGTGTTGATAATTAAGACAGATGTTTTGTTCTAGTTGCTGAAATAATTTTTTAGCCTTTGTTCTGTTTAGTTTAGATAACCATGACTTGTCGCGGGACTATTTTTGAAATGATCTTAATTAAGAATAACCATGCACAAGAGGAAGTCTTCAAGAGTTGGGAGTTGAGAAAAAATGTAGAGACGATGGTGTTTGAAATGCTCAAGCCCATATAGTTAACTAAAAGACTTGATAGCACTTGTGGATTAAATTGTCTAGAGGAACTTAGTTGAAGGGTGAACGAGATTCTGACAAAAATATGTGTTGTATCTCTTACATGGTGCTTCAGCTTTTCGCTAGTGCCATGGCTGTTGGAAATATGCCCTAGAGGCAATAATAAAAGCATTATTATTATATTTCCTTGTTCATGATAATTGTCTTTATTCATGCTATAATTGTGTTATCCGGAAATTGTAATACATGTGTGAATAATAGACACCAACATGTCCCTAGTGAGCCTCTAGTTGACTAGCTCGTTGATCAATAGATAGTCATGGTTTCCTGACTATGGACATTGGATGTCATTGATAACGAGATCGCATCATTAGGAGAATGATGTGATGGACAAGACCCAATCCTAAACATAGCACAAGATCGTATAGTTCGTTTGCTAGAGTTTTCCAATGTCAAAGTATCTTTTCCTTAGACCATGAGATCGTGTAACTCCCGGATACCGTAGGAGTGCTTTGGGTATACCAAACGTCACAACGTAACTGGGTGACTATAAAGGTAGACTACGGGTATCTCCGAAAGTGTCTGTTGGGTTGACATGGATCAAGATCGGGATTTGTCACTCCGTATGACGGAGAGGTATCACTGGGCCCACTCGGTAATGCATCATCATAATGAGCTCAGAGTGACCAAGTGTCTGGTCACGGGATCATGCATTACGGTACGAGTAAAGTGACTTGCCGGTAACGAGATTGAACGAGGTATTGGGATACCGACGATCGAATCTCGGGCAAGTAACATATCGATTGACAAAGGGAATTGAGTACGGGGTTGATTGAATCCTCGACATCGTGGTTCGTCCGATGAGATCATCGTGGAGCATGTGGGAGACAACATGGGTATCCAGATCCCGCTGTTGGTTATTGACCGGAGAGTCGTCTCGGTCATGTCTGCTTGTCTCCCGAACCCGTAGGGTCTACACACTTAAGGTTCGGTGACGCTAGGGTTATGAAGATATGTATATGCAGAAACCCGAATGTTGTTCGGAGTCCCGGATGAGATCCCGGACGTCACGAGGAGTTTCGGTATGGTCCGGAGGTAAAGAATTATATATAGGAAGTGCAGTTTCGGGCATCGGGACAAGTTTCGGGGTTATCGGTATTGTACCGGGACCACCGGAGGGGTCCCGGGGGCCCACCGGGTGGGGCCACCTGTCCCAGGGGGCCACATGGGCTGTAGGGGGTGCGCCTTGGCCTTCATGGGCCAAGGGCACCAGCCCCTATAGGCCCATGCGCCTAGGGTTTCCACCTAGGAGGAGTCCTAGTGGTGGAAGGCACCCCTAGGTGCCTTGGGGGGGAGGGAAACCTCCCCTTGGCCGCCGCCCCCCTAGTAGATCTCATCTACTAGGGCCGGCGCCCCCCCATGGCACCCCTATATATAGTGGGGGGAGAGGAGGGAAACACACCAGCCCCTGGCGCCTCCCTCTCCCCCCGTTACGTTTCTCCCTCATAGTATTGGCGAAGCCCTGCTTCTGTGACGCCCTGCATCCACCACCACGCCGTCGTGCTGCTGGATCTTCATCAACCTCTCCTTCCCCCTTGCTGGATCAAGAAGGAGGAGACGTCTCCCGTCCCGTACGTGTGTTGAACGCGGAGGTGCCGTCCGTTCGGCGCTTGGTCATCGGTGATTTGGATCACGTCGAGTACGACTACATCATCACCGTTCTTTTGAACGCTTCCGTGCGCGATCTACAAAGGTATGTAGATGCATCTAATGAATCGTTGCTAGATGAACTCCTAGATGGATCTTGGTGAAACGAGTAGGAAAATTTTTGTTTTCTGCAACGTTCCCCAACAGTGGTATCAGAGCTAGGTCTATGCGTAGTTCTTCTTGCGCGAGTAGAACACAATTTGTTGTGGGCGTAGATTTGTCAACTTTCTTGCCGTTACTAGTCCTTTCTTGCTTCAGCGGTATTGTGGGATGAAGCGGCCCGGACCAACCTTACACGTACGCTTACGTGAGACCGGTTCCACCGACTAACATGCACTAGTTGCATAAGGTGGTTGGCGGGTGTCTGTCTCTCCTACTTTAGTTGGAGCGGATTCGATGAACAGGGTCCTTATGAAGGGTAAATAGAAGTTGACAAATCACGTTGTGGCTTTAACTTAGGTAAGAAGACGTTCTTGCTAGAACCCTAATTCAGCCACGTAAAACTTGCAACAATAATTAGAGGACGTCTAACTTGTTTTTGCAGCGAGTGGTTTGTGATATGATATGGCCAAAGTTGTGATGAATGATGAATGATCTATATGTGATGTATGAGATGTTCATGCTATTGTAATAGGAATCACGACTTGCATGTCGATGAGTATGACAACTGGCAGGAGCCATAGGAGTTGTCTTTATTCTTTTATATGACCTGCGTGTCATTGAGAAACGCCATGTAAATTACTTTACTTTATTGCTAAATGCGTTAGCCATAGTAGTAGAAGTAATAGTTGGCGAGCAACTTCATGGAGACACGATGATGGAGATCATGATGATGGAGATCATGGTGTCAAGCCGGTGACAAGATGATCATGGAGCCCCAAGATGGAGATCAAAGGAGCTATGTGATATTGGCCATATCATGTCACGTTTATTATTTGATTGCATATGATATTTATCATGTTTTGCATCTTGTTTACTTAGAACGACGGTAGTAAATAAGATGATCCCTCATACTAATTTCAAGAAGTGTTCCCCCTAAATGTGCACCGTTGCGACAGTTCGATGTTTCAAAACACCACGTGATGATCGGGTGTTTTATTCAGACGTTCACATACAACGGGTGTAAGACAGATTTACACATGCAAACACTTAGGTTGACTTGACGAGCCTAGCATGTACAGACATGGCCTCGGAACACAGAAGACCGAAAGGTCGAGCATGAGTCGTATAGAAGATACGATCAACATGAAAATGTTCACCGATGTTGACTAGTCCGTCTCATGTGATGATCGGACATGGTCTAGTTAGCTCGGATCATGTAATACTTAGATGACTAGAAGGATGTCTAATCTAAGTGGGAGTTCATTAATAATTTGATTAGTTGAACTTAATTATCATGAACTTAGTCTAAATATTTTACAATATGTCTTGTAGATCAAATGGCCAACGTAGTCCTCAACTTCAACGCGTTCCTAGAGAAAACTAAGCTGAAAGACGATGGCAGCAACTATACGGACTGGGTCCGGAACATGAGGATCATCCTCATAGCTGCCAAGAAAGATTATGTTCTACAAGCACCGCTGGGTGACGCACCTGTTCTCCCTGCAGAACAAGATGTTATGAACGCTTGGCAGGCACGTTCCGATGACTACTCCCTCGTTCAGTGCGGCATGCTTTACAGCCTAGAGCCGGGGCTCCAAAAGCGTTTTGAGATACATGGAGCATATGAGATGTTCGAAGAGCTGAAAATGGTTTTCCAAGCTCATGCCCGGGTCGAGAGATATGAAGTCTCCGACAAATTATTCAGCTGTAAGATGGAGGAAAATAGTTCTGTCAGTGAGCACATACTCACTATGTCTGGGTTACATAACCGCTTGACTTAGCTGGGAGTTAATCTCCCGGATGATGCGGTCATTGACAGAATCCTCCAGTCGCTTCCACCAAGCTACAAGAGCTTTGTGATGAACTTCAATATGCAGGGGATGGAAAAGACCATTCCTGAAGTATTTGCTATGCTGAAATCAGCAGAGGTAGAAGCCAAGAAGGAACATCAAGTGTTGATGGTCAATAAAACCACTAAGTTCAAGAAAGGCAAGGGTAAAAAGAACTTCAAGAAGGACGGCAAGGAGGTTGCCGTGCCCGGCAAGCAAGCTGCCGGGAAGAAGCCAAAGAATGGACCCAAGCCCGAGACTGAGTGCTTTTATTGCAAGGGAAGCGGTCACTGGAAGCGGAACTGCCCTAAGTACTTAGCGGACAAGAAGGCCGGCAAAACAAAAGGTATATGTGATATACATGTAATTGATGTGTACCTTACTAGTGCCCGTAGTAGCTCCTGGGTATTTGATACCGGTGCAGTTGCTCACATTTGTAACTCAAAGCAGGGGCTGCGGAATAAGCGGAAACTGGCAAAGGACGAGGTGACGATGCGCGTCGGGAATGGTTCCAAGGTCAATGTGATCGCTGTCGGCACGCTGCCTCTGCATCTCCCTTCGGGATTAGTTTTAAACCTTAATAATTGTTATTTAGTGCCAGCTTTGAGCATGAACATTGTATCGGGATCTCGTTTAATTCGAGATGGCTACTCATTTAAATCCGAGAATAATGGTTGTTCTATTTATATGAGAGATATGTTTTATGGTCATGCTCCTATGGTGAATGGTTTATTCTTTATGAATCTCGAACATGATGCTACACATGTTCACAATGTGAGTACCAAAAGAAGTAAGGTTGATAATGATAGTCCCACATACTTGTGGCACTGCCGCCTTGGTCACATAGGTGTCAAACGCATGAAGAAACTCCATGCTGATGGACTTTTAGAGTCTCTTGATTATGAGTCATTTGACACATGCGAACCATGCCTTATGGGAAAAATGACCAAGACTCCGTTCTCAGGAACAATGGAGCGAGCAACCAACTTATTAGAAATCATACATACTGATGTGTGCGGTCCAATGAGTGTTGAGGCTTGCGGTGGCTATCGTTATGTTCTCACCCTCACTGATGATTTAAGTAGGTATGGGTATATCTACTTAATGAAACACAAGTCTGAAACCTTTGAAAAGTTCAAGGAATTTCAGAGTGAGGTTGAAAATCAACGTGACAGGAAAATCAAGTTTCTACGATCAGATCGTGGAGGAGAATACTTGAGTCATGAGTTTGGCACACACTTAAGAAAATGTGGAATAGTTTCACAACTCACGCCGCCTGGAACACCTCAGCGTAATGCTGTGTACGAACGTCGTAATCGCACTCTATTAGATATGGTGCGATCTATGATGTCTCTTACCGACTTACCGCTATCTTTTTGGGGCTATGCTTTAGAGACTGCCGCATTCACTTTAAATAGGGCTCCGTCAAAATCCGTTGAGACGACACCGTATGAATTATGGTTTGGGAAGAAACCTAAGCTGTCATTTCTAAAAGTCTGGGGATGCGATGCTTATGTCAAGAAACTTCAACCTGAAAAGCTCGAACCCAAGTCGGAAAAATGCGTCTTCATAGGATACCCAAAAGAAACTATTGGGTACACCTTCTACCTCAGATCCGAAGGCAAGATTTTTGTTGCCAAGAATGGGTCCTTTCTAGAGAAAGAGTTTCTCTCGAAAGAAGTAAGTGGGAGGAAAGTAGAGCTTGATGAAGTATTACCTCTTGAACCGGAAAATGGCGCAACTCAAGAAAATGTTCCTGAGGTGCCTGCACCGACTAGAGAGGAAGTTAATGATGATGATCAAGATACTTCTGATCAAGCTCCTACTGAAATTCGAAGGTCCGCAAGGACACGTTCCGCACCAGAGTGGTACGGCAACCCTGTCTTGGAAATCATGTTGTTAGACAACGGTGAACCTTCGAACTATGAAGAAGCGATGGCGGGCCCGGATTCCGACAAATGGCTAGAAGCCATGAAATCCGAGATAGGATCCATGTATGAAAACGAAGTATGGACTTTGACTGACTTGCCCGTTGAACGGCGAGCCATAGAAAATAAATGGATCTTTAAGAGGAAGACAGACGCGGATGGTAATGTGACCATCTATAAAGCTCGGCTTGTCGCTAAGGGTTATCGACAAGTTCAAGGGGTTGACTACGATGAGACTTTCTCACCGGTAGCGAAGCTGAAGTCTGTCTGAATCATGTTAGCAATTGCCGCATTCTACGATTATGAAATATGGCAAATGGACGTCAAAACGGCATTCCTTAATGGTTTCCTTAAGGAAGAATTGTATATGATGCAGCCGGAAGGTTTTGTCGATCCTAAGAATGCTGACAAAGTGTGCAAGCTCCAATGCTCGATTTATGGGCTGGTGCAAGCATCTCGGAGTTGGAACATTCGCTTTGATGAGATGATCAAAGCGTTTGGGTTTACGCAGACTCATGGAGAAGCCTGCGTTTACAAGAAAGTGAGTGGGAGCTCTGTAGCATTTCTCATACTATATGTAGACGACATACTTTTGATGGGAAATGATACAAAACTCTTGGACAGCATCAAGGCCTATTTGAATAAGAGTTTTTCAATGAAGGACCTTGGAGAAGCTGCTTATATATTAGGCATCAAAATCTATAGAGATAGATCGAGACGCCTCATAGGTCTTCCACAAAGCACATACCTTGATAAGATATTGAAGAAGTTCAATATGGATCAATCCAAGAAGGGGTTCTTGCTTGTGTTACAAGGTATGAAATTGAGCTCAGCTCAATGTCCGACCACGGCAGAAGATATAGAAGAGATGAGCGTCATCCCCTATGCATCAGCCATAGGTTCTATTATGTATGCCATGCTGTGTACCAGACCTGATGTAAACCTTGCCGTAAGTTTGGTAGGAAGGTACCAAAGTAATCCCGGCAAGGAGCACTGGACAGCAGTCAAGAATATCCTGAAGTACCTGAAAAGGACTAAGGAAATGTTTCTCGTTTATGGAGGTGACGAAGAGCTCGTCGTAAAGGGTTACGTCGACGCTAGCTTCGACACAGATCTGGATGACTCTAAGTCACAAACCGGATACGTGTATATTTTGAATGGTGGGGCAGTAAGCTGGTGCAGTTGCAAGCAGAGCGTCGTGGCGGGATCTACATGTGAAGCGGAGTACATGGCGGCCTCGGAGGCAGCACATGAAGCAATATGGGTGAAGGAGTTCATCACCGACCTAGGAGTCATACCCAATGCGTCGGGGCCGATCAAGCTCTTCTGTGACAATACTGGAGCTATTGCACTTGCCAAGGAGCCCAGGTTTCACAGGAAGACAAGGCACATCAAGCCTCGCTTCAACTCCATTCGTGAAAATGTTCAAGATGGAGACATAGAGATTTGTAAAATACATACGGACCTGAATGTAGCTACTAAACCTCTCCCTAGGGCAAAACATGATCAACACCAGAATTCCATGGGTGTTCGATTCATCACAATGTAACTAGATTATTGACTCTAGTACAAGTGGGAGACTGTTGGAAATATGCCCTAGAGGCAATAATAAAAGCATTATTATTATATTTCCTTGTTCATGATAATTGTCTTTATTCATGATATAATTGTGTTATCCGGAAATCGTAATACATGTGTGAATAATAGACACCAACATGTCCCTAGTGAGCCTCTAGTTGACTAGCTCGTTGATCAATAGATAGTCATGGTTTCCTGACTATGGACATTGGATGTCATTGATAACGAGATCGCATCATTAGGAGAATGATGTGATGGACAAGACCCAATCCTAAACATAGCACAAGATCGTATAGTTCGTTTGCTAGAGTTTTCCAATGTCAAAGTATCTTTTCCTTAGACCATGAGATCGTGTAACTCCCGGATACCGTAGGAGTGCTTTGGGTATACCAAACGTCACAACGTAACTGGGTGACTATAAAGGTAGACTACGGGTATCTCCGAAAGTGTCTGTTGGGTTGACATGGATCAAGATCGGGATTTGTCACTCCGTATGACGGAGAGGTATCACTGGGCCCACTCGGTAATGCATCATCATAATGAGCTCAGAGTGACCAAGTGTCTGGTCACGGGATCATGCATTACGGTACGAGTAAAGTGACTTGCCGGTAACGAGATTGAACGAGGTATTGGGATACCGACGATCGAATCTCGGGCAAGTAACATATCGATTGACAAAAGGGAATTGAGTACGGGGTTGATTGAATCCTCGACATCGTGGTTCGTCCGATGAGATCATCGTGGAGCATGTGGGAGCCAACATGGGTATCCAGATCCCGCTGTTGGTTATTGACCGGAGAGTCGTCTCGGTCATGTCTGCTTGTCTCCCGAACCCGTAGGGTCTACACACTTAAGGTTCGGTGACGCTAGGGTTATGAAGATATGTATATGCAGAAACCCGAATGTTGTTCGGAGTCCCGGATGAGATCCCGGACGTCACGAGGAGTTCCGGAATGGTCCGGAGGTAAAGAATTATATATAGGAAGTGCAGTTTCGGGCATCGGGACAAGTTTCGGGGTTATCGGTATTGTACTGGGACCACCGGAGGGGTCCCGGGGGCCCACCGGGTGGGGCCACCTGTCCCAGGGGGCCACATGGGCTGTATGGGGTGCGCCTTGGCCTTCATGGGCCAAGGGCACCAGCCCCTATAGGCCCATGCGCCTAGGGTTTCCACCTAGGAGGAGTCCTAGTGGTGGAAGGCACCCCTAGGTGCCTTGGGGGGGGGGGGAGGGAAACCCCCCTAGTAGATCTCATCTACTAGGGCCGGCGCCCCCCCCCCATGGCACCCCTATATATAGTGGGGGGGAGAGGAGGGAAACACACCAGCCCCTGGCGCCTCCCTCTCCCCCCGTTACGTTTCTCCCTCATAGTATTGGCGAAGCCCTGCTTCTGTGACGCCCTGCATCCACCACCACGCCGTCGTGCTGCTGGATCTTCATCAACCTCTCCTTCCCCCTTGCTGGATCAAGAAGGAGGAGACGTCTCCCGTCCCGTACGTGTGTTGAACGCGGAGGTGTCGTCCGTTCGGCGCTTGGTCATCGGTGATTTGGATCACGTCGAGTACGACTACATCATCACCGTTCTTTTGAACGCTTCCGTGCGCGATCTACAAAGGTATGTAGATGCATCTAATGACTCGTTGCTAGATGAACTCCTAGATGGATCTTGGTGAAACGAGTAGGAAAATTTTTGTTTTCTGCAACGTTCCCCAACAATGGCCTGCTACTCTATGCACGTGTACATGTGTAAATGTGGTTTCGTCACCTTTCTTGATGTTATGCTGAGGACTCTGCTAGCCAATGTTCGATCCACCAAGAGCGAAAGCTCAGATTTCTACTATGAGTTTGCACTAGTGCAGAACCGGGCATTAGCACCGGTTCGTAAGGCCCTGTAGTGCCGGTTATGTAACCGGCACTAATTTGTGATCACTAAAGGCCCCCCCCCCCCCCTTTAGTACCGGTTCAGCACGAACCGGTGCTAAAGGGCAACCATGTGGCACGAGCCAGCTCCGGGGGCCTGGAGCCCTTTAGTACCGGTTGGTAATACCAACCGGTACTATACGGTTTGGTTTTTTTTTAGTTTTATGATTTCTTTTTCATTTAATTTTGTGTTTCCATTTTAATTCTTTTTCGTTTGCTGATATTTTACGATACTACACATTGTACACGGTATGCATATATATATATATATATATATATATATATATATATATATAGAATTTCTAGTAGAACCAATCATGCATATATATATCATCAATGTCTCACAAACCACCATATTAATTAATTCACACATACACACATGTATAGCTATATACAATTTCTCCTACATATGAATGTTGCCTTTGGAGCCAGTGGCATTAGCCTAATTGGTGCCTTTGGTGCCTTCGGGCGGTAGCGGGTAATAGAATTCTCCCTTCGGATTTATGACCTGGTCTAGCAAAAATCCCGCTATTTCCTCTTGAAGTGCTTCTACACGCTCCGTTTCTATGAGCTTCTCCCGCACCTCTTTGAACTGTTAAGAAGGAGATCAATATGCATGTGTATTAGTTGTGTGACTAGATATCGATAATGGTGTAAAACTTATGAATAGTGTTCTGACAAGCGTACCCATTCCTGTCTTTGAGATCTGCTCCTTTTGGACGCCATCATGCGAATGTTCTCGCAAACACAGAATGCACACAGATCAGTCCCCTACGACTGCTTTAGGGCCTTTACGAGAATGGAATTTGATTAGATAAAAATTAATCAAGCATGATAATTAAAGAGATGGCAGCTAGCTAGCTAGAGCTATAGTACTACTTAATTGCTTACCTTGGGTCGAAACCATTTAAGCTTTTTTTTCATTCGCCGGGCGTGACGGCGATGAACCTTGTCCAAGCCCTGCCCGCCGACAAAGAAAATGAATAAAAGGGTTATTAAATAGTTCATATCATGAAATGACGAACGAAATAGGCCGAGATATATAGTTAATAATGATTAAAATTACCTGTTGACTATCCCATACAAGATGTTATAGTCAGTTTTTTCTGAGATTAGTGAGTCCAGTACTTCAATTGTTCTGGCGTCAACTTTAATGATACACAAGACCCAGTGAAATCTGCATGCACACACGTTTGCATGTCTTAATTAAGCGGGCATATGTAAGCAAAAACATGTAGCTAGCTAGTAGGCAAAAACAGAGAATTTGTAGTACAAGACAGTGTGACTCACTGGAAGTTGTAAGGAAGTAGTATATCTTCATTGTATTTGAGGCGCTTCAAGAACTCTAGCATGATGTCCTCTACTTCCTTTGCATAACATTGATTCATCTTCCATGTGTATTTGTTAACAGTGTTTGGGTCAATGAACCCAATGCCAAAGCGTCCACCTTTTCTCATTTCATATATCTTCATCCTGCATAATACCACAGAAAAGAATATAGTGAGGATAATTACAGGTAATGATTGATCAAAAGGATCACTACAGCTAGTTTGAGACTTAAATATAGAAAGAAATCACTTACAGACAATAGCAACTGACGATAGATTTGTCGAGTGCGTCTTGATTGTATAACTGAAACAGTTCTGAATACTCAACGGACAAAGCTTTCTCATGGTAGTAATGGTCCTGCTTGACATTCACCATGAGGGACAATCGATCTGAAATCTTGGTAATGTTCATGTACCATTGATGCAATTCATACATTCTCGTTGGGAGGTTCTTGACCTTGTCTGGCGCGACCAAAGGTTGGCCCCGGACATATTTCCGTTTTACTTCATCCTCTCTAAGCAAAGGCATGGGCTCGATCTCGAGGAGTTGTCCAACAGTGATGTTGAGAACTTCAGCCTGCATTATATGCTCCTCCGTTATTACCACATTGCCCACCTCGGGAACATGCACTGTTTGCCCACAATAATATTGGGCGCGCGTACGGTCACCTGTTGTTGGCACAACAAGCGAGGGGATCGATTGCGCCGCCTGTTCTCCCAGCTGGGGAATGGTTTTCCCGCATTTTTTGGCAGCTGCTTCTTGTTTGCTCAATCCCGATGTAGACGTGCTCGCCTCCCTTTGTAGACGTGCTCGATTTAACTTCCTGATGTGGCGCTCATAGTCTGTGTCAACAGGCTTGGGAGCTGGTGGTTGAGCCATACGAATGAAGTGGTCAATCATTTCCTCAGGCACTTTCTCCCTTGGCGGTGGTGGCGGTTTCGGTGCAAAATGGGCTTCCACCTCGGCCTTCGATATGGCTGTGATTTCCTCCTCGGACCTGTCATAAGACCTCTGCGGAAGAGGCTTGAGGCTTGGACCATATTTATATCGCTTGCCTCCGCCTGTACTTCCTGTACTACCTCGACTCGTACCGCTACGCACCATAGCTGCGGGGTGTCTCTTCTGCGATTGCTGAGGCGGCGGAGACGGCTGACGGGACTGAGTTGGACGAGGAGGAGTGGCCTGAGGTTGTGCCGGACTTGGAGGAGGAGTGGACGTCTGACGCTGTGGCTGACTTGGAGGAGGAGGATTGTCCTGACACTTTGCCGGACTTGGAGGAGGAGGAGTGGCCTGACACTTTGCCGGACTTGGTGGACTTGCAGGAGCGGGAGACTGCTGACTCAGTGGCGGACTTCGACGAGGAGTCGGCTGACGCGGTGTCTGTGGCCTTCGAAAGATGATGCAATCCTTTTTCCATAGGATGATACGATGTTTGGCCTCTCCGAGAAAGCGCTCGCCGTCACCTCCAGCAATGTCAAGCTGTAGCCCGAATATGGTGGGTCCACCACCTCATCAACCAAGACACGAGCATAGCCCGCTGGAATCGGGTTGCAATGGAAGGTTGCCTCGGGGGGATTTGTGAAAGCACAGCCGTCCGCCACCTTCATGGATATGTTCTTCATTTTGACGTGTAGCTCACAGTTAGTGTTCTCCGTGATGTCATCCACGGGGTATCTACCCGCCAGCATTGCGTCGTCCGGGGCGGCCGAACCCACGCTGCTTCTCGGCATGGATGGGCCGGTGCTATCCAATGCTGGATCATCCGCTAGCTGCTGCAGCTGCTGAGACCCCCTTTGATGGGTAAGTGAGTCGATCTGCTCCTGCTGCCGCTGGAATTTGACTGCCAATTCCGCTTGACTTGCTTCTAGGCCTTGAAGGCGTTCATAGTCCCGCTTCCTCTGCTCCTCCTCCATCTTCCTCTTCTTCTCCTACGCAATCTTCTTTCTCGCACGGGTTTTGTAGTTGGTGTTCCAGTCTGAAAACCCCTCATACCACGGAATAGCGCCCATGCCTCGTGTTCTTCCCGGGTGTTCAGGATTTCCCAGGGCACGCGTAAGCTCGTCGTTCTCTCTGTTGGGCTGGAACACCCCCGTTCGTGCCTCTTCTATTGCAACAAGTATCGCATCGTCGGCTCCCTTCAAACTTGCCCTCGTCGAAACATTGCCTGTCTCCAGGTCCAACTCCCCCCCATGTGCATAGAACCAAGTCCTGACCCTGGGGGGCCAACTCTTAGTAGCCGGAGTGACACCTGCATCCTCCATCTCTTTCTCAGACTTATCCCACTTAGGCATTGCCACCGCATAGCCACCTGGCCCCAGCTTATGGAACTTATCCTTTTTTTCGGCATTCTTCTTGTTTATTCTCGACCGTTCCTTAGCTAATTCCGAATCCTTGAATTTCACGAAATCGTCCCAATGATCACGTTGGTTCTCTAGTGTTCCCTTGAATACTGGAGTCTTCCTTCCTCCCTTGACGTACTTCTTCCATTCACGATTCTTGTGGTTCTTGAATGCAATCGCCATCATCCTAAGAGCAGCCTCCTTGACTTTCTGCACATCTGCTTCTGTGAAATGATCTGGTAGGGTGAAATGTTCCATGAGAGTATCCCAAAGCAGATCTTTTTGATTCTTGTCGACAAAAGTAACATCTGGACGTGGCTTTGCTGGCTCTCTCCATTCTTGAAGTTTGATCGGGAGTTGGTCCTTCACAAGAACTCCGCACTGATGAACGAACCTGTCCGCAATCTTCTTAGGCGCTAATGGTTTGCCAGTAGGGCTGCATGCCTCGATATTGTACTTTACGCCCGCCTTCAACTTTTTGTTCGAGCCTCGTTTCGTCATTTTGCCTGAAGATTTGCTCGATATGGATGGCTGAAAGAACAAAGATCGATTCGTTAATATATCTTCAAGTCATTTAAAACATGGGATGATCACCAGATGCCTGCTTATATAAATATATATACCTCGCCGGTCTTTGTTGTTTCAGGATCAACATGTTCTTCGTCATCGTCATAATCGTAGTTCATGACTTCATCAATTTTGTCGTCGCGATCGAATATCATATCACCCTCTCCGGTGTTGTTTAGAAATTCGGAGCCGTCATAATCTTCTTCATTCTGATTATCATCTGGCCCGCGTATCATATCGAACATGGTCTGTTCTCCCTCTCTGTCAGTATTGTCTGCCATAGCTTTTGTTTAACTAATCCAAAAGAAATATAAAACAATTTAGTATTCAAATTACATCGTCTCGAATAATAGATATAATCTCGAATACATCGTCTAGAATATTAGATATAATCTCGAATACATCGTCTCGAATAATATATAATATTGAATAGTACATCACTGGCTATTAGCTAATAAAGATCGAATACTACAGAAGAATCTAGGACACTCGCGGTTCCTCCGGCACGGGCGGTGGACACCCAAAGAGAAGGAACCCTCACAGGATCATAGCTGAAGTGAGATCCCCGAAGATACTGCCACGTATTGGAGAACCTGCCGCCCTCTAACGCAACCATGTAGCGATGGACGTGCTCGTCCTCCTCCCTGACACGGCGACGTACCACCTCCGGCGGGGCCGGGTCCCTCCGCACCGAAACTGGCCCACGCGAACGCCACCAAACGAGATCAGGGTCGACGACGGGACCCGCGGCCGGGTTCCTCATCAAGCTGCGCGCCCCTCCAAGCAGCACCTCCCAGTGCCAGCCCGGCGGAGCCCAGTCCCGGACATGGGTCGGCTGGACGTTGTCGCGGACGGGTTGACGGCGAGGATGTGGGCCGGGCATATCGTCGACAACAAATACTATATGCCCGCAAAAAGTAACATTTTTTAAATGATTGGATTGTGATAACTAAAATTCTATATATATGCAAATTCTAACAATTTGACATTAATCTAATTCATCTAACTAAAACTAATTCTAAAATTTCCTAATTATATAACTAACATTTCCATAACAATTCTAATATTTATATAACTAAAAAACAGAAATATTGCTAACATTTCTATAAATATTTCTATAACTAAAAAATAGAAAACATTTATAACACTTCTATAAAACTAACATTTCTAATATTTATATAACTAAAAAACAGAATAATTTCTAACATTTCTATAACTAAAAAAAGAAAACATTTATAACAAACAAACTAATGTGTGTACTGTGTGTGTACTATGTGTGTGTGTGTAGTACTGTGTGTGTGTGTGGACATGGCGGCCGGGGCGAGCTCACCGGCGAGGCGACGACGGGGCGGCGACGAAGGGGTGACGGGACAGGGCGGCGACGATGGGGCGACGGGACGGGGCGGCGACGACGGGGTGGGGCGGCCGGGGCGACCGGACGGGGACGACGGGGACGACGCGGACGGGGACGGCTGGGGCGGCGACATCGACGGGGGCGATGACGAGGGGCGGGGACGGACCGGGTCGGCGACGAGGGGCGGGGGCGGCGACGATCGGGGCAGGGCGGCGCGACAGAGGGAGGAAACAGAGGGAAGAACAGAGGGAAACTGAATTTTTTCAAGTGTTGTATATATAGGATGGACCTTTAGTACCGGTTGGAGCCACCAACCGGTACTAAAGGTCTGTTTTGGCCAGGCCAAGCGGCGGGAAGCGACCCCCTTTAGTACCGGGTGGTGGCACAAACCGGTACTAAAGGCCCCCCCTTTACTACCGGTTTGTGCCACGACCCGGTACTAAAGGGGGTGCGCTGGCGCAGGTGCGGTGCGGAAGTTTAGTCCCACCTCGCTAGTCGAGGGGCTACCGCACTGGTTTATAAGCCCCAGTGCGGTAGCTCTCTCGAGCTCCTCTCCTAATCAGGCCTACTGGGCCTACCTGTCCTCCTCGCCTTGTGGGCCTACTGGGCCTTCACGGGCCTGCATCCTGGCCCAACAAAAGGTTGTGTCGCTAGTCGTATGCAGGCCGCTTTGGCCCAGTAGGCGGGCTTTTTTTTCGTTTTTTTTTGCTTTATTTTTTTTTGTTTTATTTATTTTGAGTTGTTTTTTGCTGTATTTAGAGTTTCTTTGTGAATATTTTTGCTTTAGGTACAAAAAATTACAAACTTTCTGTTAGTGCCGGTAGATTTCAAATTTGAATAGTTTAAATTTTGAATTATTTGAAATTTGTGTGAATCACTAGTTTGTGAATAACTTAACTTTGAAAAAAGTTTTTTCAGTGATTCTTTTTTTATGTTTAATATTAGTGTGTTTTATCATTATATTCAATTTAGTAATGCTTAGGTTATTTAAAAAATGAAATGCCTTTGTAACAGTTCAGTTTTCGTCGGAGACCCTGATACTTCGAAAGAGATTGTCCATTTTGTACACGAAATGCATCCAGTTTTTGCCGTAACCCTCTCTACTTTCTTGCACATGCTATTTGTATGAAATTATGATACCATGCCAACTTTCAACCTTTTCTGAGTTCATTTGAATTACTTTTCAATTTCAGGGTCATTTAGCTGAAAAAAAATCAGTAAATGCATGAAAAGAATTTGTTTGCACATAAAATTTCTTCGCGTTTCAAATGCCAAAACACATAACTACCCTAACTATTACAGACATTCCCTCCTGGGTGTGAAACACAGAAGAAAGTGATGATAGTGAAGCCGATCACATCCCAGATCTTTGGGTGTGAAACTTTTTCTTCGCGTGTGTCCCTTTGCGCCGTAACCATGGAAAATCTTCATCATTTAACGGGATGCTCGGGTCAATATTCACTGTGAATGGAGCAATTTCATCAAACTTTTTCTTGTCACCTACGTAATTCGGGTACAACAATTTTTTGTGATCCTCTAACATGCGCTGCAACTTCTTCTTCTCCAAATCACTTGCGCAGTTTCTCTTTGCATCGGCAATGGCCCGACCTAGATCATCAACGGGCTCATCTAATGCCTCTTCTTCAGCTTCTTCCCGCATTGCCGGCTCAGCTTCTTCCCGCATTACCGGCTCAGCTTCTTCCCCCATTGTTGTATCATTGTATTCAGGAAACCCATGGCCAGGATAGCTGTCGTCGTCCTCTTCTTCTTCATTGTCTTCCATCATAACCCCTCTTTCTCCGTGCTTGGTCCAAACATTATAGTGGGGCATGAAACCGGACTCAAACAGGTGGACGTGAATGGTTCTTGACGTAGAGTAATTGTGACCATTCTTACAGCCAGCACATGGACAAGGCATAAAACCATCCGCCCGTTTGTTTGCCTCAGCCGCAAGCAGAAAAGTATGCACGCCCTCAACGAACTGGGGAGAGCATCGGTCATCGTACATCCATTGCCGGCTCATCTTCATTACACAACACCGAATAGACCAAATTAATACAAGTTCATACAACACTCAAATGCAACAAACAAATAAGTCTCTAGCTAAAGCATTTAAATGCAACAACAAATATGATCAAGATCGCAAGTAAGGTAACAATTGATCCAACAGCATAATGATTACAAGCCTCACTATGGATGGCATATTTTCTAATCTTTCTATTCTTCAAGCGCATTTTCTCCATCTTGATCTTGTGATCATCGACGACATCGGCAACATGCAACTCCAATTCCATCTTCTCCCCCTCAATTCTTTTCAATTTTTCTTTCAAGTGCTCGTTTTCTCTTTCAACTAAATTTAACCTCTCGACAATAGGGTCGATTGGAATTTCCGGTTCACATACCTCCTAGATAAAAATATCTATGTCAACTTGATGGGCATAATTTGTCATAAACACGAAATGCAACAAATAGTTTTAAAAGAGAATATACCACATCCGAATCATAACAAGGACGAGGGCCGACGGGGACGATATCAAAACCATGGCACTATGTATAACAAACAACGTACGGGTAAGATAATTATTACATGATTAACTATATATCCAAATCACACAAACATCAATTTTTTATATAAAATTTCATGAACAAGAGGCTCACCACAAGGTGGTGCCGGCGACGGGACGGTGCGGGCGATCGGCGGTGGTTACGACGGAGATTTAGAAGGCACTAAGTAAACCACACCTACATATGCAAACTAAGTGTTATTTTTGACCTCAAATTGCATATAAATCAAATACTAGCACATATATATATTTCCTCCCAAATTACTAAACTCACAAATTAGTAACTATATAAAGCATTGCAAGAGCTAATCTAGTAATGAGAGATGAAATGACAAAGTTGCTAACCTTTGTGATCACTTGAATGGATGGGGGCCTTCAAATCTTGACAAATTTTGGGCAAAATTTGTGATGAGCTCGAGGGGAGAAGAGGAAGAATAGAGAGGAGAGGAGAGGGGAAAGGGGGAAGAACAGAGCGAGCTGGACGAAGGGTTTATATGCAGGAGGACCTTTAGTACCGGTTCGTGCCACGAACCGGTACTAAAGGTGCTGGAGGGGGCCCAGACTGACAACATCCTGCCACCACCCTCATTAGTACCGGTTCGTGGCACGAACCGGTGCTAAAGGTTAGCCACGAACCGGTACTAATGAGAGCGGCCCGGCTAGCTGTTGGAACCGGCACTAATGTATACATTAGTGCCGGCTCTAATACAAACCGGCACTAATGTGCTGCACGTTTGACCCTTTTTCTACTAGTGTTGCTATCGTGTGTAGCGGCAACACTAGAAACGCATATTATTTGGCTTCCTCTTGATTCGGTGTGTATGTGGTAAATAAAGGGGACTGCTCAAAAGAGCTCGAAAGAGAAAAATATCAAAGGTCCATAGTTCCCAAACAGTAAGCCACAGTGAAACTTTTTCCATGATCACTTGTTTGGCATAATCCCTTCATGTGACAACCAAAGTTTCAACAAACAATGATTGAAATGAAGGCTTAAGAGCCTTGAGGGTGAGATAACTGTGGGCACATTTATGAGCACTACACATCATGTTTTTCTACGTGCCTTTCACTCCCTACTATATGTTTTTATGGCTCTATCAAAAGAAAACTCTTCCATGCATTTCCGGCAAGCAAGTTTTATCTAGTAGATCAAGAACTTTGTGGTGATTACCTTTGCTTCACTAACACTTGCACAATAACCATGTGACCGCTACAGTTATACTAAGTTTTGAGGTCAAGAAGCGGAGAGCTATCTAGGTATATCGGTCGTAAGTGAACCAAAACCTTCTCGTTATTTCGATTTAAACAACTGAGTTCCTTATGCTTCGGATTTCTCTTTATGTTGCTCGAGGACAATCAAGTTTAAGTTTGGGGAGCTGATGAGTGATATTTTTACACTCCTCTACCTTAGTTTAAACCGAGATATTTCATTTAAAAAGCTCTGATATTGCCACTAATGACTAATGAATGCAAAAGATTCCACAAATCCTATCTTTGATGTGTTTCCACGGGAAATAGGCTAAAAAGGGAAGAAATCATGTGGTAATATGCAAAGGAATGGAAATGAAGAAAGAAGGAATCAACAGGAGGTGTGCCAGAAGAAACAACACAAAAGATGGCGTTCCATACGACCGCGAGCGCTCGTATGAGCGGTCGTATGGCGTGGATTTGGAGGCAGGTCGTCCACCTGATTTTTTTTACAAAGGGGGCCCCACCTGAACTACATGAGGAACCAACAATAAAAAGCAAACAACAACAACAACAACAACAACAACAAAATACACGCACAGAAACTAGACACACGGATGAACCAACATGAAGAAAATGAAATGAACAATCCCATGAGAAACAACACACGAAAACGACCCAAGAAGTAGCTCACATCAAAGAAGAGGGGTTTCTTTGGGGCCTGCCCTCCCTTCTATTTATAGAGGACCGAAGAGAGAGGCACAAATGAAACTGATATGAAAATGAAAAAACCAAGTACCCATCCAAAATTGACTTGCGGGTGGCAAGACTAATGAACCCATCCAAAACTGACATGCTAGTCGAAAGACCAATCTCCCCATCCGCGGCATGGTGGCCCTCAAACATGGTTCAAACTTTTTGAGCAACATTTGGACCAATTTACAAAAGAATTCAATTGACGACTTGTGGTATGAACCATATGTTCAAATAGAGTTTCAGTATAAACATAATTGAATTGGACTTGGAAAAATCAATATCAGGCCAAATGGAATAAAGGTAAATCTTCAATTTGGAAGCATGGATCGGAAGAAATTATTAACTCAAACGGCAATTTGAACTGGATTCCAAAACCGCAGCCATGGAAATGCAAAATGGCTGCCATGGCAGTATTCATGAAACCTTTACCATGACAGCAGAAATTGTTGCCATGGCAGGGTTGGATGCCAAGCTGGGCGCATGCATAGGGCCGACTGGACGGCGCCTAGTCGGAAGGGCACACTCGGACCCAAAGGCCGGGCATGCATCTCCCAGAGCCTGAGTCGGACAAACACGCAGGCCTGACTTGCACACACAAAGCAGCCGGACATGGGCCCATAGGCGGGTCCGGCTGACCCGGCTCACGCGTCTGTCACGATTCGACCAGCCCGCCACAGGGCGAGGACACCACCAGGCGGGCCCGATGAGACCATCGCGCGTGGCTGCGGACGCGACAAAGACCGCCAAATGACGGTGGCCCCGGGCAGCTGGGTGGAGCACCCGTCATTGACACTAGATCTGTGTCACCCGGGCACGTTTGTCCAGGCGGATCGGACGGCATAGAGCCGCCTTGAGAAACTCCCGCCGCAAGCCACCCAGCAGTGGATGGCCTGGAGGCTCTCTTCGCCTTCGAAGAGCCCCACGAGGCGGGTACTCCACATCCTTTATAGGACTAATATCAAGGAATGTTTTTGTGCCTTAAATGTGCAAATTCGCATTTTTGTATATGTGTGTGTGGTTCAAGTGGAAAAATTGTAGTTTGTCTAAAATACTTACGTGATTAATATGTTATATTCTACTTGTGTATTTCTAGAAAAATGGTCAAGTTTTTTATTCTTAAGTAATAAATGAATGACAAAAAGTCATGTCTCCGTAGCGTTTTGGTAGCTCGCCTATCCTGCTCAAATTTTGGGCAGTTAGAAATTTTACCCGGGAGGATTATAGGTGGCTTTAACTCAAGAAAAAAAAGATGGTCTCCAAACATCTGAACCAAAAACAAGACAAATTAAGCGGAAAAAAAAACAAGACAAAATTAATACTTGAATATTTAACACTGGATTTTAAGGCTGGACATGCATAAATTGGTTACTCCAGATTACTCAAGGCAATTAAACTTAGCATAGCTTTATAGCTTCCAGCTAAATTTCCAAACTAGAATGCTCTCCAAGATGTATCAAAGATAGATACACCTGTGAGTACTGGACAACTGATACAGAGATGGGCTACACTTTGACTGGTCACTTGAGAAGATGGCATGACAAGAGATATATTGATTACACTACAAATCTATTTCCATGGTTGAAACAGATAGCTCATCAGCAAACTGGAAAGCATAATAACCACATATGCATCTACCGTTTCCTAACCAGAAAATACATCCTTGAACTGGAGCATGAACAATCAATACAGATTCATGGGCAATCAATGTACTAGAGACTTGATTGAAACGATGAGTCGACGCCGTTTCTGTGCTTTTTCTGTCTTGCTGGTCAATCTCTCAGTCTTTCTTGAGGAGATCATAGAACACCACAGGTTTCCTGTGGTTCTTGCTGCAGGCTTCCTGCAGCCAACGTAAAGCCACGGGGTGTTTCAGTGATCAGTATATGAAAATCTGTTTTTGTCGAAACAACGGATGGAATGCAGAGATTTCGTAGTAAACGGTTATTTCTTTTCAGGATTTGGAAGAAAAAAAGGCGTAAGAATTCCGCATTTAGTTGTTTCTTTGGACAAAAAGTTGAATCTTGCCTGCATTGCGAATGCGATGTGGAGCAGAGTCGCCTCGGACCACGGCCTGCCGATGAACTGAAGACCTATGGGCAGCCCGCCCTTATCTTGCCCAACCTGGCATGTTAACTTGTTATCGCAATGTGTAGATTCTTTTCTGAAGAAGGTAGAAAATGTTTAGACATCTGTTACCATGACTGTTATCGCCGGCAAACCAAGGAAGTTCCCTGCTATCGAGTACCGGATCAACGCGGCTTTGATTGGAGAAAACAGAGCACCAAGTTAGGAATTAGATCGTCGCAAAAAACACGGAAATTAGGACGGACACAAGGTGGTAGACATGCAGCTTCTGGAACTGTTATCTGAATTCTGGTTTGTTAGTAGCTACCTCCGTTTATGTAGTCGAGTTCACCACTGTTTAGCGCGTCATCTTGTAGTGTGTAGGCAGTCACACTGCACAAGGGTTGATAATCTATGATGAACACTACTAGATTTTGTTGTGGGTATTGCAGGAGTGGTGAACTGAGAGTAAATACCCGGTCATCGGCGAGACGATGACATCTGCTGTCTTGAAGATCTCTTTGTGAAAGAACATCTGACGATTCCTGATAAATCCGTGGCCAGATATCAGATTATACTACCAACCATGAATAAATAGTAACAGAGCATTCAATGTTACTACAACGATCTCTTTAAATATCTGCGCACTATACCAAGAAGGTGATACTGCTATTAAAGGATACTAAAAAAGACTATGTTGCAAAATGATAGCGCACCGGAGTCGTTGTGAGTTCAGGTAAGCTCTGCTGCTGAATGACCCGTAGACAGCCAGCGCGACTCTCACGTCCCACCCGATCTCGGACCTCTTCCTGGCATAATTCACCCGGCATGCCAAGTCAGTTCAGCCACAAGTTGTACACATTTCAAATGCAAATGAGAATAATGGCAGCAAGTAATTTCAGTTGCTTACAGTTTGTCGAGATACTTTGCAAGCGAAGCAGTGCATTCTGATCCGATCGTCACGTAGTGCGCGAGCCGCATTTCCTCGATCTCAGGGACCGTCACATCCAGAGTCTTGCAGCCAAGAAATCATCACAAGAACAACTCAAAAAACCATCCTACCATCGGCAAACTTGAAGATATCATAGGAGTTCTTGACAGAACTGCCACCACAGGATCTTAACAATTCCTTACCTCCCAGCCGTACTGTGTTCGCAGTGTCTGAAGAGCTTTGTCACAGCAGCTTCTGATGTCCTCGGAACTGTCGTTAAACCACTGTAAACAAAAATTATTTTAGTAGTGTTAATGAGCTCACTGTGAGTTGAGGAAGCTTAAATAACATGGTGTCTGCTTGACTGGTGGAGGCACTCGTTACCTTTCCATATTTTGCTAGCCTGACATTGCTAATTGAGGGTGTCGACGTCAGCATAGGCAGATTCAGCTCAGGCTGCAAGACAGGGGCTTGTCAGTAATTCAAAAAAAAAACTTACTGAACGATGAATGCTGTGGAGGTAAATATAGGGAATTGAAGTAGCAAGAGCCGTTTGATTTACCCTCAAGTAAGATGGTTGGGACTGATCAACAATGGCCGAGTAACTGAAATTGACAAATTAAACAAGACACTTAATTCCTGTTTTACTTATCAGATCAGCAAGATTGACATCAGCAGTTTGTGTGTGTGTGTGAGAGAGAGTGGTCACTGACGCTACGACGGCGTCCTCCACTGTCCCTGCCAAGATCCCCGCCATCCCGACCGTCCAATTCAGTGGAAGAACTCTGGAAAATATTTCCAGCCGTGCACAGATCAGTGTCAAAGGTTTCAAAATGTTGATTTCACAACGGCGATGGTAGATAGTGCACGACGTACCCGGCGTTGGAGAGGCGTCCGGCGGTGGGCTTGAAGCCGACCACGCCGCACAGAGCTGCCGGCATCCGGACAGAGCCTCCTCCGTCGACGCCGAGCGCGACGGGGCAGAGGCCAGCGCAGACCACGGCGGCGGAGCCGCTGGAGGAGCCCCCGGCCACCTTGCCGACGTTGTACGGGTTCCTCGCCGATCTGCACCCATGAACGCCGTCAGCACGCGCACGAGGCATGGGGGTTACGAGGCATGACTCGTGGGGATGGCGTGCAGCAACGTACCCGTGGTGCGGGTTGATGCCGCTGGTGCCGGCGCCGAGCTCGTGCATGTTGGTCTTGCCGGCGAGGACGGCGCCGCACGCGCGCAGCTGCGCCACGCACGCCGCGTCCGCCTCGCACGGCCGCGCCTTCCCCAGCCACCGCGTCCCGCCTGCACATGCATTCAAACCGTCATCGTTGCAGCTTTCAGAAATCAGAAAAACGTCGACAGACCCCCAAATCATCCGTCCGTGACTGACTGAAATGCGAATGAAACCGTCTGAACCCTGAAACAAAATCATGCAGCAAACTTATTAAGGTGCGCTGTGCCGTCGATGCCGTTACCTGTCGTGGGGTAGGGCAAGCAGTCGATCTCGTCTTTCACCGCCACCAGCACGCCGTCCATTACTGACAGCGGTGTCCCTGCATGCGGTTCAGGTACAAAAATGGAAACTGTGAGTGAAAATCTGACAAGTGAGTGAAAACCAAATGGGTATACATGTCCATTAATTTCAAGAACGGTAACCAGTCCGGCAGATAGAGAGCCAAATATCTGGGAGCACACAAAAAGATACACCCAATCCAAACAGGGGCATAATTTCACCCGAAAAAAAAAACTGTAATTTTACTGTTCTAAGTAAAAAAAAAACTGTAATTTACTGACAAACACATTGGATATAAGTAAGCCAATGTGATGCGGCTCTTATGCTAGCTATTGTATACCAGTAATCGTGTATGTGCAAAGCATGTTTTGACAGTGCATAATTTTCTTCTCAGTTAACGGAGATCAGGATCTGTTCTGCATTTTCACGCACACAAGGTATTTCTTTCTTTCCTCCCTCCGTACCCACGACCACGAGGCTACATGACCTAACACGAAATCTGAGATCTCTAGACATAACTCCTGCTGGAGCACTGATTGAGCTGCAATCACATGCGCTAACAACTAACATATTGGTTGCATAATAAATGTTGCGATCTTCAGGACACGGGTAGAACAATCATCGCACAAATCCCAACTCGTTGCTAATAATACTACTGGTAGTGCAACACAGAATAGCCTGTCGAAATGAGGAGAATTTAGTTCGAATTTGAAGAGAGATGGTCCAAGCTAGATGAAAATATCTTAAAAATCCTCTAAAATTCCATTCCTTGAAAAACTAAGTGTGCCCTGTCACACTTGAAGCAATCAATCATTTCCCACTGTGCAAAACAGAATAAAAATCCCCCGGAATGCGACATTTGCCATGCTAAAGCTGTAGCCACTCGCAGCCCCTCGTTGTCTCCTAGACAACGACATGTAACCGATAACATTTATTCGACCAGCTCCCTTCCCTCGCCGTTCCGTTTCCTCTAGGATCAATCAATTTATCTACGGAATAAGTTTTTTCAACTAATAGGATGGATTAGTTTTGAGTTACCAGAGGTCAAAACTGAAAAACTCAAGCAACTTCTTGGTCAGTTTCTGGTTGTGATGTGTTCTTGGATGGGGTGTATGCCTATGTATTGCTTGGTTGGTACCAAGTGGGTGCCCAGTTTGGTTGGTGATGGGTTCATGTCAAAGCAAAAAAAGAGGGTAAGAACCAAGACAAGAAAGGGAAAGGTGATTTGTTGGTTGAGAACAGTTCATAGTTCATCCCTAGCTCTGTTGGTCCTTGGTTGAGGTAATTTATTGGATGAGTAAACGGTATTTTTGTTTCTGCCATAATGCTCTGTTTTCTATGCTTCCGATTGCGCCGTCGTGCTCTGTTTGATCTGATATAATTTGACGATGCGCCGTGTGAAAATATAAAATGCAGGTCTGATTTTTACCTGTCTGGTATCTGAGGGTGGACTCTTCGGCCTGCTTCAAGACGTCCTCAGGGTTGCAGCTGATGAAGAAGGCCATGTTCATGGTAGGGCCTGAGGACTCCTTCACTGCGGCCAGGAACCTCTTGGCCACCTGCAAAACACTGTGCCCTTGCTCATCCTCCATAATTCACTTACCAGCAGCCATACATCATGCAGTAATTAAGAGAGTGCAGGCTCAGCCTTGCATGGCCCCTCTACAGTTCACTAGCCAAGGACAGTACTACATTTTATGAGGAACGAATTACTGTTAATCCTAGGACTTTACTGCTGCCAATATGCCGTTTTTATTTATTTACTTTTGTGTCCAACAATGTGATTGTACCCGGTGGATGCTACATTTTGAGTTAATAAAAGTGCCGTTTATCAACAAATGAGGAAGGAATTACTGTGTGAACCTTACACCTGCTGTCAACAGCAGCAATGCATGCAAACCCAGAACGGACCTGGACAGGCGTGGTCTCTCCGGAGCTGTAGGCCCTGGAGAAGTCCATGATCGTCCAGCGCTTCAGGCTGGACTCGGCGGCGAGCGTCGACTCGAGGCGCGCGGGGAGGCAGTCGACAGCCTCCCGGACACGCTCCGCCGGCGACAGGCCGGGCTTGGTCAGGCTGACGTTCTGCTCCGGGGTGTCTGCATTGCGGCAACAGCAGCAAACGGTTTTTCATAATCAGAATCAATCAAGATGAAAGAAGGAATCCGGTGTTTGTCGGAGTGCAGTGCTGCCAGTGCAGCAGGGAGAACCTTCCCAGCGGTGGGTGGAGGTGAACAGTGGCGGCTCGGGGATCTCGGCCTCGGAGACAAGCTGCAAACAGAGCAGAGCAGAGCGTCAGAGAAGAAGAAGCAGAGCATTTCAGCAGAAAGTAAAAAACAGCACAGCAGAGTGAGAAAATAACTGTGCCCAAAGATTGTTGTTCTGGTGAAACTGTACTGATCAGTGCTTATTACGGCTGAACAACATCATCATCCACAGGCATGTGGAGGTGAGAATTACTGTAGAATTGCGAGGCTCGGGCAGGGGAAAAAAAAGAGAAGCGTTCATCGCAGGTGAAGCGCATGCATGCACCTTGTTGATGAGGTTGTCCTTCTTGAGGATGTAGAGCAGGACCCAGCCCACCACCGGCATCTCCAGGACCCACACGAAGATCTTCACCAGCATGCCGGCGACCCGCGGAGCTGGTCAACGGAATTCACAATTCAGAATTCAGCAGCAAGAAGAGAGGAGGACGAGTAATCCCATGAGACCATGAGTGAGCGAAATTGAGGGGGCGAGCCGAACCTTTGACATTGGGGCTGATGTAGAGCTCGGCGCTGCCGGGGCCGAGGTCGACCTCCGGCGCCGGCCGGTAGACCTTGGCCGAGGAGCCGAAGAGGCCCATGGCAGCAGCGGTGTCTGAGTCCCGAGGAGCCCAGGAAAGATAGAAAGGACAAGAGCGGTGTCTGTCTGGCAGAATCCCGAGGAGTCCCGAGAAAGATAGAATTGGCGGTTATATACTGCCGGGCGCCGATGAGGAGGAGGAGGAGGAGGACGACGACGACAACGAGGAGGGAGGGGAGGGAGAGAGGTGGTGGTGGTTTATTATTTACCGGAGGACAAAAAGATGAGCGATGGCGGATTGATTGAAAACTTCTAGACGACCGAGCGAGTGAAAGCGAGTCCTCCTTTTCTGGGTGGGGGCACGGGTGACGGGTCTGGGTGGGCGGAGACCCGGTTTGCTCGGGAACCGGAGGACGGCGGCGCCGCCGGCGGCCGTGGGATGCAAGGCAAGGTGGTTGGAGGGTGGAGCATGCATGGCTCCTGCGGCGGCGCCGGCGAGTTTGGGTAGGGTCAGAGTAGGAGCGGGAGGACTGGTTTGACTAGTCGGCCCGGCCCGGGCATGTGGTGTCAAGTCGGGTCGGGTTTGCTGCTACGGCCCGACCGGACCCGGGACCCGGGTCCCCTCTTACTTTTCCTCTTGTTGGAGATTTGGCGGGGACGAAAACGGTTGCGTGGTTCCCAACGGTAACTTCCGGCGAGGCCAAGGTTTGCGTTGCCTTGTGGATCACCATCAACCCTTCTAACCTTGATTTAAATATGTTTATCCTTATGTTTGTTTTCTTAACCTGGCAGCATCACTCTTTCTTGCAGACGTACTAAAGAATGTGTTAACGGAAATTTTCAGGAAATAAACTTCTCGAGGAATTCAAGGAATGAACTCAGTTTCGGCGTCACTTCAAACGCCATAAATGAAAAAATAATAAAAGTAATAATTTACCAGGGTTATGAGATTTTTATAACTAATTTCAAAGTCGTGTTGGGCACCAAGGAAATACTGATAATAACGGAATAATTTATCAATGAGAGAATTTCTAGAACTACGTCACTTTAGATGACAAGTACATCAAAATTATAACAACTCATGATAAAAAAATTTAGTCGCACGTATGCACAAGACGGACATATGCTTGGTCGATATGTTTTCTCGCCAAAAAAAAAAATTGCTTCGCCGATACGATCAAGACCATTGGTCTGGAACTGTATTCGCTTAATTGGCACAGCAGTTTCTAAGGCCCCCGTTTTATCTACGTCTTCCGTCTAAGAATTGCGTAATGCTTTGACAATAAATTTAACTAGCAAAATATAAGTAGCAAAATTTTGAGTAAAGCTTTGACAATAAATTTAACTAGCAAAATATAAGTAGTATGTCAGAAAAATAGTACCATTGGAAACTTGGTTCGAATATGAATCTGAACGTACAACCTTCATGACATATAACTTACATTTTACTAGTCAAATCGACGGCCAAACTTCGACGCGTAATAAACCCAGACCGGAGACAAATATACGCTTGGCCGATAGCGATCTTGGGTTCGGAACTATGTGGGCTTAATTGGTACGGCAGTTTCCAAGGTCACGATTTACCTACGTGTTCCGTCCAAGAACTGAGTGATGCCGGCCCGGCTGTCAAATCAAAGCTTGGTAGTAGTACCTAGTGCGTGGTCACTTTTCACTGTCTCGCAAAAAGGGAAAAACTGTAGTAGTACCGGGCAGAAATAAATACACAGCGGCCCCTAAAAGGACTAGACATTTTTTTCCTTCCTTTAATTCCATTGGACTTGAAGAGAAACTACAGTAGTATGTTTTCCAGCACCAACGGAAGGACTGATTCATACTTCTTCTTTCTTGCACTCAATTGATGCCTGGTGTCTGGCGACAGAACATTTATATCACAAAAATTACATCCGTCAGAAGCTGTGTTTTTCCCCCTCCGTGAATCCTACTAGATTCTGAGGGGAACCGAATATTTGGAGCTAAGGATTACTACTACTCCCTCCCTTCCTAAATATAAGTTTTTCTAGAGATTGCAATATGGACTACGTACAGATGTATATAGGCGTAGTTTAGAGCGTAGATTCACTCATTTTGCTCCGTATGTAGTGTACATTGGAATCTCTAGAAAGACTTATATTTAGGAACGGAGGGAGTACTTGGAAAAGCAATCCAACTCCTTGTCTCACCACAATTTTTTTTAATTTTTTTTACGAAAATTACTACAAATTTATAGACATGAAATAAAAAATAAACCAGGCCAAAACAAAGCTAACATACCTCCAACATCAATCCTACATTGCATGAATCAATAACCAATAAATGTTGCCAACTTCCCTAGAGTATAAAGTGTTTTCTTTTTGTGTGCGTGTGCAAAAATCACCACAAATTTGTCAGACATAAAATAAGAAGTGATCAGGCCAAACAAAACTAACGCGCCTCCTCCTACATCAATTCTAGTACTACTACTACAATGCATGAATCAGCAACCCATAAATGTTGCCAACCGCCCTAGACAATAAAATGGGTGGAATGCATGTACTCCCACAAGTCACAACCACACACACACAAAAAAAAAGACGTTCTAGAAGCTCATGAAAAAGAGGATACAAAAACAAACATGGATTGGAGCAGCAGCAACAACCAACTGTTCCAGCATGCAATTGATGTGCTTGCTTGCTTGCTTGCATGATCTGCATGGCATGGCATGCCCCCATTCAATTCCTCTCTTTCCCTTCTCCCTCCCATTCCATGTGGAATACGGGTCCTGCTAACTAACCTAAACACATTGAATAGCCACGGGGTTAGGGATGCATTAACTTGTTTCCCCCCAGATGATGATGATGATCATACGGTGCGGCGCGCTGTGCTCACCCGAAAAGGAGGCCAATCGATGCTCTCGTGTGCTGCTGAATCTTCCATCCTTCTTCTTCCATGCCAGGATTCCTATCCACCATTTATTGTTGCCTGTACATCCAGGCTGAGCCGCCCTCGATGTAGAGGACACTAGACGGCTGCGGTGCGCCCGTGGCCTTCCAATTGTGTAGAAATCATAATAGATTGTGCAGTTTAGTTGTGTATTGGTTTCCCTGGTTGTTACTCTGATAGTATTAGGGAGTAGTTGGTCCAGTTGGGGGGGTTTCCATGTCTGGACTATACGCCTAATAATATCTTGAGTTTCCCTAATACTACTGCTTGTTTGTTACATACATGCCTCTTGATGCCACAGTTTTTTATAGACAACTAATTTCGGTCAAGGATGTATTGGTAAACATGACTGCAGGAGCATCACCTGTGTTGTGGATGAATTGCGGCTGCCGGAGGACGATCTGATGTTAAACAGGACTGCAGGAGCATCACCTGAAAGCATGGGATGTTCATTCATACACAGACGAACTCTGGTGGCGGCGCAAAGTGTTGGTGGTTTCTGGATAATTCTCCCCATGCATCTGAAAAAAAGAAAGAAAAAGGTTCAGAATCAGTACATGATTCATCAACTGCAAGATCAACAAGATGGCATAATTCAATGACAGTTGACACTTGACAGTACAAGGGTTGGTCGAAGATCCTGAACCAGCCAATGCAACAACGTTATTAAACCTAAAGGTTGCATCAAACACCATGACTTGACAAGTAAATGGAGTTTTTTCTCTTGACAATAAAAAATTCACTTGATTTTTAAGAACAAAGGACCTGCTCAAGTTCGATTAGGTGTTAAGAAGCATCACAGGGTACAACCTGCTAAAGATTCCGTCTGCATGTACACTCTACATATGGTTAGACAGTAGCATTGTGTAGCGGTTGTATTGAGATTTTAGCAGCAGCTTCAGGCACAAGAGTTAAAGTGTACAGAATTACACAGTACAATAAAAGTACACCGATGGACAGTTCAATTTATAGAGAAAACTTGCAAGTGGCGATCCACAATACTGTATCAGCTGCCAAGGTGTGGATTACAACAGTCAGCTGCTTGTCGTTCCCCACTCAACAAGGTCAGAAAACATATATGGATACCTTTGTTCTGTGGATGTCACTATTGTAGCTGAGCACAGGGTTCTCAAGAAATATTTCATACATTGCCACAGAAAGAAAAAATCGGTATTAATCCACTAGTATAATGTGCTCAAATACAAAGTGCTCTCAGCTTCTAAGGGAGGTTTGGTCTTGCCCAAGTACTGTTGCTGAAACAAGCACAACAAGCTATCTCAATGTCAAGACCCCAAACATCTATGCAGGGCCAGTACTGATCAGTATAATGTGCTGAAATATGACAAATGTGATGAAACGATTACATTATGTGTTGAAACTTCTAAGAGATGCATGTCACAAGCACAGTAAACTATCTCAATGTCAAGACCCAAACATCAATACAGGGCCAATACTAATCCATCAGGACAATGTGCTGAAGTATGATAAATGGGATGAAACTATGGCATTATGTGTTGTAACTTATAAGAGATGCATGTCAAAATGAAAGAAGCCAATAACACTTCAGTTATGAACATAAAGTTGTGAATATACTTTTGGCCCACTTGCCAAACTGGTTCGAGACTATGCTGCAAAATCTGATATGGGTCAGTCTCGGCAACCATACTGCCGGTTGCAAAAAAGCAAAAGGGAAAAAACATTCTGACGGTTCCTAAATGAGTCACCGAGGAGGTGTCCTTCACATTTTCCAGGTATATGGACATCTTAGGTCCAAGTATAACTCAAGTCACAAATTTATTTTTATTTTATTCTGAATGCCTTAGCTTCATGTTTTTCAATTACAAGTGTGAGCCTCAGTTGTAATATTTGCTCCCGTGAGGGCTCAAACCCGGCTGAGTGGGAGCACTAAACAATGCCCCTACCACTGAGCTAGCACTCAGTCCACACTGGCATTATCAAGTCATCTCAAAACACTGAAGTGCCTAGTTTCATGCATACACTAGTATTAACATAAAACCTGCAAAAAAGTACAGCTCCGCCCCTTGTTTGTAAGGCGTCCTGCTTTAGACGCTTAAGCGATAGGGCGCCCTGGCAGCGGCCTTAGAAATATGTCCGCTTTAGGCACTTAAGCATTTGCTTTAGGCGCTTAGGGGCCGCTTCGGCGTCAGAGCGGTGATGCTCGCCTTAGGTCGCTTTACCGCCTTATAAACAATGGCTCCACCATTATACAACCTATAGTTGACATTTGACAGGCATTACAATTACAGTTACTCCTATTCAACAGAACAGCATGGAATCCACTACTCTACCCTTCCTTGGTAGAATAAGCTTACTTGATACTTCTTTTGGCAAGTTGTCGGAAGCAAATATCATCTCCAAGAAGCATTACTTCCAGAGACTGGGAGAAACAATATAACATATTAAGACGGAAATAACAGGACCCTTTTTTGACTAGACTGAACAGAGAAAAGATAAATTACTTTTTGTGAGGTCAAGATATGTCCCAGCATCTTGGATAACTTTTCACCATCTTTTGTCATGTACCAAGCTGTAAATTTGCATGGAGCTTCTACATATAACCCAAAATATAAGCTACTACCTCTGTCTCTGAACTGCAAAAACATCTTATATTAAGGGACAGAGGGAGTATGTTTATCTAAGCAGCAAGCAGCCTGCTGGTGAGCATATTGCCATATCAAAACTGTCATTCTACTTGCTAGTAATTCAAGTCACTAATATGTTCTTTTTTTACTCTGAATGCCTTAGCTTCATATTTTTCACTTACAAGCGAGAAACTCAGTTGCAATATTTGCTCCTGTGAGGTCTCAAACCCGGCCGAGTTAGAGCACTAGACAATGCCCCTACCACTGAGCTAGTGCTCAGTCCACACTGGCATATCAAGTACAGTATTACTAACATAAAACCGGCAAAAAAGTGCAGCTCCACCATTATACAGCCTATAGTTGACATTTGACAGGCATTACAATTACAGTTCCTATTCGGCAAAACAGCATGCAATCCACTAGTCTGCCTTTCCTTACTGGAATAAGCTTACTTGATATTTCTTTTGGCAAGTTGTTGGAAGCAAATATCATCTCCAAGAAGCGCATTACTTCAGGGGACTGCAAGGCAGGAACAATATATAGTATTAAGAAAGAAATAACAGGACCTTATTGTGACTTCACTGATAAAAAAGAGAGAAAGAATAAATTACTTTCTGTGAGGTCAAGATATGTTGGAACTGAATTCCCAGCATCTCCGATAACTTTTCACCATCTTTTGTCATGTACCAAGCTGTAAATTTGCATGGAGCTTCTACGCATAACCCAAAACACAAGCTATGTTTATCTAAGCAGCAAAGCAGCCTGGTGGTGGGCATGTTGCCGTATCGAAGCTATCCTTCTACTTGCTAGTGACTACATATATCAAGTTCACAATGCTTGTTGCAAAAGAGTTATGTACTGGTGATTCGGAACTGAGGAGTATTAGCACATGGCCACGTATTATAGTCTTCTTAGCCTGAACCTCCGCATGAACAACTTCCGTCCCTAAAATGGTGGAATTCCTTGGTGTCCCTGACAATTATCTCTCTGCGAACTATCTTAGAAATCATACTCAATATACCGTGACAGCTCTGGCAAGTGTACTGGTTCTTTGTGACAAAAATAGAGGTGCCAGGTGTGGTATTGATGAGACCAAAAGCGACAGCTAGTCTTTCACTGTGGCCACATAAAACGTCATCCTTGGATACTTCTTTATCTTCTAAAGAATAAGATTCAATAGGATCAAAACCAGATGCTTTCATCCTCTCATATATGCTATGTAGAACAGCATTTATTTCTTTGATCTGCGGGTGCGATTCATCACCTGTAAGAAATGCATGAATATCTCCTTTAACCTCAACCCAGCTACACCCATAGTCTTGCTCCAATCCCTTCTCTCGCATGGTTTTTCTCACTCTAGCCACTTCAGCCCATTTGCCAGCATCAGCATATAAATCAGACAAAAGAACATGATATCCAGCATCATTAGGTTCCAACTCAAGGACAAATTTGGCAGCAAGCTCCCCAAGTTCAGTATGCCGGTGTATCCGACATCCGTTCAACAAGGCTCCCCATACAGCAGCATCTGGTGTGATAGGCATTCTATTTATGAAGTCGTAAGCTTGTGTTAATCTCCCAACACGGCTCAGTAAATCCACCATGCATGCATAGTGCTTGAGATTTGGAACAATTGAGTATTCCTCAGTCATGCGGTGAAAAAGTTCCCAACCTTGACTAACCATTCCAGCCCTACTGCAACCACACAATAGAGCAACGAATGTAACTTCATCCGGATGCTCTCCAGTTTCTAGCATCTCGTTGAAGAATGATAAAGCAATATCTCCATGTCCATGAGCAACAAAACCAGCAAGCATGATATTCCAAGATACAACATCCTTTTCACCATGCGCACTGAACTGTGCCCAAGCATAGCCTGTATGGCCACATTTCACATACAAGTCCAGAAGAGCATTGGGTACATAACCTTCAGATGCCAGACCTCGCCTTAAAACATGTGCATGAATCTCTTTACCATACCTCAAAGATCCAGTAGCAGCACAAGCAGCAAGAGCAGCGATGAAAGTAACAGAATTGGGTTTTACATCTGCCAGCATATGCCGGAAACAGAACAGAGCCTCAAAGCACTTATGGTTAAAGCAAAAGCCCGCGATCATTGAACTCCATGATATTACATCCTTTTCAGGCATGTACTTAAAAACTTCGATCGCTTTATCAATGTGCTTGGACTTTGCATACATTTCAAGGAGTGCATTTGCAACTACAATGTACCTGATGAATCCCCTGCTCGTAGCAATCTCATGCAGCTTGATTCCAACATCTACTCGCCCCAAGGAAGCACAAGCAGCAAGAGCGCTTGCTACAGTGAAATCATCAGGACTAACATTATTTACTTCCATCAGTGCATACATTTCAAGAGCTTTGATTGGGAAGCCGTTTTTCTCATACCCTGATATCATGGCTGTCCATGACATGGCATCTCTGGTCTCCATTCTTGAGAATATCGTGCATGCTTCCGCCATCCTCCCAAGACTAGTATACATCTGAATCAAAGAGTTGCAGTACGCAACATCAGTGGCAAAACCTCTTTTTACTGCTAACGCATGCATTTCCTTTGCAAATTCAAGGTCAGACAGCAATCCGGACGCAACAGTCACGCTGGTTATCGTCATGAGATTCGGCTGCACCTCATTCTCCAGCATGTTCAGAAATAACTCCAGCCCCGCCTCCCTCTCATGATTCTCGAAATGCCCAGCAATCATGGCGTTCCAAGAAATGCAGTCCGTCAAGGCCATACCGTCAAACACCTTCCGTGCAGCCCCGACGTCCCCGCACTTGGCATACATGGTCACGAGAGCATTGAGCACGTCGACCTCGACCCCGAACCCAAACCTCAGGACATGGGCGTGCACCTCCCTCCCCATCCTCAAGTCGGGGACGCCCCCGCAGGTGCGCAGCACGCAGGGGAAGGTGTAGACGTCGGGCCTGACCCCGGCCCAGAGCATCCGGTGGTACAGGTCGAGCGCCTCCTCCAGGAACCCGGCCTTGCCGTAGCCGCCCACCATGATGTTCCAGGAGAAGACGTCCCGCTGGGGCATTTTGGCGAACACGCCCCAGGCGTGCCACGACTCGCCGAAGCGGACGAGCATGCTGAGCATGGTGTTGCCGAGGCGGAGGCCGAAGGTGGGGTGCGCGGCGTCGGCGTGCTCGCAGGCGCGCATCCCGGCGTCCGCGGCCCGGCGCCACTCGCAGAGGTGGAAGAGCGCCACGTATGCGTCCTCGTCGGGCGGCTCCGGGGAGGACTCGAGCAGCCAGAGCGCCTGCGGCAGCTGGCCGTGCACGCAGAGCGCCCGCAGCGCCGCGCTCGTGTCGGAGGCCGCCGTCGACGAAGGCGGCGGCGGCGACGGCGAGACGGCCACGCGGGTGGTGGAGGAGGAGCTGAGGCGCCTGCTCCGCGGGGCGAGGTGGCGCGCGGCGGGCGGGGAGCGGGGCGGGGCGAGGAGGAGGAGGGGAGGGTTCGGTCGCGACGTGGCCGTGGGCGGAGGAGGCATTTTGGGGGGGGGGGGGGGGGGGGGGGGGCGGTGGTGGAGGACGAGGAGGCGGCGGGCATGGCCCCGGGGTTTAGCGGAGGTTTGGGGGAGGCGGTGGCGCCATGGTGGCCGCTTGCTTCCGTAGCGCGAATGGATAAGCAGCCGGCTGTGAGGAGGGAACCGAGGTGATTAACGAAGCTCAGAAAAAAGGAAAGTTAGCGGTCACCCGCTGGAAATCCCTTTTCAAAACCTTTCCCCATGCTGGACAGCTGCCCCAGCCCCTCTCATAAATTTGAGATTTTAGACTTTATGCAATCAAAGTTTTATAAAAGGATAAATTGTTGTCTGACCTGGGCGGCACCCGCTACGATGCCCTCGCTCGGCATGATCTGCGTCGTACCACATCCGCCATGACCGCGAGGGGAATGTATCTGGTGCACCAAGGCAATTGGTGCTACCGGTGCACCGATCGCCTGTTGCACATTCAAAAATGTTTGAAAAAATTCGAAAAAAATTAGTGTATCGACACAACATAAGTGTATGTTGTCACAAAAATTCAAATCAAAATTCAAAACAATGCTCAAGATACAAAACTGACAAATTTGACCTCAATGTGCTAATGGGCCAAAACTGAAGCTCAACTTGTATTATGTACGATTCTGTGTCAAATTTGTTATTTTTGTATCTCGAGCAATGTTTCAAATATTGATTTAAATTTTTGTGACAACGTACATTGATGTTGTGTCAATGCACTAGATTTTTTTCGGACTTTTTTAAACCTTTTTGAATGTGCAACAGGCGATCGGTGCACCGGTAGCACAAATTGCCTCGGTGCACAAGATACGTCCCCTGACCGCGAGCTCTAGAGTGGCGTGTGAGAGCCTCTCAGCGGAGCAGAAGCACGAGTTGGCCGGGCTAGCGGCCGACTGGTAGGCCCCTCGTGCGCGGCGGACAGATGCTGGCTTGCCAGCGAGCTCGCCGGAGGTTAGTCACGAGGACTAGACGATGGAGGAGGTGTCCGACGACGGGTCGACGCCCCGCCCACGCTCAACGCTACCATGGCAGAAGAGTGGCCGGCGACGGTAGTGTCGGCATTCCGACAAACGCTGGAGGGCCAATGCTACAACCTTCGAATCCTCGACGAGCACCGGCTAATAGGGGGCAAATCACTGGCAAGTAGGCGAATGACAATGTCATCACGACCATGGTCGCGGAGGATCCAGGCTTCCTGGATGTGCAACGGGCCTTGTACCAACGGGCCTTGTACTCTCCAACTCTTCCCATCCTACAACTTCATTTCGCAAGGCTCACGGCCATTGAGCTTGCCGGACATGGGGAAGACAGGCCATGGAAAACAGACGCCTCCATGGCTGGTGAAGATTTAGACAAGGTTAAAAAAGTGTCGTCCTCTTTTATTTAGTTAAAATATATATGTCGACAATGTAATGAAGTTGGTCCAGTTTAAAGAAAAATCATTCGGTTTGCATGAAAATCGTCCGGTTTGTTCAAATTCCATTTGACATGTATGTGATGTTTGAGGTACATGATTGGATGATCCGATCCCATATCAGTGTCTGTGGACTTATACCGTGTTCGTTTTAGGTGTCGCATCGGAGATGCCCTTAATTAGTGGTCATCCACTGGGAAGAACATGGTCAATGTGGCATGCTGGAGAGCTTCTCCCAACCTAGGGGCGGAGCCAATTAAGGACACTCTCCACCAAGAGAAATTTGATTCTCCCCACTAATCCCTAGCGGATCTTGTTACTCTTGGGTGTTTGAGCTTCCTAGACGGTTGAGGTCACCATGGAGCCATAGTCCATTGTGGTGAAGCTTCGTGGTGTCGTTGGGAGCCTCCAATTAAATTGTGAAGATTGCCTCAACTTTGTTTGTAAATGTCCGGTCGCCGCCTTCAAGGGCACCAATAGTGGAATCACGGCATCTCGCATTGTGTGAGGGCGTGAGGAGAATACGGTGGCCCTAGTGGCTTCTTGGGGAGCATTGTGCCTCCACACCGCTCTAACGGAGACGTACTTCCCCTCAAAAGGAAGGTACTTCGGTAACACATACTCGTCTCCACCGGCTCCACTCTTAGTTATCTCATCTCTTTACTTGTGCAAGCTTATTTAGAAACATTATAATTGTGCACTCTAGGAGGCTTCTCACGCCCTCACGATTCTGGACCATTTGATCTATTCCCGGGCGTTTTTTGGTGGTTGGATCAGCTTCTCAGTGAAACACTTCCCGCAGCTTTTTTTTGAGACAAACACTTCCCGCAGCTGGGCTTGACCCTCTGATCGCCATCTCCAATGGGCCGCTGCTCCTGGAACAAAATCAGCGTTCTCTGATTAATTGGGGCCGCGGGGGGTATGACTGAAAAATAGCCTGTGGGCCTAGCATTTGACAAAGCCCACCGAGCAACTCAACCGTTACTGGAGATGGCGATCGGTATGCTCAGAAGGAAAAAAAACATCCAGTCCAATCTAAGAGAGACATGGCGATCGAGCGAACGGAAGATCGCCCTCTTGATCGGCCGGAAAACGTGGAGCGAAGCAATGCGGGAGTGAGGATGTGGATCTCCTTGCACACCTCGGCAACTGAAGCGGTAGAAACATGCGAAAAAAGGGACCGCGGAATCAGATCGATGGCCGATCTGCCGGCATTGAAGAAAGCATTCAAGTATCAGTTCATGGTTGCCTTCATAGCGGTCGATGTCCGCCACTCGCGGTGTTGATTAGTGGAGGTACGTTATTGCTTTGGCAGCCTACACCTGCTTGAGTTCGTGCGCCTGTTTAATACGTATATAATTATATATCCGTCGCCCCGTGCTCTCCCGTTGTTCGGGCAGCAGAACCAAACATCTTCTCCACCAACCATGTGGCCTTCTCACTATGGGTTCTCATCATTATTTCAAGCTTCCTCTTGTGCAGATCCGTCCATGTCAATCTGGCATCCTTCTGTCTTCTCCCTTGTTTGAGATTTCTTGATGCACTTTCTAATAATCTCTTGAGAGAGTGTTACCATTAGGGCCTGCCAAGTGTTTGATACTACTCTACTTGTTTTGGGCGATCGAATCTGTTTTTGGACTGTCCTTCAAGTCCAGGTTACACCTTCCCCTCTACCCCTTTTAAATCTCTCTTTGGGTTCAGGTTGATGTGAGTTGAGGTAGTTCTGGTAGCAGTTGGCGTGGACCAATTAACAGGCACTACAGCTACTATTTGCTATTTCCATGCACTTTTTTTAATAATATTAGTTACTTGATGAATCATGTGGTTATTCCGGTTATGACTTGTGAAAGGAAAATATTGAGCGTGCTACTGAACATAAAGCAGGTGAGCATTCTCTACTATATTGACATTTACACCTAAAATAGTTTATGAATTGATTCAGGTACAGTTGAAAATTCCGTGAAATGTCACCATGGGTGAGAATAGCTACTGCATAAAAAATGCACAGCCACTGAAAATGCATATACATTTTGTAATGCTCAATTATTGTTACTGTAGAGTTAGCCGAGCTTAGACAGTAGATTACACATTAGCAATGTGTAGCTATCTGCTCAAAGAATATTACTCCATCTGAAACTATTACTAGAAGTATATGCTTTTTTTGACAGAGGTCGAAGACATATTTTGGTCTTTTAAAAAAAGACATATTATGGTCATACTAATCTATTTGCATCGTATTCTTCTACATATCATGAGACAAATGTTTACTTTTTGCCATATAAAATTTATTTTCATTCTACTAATATGTGTTAATGTTATATGAAAATTTTAGCCTCATATGGTGCATTATTATGCCATCCTGTGTCCAGTATGTGACCGGTGATAGTTATCATCTTTTTTATTATATATTCTGAGTTTCTGACTATATTGTCCATCTTGCAAATGATATTACCTACTCTATTGGACTTTCTCTCCTGATTGTGAGCTTTACTTTTTTGTACGTGGTGCAAGGTGCATCAACTGCTGATCGGTAGAAAATCCAGTTTGGATCTTAATTGACTCGTGGGAGTCACCCCTTTCCCATGATGACCTATTTTGGACAGCCTAAATGGAAGAACTTGTGGCTACAGATCGACACGGCTCCTTGTACCACACATGTTAGTGTCATTTGATTTCCAACCTAATTAAATTCCTTCTTTAGGAATCTTCGTCCATGGATGTAATGCTCTCAACAATCGAGCAGATTGTTTATTATTTTTTGCTGTTGAAGATGGTTGTCACTCGGGTATAAACCAGTGAGGATTTCATGGCTTTAAATCAACATTTAAACTTTTTAAAATTACATGTACATGTTTGTTTTCTGCTGTTGATTGTCATCTTATTAGCAGTTTCTTTTAGTGATACTAGATTGGTGTGTATGTTTTCATAACAAGCCAATTTGTATTGACCACTTACGAACTGACTGATGGTACTAATCCAACCAAAATCAATAAAATTCATATCTCCTCTGCCAACAAATAGGTAATATAAATAAATTGGGATTGTGTACGTCGCAAAAACTCCCTTCCAATACATTTATCAAGTACCCATTAAGAGTCTACATTAAGGCCATTACATTCTTCAGGGGCGGAGCCAGACCGAAAATTACCCGGTGTCCACATAGAAGAACACATGTCTACATGTCATACAATAAATGACCTACACACTAAATCAATGGATTTTTATTAAGCAAGTGCAAATTGGACCCGGTGCCAGTGACACCGGCTAGCTGTACATAACTACGCCCCTGACATTCTTGCAAAAAGCTAGGTCTAAGTAACTGAGTAATGTAACGGTCGAGTTTTTGCAAATTTAAGTTTCATTTTTCTTTTGCCCCTATGGCCCTGTATACAAATATAATATTATGTAACTGTCAAAATAGACGGGTGCGGCAATGCGCGCCGGCGATGATCTAGTTTGTGTTATATCCTTGCTTGCTTGTGTGCTTTTGGTTGTTGCATCATATAGGTTGTCCACCTAGCTGCATATCTAGACAATCTACTTTGATGCAAAGTTTAATTTGGTTAAGAAAAGCTAAAAATTGTTAGTTTCCTATTCACAACCCCCCCCCCCCCCCCCTCTAGTCAACTATATCGATCCTTTCACTTGCATTTTGTAAATAAATTGGTTGAATTTTCAGAAATTTCAATATGAACTTCCAACAAATCATAATAAAAGATAAACAAAATCTAGGTTGAGCTTCCAAGAATCATGCCACATGAATCTAGGTTCAACATTCACAAATTTCAACATGAACTTCCAACAAACATGACAACAATATTTTGAAACCAAGCTTTCATAAATTTCATCACGAACTTCCAACAATCATGGAACAAGATTTTTGAATTTTAAATATGCACTTCAAGCAATTATGACTCCTTTTTCACGATTGAGCTCACTCCAAGATGAGTTTTTATTTATTTAACAAAAGAGTTAGCTCCCATAAAATTGAACTTCCAACATTCAAATTTAGCTTTCGAAAAAAAAAGAATCACATGGTAGCCATATTTATACAATTTTGAGCTCTGTGTACTTCATGCAGTTTCAAAAATACGACTCATGACTTCAACAATAATTGTAAAAAGGAATAACACACACACACACACACACACACACACACACACACACACACACACACACACACACACACACACACACACACACACACACACTCCTTGCGCATTGGCGGCTGTTCTACTAGTAGCAAGGAGTGTGATGACGCCGTCGTGGTTGTGGTGCCAAAAAGCGAAAATAATAAGTGGTGAAAGGAGAACAATATGATAGTTGAATGGTGGTCAACCATCTCCGATTGTTGTGTTACGGGGGCCAAGGCTGGTCTCCATATTTTTACACCCTTCTAGAAATTTTAGCTTTTAAACTTCATGCGGTCGAAATTTCAAAAACACGAATCAGGTGTTGAACAAACTCTAATCCCATCCATGATCCAGCTTCTTCATGACAAATGGTAGCAAATGCATGAATGGTCAAGCTACTACCCATTTCAAATAAATTTAACGCTCCTTCAGTAGCACAACATATGCATGTTGTAAGATAGTACTACTCCTTCTATAAACTAATAGAAGACGTTTTACATCTGAAACGCCTTCTGTTACGATAGAGGAGTAATTTTTTTCTTCTCGGCCTTTTCATCGAGAACTTGGGGGGGCGTCATCATCCTGGCGCTCCGAACAGAATCTTGTAACGCACGGGCCGCCATGGGGTTCACCTCGCCGATTTATTTGTTCCTGCGTCTCTTTGCACCGGCACACGCCTCTCGTGGGCGTACGCCCGGGGAGTATGATTGGCAGGCAAGTGTTGCACGGTACCTGAGACAGTTCGACAGGAAAGAGTCGATGGGCTAGGAGTATGATGGGCTAGGCGTGTGCATGAAAGGAGGGACGGGTATGGATGAGTGGGCGCATACGGCAAGTATGATTGAAGAACGCACGCGGAGAACGTTGTGTCTCGTACTTGCTACCAGACGGGGTGCTGAGCAAGTGCGTGTCCGCCCACCAGGAGCAGGAAAAAGGAAAAAGGAAACGCAACAATGGTTTGGATTTAGAAAGACGATCATTGTCAGAAGAAAAATAAAATCAAAGCTTCAAAAATGGTTTTGAAAATAACTTTTTTCGAGCATCAGTTTTTTTTTTTGCCACACCTTCCATGAGTGCCAATGTTTGCTTAAAGAACAAACATGTTTTTGGAATTCTACTGTTTCACTCGGCTCAAATGAGCTTGAGCTTAGATAATCCGTGTTTCGTTGTCGCCTTGTTGTTGTGTTGGTCTTCATTAATTAGTCTCCGCAATCAGAATGAAAATCTTTGTCTAGGTCATCCTGACCACGCGTGGCAACGATTCACGTGAGGATGCTTAGCCTTTCTTGAAGGTTTTCTAGTGGAAGAAGTTGACTTAATCATTACTCTCATATTGTAATGGTTCGACCGTGGTATCATATTTGCTTGTTTTCTTTAACATGGCACAGACGCAATCGCTCATATACACGCGCATACACTCATCTCTATGAACACACGCACGCACATCCTACTCCTATGAGCACCCCCAAAGTCTTGAAATTTATGAAGTCACCGTAGGCACCTCGTCGTCGACGGAAACGTCTCCTCCCACTGAATGCGCATCACCGAAAAACTTAAAATAAATCCAAAAATAATTGCAAGCACCAGGATTTGAACCCCTGATGGGCTGGGATACCACAGTCCCTCTACCCATCCAACCACAACCCTAGTGGTTTCATATTTGCTTGTTGATGAATGTAACTTTGTTGCCTTGCGTCGACTATAATAAAAAATACGTAGTATATGCATCATAATGATAATGGGTGGTTTCAACCTCCTTTTAGAGAAAAAAAACAAATGCATGTTTTTAATTGATCATAAGCGCCCGACGCCAGATGTTGCCGTCGCGCACACATGATGAAAAAACCTAGCCTCACCGTTCGAAGGAGGCAGTAGGAACCTATGCCGGAGTTCCGTCGACTTCATCCTGACAAACAAACTCAAGGCGCTCGAAAGATCGGCTCGATGAAGCGCGACCATCCGCCCGAGCCCCGCCTCTACGAGGACTTATAAAGATGCTAACCTAAACCGCTAGTCGGAGCGAAGGTGTCGGGATTCTCCTGCTCGTCACCGGTCACCAAAGCGCCAGGCAAAGGAAAGACAAATCCATGCATGGGCTCGACGATGGAGCTTGAAGAGGACGAGTTTTCTTCGCCTAGCCACCACTTCAGTGAAGGGGAAGGGAGATATCCTTCCTTTTGAGAGCATCTCCAACACGCGCACAAAAAGAGCTCCACACACTAAAAGTTTGTTTTTTTGACGCCGGACTGCTCTAGCAGAAGTTGTAGCGCTAAAAGTTTTTAGACGCGCGCGCTGAAAAACGCTATCGCGCGCAGCATATTCGGGGCGCCGGATTGCGTGCGCTTCACAATTTGCACTGTCTGCTTTTTGGGCGCGCGTTTTTGGACGCCTGCTAAACTAAAGTTGGTCCCGGCGCATTAAAAACGCTACAGTGGCGCGCTATAACGTTTATTGGGCGCGAGATTTTTGTGCGGCTGTTGGAGATGCTCTAGTTTAGTTCATCCGTCTCTGCCACAACAGTCAACAGTTGGGCACAGCAACCGCATGCATAGAACAACTTTCATGTTTTTTTTTCTTTAGATCAAGAACCTTGAGGGTTAAGCGGGCATACGAAATGTGCATGGACGGAGGGTGTGAGTGGATGAGCGACAGCATCGCATGTATGAAGCAGACACGCGGAGAACATTGTGAAAAATCGTATTCTGAGAGAGTTACCTGCTGCCGTGACGTGAATAACTTGCGATTTGCTCGTAAACACAGTCTCACGTCTCAGTGTGGTTTACGTAACCGCAGAAACCACAAGCATATGAATCGCAACCGCCTATCATATGAACACTATTTTATGTATCTAAACATACTCCTTCAGTCTCATAATATAACAACGTTTTTGACACTAATGCAAATACCCGGACTGTACGTTTGATGTATGAGATCGAGCACACGACAGATGAAGAGCTAGAAGATCAACAAAAGACTTAGTAATCTCATCAATCAGATACAATAATGGCAAACCCCAACTAAATTAAGCAAACCTAGCTACAGACTCGATCACTCGACCAAAAGACGTAGTACGTACGTGACCACTAGAAATCCTTATTGCTGGGTGGTGTCGCTGGAAGTGGATGGAGGATCGATGGCGGAGAAGTTGGGCACGGGCACGGGGAAGCGGTGGATCTCGTCGGCCCAGGGGTTGCCGGCGACGTCCCTGGGGTTGGCCGGGTTGACCGACCGGAGCGCCCTCCACACGGCGCTGTTGCACTTGAACCCGGAGCCGAAGGCGATCTGCCAGGTGCGGTCGCCCTTCCGGATCCGGCCCTTGGCCTCGGCGTAGGCGAGCTCGTACCACAGCGAGCTGCTGGAGGTGTTGCCGAACCGGTGCAGCGTCATCCGCGACGGCTCCATGTGCCACTCCGTCAGCTGCAGGTTGATCTCCATCTGGTCCAGCACCGCCCGCCCGCCGGCGTGGATGCAGAAGTGCTCGAACGCCAGCTTGAAGTCCGGGATGTAGGGCTCCACCTTGGCGTTGAGCAGCCTCCTGGCCGCCAGCGTCGCGAAGAAGAGCAGCTGCTCGCTCAGGGGCAGCACCAGCGGCCCCAGCGTCGTGATGTTGGTCTTGAGCGCGCCGCCGGCGATGCCCATCAGGTCCTTGGACAGCGACACCCCCCGCTTGCCCGACTCGTCCTCCTGCTGGTACACGCACCCGAACGCCTTGTCGTCCGCCCCCTTGTGCGTGCGCACCGTGTGCACCAGCTGGTACTTGGACCGCCGCCGCGCCGACCGGCGGTTCGACAGCAGGATCGCCGCGCCGCCCATGCGGAACAGGCAGTTGGACACCAGCATCGAGCGGTCGTTGCCGAAGTACCAGTTGAGCGTGATGTTCTCCATGCTGATCACCACGGCGTACGTGCCGGGCTGCGCCTGGAGCAGGTCCTTGGCGAGGTCGATGGCGATGAGCCCCGCGCTGCACCCCATGCCGCCCAGGTTGTAGCTCACGATGTTGCCCCGGAGATTGTACTTGTTGACGACCATGGCGGAGAGCGAGGGCGTGGGGTTGAAGAGGCTGCAGTTGACGACGAGCACGCCGATGTCCTTGGCCTTGACGCCCGTCTTGGCGAACAGCTCGTCCAGCGCGCCGAACATGACCAGCTCGGCCTCTTTGCGCGCGTTGGCCATGGAGGGGTTGGGCGGGAGGTTGAGCACGGCCTCGGGGAGGTACGTCTCCTCGCCCAGCCCGGAGCGCTCCACGATCCGGCGCTGGAACTCGACGTTGTCGTCGGTGAAGGTGCCGAGCTTCTCGGTGCAGTCCATGAAGCGGGCGCGGCTGCACTTGCGTTCGTCGTCGGGCTTGTAGCAGGCGAAGTCGACGAGGTAGACGGGGCGCGGGCGGGTGACGAGGTAGGCGGTGCAGGCGGCCACGAGGAAGGCGAGGCAGGCGAGCAGGGAGCCGAGGCTGTGGTGGAGGACGCCGGCCCAGAGGTCGGCCAGGTCGTGCATCGTGAAGGTGGAGAGGTGCGCCGCCACGAGCCCCGGCAGCGGCGCCACCGCCAGGTACGCGCCGTGCGTGATCAGGTAGTGGTACCCGAGCTTCACGTACTTGAGCTTGACCGACCGCGTGAAGTCGCCGCGCGCCGGGGCGGCCGGCGCCGGATCGGCCATCGCGGCGGCCCGGCGGCCGGAGGAGGAAAGGTTGCCTATGGTGGCAACGCAAAGATCGTCTGGGGGGGAGAGGCCGCCGGGAGCGGGGGACTGTCCCGACGGATCGCGGGGCTCGGCGTGGGTTTCGCTCTGGGGCTGGGGCTGGGGTTTGGAGTGTGCCGCCCTGGCCACGCAGACGCGGGCTTATATAGATGGGATGGGACGACCGGGCCGGACTGCCAATCCAGTCCTGACGGAGCTGCAGCCCCAGAGACCTGCAGAGGCACGACACGACACGAAGGAGCTGGAGTTGATTGATTAGGCCACCAACCTACTAATGAAACCTGAACTTCTGAAGTTGTAGTAGTAGGTTTCGGAGATGAGCGGATCACCGGACGCGTTACGTACGTACGTGAACGTGATCGTGACCGCGACGGGCACGAGGAAACGCAGCTGGGTCGGGTCGGGTCGCAACGGGATGCCACCACGCACGCACGCACGAAACGGAGGCCCGGCCCGGCACGGCACGGCGCGTGCGTGCGTACGTGGCGGTCACAGGCAACCGCGGGCCGGGGGGCGCTCGATCACGCTCCCGGCGTGACCGGCCGGCATGGTGACCACGAACGGCCAGCGGCCGGGGCGGCGAGAAAGAGGAACCACCTAGCTAGGGGGGCGAACGACCCCCACGCGATGTGCCGTGCCGCTGCCGCTGGTCGCGCGTCGGGGCGCGAGGGAGCCGGGGAGCGGCACGAAGGTGCGCGCGCGGGGCGCACATCTCGCCGCCACTCTCGGGGGCGCGGTTTCCTCCCGCCTTCGGTGCACCGGACGTACGCACGTCACGCTCTTGTCCCGACTCCCGGTCGCGCAAGGTTTTTCCACGGGACGGCTGGGGTTTGGGCCGGTGGGGTGTCGGGTACCCGGATTTTCCATCCCTTGGGCTGACCGAACCTGGTCGCCGGTGAGTCAGCCGTCAGCGGCTCGCGTGAAAAACCTGGATGATTTCGCGATGAGATAACAATAACAAGCGATATTTGGCGCCGTTTGATGACACGTTGCTTTCCTCGCGCAGGCAAGTTACAGTTACTGATCGTCGCTGTCGCGCCGGAACCGTCCGGCAAGCTCCCTTCCCGCCGGCCCTCTCTGCTTTCAGGTGAGTGTGAGATGTCAGAGTCTCTCTTTGGTGTTTTTTAGTAGCAGCAGGTCTCGCCGCAATGCACGCTGACCTGACCCGTCAACGGACGGACTACGTCGATCTATCCAAGACGTGAGCTGACCGGTGGCCAACAAGGAAGGAGGAAGCATCGAAGACGAACTCGCAAGTCGGGTGCTCGCGCAGATCAGCCAGCAAACGGAACGGCACGAGCCCGCTTGGTCAATGCAGACTGATTAGATATAAGATCATCTACGCCCGCCGGCACCAAATGTGACTGGGCGCCTCAGCGGGCAACGACCGGTCCTCCTCCTGCTCCTTCTTTTGCTTAGCATCCTTCTCCTGCTCCTCCTTTTGCTCCGCGTCCTCCTCCAATCCACCGCGCGACCGGCGGCGATCCGGGCTTCTCGCCTAGCTCGGATCTACTTAAGGAGTTGCAGTCGGCGCTCCGACGTTAGATAAGGTAACTCCTGACTCGTCGGCGTGGTGGCGGATGGACGGTGAGTGAAATGTGGAGGTGACGGCGATTCAAAAGTGGATGGGACGGGTAGGGTTTTGATGCGAGCGTCCGACTTAAGTAGCCGGGCTAGGGGCCTTGCACAGCGCGTCGGAGCGCCAACACGCCGCGCCATCTGTCCGTCGGAGGAGTCGAGCTTCGGACCGCCGGGTTTCAGACTATTTTTCTATGGGACCCGACCGTCAGTCCGACGCGGCGGACGCCCCCGGGCCTCCCCCTATCCGTCTCAGATTTGGGCTGGATATGAGGGCTGCTAGTTAATCCGGACATTTGAGACCCGTTTGAGAAGCCCGTACGGGTCGTATTTTTTCGACCACCAACAGATTACTACAAACTCAATGTGGACGCGGCCGTGTCACGCCCAGGTACGTTTGGCGCAGTTGGTGTGGTTTGCAGGGATGAGAGAGGTTTGTTCATGGGAGCGTCAGCTCTCGTTTTCAGAGGACTGCACAACCCCCAGGTGCTAGAAGCACTAGCTGTTCGGGAGGCATTAGCACTTTCAGAAGATCTCTATATCAACCATTTACTTGTTGCCTCCGATTGCAAGGTGGTGGTAGATGCAATCAGACAGGGAAGCTCAGCAGAATTTGGAGCCATTGTCGAGGAAATCAAGGCTAGAGCAACTACCTTTATTTCATGTTCGTTTACTCATGAGTATAGGACCTCCAATACGGAGGCCCATAATCTCGCAAAGCATGCGTTATCTTTAGGGTTTGGCCTACACACTTGGCTAGGACAACCCGGCGATCTTCTTTTTGTACCTATGAACATTATGATTCAGTAATAAAGCTTTGTGAGATTCTCAAAAAAAAAAAAAAACTCATTTGAGGGGGGTTTGAGGGAGCCCGGCCATAGGTGCTCTAAGAGTGAAAAGGGAAGCAGGTTGCCGGCGTCTGGTGAGGTTTGGTGATTAACCATGGCTTGTTCCGACAGAGACAGCGCCTTGCGTGCTGCTCAGCAGCCAAAAGTGAGAGTGAAACGGGCATGTCAGGACGTGTGTGGCTTCCTTGCGGTCTCAGCAGGTCTCTCGCCGCAACACGCGCTGACCGGACGTGTCAATGCAGAACCTGGACGGACCGATTATACCTGCAATGTCCAACACGTGAACTGACCACGAAGACGAAGGGAGGGAAGGAGGAAGCAGCATCCAAGATGACTCAGGCGCTTGCGCAGCGTGGACGGCCTTCTGCTAAGTGATGATTGGTCAATGCAGAATCATCAGATCAGAGTAGAAAAAAAGGTTTTTTTTTTGGCACAACAGACATTCAACCTCGATATCAAGAATCTGAGTGTTTAATCAACTCAATCACGCAAGTACATTATATACTACTCCCTCCGTTCCGAAATAATTGTCTTTCTAGATATTTCAACAAGTGACTACATACGGAGCAAAATGAGTGAAACTACACTCTAAAACATGTCTACATACATCCGTATGTTGTAGTTCATTTGAGATGACTAGAAAGACAATTATTTCGGAACGGAGGGAGTAGTATATAGAAAATTAGTACTTTACAAGTTTAACCATGACACTTATTTTCTACACTTGTTTTGTCTTGATAACGACTCTTTTCTATACATTTGACGGTATGGTTGACTCAATCACGCAAGTATACATTACAAAATTGATTGGCAATGCAGGACCTTCATTTTATTTTTTAGATGAACACCGGAGAAACTTTTTACGAGCTTTTCATTAGAGGTGAACTTTTGCAAGCTCATTACGGCCGTAACTCTTCTCTGCTACTCCTTCCGTCTCTAAATATAAGACCTTTTGAAGAGTTCAATACAGACAACATACAGATGTATATAGACACATTTTAGAGTGTAGATTCACTCATTTTGCTCCGTATGTAGTCTATACTGATTGAAATTTCTAAAAGGTCTCATGTTTACAAACAGAGGGAGTATACACTTGTTTGTCTTGACAACGACTGTTTTCCATGCATTTGACGGCACGGTTGGCACGACGAAACCTTTGCAGAATGGGAGCACAACAGCCAAACCTACCGGAGATTCGTTTCATTCATGCGCTACTCCATATGTGGCATCGGCATCGATGGCAGACGGCGACGATCATCTGCACCATCTGCAAGCTTCGTCCTGCTGCCCTCTCAGCCTTCAGGTGAGTAGCATGTCAGACTGGTAGCCTTGCGGTCAGTGTCTTCCTTGTGTTTTTTTAGTACCAGTAGGTCTCGCCGCGACACACGCTGACCGGAAAGGAACCGGACAACCTCGACCGGCACAGGCGAACTGACCGGTCACCAAGAGCGAAGGAGGAAGCATCGAAGACGAACTCGCAAGTCAGGCGCTCGCGCAGATCGGCGATGAGACGTGCTTCTGATTGGTCAAACTCTGAATGATATAGGAGTAGATAGAAAAGGCTGAGGCAAGTTGCTGGTGTCTGTTGAGGTTTGGTGATGAACCTTGGTTCCTTCCGACAGAGCCCGTGTGTTCGGCTCAGCAACCTTTCCAAGATATCCAGAATCCGGGTGTTTTGTCCACCTATGGAACCAAACAATTTTCATACAAAAATTACTTTACAAGAAGTGTGATACTTTCCTATTTCGAAAGCGATTGTCTTTCTTTTTTGAGTGGGCGAAAGTGATTGTCTTGTGTAGCTAGATCTGGTGGTATGGTTGACATGATGACATGCTTTACAGAATCACATAATGGTGAACACACCAGACCAATTCTACCACAAGTTCTTTACTGTGTGTACCGTGACATGTACATGGACAACGTCGCAGCGACGACTATATGGTTTGCTAGGTATATGTAACCGGACTTCGGATGTACATCAATTAATATGATGGCAGCTGAGTGTTATATGTACATGCCTGTCAATAAGCAACCCCGCCCGAGAATGCGTCCCCGTCGTCATTGGTCAAGCTCTCGGTTAGCCAGTAACCATCCCATGAGCCACCAACTCTCTACAGCAGAAATCCGTTCAAAATAGGCCGGTAGCTGGAATGTGGGAAACAGGGAGATGTGGTGACCGTGACAGGTACCTGAACCATTGTAAACTGGAATATCTCTTCTTCCTCCGGGCGAGCTCCTCGGACCCAGACTCTCTGCTTAAACTGGTTCTGTTGGCACAATCAGATCGATGAGATAACCTTCGTTAAATGTTGGACAGAAGCGACTGGTAATCGTGAATTTATTTCAGCATGATGATACTATGCTTTTATCTGGTTGTGTTACTTTGACTCATTCAAGCAAGTAGAAGGGTCAAGGGGGAAACCTCTTCAACCCATAATCTGCTTAATATCTCTCTTTCTTTGTGGCCAAGCAGCACTCTGTAAGTTGAATGGTGAAATATCCGCCGGAAACGCTCGAACTGAAACAGTATCGGCGGCAATTAGTAAGGATGACAACTGTTGACTACCAACAAGGAAATATTTCTAGCTTAATTACCTGCCCAAGATCAAACTGTCGTCCAAAATAAGTTGACCTTTCAAATGGATCAAAGCCTGCAAACTAGAGATAACAAGACTGTTTAGATTGATATAGCTTTCATCAGCAGTTCAGCACAATGCCAGGGAAAATGAATAATTTTCATGCCCGTGCTATTAGCCTATTACCCGGTACATGACCTCTACCCCATAATCCGGGCGGGGTTTGTCATTGTATTTCAAGGCCTCAAGCTGGTACTCCACTGCTTCTTCTGCATTAAACTGAAAGACGGAGTACCATGCTGAACGTGTAAGCTTGGCACTTCAATATTATGATATTTGAAAGTTTGTTTTCAGTTGGGGAATTACATTCAACCTGGGGCCCAAAGGCTTCTTCTTCCGTGTTTCAAGCCTGAATTAGAATGGAAAGAATGAGACAGGGAAACAATAGAAAGATACCATATGGTAATACACAACATGTGCAATGCCAGCCTAACTGTTATATATCAGGATGTTTGATTAGCTTCCTGCCTACAAGAATACTTCATAGGCAAAGTTACACATGTCACAACTGCTAGTTAACTTCTCACTGTAATTTGTGAATATGTAATCTGCCAACCACTTTGCTTCGCAGTTAATTAAGCAATTCTCTAAGGTAGGGCCAGAAGTAAAATGCACGTGGAGAATACATAAAACCAAGTAGCGGAAATAGTTTTTAATCAGATCAGTAGATCAACACAGAGAAAATAAAATGTCGCACTAAAAACATGCGACACACATTCCACATGGAAGAAATGGCTGGATAGACTTCGATTAGATAAGATTTGGTTTGTTAGGGATAATATTTAGTTTGGTTCCTGTAGGAGATAAGAGGTCATCTTATTGTATGCCCTCGGCATAAGGGGGTTGAAGAGTTGTGCTTCCCTCTGCCACACCAAGAGAAGGACCCCAAACACCCTCCTCTCAACCACATCCCTCCCTACCTCCTCAGACCCACAGAACCAGTACATAACATGCTTCTCAGGTCTAACTGTCATGGTGTTGGTATGTCTACTCAAGCAAATCCAACTGACTGAGCAGCTGGCATGATGCCTGGCACTCTGCACCCATGCCTGTACTATCTATAGTCTGTGACTCTTTTGTAGATGAAAGGCATCTTCCTGGCTTTATAAATCAGTGAAGCCCCAAACGGCCAACTGGAGTATCAGTTTAACATTACAGCCCCAGAAAAGAAAAGGCAACAAAAGCAGGACTGTTTTAGTAGTTTGAATGGTGAAAATGAACTCTGGGCTCTGGCATAACTAACTAATATGGTATGTCGTCGTTTGATAGAAAACCAAATCGCGGCAGTGGTGTCAGTTAAATTCATCTAGTACTCTTGTTGTGACAAAAATGAAGGATGAGGACTTGATAGTTGGCTACTTGGCTTTATCAAACCATGAAATTAGCAGTGCATTTAATCTGATCGCTGATGGTCTTTGTCAAGCCTGCACACTACTAATGCAGGAATGAAGGTAATTTTTGTCATCGCCGGTATTCTAGTGGCATATACAAGACTGAGTCAAGATATGCATCTGAATACACAATCTGGCTAGAAAATTGCAGTTTTTCTTCTTCTAATTTTTATCTGATCCTGAGTCATATATGCTAATGGAAACAGTGCTGCTTCTTACATGCTAAAATTCTAAGCATATAGTACCCCATTCTAGATGCTAGATGACAGGACAGGGACATCAAATCCCAAAAAATGCCCACTGCCCAAATTCTCTGCCTGGCTACGCTACCCAAGATTCCCCCAGTCTGCTACCAGGTAATCCAATCGACATAGAGTCTGCATGCGTGAGTATCCGGAGCCAGGAACGTAACACGACAGGGTAATCGAAGCTAGTAGTACGGGACGGGGTTACCGACCAGTCGGAGGAGAGGAAGTCGGGCACGTCCGAGGCAGAAGCGGAGGCCGAGACTCTGAGCCGGCCTGCCGCCGCAGCCATGGACGGACGCGCCGGGCAGAAGCCGCCGCGGTTTGGGAACGGCGGCCGCCGGAGAGCGATGGGCTTCGCGGTCGCGGGAGCAGGCGACGCCATTGCAGCCACGGTGGTTTCGTGTCCCCTTTTTCCTCTCCGGTTAACTCTGTCCACTGACGAGAGTGAAAAAAAAATAATGATTTTTTTAGCGAAGAGAGTGAATTTTCTTAATGGGCCATACTCTTCCTCCAGGGTCCGTGCCAAGGCGATTCGAGCCCATTAGAGCCCATGCACTACGATTTCTTAGGGAGAAAAAAAAATGAGACCAACCCAAGGACTAACCCTCGTTGGCTTTTCTTTATAGGAGAAACTCCGTGAGCACCACGTGTCCAAGCCGGGACTTGAACTCGGATGGGCTGGCAGCAACCTCAGCTGCCCAGCCAACGGGTCGACGCCCCATCCTCTTTCTTAGGGAGCAGATTGTACAGCCTTTGTGTTAATTATTAATTTTTGCAGAAACATACATTAATCTTGTCTCGCTTAAAAAAACATGTTATTCGAATGCTCTTACACTTTTTTTAGAAGATACTCAAAAGGGCATCTTGTATCTTATACTCCCTCTGTCTGGAAAAATTTGTCCCAAGCTGAAGTAGTTAACAAGATATTACAATTAAATGACAACACGACACGAAACAATATGTAAAAAACAAAATACATTGAAAATCGTATTGTTTTTTGTTTTTTCTTTCGCTTGCTTGCCGTTCGCTGAAGCTTGAAAAATGCACTGAATAGACATTAAGGAATAGGGACACGTAAAACCGCAATAATCACTCGCTGTGAATGATCTTTTTCTTTTGGCGGTAAAACATTCAAACTATTTATCTTCAATCGCGGCAGTACAATGAACACCAGAAATAATAAAAATTACATTCAGATTCATAGAACACCTAGCGACGATTACAAACACTCAAGCGAGCTGAAGGCGCGCCGCTGTCATTGCCCCTCCCTCACCGGAGCCGGGTAAAGCTTTTTGTAGTAGGCAGTCGGGAAGTCATCGTGCTAAGGCCCCATAAGACAAGCGCATCAGAACAACAACCGCCACCGCTGAAGAGTAGTGTAAGTCGGAAGGATACAACTGAAGACACATGAACGTAGACGAATGACGAACAGATTCGAGCGAATCCATCAAAGGCAGACACGCCTCCACACGCCCACCTTCTGCCCCGGTCGAGCGCAGAAAATCGGGTCGGTTTTCCCACCGCAATGATATCAAATTATTATCCGTCACTGGATTTCAACTATCTGTCACCAAACTTCAACTAGTAAATGTGTATGTGCAATGCACGTTGACATTTGGGAAGAAATTAATTACACGTTCACATTAGGTAGGATATCACTACTACAGGAATCCCCAGCAGTGGCGGGTGCTGATGAGGATACAGACCCGGGGTAGGGTCATAGGCCTGACCTATACGTCCTACCCAAGGTCATTATCTTAGAAGATAATAAGTCCAAGAGGCAACAAAGAACCCCCAGTCAAAGATGTCGAGTGCAATCCACTCGACCAGTCATATCACTCGGGCGTCCCCCTACCTGTTGTCACTCGACCATATGATGAATCACTCGACCCACTGAAGGCCAGGAGTCACTCAGCACTGCAACGGTCGGACATTCACTCTGTAGTCTTTAAGGTCATTAATAACACTTATGACTGGCGTTATCAGTAACGCCCCTACTTTATGTATATTAAGCCCCTTGTAATGGAGGATGGCTGGGGTCCTGGCGCACTCTATATAAGCCACCCCCTCCTCTGGGACAAGGGTTCGCACCCCCTGTAACATCACACACATATAATCCAATCGACCGCCTCCACGCACCGAGACGTAGGGCTATTACTGTTGGGGAACGTAGTAATTTCAAAAAAAAATTCTACACACACACAAGATCATGGTGATGCATAGAAACGAGAGGGGAGAGTGTGTCCACGTACCCTCATAGACCGAAAGCGGAAGCGTTAGCACAACACGGTTGATGTAGTCGTACGTCTTCACGGCCCGACCGATCAAGCACCGAAACTACGGCACCTCCGAGTTCTTGCACACGTTCAACTCGATGACGTTCCCCGTACTCCGATCCAGCAGAATGCCGGGGAAGAGTATCGTCAGCACGACGGTGTGGTGACGATCTTGATGTACTATCGTCGCAGGGCTTCGCCTAAGCACCGCTACAATATTATCGAGGAGAACTATGGTGGAGGGGGGCACCACACACGGCTAAGAGATCAATGATCAATTGTTGTGTCTATGGGGTGCCCCCTCCCCCGTATATAAAGGAGTGGAGGAGGGGGCCGGCCAAGGGGTTTGGCGCGCCCTGGGGGGGAGTCCAACCCCAACTGGGAGTAGGACTCCCCCTTTCCTATTAGGAGAGGGAGAGGGAAGGAAGAGGTGGGAGGGAAGAAGGAAAGGGGGGGGGCGCCCCCCTCCCAATTCGGATTGGGCTTGGGAGGGGGAGCCCCCTTCTTTGCTTCTTCTCCCTCCTTTCCACTAAGGCCCAATAAAGCCCATATACCTCCCGGGGGGTTCCGATAACCTCCCGGAGCTCCGGTATTGTCCCAATCTCACCCAGAACCTTTCCGGTGTCCAAATATAGTCGTCCAATATATTAATCTTTATATCTCGACCATTTCGAGACTCCTCATCAAGTCCGTGATTATATCTGGGACTCCGAACAACCTTCGGTACATCAAAACTTATAAACTCATAATAAAACTGTCAACGAAACCTTAAGCGTGCAGACCCTACGGGTTCGAGAACTATGTAGACATGACCGAGACTCGTTTCCGGTCAATAAACAATAGCGGAACCTGGATGCTCATATTGGCTCCTACATATTCTACGAAGATCTTTATCGGTCAAACCGCATAACAACATACGTTGTTCCCTTTGTGATCGGTATGTTACTTGCCCGAGATTCGATCGTCGGTATCCAATACCTAGTTCAATTTCGTTACCGGCAAGTCTCTTTACTCGTTACGTAATGCATCATCTCGTAACTAACTCATTAGCTACATTAAGCTTATAGTGATGTGCATTACCGAGAGGGCCCAGAGATACCTCTCCGACAATCGGAGTGACAAATCCTAATCTCGAAATACGTCAACTCAACAAGTACCTTTGGAGACACCTATAGAGCACCTTTATAATCACACAGTCAATAATCTAGATTACACAGTAATGATTCTAACACCCATGGAGTCTTGGTGTTGATCATGTTTTGCTCGTGGAAGAGGCTTAGTCAACGGGTCTGCTACATTCAGATCCGTATGCATCTTGCAAATCTCTATGTCTCCCACCTGGACTTGGTCCTGGATGGAATTGAAGCGTCTCTTGATGTGCTTGGTTCTCTTGTGAAATCTGGATTCCTTTGCCAAGGCAATTGCACCAGTATTGTCACAAAAGATTTTCGTTGGACCCGATGCATTAGGTACGACACCTAGATCGGATATGAACTCCTTCATCTAGACTCCTTCATTTGTTGCTTCCGAAGCAGCTATGTACTCTGCTTCACATGTAGATCCCGCTACGACGCTTTGTTTAGAACTGCACCAACTGATAGCTCCACTATTTAATATAAACACGTATCCGGTTTGCGATTTAGAATCGTCCGGATCAGTGTCAAAGGTTGCATCGACGTAACCATTTACGACTAGCTCTTTGTCACCTCCATAAACGAGAAACATATCCTTAGTCCTTTTCAGGTATTTCAGAATGTTCTTGACCGCTGTCCAGTGATACACTCCTGGATTACTTTGGTACCTCCCTGCTAAACTTATAGCAAGGCACACATCAGGTCTTGTACACAGCATTGCATACATGATAGAGCCTATGGCTAAAGCATAGGGAACTTCTTTCATTTTCTCTCTATCTTCTGCAGTGGTCGGGCATTGAGTCTGACTCAATTTCACACCTTGTATTACAGGCAAGAACCCTTTCTTTGCTTGATCCATTTTGAACCTTTTCAAAACTTTATCAAGGTATGTGCTTTGTGAAAGTCCAATTAAGCGTCTCGATCTATCTCTATAGATCTTGATGCCTAATATGTAAGCAGCTTCACCGAGGTCTTTCATTGAAAAACTTTTATTCAAGTATCCTTTTATGCTATCCAGAAATTCTATATCATTTCCAATCAACAATATGTCGTCCACATATAATATTAGAAATGCTACAGAGCTCCCACTCACTTTCTTGTAAATTTAGGCTTCTCCAAAATTCTGTATAAAATCATATGCTTTGATCACACTATCAAAGTGTTTATTCCAACTCCGAGAGGCTTGCACCAGTCCATAAATGGATCGCTGGAACTTGCACACTTTGTTAGCATCCTTTGGATTGACAAAATCTTCTGGTTGCATCATATACAACTCTTCTTCCAGAAATCCATTCAGGAATGCAGTTTTGACATCCATTTGCCAAATTTCATAATCATAAAATGCGGCAATTGCTAACATGAGTCGGACAGACTTAAGCATCGCTACGGGTGAGAAAGTCTCATCATAGTCAACCCCTTGAACTTGTCGAAAACCTTTTGCAACAAGTTGAGCTTTGTAGATAGTAACATTACCATCAGCGTCAGTCTTCTTCTTAAAAATCTATTTATTCTCGATGGCTTGTCGATCATCGGGCAAGTCAACCAAAGTCCACACTTTGTTCTCATACATGGATCCCATCTCAGATTTCATGGCTTCAAGCCATTTTGCGGAATCTGGGCTCATCATCGCTTCCTCATAGTTCGTAGGTTCGCCATGGTCAAGTAACATGACCTCCAAAATAGGATTATCGTACCACTCTGGCGCGGATCTTACTCTAGTTGACCTACGAGGTTCTGTAGTAACTTGTTCTGAAGTTTCATGACCATCATCATTAGCTTCCTCACTTATTGGTGTAGTCGTCAGAGGAACCGGTTTCTGTGATGAACTATTTTCTAATAAAGGAGCAGGTATAGTTACCTTATCAAGTTCTACTTCCCTCCCACTCACTTCTTTCGAGAGAAACTCCTTCTCTAGAAAGGATCCATTCTTTGCAACAAATGTCTTGCCTTCGGATCTGTGATAGAAGGTGTACCCAACAGTTTCCTTTGGGTATCCTATGAAGACACATTTCTCCGATTTGGGTTCGAGCTTATCAAGTTGAAGCTTTTTCACATAAGCATCGCAGCCCCAAACTTTAAGAAACGACAACTTTGGTTTCTTGCCAAACCACAGTTCATAAGGCGTCGTCTCAACAGATTTTGATGGTGCCCTGTTTAACGTGAATGCGGTCGTCTCTAAAGCATAACCCCAAAACGATAGCGGTAAATCAGTAAGAGACATCATAGATCGTACCATATCTAGTAAAGTATGATTACGACGTTCGGACACACCATTACGCTGTGGTGTTCCGGGTGGCGTGAGTTGCGAAACTATTCTGCAGTGCTTCAAATGTAAACCAAACTCGTAACTCAAATATTCTCCTCCACGATCAGATCATAGAAACTTTATTTTCTTGTTATGATGATTTTCAACTTCACTCTGAAATTCTTTGAACTTTTCAAATGTTTCAGACTTATGTTTCATTAATTAGATATACCCATATCTGCTCAAATCATCTGTGAAGGTGAGAAAATAATGATATCCGCCACGAGCCTCAACATTCATTGGACCACATACATCAGTATGTATGATTTCCAACAAATCAGTTGCTCTCTCCATAGTACCGGAGAACGGCGTTTTAGTCATCTTGCCCATGAGGCATGGTTTTCACAAGTACCAAGTGATTCATAATCAAGTGATTCCAAAAGTCCATCAGTATGGAGTTTCTTCATGCGCTTTACACCAATATGACCTAAACGGCAGTGCCACAAATAAGTTGCACTATCATTATCAACTCTGCATCTTTTGGCTTCAACATTATGAATATGTGTATCACTACTATCGAGATTCATCAAAAATAGACCACTCTTTAAAGGTGCATGGACGTAAAAGATATTACTCATATAAATAGAACAACCATTATTCTCAGATTTAAATGAATAACCGTCTCGCATCAAACAAGATCCAGATATAATGTTCATGCTCAACGCTGGCACCAAATAACAATTATTTAGGTCTAAAACTAATCCCGAAGGTAGATGTAGAGGTAGCATGCCAACGACGATCACATCGACTTTGGAACCATTTCCCACGCGCATCGTCACCTCGTCCTTAGCCAGTGTCCGCTTAATTCGTAATCCCTGTTTCGAGTTGCAAATATTAGCAACAGAACCAGTATCAAATACCCAGGTGCTACTGCGAGCTCTAGTAAGGTACACATCAATAACATGTATATCACATATACCTTTGTTCACCTTGCCATCCTTCTTATCCGCCAAATACTTGGGGCAGTTCCGCTTCCAGTGACCAGTCTGCTTGCAGTAGAAGCACTCAGTCTCAGGCTTAGGTCCAGACTTGGGTTTCTTCTCTTGAGCAGCAACTTGTTTGCTGTTCTTCTTGAAGTTCCCCTTCTTTTTCCCTTTGCCCTTTTTCTTGAAACTGGTGGTCTTATTGACCATCAACACTTGATGCTCCTTCTTGATTTCTACGTCCGCAGCTTTTAGCATTGCGAAGAGCTAGGGAATTGTCTTTTCCATCCCTTGCATATTATAGTTCATCACGAAGCTCTTGTAGCTTGGTGGCAGTGATTGAAGAATTCTGTCAATGACGCTATCATCCAGAAGATTAACTTCCAGTTGAATCAAGTGATTGTTATACCCAGACATTCTGAGTATATGCTCACTGACAGAACTATTCTCCTCCATCTTGCAGCTATAGAACTTATTGGAGACTTCATATCTCTCAATCCGGGCATTTGCTTGAAATATTAACTTCAACTCCTGGAACATCTCATATGCTCCATGACGTTCAAAATGTCGTTGAAGTCCCGGTTCTAAGCCATAAAGCATGGCACACTGAACTATCGAGTAGTCATCAGCTTTGCTCTGCCAGACGTTCACAACATCTGGTGTTGCTCCTGCAGCAGGTTTGGCACCCAGCGGTGCTTCCATGATGTAATTCTTCTGTGCAGCAATGAGGATAATCCTCAAGTTACGGATCCAGTCCGTATAATTGCTACCATCATCTTTCAACTTTGCTTTCTCAAGGAACGCATTAAAATTCAACAGAACAACAGCACGAGCCATCTATCTACAACAAACATAGATAAGCAAAATACTATCAGGTACTAAGTTCATGATAAATTTAAGTTCAATTAATCATATTACTTAAGAACTCCCACTTAGATAGACATCTCTCTAATCATCTAAGTGATCACGTGATCCAAATCAACTAAACCATAACCGATCATCACATGAAATGAAGTAGCTTTCAATGGTGAACATCACTATGTTGATCATATCTACTATATGATTCACGCTCGACCTTTCGGTCTCAGTGTTTCGAGGCCATATCTGCATATGCTAGGCTCGTCAAGTTTAACCTGAGTATTCTGCATGTGCAAAATTGACTTGCACCCGTTGTAGATGGACGTAGAGCTTATCACACCCGATCATCACGTGGTGTCTGGGCATGACGAACTTTGGCAACGGTGCATACTCAGGGAGAACACTTTTATCTTGAAATTTAGTGAGAGATCATCTTATAATGCTATCGTTAATCAAAGCAAGATAAACATCACATGCAATCAATATAAGTGATATGATATGGCCATCATCATCTTGTGCTTGTGATATCCATCTCCGAAGCACCGTCATGATCACCACCATCACCGGTGCGACACCTTGATCTCCATCATAGCATCGTTGTTGTCTCGCCAACTATTGCTTCTATGACTATCGCTACCGCTTAGTGATAAAGCAAAGCAATTACAGGAGGATTGCATTTCATACAATAAAGCGACAACCATATGTCTCCTGCCAGTTGCCGATAACTTCGGTTACAAAACATGATCATCTCATACAATAAAATGTAGCATCACGTCTTGACCATATCACATCACAACATGCCCTGCAAAAACAAGTTAGACGTCCTCTACTTTGTTGTTGCAAGTTTTACGTGACTGCTACGGGCTTAGCAAGAACCGTTCTTACCTACGCATCAAAACCACAACGATAGTTCGTCAAGTTAGTGCTGTTTTAACCTTCGCAAGGACCGGGCGTAGCCACACTCGGTTCAACTAAAGTTGGAGAAACAGACACCCGCTAGTCACCTGTGTGCAAAGCACGGCGGTAAAACCAGTCTCGCATAAGCGTACGCGTAATGTCGGTCCGGGCCGCTTCATCCAACAATACCGCTGAACCAAAGTATGACATGCTGGTAAGCAGTATGACTTGTATCGCCCACAACTCACTTGTTCTACTCGTGCATATAACATCAGCGCATAAAACCTTGGCTCGGATGCCACTGTTGGGGAACGTAGTAATTTCAAAAAAGTTCCTACGCACACACAAGATCATGGTGATGCATAGCAACGAGAGGGGAGAGTGTGTCCACGTACCCTCGTAGACCAAAAGCGGAAGCGTTAGCACAACACGGTTGATGTAGTTGTACGTCTTCACGGGCCGACCGATCAAGCACCGAAACTACGGCACCTCCGAGTTCTTGCACACGTTCAGCTCGATGACGTTCCCCGTACTCCGATCCAGCAGAATGTCGGGGAAGAGTTTCGTCAGCACGACGGCGTGGTGACGATCTTGATGTTCTATCGTCGCAGGGCTTCGCCTAATCACCACTACAATATTATCGAGGAGAACTATGGTGGAGGGGGGCACCGCACACGGCTAAGAGATCAATGATCAATTGTTGTGTCTATGGGGTGCCCCCCTCCCCCGTATATAAAGGAGTGGAGGAGGGGGCCGACCAAGGGGTTTGGCGCGCCCTAGGGGGCAGTTGAGGGAGTCCTGGACTAGGGGGTGTCCGGATAGCCGGACTATCATCATCAGCCGGACTCCAAGACTATGAAGATACAAGATTGAAGACTTCGTCCCGTGTCCGGATGGGACTTTCCTTGGCATGGAAGGCAAGCTTGGCGATACGGATATGTAGATCTCCTACCATTGTAACCGACTCTGTGTAACCCTAGCCCTCTCCGGTGTCTATATAAACCGGAGGGTTTTAGTCCGTAGGACGAACAACCATTACAACAATCATACCATAGGCTAGCTTCTAGGGTTTAGCCTCCTTGATCTCGTGGTAGATCTACTCTTGTACTACCCATATCATCAATATCAATCAAGCAGGAGTAGGGTTTTACCTCCATCGAGAGGGCCCGAACCTAGGTAAAAACATTGTGTCCCTTGTCTCCTGTTACCATCCGCTTAGACGCACAGTTCGGGACCCCCTACCCGAGATCCGCCGGTTTTGACACCGACATTGGTGCTTTCATTGAGAGTTCCTCTATGTCGTCACCGATAGGCTTGATGGCTTCTTCAATCAACAACAACGCAGTCCAGGGTGAGACTTTTCTCCCCGGACAGATCTTCGTGTTCGGCGGCTTCGCACTGCGGGCCAATTTGCTTGGCCATCTGGAGCAGATCGAAAGCTATGCCCCTGGCCATCAGGTCAGGTTTGGAAGCTTAAACTTCACGGCCGACATCCGCAGAGACTTGATCTTCGATGGATTCGAGCCACAGCCGAGCGTGCCGCACTGTCACGATGGGCATGATTTAGCTCTGCCACCGGACAGTGCCCTGGAAGCCGCACATGAGTCCGCTCCGACCCCTAGTTCGGAGCCGACCGCGCAGATCGAGGACAGGTGGCTAGACACCGCCTCGGGAGCTGCAATCTCTACGGCGATGGAGCCGAATACCGACCTTGTCCTTTGCAAAGCTCGTGACTCCGAGGTGCCGGACTCCGTGCTGGACTCCGAACCTCCTGCGCCCCTGCCAATCGAATCCGATTGGGCGCCGATCATGGAGTTCACCGCTACGGACATCTTTCAGCACTCACCCTTTGGCGACATCTTGAATTCGCTAAAGCATCTCTCGTTATCAGGAGAGCCCTGGCCGGACCACGGTTAGGATGGTTGGGATGCGGACGACGAAGAAATTCAAAGCCCACCCACCACCCACTTTGTAGCCACTGTCGACGATCTAACCGACATGCTAGATTATGACTCCGAAGACATCGACGGTATGGACGACGATGCCGGAGACGACCAAGAACCAGCGCCTACGGGGCACTGGAAGACCACCTCGTCATACGACATATACATGGTGGACATCCCAAAGGATGGGAACGGCGAAGAAGCAGCGGAGGCAGATTCCCCTAAGAAACAACCCAAACGCCAACGTCAGCGGCGCCGCTCTAAATCCCGCCACAGCAAGAATGGAGATTCCGGCACCGGAGATAATAACACCCCAGAGAGTGCCGAAGACAACCCCCTCCAGCAAGATTCAGCGCAGGAGGACGCAGAAGCCAGCCCTCACGAGAGAGCGGCAGACAAAGAGGTCGAGGATGATAATTACATGCCTCCCTCCGGAGACGAGGCAAGCCTCAACGACGATGAATTCGTCGTGCCTGAGGATCCCGTCAAACAAGATCGTTTTAAACGCAGGCTAATGGCCACGACAAACAGCCTAAAGAAAAAGCAGCAACAGCTCCGAGCTGATCAAGACCTGCTGGCCGACAGATGGACCGAAGTCCTCGCGGCCGAAGAGCATGAACTCGAACGCCCCTCCAAAAGCTACCCAAAACGCAAGTTGCTCCTCCGCTTAGAGGAGGAGGCATATAAGCCTTCATCACCAATGCACAATACGGCAGACCGACCACCTCGTGGCTGCGACAGAGAGGCATCTAGGCCCTCCATCAGGACCGTACCCTGGCATCGCTCGAAAAGTACGAAGCCACGGGGGAATGCGTCGGACTTGCGAGACATATTGGAGGACAAGGCAAGACAATCAAGATCTATCTACGGATCACGTGGGCGCCCCACGATCCACGACGACTACCGTCGTGCCGGATACAGCAACTCTGGCCGGGCCGAACACAACAGACAAAGCTCTCTTGAGCTACGTCGTGATATTGCCCAGTATAGAGGCGCCACACACCCACTATGCTTCACAAATGAAGTAATGGATCATCAAATCCCTGAAGGGTTTAAACCCGTGAACATTGAATCCTACGATGGCACAACAGACCCCGCGGTTTGGATCGAAGATTATCTCCTTCATATCCATATGGCCCGCGGTGACGATCTCCACGCCATCAAGTATCTCCCGCTCAAGCTTAAAGGACCAGCTTGGCATTGGCTTAACAGCTTGCCAGCAGAGTTAATTGGGTGTTGGGAGGACCTGGAAGCCGCATTTCTCGACAACTTCCAGGGCACATACGTGCGACCACCAGACGCCGATGACCTAAGCCACATAATTCAGCAGCCAGATGAATCGGCCAGACAGTTCTGGATACGGTTCTTAACAAAGAAAAATCAAATCGTCGACTGTCCAGATGCAGAGGCCCTCGCAGCCTTCAAACATAACATCCGCGACGAGTGGCTGGCCCGGCACCTAGGACAGGAAAAGCCGAAATCCATGGCAGCCCTCACATCACTCATGACCCGCTTCTGTGTGGGGGAGGACAGCTGGCTAGCCCGCAGTAACAACCTCAGCAAAAATTCTGGCAGTCCGGACACTAAGGACCGCAGTGGCAGGTCGCGTCGAAACAAAAACAAACGCCGCATTAACGGCGATAACACTGAGGATACGACAGTCAACGCCGGATTCAGAGGCTGTAAACCCGGTCAGCGGAAGAAGCCATTCAAAAGAACCACTCCGGGTCCGTCCAATCTGGACTGAATACTCGACCGCTCTTGCCAGATACATGGCACTCCTGAAAAGCCAGCTAATCACACTAACAGGGATTGTTGGGTATTCAAGCAGGCAGGCAAGTTAATTGCCAAAAATAACGACAAGGGGCTGCATAGCGATGACGAGGAAGAGACCCGGCCGCCGAACAGTAGAGGACAGAAGGGTTTCCCCCCCACAAGTGCGGACAGTAAGCATGATATACGCAACCCATATACCCAAGAGGGAGCGGAAGCGTGCACTTAGGGACGTATATGCGATGGAGCCAGTCGCCCCGAAGTTCAATCCATGGTCTTCTTGCCCGATCACTTTCGATCGAAGGGACCACCCCACCGGTATCCGCCATGGTGGATTCGCCGCATTGGTTTTAGACCCAATCGTCGATGGATTTCACCTCACTAGAGTCCTGATGGACGGCGGTAGCAGCCTGAACCTGCTTTATCAGGATACAGTGCGCAAGATGGGCATAGACCCCCCAAGGATTAAACCTACAAAGAAGACCTTCAAAGGCGTCATACCAGGTGTTGAGGCCAATTGTACAGGCTCAGTCACACTGGAAGTGGTCTTCGGATCCCCGGATAATTTCCGAAGCGAGGAGTTAATCTTCGACATAGTCCCGTTCCGCAGTGGCTATCACGCTCTGCTCGGACGAACCGCGTTTGCAAAGTTCAACGCAGTGCCGCATTATGAATACCTTAAGCTCAAGATGCCAGGCCCTCGTGGAGTCATCACGGTCAACGGGAACACTGAACGCTCCCTCCAAACGGAGGAACACACAGCGGCTCTCGCGGCAGAAGTACAGAGCAGCCTCTTAAGGAATTTTCGAGTCCGGCCATTAAACGACCGGACATGGCCAAACGCGCCCGGAGTAACATACATCAAGACCACCTGGCACGTTCCGAGCACGCGTAGCAATGCGGCCCCAACCCCAGCCCTTGCATGATTGCAAGACCAGGTCTTCGCGTACATCATTACGCTCTGGAGATACCATGGGCATAGGGGGAGGGGCACGACCATGACAGGCCCAGAGTGCGGCTCAACCACACCAGGGGCTCCCAAGTGTGTCGCTCTTTTTCTTTTCCTTTTTTTTCTATTTATCCACATGACTCCGTTCACCAGAGACCCTGTCCGGCGGTGAATCTGCCGAACTCACGATGCAACAGCCAAGGAAGGACAAAGGCTACGACGAACACTCAGGTGGTCTCCATTATGAGCATTAAATTTGTTAAATACACCATTCCGCAGCCTACCCCTGGAGGGGGACATGTCTAATAGTCCAATCCCTTGCTTAACGCACTATTTGTATCGTTCTGCACTCATGGCAGAATTCCTTGAATAAACAATGCATTACTCTTCGCTTATAATTGCATTCCTTTTTTACATATATGTTCATTTATGACGTCTTGCATCCGTACACTTTGGTATGGCCGAATACACCAGGGGCTTATGTTCCCCGCATTATGGTGTGATAAGTCCGAACACTTTCACAAGTGCGGCACCCCGAACTTATAGCACTATATGCATCGGCTCCGAATCATGTCTTGGGTCAATAGTTGGGTTTGCCCGGCTCCCATGTTTTGGTACCTTACGTTCCGTTCTATCGGCTAAGGTAGCACTGGGAGAACCACTGCGATTGCACCCCGGTTGAGCTGGGCGAGCGCCTCAGTGGAGAATGCTAAAACTGACCGTCATGATAAGGCGAGAGCTCGTCGCTGTTCGAGAGGTCTTTTCGAGTTCCTAAAGACTTATGCCGCTTAGAACGAGGAACCGGCTGTGTCCGGCCCAGGCGTGGATAGCGCCCCGAACTCGGTCTTCCGAACACTAGGGGCTTCGCCGAAATTTAAAATTATAGAATTCTATGGCTAAGTGAGAGTGTTCAAGCATTATAAGTCCGGTTGCCTTGTTCGTTGTGTTGAGCGCCTCCCTAGATGGACCCAAAAATGGGAACAAGAGCGCTCAAGTTTATCCCGAACACCCCAGCACTCGTGGCATGGGGGCTGAAGCCGACGACTTGCCATCTCTCAGATTTGATAAACGGCCACACAGAAGGTAATATTTTAAATTAATAAGCGTTGCTTAGCGCATATGAACAAAGTTTTTAGCGCACATGATAACACATTGCGAGTCTACTCAAATATTACATCCTTGGTGCACTCATCCGCAATCTTGTGGGCACCCTTCAGGACACTCTTATAATACATTTCGGGCATGCGATACTCCTTGCCCGCCGGCGGCGCGTCCGTTAGAAGCTTCTCAGCATCCAGCCTGCCCCAGTGCACCTTTGCGCGGGCAAGGGCCCGACGGGCACCTTCAATGCAGGTGGAGCGCTTGATGACTTCCACCCAGGGACACGCATCCACCAGCCGCCGCACCATGCCGAAGTAGCTCCCAGGCATGGCCTCTTCAGGCCACAGCCGGACTATGAGGCCCTTCATGGCCTGCTCGGCTACCTTGTGGAGCTCGACCAGCTGCTTTAGCTGGTCGCTAAGGGGCACCGGATGTCCGGCCTCAGCATACTGAGACCAGAAGACCTTCTCCGTTGAGCTCCCCTCCTCGGCCCGGTAGAATGCGGCGGCATCGGACACGCTGCGAGGCAGATCTGCAAACGCTCCTGGGGAGCTCCGAATTCGGGTAAGTAACAGGTAATTCACATTCACATGCTTGCTTTGCATGAAAAATGCCTTACCCGCCGCTATTTTCTTCACCGCCTCAATCTCCTGGAGGGCCTTATGGGCCTCGGCCTTAGCGGCTTTGGCACTCTCAAGAGCCGAGTCAAGCTCGGACTCTCGAGTCTTCGAGTCGCGCTCCAAACTCTCATGCTTTTCCATGAGAGCCTGGAGCTCTTGCCGCACCTCCGCCACCCGCGCCTCCTGCTTCTCCCGCTCCGCTCGTTCCATGGCCGCATTACGTTCGGCCGCGGACATGGCCTCCTTTAGGGTCGCCACCTCGTTCGTGGCCCCTGCAGTACCCACGTTATCCTTGTTATTTCTATTGCAAGCAAAATCCTTTTCTGTAAGGTACAAATTTACTATGGTGTTACTCACCTTCTTTGTCCTCGAGCTGCTTCTTGGCAAGGCCGAGCTCGTTCTCGGACCGCTCGAGGTTCTGCTTCAAAGCATCGACCTCCACAGTCAGTGCGGCAGAGGTCAGCAGCGCAGCCTGCAAACACATATTGACATAATTTTTAGAACTCCTGCGTGTATCTTTTTAGATCCTCAGTCCGGCTTTTCTTTCCAAACACCGAACTGAGCATCAGGGGCTACTGTCTATGCGGTATTACATTAAATATTTTAAAACTTCTTACCTCAAAGCCTGTTAGAAGGCTGCCGCAGGCTTCGGTCAGCCCGCTCTTGGCGAGCTGAACCTTCTGAATCACCGCACTCATGATAGTGCGGTGTTCTTCCTTGATGGAAGCGCCGTTGAGCGCCTACAACAAGTTGTCCGGCGCCTCCGGTTGGACGGAGGCCGCCGGTGTCACGGTCTTGCCCTTCTTACGAAGGGGCCGCCTGCCGGACTCCGGAACCACTACAGGTTCCGATGCGGAGTCCGGCGCAAAGTCCGGGAGGCTGCCTTGCGGCGCCTCCGGAGCCTCCTCCTGATGGGTCCCTCCCTGGGGTCCCACCTCGGCGTCGTCAGCGTCACGGGGAGTCGAGGCGGTCGGAATGGAATCCACATCCGACGGAGCCAAGGACCCACTCGATGAAGCGGGAAGATCATCCTCGGCCGGACTACAGGCAGTATGCGGCATTAGAAGGACACTATGTGGCACAAAGAGAAACTATAAATCATTCAGGAGTCCGGATACTTACGATCTTGCCGGGGGCTTGGCCCTTGAGGGCCACTCCCCGTCGCCGTCGCCGGCGTTGGCGGAGCAGTCCGGAGGAAGGGTCCTTCCCTTCTTGGACCCTTCGGCCTCCCCCGTTGGGGAAGCCTTCCTCTTCCTCTCTCCCCCCTCTGGGGGAGAGTCCTCTTTCTCCTCCTCGTCTTCGGGGGAGGAGTCTGCCTCGGAGCCATCGGACGATGATTCCGATACCACCTGGCGCCGGGAACTCCTTCGGGTTCCCGCGGCCTTCTTCTCCGGCACCACATAAAGTGCCGGGACTAGCAGCCCCGTTAAACGGGTATCCGCTGGGTCTTCGGGGAGGGGAGCCAGACAGTTAACCTGTCCGGACGTCCTCTGCCAGTCCTGTTAAAGGCATTGGGAGTTTTAAATCCCGCATAGAGTCAAACTATGAAAGAAATGAATGTCCCATAAAGGATAGCATAGCTTACCGTGCCGGCCGGGCATTGTGTGCTGAATCCGCGATCTTCAGCCGCGGATGCGGGGGCTTCTCCGCCCTTGAACAACACCCTCCAGGAAGCTTCGTACGTTGTGTCGAAGAGCCCGCTAAGGGTCCAGTGCTGTGCCGGATCAAACTCCCACAAATTCAAAGCCCGTTGTTGGCAGGGGAGAATCCGGCGGACGAACATGACCTGGATCACGTTGACAAGCTTAAGCTTCTTGTTCACCAAGGTCTGAAGACAGGACTGGAGTCCGGTCAGCTCCTCCGAACTGCCCCATAACAAGCCCTTCTCTTTCCAGGAGGTGAGCTACATGGGGGAACCAGATCTGAACTCGGGGGCCGCTGCCCATTTAGGGTCGCGCGGCTCGGTGATGTAGAACCACCCCGATTGCCACCCTTTGATGGTTTCCACGAAGGCGCCCTCGAGCCAAGTGATGCCCACCATGGAGCCTCCGCACTCCGCTTGGCTGCCCTTCACGACCTTCGGCTTGACGTTGAAGGTCTTTAGCCACAAGCCGAAGTGGGGCTGGATGCAAAGGAAGGCCTCACACACGACGATAAACGCCGAGATGTTGAGGATGAAGTTTGGCGCCAGATCGTGGAAGTCCAGGCCGTAGTAGTACATGAGCCCCCGGACGAAGGGATGAAGTGGGAAGCCCGGTCCGCGGAGGAAGTGGGGAAGAAATACGACCCTCTCATGGGGCCTGGGGGTGGGGATGAGCTGCCCCTCGTCGGGCAGCCGGTGCGCGATGTCGCTGGACAGGTATCCGGCGCCGCGCAGTTTCTTGATGTGCCCCTCCGTAACGGAGGAGGCCATCCACTTGCCTCCCGCTCCGGACATGGCTGGAGAAGGTTGAGACGAGATGTGCGGACTTGGGCGCTGGAGCTCGAGTGCGCGGAGATGGATAAGCAAAGGAGGAAGAAGGCGTAGGTAAAAAAGGTGGATCCTTATCCCCTTATATATGGGTGGACAAAGACTATGCGTCCCCACCGGCCTGGTAAAACTCGCTTATCTCCCAAGCGCCGCAATCAATGACGCGGTTGGGTTACCCACGTCCGTATTGATGGGAATCCCAAAATAAGGGGAACACGATCTCTGCTTCGACAAGACATGCCAAGGAAACCGCTTCGCTAAACGTGCTGAGGTGGTATAGTAAAAACAATTCAAGTAAAGGCTTGGTAGTGGCGTGATGTCATACCACGAAATACGTCAGCAGATCGAACTTGTGTACATATTATTCTCTCTGCGGTGGTATGTGGAATTTATTTTGCAGAGCCGGACACTATCCTAGTGTTCACAATCTTCTATGATTAATTCGGAGGAGGAACCCTCCTTGCAATGCCGAACAATATGCGCGCCGGACTCATCGTCATTGAAGCCTGGTTCAGGGGCTACTGAGGGAGTCCTGGACTAGGGGGTGTCCGGATAGCTGGACTATCATCATCGGCTGGACTCCAAGACTATGAAGATACAAGATTGAAGACTTCGTCCCGTGTCCAGATGGGACTTTCCTTGGCGTGGAAGGCAAGCTTGGCGATACGGATATGTAGATCTCCTACCATTGTAACCGACTCTGTGTAACCCTAGCCCTCTCCGATGTCTATATAAACCGGAGGGTTTTGGTCCGTAGGACGAACAACCATTACAACAATCATACCATAGGCTAGCTTCTAGGGTTTAGCCTCCTTGATCTAGTGGTAGATCTACTCTTGTACTACCCATATCATCAATATCAATCAAGCAGGAGTAGGGTTTTACCTCCATCGAGAACCTGGGTAAAAACATTGTGTCCCTTGTCTCCTGTTACCATCCGCCTAGACGCACAGTTCGGGACCCCCTACCCGAGATCCGCCGGTTTTGACACCGACAGCAGTCCAACCCCAACCGGGAGTAGGACCCCCCCTTTCCTCTTAGGAGAGGGAGAGGGAAGGAAGAGGTGGGAGGGAAGAAGGAAAGGGGGGGGGGGGGCAGGCCCCCTCCCAATTCGGATTGGGCTTGGGGGGGGCGCCCCCTCCTTTGCTTCTTCTCCCTCCTTTCCACTAAGGCCCAATAAGGCCCATATACCTCCCGAGGGGTTCCGATAACCTCCCGGAGCTCCGGTATTGTCCCAATCTCACCTGGAACCTTTCCGGTGTACAAATATAGTCGTCCAATATATCGATCTTTATGTATCGACCATTTTGAGACTCCTCGTCAAGTCTGTGATCATATCCGGGACTCCGAACAACCTTCGGTACATCAAAACTTATAAACTCATAATAAAACTGTCAACGAAACCTTAAGCGTGCGGACCCTACGGGTTCGAGAACTATGTAGACATGACCGAGACTTGTTTCCGGTCAATAACCAATAGCGGAACCTGGATGCTCATATTGGCTCCTACATATTCTACGAAGATCTTTATCGGTCAAACCGCATAACAACATACGTTGTTCCCTTTGTCATCGGTATGTTACTTGCCCGAGATTCAATCATCGGTATCCAATACCTAGTTCAATCTCGTTACCGGCAAGTCTCTTTACTCGTTACGTAATGCATCATCTCGTAACTAACTCATTAGCTACATTGCTTGCAAGGCTTATAGTGATGTGCATTACCGAGAGGGCCCAGAGATACCTCTCCGACAATCAGAGTGACAAATCCTAATCTTGAAATACGTCAACTCAACAAGTACCTTTGGAGACACCTGTAGAGCACCTTTATAATCACCCAGTTATGTTGTGACGTTTGGTAGCACACAAAGTGTTCCTCCGATAAACGGGAGTTACATAATCTCATAGTCATAGGAACATGTATAAGTCATGAAGAAAGCAATAGCAACATACTAAACGATCAAGTGCTAAGCTAACGGAATGGGTCAAGTCAATCACATCATCCTCCTAATGATGTGATCCCATTAATAAAATGACAACTCATGTCTATGGTTAGGAAACTTAACCATCTTTGATTTACGAGCTAGTCAACTAGAGGCATACTAGTGACACTATGTTTGTCTATGTATTCACACATGTATTATGTTTCCGGGTAATACAATTCTAGCATGAATAATAAACATTTATCATGATATGAGGAAATAAATAATAACTTTATTATTGCCTCTAGGGCATATTTCTTTCAATTACTTCCTCCGCGAAGGGCCTGAACTCGTAAATCCTGTGTGTACATCTTCACCATAGCTGGGATCTTGCCTCTCCATACCTACCCCCCTTTCTACTGTCAGTCTTAGAACCACGACAGTTGGCGCCCACCTTGGGGCAGGTGTCTTACCGACTTGTTGGTGAAGTTGTAATTTTTCCGATCCCCATCATCATGGTTTCCGGCGGTGGATTGGCTGAGGGCCGCGAGATCCGTCTCGGTGCGCTCGTTTTCATCGCCGATGACTCCACCTGGCTTCAGGAAGCTTCCCTTGACGTCGAGGCACTCCCGTCCGAGGGGCGATGCACTTTCACGCATGCGTTCGCGGCGTCCTTCTCCGACGGCCGTCGACCCAGTATCGGTCGGCTCCAATGGCGTCTTCTCTCCCCACTGTTTGCCGCCGCAAGTGATCCGGTCGGTCGCGGCTTCAGCGGTGGGTGAAGCACGCAGTGGCTCGACATCTAGCTACCCATCAATTCGCAGCGATCGAGCCCGACGAAACTCTCCACGGCCTGTTCGACCTGTCGACTGGCTCCGTCGAGACCGCATCCGAGTGCGATAGTAGCGACCATGCGGCTGAAGTCTTGATGGTTGACGGACCACGTAGTCCACCTGGTTTCTGCCGTGAAGATGGCGGAGATGGTGGTGGCGATCCGTCGCGCGTCCATGAAGAGTACCATCCCGAACCCCTCTCTTCGCAGCAGAGGGAAGAACTTTGTCGCTGCAACATGGATGCACTCCACACGCCCATCGTTGGAGAAACCCCCGAGGCTCAGGCCTTGAAAGAGGTGCGCTTGGCTAATTTGGCTGAGCACGCTCGACTGGAGAACCTCCAGTGCACTCTCGACGAGCGGTCGGGAGCGGATCCCTGAGTCCAGTCGACGACAGCTTTTCCCGCCTCCACCTAAGGTATACCACACTCCGATTCAAAATCTCACAGTTGCGGCCCGAATAGCAGAGTCAATTCAACCGTCCCAGTCAGAGGCCGGCAGAGGTTTGATGCAGATCCGGGCCTTGCTCCGGGCAGCAGGTGAGCAGAACACAACAGTGTCTCAGTCGCGGAATAGGATTCATAGCAGATCCGTGGTAGCGGATACTGTCCAGTCGGCCCACAGTCCAAGATCGCCCCTGCGGCGTGAAGGACGAGGACAGTATGATCACCGACTCGACCGCGACAATCATCATCGAGTGCCCACACCTCCTCCGAGGAGTGCATCATATGTGCATCGGCAGTATGATGATAGACGCCTTCACAGTGGCGAACGCAGAGCACCAGTCGACCCGAGAGAGCCAGGCTTTGATGCAAGATCTATTCTCATTCAAGGTCTGGTCAACCGGAACAGAGCGCAGAGGGAAGACCTTGGCAGAGATCGTCCGACTGGCAGCAGAGTTCATGTTTCTGATCCAGAGTGTTTCAGCAGAGCCATCAGGGCTGCAGTGATTCCTCCCAACTTCAGGTTGGCAACTGTAGTCAACAAGTTCACTGGAGAGTCCAAGCCTGAAACTTGGCTTGAGGATTACCGAGTGGCTGTGCAGATTGGTGGTGGGAATGATGAAGTGGCAATGAAGCATCTTCCTCTGATGTTGGAAGGATCAGCCAGAGCGTGGTTGACTCAGTTAGCCCCAGGCAGTATGTACAGTTGGGAAGAGCTTGCTCAAGTGTTTGTCAGAACTTTCGAGGGCACTTGCAAACGGCCAGCAGGGTTGACAGAATTGCAGCATTGTGTGTAGAAACCGAGTGAGACTCTGAGGGATTTCATTCGGAGGTGGACCACTTTGCATCACACAGTGGAGAATGTATCTGAACATCAAGCAGTGTGTGCCTTCAAGGAAGGCGTTAAATACCGAGAACTGGTCCTGAAGTTCGGTCGGACTGGAGATATGACTCTGACTCGGATGATGGAAATAGCCACCCGGTACACTAATGGGGAAGAAGAGGATCGACTCCGCAGCAGAAAGAGTAAACCAGTCGGCCAAGACGCCGACGGGGGTAATTCCAATCGGAAACAGAAATGTAAGGTCGAGCCTGCAGCACCCGACGAAATTGCGGCAGTGGTTCCAGGAAAGTTTAAAGGAAAACCTAAGGGGCCATGGACCCCTAAGAAGGTAAAGGATCAAGTGGGAAATGATGTGTTGGATTTGCCATGTCACATTCATACGAAGAAGGATGAAGAGGGTAATCTGATTTAACCTAAACACACCACTCGACAATGTCGACTCCTGATCCAGCAGTTCCAAGAGAAACAACCCAGTGAGAAGGAGAAAGAGTCAGACAAAGACGAGGACAAAGAATAAGACGATGGTTATCCCAAAGTCAATTCCACCCTGATGATTTTTGCTAATGTTGAGAGCAAGAGTCAGCTGAAAGTTATCAACAGAGAAGTGAATATGGTTGCCCCGGCGACGACGACCACATACCTGAAATGGTCTCAAACAGCCATCACATTCGACCAGTCTGATCACCCGGCACGTATAGCCACCTCTGGGAGGCAAGCGTTGGTGGTCGACCTAGTGGTCGAAGGCACTCGACTGACCAAAGTACTAATGGATGACGGTAGCGGCCTGAATATCCTTTATGCTGAAACCTTGAAGGGGATGGACATTATGATGTCCAAACTTAGCGAGAGCAATATGAGTTTCCATGGCATTATCCCTAGAAAGAAAGTCGAATCACTCGGCCAGATCGCCCTTGATGTGGTTTTCGGTGATTCCAAGAATTACCATAAGGAAAAGTTGACATTTGAAGTTGTGGATTTCCAGAGTGCTTATCATGCCATTTTGGGTAGGCCTGCCTACGCACGTTTTATGGCTCGACCATGTTACGTGTACCTCAAGTTTAAGATGCCTGGCCCCAGAGGTGTGATCACAGTCACTGGCAATCGGCAGAAAGCAGAGGAATGATTCCAGAAGGGTTCCAAAATTGCCGATGCACAAATGGCAGCAGTTGAATTTCAAGAATATCAAAAGAATGCAGATCCGAGTGATTTACTCCGAGATAAGAAGCCTGCCACGGATTCCGCATTTCAGTCGTCTGGTGAAATGAAGCCGATTCATATTCACCCGACCGATCCCAATGCTGCACCGACTCATATTTCAACGACACTCGACAACAAATAGGAAGAAGCGCTCATCCAGTTCCTCCGTGAGAATTGGGACATCTTCGCGTGGAAACCTTCTGACATGCCGGGTGTACCCAGAGAACTGGCTGAGCACCATTTGCGTATCGATCCCAAGGTAAAACCCGTCAAAGAGCATCTTCGGCGGTCCGCCGTGCAGAAGAGAAAAGCAATTGGCAAGGAAGTGGCTCGGCTCCTAGCAGCAGAGTTCATCCGAGAGATCTACCACTCCGAGTGGTTTGCCAATGTGGTCATGGTCCCTAAGAAGGACAATTCACTTCGTATGTGCATCGATTTCAAGCATGTCAATCGGGCCTGCCCGAAAGATCATTTCCCTTTTCCCCGCATCGATCAGATTGTTGACTCGACTGCAGGGTGTGAGCGCTTGTCTTTTTTAGATGCATATTCCGGGTATCATCAGATCCGACTGTATGGTCCCGATGAAATAAAAACGGCTTTAGTCACCCCATTCGGGTGCTTTTGCTATGTCACCATGCCATTTGGTCTTAAAAACACTGGAGCCACATTCATGAGGATGATTCAGAAGTGCCTGCTCGCTCAAATCAGTCGGAATGTGGAAGCATACATGGATGACATTATGGTCAAGTCACGTAAAGGTTCCGACCTACTGACTGACCTCGCAGAAACCTTTGCCAACCTAAGAAGGTATGATATCAAGCTTAATCCGTCAAAGTGCACATTCGGAGTTCCAGGTGGAAAGTTACTCGGTTTCCTCGTTTCCGAACAGGGGATCAACGCAAATCCAGAAAAAGTCGATACCATACTCCGAATGAAACGCCTTGTGCGTGTGCATGACATTCAGAAGCTTACTGGTTGTTTGGCCGCCTTGAGTCGATTCATTTCTCATCTCGGTGAAAAGGCCTTGCCTCTTTACCGATTGATGAAAAAAATCTGATAAGTTCGAGTGGACTGATGAAGCTGAAGCAGCGTTTGCAGAGCTCAAAACCCTGCTTTCCACCCAGCCGGTGCTTGCTGCGCCAATCAGCAAAGAGCCTTTACTGCTTTACATTGTAGCCACTGGACAAGTTGTCAGTACGGTACTCACGGTCGAGTGGGAAGAAGAAGGAAAAGCTTATAGAGTTCAGCGCCCAGTGTATTATCTCTCTGAAGTTTTGACTCCATCCAAGGAGAGATATCCACATTATCAGGAGCTTGTCTATGGAATCTACATGACCATGAAGAAGGTTGCACACTATTTCTCTGATCACTCCATTACAGCCGTCAGCGACGCACCATTATCTGAAATTCTGAACAACAGAGATGCAATTGGTCGAGTGGCGAAATGGGCGATTGAACTCCTTCCATTGGATATCAAGTTTGAGGCAAAGAAAGCTATCAAGTCCCAAGCAATCGCAGATTTCCTTGCCGAGTGGATTGAGCAGCAACTGCCGACTCAAGTTCACTCGGAGCATTGGACCATGTTCTTCGATGGCTCCAAGATGCTGAATGGTTCCGGTGCTGGGGTAGTGTTGGTATCCCCCCGTGGGGACAAACTTAGCTATGTTCTCCAGATTCATTTTGATTCTTCCAACAACGAAGTTGAATATGAAGCACTTTTGTACGGGTTGCGTATGGCCATTTCACTCGGTGTCCGTCGCCTTATGGTCTATGGTGACTCAGATTTGGTGGTTAATCAAGTGATGAAAGAATGGGATGTCAGGAGCCCAGCCATGATTGGTTATTGCAATGCAGTAAGAAAGCTGGAAAAGAAGTTTGAAGGGTTGGAGCTTCACCATATACCCCGACTGAAAAATCAAGCTGCAGATGAATTGGCAAAGATAGGATCTAAGAGAGAGGCCATTCCCAGCAATGTGTTTTTGGAACATATTCATTCACCTTCAGTTCAGGAAGATCCTTTCACTGAAGAGTCCCCACAGCCTAAGAGCGCCACAGATCCGACTGAAGTCGAAATCCTAGCCGTGGTCGACTGAGTCATGGAGGTTTTGGTCGTCACTCCCGACTGGACAGTGCCATACGTCGCACACATTCTTAGGAAAGAACTTCTAGAGGATGAAGAAGAGGCTCGACAGATCGTTCGACGATCTAAAGCCTTTACTGTGATAAAAGGTCAGTTGTTTAGAGAAAGTGTAACTGGAGTCTGCGAGAAATGCATCACGCCAGAAGAAGGCCAAATGACCCTCAATGATATTCACTCGGGGACGTGTGGTCACCATGCGTCCTCTCGTACCATCGTGGCCAAAGCATACCGAGCCGGATTTTACTGGCCACATGCCAATGAGATGGCAAAAGAAATAGTAGACAAATGTGAAGGCTGTCAGTTTTACTCCAACATGTCCCATAATCCTGCATCAGCTCTGAAGACTATTCCACTCGTCTGGCCTTTCGCTGTCTAGGGGTTGGATTTGGTTGGACCTCTGAGGACTGGCAGGAGTGGATTTACCTAGGTGCTGGTAGCAGTCGACAAGTTTACCAAATGGATTGAAGCCAAGCCCATTAAAAACCTTGAAGCAAGTACAACTGTAAGTTTCATCAGATAATTGACATTCAGATATGGTGGTCCGCACAACATCATCATGGATAATGGATCGAACTTCGACTCTGACGAGTTAAGAGCCTTTTGTGCTTCCCAAGGAACAAGGGTCGATTATGCCTCAGTCGCGCATCCTCAGTCGAATGGGCAGGCTGAAAGAGCAAATGGATTGATTCTCAAAGGACTGAAACCCCGATTGATGCGTGACCTCAAGCATGCAGCAGGTGCCTGGGTCGACGAACTTCCGTCAGTACTTTGGGGACTGAGGACAACCCCTAATTGGTCGACTGGACGAACCGCATTCTTCTTAGTCTATGGAGCCGAAGCTGTACTCCCGAGTGATTTGCTTCACAATGCGCCCCGAGTCGAGCTCTTCTCAGAAGAGGAAGCCGAACAGGCTCGGCAAGATGCAGTCGATCTCCTGGAAGAAGAAAGAGAGATGGCCTTGATTTGGTCGACCATTTATCAAGAAGACCTACGTCGATTCCATGCTAGAAATGTAAGGGGTCGGTCATTTCAGGAGGGAGACTTGGTTCTTCGAGTGGACCAGCAGAAACCACACAAGCTCGCTCCTGCTTGGGAAGGCCCTTCGTCATCACCAAAGTGCTCCACAACGGAGCATATCGTCTTTTCAACGTCGAGCACAATAAAGATGAGCCACGCGCTTTGAATGCGGAACTGCTCCGCCCCTTTTACTCTTAAGCATTCAGACTGTTGAAATGTAATAAGAAATACCTTTTAGTTTGATTATCAAAGACATGGTTTTACAGTCTTCCGAATGATTGTTGTTCATTTTTTACATGTTCCAAATCCCCCAGTGGGTGCCTCAGCTGCGAATCCGTTTCGCCTAAGTTGAAAAGAAAAATCCTACCGAGTGGTGAGCCAGCCTCTCACTCGGAGGCTTAGCTAAAGTCCAGTACTCGCCTAAGTGTAAAAAATCCTACCGAGTGGTGAGCCAGCCTCTCACTCGGGGGCTTAGCTGCAGTCCAGTACTTGCCTAAGTTTGAAAAATCCTACCGAGTGGTGAGCCAGCCTCTCACTCGGAGGCTTAGCTGCAGTCCAGTACTCGCCTAAGCGTAAAAAATCCTACCGAGTGGCAAGCAATCCTCTCACTCGGGGGCTTATCTGCAGTCCAGTACTCGCCTAAGTGTAAAAAATCCTACCGAGTGGCGAGCAATCCTCACACTCGGGGGCTTAGCTGCAGTCCAGTACTCGCCTAAGTGTAAAAAATCCTACCGAGTGGTGAGCGATCCTCTCACTCGGGGGCTTAGCTGCAGTCCAGTACTCGCCTAAGTTTTAAAAATCCTACCGAGTGTCGAGCAATCCTCACACTCGGGGGTTTAGCTGCAGTCCAGTACTCGCCTAAGTTTTAAAAATCCTACCGAGTGGCGAACAATCCTCACACTCGGGGGCTTAGCTGCAGTCCAGTACTCGCCTAAGTTTTAAAAAATCCTACCGAGTGGCGAACAATCCTCTCACTCGGGGGCTTAGCTGCAGTCCAGTACTCGCCTAAGTGTAAAAAATCCTACTGAGTGGTGAGCCATGAGCGATCCTCTCACTTGAGGGCTTAGCTGCAGTCCAGTACTTGCCTAAGTGTAAAAATCCTACCGAGTGGTGAGAGATCCCCTCACTCGGGGACTTAGCTACAGTTCAGTACTTGCCTAAGTTTGAAAAATCCAACCGAATGGTACGGGTCGACCGCGACCCCTCCCCCCGGGGCTGCACCATCAAGAAGGAGGACGAGATTGTGTGCACAGCCAAAGGCTCATCCAACAGCTGACGCCAAGGCGAGCTGCTTTCAGGAACGTCAAGACCATTGTTGAATGCCTCGCTGATGAGCTGATCAATGCTGCCAAAGGCTCATCAAACAGCTAGTGCCAAGACAAGCTATTTTCAGGAACGTCAAGGCCATTGCCGAGTACCTCGCTGATGAGCTGATCAATGCTGCTCAAGGCTCATCCAACAGGTTGATTGCGGCCTCTTCCTTAGAAGCTGCATCAAAAGTACAAAAACCAATCCGAGTGAAGAATGAGTTCCGCTCGGAGACAAACACAACATATTCAAAGATAAATCCAAAGGTTCCGAACCGCGGGTTAAAGTGCTCGGGTGCCAGGCCCAAAGGAGTTTCAACGATTACAAAATCACTCGGCATTCCGAGGCAAAAAAAGGGGTGAAGCATAATGTTTTTTCGGTCACTCAACAGGAGAAGGGCTGGCTGGATCACAGAAGCTGTCGAGATCAATGCTGTCCGCAATATGAGTGGCAGCCTCAAGGAAGGTGTCCATGAAGGACTGGAAGGTGTGCTTCTTAGTATTCACAACCTTGAGGGCCGCCAACTTGTCTTCTCTGGTGTCCTTGCAGTGCACTCGAACCAATGACAGGGCAACGTCAGCGCCACAGCGAGTGGATGACTTCTTCCACTCCTGCACTCGACCAGGAATCTGATTGAGTCGAGTCATCAGCGACTCGAGATCTTGAGAAAGTTCCGCCTAAGGCCAGAGTTCGGCGTCAAACCGGGTCATCGCCGCCTTCAGTCGAGCCAGATAGGCAACGGCGCCGTCCAAGTGTGATTCCAACCGCAGCAAGTTCATCGCAATGTCATCTTTCACAGGACAATTGATGGGGTCGAGACCTGTCTCGGCCCGCCCGGTCTCAGCTTCAAAATCCTGGCAAAGTTCTACGCAATAATGAAAAATAGTGAGTCGACAATATTACAACATACTTCAATCGACGACGGCTAACCAGTCGAGCGATAGTACCTTCAAGCTTCAGAACTAGTTTTGCGGCAAGTTGTCCCAGATAGAACTCTAGCTCGCTTGTCCTGGCTCTGAGACCTCCAACTTCATTGGTCAGGTTCTCCTTGTCCTTCTTCAGTTGTTCAACTTCCGATTGGCTTCAGAGATGGCGGTCTTCAACTTCGTGGTCTCCTCTTCCAAATTGCCGACCGAAACCAGCTTCTTGTCCGCAAGCGCTGTCTTCTCTCGTGCTTCCTTCTGGGCAGCAGCAAGGTCCTGATCCTTCTTCTCCAGAGCTTCCTTCATTCTCTCTAAAGAAACAACACTCTTGAGATGAGCCTGAAGCTGACAGTTTTCACTACACACATCTGCTTGTGTGAAGTTACTCGGTTCAAAGAGACTGAAAGAAAAAACACTGAAAGGCGCGAGCTACTAGGTGGACAAGGTGTCAATTGATTACCTCCCATGATGGCCGTTTCTTCTTGAGCAGTCTTGAGGTTCTTCTTTGCGAGTTCAAGATCAAGTTCAAGGCTGATATGCTTCTTCTTTAACTCAGAAATCTGAGCTCCAAGATCACAAGACTTCTGCAGTTGGCGAGAGAGATATATAAGTCGACAGAAATAAAAGACAATGACAGTGAAAGTTACTCTAAGACTACTACCGAATCAAATATTCAACAGTAGTCTCGGGGACTACACCCAGTGGGTGCACTTAGCGTGCCCCCACTGATCTAGATCAACACTCAGCATGGTCTGCCCAGCGTGAGTCAAAAAAAAACAAGGAAAAAAAGAAGATTCTAAGACCTCAGCCGACTGCCAGCAGTCGACCGTGGTCTCGGGGACTACACCCAGTGGGTGCACTCGGCGTGCCCCCACTGGTTCGGACGGAATACTAAGACTCAGCACGAGTCGAGTGGAGTGGAAGACTTCCTAAACTCTAAACACAGGCACACCCCAATGGGTGATCAGATATAAAACAACATTCAAAAGTTCAGTCGGGAATTCGCTGACCTTAACATTGGTCTGCAGGGCGGTGATGGCATTATACGCCACCTGACTGGCCTCGTGCATCACCTTCACCTGCTCCATGACAAGGTTCACCTGGCGAAGAGCCTCCCTGGCAGCACTTGGCGAATCGTCTGGGGTCTGATATGCAGCAAAGAGTGATGGCTCCAAGGCAGCCAAAGTAGCTATTGGGTCAGACGCGTGGAGCTGCACTGGAGCGGCAGGAGCTGGAGCAGTCGACCCCGACGGACGATTAGTCGTCAGCGGACTGGCAAATGTGACGTTGGTCCGAACCGGATCTCTGGAACGCTCGACCACCGCCTCAAGCACCGGCGTCGACTGAGGGACTTGAACTTCAAGCCTTCTCCTTCTTGAGCCCCCGCCTCTCCTCCTCCTCTCCTATAGAGGCACTTCTTTTTGTTCATCATCAGGAAGCACGACGACATCTCGTGGAACTATAGAGAGAGAAAAACATCGAAAATTCAGCCGACTGACAACTCAATCGACTAAATGAAGTATGGTCGAACGAACTTACCAGCTCGGGAGGTGGCCGCATCATCGGTTTCCTCGTCTCCTGGAGCTTTGTCGATATCCATGTCAGTGGCAGCAGAGGTTGGGCTAGAAGGATACATGATCCATTTGGTCAAAACAAAAGCTTTAGTCGGCCTAGATAAATGCAAGAAAGATACTCACCCTGAAGCGATGGGGACGTCCATCTTGATCCTCGGCAAAGTCTTCCGAGCCTTTGGAGGAGCAACCTTGGGCTTCTTGGCGACCTTCTCTATCGGCTCCGGAGTCAATGTCCGAGTGCGTTTTTGTGTGTGGGTACTTGGGGCCACATTCTTTCCACGCCCGCCCGCCGGGTCATGGTGTTGCTTGGGTCGGTGTTCAGAGCGCGGCGGTGAGTCGACCGCTTCCTCGTCGTCTGACTCCTCGCTCTCCTCCTCCTCGTCTTCATCCGAAGATTCCCATTCACCGCTCTCCTCCGCGCTGGCCTCTCCCTCCTGGTCCTGCTATAGAACTTGTTCACCGTTGGGCATCGAATACATGTTAGTAAAAACCTACAAGGCAAGGAGTCGAGTAAAAGTCAGTCGAGCTCAAGTATAGTCGGAATGTGTATGCAAAGACAGTCGAAATAAAGAACATACCTTGTCAGGCTGATTGTCGTCACTGAAGGGGATGACTCTCCTGGCTCCTCTGGGGTTGTCCTGGTTGCCTGTAATGCTCTTCAACCACATGGCCACGGTCTTGGCTGGCACTTCCTCTGGATGAACACGAGCGGTGTCATCAGCCCCAGAGTACAGCCACATGGGATGGTCACGGGCCTGAAGAGGCTGGATGCGTCGATTGAGGAATACTTCCAGTAGGTCCATGCCAGTGACACCCTCATTAATCAGTTGGACCACTTTCTCAACCAGCATCTTTGTCTCCACGTTCTTAGTAGCAGTCACTTTCAGTGAGGAAGGAGTCTGGACACGGTCAAAAGAGCAGTGGGGAAGGCCGGTCGACTGACCTGGAGTTGGGAGGTCCTGGCAGTAGAACTAGGTCGACTGCCAGCCCCTAACCGACTCAGGGAGAGTCATGGAAGGGAAAGAACTCCTCTGCCTCTTTTGGATACCCAAACCCCCACACATCTGAATGACATGGGTCTTCGAGTCACTCGTTTTCGCTTTCTTCACCGACTGGGAACGGATGGTGAAAATATGTTTGAAAAGGCCCCAGTGCGGTCGACACCCCAAAAAGTTTTCACACATCGACACGAACGCGGCAAGGTACGTGATGGTATTGGGAGAAAAATGGTGGAGTTGGGCACCGTAGAAGTTCAGGAAGCCCCGAAAGAAGGGGTGCGGAGGAAGCGAGAAGCCCCGGTCAACGTGGGTGGCAAGCAGTACACACTCACCCGGTCGAGGCTGCGGCTCCGTCTCTCCCTCAGGAAGCCTTGCTGCACCCTTGGTGATCAGCCCAGACTCCACCAGCTCATCCATATCTTCTTGTCGGAGCGAAGACCGGATCCAATCGCCCTGGATCCAGCCTGGCGGCAGCCCCGAGCGCGATGACGACCCGTGGTTCTGCTTCTTGCCTTCCTCTGCCCCCGTCGCCTTCTTCGTGTGCTCCAGCGCCACCGTCTTGTCCTTCACCATGGCGGCAGAGCAGCGGCGTCAAGAGCTGAGGAGATGGATGCGGTGGAGAAGCAGAGGAAGAAGAAAGAAAAACAGATGCGCACAGTGCAGGCGCCATGGCTCCGTCACCTTATAAAGGGCCGCTTCCGAGTGGCTGACACGTGGGACCAGGCGATCCTGTCAAATTCCGCAACAGTCGCGCGCAACGTACGTGGTGAAAAAGGTGGCACGGAGATCGAGGCACTACTGTTTATCCGCCCGCTTACTTCGGCACGCCCCGTCCCGCGCGCTTCCCCGAAATTTCGTATCCCGTGAAATCCGGGATACACTGCTATCAATCGCACCAAAGATTCTGCACCCCAAGACAGCACTCGGCAGATGACACTACAAGTTTAGTCGGCAACTCTCTGAATGGATCAAGGCGATTGAATCGATGCTGAAGTACCAACGTAAGCCTTCCATCCTGCGTAAAACACTCGCGAGGTGCAAAGCTCGGAATAAGTTCAACTTCAACCTACTTTCCACTCGAACTTTAATCCATTCGGGGGCTACTGATGAGGATACAGACCCGGGGTAGGGTCATAGGCCTGACCTATACGTCCTACCCAAGGTCACTACCCTAGAAGATAATAAGTCCAAGAGGCAACAAAGAACCCCCAGTCAAAGATGTCGAGTGCAATCCACTCGACCAGTCATATCACTCGGGCGTCCCCCTACCTGTTGTCACTCGACCATATGATGAATCGCTCGACCTACTGAAGGCCAGGAGTCACTCACCACTGCAACGGTCGGACATTCACTCCGTAGTCTTTAAGGTCATTAATAACACTTATGACTGGCGTTATCAGTAACGCCCTACTTTATGTATATTAAGCTCCTTGTAATGGAGGATGGTTGGGGTCCTGGCGCACTCTATATAAGCCACCCGCCTCCTCTGGGACAAGGGTTCGCACCCCCTGTAACATCACACACATATAATTCAATCGACCGCCTCCGGGCACCGAGACGTAGGGCTATTACTTCCTCCGCGAAGGGACTGAACTCGTAAATCCGGTGTGTACATCTTCACCATAGCTAGGATCTTGCCTCTCCATACCTACCCCCCTTTCTACTATCAGTCTTAGAACCACGACAGGTGCAAAAAGCCTAGTAGTGGCGGGCCAGGCTCTCAGGATCGTCCGCCACTGACCTCCTGCCACCGCTACTATGGTAGTGCCATAGTGGCGGGCAAAAGTTATGGCCCGCCACATCTATAATCTCTACCACCACTGGTGTGTGTATTAGCAGTGGCAGGCACATTTGCTGCCCGCCACTGGTAGTGATGTTGGCATATAGAGAAATTGTTGTCGCGACAGCGTCTTTTTGCTGCCGTGGCAACATTTTAATGGCGCTCAACCAATAGTTTGCACTCAATCATCTCATTGCATTCAAACAATCATATTACAACGATGTTACGGTAATTAAGATTATTAATTAAGCAAACATACAGTACAAGAAGTGTAGGGCAACAAATAAACATGTAAAATTCTCAACTCATAAAATGAACAACGAATCAAGATGTTTTGAAGCACTGTATCGCTCGCAATTGATTACCGCAATATGTCTTCGACTCGGTGAAGTCGTTCTTCATCTCGCTCTAGCTAGAAGTGAACTTCCCATCCTTGTTTACAACCTCTTTGTTGATGATTCTGGCTAACACCTTTTAGTGGCGGCCATGCTCTGCTAATAGTTCCTCTATGTCCATGTACCTTTCCATCTCTTCGGACAACTTGATGATCTAGCTATGATTACGCAAATATTTGCCTTTCTTCAAAAAGTCATCCATAATAGCCATGGCACAGTATCCAGACCTATGAGAGATTTCCACATTTTGTTTTTGATAGCAACAAGCGCTAGTGAAGAACTTGAATTATGAATGTTCTGTTTATAGTCTCTCTGAGGTTCTTACACTTGGCGAGAGCATCATTTAGAACCTTCTTCAATCTGGTCCATTTCTTTTGAGGGTGTCTCTTCGAATCGAAGAAGTAAGCCAAGCCCTGCATCGGCAATAGTGAGATTTTGATCCAATGTCCGTCGCTGCGCAAAAAAAAGAAGAAATTAGAATTGATGAGATCAAATCACAAGGGCGGTGGTCGTGATGCCTCTTGGTCGTGTGAGCGACAAGAGGCATAGCAGAGGGTGGCTTTGGCGTGCTCTCTGTCTCTGGCAGTGGAGGTTCCCCGACCCGGATCTGGGGTTTTGATCACGTCATGTTCCTCTTGGAGACCTTGTGGTGGCATGCGGAAGCTACCGGGTGAAAGCTTTGTGTTCTAGCACTGACGACGGCGACGCTCTCTTCTAGAAGACGTCGTCGTGGTGCTCCCCTCCGTGTCCGGGTTTCGGGTGAAAATCTTTTGTCCATTGTGGGCTCGACAGCGGTGGCGCGTGGCGTTAGTTTCCCTTCTGAGGGTGTTGTCGTGGAGTTTAGGTGTACTAGGGCGTGGCATGGTGTTGTACTCAGTTCCTCCGGTGATATCTTTCGGTAGCGTAGTCGCTTGCGGTGCGCGTGTTCTGTTTATTCTATGATCGGCTTTGTAAGAGAGCGACCTCTCCACCTTGTATCGTTCGGCCGTGTACTTTGTGCGGTTGTTGCTTTATATATAAAGCATGGTGAAAGCCTGTTTCGAGGAACTAGGCTTGTATACTATATATGTCCCACTCAATGATGCAGATTGTGATGTTTCTTGACATAAATGAGCAGCTGTTTCCACTACCAATCGCTTCAATTTGTCATCATAGTAATACTTGTTCTGTTGACCTAATTCTGCCTAAACAGAATCTCACATTAGTATTGCTTTTCTCATAAATTAAACAAACTCAACAAAGTGGTGTAGATACTCCAATTTCCGAATTCCGAACTCCGAAATTACCTACCAGGATTTCGAAACAAATTTTTGTCTTCTGCAGAGTGGAGCCAATCAAACAAAAACCTTGAATAATCACCCAATCCTGATGCACTCACTGCTCAGTGTGTTATCGGACCATGCATCCACTGATACTCAGAGATTGTTCAACATATTAAACAAATAAATAGGGAGAGATTTAAGATCTTCCTCACCAAACATCCACTGATACTCAGAGTTCCTTCCATGAAAGACACAAGTACTTGTCTGGGGTTTTGCCAAAGGTTGGTTCAGAAAACAGTTTCTCTTGTGTGCAGTTTTCCTGCCAGGGACACCACCCTATTCTCGGCCATAGAATGCACTGAAGCGGATGGTATTAATAATGGATCATTAACATGGTCATTCATGTTTGTCTATTTAAAAAAATTGAAGAACACAAAAAATGCCTCATAATGGATCACCCCACCCTCATAAATCTGGGACTACCTGAAAATGGTCGCACACTTCGGGTAACAATCAGAATAGTAGGCATTACCTTGCAAGAACATAATAACTGTATCGATATTTTGAATTGGGATGTTGTCAAGGAGTCTCTTGCTATCAAATATGCCTGCTCCTTCCTCTTTTAAAAGGGTAAATGGAGTGCATATCCGGTAACAATATGCTGATTCCAAGCACAACTATCTCTAGAAAGGAAATCTAAACTTGTTCTGGCATGTAGCATCAGTGATATACAGAGGATGATGAGCGGTCACCCAAAATCTATATCTATATCTATATCTATATCTATACCTACTATACTAATACTAATACTAATACTAATACTAATATACTATAATAAAGCAAGGTGATATTCTTGGTTTCGTCCCGCTTAGATGATCCTACATTACAGTTTTTTTTGGGTTTTTGTCCGTGATGAGTCATCCGTACGTGGTCTCCTGCCTGGTTCCTACAAGATGGGATTATTCGATACTGTAGCGACCGTTGCACCCTGCCTACTCCAAGATTTGAGAAAAAGTCCAGCCCAACTAAAAGCCCATTATAAAAAAGGTTCGCGCTTCCTATGGTACCATCCCTTCGTCCCATCGTTCGCAGCGTATCAACATGTAAGCGTGAACGTGACAGACTCCACCTTCCTAGCGTGTCTATATAAATCACGAAGCCCGGCATATATTTGCTGATCAATACGTAGCTAGCCTCAAGATCGATCAAGCCAGCGTCGTGGTGTTACGAACATGCTTGTGCTAGCCTAGAAATTCATCCAGCAGCTAGCTAGCTTGGCACGTAGGATCCCAGTCAATACGTATGCCCGTATACATGTATCCTCGAGATCGATCAAGCGGGCATCGTGGTGCTACGAGCGTGCATGTCCTAACTAGCCCAGGAATATTCTGGATGTAAAATGCAATTTCGGTAGTCATTTTTCATTTCAGTTGGAAAATGTAGTCGGATGTTTGGGGTACTATAAGTGATCAAGGGATGGTAACTCATATTACATGGGGAAACTTTGCACAGAGTTTCATTACGATTAATGGGTGGCTTTGAGATTTCTTGTCGACACATGCATCTCAAGTCATTCAGTCTTATGGTTCTTCATTATCTGCAAATGGTCTTTTTTTCTTAGATGCTCATTTTGTCACCCTTCAAAAAAAAGAAAATTCAGTCAGACTAACAGGAATTACTTAAAAATGGTATAGCAGGTAGTAAGAAGAGCTCCTCTCGCTCCTCGGCCGGGTCCCCGCGCCCCTCGCCACCTCCCTACCTGCAGCTGCCGAGGTCATGCGTGCGCACGGCGCATTCGTGCAGCTCGCGCACAAGCAATTAGTACCGGGGCTCGTCCTCGAGGTGTGCCACAGAGAGCTGCACAGCAACGCCCCGTGTCCCCTGAGGCGGCGAGGCGATCGACTGCCGCGAGGTAGTGAGCGCGTCCTCCTCGGGGGTCACAGCTAGAGCGCCCAACTGCTAGCACCACTCCCTTTGTGCCATAGCCGCTGCTCGCAGGAGGCCACAACCGCCCCATGGGCTTGGTGGCCGAGCACACGACGGCCTCGTCGCTAGGCTACTAGGACCATTCCCGAGCCCCATTCCTCCCTGTTCGAGCTCCGCCCCTTCTTCAGGACCCTCCCGCTCAAGACAGTTCGGCCACGGCCTCCTCCTTTATCTTCTGACGAGGTAACCCACCATGGCCACCGACGGCCACGTCGGGCTCCTGGAGCTCATTTCCTCGATTTCCTGTGCTTGCCACCTCCTCTTCTTCCGCCCTCTAGTTCGTTGCTATCCTCAATATCAGGGGAGAAGGCTCACCGGCGAGCCGCGCGTCTCCCTTTCCGTCGGGACAGCCGTGAGCATCCAGGGCCAATCCTGAGATTTTTGGGGCCCGGGGCGAAATTGAGAATCAAGGGCCCCTAATATAAGTGTCACACAATAATAAGGAATTTTTTAAATATTGCAAATAAACACTTTACTGCACCCAATTTTGATATTTTACATCTAATAATATTTTTTAGATATTATCTTAAAAGTTTACTATAACATCCCGCTGAGAATTGGGGATCTTAAGTTCATGATTAGCATGACACATGATCACTCATTCTTCTATTGACATACATGTGCACAAACAAAAGCTCCAAACGTTAGACATTTGTCGATCCTAGAAAACATCCAAAAACCCGACTACAGAATTACCAAACAAAGGCAAAAGGACAATAAATAAATACATAACCTCAAGTCTATACAAAGGCAAAAAGACAATAAATAAATACATAACCCGACTTTCTCATTTTCTTTCCTTTTGTAAAAGTCTGCAAAAAATGGTGCTATGTGGGATTTGAAGCAGCGCCTTACAGTTTTAGTGCAAGACACGCTAACCACGCCAGCCACTCCACCTGCCTTTGTATAGACTCGAGGTTACAAGGCCAGTCCTGAGATTTTTGGGGCCCGGGGCGAAATTGAGAATCAAGGACCCCTAATATAAGTGTCACACAATAATAAGGAACTTTTTAAATATTGCAAATAAACACTTCACTGCACCCAATTTTGATATTTTACATCTAATAATATTTTTTAGATATTATCTTAAAAGTTTATTATAACATCCCGCTGAGAATTGGGGATCTTAAGTTCATGATTCGCATGACACATGATCACTCATTCTTCTATTGACATACATGTGCACAAACAAAAGCTCCAAACGTTAGACATTTGTTGATCCTAGAAAACATCCAAAAACCCGACTACAGAATTACCAAACAAAGGCAAAAGGACAATAAATAAATACATAACCTCGAGTCTATACAAAGGCAAAAAGACAATAAATAAATACATAACCCGACTTTCTCATTTTCTTTCCTTTTGTAAAAGTCTGCAAAAAATGGTGCTATGTGGGATTTGAAGCAGCGCCTTACAGTTTTAGTACAAGACACGCTAACCACGCCAGCCACTCCACCTGCTGTGATAATGCACTGCTTCTTCTTCTGTTATTTTTTTTCCTTTTTTCTTTATCTTTTTTCGTTTTCTTTTCCCTTTTTTTTTTGTTTTCTTTCCTCTTTTTATTTTTCCTTTTTCTTCAAATTCGATGAACTTTTTCTAATTGGATGAACATTTTAAAAATTGATGAACTTTTTTCAAATTCGATGAACTTTTTTCAAATTTGATGAATTTTTTTCTAATAGGATGAACATTTACTAAAACCATTGATTTTTTTTTCAAAATCAATGAACTTTTCCCAATTCGATGAACTTTTTTTCAAATTTGATGAACTTTTTTTAAAGTTGGTGAACTTTTTTTAATATTTGATGAACTTGTTTTAAAGTTCATGAACTTTTAAAAAAAAACCGATGAATTTTCTTTATTCGGGATTCTTTATAAAATCTGTGAACTTCCAAAAACATTTCAGATTGTTGTTCAAAAGAAATCACATTTTTCTAAATGTTTTCAAATAATTCAAAAATCTACGTGGCTACAATGTTTTGTTCTCAAGCTTTGTCGCGCTGCAATGTTTCACTCATGCGTTGTAGCTTGAGTGGTTGGCTAACGATTTATTGAAGGTAGGCGGCGCGGGTTCAATTCCACAACAGCGCCATATATTTTTGGTTTTTTTGGGCTACTACATTGGCCTTCTGCGTATTCGCGGGCCAGGCCCATAACAGGAGCCGCATGGGCGCCAGAAGGTCCAACCGGCGCCTTCGGCGCCTGTTAGGAGCTCCCGTGGTTGGATGCGTCTGGTGTACTTTCCTATGTTGTTATGTCTTTCCTTTACTTGGGCTAATTTCATTCCGAGAGAAGTTATGGACCGATGGGCCACCATCGTACAACATATCTCGGAGGGCCCCCCCTGGATTTGGGGGGCCAAGGTGCCCCCCTGCCCCCCTCAGTGTCGGGCATGCGAGCATCCCAGTGCCTTGGGCGCCTCGGCTGGGACGACCTTGCGGAGGATGGAGGAGTCCCGGGATCCGTCGCCCACAAACTCGGTGACGCAGGCTCGAACACGTTCCCCGCCGTCGTCGGCGCCCCTTGCGAGCTCCCCGTCCAGCTCTGCTCCCGCCCGCCACTCAAGTGCGTCGCGGCCGGCTGCTCTCTCTAATGCACGTGCTTGTTGTAGTGCCAAAGAAAGACAGAGGAGGAACATGGCGAATTTTCTTTTGTCAACTCATCTCCGACAGGTGGGCTTCATGGGTCAGAAATGACTTTTTTCTTGCTAGTTTAGTGATACTCCTATATGTCAAAGTTTAGCTTTGCTTTCGATGGTTTTTGTCATTAAAAAAGTGATGGTTTTCTGTGATTGTGGTGGTTTTATGCTTTTTACTGCCTCTCACAGGACTATCTATTTTTTCCAAGCATCATTAACAGTACTTTTGCCCATGTGCTTGTTATAATATTGTGCTTCGTAAGGAGAACCATGGAATTGCGATTGTGGTCTCAGAGGAGTCCAGGGCTACTGGAGCGTACTTCTCAGTGAAGGACCCGCCTAAAGTAATGCACCTAGTCTCATGTCATGCTTTTTTTTGCAATGCTCATGTCATGCTTATATATATTGCACAATTACTTCTCATTCAGCTCATGAGGTTCCTGCGTAGACAGGTGGCTTCGGCTACAGCTAGACAGGAGATTGCTGATGAAATTGATCAAGTATGAGCCTGAGTGTTGAGATACATTCAAGGTTATTGCTGGATATGTCTATGAAGTTTGAGCATGCTGTGTTTATTAATATGATGTAGAAATTGTGATGATCTATTGGGTTGAAGCATTCAAGAGTCAATGAGTTACTATGGCTATTCTCACTATTTACTATAGTACATCATTAGTACGATGTATATGGGGCCGGCGGACCGGGCCCATTTCGGTTCGGCGGGGGGCGGAGATCGCACGAAGAGCGGATCGAGGCGAAGCACACGAGCGGTTTACCCAGCTTCAGAGCTCTCCGGAGAGATAATACTCCTACTGCTGCATGTCTGATTATATTGTGTTCTTGCTCGGGAGCGCTAAACGCTACAGTACACTCTAGCTGCTAACGAGACCGAGCGTGAGTGTTTTCTGGCTTCGAACCCTTCCCCCCTCCCTACGTTGCGCATGGGCCTCCTTTCATATGCTCAAGGGGTCACCGACAGGTGGCAACGTAGACAAGGGTAAAACTGTAAAAGGTGTTGCGGTTGGTACACCTACTTGTACAGTGTATCATACCTAACCCTGACGGCAGGGGACAAGGGCATTAAATGCCCGTCTGTGTCGCCAAAACAGTGCAGAGAGGGACCGTCAGGGGCGCCACCGCATGCCACGATGGCTATCTTGTCAGCGCCGCTTGCCACCTCGCACCGCTGGCTGCACAGCCTCTCGCCACGCGCGCCTGGAATGGTCCCAGGGCGACACGTTGGTGGATGTGCTGGAGCGTAGGTACAGAGTGGTAACTTGCCGCGGCAAGCGCCTTGCCGCGGCCGTTGTCTTGTCGCGTCCGGAAGCTTGTCGCTCACCAGGCCTTGCCGGGATGCGTGGCGCGTCGCGGCAAGTTCCTTGAGATGCCTTGGTTGGCCTTCCCGGCAAGCTCCTCTTGCCGGGGCCTTGTCTCCTTGACTTGAACACTTTATTCTTGAATGGCTCCAAAGGAACCACGGAGGACCTTGGCGGTCACCCGACAAGCCTTGCCGCGGGGTGCTGCAACTGCCCGTGCACAAGTTTGGGATACTAGGGTACCCCTACTCTAGTACACCGATAGGAGCCCCCGGGCCTGGGCCACACACGGTGCCGAGCGCTGTTGGGCCAGGCCCAAAACAGGGCACGGGCACACGCGGCCTGGGTTATGCCGTATCTTACTCTGTATCCACCGCGCTCTCCCCAAGCGGCACGCGTCGAATGCGGCGTCGTGGGAGAGATCGTGGGTGGTTTCTTTATTCGGAAAAAGCATAACGTTCTCCTCCTCCCTCTTTATAAGCAGGAGAAACAGGGGCAGTTTCCCCATCTCGCCAGTTGTTGTCCCAATCTCAGAAATCCTCCGCCGCTCCCCCCTTCTTCCCAAGCCGAAAGAGAGCAGCGCTCCGCCCCCCATCGCCACCGGTGCCACCAACGCCGTCGATCTCCCCCACCACCTCCGCCATGGCTCCGAAAGCCGGGAAGGGCGTGAAGTCGGACGAGGCGCTGCGGCTCAAGGCGCTGCGAAAGGAGCGGGCAATCTTCCTCCCCGAGCTCGCCGCGAAGGAGCTGAGGGAGTACTACTACCTCTTCTGGTCGACGGAGACGCGAGCGCATCCGCGCACGAAGGTACTCTCCGCCGCCGCTTCTTAACGGGCTCCGAACGGATATCCCTTCTTCGCGCTGTTCTTCTACTGCGGGCTCTGCCCGCCTTTCTCTGAATTCTTCTGCGATATCATGAACACCTACGGGTTCCACCTCCTTGATTTCACCCCCAATGCTGTTCTGACCATGGCAGTTTTCGCGCATCTTTGTGAAAACTTTGTCGGAGTCCACCCAAACGTAGCTCTTTTCCGCCACTTCTTTATGCCCCGAGTTGAGAGAGGAGAGCCTCTATCCGGCGGAATCGCCTGGATCTCGAGAGCCGGCAAGAAGGAAGCTTATCTGGAGGGGGAGCTCCGCAGCAAATGGGAGGAGTGGAGAGCAGACTGGTTCTGGATCGTCGAGGAGAACCCACAGCCGTTTACTGCCCAGCGCCAAGCCCCAGCAGTGCGCGGCAACGATTGGAGCAACTTGGCGCCGGAAGACGATAGGCTGAAGATTTCCGTCACCCGGATCTTGCGCCTCAGGCTTGCCGGGCTTACTGTAGGCGCCGTTGGCGCAGATTTTCTTCACCGCCGCATCGCCCCCCTGCAGGAGAGGAGGAGACCCGCCTAGATGTTCGGGGGTCCGACGGACATCATGAGGCTGCGCCCGGGCCTCAACTTCAACTTCACTGTCCTGGAGCTAGACGCGATGCTCAAGGAGCTATTCAAGCACGACCCTCAGCATCCCGAATGGTTCAGGTTGCCGCAGGGTGTCGTTCCGCTGTGCAACAATTCCTCGCTCGACCGCATCCGTGCAATGATGCCGTTGTGCGATTCGCATGGAATTGTTCCAACTTGGCAAGAGCCTGCGGACGACGTTGTGCAGGAGTTCTTCGATGGCCTGGTAGAAGTGGCGGTCCGCTCCGATGAACAGAAGAGCCTCACCCACGACACCATCGATGCGGAGATGCGGCGCATCGCCACTAGGGCGGAAGAGGCGGCGGCAGCCGCTACCGCGGGCGAGTTTGGATTCACCGTGGAGGAGGCAGAGGCAGCAGAGGTGGCAAGCCTTGCCGATCGAGATGAGCTTGCCGGCGAGGGATAGTTTGCCGAGCCTGAAGCCGAGTCGAGCGAGCCCGCCGAGGGTGCGAGCGGCCCGCCATCTTCAGGCATCTTGCCGCAAGTAGAGCCCCCAGCGCAGCCCCCAGCTCCACCAAGAAGGCGTCTCCGCAAGGCCGGGGACGTAGCAGGGCGGCAGACGAGTCAACAGCCGTCGCGCCGCGGGACACGCTCCACCGTGACAAGCACTGTTGCCGCGGGAGCGCCTCACGCCGCTGCGGCAACTAGAGCGGTGTCCTCCCGGACCACCGCTTCTGCTCCTGCCGCTGCCCCCGCCAAGCGGTCAAGGGAACCCACTCCTCCGCCTCGTCATGTCGAAGGTGGGCCGGACTTCGACCTCTCCGCACTCATCTCCGACGAGGAAGAAGAAGAAGAGTAAGATTTTTTGCTGTACTTGTAGTTCTTCGATTCTTGCTGTTTTTGTCTTGTATCTGATTTGCTTTACTCTGAACTCATTCCCTTTTTAGGACCCTGGCTCAGAGAGCGGCGAAGAGAGCCAAGGCTCCGGTGATTGTCATCGAGGACGAGCCCACCGCGACAGCAGGGGGGTGCGCCCGAGACCACCTTGCCGGACCCGGCAATCATTCCCCAAAGCAGCCCCCAGCGCAGCCCCCAGCGTAAGTATATGGTTTACTTCCCGCTGTTAGGCGCGCATGGGTGCTCTTTCTTTTGCTAACATCTGACTATTGGTTTGTGTAGGAGCAGAGCAGCCTCACCAGGAGCACCCGGAAGCCGCCCCCGAGATGCTATCTGCCTCAACTACACCGCCAAGGGAGGATTCCCCGGCAAGAGAGCGTTCTCCGGCAAGGGAGAAGTCTCCGGCAAGGGACAGTTCTCCGGCAAGGGACAGCACCAGCGACCCCCCGGTGGTGGAGCCCATGACTGCAGATCCCAGCACAGGTAACCCTTCTTGCTTGAAAACTTCCCTTGTGTTCTTCTGATTTTTCTTTTTGGATATTTGCTTGACTTTTCTCCCTCTTCCGGCCTTCAGATCCACCTTCCACGGAGCCGATGGAGACCGAGGTCGCCGGTGAGGAGAACGCGCATGGCAACACTGATGACGCTGCCGCCACCGAAGAAGGAGCCGGCGCTGATGATCCCGTCGGTGAAGAGGCCGCCAAAGCTGCCGCTGCAGGAGCTGGCGAGGGGTCCGGCGATCGCACTGACGACCCTGAGGCCGCATGAGCGCAAGGCGCTACGCCGACCACCGATCCCTCTGCCGCCGCTGCAGCGTCAGGCTCTGAAGAGCCCCAGCCCGACGCCTACTTGAAGGCTGGCGATGGCGTCTTCATCAAGCTCCCCTAGGCGTCAAGCTCCAGGGCGCCGGTCGAAGGAGAAACTTTTGATGGAGAGGTGCTCGCCTCCGCTGGGCTGACGCTGGTTGACACGCCGAGCAGCAGCAGCGACGAGCCTGAGGAAGAGAAGTTGCTGCGGAAGCTGTTGTCGCTCTACCGCGCCCGACAGGCCAAGCTGGAATCCCGAGAAGCGCTTGTCGCGAGGGCGGGAGTGGACATCGAGAAGCACACGGAGGATCTCCGAGGCCATAACCAGGAAGCTCTCCGGTCCCTGGCGGAGGAGCGGGAGCAAGTCGCCGAGGCGCGGAAAGCCTTCCTCCTCGAGAAGGCTGAAGCCGAAGAGCAACAGCGGCTTGTCGCCGAGGAGCTGTTTGTGCGGGAGGGCAAGTTGGCGCAGCGAAAGGTTAATCTTGACAGCCATGAGGAGGAGCTTGCCGCGCACGAGCAAACATTTGGCGGGGCTCTCAAGGAAGCAGAAGATGCTGCCGCAGCTGCCGAGGCCGCCAAGAAGGAACTGGAGACGAAGGTGGCGCAGCAGGAGGCCGATCTCAAGACGAGCGGCGAAGAGCTTGCCGCGCTCAAGCGTGAGTGCGAGAAGGATGCCCTCGCCCATGGCGAGCTGCAAGGTCGTCTCGTCGAGAAGGGCAAGGAGCTTAGCGCCGCCAAGGACTCCAACGCAGATCTTGAGTTGAAGCTGGCTACTTTGACCAAGACGCTGGACGGCGCCAGGGAGCAGGAGGTGGCCTTGAAGGAGGAAATCAAGGACAACGAAGCGCTGCTGACGAGGGCCGCCGAAACCCAGAACACTTTTAGGGAGACTGTGGAACTCTGGACAGAGGGTCTCGTGAATCTCGCCGCAGTTATTGACGGGGAGCTGGCGCAGCTGGGGATGGAGGACCTCGGGTACTCCTCCGACGAGAACCTCCAACCCAGCGCCAAGCTCACCTTGTTCTTCAAAGGCGTGGCGACGGTCCTCCAGCGACTCCGGGAGAAGATCCCAAAGCAGCTGGCCGACGAGTCGCGCACGATCTGTGCGAGAGTTCTGCAAAAGGTGTTGGTGAAGGTGGCCTTCCGCAACCCAGGCCTCAACCTCACCAACGTCCTCAAGAAGCTGCCTCCGGATGCTGATCTGGAAGTGCTCAAGGCCCTTGTCGCACCCATTGTGGACAAGTTGAACGAGGTCAAGAGGGTTGATGGCGACCGCGTAGATTAGGCCGCCCGTTTCCTCCTTTCCTTGTCGCTGCTAGTCATGTTACGAGAACAATCTATTAGAGCTGCGACAAGCTATCTTGTAATATAACTTTATTTTGGGTATCGATTGCCATGTTATTTCCTTTACTTGATTCCTTCCTTTGTATGTTTTCGCCCTACGCTTTTAGGGAACTTGCCGGTGCAGGCACCTTTGCCGCGAGCGCTGAGTGCGGGACGTCAGCAGCCTGCTGGCAGTGCCGTTACCGACAAGAAACCTTGTCGCAACTAGTCGCAGCTCACTTAAGTTGTTGAGCGGACTCGAAACAAAGTAAGGGCGCGACTAGCTACGAGTTGGTTCCTCCGCGCACAGGTTTGTCATACAGAGTACGGTCGTTCGAGGAAGATAACTTAAAATTTTTAAAACTGATTGCTCAAACTTTGGCAACTTAGCTTTTCTGTCGTTTGCGTTCCGGTAAGGCGAAACTTTCTTGAATGACGCATGGTCCACATCATTATCTTCTCCTTTCCCCCCAGCAAGCTTGTGGGCGAAGGAACCTTCTCTTTCCTTGAGAAAAAGAAAGAAGAGAAAATAAAGATATGGAGCCTTACAACTCGTTATTGCTTACCGGGGGTAGGTGCTGCACAAGGTGTCAGATAACACATGCAAAAAATAGAAAGCATGAAATTGACAAGATGTGCGGAGCACATGAGCTTTATTTATGCATGGGGTCTGCGCCCGTCTTTGTACAAAGGATTACATGCAACAGCGACAAGACTTGTACAAAAGGTGGTTGTCGAAACAGGTTCCGGCAACTGCGCCTTACGGGTAAAACTTACGAAGATGCTCAATGTTCCAGGAGTTGCTCACCAGAAAGCCATCTTCGGTCTCAAGGCGGACAGTGCCAGGCCTAGTGACTCGTTTCACCCGGTTAGGGCCTTCCCACTTCGGCGTCAACTTGTTGGAATTCTTGGCGGACTGAACGCGCCGAAGAACAAGGTCTCCTTCCTCGAGACTTCTGGCATTAACTTTGCGGCTATGGTAGCGGCGCAAAGCTTGCTGGTATCGAGCAGCTCGTACAGCAACCTGAAGACGGTCCTTCTCAAGGAGCAGCGCGTCATCTTGTCGCAGCTGCTCTTGCTCAAGCTCATCATAAGCGAGCACTCGAGGTGACCTGTATATGAGTTCCGTGGGGAGAACTGCCTCTGCTCCATAGACTAGAGCGAAAGGTGTCTGGCCAGTGGCTCGATTTGGCGTCGTCCTGATCGACCAAAGAACCACCGGTAGCTCCTCAATCCAGTTCTTTCCGCACTTGCACAGCCTGTCGACAGTCCTGGTCTTGAGTTCGTGCAGCACTTCAGCATTTGCCCTCTCCGCTTGACCGTTGCTTCTCGGGTGAGCAACAGAAGCGAAGCAGACGTTGGCACCAAGATCTTGGACGTACTGCATGAAGGTGCGGCTCGTGAATTGCGTGCCGTTGTCGGTGATGATCCTGTTAGGGATCCCGAAACGGCAAACAATCGACCTGAAGAACTTGACTACTGACTGTGCTGTCACCTTCCTCACTGCTTCCACTTCTGACCACTTTGTGAACTTGTCGATTGCAACGTACAAGTACTCAAAGCCCCTGACAGCTCGGGGAAAGGGGCCGAGGATGTCGAGCCCCCAGACCGAAAATGGCCAGGATAAAGTGATCGTCTGGAGAGCTTGAGCTGGCTGGTCTATCTGCTTGGAATGGAACTGGCACGCTTCACACTTGGTTACTTGTGCAGTTGCATCCTGGAGGACTGTCGGCCAAAACAAACCTTGCCGGAATGCTTTGCCGGCAAGTGCTTTTGCGCCAATGTGGTGACCACATATGCCTCCATGTATCTCTGCCAACAGCCTTTGTCCATCTTCCCGGTGGATACACTTCAATTTCACACCGTTGAGTCTTCTTCTGTACAGTGTGTTGTCGACAAACTGGTAGATACTTGACTGCCGGGCTACTTTTTCTGCTTCTTCTTGCTCTTCGGGAAGTTCTCCTGTCTGAAGGAAACGGACAATCTGCTGTGCCCATGCTGGAGCTTGCGGCTTGACAACAAGGACTAAAGGCACATATGCTGCTGCGGGAACATCCGCTTCTACGGCGAGAACCTGCGGCTCAGCCGGAGCTTGATGTTCCCCGGCAAGCTTGCCGGAGCAAAACTTGTCAGGAGCGTCTGCTTCAACGGGACAAACCCTAGGGCTTGCCGGGGTAGACTGCTCCTCAGCGCTCTTGGTGTTGAGCTTGGGGACCTTCTTGGCGGCGGCTTCGGGGAGCTCTGCCGGAAAATAGTCACCAGAAATCAACTTCCTTTTCTTGCTCTGTCCAGTTGATGGTGTTACAGACGGTTGAGTCAGTTTGAGCACAAAGATCCCTGGTTCCACAGGTAACTTAAGTGCGGCGCACTTTGAGAGGCCATCAGCAATGTCGTTCTGAGCTCTTGGGACATGTTCCATCTGTAGGCCGTCAAAGTGCTCTTCTAACTTTCTCACCTCATCAACGTAAGCTTCCATCAACGGACTCTGATAATTCTTGTTCACTTGGCGGACGACAAGCTGTGAGTCACCCCTGACAATGAGCTTCTTGATCCCAAGGTCTGCTGCGATCCTGAGACCGGCAAGCAAACCTTCATACTCTGCAGTATTGTTTGTTGCTTGCTCCTTGGCAAAGTGCATCTGGACTATGTACTTGAGGTGCTCTCCGGTGGGCGCGACAAGTAGCACGCCCGCACCAGCGCCTTGCAGCGAGAAGGCACCATCAAAGTACATCAGCCACTCTTTGCTTGCCTCCTTGACGGGGATGCTCGTTTCTGGAATTTCTTCATCTGGTGTTGGCGTCCATTCTGCTATGAATTCTGCCAATGCTCTACTTTGGATAGTTGAAGTGCTCTCAAACTTGAGGCCAAAGCTTGACAGTTCCAGTGCCCACTCGACAATCCTGCCTGTTGCTTCTGGATTCTGCAGTATCCTCTTCAGCGGAAAATGAGTGACAACTGTGATCTCATGTGCTTGGAAGTAATGGCGCAGCTTTCTCGAGGCCATGAGAAGGCCGAAAAGCAATTTCTGCACACCAGAGTACCTTGACCTAGCCCCCTGCAGAAGGGAACTGACAAAGTAAACTGGGCGCTGCACCATTTTCTTCTGCATCTCCTCACGCGTCTGCGCAGATCCTTCTTTCTCAGGACCAGAGCTTGCCGGTGAAGCCCCCTGCTTGTCGCTGGATGCATCTACCGTGGTTGCTGGCTCATCATCCGCCTCCCTCTCCGCTACTAACGCAGCACTAACCACTTTATTGGTTGCCGCTATATACAGCAGCAACTTCTCTTGTGGCTTAGGTGCGACAAGTATTGGAGTGGAGGACAGGTGTCTCTTCAAGTCCTGCAGCGCAGCCTCCGCCTCCGGAGTCCATTTCATTGGACCTGCCTTTTTCAATATTTTGAAAAATGGTAGGGCGCGCTCAGCAGACTTAGAGATAAACCTGCTGAGAGCAGCCACGCAACCGGCAAATCTTCGTACATCCTTGACGCGCTTTGGTGCTTCAATCTGCTCAATGGCCTTGATCTTGTTGAGATTGGCTTCAATTCCCCGTTGAGACACGAAGAACCCGAGAAGCTTGCTGGAGGGGACTCCAAACACACACTTCTCGGGGTTAAGCTTGAGGTTGATCTTGCGCAGATTTGCAAAGGTTTCGTCTAAATCTTGAACCAGAGTTGCCTTGTCCTTGCTCTTGACCACTATGTCATCCATGTAGGCTTCCACATTTCTGTGCATTTATGGCTCAAAAGCGTGATGGACTACCCTTGTAAATGTTGAACCAGCATTCTTCAAACCGAAAGGCATCCGTATGAAACAGTATGTGCCACATGGAGTGATGAATGCGGTCTTCTCCTCATCCTCTTCTGCCATGAAGATCTGATGGTATCCTGAGTATGCATCAAGAAATGAAAGCAAGTCACATCCGGCCGTGGAGTCAACAATCTGGTCAATGCGCGGCAAGGGAAATGGGTCTTTGGGACAAGCTTTATTGACATCGGTAAAGTCGATACAAAGCCTCCATTTCCCATTTGCCTTGCGCACGACTACAGGATTGGCCAACCACGTAGGATGGAGCACCCCTCTGACAAGGCCGGCTGCTTCCAACTTCTTGATTTCTTCTGCAATGAATTCTTGGCGCTCCACTGCTTGTTTCCTGACTTTCTGCTTGACGGGCCGCGCATGAGGACATACGACAAGGTGGTGCTCGATTACTTTACTGGGAACACCGGGGATGTCAGACGGTTGCCATGCAAACACGTCGACGTTCGCCCGCAGGAAGGCAACGAGCGCGCTTTCCTATTTAGGATCGAGAGTGGCACTGATGGTGAAGGTACCACCAGTGCCGTCCTCCTTTGCGGACACCTTCTTGGTCTCTGGCGGAGCTGCCATCGTCTTGTTACGCTTGCTGGTGGAGCTCGATGGTGCGTCCTCGACGGTAGCGCAGCACTCCGAAGAGGTGCGCTTGCCGGAGTGGGCATCAGAACTCTTGCCGGACTTGGTCTTCTTCTTTCCCCCGGGAGCTCCAGCGGCAAGTGACTTGCGATCTGTTGCGGCTGCTGCTTCCCGGTAGATCTTGTCGGTACAGATAAGAGCATCCCTCTTGTCACCAGGGACAGAGATGACACTTATCGGGCCCGGCATCTTCAGCATGTTGTATGCATAATGAGAGGCTGCCATGAATTTGGCGAGTGCTGGATGGCCGAGTATCCCATTGTAAGGCAATGGAAAGTCAGCAACGTCAAAATTGACCCTCTCAGTCCTGAAGTTCAACTCACTGCCAAATGTCACTAGCAACGTGATCTTTCCCTTCGGCTTGCTCCTTCCCGGATTGATTCCTTGGAATGTGCCGGTCTCTTCGAGCTCGCTGTCAGGGATCTGGAGTTTCTGGAGTACCGCGGAGGAGATCAGGTTCAAGCCGGCCCCGCCGTCAACTAGCATCTTAGTGACCTTGAGGTCGCGGATAGTTGGTGAAACCAACATCGGCAAGCACCCGACCGCAGTTATGCGATCAGGGTGGTCCTCAACTCAAAGATGATAGGCGTGCTGGACCATTTCAGAGGCTTGCGTGACTCGACGGGTGGTTCTGCCGCATTGACTTCCCGCACCCACTGCTTGAGCTGGCGGTGTGAAGTATGCAGAGAAGCACCACCGTCAACACACATGACCTCTGTGGCTTTCTTGAACTCCTGCTCATCGGCCTCGTCATCATCCATATCTTCATCATCGCCGTCATCTTCATCCTTGTCGCGGCCGCGGGGAGGCCTGTCTCCCTGCCGCTGCTTGGCCTTGCCGCGGCGTCCTCCTCGGCCGGGACGCTTCTTGCCGGATCCTCCAGTACCTTCTTGGGCCTTCCCCTTGTCGCGTCGCTCGTACTCAGCCTTCTGCTGCTCGACAAGCTGCTCGACCTTCTCGCAGCTCTGGAGATCATGGCCCTTGGTGCGGTGGATCTTGCAGTACTGCTTGTCGGAGCCGTCCTTCTTGTCGGCGACTGCCACAGCTTCGGCTTGCTTGGCGCCACCTCCGTTGCCGGACTGCTCAACGACTAGCACATCTTTGCCTTTCTTCTTCCTGTCGTTCCGCCGCCGGTTTTTCTTTGCCGGGGCAGCATCTTCGCTGTCAGATCCTCCTGCTCTAGTATTCCCTCCGGGGAGTTTCTGTTGGAAATATGCCCTAGAGGCAATAATAAAAGTATTATTATATTTCTTTGTTCATGATAATAGTCTTTTATTCATGCTATAACTGTATTATCCGGAAATCGTAAATACACGTGTGAATACATAGACCACAATATGTCCCTAGTAAGCCTCTAGTTGACTAGCTCGTTGATCAATAGATGGTTACGGTTTCCTGACCATGGACATTGGATGTCATTGATAACGGGATCACATCATTAGGAGAATGATGTGATGGACAAGACCCAATCCTAAGCATAGCACTAGATCGTGTAGTTCGTATGCTAAAGCTTTTCTAATGTCAAGTATTTTTTCCTTAGACCATGAGATTGTGCAACTCCCGGATACCGTAGGAATGCTTTGGGTGTACCAAACGTCACAACGTAACTGGGTGGCTATAAAGGTGCATTACAGGTATCTCCGAAAGTGTCTGTTGGGTTGGCACGAATCGAGACTGGGATTTGTCACTCCGTGTAAACGGAGAGGTATCTCTGGGCCCACTCGGTAGGACATCATCATAATGTGCACAATGTGACCAAGGGGTTGATCACGGGATGATGTGTTACGGAACGAGTAAAGAGACTTTCCGGTAATGAGATTGAACAAGGTATCGGGATACCGACGATCGAATCTCGGGCAAGTATCATACCGATAGACAAAGGGAATTGTATACGGGATTGATTAAGTCCTTGACATCGTGGTTCATCCGATGAGATCATCGTGGAACATGTGGGAGCCAACATGGGTATCCAGATCCCGCTGTTGGTTATTGACCGGAGAGTCATCTCGGTCATGTCTGCATGTCTCCCAAACCCGTAGGGTCTACACACTTAAGGTTCGGTGATGCTAGGGTTATAGAGATATTAGTATGCGGTAACCCGAAAGTTGTTCGGAGTCCCGGATGAGATCCCGGACGTCACGAGGAGTTCCGGAATGGTCTGGAGGTAAAGATTTATATATAGGAAGTCCTGTTTCGGCCATCGGGACAAGTTTCGGGGTCATCGGTATTGTACCGGGACCACCGGAAGGGTCCCGGGGGTCCACCGGGTGGGGCCACCTGCCCCGGGGGGCCACATGGGCTGTAGGGGGTGCGCCTTGGCCTACATGGGCCAAGGGCACCAGCCCCAAGAGGCCCATGCGCCAAGAGAAGAGAAAAAGGGGAGAGTCCTAAAGGGGGAAGGCACCTCCGAGGTGCCTTGGGGAGGATGGACTCCTCCCCCCCTTGGCCGCACCCTTTCCTTGGAGGAAGGGGCAAGGGCTGCGCCTCCCCCTCTCCCTTGGCCCTATATATAGTGGGGAAAAGGAGGAGCAACCATACCTAAGGCCTGGCGCCTCCCTCTCTCTCCCGTGACACATCTCCCTCCTCCCGCAGCGCTTAGCGAAGCCCTGTTGGAATACCGCTATTTCCACCACGCTGTCGTGCTGCTGGATCTCCATCAACCTCTCCCTCCTCCTTGCTGGATCAAGGCATGGGAGACGTCTCCGTTCCGTACGTGTGTTGAACGCGGAGGTGCCGTCCGTTCGGCGCTAGGATCATCGGTGATTTGAATCACGACGAGTACGACTCCATCAACCCCGTTCTCTTGAACGCTTCCGCTTAGCAATCTACAAGGGTATGTAGATGCACTCTCCTTCCCCTCATTGCTAGTCTCTCCATAGATAGATCTTGGTGATACGTAGGAAAATTTTGAATTTCTGCTACGTTCCCCAACAGTGGTATCAGAGCCAGGTTTATGCGTAGATTCTATGCACGAGTAGAACACAAAGTAGTTGTGGGCGTCGATATTGTTCAATATGCTTGCCGTTACTACTCTTATCTTGATTCGGCGGCATCGTGGGATGAAGCGGCCCGGACCAACCTTACACGTACGCTTACGTGAGACCGGTTCCACCGACAAACATGCACTAGTTGCATAAGGTGGCTGGCGGGTGTCTGTCTCTCCCACTTTAGTCGGATCGGATTCGATGAAAAGGGTCCTTATGAAGGGTAAATAGCAATTGGCATATCACGTTGTGGTTCTTGCGTAGGTAAGAAACGTTCTTGCTAGAAATCCATAGCAGCCACGTAAAACATGCAAACAACAATTAGAGGACGTCTAACTTGTTTTTGCAGGGTATGCTATGTGATGTGATATGGCCAAAAGGATGTGATGAATGATATATGTGATGTATGAGATTGATCATGTTCTTGTAATAGGAATCACGACTTGCATGTCGATGAGTATGACAACCGGCAGGAGCCATAGGAGTTGTCTTTATTTATTTATGACCTGCGTGTCAACTTAAACGTCATGTAATTACTTTACTTTATTGCTAACCGTTAGCCATAGTAGTAGAAGTAATAGTTGGCGAGGCAACTTCATGAAGACACGATGATGAAGATCATGATGATGGAGATCATGGTGTCATGCCGGTGACGATGATGATCATGGAGCCCCGAAGATGGAGATCAAAAGGAGCAAAATGATATTGGCCATATCATGTCACTATTTGATTGCATGTGATGTTTATCATGTTTATGCATCTTGTTTACTTAGAACGACGGTAGTAAATAAGATGATCCCTTACAACAATTTCAAGAAGTGTTCTCCCCTAACTGTGCACCGTTGCTACAGTTCGTCGTTTCGAAGCACCACGTGATGATCGGGTGTGATAGATCCTTACGTTCACATACAACGGGTGTAAGACAGATTTACACATGCAATACACTTAGGGTTAACTTGACGAGCCTAGCATGTACAAACATGGCCTCGGAACACGGAGACCGAAAGGTCGAGCATGAGTCGTATAGAAGATACGATCAACATAAAGATGTTCACCGATGATGACTAGTCCGTCTCACGTGATGATCGAACACGGCCTAGTTTGACTCGGATCATGTGATCACTTAGATGACCAGAGGGATGTCTATCTGAGTGGGAGTTCATAAGATGAACTTAATTATCTTGAACATAGTCAAAAGGATTTTGCAAATTATGTCGTAGCTCACGCTATAGTTCTGCTGTTTAGATATGTTCCTAGAGAAAAATTAGTTGAAAGTTGATAGTAGCAATTATGCGGACTAGGTCCGTAAACTGAGGATTGTCCTCATTGCTTCATAGAAGGCTTATGTCCTTAATGCACCGATCAGTGTGCTGAACCTCGAACGTTGTCTGTGGTTGTTGCGAACATCTGACATACACGTTTTGATAACTACATGATAGTTCAGTTAAACGGTTTGGAATTGAGGCACCAAAGACGTTTTTGAAACGTCACGAAACATATGAGATGTTTTGAGGGCTGAAATTGGGATTTCTGGCACGTGCCCACGTCAAGAGGTATAAGACCTCTGACGATTTTCTTAACCTACAAACTAAGGGAGAAAAGCTCAATTGTTGAGCCTGTGCTCAGATTGTCTGAGTACAACAATCATTTGAATCGAGTGGGAGTTGATCTTCCAGATGAGATAGTGATGTTTCTCCAAGTCATTGCCACCAAGCTGCTAGAGCTTCGTGATGAACTATAACATATCAGGGATAGATATGATGATCCTTGAGGTATTCACGATGTTTGACACCGCGAAAGTAGAAATCAAGAAGGAGCATCAATTGTTGATGGTTGGTAAAACCACTAGTTTCAAGAAGGGCAAGGGCAAGAATGGATACTTCATGAAACGGCAAATCAGCTGCTGCTCTAGTGAGGAAACCCAAGGTTAAACCCAAACCCGAGACTAAGTGCTTCTGTAATAAGGGGAACAACCACTGGAGCAGAATTACCCTAGATACTTGGTAGATGAGAAGGCTGGCAAGGTCGATAGAAGTATATTGGATATACATTGTGTTAATGTGTACTTTACTAGTACTCCTAGTAGCACCAGGGTATTAGATACCGGTTCGGTTGCTAAGTGTTAGTAACTCGAAACAAAAGGCTACGGAATAAACGGAGACTAGCTAAAGGTGAGCTGACGATAAGTGTTGGAAGTGTTTACAATGTTGATATGATCAAGCATCGCACGCTCCCTCTACCATCGAGATTGGTGTTTGCGTTGAGCATAGACATGATTGGATTATGTCTATCGCAATACGGTTATTCATTTAAGGAGAATAACGGTTACTCTGTTTATTTGAATAATACCTTCAATGGTCTTGCACCTAAATTGAATGGTTTATTGAATCTCGATCGTAGTGATACACATGTTCATGCCAAAATATAGTAATGATAGTACCACCCACTTGTGGCACTGCCACTTAAGTCATATCGGTATAAAACGCATGAAGAAGCTCCATGTTGATGGATCTTTGGACTCACTCGTTTTTGAAAGGATTGAGACATGCGAACCATGTTTGTTGGTAGATATGCATGAAGAAACTCTATACAGATGGATCGTTTGGACTCACTTGGTTTTGAATCACTTGAGACATGCAAATCATACCACATGGGCAAGATGACTGAAAGCCTCGGTTTCAGTAAAATGGAACTAGAAAGCAACTTGTTGGAAGTAATACATTTTGATGTGTGTAGTCCAATGAGTGCTGAGGCATGTAGTGGATATCGTTATGTTCTTACTTCACAGATGATTTTGAGTAGATGTTGAGTATATTTACTTGATGAATCACGAGTCTGAATTATTGAAAGGTTCAAGTAATTTGAGAGTGAAGTAGAAGATCATTGTGACAAGAGGATAAAATGTCTATGATATGATCATAGAAATAAATATCTGAGTTACGAGTTTTGGCACACAATTAAGACATTGTGGAAATTGTTTCGCAATTAATACCGCCTGGAACACCATAGTGTGATGGTTTGTCCGAACATCTTAGTTGCACCCTATTGGATATGGTGCGTACCATGATGTCTCTTATCGAATTACCACGATAATTTATGGGTTAGGCATTAGAGACAACCGCACTCACTTTAAAAGGGGCACCACGTAGTTCCGATGAGATGACACCGTATGAACTATGGTTTAGAGAAACCTAAGCTGTCATTTCTTAAAAGTTTGAGGTTGCGACGCTTATGTGAAAAAGTTTCAGGCTGATAAGCTCGAACCCAAAGCGGATAAATGCATCTTCATAGGACACCCAAAACAGTTGGGTATACCTCCTATCTCAGATCCGAAAGCAATAAGGGATTGTTTCTAGAATCGGGTCCTTTCACGAGGAAAAGTTTCTCTCGAAAGAATTGAGTGGGAGGATGGTGGAAACTTGATGAGGTTATTGAACCGTCACTTCAACTAGTGTATAGCAGGGCACAAAGAGTTGTTCCTGTGGCACCTACACCAATTGAAGTGGAAGCTTATGATAGTATTCATGAAACTTCGGATCAAGTCACTACCGTACCTCGTAGGACGACAAGGATGCGTACTACTTCAGAGTGGTACGTAATCCTATCTTGGAAGTCATGTTGCTAGACAACAATGAGCCTACGAGCTATGGAGAAGCGATGGTGGGCCCGGATTCTGATAAATGGCCCGAGGCCATAAAATCCGAGATAGGATCCATGTATGAAAACAAAGTGTAGACTTTGGAAGAACTACTTGATGGTCGTAAGGCTATTAGGTACATATGGATTTTGAAAGGAAGACGAACAATGATGGTAAGTATCACCATTAAGAAAGCTCGACTTGTCGTTAAGATGTTTCCGACAAGTTCAAGGAGTTGACTACGATGAGACTTTCTCACTCGTAGCGATGCTAAGAGTCTGTTGGAATTGTATTAGCAATTACTGCATTATTTATGAAATCTTGCAGATAGGATGTCAAAACATTGTTTCCTCGACGATTTTCTTGAGGAAAGGTTGTATGTGATACAACCGGAAGGTTTTGTCAATCCTGAAAGATGCTAATAAGTATGCAAAGCTCCAGCTATCCTTCTGAGGACTGGAGTAAGCATCTCGGAGTTGGAATGTATGCTTTGATGAGATGATCAAAGATTTTGGGTGTATACAAAGTTTATGAGAAACTTGTATTTCCAAAGAAGTGAGTGGGAGCACTATAGAATTTCTGATGAATATATGTTGTCGACATATCATAGATCGGAAATGACGTAGAATTTATGGAAAGCATATAGGGTTATTTGGAATGTGTTTTTCAATGGAAAGCCTGGATTAAGCTACTTGAATGTTGAGCATCGAGATCTATAAGGATAGATCAAAACGCTTAATGGTACTTTCAAATGAGCACATTCCTTGACATGATCTTGAAGGTGTTCAAGATGGATCAGTCAAAGAAGAAGTTCTTGCCTGAGTTGTAAGGTATGAAGTTAAGACTTAAAGCTCGACCACGGCAGAATAGAGAGAAAGGATGAAGGTCATCCCCTATGCTTAAGACATAGGCTCTACAGTATGCTATGTTGTGTACCGCACCTAAAGTGTGCCTTGCCATGAGTCAGTCAAGGGGTACAAGAGTGATCCAAGAATGGATCACAGGACAGCGGTCAAAGTTATCCTTAGTAACTAGTGGACTAAGGAATTTTCTCGATTATGGAGGTGGATAAAGAGTTCGACGTAAAGAGTTACGACGATACAAGCTTAACACCTATCCAGATAGCTATGAGTAGAGATACCGGATACGTATAATGGAGCAACAATTTAGAATAGCTCCAAGTAGAACAGTTATTTGGAATAGCTCCAAATAGAACGTGGTAGCTGCATCTAGGAGATGACATAGAGATTTGTAAAGCACACACGGATCTGAAAGGTTCAGACCCGTTGACTATAACTTCTCTCACAAGCATAACATGATCAAACCCAGAACTCATCGAGTGTTAATCACATGGTAATGTGAACTAGATTCTTGACTCTTGTAAACTCTTTGGGTGTTAGTCACATGGGGATGTGACCATGAGTGTTAATCACATATCGATGTGAACTAGATTATTGACTCTAGTGCAAGTGGGAGACTGTTGGAAATATGCCCTAGAGGCAATAATAAAAGTATTATTATATTTCTTTGTTCATGATAATAGTCTTTTATTCATGCTATAACTGTATTATCCGGAAATCGTAAATACACGTGTGAATACATAGACCACAATATGTCCCTAGTAAGCCTCTAGTTGACTAGCTCGTTGATCAATAGATGGTTACGGTTTCCTGACCATGGACATTGGATGTCATTGATAACGGGATCACATCATTAGGAGAATGATGTGATGGACAAGACCCAATCCTAAGCATAGCACTAGATCGTGTAGTTCGTATGCTAAAGCTTTTCTAATGTCAAGTATTTTTTCCTTAGACCATGAGATTGTGCAACTCCCGGATACCGTAGGAATGCTTTGGGTGTAACAAACGTCACAACGTAACTGGGTGGCTATAAAGGTGCATTACAGGTATCTCCGAAAGTGTCTGTTGGGTTGGCACGAATCGAGACTGGGATTTGTCACTCCGTGTAAACGGAGAGGTATCTCTGGGCCCACTCGGTTGGACATCATCATAATGTGCACAATGTGACCAAGGGGTTGATCACGGGATGATGTGTTACGGAACGAGTAAAGAGACTTGCCGGTAACGAGATTGAACAAGGTATCGGGATACCGACGATCGAATCTCGGGCAAGTATCGTACCGATAGACAAAGGGAATTGTATACGGGATTGATTAAGTCCTTGACATCGTGGTTCATCCGATGAGATCATCGTGGAACATGTGGGAGCCAACATGGGTATCCAGATCCCGCTGTTGGTTATTGACCGGAGAGTCATCTCGGTCATGTCTGCATGTCTCCCGAACCCGTAGGGTCTACACACTTAAGGTTCGGTGATGCTAGGGTTATAGAGATATTAGTATGCGGTAACCCGAAAGTTGTTCGGAGTCCCGGATGAGATCCCGGACGTCACGAGGAGTTCCGGAATGGTCTGGACGTAAAGATTTATATATAGGAAGTCCTGTTTCGGCCATCGGGACAAGTTTCGGGGTCATCGATATTGTACCGGGACCACCGGAAGGGTCCTGGGGGTCCACCGGGTGGGGCCACCTGCCCCGGGGGGCCACATGGGCTGTAGGGGGTGCGCCTTGGCCTACATGGGCCAAGGGCACCAGCCCCAAGAGGCCCATGCGCCAAGAGAAGAGAAAAAGGGGAGAGTCCTAAAGGGGGAAGGCACCTTCGAGGTGCCTTGGGGAGGATGGACTCCTCCCCCCCTTGGCCGCACCCTTTCCTTGGAGGAAGGGGCAAGGGCTGCGCCTCCCCCTCTCCCTTGGCCCTATATATAGTGGGGAAAAGGAGGAGCAACCATACCTAAGGCCTGGCGCCTCCCTCTCTCTCCCGTGACACATCTCCCTCCTCCCGCAGCGCTTAGCGAAGCCCTGTTGGAATCCCGCTACTTCCACCACGCCGTCGTGCTGCTGGATCTCCATCAACCTCTCCCTCCTCCTTGCTGGATCAAGGCATGGGATACGTCTCTGTTCCATACGTGTGTTGAACGCGGAGGTGCCATCCGTTCGGCGCTAGGATCATCGGTGATTTGAATCACGACGAGTACGACTCCATCAACCCCATTCTCTTGAACGCTTCCGCTTAGCGATCTACAAGGGTATGCAGATGCACTCTCCTTCCCCTCGTTGCTAGTCTCTCCATAGATAGATCTTGGTGATACGTAGGAAAATTTTGAATTTCTGCTACGTTCCCCAACAGTTTCCTCCCTTCCTCAGCACGTGCACACTTGTCGGCCAGGGCATATAGCTCACTGACGTCTTTGATCTTGCACATCGCCATCTCCTCCCGCATCCTACGGTTTCGCACGTTCTAATGGAACGCGCTGATGACTGCGGCAGGGTGGACATCTGGGATGTTGTAGTGTACACGGCTAAATCTTTGAATGTACTTGCGCAGGGACTCTCCTTCCTTCTGGGCGAGCAGATGAAGGTCGCTCTCTTGGCCATGAGGCTTGTGGCCGCCTGTAAAGGCGCCAACAAACTGATGGCATAGATCTACCCAAGAGGATATGGAGTTGTCCGGCAAGTGCATGAGCCAGGACCTGACATTGGGCTTGAGCACCAGCGGGAAGTAGTTGGCAAGGATCTTGTCGTCCCGCCCCCCAGCAGCTTGCACCGCGATGGTGTAGATGCTGAGGAACTCCGACGGATGCGACTTGCCGTCGTACTTCTCTAGTACGTCTGGCTTGAAATTCTTCGTGCTGGGCCACTGGACTTGCCGCAGCTCACGAGTGAACGCAGGGCAACCTACCGCGTACGGCAAGTCGCCTGGTTCCCCTGGCGCATGCACATCGATAGTGGGCCCAGCGCGCTGGTCTGATTGACGCCGCGCTTCTCTTCGACGCTCAATGCGGGTACGAGCGTCTTCTTGCTGTCGTTCGTGAAGAACTTGGCGCTGATCACGGCGAGCTCGTGGATCTGACGACGCGGTGGAGTCGGTGTCGAGGTTGACCCGGCGAGTCGGCGATCTTGGCCTTCGAGGTGGGGAGTGCACGGTGGTTGCACCCCACCGGTCTTGTCGCCACCGGCTTGTGCCTAGCAATCTTGCCGCGGCTGCGATGTACCCGGCTGCCGTGGAGTGTCGCCGTTGGCGAAGCCGATGAGACTCTGAATGGTGGCCCTCTAGTCGTCAATCTTGTCCGCCGTTGGAGGGTAATCCAGGAGCAGTTGAGCTCGTGCCAAAGCTTCCGCTGGAGTTTTGGGTGGTGGTGGCGAACGGTGCGAGGAGCGGGATATGCTCGGACTTCTAACTATGTTAGAAGGAGCAGTATCTCGTCCAGGCGACCGTGCCACGCTCGTGCCAGCATGTTGGCGTGCATGCTGGTCTTGAGCACCCTGAGATCCACCAGCTCGATCTTGGTCCAACAAACGTATGGTACCGCGAGTACCATGACGTTGTTGGTCCTGCGCCTCCTGAGATGGGCGCGGTGCATGTACGGACGCCGAAGTCTGCGGAGCCTTGTCCTTGGACCTGGCAGCATCGTGAGCTCCCTCGTCGACGCCCGTTCTTCCGCCGGCGTCTACCCCACCACCCGTTTGCTTCGGTGGCGGTGGGATCGACGTGGACGGAGCAGCCACCTCCGAAGCCTTCTTCTTCGGTGGCATGTCGATGAAGATGATGAAGAAGATGAAGATCTAGCTCGCGTGAACGCCGGATCAGGTTCACACAACCTCGACGCCCCCTACCTGGCGCGCCATAGATGTCGTGGGAACGAACACCTATGGGGCCGGCGGACCGGGCCCCTTTCGGTTCGGCGGGGGGCGGAGATCGCACGAAGAGCGGATCGAGGCGAAGCACACGAGCGGTTTACCTAGCTTCGGAGCTCTCCGGAGAGATAATACTCCTACTGCTGCATGTCTGATTATATTGTGTTCCTGCTCGGGAGCGCTAAACGCTACAGTACACTCTAGCTGCTAACGAGACCGAGCGTGAGTGTTTTCTGGCTTCGAACCCTTCCCCCCTCCCTACGTTGCGCATGGGCCTCCTTTCATATGCTCAAGGGGTCACCGACAGGTGGCAACACAGACAAGGGTAAAACTGTAAAAGGTGTTGCGGTTGGTACACCTACTTGTACAGTGTATCATACCTAACCCTAACGGCAGGGGACAAGGGCATTAAATGCCCGTCTGTGTCGCCCAAACAGTGTAGAGAGGGACCATCAGGGGCGCCAGCGCATGCCATGATGGCTATCTTGTCAGCGCCGCTTGCCACCTCGCACCGCTGGCTGCACAGCCTCTCGCCACGCGCGCCTAGAATGGTCCCAGGGCGACACATTGGTGGATGTGCTGGAGCGTAGGTACAGAGTGGTAACTTGCCACGGCAAGTGCCTTGCCGCGGCCGTTGTCTTGTCGCATCCGGAAGCTTGTCGCTCACCGGGCCTTGCCGGGACGCGTGGCGCGTCGCGGCAAGTTCCTTGAGATGCCTTGGTTGGCCTTCCCAGCAAGCTCCTCTTGCCGGGGCCTTGTCTCCTTGACTTGAACACTTTGTTCTTGAATGGCTCCAAAGGAACCACGGAGGACCTTGGCGGTCACCTGGCAAGCCTTGCCGCGGGGTGCAGCAACTGCCCGTGCACAAGTTCGGGATACTAGGGTACCCCTACTCTAGTACACCGACAATGTAGAAGTTTTTTCTTCTGAATTTTGGTAAACTATACTAATTGTAGGGCCATGAAACCAAGACTTACAACCCGTTTGGGACGGTGGGGAGGGGGGCATCGGCCCCCAGGCTACAATGTAGCTCCGCCACCCTAATTTTTCTGATTGACATGAAGCTAATGATTGTTTGCAACATATATAAGCGCGGGTTGTGAATTTGCCCCTGTGCTTGTAATCTGGTGCTTCATAAGGAGAGCCATGGAATTGTGATTGTGGTCTCAGAGGAGTCCAGGGCTACTGGAGCGTACTTCTCAGTGAAGGACCCGCCTAAAGTAACGCACCCAGTCTCATGTCATGCTTATATATGTTGCACAATTACTTCTCATTCAGCTCATGAGGTTCCTGCGTTGCCTGGGGGCTTCGGCTACAGCTAGATAGGAGAGTGCTGATGAGATTGATCAAGTATGAGCCTGAGTGTTGAGATACATTCAAGATTATTGCTGGATATGTCTATGAAGTTTGAGCATGTTGTGTTTATTAGTATGATGTAGAAATAGTGATGATCTTTGGGTTGAAGCATTCAAGAGTCAATGAGTTACCATGACTATTCTCACTGTTTACTACAGTAGATCGTTAGTATGATGTAGAAATTTCTTCTTCTAAATTTTGGTAATTTTTGCTAATTGTAGGACCATGAAACCAAGACTTACAAACCAGTTGGGAGGGTGGGGAGGGGGGCATTGGCCCCCTGGCTACAACGTAGCTCCGCCACCCTAATTTATCTGATTGCCATGAAGCTAATGATTTTTCAACATATATAAGTGCGGGTCGTGAATTTCCCCCTGTGCTTGTTATAATCTCGTGCTTCGTAAGGAGAGCCATGGAATTGTGATTGTGGTCTCGGAGGAGTCCAGGGCTACTGGAGCGTACTTCTCAGTGAAGGACCCGCCTAAATTAATGCACCCAATCTCATGTCATGCTTATATATGTTGCACAATTACTTCTCATTCAGCTCATGAGGTTCCTGCGTTGCCTGGGAGCTTCGGCTACAGCTAGACAGGAGAGTGCTGATGAGATTGATCAAGTCTGAGCCTGAGTGTTGAGATACATTCAAGATTATTGCTGGATATGTCTATGAAGTTCGAGCATGTTGTGTTTATTAGTATGATGTAGAAATAGTGATGATCTTTGGGTTGAAGCATTCAAGAGTCAATGAGTTACCATGGCTATTCTCACTGTTTACTATAGTAGATCATTGGTATGATGTAGAAATTTTTCTTCTAAATTTTGCTGAATTATGCTAATTGTAGGACCATGAAACCAAGACTTACAAACCAGTTGGGAGGGTGGGGAGGGGGGCATCGGCCCCCTGGCTGCAACGTAGCTCCGCCCCCCTAATTTATCTGATTGCCATGAAGCTAATGATTTTTTGCAACATATATAAGCACGGGTCGTGAATTTTCCCCTGTGCTTGTTATAATCTGGTGCTTCGTAAGGAGAGCCATGGAATTGCGATTGAGACCTCGGAGGAGTCCAGGTCTACTGGAACGTACTTCTCAGTGAAGGACCCTCCTAAAGTAATGCATCCAGTCTCATGTGATGTTTTTTTCAATGCTCATGTCATGCTTATATATGTTGCACAGTTACTTCTCATTCAGCTCATGAGGTTCCTGCGTTGCCTGGTGGCTTCGACTACAGCTAGACAGGAGAGTGCTGATGAGATTGATCAAGTCTAAGCCCGAGTGTTGAGATACATTCAAGATTATTGCCGGATATGTCTATGGAGTTTGAGCATGTTGTTTTTATTAGTATGATGTAGAAATTGTGATGATCTATTGGGTTGAAGCATTCAAGAGTCAATGAGTTACCATGGCTATTCTCACTGTTTACTACAGTACATCATTAGTATGATGTAGAAATTTTTTCTTCCGAATTTTGGTAAATTATGCTAATTGTAGGGCCATGAAACCAGGACTTACAACCCAGTTGGGAGGGTGGGGAGGGGGCATCGACTCCCTAGCTACAACGTAGCTCCGCCACCCTAATTTATCTGATTGCCATGAAGCTAATGATTGCTTGCAAAATAGGCTACCAATGCTTTAAAAGCGTTGTTAGCACCATCCGTGGGTTAACATTCAATTACCTCTTGGAATACAAAAGCTTTGCTAATTCCAAACCAGCAGGTTTACATTCAATTACCTCGTCGCAGTCGAGCAGCAGGTGAGGGCCTCGTCGCGGTCGAGCAGCAGAAGATGGGGAGAAGTCCGTAGAGACGATGCGCCAATCCTGAATCTCAAAATCGCTAGTACTGGATATCCGTAACCGTCAAACCGTGTGGTCCGTCGCTGAGGTGAGAGTTAATTGCATGGAAGTACCACAACTGAGGCATTACATGCAGATTGGTACCAATTTTCATAATTTTTACATGTCAGTACCAACTCTTGGTGTCGGGGGTTGGGTGCGACATATGCCAAAGGATGGCTTATCATGGTGGGGGCGAGTAGAACGTCGCCGGTGCCTGGAAACGGGATGAGGCGAAGACATGCACGCCGGCGAATCTTACCCAGCTTCAGGGCTCTCCGAGGAGATAACACCCCTACTGCTGCTCTGCGGGGTCTCCGCATGATCACTAATGCAAAGTGACTACAATGGTGCTCCTGGAGCTGTATCGGGAGGTAGGAGAGGGCAAGGCTAGCTCTCTCCTCCCTATGCTATCTGGTCTATCTCTATCAAGGTCCGAACCCTTTGCATGGGTGCCCAGGGAGGTTTATATAGGCCTACCCCCCGGGGGTACAATGGTAATCCGGCTGGGCGCGGGTCCCAGCCGTCTGTCTCTCAGACCGCCGTCCTTCTCGCCGACTTCTGGGGCCCGCCGACTGGTGGGTCCCGCGGACAGGCGTGATACTGTAGCGGCACTCCTGATGATGCAGGCTTGGTCATCGGGTCGTGGCAACAGTGCCGCCGTCTATCGGGCGATCACTGTCGCCATTCCCCATCCTATTTGATTAATGGCTCGTGGGTCCCTGGAGAGGAGTCGGCCGACTCCAGGGAGGCCGACTCCCACAGGTCCGTCTTCGGGTGCTCAGGCCGCCTTCGGTCCACCCACTGATAGGCGGCCCCGCGGTCTTCGAGCCGTACAGGCCGGCGTCATGGGCACAGTGCGTCGCGTACTGTGGCTGAGGTCAGGGCAGGCATGGCAACAGTGCCGCGCCTCGCCGGAGATCTTCCAGCGATACGGCTCACTGTAGCCATGCCGGTCCTTCGTAGGCAGGGGAGGAGACGGCCACGCCGTGACCGTACCCCGTATCATGCTTCGAGATGAGGGAGGAGTCATGGGCCGACTCTCCATAGTCGGCCTCTCTGGAGGTCGCCAGCTTGGAGTCGGCTTATCTCGGAGTCGCCGTCTGGAACTCGGCTTGTCTTAGAGTTGGCTCCTGGGACTCGGCCTGTCTTGGAGTCGGCTCCTGGGACTCGGCCTGAGGGGCGCGGCCTGCCCCGATGTCTTGAAAGATCCTGGGACCCGGGTTAGCCTACCCGTGGCCCATTACTCCGACAGTAGTCCCCGAAGCTGGTGAAGCCCCGCGGACGCTGCATTGTGGGGCTTCAACAGTTTCAACCTTCCCCGCGCGGACTCTGGAACTCGGCTGTCGTCTTCTCTTGGGCCGACTGTCGAGAGTCTGATTTTTTCTAGCGAGGAGCCGTAGCTCGAAAGTCGGGGCGGGAAACCAGGCGGCGTGCCTGATACGCTTCCCTGCTGCCATCGAGGCAGTCCTATCGCGTGGCGCCACATGGAGAGGACAGTCTGCCTGCCCACGCGCGCGACGGGACGGGCCGTCAGGCGGGGCCCGCCACTACCGTGCCTCGGCATACGAACGGATCCGTTGCGGCCGTGGACGGTTGGTTTCCCCACGTTGTTACTGCGCGCAGTAACTTCGTGGGGTAAGTTGTGGGCCGGCGTGGGGCATCGTGCGCAGTTAATCCCACGCCCGCCCCCTCGGCTCCTCAGCCCATAGGGCTATAAGTAGGCGGGGGGAGCGGGCGGCACTGCACACGCACCCTTCTCCCCCATTCTCCCGCCTCATCTTGCCTTTTCTCCCTCCTGCCTCCGCCGTCGAGCGAGAGCACTCCTCATGACGGCGATGAGCTCTTCCTCCGCCACGGCCCCCGCCGTGCGCTCCGGCGTATGGGACGGCTCGGATGTAGAGGAGGAACACATCGAGTTCCTCCACCAGACGCACCGTCTTCCCAGCGCGGACCTCGTGCGCACCCGCCCCGCGCCGGAGGGGGAGACCCGACCGGCGCCGGAGAAGGGCGAGCGGGTCATCTTCCGCTCGCACCTCATGTGCGGCCTGGGGCTGCCGGCGAGCGGGTTCTTCCGCTCGTTCTTGGAGTTCCATTACCTTCATCCGCACCACCTCACTCCAAATACGGTGGTGTTGCTCTCTGCCTTCGCCGCTCTGTGCGAAGGTTTCCTCGACGTTCTCCCCACCCTCGAGTTGTGGGGAGAATTCTTCTCTTCCAAGCTCGGCACGCAAGTTGCCGGCATACCGGCTCAGTGCGGCACCTACATCGCGGTGCGGCGCTCGACAACCGACAACCCTTTTCCTCCCATCGCGTTGATCAAATCAGTGAAGATGTGGCAGTGCTCATACTTCTACGTGAAGAACCTCTTCTCCGACGGCGACTGGGTCAACCTGCCGCCTTACAGCGCCGCCCCCTTAACCGGGAGGCTCCCCAGCTGGTCTCACCGAGTCAAGATGCTGACTCCCGCTGGAGCCGCCGCCGTGGCGCGACTCCGAGTCTTGACGCAGTCGGAGGGTCTCGTTGGGGCCGACTTGCTGGCCGCCTTTGTGGTGCGCCGAGTTCTCCCGCTTCAAGGCCAGCCTCACCTGATCTGTCAGATGAGCGGCCTCCGAGACCCAAGTCGGATGAGCACCAAGGAGATGCCCCGCAAGGAGGTGGCGAACTTGGTGAACCATATCGCGCACTGCGAGTTCGGGGAGGACTGGCAGTTCGGCAAGGAGCCGTACTCGCGCGACAACCCCCCACCAGTGGTAAGTCGCGTCCCCCTATTGTTTTGTCTTCTTTGCGGCCGACTCCGGCTTCTGACTCTTGTCGGTTTCTTCTAAGCTAGAACCCCCTCATGCAGCCTGCAGCCGGTGCCTCGAGGCAGCCCCGCGAGTATGTTCCCGATCGTGCGGACAGCGATGTCGACGACCCCTACTTGGGGGCGGCGGCGATGGAAGCCGACACTGAAGGCGGGGGAGACGGAACAGAAGGCGGCTTCAGGCCCTCGGCCACCTTCGCCGACTGGCCTGACGATGACGCCGACGGGGAAGTCGCCCCGCGCCACCAGCCGAGAGCCGGCTTGGCTGGCCAAGGCGGCGCGAAGAGGCGTCATGCCGGGCCGAGTGCGCCCGGTGGCATATTGAAGAAGCTCAAGGGGGCGGCCGCCGCGACCAAATGGGAGGAGGCGGCCGCGAAGGCCAACCGCTTTCGGAGGGAAGTGAGAAGGCCGCTGTCGGTGTCAAAACCGGCGGATCTCGGGTAGGGGGTCCCGAACTGTGCGTCTAGGCGGATGGTAACGGGAGACGAGGGACACGATGTTTTTACCCAGGTTCGGGGCCTCTCGATGGAGGTAAAACCCTACGTCCTGCTTGATTAATATTGATGATATGGGTAGTACAAGAGTAGATCTACCACGAGATCAAGGAGGCTAAACCCTAGAAGCTAGCCTATGGTATGATTGTTGTAGTGTATGTTGTCCTACGGACTAAAGCCCTCCGGTTTATATAGACACCGGAGAGGGCTAGGGTTACACAGAGTCGGTTACAATGGTAGGAGATCTACATATCCGTATTGCCAAGCTTGCCTTCCACGCCAAGGAAAGTACCATCCGGACACGAGCCGGAGTCTTCAATCTTGTATCTTCGTAGTCTTGGAGTCCGGCGGATAATGATAGTCCGGCTATCCGGACACCCCCTAGTCCAGGACTCCCTCAGTAGCCCCTGAACCAGTCTTCAATGACGATAAGTCCGGCGTGCATAATGTTCGGCATTGCAAGGCGGGTTCCTCCCTTGAATAATCTAGAGAAGATCATGAACACCAGGATAGTGTCTGGCTCTGCAAAATAAATTCCACATTCCACCGTAGAGAGAATAAAATGTACACTTAGTTCAATCTGCTGACGTATTATGCGGCGTGACATCACACCGCCACAAGGCCTTTGTTTGAATTACTATACCACCTCAGCATGTTTAGCGAAGCGGTTTCCTTGGCACGTCTTGTCGAAGCAAAGATCTTGTTCCCCTTATTCCGGGATTCTCATCAATACGTGCGTGGGTAACCCAACCGCTCCCGTCGCCACGCCTCCTCTATCGAAGGGGAATCCCAAACGGTCACGGAGACGGCCCTTGGTATTTCTTCCCCTTTATAAGAGGACCAAGGCTCGCCATTGTTCTTCAATCTCGCATCGAATCTCTTCCCCGCTCCCAGTTCCAACACCCAGAGCCTCAGATTCGAGCGCTTCGGATCCTCAATCATGTCCGGCTCCGACCTCCAGGGCCGGTGGATGCCCTCCTCCGTCACGGAGGAGGACATATTGAAGTTGCGCGAGGCCAAGTACCTGGCCTACGAGGTTTCGCACAGGTTGCCTGCCCAAGGGCAGGCCGTGCCAGCCCCCGAGCCCGGTGAATACGTCGTTTTCGTATCCCACCTCCGTCGGGGTTTAGGCTTCCCGACGGATCCCTTCGTGAGGGGGCTCCTGTTCTACTATGGGCTGGACTTTCATGACTTGGCTCCGGAGTCCATCCTCCATATCTCCGCATTCATTATCGTCTGCGAAGCCTTCCTCCGCGTCATTCCCCACTTCGGCCTATGGCTGAAGACCTTCAAGGTGGAGCCGAAGATGATCGGGGGGCGTCAAGCGGAGTGCGGCGGGGCGACCATAAGCAAAAAGGTCGATGCCCCGTGGCCCGAGGGTTCCTTCCAAGAGGAACTCGGACTGTGGCAGCAGGAGTGGTTCTATATCACCGCTCCAAGGGGCAGCAGGCAAAAGCCGCCGCCCTTATTCCGCTCGGGACCTCCACGCCAACTGATGTCGTGGGTCAACCAAGGGCTCAATTGGGGGCCGTCCGAAGACGTGCCTTCGCTGCAGGGCCGGATTCGAGATCTCCAAGCGAGGGAGATCAACCTGATCAAGGTGATGCAGGTTATGCTAATCAGGCATCTTCTGCCCTGCAAACGCCGTCCTCTCCGTCTATGGGAGTTCAACCCGGAGGGACCTCGGATTCTCCAACACTTCATGGGTGCGACACCCGTGGATATGTACAAGTTGTTCTTCGGACCGCAGGTGGCGTGTCCGGATTTAGCCGAGGATGCAGGTCTAAGCCGCGATCGCCCGGATACTCAGGTAAGTAGCTCAGAGTCCGGACATTCTGTTTATGTGCCTTTCTAGAGTTCGCCTCCTGACCCTTTGTTCTTTACAGGAATGGGTGGCGCGATCAAGGCTGATAAGGTGTCCGGCCCCCCTCCCAGAGACCGCACAGGAGCCCGTGCTGGTCAGAATGTTGGAGGTTGCGCCCATAGAAGGGGACGACAGGGAAAATAAAGGAGCTAATATTTCGCCCAAAGGGGCGACTGAAGAGGGGGGAACCAAGAACCCCTCCCTTCAGGGGGAGAAGAGGACCGCCTCCGAAAATCCGGAGGCCAAAGCCCCTAAGCGTGGGAAGAGATCTTCCCCGGGGGGTCCGGCGCCCGGAAAGAATCCGGACGCACAATCATCATCAAAGGATCGGCCCTCCAGCGAGCCATGAGTATGAAAGAGGGAGTTAATTAGTAAGGAAATACCTTCATTTGTGCTTCTCAGATGAGTTCATCTTCGGGGGACCTTCTTCCGGAGATGATGGAGAGCGATACGCCTCCGTCCGCAGCGCCGCCAGATGAGGCAGGCGAACCCGAAGTGTCATCACAGAGGGTATCCCCGAGTCCGGAGGGGCCAGAGAGTTTGGCACCTACTAGTGTCCGGCCGGGAGAACTGAAGAATCTGCTTGAGAGGGCGTCCATTTCAGAAGATCACCGTGCGTTAATGCGTATGGTGATTGGAAGGATTTCGTACGCTGAGAGCGAATTGCGTAATGCCGCCATGAGTTTGCTGGCGGGATTTGAGGTATGCGAGAATGACGCACCCCTTTGTTTTTTAACAGTTTTGCATATAAAAAATGCGCCCTGTATAGATTGTAGCCCCTGAGACTCGGTAGGTTGTCGGAAACGACAGCGTACCGAGGATCGAAATCTAAAGGAATGAATTCCGTCGTTCCTATGCAGGTGGCGGATAGTACGGGGGCTAGCCGGACTAGTGAGTTTGCCGAGTTAAATCGGCAATTTGACTTGGCAGATGCGGACATCGCACTTGTCAACAGGCGACTTGACGAGTCGCAAGGTAAAAGAGTTCTCCGCAGTCGCTTTATTAAGGGGGTCGAAGCCCTCCTCTGATAAATTATATGCTGTTTGTACAGACGGTGCTGCTGCTGTGGAGGGCCTTCGGGCCGAACTTGCTCGAGCTAAGGAGCAAGCCCGAAGGAGTGAAGCGGCTGCCTCGAGGGCGGCCGAGGAGTTGAAAGCCGAAAAGGCTGCGCACTGCCTAAGCAGGGCCGAGGTGGCCGAATTGGCCATAAAAGTAAAGGATGCTGCCGACCGGAGTGAGGCTCTTGAAAAGGAGCGCTTATCGGAGCGGGAAGACCTGAAGAAGGCCACCGCCGAAGCCAAGGATGCCTGCTCTGCAATGCGGGCTATGAAGGAGGAACTGTGCCAGGCCGGAGAGATCGTGGCTGGCAAGCCTTTTCTGCTACGTCGCCGGTTTATGGATGGAAAGTATGCTCAATTTGTGCGGCTGTGGAGTCCGGAGGATCCGTATATGGACTTAGCCGCAAGTGCGGCCGATGCCATTAAGCACTTCCGGAGCCAGAAGGATCACGAGACGGAAGAGCTATATTGGTCTCAATTCCACAGTCCGGATCGCCCACTTCCATTGACAGACCGGTTGGCCGAATGGGCCGAGCTAAATAGATTGTCCGTACTTGCCATGACTGACATCGTGGCCCATGTCTGGCCAGAGAGGTCCAAGGCGACGAGCTACTTTGGCTTACTACAGCAATTCCTTGGAGCGGTGCCGCATATAAAGGAGATGAAGCGGTCGGCCTGCATAGAGGGCGTGCGGATGGCTCTTGCCCGTGTGAAGGCGCATTGTCCAGAGATGGACGCCACCGCTGTTGCTGCCCAGGGTTCGGATGAAAACCGGCTCCCTGCCGAGCACTATTTCGGGGAAGTTATGCGTGGCGCTCGTGTAATAGAGTCGCAGTGCTCGAAGAATGTAACGTTCAAATGAACGCATTAGCTTGTAAATCGATGATTATGTTATAACTGCTTTTTATACTTGTGCGTCCAAGTAGTAAAACTTCTCCTGTGCGGCTGTTTATGTATACTTGTGTATAACTTGAAAGATGGCAGTCTTCGGCTTTAGCCCCCACGCACAAGGTGCTGGGGTGTTCGCAAAAATAGCGCGTTTTCACACTTAATCCAACGTCTCGGTCCTGTTATAAGGAGGTGGTAGCGTAGCGAACGAGGCAATCCGGACTATAATGCTTTATCACTTTCACTTAGCCAGTGGAGCTCGAGGGTGGGGCTACGATATAGCCCCTAGTGGCATCGCCCTTCTCCGAAGTCGGAGCGCGTGTGCCTGACCGGGAAACGGCCCTTCGTCAAAGCGGGGAATTCTAAACATTCCGATAGTCGATCGAGTGGTTGACCAGTCTCTCGCTGTATCATGACAGTCAGTTTTCGGCTTTCTCTACTGAGGTGCTCGCCCAGCCGAACTGGGGCACAATCGCCGTAGTTCTCCTGGTGCCGCGTTAGCCGATGATACGGAACGTAAGGCAGCAAAACACAGGAGCCGGGCAAACCCAACATTTGACCAAAGACATGATTCGGAGCTGATGCATATAATGCCTAACTCGAGACGCCGAACACTCCCTAAGGTGTTCGGTCTTTATAATAATGGGCAGAACGATGCCCTAAGCCCCTAGTGTCCAGGTACGGGCATGGTCTTCTGACGCGGCCGATGCCAAAGCGTCAGGCTCCGCTTTGGCTATAGGAAGAAACCAAGGGAGAATAACAACAAGAGACAGTAAAAAAGGTTTACGTAGGGTCTTAATCTGAAAAGAATCCTCACAACGGGTCCCTACTGCACGTCTACACCTGTGTCTCCGTTGCGCCGTTATCCTGGACGGGTATGCACGTTGTTCATCTGTAAAAAGAGAGGAACGTTTAGTTTTAAAAACAGTTTGTGCGAAAAATATTAGAAATATAAATAATTAAAGCGGGGTTTGTATGAACCCGCGGTGATTTGTGCGCGCAGCCCCCTGTGAAGGGGTATGCGGCTAGGGAGCCCCTAGCCCACTGACGCTGGATTCGTCTATCCAAGTCCGGGGTCTTTAAGTGACCCTCGCACTAAAATTACGCCACGCGGTCCGGGCATCTTGAGTGTAAGAGATGCGTAATGCGGTATGGCGTTGAAACGGACAAAAGTCTTTCGTCCCAAGAGTGCTTGATATTCACTTTCAAATGGGACGATATGAAAAATTAATTTTTCGCGTCGAGAATTGTTCGGCGATCCGAACACGACTTCTAGTAATATGGAGCCTGTGCACTTGGCGTAATGGCCTGGCGTCACTCCTTTGAAGGAAGTGCGGCTGTGTCGAATTTTGGTAGGGTCTATCCCCATCCTACGGATTGTGTTTGAATATAGCAGGTTTAAGTCACTGCCTCCGTCCATTAGGACGTTAGTAAATTGCAATCCATCTATTATGGGATTCAATATCAGGGGAGTCCGTCCCGCATTTCGAATGCTTCTGGAATAGTCCAGGTGGTCGAAAGTGATTGGTTTTGATATCCAATCTCTACGGTCTGCTGGGTTGGACCGCGCGAAGCTCTTTTTAGAAAGTGCCGCACTATTTTTCTGTAGTATCACATGAAGTGAGTTTACTGCTTTGACCCCTTGTGGGAAAGTCTTTTGTTTTCCAGTGCTCTGCTGGTGGGGTTTATCTTCTTCGCTTGACGCGTCGAGCCCCTTGTGTTCGGCATTTAGTCGGCCGGACTATTTAAAAACCCAACAATCCCTGTGGGTGTGATTTGCAGGCCTTCCGGGGGTACTGTGGATTTGGCATATCCGACCCAAAATTTTGTTTAAGTTGGACAATTCGTTACTGTCATCCTTAAGAGGCTGTGTTTTATTATTGGGCCGCGAGCCTTTGAATCCGGCGTTGACTGCCGCGCTCTTTGGGCTTTTCTCTTTATTCCGGCGCTGCTCTTTTCTGCGCCGTGATTTTCCGTTTCCATCTCTTATCTCTGATGTACTTGGGTCGCTGGTGCTGCATCGTGCTAACCAGCTATCCTCGCCCGCACAGAAGCGGGTCATGAGGCTTGTTAGTGCGGACATTGTCCTCGGTTTCTCTTGACCGAGGTGCCTGGCGAGCCATTCGTCTCGGACATTGTGCTTGAAAGCTGCTAAGGCTTCAGCGTCCGGACAGTCGACTATTTGGTTCTTTTTTGTAAGGAACCTGTTCCAGAATTTCCGCGCTGACTCTCCGGGCTGTTGAGTTATGAATTAGATCATCTGCATCCGGAGGGCGGACATAAGTCCCTTGAAAATTTGCTCTAAACGCGTCCTCGAGCTCTTCCCAACTTCCAACAGTATTTTCTGGGAGGCTTTTAAGCCAATGACGGGCAGGCCCTTTGAGCTTGAGGGGTAGGTATTTTATGGCGTGGAGATCATCTCCTCTGGCCATATGTATATGTAGTATATAATCTTCTATCCAGACTCCAGGGTCTGTTGTTCCATCGTAGGCCTCTATGTTTATGGGTTTAAATCCTGCTGGGAATTCATGGTCCAGCACCTCGTCAGTGAAACATAGTGGGTGTGCGGCGCCCCTGTATTTGTGTGTGCCGCTATCATCGGACACTTGACGTGTTGCCTTGCTTCCTGGGGCCTTCTCCTTTGGCCCGTAGATGGATCTGGCTGGGCCATCTATCCTTCCAAGTTCGTTGGTTGGTTTATGTGTGGCGCCGCTGTCAGAATTTGGCCTATCATCTGGCCGTCTGTCCAGCCAGGCAGCCCCTTTATTTTGGACGGTGGGGGCTCTATGGCCTCCTCGTCGAATTCTGGTAGCAGCTTGCGCTTCGGGTAGCTCTTTGATTGGTGTCCATTGCCGTACTTATCTGCGGTTTTGAGCACTTTGCTCCATCTCATTCTGAGTGTGTCTTCCGCTGTTTTGAGCCTCCGTTTTTCCTTCTTCAGGCTTTTTGCAGTACTGACGAGTCTTTTCCGAAGGTTCTTGCTCTCCGGCGGTGTGTCCGGCGTGAGGTCGTCCGGACTGTTGTTTTCATCTGGCCTGGACTGATTATCTGACTCGTCATGGTCGGACGGTTGCTTATCTGCGTGTTCGTCATCCGTTTGTGAGCCCTGCCGTATTGCGGGCTCTTTGGGAGCGTTGTTGTCGAGGCGGGACTTAGGACGGCGCCTGCGCCGCCGTTTTGGTCGTTTATCGGCGTGGTCATCTTCTGCCGCGGCCCGTTGATCCTCGTTATCGCTCTCCTTTGGGGTGTCTACCATATATATGTCATGTGACGAGGTAGCCCTTTCATGCCTTATAGGCTCTGTTTCTTGTTCGTCGCCAGCATTGTCGTCTATTCCGTCAATGTCTTCGGAGTCAAGGTCTAGCATGTCGGTTAGATCGTCGACAGTGGCTACAAAGTGGGTGGTGGGTGGGCTCTGAATTTCTTTGTCGTCCGTATCCCAACCATCCTGGCCATAGTCCGGCCAAGACTCTCCTGATAACGAGAGATGCTTTAGTGAATTCAAGATATCGCCGAAAGGCGAGCATTGGAAGATGTCCGCGGCGGTGAATTCCATAACCGGCACCCAATCCGGATCGATTGGCAGAGGCGCGGGAGGTTCGGAGTCCGGCGAGGAGTCCGGCGCCTCGGAGTCACGAGTTTCGCGGGGGACAAGATTAGTGTTCGGCTCCATCGCCGTGGATGTTGAAGCCCCCAGGGCGGCGCCTATCCATCGACCCTCGATCTGGGCGATCGGCTCCGGGCTAATGGCCGAAGCGGATCCGTGTGCGGCCACCGAGGCACTGTTCGGCGGCAGAGCTAGATCGTGCCCATCGTCACAGTGCGGCGCGCTCGGCTGTGGCTCGAGTCCGTCGAGGATCAAGTCTCCGCGGACATCGGCCGTGAAGTTTAAGCTTCCAAATCTGACCTGACGGCCAGGGGCGTAGCTTTCGATCTGCTCCAGATGGCCAAGTGAATTGGCCCGCAGTGCGAAGCCGCCGAATACGAAGATCTGTCCGGGGAGAAAAGTCTCACCCTGGACAGCGTCGTTGGTTGAAGATGCCATCAAGCCTATCGGTGACGACACAGAGGAACTCTCAATGAAAGCACCAATGTCGGTGTCAAAACCGGCGGATCTCGGGTAGGGGGTCCCGAACTGTGCGTCTAGGCGGATGGTAACAGGAGACGAGGGACACGATGTTTTTACCCAGGTTCGGGCCCTCTCGATGGAGGTAAAACCCTACGTCCTGCTTGATTAATATTGATGATATGGGTAGTACAAGAGTAGATCTACCACGAGATCAAGGAGGCTAAACCCTAGAAGCTAGCCTATGGTATGATTGTTGTAGTGTATGTTGTCCTACGGACTAAAGCCCTCCGGTTTATATAGACACCGGAGAGGGCTAGGGTTACACAGAGTCGGTTACAATGGTAGGAGATCTACATATTCGTATTGCCAAGCTTGCCTTCCACGCCAAGGAAAGTACCATCCGGACACGAGCCGGAGTCTTCAATCTTGTATCTTCGTAGTCTTGGAGTCCGGCGGATAATGATAGTCCGGCTATCCGGACACCCCCTAGTCCAGGACTCCCTCAGCCGCCACTAGTCTCTGCGTAAGTCTTTATGCTTTTTTATTTTCCTTTGTTGAATCTTGTCCGAGTCTTCTTTATTCTCCCTCCATTCTTCTTTAGGGCCCCTCTTTCCCTTGAGAGAGTCGCCGTCCCCTCCGTCATGGGGTCGGCAGAGGCGTCCGCCAATACTCGGCGGGCCGATCCCGCCACCGACCTCTGGGAGGCGACGGAGCAAAATGCGCAGGAGAAGCGCGACGAGGAGGAGGCCGACCGCCTGGAGAAGGCGCAGGCCGAGAAGGCGGCCGCCAACGCCCAGAAGAGGCTGGAGGACGCCGAAGCCGCCCTTGAGGCGAAACGGCGCACCGAGGAGGCCGCGCGCCGCCGATCGGCGATGCTCGTCCCTCCATTGTCGTCTGCGCCGCCTCCTCCGGAGTTCACGGGGCAGACTGGGGAGGCCGGCACCAAGAACCCCTTCATGGAGAAGGAGAGCGGCGAGGCTTCTATGTCAGACACTCTTGTGCCGCCACCGCCGCCTCCGCCGCCATCTGGGAGACCGCACGGCAAACAGCCGGTTGGTCAGTCGAAGCTGCCTATCGCGGATGAGGCCGAGGCGCGGCTGCTTCTTCAAGTCGCCTCGCCGGTGCGCCGCCGTCTTGAGAGGGCGACCTCGGCGCCGCGACCTCGGGAGACCGGCGCCGCCAGCTCGGCAACCCTAGACGCCGAGGCCACAAGCGCCGCGCCCACCGGGTGGTTGCGCGGAGGCGGCACCAGGCCGCTGAACCAAGCGCTCCTGGACGTTCAGGCGAAGCTGCGCGCTGAAGGCGACGGCCTTCAAGCTTGCACCAGGGCGCATCTGGCCGTGCGGACATCCGTCCGAGTATGTTTCCTTCTTCTTTTTTGATTCTTGTTTTCCTCTGTGGGGGCGCGCCAGCACACCCACTGGGTGTAGTCCCCGAGTTCCGGGCGGGCTGCTGAGCAGGCGGTCCAGAACTCCCTCTGGCGAGTTCCAAATACTAACTTCGTCTCCATTGACTTATTGCAGGAGTATCATAACCTCTGCGCCGCTGCCTTCAACCGCAATGTTGAGGAGTTGAACAAGCGGACCGCCGACTTGACGGAAAGCCGGAGTAAGCTTTTTTTTCCTTTTCTTCGCGGGGGCGCACTGGCGCACCCGCGGGCTGTAGTCCCCGAGATTCGGGCTGACTGCTGAGCAGTCGGGCCGGATCTTCCCGGCGATCTACTTTGCTGATGACTTATTTGTTTCTTCTTTTGTTCTTCAGGCGCCAACGCCGCTCTTCTGGAGCAGCTAGGCGAGGCCAATACCGCCCGGTGTGCCAAGGAGGAAGAGTGCGGCAGGCTTGCCACGGAGCGCGACCTGCTGGCGGCGCAGCTGGCCGAGCAGAAGGAGCTGCTCAAGAAGGTGCAGGACGAGGCCGAGAAGAGGGAGACCGCCCTCCTGGCCGAGTTAGAGAACGAGCGCTCCTCCTGGACTGACAAGGAGGCGATGCTGACCTCCGGCTTCCACGAGATCGAGGACATCGTTGATGGTAAGTTTCTTCGGGCTTCCGACTATGCGTCAGGCCGATTTCTGATTTTTTGACTTGCTTCTTTTTTGTCTTGGCAGACTTCTTCCCTGGTCATTCGCAGGCAGTCCCACTGGCCATCGAGGCTGCTCGAGAGGCGCGAAGGGCACGTGGTGAGGAGATCGCCGCTAACGCCCCCCGAACCATCGATGAGCAGTTTCTGAGCATTGAAGCCCGTCTTCGTCCGGCTCACCGGCTGTTGCACCGGCTTCAGCGCGCCGGTGCCCAGGCGGTTGCCGCCCTGTGGCCGGACATGTCGGCTCTGCGCACCGCCAGTCGGACCGCCAAGTGGCTGGAAGTCGCCGCCGGCTGTCTTGAGGCTTGGAAGGGCTCCTCGGCCCGGGCCGGAGCACGCCGGGCCTTGGAGTTCGTCAAGGCGTGGTATCCAGGGCTGGACCTGGACCGTCTGGCCGCGTTTCGGTCAGAAGCCCAGGCCGAGCTGGAAGTCGTGGAAGGCGCCCTTGTCGAGCATGCGGCGGCCATCGCCGAGTACACGGACACTAGTGTCTTCGTGCCCGAGCGGGCTGAAGGCGGCGAGGAAGTGCCGCCGGAGTGGTTCGGGATGAACCCGGAGTATGGCGAGGACTCGGCGGAGGTGATCGACTCCAGCACCGAGGATAAGGACGAGGCGGAGGACGGAGACGAGGCGGAGGTGCCAGAAGACGGAGCAGGCGGCCAGCCTCAGCTTGACCGCGCCTCCAGCAACGAGCCGCGTGTAGAGAAGGCGACTGCCGCCGGAGGCGACCAAACCGAGACCGCCCAGCCGACTGCTCCGGCGCCTGACACCGCCGTTTCCTCCGACCCTCCGATCCCAGATGCCGCCTCCTAGGCTGCCTTTGTTTGTCTGTCTTTAGTAATATTTTGAAAATTTTGTTAGATTTGAACAATTCCACCCGCGGGGTGTATCTTGAACTTCTATTTGAAGATTCGGCCAAGGGCCTATGTAAATATTTATCGATTTCTGCCCTTCCTTGCTTACTGCTCTTTAGGCTTTTCCCTTTGCCGCCTTCCCTTAGTTGCTGCCTTGCCAGTTGGACAGCCGCTCTGCGGACTGTCGCTGGGTCAAGTGCTTGGCTACTTCAGGAAGGCAAGTACTCGGCCGTTTAGAGTTTCTTTAGCAAGTCGGCTAGAAGCGACAGGCCGACTACCCAAGAGTCGGCCGTCCTTGATAGAGACTAAGACGGCGAGCCGACTACTCATGAGTCGGCTTTCCGTTTCAGAAATGCTGGAGGCCGTCTTACGCTATGTTCGTGCTTTAGATCCTTAGCCGTTTTTGTGTGGGCGCCCATTCTTCCTCACTCCTGCCTGCCTCATAGTCGCTCTGCGAGCTGCGGCTTTGACAGGAGGCGGATTGGGCACCGCTCACTACTTGTCTGACTGCAGGAAGCGTCTCATAGCGCAAGGCGGCGAGTCCCCGGGCCAACTAGTCTGGCCCGGTGCCAAGCAGCTTGCAATGAAAATAATGAACTCAAAGGCATAATTCTTATCATACAGATAACAAAAAGGGGCAGTCCCCGAGCTCGTCTCGGGGGGCCCAAGGTCTTTGGTACTTTTAATACAAAGGGGTAGTGCGATACATACTGCATCAACTGTAAAATCTTCGAAGAAGATTTGCATTCCATGGGCGCTCTGTTTCTTTGCGGGAGTCGTCCCTCTTGCGCGCTCGAGGCTTCTGGGCGTCGATTAGGTAGTAGGAGTCGTTGCCCAGGACTTTGCTGATGATGAAGGGGCCTTCCCAAGGCACCGATAACTTGTGCTGGCCGGCTGTTCTTTGAATCAGCCGGAGCACAAGGTCGCCCTCTTGAAACGATCTCGGCTTGACCTTTCGGTTGTAGTATCGGCGCAGACTCTGCTGGTAGATGTTAGACCGGCTGAGTGCTAATAGCCGGCCCTCTTCCAGCAGGTCGACGCCGTCTTGGCGTGCTTCTTCAGCTTCCTCTTTGGTGTACATGGTGACTCGTGGAGAGTCGAACTCTATATCCGTCGGGATGACGGCTTCGGCACCGTAGACGAGGAAGAAAGGTGTGAAGCTGGTTGACTTGTTTGGAGTCGTGCGCAGACTCCAGAGGACGGATGGTAGCTCCTCAACCCAACAGCCGGCCGAACGCTCGAGTGGTTCGACCAGCCGAGGCTTGATGCCGGACAGGATGAGGCCGTTTGCTCGCTCCACTTGGCCGTTTGACTACGGATGGGCGACGGATGCTAAGTCCAGTCGGATGCCCTGCGTCGCGCAGAAACGGGCCAAGGCGCCTTTGGCAAAGTTTGTGCCATTGTCGGTGATGATGCTGTGCGGTATGCCATACCGCACCGTGATGTCGGCGATGAAAGTCACTGCAGTCGGACCGTTCAACTTCTTGATGGGCTTTGCTTCTATCCACTTGGTGAACTTGTCCACTGCGACAAGCAGATGAGTTAGGCCGCTTCGGGCCGTCTTGAATGGTCCCACCATGTCCAAGCCCCAAACTGCGAAGGGCCAGGCGATGGGGATTGTCTTCAGCGCGGAAGCCGGCCGAAGTGGTTTGGAGCGGAACTTCTGGCACCCCTTGCATTTTTGGACTAACTCTTTAGCCTCTTCCAGGGCAGTCGGCCAGAAAAAACCGTGCCGAAAGGCTTTGGCGACGAGTGCTCTTGAAGCTGCATGGTGGCCGCACTCGCCCTGATGAATGTCTCTGAGAATTGCTTGGCCTTGTTCTGGCTCTACGCAGCGCTGATAGACACCAGTGATACTACGCCTGACCAGCTCTTTGTTGACTATGGTGTATGCCGCCGCTCGGCGTTGCACTTGCCAAGCCAAGATCTCATCAGTCGGCAGCTCTCTGTTCACTAGAAACTTGAGGATGGGCTGTGCCCATGAGGGTGCTGTTATTTCTTCAACTGCTATCACTACGACTTGGACAAGGGTGGCTAGGCTGGGAGGCGGCGGGCTGGAGTCTGCGGCCGCTTGCTGGATTGACGAAGTCCCCGGGCCGACTGGCGCAGTCCCCGGGCCGGGTTCTGAAGTCCCCGGGCCGGCTTCGACTGTGATTTTCTTGGGGCCGTCCGCTGGGGCTCTTGAGTCGGATCCGACTTCTTTTGGAGGAGCCGGCATAAAGATGGAGTTTGATTCCGGTGAAGGCTTGATAGACGGCTTGAGGAGGCGCTGAAGGGCGACGCCGGAAGGTATTGCTTGGCGGGTGGAGCCGACTCGTGCCAAGGCGTCTGCTTGGTCGTTGTCGTTCCTTGGAACGTGGAGGAACTCGCACCCCTTGAAGTATCCGCTGAGTTGCTGCACCAGGAAGCGGTAGCTCGCCATGTTTGCGTCCTTGGCGTCCCAGTCGCCAGATGACTGCTGGACCACCAAGTCGGAGTCGCCATAGCACAGGATCCGGCGAATGCCGAGTTCTTTGGCAAGCCGGAGCCCATGAATGAGTGCCTCGTATTCGGCGACATTATTGGAGGCGGCGAAGTGGATCTGCAGCACGTACTTGAGCTTGTCGCCTTTGGGGGAAGTGAGGACGACGCCAGCTCCCAGGCCGGTGCGCATCTTGGAGCCGTCAAAATGCATTCGCCAATGAGTAGAGTCGGGCGCTGGCGGCAGGTACTGGGTCTCGGCCCAGTCGACGAGGAAGTCGGCCAGCGCCTGCGACTTGATGGCGGTGCGGGGCTGGTAGTAGATGGTGTAAGGAGCCAGATCTATGGCCCATTTGGCTACTTGGCCGGAGGCGTCTCGGCTTCCAATGAACTCGGCCAGTGGAGCCGTGCAAACCATGGTGATTGGATGCTCTTGAAAGTAAGGCTTCAGCTTCTTGGCGGCGAAATGCACACCATAGCACATCTTCTGATAGTGAGGGTAGTTCTACTTGGAGGTCGATAGTACCTCGCTCAGGTAATACACCGGTCTCTAGACTGGGAGCACCTTGCCATCCTCCTTGCGCTCGACTACAATGATTGTGCTGACTACTCGGCTGGTGGCGGCAATGTATAGGAGCATGGGCTCTTTGGGAGTCGGAGCCGCCAACACAGGGGGAGTAGTCAACATCTTCTTCAGCGGAGAAATGCTTCATCCGCCTTGTGGTTCCACTCGAAAAAGGTGGTCTTCTTCATTAATTGATACAAAGGTAGAGCTTTCTCGCCCAGCCGACTGATGAATCGGCTGATGGATGCCAAGCAGCCGGTGAACTTCTGCACATCTAACAGTCGGCTGGGTACCTCCATCCTCTCGATGGCTTTGATCTTTACGGGGTTGCACTCTATGCCGCGTTCGGAGACCAGGAAGCCGAGGAGTTGGCCGGCTGGCACTCCGAAAACGCACTTCTCAGGGTTGAGCTTGATCTGGAATCGGCGCAGGTTCTCAAAGGTCTCCTTGAGGTCTTCTAGCAGCGTCCCACGCTTCTCTGTCTTCACCACCACATCATCCACGTAGACATGGGCATTCCTGCCGAGTTGCTTGAAGAGGCACTTCTGCATGCAACGCTGAAAGGTTGCGCCGGCATTCCTCAAGCCGAACGTCATCGTCAGGTAACAGAAGGCTCTGAATGGCGTGATGAAGGTAGTCTTCAGTCTGTCTGCCGGGTCCAGCTTGGTTTGGTGATATCCTGAATACGCATCCAAGAAACTCAGCAGCTCGCATCCGGCTGTGGAGTCTATCACTTGGTCGACTCTTGGCAGGGCAAACGGATCCTTTGGGCAGGCTTTGTTGAGGCTTGTGTAGTCAATGCACATCCGCCACTGCTTGTTTTTCTTCAGTACCAAAACCGGGTTTGCCAGCCACTCTGGAAAAAACACCTCCATGATGAAGCCGGCCGCAAGGAGCCGGGCTATCTCTTCTCCAACAACTCTTCTTTTCTCTTCTGATAGGCGGCGCAAGGGCTGCCTGACGGGTTTCACATCTGGCCTGACATGTAGCTTGTGCTCGGCGAATTCCGTCGGTACACCCGGCATGTCTTTGGGGGACCATGCAAAGATGTCTCGATTCTCACGAAGGAAGTCGACGAGCTCGGCTTCCTATTTGCTGTCAAGGTTCGCACCTACGACAGCGTACCTCTCCAGGTGCTCTGGGTCCAAGGGTATCTTCTTGGTCTCTTTGGCCGGCTTGAACAAACCCTCAGCTTCCGTCTCCTTGGGGTCGGGCGACATCTCTGGCTGCTTTCCAGCCATTGCCACGACCCGATCAAGGAGACGCTTCTCGGCTGCGATCACTAGGGACGACTTCCTGTAGTCGCCGGCTACGGTCAGGATTCCCTTGGAGCTCGGCATCTTCATCTTCAGGTAGGCGTAGTGAGGGACCACCATGAACTTGGCCAAGGCAGGTCGGCCAAGCAGTGCGTGGTATGGGCTTTCAAGGTCTACCACTTCGAATCAGACCAGCTCTCGGCGGAAATGATCTTTGTCTCTGAAGAGGACGTCTATCAGGATTTTGCCGATTGGTGAGCAGGAAAGGCCGGGCACAATTCCATGGAACACAGTCCGGCTGCTCTGCAGCTGTCTTCGCTTGATTCCTAGCTTCTCCATGGTATCTTTGTACAAGATGTTGATGCTGCTGCCTCTGTCTATCAGCACTCTCGAAAAGCGGGCGGCCCGCCTATCAGTGGCCAAGGTGGCACCTAAGACCAGGGCATAGGAGCCCGGATTCGGCATCACCTCTGGGTGATCCGCTCTGCTCCAACTGATAGGATTCTCGGACCAGTGCATGAACTCTGGAGTATCTATTGTCACCGCATTTACTTCTTGCTGCTATTGCCGTCTGCTACGCCAATCATCATCCACACTGGTGAACACCACGTAGGCTCCATGCTCTTCTGGGTACTCGTCTTGCACTGCGCCGACTGGTCGAGCGGCCGGCTGCTGGGGCGGCGGTGGAGGCGGCGGCCCAGCAGGCGGCGGAGGAAGGAGGCCGTCTCCCTTGGCGATTCTGGTGAGCTAGTGGCACTTTCGGGTGGTATGATTTGATGGCTTCGCGCCGCTGTGGAACTTGCAGGGACCGTCCAGAGTCTGCTCATAGGAGAAGGCCGGCAACCAATTGGACTTCCGCCCTTCTGCCGTTTGGCCGGAGGCTGCCCCTCCGGCTGTTGATCTTCAACTGTCGCAACCTGCCGACTGTTGGAAGTCGGCTGTTGGGCCTTGTGCTTGTTGTCGCTCTGTTGTTGGCGCCGACTGGTACTCCAGATGGGGTTTTGGGAGCCTGAGGGGTCACCTTGCCAGCTGCGTTGACTTGAATCTCTGTCTTCATGGAAGAGTCGGCTGTGGCGTACTTGTCCGCTATAACCAGCAGTTCGTCGAGGGTTTCCGGCTCGTCGCAGAGGAGCCTGTGCTTGAGGAGGGTGCCTTCTCGGCACCCGGCAGTGAAGTACTCGATAGCCTGCACCTCGTGCACGCCCTCGCAGGAGTTTCGAAGCTCACCCCAGCGTGTGAGGTAGTCGCGCGTTGACTCGTCAGGGCCTTGCACGCACAAGGAAAGCTGGCGCGGCTTGGGAGGTCGCTTCTACGTGCTTGTGAAGTTGCGGATGAAGGCCTCGGTGAATTCGATCCAGCTGTTGATGCTGCGGGGCTTCAGACTGTTCAGCCATGTCCGGGCCGTGCCCTGGAGCATGAGGGGAACGTACTTCACGGCAACCCGCTTGTTGCCGTTCGCTATGCTGACGGCTGTGGAGTAATCAATCAGCCAGTCCTCCGGCTTCACAGAGCCGGTGTACTTGGGTGTGTCTCGAGGGAGCGTGAACCCTTTGGGGAAGGGCTCGTCTCGGATGCGGGGCCCGAAGCAAGGTGGACCCAGCTCGTCTTCTTCTTCCAGCGCTAGGGATCGGTGGAGTCGGTCGATCCGATGGCGGGCGTCGTTCTCTCCGACTACCTATCGGCGGCCAAGGCGGCCGCCGAGACTCGGATGCTCAACAGGCGGCGGGGAAACTCGCCGTTCTCTTCTGGGTGGGGGAGGCAGGTAGTCGTCCCGCCGCTCCACTGCTCTCGGGCGGCCGTCTTGGTCGCGCTAAATGGTGACGTGAGTCCGACTGTGACTGACAGCCGGCTCCTTTTCTTTCCTTCCGTGGACTCCGCCAGTCGGCGTCCGAGATGCCGCGCCTTGATCTCGGCGGGGAGGCAAGTCGTCGTTCGGCTGATGCGGCACATCTGCGCGGCCGCCGGCCGTGTTCTGCGCAGCAACCGCGTCGAGGAGCTGCTGGACTCGCTCCGTCATAAAAAGGCGCTCTTCGCCCTTGAAGTTCTTCAGCTCGTCAGTCGCCGCTTGGGCAGCACGGATGTTCTCCGCCGGGGTGGCGTATACGGGGCGTTTAGCCCCGAACAAGTCGGCGATGGTCGCGCCGCGTTGCCGGACCGCGCCTAGGCGGCTCGGCCCAGTCGGAGCCGGTGAGCCGCCTACGGCGCGATCCATCTCACGCTGGTATGCTTCTGACAAGCGCCTCATGCTTGCCAGCTTCTTGGCGCCTTCGATGATCTGAAGGCGGCGTGTCTCTAGCGTCTCGGCGTATGCGTCCTCGGGAATAGGCGCAGTTATGTCTCGCAGGGCCGCAGCGAGCGGGTCCTGAGCTTCTTCACCGGAGCGCTCGTCGTGACTGATGACGAGCACCTCCGTGACGGCGCTTCCGCCACTCTCCTTGTAAGAAAGCGGCTCGTCATAGACCACCACGTTGGTGGGGAAAGTGTCAAGCGACACGACGTCGGAGTCGACCAGCATTGTGCCGGTGGAGCCTACGGACTCCAGGTCCGCGGCAGGCTCGCCGGCGACGTGGAGTTGGTCGAGGAGGCCCGCGAGAAGACTCTCGGGGCCACCCGTGCCTGCGTCGGATGCAGGCTCGTCGGAGAGTCGAACCTCACTGACAAGTTCGGCGAGGCTGCTCGCGGCGCATGCGGCCTCAGCACCGCGCAGCGCGTCGATGCAGACGCCGTCTGGCGAGCCTGGCTGGCTGCGTCGCTAGGAAGGAAGAGGGTTCCCGTCCAGAACAGATCTCCGGACGACGGTGCACCTCGCCCCACGGTGGGCGCGAAATGTCGGTGGTTGGGTGCGACATATGCCAAAGGATGGCTTATCATGGTGGGGGCGAGTAGAACGTCGCCGGTGCCTGGAAACGGGATGAGGCGAAGACATGCACGCCGGCGAATCTTACCCAGCTTCAGGGCTCTCCGAGGAGATAACACCCCTACTGCTGCTCTGCGGGGTCTCCGCATGATCACTAATGCAAAGTGACTACAATGGTGCTCCTGGAGCTGTATCGGGAGGTAGGAGAGGGCAAGGCTAGCTCTCTCCTCCCTATGCTATCTGGTCTATCTCTATCAAGGTCCGAACCCTTTGCATGGGTGCCCCGGGGGGTTCATATAGGCCTACCCCCCGGGGATACAATGGTAATCCGGCTGGGCGCGGGTCCCAGCCGTCTGTCTCTCAGACCACCGCCCTTCCCGCCGGCTTCTGGGGCCCGCCGACTGGTGGGTCCCGCGGACCGGCGTGATACTGTAGCGGCACTCCTGATGACGCAGGCTTGGTCATCGGATCGTGGCAACAGTGCCACCGTCTATCGGGCGATCACTGTCGCCATTCCCCATCCTATCTGATTAATGGCTCGTGGGGCCCTAGAGAGGAGTCGGCCGACTCCAGGGAGGCCGACTCCCACAGGTTCGTCTTCGGGTGCTCAGGCCGCCTTCGGTCCACCCACTGACAGGCGGCCCCGCGGTCTTCGAGCCGTACAGGCCGGCGTCGTGGGCACAGTGCGTCACGTACTGTGGATGAGGTCAGGGCAGGCATGGCAATAGTGTCGCGCCTCGCCGGAGATCTTCCAGCGATACGGCTCACTGTAGCCATGCCGGTCCTTCGTAGGCAGGGGAGGAGACGGCCACGCCGTGACCGTACCCCGTATCATGCTTCGAGATGAGGGAGGAGTCATGGGCCGACTCTCCATAGTCGGCCTCTCTGGAGGTCGCCAACTTGGAGTCGGCTTATCTCGGAGTCGCCGTCTGAAACTCGGCTTGTCTTAGAGTCGGCTCCTGGGACTCAGCCTGTCTTGGAGTCGGCTCCTGGGACTCGGCCTGAGGGGCACGGCCTGCCCCGATGTCTTGAAAGATCCTGGGACCCGGGTTAGCCTACCCGTGGCCCATTACTCCGACACTTGGGCTTGAACGATTGCGTCCTGGCCAACACACCACTCGTTGCTTTGCTGTAAGCCTCATGCTTACATCTTTTTATAATCTACTAGGACATATGCCCATGTGTTGCAACGGAAAAATAAATTGGCTAGCATTTTGGTCGATGTTGCTACACCAAAATGCCTACCAGTAACACGACATCTGAACAATGACAGGCGGGAGAGAGTCCCCAATGTTTAGAAAGAAAAAGGTAATTCTCAGCGCACACGACATCAACACACCACACATGTCCCTGTTTCCTTCCTTGCATGGTCCTTCCAGCCTACACACACAATCCTTCCTAGTAAGTTAATTCTTTTAGCCCACGTAATAATCACATCGTATACGTACATCAAAAAGTACTCGCAGTCCGCGTTCGTGGCGGCGGCGCCCAACAGTCGACACCACTTGCTCCATCCGCGGCACCATGACACGCCCATGGTGGCGGCCTCTGACACTGCCGAAAACATGGTGTCACAGCGAGATGTGATCCCAAAGGGCACAGCAGCGGCGCCCACCAGTGACAGCAATGTCCGGCATCCACATCCATCGCTCGTACCCGCAACTCCTCGACTTGGTCCTGCACTACTCAGGTGCCATGTCCTCCTTGACTGCTCAGAACCCTGCTTTGATCCTAGGATGCCCAGTCTAGATGTGTGCCTATGTACTATGACGAATCTAACACACTAATTTTTGCTATATGAATCGGGATCAGGGAGGCTCCAGCGCTGCACAGGAAGAGGATCAGGGAGGCGGGAGCGCTGATCCAGGAGGAGAGGATCAGGGAGGCGGGAGCGCTGATCCAGGAGGAGAGGATCAGGGAGGCGGGAGCGCTGGTCCAGGAGGAGAGGATCGTGAAGGAGGATGTGCGGTAACGCATCGCTTTACAGGGGGTGTTTGTGGTATCGATTGACAATTACCTTGAACCGTTTACGGAGGTAGCCAATTACAACGTGCACGTGCGAAACACGTGTACCTTCTGCGAGGATACTTTTTTATCGCATTGCAACACACCGGCATATTTACTAGTCAGTATTAATACAAATTAGTATAAATGATACTCGCTCCATTCGGAAATAACTGACGCGGTTTTAGTTCAAATTTAAACTAAAACCATGTCAGTTAGGTAATAGTATATATCAACAAATTATGCTGATAAGCTCTAGCTGTTTCATCATGAACCGCATTAAGAACCTAAAAATATGTGATCCTGTAAACTAAAAGGATATTTATTCGATATTATAGCACCCACCTAAGAACCTAAAGCAATCTGCTTTGTCTTGCAGCTGAATGAAGTACGGCTCTTGAGAAGATCAGATTATGCTATGACCTATCGGTCACCTCCCTGTATAATAAACACGGTGAGATAAGCCTACAATTCAAAGCTATCACTTTGGAGGTGCACAACAGGAAAAAAGGAACTATTTGCAGCAACCAGTCATATTTGTTATTTATTCAGTAAAAATATAAATCCAAACACAAATAGAACATAAATGCTCTAAAAGCGTACACTGCATTCTGCAACATTTTGACTGCTTTAACGTGATCTATAATTTTAAACAACATTCAACAATATGAACTTTTGAGCCGTTGCCTGAAAGAAGAACAATGCTGACAGGTCATAGCAATGAATTTGAGCACAACAAAAGAAACGACACGCCACCTCAATTTCTTTACCTGCCCCGGAATAAAAGTTTGCCTCCTCTATAACATTGGAGGAAGTCTTTTCAGATATTGGCCCTGTTCTTTACCGATATTTAGTTCTGTACTGACATGCTTAGGCCATGTAAACTAATCAACAATTCATCGGACCGCAAAATTCACAAAAGGAAGTGAGAGCACCAATGAATTCAGTGGCGCGACTGAAACTAATGCAGCTCACAGTTTGTTTTGGTAGCTGCAGGTTCTATTTTTTGGTGAGAATGGAACATAATGTTTGTGACTGGACATGAAAAAGGAGAAAGTACAATGTCTCTAGATTATGAAGTACTCCCTCCATCCGGAAATACTTGTCGCAGAAATGCATAAAAATGGATGTATCTATAACTAAAATACATCTAGATACATCCATTCCTCCGACAAGTATTTCCGGACGGAGGGAGTACCTGACTTGGGTTCCTGCAAGCAGCCTATATCATTGCACGGACAATATCCTCAACCTGCTTCATCATAGCACAAAAAGATGATGGGCGTGGTTGACAAGCAATTGAACGACATCCAATAGTCATCACAAGTCACCTGCTTCATAAACAGAACACGAACTTGCTGAATACAAACCGTTAACTCAAGGAGGCAATGAGCTCTTTTATGTGTTTTATGGATCATGTGCAGACAGTATAACAACAACACTTTCTACGACATAGTCGAGCTTTCCTTTCTTGCAAAAGAATAGACAGACTATCTGTCTCCTATTCTTAAAAGCTAAAACCGAAAGAAAAAAATGAGAGGGCAAATTTATTTGCAGCTTCAAACAATGAATGGGGGCAGAGGCGCATTATCTGTACAATGGCATCCAAATGCTGCTTTTCATCACATGCAAAATAAAATAAAAAGGTCACACAGGTCTTTCACCTGCGCTCTAATAAACAATAATAATCAACATATAGCTACAAATTCTCAAAAACAAAGACTGTACTGGTAGGCTGTATGCAGAAATTGTAATACTGGTAGAAAGTATCAGCCAGTACGCCATTCAGAAATACAGGAGAATAATAAAGGAAAATACTGGTATGAATTAGTAAACCATCAATTACTTTCACAAAAATTGAACTCTTCAAACAAAGATGCTGCAGAAAGAAAGATGATTAATTTTCAGCTAACAAGAACTAGAGCAAGCAACCAACAAACTATATCAAGATGCCATCCTCGGCAGTGATCAACATACTGTGGTCATCATGGTCCTTTCATATCAGTATTCCAAATATATAAATGCATATATACTACTCATAGATATTTCAATGCGTCTGCACAATGACCTGATCTCACACTCTCTTAGTTCCAATATGTGTGTCAATAAGACGTGAGAATGGCCAAAATAGCAGTTCGATGTTCTCTTCTCTGCTGAATGATGAGATGGACATACCAGGTCTCATGAAATAAATTACTAGCTTCATCAAGTGTTAGCAAGTACCAACGACCAAACCAGCATGTCATAGACATACTACAAAGACGACCAACATCTAGTTAGGCACAAATACTGAAACAAAAGGCTACCAGCTTACTGCCCAAGTGAAATCTTTGGGGTGCAGTAAATAGTTTCAAACTTTACATATTCTTGGTTCATGCAAATCTGAATCTAGTCGGCACTTTGCCTCTGCAAGCTTCCGCATAGTCTTCAGCGAGGTGCGGTGCAGCTTCCATGTGAGGGCATATGTACTTCTCCATGAATGCCTTCTCGGTCTGCATTACTGCAGAATAGTAGTCCCGGTCACAATCTAGCAATTCATTTTCCTTGAGAAACTTTACAACATGGTACCGGGGCCTGAGCCGGCCCTCCAGGCTGTACGAGACCAATACCGGACGATGAGCAATGTATGCCGGTTCCAGCCCCACCTCGGAGATGAGGAACTCTGATCTGCTCTGCAGAAAGTCCTTAGACCTTGTCAGCAAGATTGGATGCTTGGACACAGCAATGCTGACCTCGGCATCTGACCACCTAAAGGTCTTCTTCAAGTACCCCACTTTGGCGGCGATCTTCTCCTTGCTGAGGTACGCAACAGCGGACACGGCATGCCTGAACATCCGAGATCCACGGGGCACGCCAAGACTTTCAGCGCATGACACCATTGCCCGGATGGATTCTACATTAGTTGTGAGCAGCCATGGATTAGGGACGCACAGCTTGGCAATGTCGCAATCACCCAGCCCCGAGTCCTGCAGGATCGCTACATTGGGCTTGACCACCCTTTCAAGAGCATCTCCAACAGGCGCGCTATAAACGCGTCGCGCGGAAAAAGTAGTAGTTTTAGCGCGCGCGCTACCGTTCCCGGCGCTCCAGCGGACGCGCAAAAACCGCACGCGCAGCATATGTAATTCAGCGCGCGGACGGAAACGCCATCGCGCGTCGCTTATTTGCTGTGCCCGCTCCCGCGCCCTCGCTCGCAACTCCACCTACCCATCCATCCGCTTCGCCGGCCCGCGCCACCCCATTTTTTCCGGCGACTGTTCCGGCGCTTCCCCGGTCTCTTCCCGCGCGGCCGCGGCTTCCTCCCTCTCTCTCCAGTCAGCGCCACCCGTCGCGTGCGGCAGTCTCCGACGAACAGCGCCCGGCCACCCACCGCCGCTTTGGCGCCCGCAAGGTGTTCGACAAAAGGCCCTCAAGGTATGTATTGCTTCCAACTTCCACATTTTTGCATGAAATTTGGTGCATGTTGTTTATAGCCTAGTTTTGAACATTTTAGATGAATTCGGGCTATGACTCTTCTGAAGAAGAATTTGATATGGAAGAGGAGGAGGATCTTGCAATGATCCTAGCTATGCACATCAATAAAAAACCGAAGCACGGTGGTTCGGTTATGGGTCGGCAGAAAATTTGGAGGGATAGGATTGATGCCCACAACAGATTGATGAGGCACTATTTTGTGGAGAAGCCCACATACCCCGAGTCATACTTTCGTCGCCGGTTTAGGATGAGCACCGAGTTGTTCAGGCGCATTGCAGAGAAACTAGCGAGCCATGACCGTTTTTTTCAGCAGAGGAGGAATGCCGTCGGAGAGCTCGGGCATAGCACCTTTCAGAAGGTGACAACCGCTTTGCGTATGTTGGCATACGGTATTCCGGCTGATCTAGTTGATGACCACTTGGCCATGGGTGAGAGCCAAGCCATCATGTGTGTCAAGCGCTTCGCAGTCGGAATTGTGCAAGTGTTTGGCCAGGAATACTTGAGAACTCCCAATGCTAAAGATGTCGCAAGACTATTGGAGATGAACAAAGCTCGCGGGTTCCCAAGTATGCTTGGCTCAATAGATTGCATGCATTGGAGTTGGAAGAATTGTCCAAAGGCATGGCATGGACAATTCCACGGACAAAAAAAGGGTTCCACTATAATCCTTGAAGCGATGGCCGATCACGAGACTTGGATTTGGCATGCTTTTTTTGGAATGCCTGGATCTTTGAATGACATCAACGTTGTCAACCGGTCACCACTGGTGAGTAAAATTGCAAATGATGAACTGTCACCGGTGCAGTTTGTAGCTAATGGTCGTACATACAACCATGGCTACTATCTTGCAGATGACATCTACCCAAAGTGGCAAACATTTGTGAAGCCGTTGAAAAAACCGGAAGGTAAGAAATATCTTGATATCCAAAATGCTCACGCGGCGGCTAGAAAAGATGTGGAGAGAACTTTTGGGATTTTGCAAGCCCAATTTGCTATTGTGAGAGGACTAGATAGATTTTGGGATCAGAAGATGCTTTGGTACATAATGCATGCCTGTGTGATCATGCACAACATGATCATCGAGAATGAGCGTGGTCAAGATGTAGACTACTCTCAGTATGAGCTCTTGGGACATCCCATGCGAGTGCGGCAGAGGGCTGAAAGGGTGGCCCGTTTTGTTGCCTCCTATCATACCATTCGACATCCGGCAGCGCATAATGAACTCAAGAAGGATCTCATTGAGGAGTGGCGGGCTTGGAATGGCCGCCGAAGATCATCATGATTTGTGCGTTTGATGTTGTATTGTTGAACTATTTGTTGTATTTCTCAAAATACGATTTATTTGATGAGTTGTAATAAATTAAACTATTCATTTAAACTTGGTTGTGAATGATGTTTGTGATTTAAAAATTATATGCCATGTCTTTGTTTTGTGTGAATGTGTTGTGTAAATGCAACAAATGTGGATGCGCGGCTGCTCGCGCACTGCATTTTAGCGCGGCTGCTGGAGCCAGCGCTGCGCGCCGCGTCAAACCTGGCGTTGCGCGCGCCGCAAACCAGATTTTAGCGCGCCGCACGTTGGGCGCCTGTTGGAGATGCTCTAAGGTAAAGGCCGCGCTTGAGAACTCGAAGGGTGTTGTCGATGGAACCAAAAGGGGCAGGTAGTACTGCAGCTTGGAGACGATGGATCTGAGATGTAAGTTGCCGCAGCCGTAGAAGATGAGGCGCGCGACCTGAGAACGCGAGAGGCCGAGGGCGGTGAGCTGGGCGACGACGGGGCCAAGGTATCCCTCCACTCTGGAGCAGAGTACCTTGGGGTCTCCCGCGATGATGGCGGCGACGTCGGAGCTGGAGAAGCTATGGCCGGTGAGGAAGGAGAGCACGGCGTCGGGCTTGGTGGGGGATTTGAGGTGGGAGAGCTTGGCAGAGGCCTTGAGTGCCTGCGCTCAGGAGAGGCCGCAGGTGGCGACGAGGTAGTCCTGCACGGCGAAGCTAGGGTTCGGGGAGACGGCGGGCGTTGCGGCGGAGATGGGGCGGTGGATCTGGGAGGTGGGAGAGGCTGAGGGAAACGAGAGGAGCTGATTGAGATGCAGCCCCGGAGCCGGAGCATGGCGGCGGCGAGGAGATTGGAACGAGCGGCTTGGCGGCGGCGGCGTGGTTGTCGCAACAAAAAATGGAGGCCGAGGAATGACCCTCCACGAGCCCAGCAGCGTTAGCGTGTGAGCGTAGTGGGCCTTGAAGCCTTCTAATTCGTTTACTCACACATAAAAAATGAGATGCTAAAAAAACTCACAAAAAATGAAGAAATTTATTCAATTTTTTTAAGGAATATCCCTAAAAACACAAAATGAGAAACGAATGTCTCAAAAAAACTGAAGAAACGCGCGCCAGGTATTGGTAGTACTCGCTCTGGGTTTTTTGTCTACTCTGCATATAAGAAGTCAAACTTTTTAATATTTGCTCAAGATTATAGAAAACAAAATCAACATTCAAAATATTTAAAAAATGTCATTAGATGCATCATTAAATTAATTTTTTATATTGTATACCTTTATTATTGTAGACGTTGACATTTTTTAATATAAGTTAGATCAAACTTTATGAAGTTTGACTCAAGACAAATCTTATACGTGGAGTACAAGGAAACCGAGGGAGTACAAAACATCACGCGACTACTCGGCCCCGAGCCGCTCGTGCAACTATGTCCCCGTTGTCATCGTCAGCTCACGCCACCTAGAAAAGCCAGCCCCGTCATCATCGTCGGCTGAAGCTCATCAACTAGAACCATGCAGAGCCCAAGCCGGCAAAATTTTGTGTTTTGATCCTTTTATGGTGTTATTTCGGGATCTGACCCCTTTTGCAAAAACAATTGGGATCTGACCCTTTTGCCTACCGCCAGGGGTCCCGGCGGTAGCCCCCACACCCTACCGCTGGGGTCCCTGGCGGTAGGTGACGGGACGACGCCTAACGTCCGTCAGCTGCAGCTGACGTGGAAAAGGACCCTACCGCCACAGACCCTGGCGGTAGGCTACTAACACCTACCGCTAGGGGCCCTCGCGGTAGGGTCCTGGGGTGGATAAGGTTGCGAGGGGCTGGTGTGTGGGCCCCACCACCACTCTTCTTCCCCGTGGTGAGCTCCTCTCCCCTCCCCCCCCCCACCCTAACACCCCCTAGATCCACTCCATTTGCTTGAGATTTCACCGGTGGATTCGGAGCATTCTCATCACCCAAGGTACCTCTCTCAATTCCCCTCATTTTTATTGGTTGAAATTTTGGTTTTGTGTGCATTTGCTCGATTTATTGCAAACCTAGGTGTTGATCTAGTTGGCCTATCACAAAGCACCTCTTCCCATTGAAAGAAAAATCGATCTAGTTGGCCTAACTAAACTAAAGATTCGAAGAAGAAATACGAGGCTATAAGTAATCATGCAGATCTCTGGTAGGGGGGCCAAGCTGTGTGTATGAGGGTCGGGTCGATGGTAACAATGGACAAAGGGACACAATGTTTACCCAGATTCAGGCCCTCTTAAAGGAGGTAAAACCCTACGTCATGCTTGATTGTATTTGATGAGTATAGGAGTTTGATAACCCACAAGTATAGGGGGTCGCAACAGTTTTCGTGGGTAGAGTATTCAACCCAAATTTATTGATTCGACACAAGGGGAGCTGTCGGTGTCAAAACCGGCGGATCTCGGGTAGGGGGTCCCGAACTATGCGTCTAGGCGGATGGTAACAGGAGACAAGGGACACGATGTTTTACCCAGGTTCGGGCCCTCTTGATGGAGGTAAAACCCTACGTCCTGCTTGATTAATATTGATGATGTGTATTACAAGAGTGGATCTACCACGAGATCAAGGAGGCTAAACCCTAGAAGCTAGCCTATGGTATGATTGTTGTAATGGATGTTGTGTCCTACGGACTAAAGCCCTCCGGTTTATATAGACACCGAAGAGGGCTAGGGTTACACAGAGTCGGTTACAATGGTAGGAGATCTACATATCCGTATCGCCAAGCTTGCCTTCCACGCCAAGGAAAGTCCCATCTGGACACGGGACGGAGTCTTCAATCTTGTATCTTCGTAGTCTTGGAGTCCGGTGGACGATGATAGTCCGACTGTCCGGACACCCCCTAGTCCAGGACTCCCTCAGTAGCCCCCGAACCAGGCTTCAATGACGATAAGTCCAGCGCGTATATAGTCTTCGGCGTTGCAAGGCGGGTTCTCCTTTTAAGTTCCATGTACCTGCCGAACAGTGTCCGGCTTCCTTATCAATGTTGTGCTTCTTGGCTTCTACGCCCAATAATGGCCTTCTTCCACGCGTCGCACGAATGCAAAAAGCCAGGGTATCTTTTATGTTTTACCCCCTAGCTGTGCAAATAATCTGCCTATAAGAGAGGCAAGAATCCAGATCCAAATCACACCATCTTCCTTCCGCGAATACTCATCGGAGCGCTTTTGACCCAGAATCCATTCCATCATGGACCGTCGACGCGGCTCCTCTTCTCGCGCTCCCAGCCCTCTACCAGGAGATTGGAGAAGATGCTCTGTTCCGCACAACGAGCTGGTGAAGCTCCAAGCGGATGGATATCTCCCTCCGGCCTTCATGGTTCCGGTTCGAGCCGGGCTGGCCACCTACCAAGGTGGGAAGCAAGTGGAGGCAACCCCAAGTCCCAACAAAGGGGAGCGGGTATGCTTTGTCCCCTATCTGATAAGGGGACTCGGATTTCCTATACATCCGTTCCTCCGCGGGCTCCTGGAGTTCTACGGACTCCAGCTCCATCACCTTACACCCGCCTCTATCCTGCATATCGCGGGTTACGTAGCTCTTTGCGAGCTATTTCTGGGCATCGAGCCCCATTTTGCACTGTGGAAGAGGTTGTTCTGCCTCGTACCCCGTTCTCACGAGGGGTCCATATATCAAGTGGGCGGCGCCGAAATATGGCGCATTGCCGGGACCGGATATCCATCCGGAACCCCTAAGAAGGCGTCCGAAGACTGGCCTTCGGAATGGTTTTACATAGAAGACGCTCCGCTGCCGGACCCTGTTCGGATCGGCCTCCCGGAGTTCAGTACTACTCCTCTGAAGAAACGCTATTGGCGCCCACGGAGCCCCCAACTGGAGGAAGACAAGAGCGTCCATTATCTGATGGGCCGAATAAGATTACTGGCCCATTCCGGGTTGACCATGATTGGAGTCATGGCAACATGCATTACGCGGGGGGTGCAGCCACTGCAATACAGGGGCCACCCCATGTGGGATTTCAACGGGGAAGACGATGCCACCCGTCATGGCCGCAAAGGACCGGATTCGGCCGAGGATCTGGTGTAGATCCTGTCCGGCCTGTACAAGGGGGAGAAGGAGGACTTCCTTCAGACGAACCCCTTGAATGGGTTCTCCATGAATAACCCTCGGCATTGGGTAAGCGAACACTTTAAGGGCCCGACCCATGCTTTCAAAGTTTAAGCTTCTTATATTATGTCTTCGACGCAGGAACTGCGTCGGATTGTGGAGGACATGATAAGTCCAGCTCCGCAACCCGAGGATCCAGAGAGATCCTAGGATCCGGCCTCCGAAGAGGATCCGGACATTTAGGTGGAGCTAATCGACGGGGTGTTCCACCAGCTCATCATGGATAATGCTTTAGTCGCCATTACGGCTGACTACCCCGGACTATATCCGGCTTCCCAGGTGATTGTGACGGAAGTCCTGACATCATTATCTCTTCCTTGCTCATTTCTGACCTTCGCGTACGATGGTGTTTTGCAGGAAGCGCCTTCAAGGCGGGAAGCCGAGCCCGCGGCGGCTGACCAACAAAGGCCAGTCCAGACCAGTAGGCGGAAGAGGAGCGCGGCACGGACTGAAACGTCGCCGCAAAGGTATAGCTCGCAGTTGATTATTTGGAGCAATGTTCCTAGGAAGCGTTTGAGTGCTCATGACTTTTGTAGGAGAAAAAGCGCCTGCCGGACTGCGGGCGTGGAGGTTGCCAATCCAACCTCTACCAGCCAGGCTCCAGCACCCGGTCTGAAGGGGGAGGCGAGCGCAAGGCGCGAGCCGGACACTCCTCCAACGGAGGATGCCGACAAGTTGTCCGCCACCAAGTCTGAGGTGGAGAGCGCCATGAACCATAGGCGCCGCCGGACAGTATTTCGTGACGCGTGCTTCTCCCCTGAGGCGTTGAATGCCTTTAACGCGGGGGACGCGCACCTCCGTGCTGCTCAAGATGGTTTTACTAGAGCCACGGAGTAGTATGTGAAAGACATATGGGTAAAAGAATTTAACAGTTATACATGCCAGTAGCCCCCGAGACTTAAAGTAGTTATGTTAACTGATTTAAGGATCATTTGAAATGCAGGATCTTACCGAGAAGAATACCCAACTGTCTCAGGAGCTGCAAGAGTGCAAGGCCCAACTTGAGGCCGCACTTGGTGCCGCAGGAGGAAACACAGAGGCCCCTCCTGGTAACACATTTTTTTTAAAAAAATATAAGCGCTGTGCGGCGTGTGCGCAAGTCTAATAATGACATTGCAGGTGCTGCCGGACAAGATCCGGACAGGCAGGAACTACTGCGCCAGCTGAAGGCCGGCGAGAGGGTGCTGAATAGAGTGCAGCAAGAAAGGAACAAGCTCCAAGATGCCCACGCCCAGCTTGGAGAAGAGCTGAAAGGCGTTCGGGCCGAGCTGTCCGGCTCCGTTAAGGAGAATCAGCGGCTTCGTCGCGGCATCTATAGTAAGTGCTTGAGCGGACTCCTTTGAAAATAAGAGTTCGGCGAGGAAGTCAATTGAAAAAATATGTCTTGTAGGTATACTCACAGGTCGCCCTGCGGAGGAGATGCCCGTATCAACGGGTGATCAACTTCCCGAGCTATTGCAACTGCTCGAACGAGTTCGGTAGGCAATGAGCGGCGTCGTCCAGGCTTTATGGCCAGCCCTCTCCCTACCCGAGGGCCTTGGGGAGCTTGCGGAGAAGCTTCAGGGAGTGCGGCAGCGCTTCCGTTTATGGAAGATTTCGGCCTGCCGCCAAGGTGCCAGGGAGGCTTGGGCCATGGTGAAGACGTGGTACAAGAAGGCGGATCCCAACCACATGGCCGAGGTCGGACCTGTGGGGCCTGATGGGAAGGAGATCCCTGTGAGTTTAGTATACGGCCAAGTAGAGTTGGCCGCTAAATTTTCCCAATGGGACTGTAAATTAGACAGCCTGTTAGACGGGATTGAGGAGGAATACAGTCAGTAGATTTGACAATGTATTTTAAAATGACATGTGAAATGCCTTCTAGCCGGATTGTAGATCGTTTGTCTTTGCCGACCTTTTCTCTTCAACCTCGGGACCCTAGAGTCCGGAGTGTGTCCGAATACCTTCTCGGTTAAGAAACAACCGGGGTATGCATGGAGACCAGGCGTAGGGGTCATTAGTGCTTTATCAGACAAGTGCCCAACTAGTTATGTTATATTACATGGTTAGTAAGAAACATCTTCCAGGGAGAATAGTTCCGTTAAGGGTTCCTTTCCCTGGGAGGCTGCCCTAAAGTGCATGTCCGGACTGCGAAAAAAGCAGAAAATCATCTGGGGGAAGATAAATAAGTAGGTAAAAAAATCATCTTTCAAGTCACCGACCGAATATTCCCTTAAGAACGCTAGCTTTCGGCTTCACCCAGTCTGAGGTACACATCCGGCTGACCCGGCAGTAACAATCGCAGAGGTGCTCCCTTTACCTCCTAGCCGAACAATCGGGAACATAGGGGTAAGCACAGGAGCCAGGCAACCCAGCTTGGCCAAAACTTAAGTCATATCGATGCATATAATGGTGAGTAAAAGGTGCATGTGGAAGCTTGACACATGTGCTGGGCATGAAGCCCTTATAATTGAGCTTCTGGTAAAGAAGCCCCCAGGTATAATGAGTGCGGATGGCACATCAAGTGTGTGCGAACAATGCGCAAGTAGGCCCTTAAGGGCTTTTTAGGAAAAGAGTTAAGGGGAGAAAGAGAAACAAAAGACAGCTGAAGTGTAAAAAAATTGGACGGGGGAAGGGGACGAGCTCTTAGTCCAGCGCTAGGCATAGAATCTTCGGAGGCGGGCTGCGTTCCATGGGTTCGGCTCGAGTCGGTTGTTTGACGCATTTCGTAGACGGTACGCTCCTCCGATCAAGACTTGATCGATAATGAAGGGGCCCTCCCATTTGGGCTTGAGCTTGTCCTTTTTCTTGTCCGGCAGGCGTAGAACTAGTTCGCCAACATTGTAAGTCTTGGCCCGTACTTCTCTGCTTTGATATCTTCAAGCCTGCTGCTGATAGAATGCGGAACGAGCCTTGGCGACGTCGCGTTCTTCCTCCAATGCGTCCAAGCTGTCCTGCCGATCCAGCTCGGCTTCTCTTTCTTCGTACATGCGCACTCGAGGTGAGTCATGAATGATGTCGCAGGGCAGATCTGCCTCTGCGCCGTATACCATAAAAAATGGTGTGAATCCGGTAGTGCGGTTGGGCGTTGTCCGCAGCCCCCAGAGTACGGAGTCGAGCTCCTCTACCCAGTGTGTGTCAGATTTCGTAAGTGACTGCACTAGTCTGGGTTTAATGCCGCTCATTATTAGACCGTTCGCTCGTTCCACTTGACCGTTGGTTTGAGGATGATAGACTGAGGCGTAATCGAGCTTAATGACCATATTTTTGCACCATGATTTAACCTCGTCGGCCATGAAGTTCGTGCCGTTATCGGTGATGATGCTGTGGGGGACACCATAACGGTGTACTACCCCGGAGATAAAGTCTATCACTGGTCCGGACTCTGCCATTTTTACTGGCTTGGCCTCTGTCCATTTGGTGAATTTATCCACCATGACCAATAGGTACCTTTGCTTGTGGGTTCCCCCTTTAAGGGGTCCAACCATGTCAAGCCCCCAGACCGCGAACGGCCAGGTAATGGGTATAGTTTTGAGGGCGGTGGGTGGCATATGGCTCTGATTAGCAAAGAGCTGACAGCCGACGCATCTTCGGACTAAATCCTGAGCATCTGCCCGGGCTGTCGGCCAATAAAATCCTGTACGGAATGCCTTTCCTACAAGGGCCCGAGCTGCTACGTGGTGTCCGCCTAGTCCGGCATGAATTTCAGCCAGAAGGTTTCGCCCTTCCTCTTCGGAGATACACCTTTGAAGGACTCCGGTTGTGCTTTTCTTATAGAGCTCTCCCTCATGGACCTTGTAGGCTTTAGATCGCCGGACTATGCAGCGGGCCTCATTTTGGTCTTCGGGAAGTTCCTGCCTAAGCAAGTAGGCTAGGAATGGCTCTGTCCACGGGGCGATTACTACCATTATGTCGTGGGCTGAAGGTGTTATTTCATCGGCTGAATCGCCGGTTATGTCAGATTGCTCTGTGTCGGTTGGTGTGGCTGCTTCCGGTTTGTTATTTCCGGGCTCCTCTTCCCATAGTACGGATGGCTTAAATAGCCATTCCAGGAAGATGTTTGGAGGAAGCCAATATGTCGGTCGCTTGGTTATTATCCTGGCTACGTGGTGGAATTCAAGTCCGTCAAACCGAGCTGACATTTTTAGGACAGCGTTACGATATGCTGCCATTTTCGGATCCTTGGCATCAAAGTCTCCATTTACTTGGGATATTGCAAGGTTTCAATCCCCGCGCACCTCTAGGCGTTGAATGCCCATGGAGATTGCCATCCGGAGGCCATGTAAAAGGGCCTCGTATTCGGCTGCGTTGTTGGAGTCCGTGTACATTATCTGAAGTATGTATTGGACTGTGTCTCTGGTTGGGGACGTCAATACGATGCCAGCCCCCAATCCGACCAACATTTTAGAGCCGTCGAAGTGCATAATCCAATTGGAGTATGTGTCATACTCTTTAGGGAGTTCGGCTTCGGTCCATTCAGCGACAAAGTCAGCCAGAACTTGTGACTTTATAGCTCGCCGAGGTTTTGTAAGTTATATCGAATGGTAAGAGCTCAATGGAACATTTTGCAATCCTGCCCGTCACATCGCGGTTGTTTATGATGTCGTTGAGGGGCACTTCGGAGGCCACTGTTATCGAACACTCTTGAAAGTAGTGTCAGAGCTTCCGGGATGCCATGAACACCGCATACACTATCTTTTGATAGTGCGGGTAACGGGACTTGCAGGGTGTTAACACAGTGGATACGTAGTACACTGGTTTTTGAAGGGGGAATTTATGCCCTTCTGTCTCTCGTTCGACGACGAGTACCGCGCTTACAACTTGATGTGTTGCCGCGATGTATAACAACATTGGTTCGCCCAGGTTGGGCGCAGCCAGGACCGGATTTGTTGCCAATATGGCCTTTATTTCTTCGAGTCCGGCAGTGGCAGCATCCGTCCACTCGAAGTGTTCGGTGCGCCTAAGGAGGCGATAGAGGGGCAATGCCTTTTCTCCCAAGCGGGAGATAAAGCGGCTTAAAGCCGCCACGCATCTAGTCAATTTTTGTATCTGTTTGAGGTCTTTTGGAATATCCAGCTGTGACAGAGCTCGGATCTTGGCCGGGTTTGCTTCAATTCCTCTACCGGATACAATGAAGCCCAGCAGCTTTCCGGCTGTTAGCCGAAAATGCATTTTTCCGGATTCAGCTTGATGTCATATGCTCTGATGTTGTCGAATGTGAGCCTCAAATCGTCTACTAGAGTTTCGACGTGTTTGGTTTTGACGACTACGTCGTCTACGTATGCCTCTACTGTTTTGCCGATCTGGGTTGCCAGACATGTTTGAATCAGGCGCTGATATGTTGCGCCGGCGTTTTTAAGTCCGAAGGGCATCGTGTTGAAGCAGAATGGTCCATATGGAGTGATGAATGCCGTTGCGGCTTGGTCTGCTTCCGCCATCTTGATTTGATGGTAGCCGGAGTATGCGTCGAGGAAGCACAGTGAATCGTGTCCTGCGGTAGCATCGATTATCTGGTCGATGTGGGGGAGGGGGAAGGGATCCTTTGGGCAGGCCTTGTTGAGGTCTTTAAAATCGACACATAGGCGCCAGGATTTGTCCTTCTTTGGTACCATTACCAGGTTTGCTAGCCAATCCAGATGTTTGATGTCTCTGATGAATCCGGCTTCCAATAGTTTGGCTAGCTCTTCTCCCATTGCCTGTCTTTTAGGTTCGGAAAATCGTCGAAGAGCCTGTTTGACTGGCTTGAATCCTTTTAAGATGTTTAGGCTATGTTCTGCCAATCTGCGTGGGATTCCGGGCATATCTGAAGGGTGCCAGGCAAAAATGTCCCAATTTTCCCGAAGGAATTCTCACAGTGCGGCGTCTACATCAGGGTTCAACTGTGCCCCGATGGAAGCCGTCTTTGTCGGGTCCATTGGATGGACCTGGAATTTTATTATTGCATCTGCTGGTTTAAAGGAGGTGGACTTGGATCTCTTATCAAGTATCACATCGTCCCTATTCACCGTAGAGCGCAGTGCGGTGAGTTCATCTGCCGCTAGGGCTTCGGATAGTGCCTCCAGAGCTAATGCGGCTGTCTTATTTTCGGCGCGGAGTGCTATATCCGGATCACTAACGAGAGTGATTATTCCGCAGGGCCCGGGCATTTTGAGCTTCATGTACCCGTAATGGGGTACGGCTTGAAAAATTGTGAATGCCTCTCGTCCTAATATAGTGTGATATCCGCTGTTGAACGGGGCCACTTGGAACATGACTTCTTCGGATCTGTAATTGTCCGGCAAGCCGAACACCACATCGAGTGTGATTTTCCCGGTGCAGCGCGCTTCCCGGCTAGGGATTATTCCTCTGAAGGTTGTGCTGCTTCGCTCAATGCGGCTCCAGTCTATTTCCATTTTTTGAAGAGTTTCCTCGTAGATGAGGTTTAGTCCGCTGCCACCATCCATGAGGACCTTTGTAAGTCGAAAGTCGTCCACTATTGGACTAAGCACCAGTGCGGCTGGTGCTCGGGCTGTTCGGAATTTAGGTTCGTCGCTGGCGTTGAAGGTGATGGCTGTGTCGCTCCATGGATTTGTTGTTGCTACTTGGTAGACTTCGGCGAGGCCGCGGATTGTTTGTTTCCGCATATTATTTGACGCGAAGGTCTCGAAGACTGTTGATACCGTACCGGTATTGTTGGAGTGGTTTTCTGGGGCTAGAAGCTCCTCGCCACTTTTGGCCACCTGCCGCAATATCCAACATGCTCGAAGGCTATGTGTTGGGACAGCGCCATCTATACTGTGAATTTTACAAGGCCCGCTAAGCCATCCCTCCAGTACGGTTCCGTGCCCTCTATGGGGTTTTTGCTTTTTGGTTTTTGTATCTGGGGCCTGAGTGTAATGCACCCTTTTGTTGCGGACTAGGGTTGTATTCGGGGCCGGATTGTGCCAAAACTGGTTTTCGGTTTTCCGGAAACTCTCCATCGCACAGTACTTTCATACTATGGACGCCAGGTCGGCGAAGCGTGTAATTTCACGACGGCTGATGGCGTTCAATATTCCCTTGTCCGTGCAATTATTGCAGAAAATTGAGATTGCGTTTTCCTCTCGGCAGTCCTTTATCCTGTCCATAACCAGGAGGAATCTGGCCCAGTAGTGATGTACTATTTCAGCGGGCTCTTGCCGTATTAGAGATAGATCGCATATGTCTGGGCGGGTGGGTGGAATAAAGTCCGGAACCCTACCCATCTCAAGGCTTGAAGGCCGTGAAGTTTCCAAATTTGGAAGCTTGGATTGCTGGACGTTGTCCAACGAGTCCAGTCCGATGCCTGACTTTAAGTTCAGTGCTTGACCGAAGTCCGTCCCTCCGCGGGAATCCGGCATGGAGGGTTCAGGAGTCCGGACATGACTAGTTTTCAATACAGGAGAAGAGTCGCCGCATTGTTCCTCTACCACTGCGACGTGGTGGGTGACCTGGGGAGAGTTAATCTCTCTCAGATCGGTTTTAAGCCCAATCTGATTGTAGTCCGTAGCGACTCCCAGGGCGGCGATGTGATCCAAGAGCTCGTTGACAGACGAAAGCTCTATCGGATCCAGCTGCTCGGCAAATTCCGAGCTGACGTGAAGATTGCTTTTGACGACTTGGGAAGTCATTGTCGAAGCGGTGGCCGGACAGGCGGTCATAAGAAAACCACCTAGCCGGATAGTTTGGCTGGCGGCCAAGGCCCCTTTGGCGAAAATACCGTCCTTGAAGACGGTTGGAGACATCCTTCCTATCGGCGATGGCACAGAGGAACTCTCAATGAAAGCACCAATGTCGGTGTCAAAACCGTTGGATCTCGGGTAGGGGGTCCCGAACTGTGCGTCTAGGCGGATGGTAACAGGAGACAAGGGACACGATGTTTTACCCAGGTTTGGGCCCTCTTGATGGAGGTAAAACACTACGTCCTGCTTGATTAATATTGATGATGTGTATTACAAGAGTGGATCTACCACGAGATCAAGGAGGCTAAACCCTAGAAGCTAGCCTATGGTATGATTGTTGTAATGGATGTTGTGTCCTACAGACTAAAGCCCTCCGGTTTATATAGACACCGGAGAGGGCTAGGGTTACACAGAGTCGGTTACAATGGTAGGAGATCTACATATCCGTATCGCCAAGCTTGCCTTCCACGCCAAGGAAAGTCCCATCCGGACACGGCACGGAGTCTTCAATCTTGTATCTTCGTAGTCTTGGAGTCCGGCGGACGATGATAGTCCGGCTGTCCGGACACCCCCTAGTCCAGGACTCCCTCAGGAGCCTAAGGATATTCTCAAGTATTAGCAGTTGAGTTGTCAATTCAACCACACCTGGATAACTCAGTATCTGTAGCAAATTATTTGTAACAAAGTAGTATGGAAGTAACGGTAACAGTAGCAAAAGTAACAGTAGCAGTTTTGTAGCAATTGTAACAGTAGCAAGGGTAAAGTAAATTAGCGAAGCACAATATGTGAAAATCTCGTAGGCATTGGATCAGTGATGGATAATTATGTCGGATGTGATTCCTCATGCAATAGTTATAACATAGGGTGACATAGAACTAGCTCCAGTTCATCAATGTAATGTAGGCATGTATTTCGAATATAGTCATACGTGCTTATGGAAAAGAACTTGCATGACATCTTTTGTCCTACCCTCCCGTGGCAGCGGGGTCCTAGTGGAAACTAAGGGATATTAAGGCCTCCTTTTAATAGAGTACCAGACCAAAGCATTAACACATAGTGAATACATGAACTCCTCAAACTACGGTCATCACCGGTAAATATCTCGATTATTGTCACTTCGGGGTTGTCGGATCATAACACACAATAGGTGACTATAGACTTGCAGAATAGGATCAAGAACTCACATATATTCATGAAAACATAATAGGTTCAGATCTGAAATCATGGCACTTGGGCCCTAGTGACAAGCATTAAGCATAGCAAAGTCATAGCAACATCAATCTCAGAACACAGTGGATACTAGGGATCAAACCCTAGCAAAACTAACTTGATTACATGGTAAATCTCATCCAACCCATCACCGTCAAGCAAGCCTACGATGGAATTACTCACGCACGGCGGTGAGCATCATGAAATTGGTGATGGAGGATGGTTGATGATGACGACGGCAACGAATCCCCCTCTCCGGAGCACCGAACAGACTCCAGATCAGCCCTCCCGAGAGAGATTAGGGCTTGGCAGCGGCTCCGTATCGTAAAACGCGATGAAACTTTCTCTCTAATTTTTTTCTTCGTGAAAGCAAATATATAGAGTTGGAGTTGAGGTCGATGGCCATCTAGGGGCCCACGAGGCAGGGGGCGCGCCCCCCACCCTCGTGGATAGGGTGTGGGCCCCTGGCATTGATTCTTTCGCCAGTATTTTTATATTTTCCAAAAGAAATCTCCGTGGATTTTCAGGTCATTCCGAGAACTTTTGTTTCTGCACAAAAATAACACCATGGCAGTTCTGCTAAAAATAGCGTCAGTCCGGGTTAGTTTCATTCAAATCATGCAAGTTAGAGTCCAAAACAAGGGCAAAAGTGTTTGGAAAAGTAGATACGTTGGAGACGTATCAAGGTTACAAGAATTGATCTACCTCGAGATTGTAATGGCTAAACCCTAGCTTCTCTAGCCTATGGATATTATGATCCTGCCTGCTGACTAAACCCTCCGGTTTATATAGACACCGGGGGGGCTAGGATTGTACAGAGTCGGTTCTCAAGGAAATGAAATAGCATATCCAGACACCAATCTTGTCGTTCACATACACAGGAGTCCTACCCGGACACGGGAGGTGGTCTTCTTCCTTTATCTTCACGGCCCATCAGTCCGGCCCATATCGAATAGACCGGACTCCCGAGGACCCCTTAGTCCAGGACTCCCTCACCCCCTCAGGTACTTTCTTAAGCCATCGTGTGTCTTCTGGTCCAGAAAAAATCACCAGAAAGTTTTGCTGCGTTTGGACTTCGTTTGGTATTGATTTCCTGCAAAGTAAAAAAAACAAGCAAAAAACAGCAACTTGCACTAGGCACTATGTCAATAGGTTAGTCCCAAAAAATGATATGAAGTTGCTATAAAATGATTGTAAAACATCCCAGAATGATAATATAACAGCATGGGACAATCACAAATTATAGATACGTTGGAGACGTATCACCACCCACCTCCCCTTCACATCTGCGTCGGCCATGGGCACGAGATGCGGAAGCTTGGAGATGGCTCTGGGCTTGAAGATGGGGTTGGGGTGGAAGAGCTTTGGAGATTTGGGCGCTGGAGCATGATAAGAGCATAGGGAAAAATATTTGTTGTCTTATGCTATTTATAAGTCAATAGAAGCTAGAAAGGATGAGGCACCCCCTCTGATGCACCATGAAAATTGCCACATTCTGTTGATCATGCCATTATGGCAGCATTGGTTGAACCAATTGATTGATGATATCCCCCAAAATGTGAGGCGATCTCCCTTTTGATGAAACGTGCCAATGAGAGGGTTACCTCAAACTGCGATTCGAATAAATAATAACTGACATATGTGATGTCATAAGTGGTGATGCTTCGGAAAAGGTTGTCAGTAATTGGTTGTCGAACACACCTATGCTTTTGGTTTTCGGGATTAAGTAAGCTACGCACTTCGGGCAAATGAAGGTGCATTTTGGGGACACATGGTTGGCTGGCTTGATCTCTTTTCTGAAGGAATCTACCAGCTACTTTGGGGATTTACGAGCTCTGCGCGAGTGTTAGGCTTAGGGTGTTGAGAGGAACTTGCCTGCTAATCCGAAGATTCTCAAGCCGAAGACATTTATCCGAAGAAGATTGTCACCCTCGGCTTCGAAAATAGGTCCAGGGGCTACTGATGGTGTCCTGGACTAGGGTGTGATAACCCACAAGTATAGGGGATCGCAACAGTTTTCGAGGGTAGACTATTCAACCCAAATTTATAGATTCGACATAAGGGGAGCCAAAGAATATTTGCAAGTATTAGCAGTTCAGTTGTCAATTCAACCACACCTGGATATTAAATATCTGAAGCAAAGCGATCAATAGCACAATAATATGATAATTTTGATAGCAGTGGTAACAGTAGCAATGGTAACGGTAACAGCAGTAACAGTTTTCTAGCAGTTGTAACAGTAGCAAGAGCAATATGTGGAAAACTCGTGGCCATTGGATCGGTGAATTCGTTGGATGATATTCATCATATAACAGTCATAACCTAGGGCCACACAGAACTAGCTCTAGTTCATAAATATAATGTAGGCATGTATTCCATAAAATAGTCATACATGCTTATGGAAAAGAACTTGCATGACATCTTTTGCCCTACCCTTCTGTGGCAGCGGTGTTCATAAGAAAACTAAGGGATATTAAGGCCTCCTTTTAATAGAGAACCGGAAGAAAGAATTAACACATAGTGAATACTGATGACCCACATGTGTAGGGGATCTAACATAGTCCTTTCGATAAGTAAGAGTGTCGAATCCAACGAGGAGCAGAAGGAAATGACAAACAGTTTTCAGTAAGGTATTCTCTGCAAACAATGAAATTATCGGTAACAGATAGTTTTGTGATAAGGTAATCTGTAACGGGTAACAAGCAATGAAAGTAAATAAAGTGCATCAAGGTGGCCCAATCCTTTTTGTAGCAAAGGACAAGCCTGGATAAGTTCTTATATAGAGAAAAGCGCTCCCGAGGACACATGGGAATTATCGTCAAAGCTAGTTTTCATCACGTTCATATGATTCACGTTCGTTACTTTGATAATTTGATATGTGGGTGGATCGGTGCTTGGGTACTGCCCTTTCTTGGACAAGCATCCCACTTATGATTAACCCCTATTGCAAGCATCCGCAACTACAGAAGAAGTATTAAGGTAAACCTAACCATAGCATGAAACATATGGATCCAAATCAGCCCCTTACGAAGCAACGCATAAACTAGGGTTTAAGCTTCTGTCACTCTAGCAACCCATCATCTACTTATTACTTCCCAATGCCTTCCTATAGGCCCAAACAATGGTGAAGTGTCATGTAGTCGACGTTCACATAACACCACTAGACGAGAGACAACATACATCTCATCAAAATATCGAACGAATACCAAATTCACATGACTACTTATAGCAAGACTACTCCCATGTCCTCACGAACAAACGTAACTACTCACAAAGCATATTCATGTTCATAATCAGAGGGGTATTAATATGCATTAAGGATCTGAACATGTGATCTTCCACCGAATAAACCAACTAGCATCAACTACAAGGAGTAATCAACACTACTAGCAACCTACAGGTACCTATCTGAGGTTTGGGGCCAAAGATTGGGTACAAGAGATGAACTAGGGTTTGAGAGGAGACGGTGCTGGTGAAGATGTTGATGAAGATTGACCCCCTCCCGATGAGAGGATCGTTGGTGATGACGATGGTGATGATTCCCCCCTCCCGGAGGAATGTTTCCCCGACAGAACAGCTCCGCCGGAGCCCTAGATTGGTTTCGCCTCGTGGCGGCGGAGTTTCGTCCCGAAAGATTGCTTATGATTTTTTTTCAGGGTAAAAGACTTCATATAGCAGAAGATGGCCAACAGAGGGCTACCAGGGGGCCCACAAGGCAGAAGGCGTGCCCAGGGGGTAGGACAGGCCCCCCACCCTCGTGGATGGTGGGTGGCCCCCCTCTAGTATTTCTTCCGCTAAGTATTTTTTATTAAATCCAAAAATGACTTTCGTGGAGTTTTAGGACTTTTGGAGTTATGCAGATGATGACCCACAAGTATAGGGAATCTATCGTAGTCCTTTCGATAAGTAAGAGTGTCGAACCCAACGAGGAGCAGAAGGAAATGACAAGCGGTTTTCAGTAAGGTTTTCTCTGCAAGCACTGAAATTGTAGGTAACAGATAGTTTTGTGATAAGATAATTTGTAACGGGTAACAAGCAATGAAAGTAAATAAAGTGCAGCAAGGTGGCCCAATCCTTTTTGTAGTAAAGGACAAGCCTGGACAATTTCTTATAATGAGAAAAGCGCTCCCGAGGACACATGGGAATTATCGTCAAGCTAGTTTTCATCACGCTCATATGATTCACATTCGGTACTTTGATAATTTGATATGTGGGTGGACTGGTGCTTGGGTACTGCCCTTACTTGGACAAGCATCCCACTTATGATTAACCCCTATTGCAAGCATCGGCAACTACAAAAGAAGTATTAAGGTAAACCTAACCACAACATTAGACATATGGATCCAAATCAGCCCCTTACGAAGCAACGCATAAACTAGGGTTTAAGCTTCTGTCACTCTAGCAACCCATAATCTACTTATTACTTCCCAATGCCTTCCTCTAGGCCCAAATAATGGTGAAGTGTCATGTAGTCAACGTTCACATAACACCACTAGAGGAGAGACAACATACATCTCATCAAAATATCGAACGAATACCAAATTCACATGACTACTAATAGTAAGACTTCCCCCATGTCCTCAGGAACAAATATAACTACTCACAAAGCATATAAATGTTCATAATCAGAGGAGTATTAATATGCATTAAGGATCTGAACATATGATCTTCCACCAAGTAAACCAATTAGCATCAACTACAAGGAGTAATCAACACTACTAGCAACCCACATGCACCAATTTGTGGTTTTGATACAAGATTGGATACAAGAGATGAACTAGGGTTTTGAGAGGAGATGGTGCTGGTGAAGATGTTGATGGAGATTGACCCCCTCCCGATGAGAGGATCGTTGGTGATGATGATGGTGATGATTTCCCCCTCCCGGAGGGAAGTTTCCCCGGCAAAACAGCTCCGCCGGAGCCCTAGATTGGTTCCGCCAAGGTTCCGCCTCGTGGCGGCGGAGTTTCGTCCCGTAAGCTTGCTTATGATTTTTTTCCAGGGTAAAAGCCTTCATATAGCAAAAGATGGGCACCGGAGGGCCACCAGGGGGCCCAGGAAACAGGGGGCACGCCCAGTAGGGGTGGGCACGCCCCCCACCCTCCTAGACAGGGTGTGGGCCCCCTCTAGTGTTTTCTTTGCTCAATAATTCTTATTAATTCCAAAACTGACTTCCGTGGAGTTTCATGATTTTTGGAGCTGTGCAGAATAGGTTTCCAATATTTGCTCCTTTTCCAGCCAGAATTCCAGCTGCCGCCATTCCCCCTCTTCATGGTAAACCTTGTAATAAGAGAGAATAGCCCATAATGCAATAAATATTGATACAAAAGCATGATGCAAAATGGATGTATCAACTCCCCCAAGCTTAGACCTCGCTTGTCCTCAAGCGGAAGTCGAAATCGAAAAATATGTCCACATGTTTAGAGATATAGGTGTCGATAAAAATAAAATACGGACATGAGGGCATCATGATCATTCTTATAATAGCAACATATATAGATTTTGTCATATGATTTCTTATGCTCAAGTAACAATCAATTCACAATGTCAAGTATGGTTCAGAAACTTCATTGGGAACTAACAAACTACAATCTCGGTCATTGAAGCAATTGCAATTTATCATAACATCAGAAAGATTCAAGAATAGAGCTTTTCAGCAAGTCCACATACTCAACTATCATATAGTCTTCCACAATTGCTAACACTCATGCAGTACTTGTGGTTATGGAGTTTCAACCGGACACTGAGAAAGATAGGGGCTTATTGTGCTGCCTCCCAACGTATTCACCTTTGGGTGATGTCAACAATAATAATTCATGCTAACTTACATCCAATTGGATATATATATCAAGATCTTTCAAACACGAGGAGCTTACCAAAGGATAAAATGAAAAAGGAAAAGGTGAAGATCACCTTGACTCAAGCATAAAGTAAAAACAGAAAGTAAAAGATAGGCCCTTCGCAGAGGGAAGCAGAGGTTGTCATGTGCTTTTAGGGTTGGATGCACAAAATCTTAGTGCAAAAGAACGTCACTTTATATTGCCACTTGTATATGGACCTTTATTATGCAGTCCGTCGCTTTTATTGCTTCCATAACAATATCGTATAAAACTTATTTTCTCCGCACTAATAAGTCATACATATTTAAAGAGCAATTTTTATTGCTTGCAACATGACAACTTACTTGAAGGATCTTACTCAATCCATAGGTAGGTATGGTGGACTCTCATGGCAAAAACTGGGTTTAAGGATATTTGGAAGCACAAGTAGTATCTCTACTTGGTGCAAGGAATTTGTCTAGCATGAGGGAGAAAGGCAAGCTCAACATGTTGGGAAGATCAATGACAATATACTTTAACTGAGATGTGAGAAAACATAAACCATTACGTTGTCTTCCTTGTCCAACATCAACTCTTTTAGCTTGTCATACTTAATGAGTGTTCACAATCATAAAAGATGTCCAAGATAGTATATTTGTATGTGAAAAACTCTCTTTCCTTATTACTTCCTATTAATTGCAACGATGACCAAAACTAAGTTTGTCAACTCTCAACAACTTTTATGCCTCATACTTTCTACGTGTGAAGTCATTACTATCCATAAGATCAATATGAACTCTTTTATTCTTTTTATTTTTCTACTTTCTCAAGATCATGGCAAGATAGCAAAGCCCTTGACTCAACACTAATCTTTATTATAGATAGCTCAAGGACTCGATTACATAAAGAGATCACAAAGCAAAACTCAAAACTACTTGATACCAAAACTTCAATCTACTAGATCAAGATACTGCTAAAAGGATCGAACTAAGTAAAATGGTAAATATAGGAGTGTGATGGTGATACGATACCGGGGCACCTCCCCCAAGCTTGGCAGTTGCCAAGGGGTACCCATGTGATTATGTCCTCGGAGGTGATGGAGGTGGTAATGATGATGGTGGATAATCGCACATCGAACGTAAAAGCTCCTCCAACTTGCGGATGATACCCTTGAGCCCTACAATATGATCCTTCAACAAAATATTTTCCTGCGTGAGATACTTGTTTTGTGTGTGAGATAACTCAATCATCTTGAAAGCTTCAATCTCAGTTGGGGTGAAGAGGTTAGGAAGAGGTCGAGGGATGTCTTCTTCTTTCACTGCGGGAGCTTGATCCTCCATGGCCTTCTTGATCCCTTCATCCTTGTTGATATCCTCCGGTTCTTCTCTTTTCAGCTCTATCTTCAATAGCCAAGCATCCTTGTCTTCATTGTTGAAGGAGGTTGACGTCATGGTGCTCTAGATCTGTCAGAAAAACAGCTCGAAACGAAAACAGAGGATATTTGCGTGATACGGTGGTCAAAGCCTCGGGAGATTATATAATGAATTTTTACCAACCAAAATACGTAACGTGCAAGAAAACGGAGTCCGGGAGGCACACGAGGTGGCCATGAGACAGGGGGGCGAGCCCAGGAAGGGTCAGCGTGCCCTCCACCCTCGTGGAGGCCTCGTGTCCTTCCTAGATTACTTCTTTCTTCCCAAAATTCTTAAATATTCCAAAACGGAGGAAAATTGCCATTAGAATTGTTTTGGAGTCGGTTTACTTACCGTACCACATACATATTCCTTTTCAGAGTTTGAAACGTTCTGGAAAGTGTCCCTTATGTATTCCTCCAGGGTTACGGTTTCAATAATATTAGTTTCAACATTGATAGGATTACCTGAGATATAATGTTTGATTCTTTGACCGTTCACCACCCTCGGACTTGTGCCTTCGAAGTTGTTGATTTTTATGGCACCGGAACGATAGACCTCCTCGATAACGTAAGGACCTTCCCATTTAGAGAGAAGTTTTCCTGCAAAAAATCGTAAACGAGAGTTGAATAATCACACATAATCACCTACGTTAAATTCTCGCTTTTGTATCCTTTTGTCATGCTAGTGTTTGACTTTTTCTTTGAATAGCTTGGCATTCTCATAGGCTTGGGTTCTCCATTCATCAAGTGAGCTAATATCAAACAACCTCTTCTCACCGGCAAGTTTGAAGTCATAATTGAGCTCTTTAATAGCCCAATATGCTTTATGTTCAAGTTCAAGAGGTAAGTGACATGCTTTTCCATAAACCATCTTATACGGAGACATACCCATAGGATTTTTCTATGCAGTTCTATAGGCCCATAATGCATCATCAAGTTTCTTGGACCAATTCTTACTAGATCTATTCACAGTCTTTTGCAAAATTAATTTGAGCTCTCTATTGCTCAACTCTACTTGACCACTAGACTGCGGGTGATAAGGAGATGCGATTCTATGATTAACATCATACTTAGCAAGCATCTTACGGAAAGCGCCATGATTAAAATGTGAACCACCATCAGTCATAAAATATCTAGGGACTCCAAACCTCGGAAAAATAACTTCTTTAAGCATTTTAATAGAAGTGTTATGATCAGCACTACTAGTTGGAATAGCTTCTACCCACTTAGTAACATAATCAAAAGTCGGAGAATATAGCCATCATGCATCTTTGAAAAGTAGCAGGTGCATTACATAAACGAAAAGGCATACGTCTATAAGCAAAAGTACCAAAAGGGCAAGTAAACGTAGTTTTTGATTGATCCTCCGCTGACACATGTATTTGAGAGAAACCAGAATAACCATCTAGAAAGCAGAAATATGTGTGTTTGGATAGTCTTTCTAGCATTTGATCAATAAAAGGTAAAGGGTAATGATCTTTCTTAGTAGCTTTATTTAATTTACGGAAATCAATTACCATCCTATAACCTGTAATAATTCTTTGCGAGATCAATTCATCTTTATCATTAGGAACGACAGTAATACCTCCCTTTTTAGGAACGCAATGGACATGAGTTACCCAATCACTATCAGCAACGGGATAAATTATACCTGCTGATGTCTAGTACGCAACCTTCTTCTTGTAGACGTTGTTGGGCCTCCAAGTGCAAAGGTTTGTAGGACAGTAGCAAATTTCCCTCAAGTGGATGACCTAAGGTTTATCAATCCGTGGGAGGCGTAGGATGAATATGGTCTCTCTCAAACAACCCTGCAACCAAATAACAAAGAGTCTCTTGTGTCCCCAACACACCCAATACAATGGTAAATTGTATAGGTGCACTAGTTCGGCGAAGAGATGGTAATACAAGTGCAATATGGATGGTAGATATAGGTTTTTGTAATCTGAAAATATAAAAACAGCAAGGTAGCTAATGATAAAAGTGAGCGTAAACGGTATTGCAATGGTAGGAAACAAGGCATAGGGTTCATACTTTCACTAGTGCAAGTTCTCTCAACAATAATAACATAATTGGATCATATAACTATCCCTCAACATGCAACAAAGAGTCACTCCAAAGCCACTAATAGCGGAGAACAAACGAAGAGATTATGGTAGGGTACGAAACCACCTCAAAGTTATTCTTTCGGATCAATCTATTCAAGAGTTCGTACTAGAATAACACCTTAAGACACAAATCAACCAAAACTCTAATGTCACCTAGATACTCCATTGTCACCTCAAGTATCCGTGGGCATGATTATACGATATGCATCACACAATCTCAGATTCATCTATTCAACCAACACAAAAGTACTTCAAAGAGTGCCCCAAAGTTTCTATCGGAGAGTCAAGACGAAAACGTGTGCCAACCCTTATGCATAGGTTCATGGGCGGAACCCGCAAGTTGATCACCAAAACATACATCAAGTGGATCACGTGATATCCCATTGTCACCACAGATAAGCACGGCAAGACATAAATCAAGTGTTCTCAAATCCTTAAAGACTAAATCCGACAAGATAACTTCAAAGGGAAAAACTCAATTCATCACAAGAGAGTAGAGGGGGAGAAACATCATAAGATCCAACTATAATAGCAAAGCTTGCGATACATCAAGATCGTGCCATAGAGAGAAAACAAGAGAGAGAGATCAAACACATAGCTACTGGTACATACCCTCAGCCCCGAGGGTGAACTACTCCCTCCTCGTCATGGAGAGCGTCGGGATGATGAAGATGGCCACCGGTGATGGGTTCCCCCTCCGGCAGGGTGCCAGAACGGGCTCCCGAGAGGTTTTTGGTGGCTATAGAGGCTTGCGGAGGTGGAACTCCCGATCTATCTTCGTATTCGATGGTTTTAGGGTATATGGGAATATATAGGCGAAAGAAGTCGGTCGGGGGAGCCACGAGGGGCCCACAAGACAGGGGGCGCCCAGGGGGGTGGGCGCGTCCTCCTATCTCCTGGCCTCCTCGAAGCTTCCCTGGCTTGTACTCCAAGTCTCCCGGATCATGTTCGTTCCAAAAATCACGCTCCCGAAGGTTTCATTCCATTTCGACTCCGTTTGATATTCCTTTTCTTTGAAATACTGAGACAGGCAATAAAACAACAATATGGGTTGGGCCTCCGGTTAGTAGGTTAGTCCCAAAAGTAATACAAAAGTGTATAATAAAGCCCGTAATCATTCAAAACAGATAATAAAATAGCATGAATGCTTCATAAATTATAGATACGTTGGAGACGTATCAGCATCCCCAAGCTTAATTCCTGCTCGTCCTCGAGTAGGTAAATGATAAAAGAAAGAATTTATGAAGTGTGAATGCTAGAGGGTGCACAAGTTTGATCAATGATAATTTCAATCACCTTTCCTAGCATCATTATATGTCATAATAGTAGTTCGTCTCATAAGACATCTCACGATCAAGTAACAAGCAATTCACATGTTAAAGCATAGATCATAAACTTTCTTGAAAACTAGCCAACTTCAATATTAGTCATCAAACAATTGCAATTCATCTTATTTTCAGGAAGGGTCCATGTCACAGCTTTGATTTAGCAAACTCCACATACTCAACTATCATATAGTCTTCTACAATTGCTAACACTCACGCAATACTAATGGTTATGGAGTTCTAGTCGGACACTAAGAAAGATAGGGGCATATAGTGTTGCCTCCCAAAGTATTCACCTTTGGGTGATGTCAACAATAATGGTTCATGCTAACTTACATCCAATTGGATATATATATATATATATATATCAGGATCTTTCCAACACGAGGTGCTTGCCAAAGGATAAAATGAAAAAGGTAAAGGTGAAGATCACCTTGACTCTTGCATAAAAGTAAAAAATAGGCCCTTCGCAGAGGGAAGCAGGGATTTGCAGAGGTGCCAGAGCTCAATTTTTAAATAATTTTGAGAGGTATGATCTCATTGTCAACATAGCAACCAAGAGTTCCCAATATCTTCCATACTACATACATTATAGGCGATTCCCAAACAGAATGGTAAAAGTTTTTACTCCCCCTCCACCAACAATTATCAATCCATGGCTTGCCTGAAATAACGGGTGCCTCCAATTAACATCAAACCTGGGGGAGTTTTGTTTGCAATTATTTTTGATTTGATTTTGATCATTTGATCATGGGACTGGGCATCCCGGTTACCAGCCATTTTTCTCGTGCATGATGAGCGGACTCCACTCATCTTGAGAATAACCCACCTAGCATGGAAGATACTGACAGCCCCTAGTTGCTACATGAGCGATTTGGGCATACAAAAAAGATTATTATTTGAAGTTTTAGAGTTTGGCACACGCAAATTCACTTGGAACGGCAGGTAAATACCGCATATAGGTAGGTATGGTGGACACTCATGGCAAAAACTGGTTTAAGGATATTTGGAAGCACAAGTAGTATCTCTACTTGGTGCAAGGAATTTTGGCTAGCATGAGGGGGAAAGGCAAGCTCAACATGTTTGAATGATCCATGGCAATATACTTTAACTGAGATGTGAGAAAACATAACCCATTACGTTGTCTTCCTTGTCCAACATCAACTCTTTAGCATGTCATACTTAATGAGTGCTCACAGTTATAAAAGATGTCCAAGATAGTATATTTATATGTGAAATCTCTCTTCCTTCAATATTCTTTCATGAATTGTTCAAATGACCAATACAATGCTTGCTAACCTTCAATAAATTTACAACCTCTACTTCTTAGATGTGAAGTCATTACTCCCCATGGGATAAGCAAATGAAACATATATAATTTCAGATTTATGACAATCAACTCATTCAATAATTTACTCATAGGATATAAGTGAAGCACACGAGTAAATGACAACTACTCCAACAAGATATAAGTGAAGATCAATGAGTAGCTAAATAATTATGTAACTATGTGAAGACTCTCTCTCATTAAAGAATTTCAGATATTGGTATTGTATTCAAACAGCAAGTAAAACAAAATAAAATGACATTGCAAGAATAGCACAACTCATGTGAAGAAGCAAAAACTTAGGTTCAACCGATACTAACCGATAGTTGTTGAAGAAGAAAGGCGGGATGCCTAACGGGGCATCCCCAAGCTTAGATGCTTTAGACTTCTTGAAATATTATCTTGGGGTGCCTTGGGCATCCCCAAGCTTGAGCTTTTGTGTCTCCTTAATTCCTCTCATATCATGGTTTCTCTTTTTATCAAAAGCTTCATCCACACCAAACTCAACAAGAACTCGTGAGATAGGTTAGTATAAACCAATGCAAAACCTTATCATTTTCTACTGTAACAAATCACTAAAATTATTATTCAACATTGCATACTAAATGTCTCTGCATATTTAATACTCCTATCCTCAAATAGAATCATTAAACAAGCAAACATATTCAAACAATGCAAACATAACAGCAATCTGCCAAAACAGTATAGTTTATAAAGAATGCAAGATTCATCATACTTCCCTAACTCCAAAAATTATGAGAAAAATACTACGCTGTAGAAGGTTTATCAGAGATCATTATGCAAAAAGTTTAAACATTATACCATTATTTGACTTTTTTGGGGAATTTTCGCAACAGCGGTAAACTTTCTGTTTTCAAACAGCAACATGTATACTAGCAAAATAAGCATGGCAAAGGCTATCCTTGACATTTTTATTGAAAACAAAGATGCAAAACATTGTTCTAAATAACAGCAAGCAAATACTAACAAGAGAAAATGACGCTCCAAGCAAAACACATATCATGTGGCGAATAAAAATATAGCTCCAAGTAAAGTAACGGATAGACGAAGACGAAAGAGGGGATGCCTTCCGGGGCATCCCCAAGTTTAGGCTCTTGGTTGTCCTTGAATATTACCTTGGGGTGCCTTGGGAATCCCCAAGCTTAGGCTCTTGCCACTCCTTATTCCATAGTCCATCGAATCTTTACCCAAAACTTGAAAACTCCACAACACAAAACTCAACAGAAAACTCGTAAGCTCCGTTAGTATAAGAAAATAAAACCACCACTTAGGTACTGTAATGAACTCATTATAAATTCATATTGGTGTAATATCTAATGTATTCCAACTTCTCTATGGTTCATACCCTCCGATACTACTCATAGATTGATCAAAATAAGCAAACAACACATAGAAAACAGAATCTGTCAAAAACAGAACAGTCTGTAGTAATCTATATCAAACGTATACTTATGGAACACCAAAAATTCTACAAATTAGGAAGACCTGAGAAATGTGTGTACCAATCCAGAGCAAAAAGAATCAGATCAAAAGCACGTTTCTGTGAATTATCAAAACTAATTTACTAGGTGCAAAAGTTTCTGATTTTCAGCAGGATCAACACAACTATCACCGTAAGTTATCCTAAAGGTCTTACTTGGCACTTTATTGAAATAAAAGCTATAAAAAATTATTACTACAGTATAATAATCATGTGAACACACAAAAACAGTAAGGGTAAACATTGGGTTGTCTCCCAACAAGCGCTTTTCTTTAATGCCTTTCTAGCTAGGCATGATGATGACATTGATGCTCACATAAAAGATAAGAATTGAAACATAACAGGAGCATCATGAAGCATATGACTAGCACATTTAAGCCTAACCCACTTCCTATGCCTAGGGATTTTTTTAGCAAGCAACTTATGGGAACGATAATCAACTAGCATAGGAAGGTAAAACAAGCATAGCTTCAAAATTTTCAACACATAGAGAGGAAACTTGATATTATTGCAATTCCTACAAGCATATGTTCCTCCCTCATAATAATTTTCAGTAGCATAATGAATGAATTCAACAATATAACCAGCACCTAAAACATTCTTTTCATGATCTACAAGCATAGAAAATTTACTACTCTCCACATAAGAAAATTTCTTCTCATGAATAGTAGTGGGAGCAAACTCAACAAAATAATTATCATGTGAGGCATAATCCAATTGAAAACTAAAATCATGATGACAAGTTTCATGGTTATGATTATTCCTAATAGCATACAAGTCATCACAATAATCATCATAGATAGCAACTTTGTTCTCATAATCAATTGGAACCTCTTCCGAAATAGTGGAATCATCACTAAATAAAGTTGACACTCTTCCAAATCCACTTTCATATTCATCACAATAAGATTCAACATCCTCCAAAATAGTGGGATCATTACTTCCAAAAGTTGACACACTTCCAAACCCACTTTCATCAATATAATCATCATAGCTAAGAGGCATGCTATCATCATAATAAATATTCTCATCAAAACTTGGGGGGGGGGGCATATCATCTTCATCAAACATATAGCTTCCCCAAGCTTGTGGCTTTGCATATCATTAGCATCATGGATATTCAAGGAATTCATACTAACAACATTGCAATCATGCTCATCATTCAAAGATTTAGTACCAAGCATTTTAATGCATTCTTCTTCTAGTAATTGAGCACAATTTTCTTTTCCATCATTCTCACGAAAGATATTAAAACGAGGAAGCGTATGAGACAAACTCAAATCCCTTTTTTTGTAGTTTTCTTTTATATACTAAACTAGTGGTACAACAAGAAACAAAAAGATTCGATTGCAAGATCTAAAGATATACCTTCAAGCACTCACCTCCCCGGCAACGGCGCCAGAAAAGAGCTTAGTTGACGGGGTGTGAGTGCCGCTTACCTAGCCTCCCCGACAACGGCGCCGGAAAAGAGATTGATGTCTACTACGCAGCCTTCTTCTTGTAGACGTTGTTGGTGTTGGGGAACGTAGTAATTTCAAAAAATTTCCTACGCACACACAAGATCATGGTGATGACATAGCAATGAGAGGGGAGAGTGTTGTCCACGTACCCTCGTAGACCGTAAGCGGAAGCGTTAGCACAATGCAGTTGATGTAGTCGTACGTCTTCACGATCCGACCAATCCAAGTACCGAACGTACGGCACCTCCGAGTTCAGCACACGTTCAGCTTGATGACGATCCCCAGGCTCCGATCCAGCAAAGCTTCGGGGATGAGTTCCGTCAGCACGACGGCGTGGTGATGATGATGATGTTCTACCAGCGCAGGGCTTCGCCTAAACTCCGCGACGATATGACCGAGGTGGAATATGGTGGAGGGGGCACCGCACACGGCTAAGGAACGATCCGTAGATCAACTTGTGTGTCTAGGGTGCCCCCCCGCCCCCGTATATAAAGGAGCAAGGGGGAGGTCGGCCGGCCCTTGTGGGCGCGCCAAGGAGGAGGAGTCCTCCTCCTAGTAGGAGTAGGACTCCCCCTTTCCTACTCCTACTAGGAGGGGGAAAGGAAGGGGGAGAGGGGGAAGGAAAGAGGGGGGCGCCGCCCCCTCCTAGTCCAATTCGAACCAGAGGGAGAGGGGGTGCGCGGCCCACCCTGGCCGCCCCTCTCTCTTTCCACTAAGGCCCATGTGGCCCATTAACTCTCCCGGGGGGTTCCGGTAACCCTCCGGCACTCCGTTTTTCTCCGAAATCACCCGGAACACTTCCGATGTCCGAATATAGTCGTCCAATATATCAATATTTATGTCTTGACCATTTCGAGACTCCTCGTCATGTCCGTGATCACATCTGGGACTCCGAACAAACTTTGGTACATCAAAACTTATAAACTCATAATAAAACTGTCATTGTAATGTTAAGCGTGCGGACCCTACGGGTTCGAGAACTATGTAGACATGACCTAGAACTATTCTCGGTCAATAACCAATAGTGGAACCTGGATGCCCATATTGGTTCCTACATATTCTACGAAGATCTTTATCGGTCAAACCGCATAACAACATACGTTATTCCCTTTGTCATCGGTATGTTACTTGCCCGAGATTCGATCGTCGGTATCCAATACCTAGTTCAATCTCGTTACCGGCAAGTATCTTTACTCGTTACGTAATGCATCATTCCGTAACTAACTCATTAGTTACATTGCTTGCAAGGCTTATAGTGATGTGCATTACCGAGAGGGCCCAGAGATACCTCTCCGACAATCGGAGTGACAAAACCTAATCTCGAAATACGCCAACCCAACATCTACCTTTGGAGACACCTGTAGTACTCCTTTATAATCACCCAGTTACGTTGTGACGTTTGGTAGCACCCAAAGTGTTCCTCCGGTAAACGGGAGTTGCATAATCTCATAGTTTCAGGAACATGTATAAGTCATGAAGAAAGCAATAGCAATATACTAAACGATCAAGTGCTAGGCTAACGGAATGGGTCATGTCAATCACATCATTCTCCTAATGATGTGATCCCATTAATCAAATGACAACACATGCCTATGGTTAGGAAACATAACCATCTTTTATTAATGAGCTAGTCAAGTAGAGGCATACTAGTGACGTTATGTTTGTCTATGTATTCACACATGTATCATGTTTCCGGTTAATACAATTCTAGCATGAATAATAAACATTTATCATGATATGAGGAAATAAATAATAACTTTATTATTGCCTCTAGGGCATATTTCCTTTAGTCTCCCACTTGCACTAGAGTCAATAATCTAGATTACATAGTAATGATTCTAACACCCATGGAGTCTTGGTGCTGATCATGTTTTTCTCGTGAGAGAGGCTTAGTCAATGGGTCTGTAACATTCAGATCTGTATGTATCTTGCAAATCTCTATGTCTCCCACTTGGACTTGGTCTCGAATGGAATTGAAGCGTCTCTTGATGTGCTTGATCCTCTTGTGAAATCTGGATTCCTTTGCCAAGGCAATTGCACCAGTGTTGTCACAGGAGATCTTCATTGGTCCCGATGCACCAGGTATGACACCTAGATCGGAAATGAACTCCTTCATCCAGACTCCTTCATTCGATGCTTCCGAAGCAGCTATGTACTCCGCTTCACATGTAGATCCCGCCACGACGCTTTGTTTAGAACTGCACCAACTTACAGCTCCACCGTTTAATAAAAACACGTATCCGGTTTGCAATTTAGAATCGTCTGGATCAGTGTCAAAGCTTGCATCGACGTAACCATTTACGACTAGCTCTTTGTCACCTCCATATACGATAAACATATCCTTAGTCCTTTTCAGGTATTTCAGGATGTTCTTGACCGTTGTCCAGTGATCCACTCCTGGATTACTTTGGTACCTTCCTGCCAAGCTTATTGCTAAGCATACGTCAGGTCTGGTACACAGCATTGCATACATGATAGAGCCTATGGCTGAAGCATAGGGAACATCTTTCATTTTCTCTCTATCTTCTGCTATGGTCGGGCATTGAGTTTGACTCAACTGCACACCTTGAAGCACGGGCAAGAACCCTTTCTTTACCTGATCCATTTTGAACTTTTTCAAAATTTTATCAAGGTATGTGCTTTGTGAAAAGTCCTATTAAGCGTCTTGATCTATCTCTATAAATCTTGATGCCCAATATGTAAGCAGCTTCACCGAGGTCTTTCATTGAAAAACTTTTATTCAAGTATCCCTTTATGCTATCCAGAAATTCTATATCATTTCCAATTAATAATATGTCATCTACATATAATATCAGAAATGCTACAGAGCTCCCACTCACTTTCTTGTAAATACAGGCTTCTCCAAAAGTCTGTATAAAACCATATGCCTTGATCACACTATCAAAGCGTTTATTCCAACTCCGAGATGCTTGCACCAGTCCATAAATGGATCGCTGGAGCTTGCACACTTTGTTAGCACCTTTTGGATCAACAAAACCTTCTGGCTGCATCATATACAACTCTTCTTCCAGAAATCCAGTCAAGATTGCAGTTTTGACATCCATTTGCCAAATTTCATAATCATGAAATGCAGCAATAGCTAACATGATTCGGACAGACTTAAGCATCGCTACGGGTGAGAAAGTCTCATCGTAGTCAACCCCTTGAACTTGTCGAAAACCTTTCGCAACAAGTCGAGCTTTATAGACAGTTACATTACCATCAGCGTCAGTCTTCTTCTTAAAGATCCATTTATTCTCAATGGCTTGCCGATCATCGGGCAAGTCAACCAAAGTCCATACTTTGTTCTCATACATGGATCCCATCTCAGATTTCATGGCCTCTAGCCATTTTGCGGAATCTGGGCTCATCATCACTTCCTCATAGTTCGTAGGTTCATCATGGTCAAGTAACATGACTTCCAAAATAGGATTACCGTACCACTCTGGTGCGGATCTTACTCTGGTAGACCTACGAGGTTCAGTAGAAACTTGATCTGAAGTTTCATGATCAATATCTTTAGCTTCCTCACTAATTGGTGTAGGTGTCACAGGAACTGATTTCTGTGATGAACTACTTTTCAATAAGGGAGCAGGTACAGTTACCTCATCAAGTTCTACTTTCCTCCCACTCACTTCTTTCGAGAGAAACTCCTTCTCTAGAAAGGATCCATTCTTAGCAACGAATGTTTTGCCTTCGGATCTGTGATAGAAGGTGTACCCAACAGTCTCTTTTGGGTATCCTATGAAGACACATTTCTCCGATTTAGGTTCGAGCTTATCTGGTTGAAGTTTCTTCACATAAGCATCGCAGCCCCAAACTTTAAGAAACGACAACTTTGGTTTCTTGCCAAACCACAGTTCATAAGGCGTCGTCTCAACGGATTTTGATGGTGCCCTATTTAACGTGAATGCGGCCATCTCTAAAGCATAACCCCAGAACGATAGCGGTAAATCAGTAAGAGACATCATAGATCGCACCATATCTAGTAAAGTAGGATTACGACGTTCGGACACACCATTTCTTTGTGGTGTTCCAGGTGGCGTGAGTTGCGAAACTATTCCGCATTGTTTCAAATGTAAACCAAACTCGTAACTCAAATATTCTCCTCCACGATCAGATCGTAGAACTTTATTTTCTTGTTACGATGATTTTTCACTTCACTTTGAAATTCTTTGAACTTTTCAAATGTTTCAGACTTGTGTTTCATTAAGTAGATATACCCATATCTGCTCAAATCATCTGTGAAGGTGAGAAAATAACGATATACGCCACGAGCTTCAACATTCATCGGACCACATACATTTGTATGTATGATTTCCAACAAATCTGTTGCTCTCTCCATAGTACCGGAGAACGGTGTTTTAGTCATCTTGCCCATGAGGCACGGTTCGCAAGTACCAAGTGATTCATAATCAAGTGATTCCAAAAGTCCATCAGTATGGAGTTTCTTCATGCGCTTTACACCGATATGACCTAAAAGGCAGTGCCACAAATAAGTTGCACTCTCATTATCAACTCTGCATCTTTTGGTTTCGACATTATGAATATGTGTATCACTACTTTCGAGATTCAATAAAAATAGACCACTCTTCAAGGGTGCATGACCATAAAAGATATTACTCATATAAATAGAACAACCATTATTCTCTGATTTAAATGAATAACCATCTCGCATCAAACAAGATCCAGATATAATGTTCATGCTTAACGCTGGCACCAAATAACTATTATTCAGGTCTAAAACTAATCCCGAAGGTAGATGTAGAGGTAGCGTGCCAACCGTGATCACATCGACTTTGGAACCGTTTCCCACGTGCATCATCACCTCGTCCTTCGCCAGTGCTCGCTTATTCCGTAGTCCCTGTTTCGAGTTGCAAATATTAGCAACAGAATCAGTATAAAATACCCAGGTGCTACTACGAGCTCTAGTAAGGTACACATCAATAACATGTATATCACATATACCTTTGTTCACCTTGCCATCCTTCTAATCCGCCAAATACTTGGGGCAGTTCCGCTTCCAGTGTCCAGTCTGCTTGCAGTAGAAGCACTCAGTTTCAGGCTTAGGTCCAGACTTGGGTTTCTTCTCTTGAGCAGCAACTTGCTTGCCGTTCTTCTTGAAGTTCCCCTTCTTCTTTCCTTTGCCCTTTTTCTTGAAACTAGTGGTCTTGTTGACCATCAACACTTGATGCTCCTTCTTGATTTCTACCTCCGCAGCTTTTAGCATTGCGAAGAGCTCGGGAATTGTCTTGTTCATCCCTTGCATATTATAGTTCATCACGAAGCTCTTGTAGCTTGGTGGCAGTGATTGGAGAATTCTATCAATGACGCTATCATCCGGAAGATTAACTCCCAGTTGAATCAAGTGATTATTATACCCAGACATTTTGAGTATATGCTCACTGACAGAACTATTCTCCTCCATCTTGCAGCTGTAGAACTTATTGGAGACTTCATATCTCTCAATTCGGGCATTTGCTTGAAATATTAACTTCAACTCCTGGAACATCTCATATGCTCCATGACGTTCAAAACGTCGTTGAAGACCCGGTTCTAAGCCGTAAAGCATGGCACATTGAACTATCAAGTAGTCATCAGCTTTGCTCTGCCAGATGTTCTTAACGTCGTTAGTTGCATCAACAGTAGGCCTGGCACCCAGTGGTGCTTCCAGGACGTAATTCTTCTGTGCAGCAATGAGGATAATCCTCAAGTTACGGACCCAGTCCGTGTAATTGCTACCATCATCTTTCAACTTTGCTTTCTCAAGGAACGCATTAAAATTCAACGGAACAACAGCACGAGCCATCTATCTACAACAAACATAGACAAGCAAAATACTATCAGGTACTAAGTTCATGATAAATTTAAGTTCAATTAATCATATTACTTAAGAACTCCCACTTAGACAGACATCTCTCTAGTCATCTAAGTGATCACGTGATCCAAATCAACTAAACCATAATCGATCATCACGTGAGATGGAGTAGTTTTCAATGGTGAACATCACTATGTTGATCATATCTACTATATTATTCACGCTCGACCTTTCCTTCTCCGTGTTCCGAGGCCATATCTGCATATGCTAGGCTCGTCAAATTTAACCTGAGTATTCTGCGTGTGCAAAACTGGCTTGCACCCGTTGTAGATGGACGTAGAGCTTATCACACCCGATCATCACGTGGTGTCTGGGCACGACGAACTTTGGCGACGGTGCATACTCAGGGAGAACACTTCTTGATAATTTTAAGTGAGAGATCATCTTAAAATGCTACCGTCAAACAAAGCAAGATAAGATGCATAAAGGATAAACATCACATGCAATCAATATAAGTGATATGATATGGCCATCATCATCTTGAGCTTGTGATCTCCATCTTCGAAGCACCATCGTGATCACCATCGTCATCGGCGCGACACCTTGATCTCCATCATAGCATCGTTGTCGTTACGCCATCTATTGCTACTATGACTATCGCTATCGCTTAGTGATAAAGTAAAGCAATTACAGGGCGTTTGCATTTCATACAATAAAGCGACAACCATATGGCTCCTGCCAGTTGCCGATAACTTCGGTTACAAAACATGATCATCTCATACAATAAAATATAGCATCACGTCTTGACCATATCACATCACAACATGCCCTGCAAAAACAAGTTAGACGTCCTCTACTTTGTTGTTGCAAGTTTTATGTGGCTGCTACGGGCTTAGCAAGAACCTTTCTTACCTACGCATCAAAACCACAATGATAGTTCGTCAAGTTAGTGCTGTTTTAACCTTTGCAAGGACCGGGCGTAGCCACACTCGATTCAGCTAAAGTGAGAGAGACAGATACCCGCCAGTTACCTTTAAGCACGAGTGCTCGTAACGGTGAAACCAGTCTCGCGTAAGCGTACGCGTAATGTCGGTCCGGGCCGCTTCATCTCACAATACCGCCGAACCAAAGTATGACATGCTGGTAAGCAGTATGACTTATATCGCCCACAAATCACTTGTGTTCTACTCATGCATATAACATCAACGCATAAAACCTAGGCTCTGATACCACTGTTGGGGAATGTAGTAATTTCAAAAAAATTCCTACGCACACGCAAGATCATGGTGATGACATAGTAACGAGAGGGGAGAGTGTTGTCCACGTACCCTCGTAGACCGTAAGCAGAAGCGTTAGCACAACGCGGTTGATGTAGTCGTACGTCTTCACGATCCGACCGATCCAAGTACCGAACGTACGGCACCTCCGAGTTCAGCACACGTTCAGCTCGATGACGATCCCCGGGCTCCGATCCAGCAAAGCTTCGGGGATGAGTTCCGTCAGCACGACGGCGTGGTGATGATAATGATGTTCTACCGGCACAGGGCTTCGCCTAAACTCCGCGACGATATAACCGAGGTGGAATATGGTGGAGGGGGCACCGCACACGGCTAACGAACGATCCGTAGATCAACTTGTGTGTCTAGGGTGCCCACCCCCCCGCCCCCGTATATAAAGGAGCAAGGGGGGAGGCCGGCCGGCCCTTGTGGGCGCGCCAAGGAGGAGGAGTTCTCCTCCTAGTAGGAGTAGGACTCCCCCTTTCCTACTCCTACTAGGAGGGGGAAAGGAAGGGGGAGAGGGGGAAGGAAAGAGGGGGGGCGCCGCCCCCTCCTAGTCCAATTCGAACCAGAGTGAGAGGGCCGCGCGGCCCACCCTGGCCGCCCCTCTCTCTTTCCACTAAGGCCCATGTGGCCCATTAACTCTCCCGGGGGGTTCCGGTAACCCTCCGGCACTCCGGTTTTCTCCGAAATCACCCGGAACACTTCCGGTGTCCGAATATAGTCGTCCAATATATCAATATTTATGTCTTGACCATTTTGAGACTCCTCGTCATGTCCGTGATCACATCCGGGACTCCGAACAAACTTCGGTACATCAAAACTTATAAACTCGTAATAAAATTGTCATCGTAACGTTAAGCGTGCGGACCCTACGGGTTCGAGAACTATGTAGACATGACCTAGAACTATTCTCGGTCAATAACCAATAGCGGAACCTGGATGCCCATATTGGTTCCTACATATTCTACGAAGATCTTTATCGGTCAAACCGCATAACAACATACGTTATTCCCTTTGTCATCGGTATGTTACTTGCCCCAGATTCGATCGTCGGTATGCAATACCTAGTTCAATCTCGTTACCGGCAAGTCTCTTTACTCGTTACATAATGCATCATTCCGTAACTAACTCATTAGTTACATTGCTTGCAAGGCTTATAGTGATGTGCATTACCGAGAGGGCCCAGAGATACCTCTCCGACAATCGGAGTGACAAAACCTAATCTCGAAATACGCCAACCCAACATCTACCTTTGGAGACACCTGTAGTACTCCTTTATAATCACATAGTTACGTTGTGACGTTTGGTAGCACCCAAAGTGTTCCTCCGGTAAACGGGAGTTGCATAATCTCATAGTTTCAGGAACATGTATAAGTCATGAAGAAAGCAATTGCAATATACTAAACGATCAAGTGCTAGGCTAACAGAATGGGTCATGTCAATCACATCATTCTCCTAATGATGTGATCCCATTAATCAAATGACAACACATGCCTATGGTTAGGAAACATAACCATCTTTGATTAATAAGCTAGTCAAGTAGAGGCATACTAGTGACGTTATGTTTGTCTATGTATTCACACATGTATCATGTTTCCGGTTAATACAATTCTAGCATGAATAATAAACATTTATCATGATATGAGGAAATAAATAATAATGTTATTATTGCCTCTAGGACATATTTCCTTCAGTTGGGCCTCCAAGTGTAGAGGTTTGTAGGACAGTAGCAAATTTCCCTCAAGTGGATGACCTAAGGTTTATCAATCCGTGGGAGGCGTAGGATGAATATGGTCTCTCTCAAACAACCCTGCAACCAAATAACAAATAGTCTCTTGTGTCCCCAACACACCCAATACAATGGTAAATTGTATGATGTAGGGTGGAACCCTATAGCGTCGATCTTTCACGTTTGGAGTGGATCCTACGGGGAATCACGAAGAACACGCGGAAGCACAAAGGGAAACACAGGGGAAAACGAGAGAGAATCACTCAACCAACAAGGAATCGATCACACAAGTGCTAGATCACCACACACATAAGAGATCCACAAGATCCAAAGTCAACAAAGGTAAGGATACAAAGGAACCGTTCTTCTCCAAAAGGAGGCCTTGATGTTCTTCCCTAGAAGGGGTCTTGAATCCGCTTTGGGGGATCTTCTTCGAAGAGGTCGTGATCTCCGAGGAGAAGTATCCAAGTGGATGAGCAAAGGCTCTCACACAAATATGAGCTAATCCAATGCTAAGTCTCAAAGTGAGGAGGAGGAGTCCTATTTATAGGCTAAGGGGCGAAGGAGTACATGGGCTCAACCCAACACGCGCGCGCAGGCGCTGGCCGGATGATCCGGGCTGGTCCGGATGGTCCGGGTGGAGGCCGGGATGAGCTGGATGCCCGGCTGGTGGCGGCGCAGGGCCGGATGTCCGGCTGGGGGTCCGGATGTCCGGGCAGGGTCCGGATGATCCGGGACTGGGTCCGGATGATCCGGCTTCAGGTGAGAGCTTCGGGTGTCGTCGGGGTGAGTTAGCCGGATCGTCCGGGCCGGGGTCCGGATCGTCCGGGCTCTGTCCGGATCGTCCGGGCCGCCGTCCGGATCGTCCGGCCATCCTGGGCCTTGGTGCTTTTCCTCTCTGTCTTCATGCATGTCTTCCACTTCCGGTTCTCCTTGCTTCCTAGCTTCTTCATGGTTAACTCCTTGGTACCTGAGTATGCATAGCGTCTCCGTTTGAGGTAGTAACCATGTCTCATGTGAATCGAAAGGGAATTGTGAGAGGAGTGATGTCACCTCGGTTTCAAGAGCTCTTGCGCGTGCTCGAGTCATGGGTCCTTGTGGGGTTGGATGTGTTGATGTAGAGTCCATGGGGATGATGGAAGGATGCTCCGCATCATCTCCCCTCCCTTCTAAAGGATCCGACCTCGGATCAAGATCTCCATCACCATGGAAAGGCGAGAGGTCTTTGACGTTGAAGATGTCGCTCACGTTGTACTTGTCTCGTGGGAGTTCAATCTTGTAGGCGTTGTCGTTGTAACGTGCTAGCACCTTGAATGGTCCATCGGCTCGAGGTAGTAGTTTGGACTTGTGTTCGTTGGGGAAGCGGTCCTTGCGAAGGTGTAGCCACACGAGATCACCTATGTTGAAGATCATGGGTTTTTTGTTGATGTTGAGCTTGGTCGCTAGTCGATGTACTTGGCGCTCGATGATGTTTCTTGTATCTTCATGCATCTTCTTGATGTAGCTTGCTCGTTCACTCGCATCCATGTTGGTGCGCTCTTGTAGAGGTAGGGGTAGGATGTCCAATGGGGACAATGGGTTGAAGCCGTAGACGACCTCGAAGGGGGACTTGCCGGTAGTTGAATGTCTTGCGCGGTTGTAGGCGTACTCGGCGATGGGTAGACACGCCTCCCACTCCTTGATGTTCTTCTTGATCAACACGCGAAGTAGAGTGGATAGTGTCCGGCTCGTCACCTCCGTTTGGCCGTCGATTTGAGGATGGTATGCAGATGAGAACAAGAGCTTGATTCCGAGCTTGGCGCATAGAGTCTTCCAAAAGTAACTCAAGAACTTGACGTCGCGGTCGGAGACGATTGTCTTTGGTACTCCATGGAGGCGCAAGATTTCCCTACAAAATAGATTTGCAATATGTGAAGCATCGTCTACCTTGTTGCAAGGAATGAAATGTGCCATCTTAGAAAATCGGTCTACAACAACAAACACGGAATCCTTTCCATTTTGAGTTCTAGGAAAACCAAGTACAAAATCCATGCTAATGTCTTCCCAAGGTTGATAAGGAATAGGAAGAGGCATGTAAAGACCATGAGATTGAGCTTTTGACTTAGCTTTGCGGCATGGAGAGCATCGGGTTGTGAAGCGTGAGACGTCTCGAAACATCTTGGGCCAAAAGTAGTTCTTGGAGAGCGTGGCGAATGTCTTATCTCGTCCAAAATGTCCCATGAGTCCGCCTCCATGAGCCTCTTGTAAAAGGAGCAAACGAAGAGAAGACTCGGGAATGCATAGTTTGTTAGCTCTCATAAGATAACCATCCTTAATGTAGTATTGTTCCCAAGATGTATGCATCAAACATTTAGCATAATGAGGTGCAAAACTTGGATCACTAGCATACAAATATTTTATGTGCTCAAAGCCAATAACATTCAACTCAAGTTGGGTGACAAGCGTGCATATGCGTGAAAGTGCATCGGCAACTACATTTTCCTTACCCTTAATGTACTTGATCACATATGGGAAAGATTCAATAAATTCACTCCATTTTGCATGACGCTTGTTCAATTTAGTTTGACCCTTCAAGTATTTAAGCGTTTCGTGATCGTTATGAATGACAAACTCATGAGGTCTAAGATAATGTTCCCAAACATGTAGGACACGCACTAAAGCATACAATTCTTTGGCATAGATGGGATAGTTAAGTTGAGCACCGGAGAGTTTTTCACTAAAATATGCAATTGCTCGTTTTTCTTGCATCAAAACTCCGCCAATTCCGGTACCACTTGCATCACAATGAACCTCAAAAGTTTTGTCAAAATTGGGCAAAGCAAGAATCGGAGCATGAGTAAGCAAAGACTTGAGCTCATCAAAAGCGGTGGATTGCAAAGATTCCCAAACAAAAGGAGTATTCTTCTTACTCAAAGCATGCAGAGGAGCTGCAATCGTGCTAAAGTTTTTCACAAAGTGACGATAAAATCCTGCAAGACCAAGGAAACTTCGCACTTGTTGCAAATTGGTTGGTTGAGGCCAAGTTTTAATTGCTTCAATTTTAGTTTCATCAACATGGACACCCTTGGAAGAGACAACGAAACCCAAGAAAACCACTTTGTCAACACCAAATGTGCACTTTTTCAAGTTGGCATAAAGACTTTTCCTTTCGAAGTGTTTGCAAAACAAGCTTAACATGATCAAGATGCTCTTTCATGGTTTTGCTAAACACAAGAATATCATCGAAGTAAACCACAACAAAGACTCCAATATAAGGTCGAAGCACATGATGCATAAGACGCACGAAAGTACCGGGAGCTTCCGATAAACCCATAGGCATGACTAACCACTCATATAAGCCAAATTTTGTTTTGAAAGCAGTTTTCCATTCATCACCCTCATGAATGCGGATTTGATAATAGCCACTTTTAAGATCAATTTTTGAGAAAAAGTTGGCTCCACTAAGTTCATCAAGCATATCATCTAAGCGAGGAATGGGATGCCTATAGCGCACGGTGATAGCATTTATAGGTCTACAATCGGAACACAAGCGGAAACTTCCATCAGGCTTAGGCACAAGTATAACGGGAATAGCACAAGGGCTTAAGCTTTCACGTACATGACCATTGTCGATTAGTTGTTGTACTTGCCGTTGAATCTCCTTGGTTTCTTCGGGATTGACACGGTATGGAGCTTTGTTTGGAAGTGGCGCTCCGGGGATGAGGTCGATTCGATGCTCAATGCCTCGTAGAGGAGGTAAACCCGGAGGTAGCTCATCGGGGAAAACATCTTGAAATTCCTGCAAAAGAGATTGAAACACCAAAGGTAGCTCGTGAATGGTGTTAGTTTTTGTTTCTCCATCCTTGCACACAAGGACAAAGTGCATCACACTCGATGGGTTCTCACACACTTCTCTCATCTCACTTTTGGTGGCAAATAGTATGAGGTTTTTCTCTCTAGGCGAAGAGGCGCTCAAGTTTGGCTTGTGGCTCTCACTCACTTTTTGGTGGCCCACTTTCTCGCTCTTCTCTCTATGGTTGGTGGCTTGCTTGTCGGCTATCACTTGACTAGGAGACATGGGTCGTAGCACATATTCTTTTTCTTTCATCTTGAAGCTATAGTGGTTTGTACGCCCGTTGTGGAAGACACCACGGTCGAATTGCCATGGTCGACCAAGGAGGAGGTGGCAAACGGTCATTGGGACCACATCATACTCCAAAGTGTCCTCATATGCACCAATTTTGAAGGATACTTGGACCGTATGCTCAACTCGTATAGTGCCGGAGTCACTTAGCCATTGAACCTTGTAGGGGTGCGGGTGCTTCTTCTTGACCAATTGAAGCTTGGAGCATAGTTCTTCACTTGACAAGTTGTGGCAACTACCTCCATCGATGATGACCTTGACGGATCGTCCATTGATGCCGGCCTTTGTGTGGAAGATGTGGCATCGTTGGTCTTCTTCTTGTTGATGTTGAAGTGTCAAGACCTTGGAGACAACGAGAGCAGGGCTCGTATCTTCATCACAAAAGACTTGATCATCTTCATCTTCGTTCACGCGCCTATGCATGGCTACTTGCTCAATAGCTTCCATTTCATCTTCACTCATTGAGTCGTAGGTGCCATCGTCGTTGAGGATCATAGTGCGCTTGTTGGTGCATTCAAAGGACTTGTGGCCTCGGCAGCCGCAAGTGAAACACTTGAAGGAGCTTGTCTTGACGGTCTCATCGGTTGGAGTAGATGACGAAGCACGCGGCTTGAAGTTGCTTGTAGTAGGAGGAAGACGACTAGAACTTGTGGAAGTTTTCTTGTAAGTTGACTTGTCGTCGTTGCTTGGAGAAGGTTTGGTTGATGTCGAAGTTGGAGTAGTTGTTGAAGCTTGGTTATTGGAGAAGCCGTAGGTCTTGGAGGAGTACTTGGCGTACTTGAAGTCATCTTGCACTTGACGTTCCGCCTTTGTAGCTTGATGCACGAGCTCAATGAGGTTGGAGTAGGGTTGGAAATCGGCGATCTTCTTGATGGGATGATTGAGACCATTCAAGAATCGTGCCATTGTTTGCTCATCATCCTCCATGACATTGGCTCGAATCATGGCAATCTCCATTTCCTTGTAGTATTCTTCAACGCTCTTTGTTCCTTGCTTGAGGAGTTGTAGCTTCTTGAAGAGATCACGGTTGTAGTATGTTGGCACAAAACGTGCTCGCATGACATCCTTCATTTGATCCCAGATTGGAGGTTCACCTCTTGCTTGTCGGCGCTCAAGGACTTGTTCCCACCATATGAGCACATAGTCTTGGAACTCAAGTGATGCCATAGCGATCTTCTTCTCTTCCTCATAGTTATGCAAACGAAAGATTTTGTCAACCTTCAATGCCCATGAGAGGTACTCTTCGGGATCATTGCTTCCATTGAACTTGGGCATTGTGAATTTGAGCTTGCCATAGCGTTGCTCCTCATTGTGTTGTGGGCGATGGTGATGATGACGCCCTTGACATGGAGGGTAATCATCCTCATGTTGCTCTTGGCGTGGAGGAAGTCCATCATTAACTTGCTCTTGTTGACCTTGAGGTTGAGGAGGAGCTTGACGTGCTTGTGAAGGAGCTTGTGGGGCTTGACGTTGCGCACGCGGATGATAGTTCCTCTCTTGGATTTCTTCTCAAAGGGCTTCCTCTTGATTGCGCCTTTCGCGATTGCGGTTGGCGATAGCTCGACTTGATGCTTGAAGGGCACGTTCCGCCTCAAGAGCTTGTGCTTCTCGTTGTTGTTCTTGAAGACGTTGAGCCTCGGCGTCTTGTTGTTCTTGGTGTAGACGCGCTCGTTCTTGTTCTTCTTGGCGACGAAGACGTTGTCGTTCTTGAGCTTGAGCAAACGCTACTTGGTTTGATTGAGGATGAGGAACTTGTTCATCGACTTGCTCTTGTGAATGCTTGTCGTGTAGCGGGTTGCGAGATGCATGACGGTCTTGACGTGTGGCTCGTCGAAGAGTGTTTGATGACGGTGTACTTGAGCCGGAGAAGGAGTCGTCGGAGTGTCGACTTGAGTGGCTCCGTCTTGAGTATGACGATGTAGAAGGAGGCCGGTTCACCAACAAGGCTCGGATCTCGTCCATTCTTGCATCGTTTTCTTGCTTGTGCGCGTCGAGCTTGTTGTCGAAGTAGTCTCTTTTACGTTGCTCGGAGAGTCGTAAGTCGGTGGCGAGGTTGTCGATGCGGTCATTCATTGCTTGTTGCTCTTGATGCAACGCTCGTTGTGCGCCAAAGAGGTGGCTCTTGGTGACGTATGATGACATGTCGTCGTCTTGCTTGATGAAGAGTGGGTTGGTAGAAGTACTTGGCCTATCCATCATTTCAAGCAATATGTGAGTGGTAGAATGAGAAGAACTAATACCAATGTACCTTTGACCGATGTTGAAGATGAATCAAGTTCACTCAAATGCGGACAATGAAATAGAACTATTGGTACCAATCCTTGTCGGTTCTCACACCTACACAAGTAAAAGCTTATGGTGGAGCTTGGATAGGATGGTGGCACAAAATTGATTGCAATCGTTAGCTTGACTCAAAGATGTTGAAAAAGATTCGCAAATTCGCATATGCAACAAGTAGACCAAGCAAGTAGTGGTACACGGAAACACACACGCAAATAGATAAATGGGATTGTGCAAACCAAAAGTGAGCCAAAATGTGGAATCCACGAAAATGCTCTTGTTGCACAATACTAGAGAGACGCTAGCATGATTGCACAATAGGCGGATACAGAGCTTGTGCACAACCTACTAGGCAAAAATGCAACGATCTCTATCCCAAGTATGCTATATGTATGATATTTCGGTGCTATGATCCAAGATGATCTTATATGACAATCTTAATGTAGTATGATGCTATGGTTCTTTCTTATAAGCTCTTTGCTTATCTTTCCTCTTTGCTTAAAAGCTTGAGTGGCTCTTTCTCTTTTGAGCTCTTTTCTTATGCAAATTTCACGAACCAAGATAGCAATTGTGTATGCGATGACAACTTTGTGACACACAAGTTGATTTTGAGATATGCACCACGATGGTATGTATGATATGGAGTATGATCACTAATGTGCACAAGTCACGTTGTTGGCAATACTCAATGGCTAGTCTCGATGGGTAAGCAACGCAAAAGATGGGGTATGATGGTTATCAATGCAATTGCAAGTTATGACAAAGATGTCGTCGAAGTTACCGTCCGTAGCGAAGATGAGTAGTCGATGAAAATGAGCGTTAGTTATTGATGTCGCACCGCACCTAAATAGCCGAAACACAATAGGACACGGAAATCTTAACTCAAATTCTCGAACCCAAAGTCGAATGGTAGTACGGAGGTTGTGTCGGGGGATTTTGGCAGGTGGAAGTGGTGGTGGTTGAAGTGGGGAAGTAAGTAGGCGTAGGTGGTGGTGGTGGAGAACTGCTGAAATGCAGTTTCGGCAGAGGAAGCCGGATGATCCAGGCCAGAAGCCGGATGATCCGGGCGTGTCCGGATGATCCGGGTCAGGGTCCGGATGATCCGGGCAGGTCAATCGCGGTCGGGAACTGCTTGGGAAGAACTCGAAAACGGCAAGAAATTCGACGATTCCGCGGATTTTGGATGGATTTCGAGGGGGAGAAGGTGGGGAAACGCAAGATCCACGAGTTGCACACCGAACCCACAGATGAAAATCAACAAATCATCATCAAAACCAACAAATCACAAAAAAAATTGGGGGCTACTTTTGGTGGGGATTTTCGGATTTAGGACGAAAACAACAAAATCAAGCTAGAAAACGAAGGGTAGGGGCTCCAAAAACGGGATCAACGTGGCTCATGATACCATATGATGTAGGATGGAACCCTATAGCGTCGATCTTTCACGTTTGGAGTGGATCCTACGGGGAATCACGAAGAACACGCGGAAGCACAAAGGGAAACACGGGGGAAAACGAGAGCGAATCACTCAACCAACAAGGAATCGATCACAAAAGTGCTAGATCACCACACACATAAGAGATCCACAAGATCCAAAGTCAACAAAGGTAAGGATACAAAGGAACCGTTCTTATCCAAAAGGAGGCCTTGATGTTCTTCCCTAGAAGGGGTCTTGAATCCGCTTGGGGGATCTTCTCCGAAGAGGTTGTGATCTCCGAGGAGAAGTATCCAAGTGGATGAGCAAAGGCTCTCACACAAATATGAGCTAATCCAATGCTAAGTCTCAAAGTGAGGAGGAGGAGTCCTATTTATAGGCTAAGGGGTGAAGGGGTACATGGGCTCAGCCCAACACGCGCGCGCAGGCGCTGGCCGGATGATCCGGGGGTGGAGCCGGATGATCCGGGCTGGTCCGGATGGTCCGGGTGGAGGCCCGGATGAGCTGGATGCCCGGCTGGTGGCGGCGCAGGGCCGGATGTCCGACTGGGGGTCCGGATGTCCGGGCCGGGTCCGGATGATCCGGGACTGGGTCCGGATGATCCGTCTTCAGGTGAGAGCTTCGGGTGTCGTCGGGGTGAGTTAGCCGGATCGTCCGGGCCGGGGTCCGGATCATCCGGGCTCTGTCCGGATCGTCCGGGCCGCCGTCCGGATCGTCCGACCATCCTGGGCCTTGGTGCTTTTCCTCTCTGTCTTCATGCATGTCTTCCGCTTCCGGTTCTCCTTGCTTCCTAGCTTCTTCATGGTTAACTCCTTGGTACCTGAGTATGCATAGCGTCTCCGTTTGAGGTAGTAACCATGACTCATGTGAATTGAAAGGGAATTGTGAGAGGAGTGATGTCACCACGGTTTCAAGAGCTCTTGCGCGTGCTCGAGTCATAGGTCCTTGTGGGGTTGGATGTGTTGATGTAGAGTCCATGGGGATGATGGAAGGATGCTCTGCATCATTGTATAGGTGCACTAGTTTGGCAAAGAGATGGTAATACAAGTGCAATATGGATGGTAGATATAGGTTTTTGTAATCTGAAAATATAAAAACAGCAAGGTAACTAATGATAAAAGTGAGCGTAAACGGTATTGCAATGGTAGGAAACAAGGCATAGGGTTCATACTTTCACTAGTGCAAGTTCTCTCAACAATAATAACATAATTGGATCATATAACTATCCCTCAACATGCAACAAAGAATCACTCCAAAGCCACTAATAGCGGAGAACAAATGAAGAGATTATGGTAGGGTACGAAACCACCTCAAAGTTATTCTTTCGGATCTATCTATTCAAGAGTTCGTACTAGAATAACACCTTAAGACACAAATCAACCAAAACCCTAATGTCACCTAGTACTCCATTGTCACCTCAAGTATCTGTGGGCATGATTATACGATATGCATCACACAATCTCAGATTCATCAATTCAACCAACACAAAAGTACTTCAAAGAGTGCCCCAAAGTTTCTACCGGAGAGTCAAGACGAAAACGTGTGCCAACCCCTATGCATAGGTTCATGGGCGGAACCCGCAAGTTGATCACCAAAACATACATCAAGTGGATCACGTGATATCCAATTGTCACCACAGATAAGCACGACAAGACATACATCAAGTGTTCTCAAATCCTTAAAGACTCAATCCGACAAGGTAACTTCAAAGGGAAAAACTCAATTCATCACAAGAGAGTAGAGGGGGAGAAACATCATAAGATCCAACTATAATAGTAAAGCTCGTGATACATCAAGATTGTGCCATAGAGAGAACACGAGAGAGAGAGAGATCAAACACATAGCTACTGGTACATACCCTCAGCCCCGAGGGTGAACTACTCCCTCCTCGTCATGGAGAGCACCGAGATGATGAAGATGGCCACCGGTGATGGGTTCCCCCTCCGGCAGGGTGCCGGAACGGGCTCCCGAGAGGTTTTTGGTGGCTACAGAGGCTTGCGGCGGCGGAACTCCTGATCTATCTTCATATTCGATGGTTTTAGGGTATATGGGCATATATAGGCGAAAGAAGTCGGTCGGGGGAGCCACGAGGGGCCCACGAGATAGGAGGGCGCCCAGGGGGTGGGCGCGCCCTCCTATCTCCTGGCCTCCTTGAAGCTTCCCTGGCTTGTACTCCAAGTCTCTCGGATCATGTTCGTTCCAAAAATCACACTCCCGAAGGTTTCATTCCATTTGGACTCCGTTTGATATTCCTTTTCTTCGAAATACTGGAATAGGCAATAAAACAGCAATATGGGTTGGGCCTCCGGTTAGTAGGTTAGTCCCAGAAGTAATATAAAAGTGTATAATAAAGCCCGTAATCATTCAAAACAGATAATAAAATAGCATGAATGCTTCATAAATTATAGACACGTTGGAGACGTATCACCTGCCTCAAGGAGCTTTAGTATCTCCTTTCTTACCACTTCTTTCATCTTGGGATTCAATCGTTGTTGAGGATCCCTAACTGGTTTGGCATCTTTCTCCACATTTATTTTGTGTTGGCATAGAGTGGGACTAATGCTCTTAAGATCATCAGAGTATATCCAATAGCAGCATGATGCTTCTTCAGAGTTTTCAATAATCTTTCTTCTTCTTGCTCTGAAAGGTTAGCACTAATAATAACAGGATATATTTTCTTTTCATCAATATAAGCATACTTAAGATTATTAGGTAATGGTTTGAGCTCAAACACGGGATCACCCTTAGGTGGAGGGGGATCCCCTAGAATTTCAACAGGTAGGTTGTGTTTCAGAATAGGACCCTGTTGAAGGAACTCTTCGTCTATTTCCCTTCTTTCATTCATAAACATATCATTTTCATGGTCTAGCAAATATTGTTCTAACGGATCAGTAGGAGGCACTGCAATAGAAGCAAGACCAATAATCTCATCTTGACTAGGTGATTCTTTATCACGGGGTTGTCTACGAAACTTAGCAAAATTAAACTCATGAGACATATCCCCTAAGCCAATTGCAACAACATCCTTTTTGCAATCAATCCTAGCATTAACAGTATTCAGGAAGGGTCTACCAAAAATAATGGGACAAAAGTCATCTTGTGGGGAACTAAGAACGAGAAAATCAGTAGGATATTTAACCTTCCCACACAAGACTTCAACATCTCTAACAATCCCAACTGGTGAAATAGTATCTCTATTGGCAAGCTTGATAGTAACATCAATACCTTCCAATTCAACGGGTGCAATATCATGCATAATTTCTTTATATAAGTCATAGGGTATTGCACTAGCACTAGCACCCATATCGCATAAGCCATGATAACAATGATCTCCTATTTTAACAGAAATAACAGGCATGCCTACAACAGGTCTATATATCTTAGCATCTGGTCTAACAATATTAGCAGTCTAACCACAAAAATAAATAACATGCCCATCTAAATTATCATCCAAGAGATCTTTAACCATAACAATACTAGGTTCAACTTTGATTTGCTCAGGAGGTTTATAAGTCCTAGTATTACTCTTACGACCAACAGTCGAAGTCTTAGGATGATTCTTTATCCTAATAGGAAAAGGAGGTTTCTCAACATAAGTAGTAGGAACAATAGGATCATTATAAGTGACAGTCTTTTCTTCAACTGTAATAGGTGCAACTACTTTTACTTCAATGGGAGGATTATAATTAAACCACTTCTCCTTAGGGAGATCAACGTGAGTAGCAAAAGATTCACAAAAAGCAGCTACTATCTCAAAGTCAAGTCCATACTTAGCGCTAAATCCACGAAAAGCATTGGTATCCATAAAAGATTTAACACAATCAAACTTAGGTGTTATACCTGACTCCTTACCATCGTTGGAACCCCAATCTTCAGAGTTGCATTTAATTCTTTCCAATAAGTCTCACATGAATTCAGTAGTCTTCAGCATATAAGAACCAGCACAGGAAGTATCAAGCATGGTGCGATCACTGGGAGAAAGCCGAGCATAAAAGTTTTGGATAATCATTTCTCTGGAGAGCTCATGATTGGGGCATGAATATAACATTGACTTAAGCCTCCCCCAAGCTTGAGCGATGCTTTCTCCTTCACAAGGCCAGAAATTATATATGTAAAATTATGATCACGATGAACAAGATGCATAGGATAGAACTTCTGGTGAAATTCCAACTTCAATCGTTTATAATTCCAAGATCCCGTATCATCACATAGCCTATACCATGTCAATGCATCTCCCTTCAAAGATAAAGGGAACACCTTCCTTTTGACAACATCATCGGGAATACCTGTTGATACGTCTCCAACGTATCTACTTTTCCAAACACTTTTGCCCTTGTTTTGGACTCTAACTTGCATGATTTGAATGAAACTAACCCGGACTGACGCTGTTTTCAGCAGAACTGCCATGATGTTGTTTTATGTGTAGAAAAGAAAAGTTCTCGGAATGTCCTGAAAATCCACGGAGGCACTTTTTGGAATTAATAATAATTTCTGGGCGAAAGAAATACACCAGGGGGCCCAGGGCCCGTCCACGAGACAGGGGGCGCCCCCCCTGTAGGGCGCGCCCCCCTCTCTCGCGGGCCCCCTGGACCTCCACCGACCTCAACTCAAACTCCATATATTCACGTTCGGGGAGAAAAAAATCGAAGAGAAAGTTTCATCGCGTTTTACGACACGGAGCCGCCGCCAAGCCCTAATCTCTCTCGGGAGGGCTGATCTGGAGTCTGTTCGGGGCTCCGGAGAGGGGGATTCGTCGCTGTCGTCATCATCAACCATCCTCCATCACCAATTTCATGATGCTCACCGCCGTGCGTGAGTAATTCCATCATAGGCTTGCTGGACGGTGATGGGTTGGATGAGATTTACCATGTAATCAAGTTAGTTTTGTTAGGGTTTGATCCCTAGTATCCACTATGTTCTGAGATTGATGTTGCTATGACTTTGCTATGCTTAATGCTTGTCTCTAGGGCCCGAGTGCCATGATTTCAGATCTGAACCTATTATGTTTTCATGAATATATGTGTGTTCTTGATCCTATCTTGCAAGTCTATAGTCACCTATTATGTGTTATGATCTGACAACCCCGAAGTGACAATAATCGGGATACTTCTCGGTGATGACCATAGTTTGAGGAGTTCATGTATTCACTATGTGCTAATGCTTTGTTCCGGTTCTCTATTAAAAGGAGGCCTCAATATCCCTTAGTTTCCGTAAGGACCCTGCTGCCACGGGAGGGTAGGACAAAAGATGTCATGCAAATTCTTTTCCATAAGCACGTATGACTATTTAAGGAATACATGCCTACATTACATTGATGAATTGGAGCTAGTTCTGTGTCACCCTATGTTATAACTATTGCATGAGGAATCGCATCCGGCAAAATTATCCATCACTGATCCATTGCCTACGAGCTTTTCATATATTGTTCTTCGTTTATTTACTTTTCCATTGCTATTGTTACAACTACTACAAAAACCCAAAAACAATTATCTTTACTTTTGCAACCGTTACCTTTATTATCATACCACTTTTGCTACTAAATACTTTGCTGCAGATACTAAGTTATCCAGGTGTGGTTGAATTGACAACTCAACTGCTAATACTCAAGAATATTCTTTGGCTCCCCTTGTGTCGAATCAATAAATTTGGGTTGAATACTTTACCCTCGAAAGCTGTTGCGATCCCCTACACTTGTGGGTTATCAAGACTAATTTATGGCACTGTTGCCGGGGAGCATAGCTCTATTCTCTGAGTCACTTGGGATTTGTATCTGTTGATCACTATGAAGAACTTGAAAGACGGCCGAACTACTATTTTGCCCTCAACTACGAGGGGAGGTAAGGAACTGCCATCTAGCTCTGCACTAGATTCTCCTTCCGTTATTAGTAAGCTTGCGACACCTAAACCTGCTACTGCTATGAATTCTGATATGTCGCATGTTATTGATGATGCCACTTCTGCTATGCATGATGAAACTACTTCTATGCTTGATACCACTTTGCTAGTAGGTGAATTTCTTGATGAACAACTTGCTAGAGTTAGGGGGAATGAAAATATTGAAGATGCTATTATAGATGATAGTGATGATGAAGGTTCTCCCAATGATTATGTATTGCCTGTTGTTCCTAAAGGTTATGTTATGAATGAAGAAGCTGCTAGGGAGATCTTTGCTTGCAATGATAGGTATGATCTTAAGAAATTATTAGCTAAATGGAAGCAGCAGTCTCTTAATGCTAGAATGAACCCCGACCCTGCTTTTGCTACTTCACCTATCTGTTTTACTGATAAGGATTATGAATTCTCTGTTGATCCTGAGATTATTACTTTAGTTGAATCTGATCCTTTTTATGGCCTTGAATCTAAAACTGTTGTGGCACATCTTACCAAGTTGAATGATATAGCTACCCTGTTTACTAATGATGAGAAGTCTCGCTATTATTATATCCTTAAGATATTTCCATTCTCATTAAAGGGTGATGCTAAGACTTGGTATAATTCTCTTGCTCCTGGTTGTGTGCGTAGTCCCCAGGATATGATTTATTACTTCTCTGCTAAATATTTCCCTGCTCATAAGAAACAAGCTGCCTTGCGGGAAATATATAATTTTGTGCAAATCAAAGAAGAGCGTCTCCCACAAGCTTGGGGGAGGATTCTCCGGTTACTTAATGCTTTGCCTGATCATCCTCTTAAGAAAAATGAAATACTAGATATCTTTTATAATGGACTAACCGATGCTTCCAAGGACTACTTGGATAGTTGTGCTGGTTGTGTTTTCAGGAAAAGAACAGTCGACGAAGCTGAAATATTATTGAATAATATATTGACTAATGAAAATAATTGGACTCTTCCTGAGCCAATTCCTGAAGTAATTCCTGAACCAATTGAGCCAACTCCTGAGCCTATTCCTAAACCCACGCAGAAGAAGACATGTGTTTTATTTCTCAATCCTGAAGATATGCAAGAGGCAAAGAAATCAATGAAAGAAAAAGGTATTAAAGCTGAAGATGTTAAGAATTTACCTCCTATTGAATAAATACATGGTCTTAATATACCGCCTGAAGAACCACATTGTCTTGATAACCCGACACAGGTAATAACGGTAAATTCTCTCTATAGATATGACAAAGTTGAAATACCCTCTACTAAATTCCATAGCCCATGCTTAGATGAATTTGTTGACTTTATGGCTAGACAAGAAAGTTTTAATGCTTATGTTGGTAGAGAGTTAAAGAATAATGCTTTCAAGATAGGACGTGTGAGCGATAATCTTGCTAGAGTTAAAGATGAACTACACCTCGTTAGAAAATATGCTTCTATGGTTGCTACTCAAGCTGAGCAAGTACTTAAAGCTCAGAATGATTTGCTTGAGGAATTAAATAATCAAAATGACTTTGCTGTTAGAGTGGCTACTAGAACTGGTAGAATGACTCAGGAACCTTTGTATCCTGAAGGCCACCCTAAGAGAATCGAGCAAGATTCTCAGAGAAATAATTTAGAGGCACCTAGTTCTTCCAAAAAGAAGAAAAAGAAAAATGATAGGACTTTGCATGCTTCTAGTGAACCTACTGTAGACACACCTGAGAATCCTAATGATATTTCTATTTCTGATGCTAAAACTCAATCAGGTGATGAACATGAACCTAGTGATAATGTCAATGATAATGTTCATGTTGATGCTCAACCGAGCAAAAACAATGATGTAGAGATTGAACCTGTTGTTGATCTTGATAACCCACAATCAAAGAATCAACGTTATGATAAGAGAGATTTTGTTGCTAGGAAGCACGGTAAAGAAAGAGAACCATGGGTTCAGAAACCCATGCCCTTTCCTCCTAAACCATCCAAGTCAAAGGATATGAGGATTTTGAGCGCTTTGCTGAAATGATTAGACCTATTTTCTTACGTATGCGCTTAACTGATATGCTGAAAGTAAATCCTTATGCTAAGTATATGAAGGATATCATTACAAATAAAAGAAAGATACCGGAAGCTGAAATTTCCACCATGCTTGCTAATACACTTTTAAGGGTGGAATACCAAAGAAACTTGGAGATCCGGGTGTACCAACTATACCATGTTCCATTAAAAGAAATTATGTTAGAACTGCTTTATGTGATCTTGGAGCCGGCGTTAGTGTTATGCCTCTCTCTTTATATCGTAGACTTGAATTGAATAAGTTGACACCTACTGAAATATCCTTGCAAATGGCTGATAAATCAACTGCTATACCTGTCGATATTTGTGAGGATGTGCCTGTTGTAGTTGCAAATGTCACTATTTTAATGGACTTTGTTATTCTTGATATTCCCGAGGACGATAGTATGTCTATTATCCTTGGTAGACCTTTTCTTAATACTGCAGGGGTTGTTATTGATTGCAACAAAGGCAATGTCACTTCTCATGTTAATGGTAATGAGCATACGGTACACTTTCCGAGGAAACAATCTCAAGTTCATAGCATCAATTATATTGAAAAAGCTCCAACTATTATTATTGGAGGTTTTGAATTTCCTCTCCCTACTGTCAAGAAAAAGTATGATATTCTTATTGTTGGGGATTTTCATATCCCCGTTGAGGTAACTTAGTGTTATTCGAAATTTCTTTGGTTCCGTGTTATTCGGAATGAGTTTGTTAACAAGACTTGATCAACCTTGTTAGCGGATTCATTTTGATGATCATGAGATGGATGAAACTAGAAGGCACAACCTTCTGTACCCTCTTTTTACTTTCTGTTATTTAGAATAAATAAAGCAAAAATAGTATCATCCGTCTGTTTTCTGAATTATCCGTGCAATAAAAAATAGTCCAGAAATAAAAGTACTCCAAATGCCCTGCAAATTTAGTATGATTTTTTCTGGAATATTTGAGGATTTTAGGCACTGAAATCACTGCAGGAGGGGCAAGCACCAGGCCACGAGAGTGGAGGGCGCGCCCCCCTAAAGGGCGCGCCCCCCCTATCTCGTGGGCCCCTGGTGGCCCCCCTCCACTTATGCCAGCACCCACACACTTCATCTTCTACCCAAAAAAATCCCCATCCAGCTCAAGCACGAGTTCTAGCTCGTTTTGCTTCGATTTTCGATCTCTTAGCTCAAAGCTCCATTCACAAAACTGCTTTGGAAGACTGTTGCTTGGTATGTGACTCCTCCATTGGTCCAATTAGTTTTTGTTCTAGTGCTTTATTCATTGCAAATTTTTGCTGCATAGGTGACCATGTTCTTGAGCTTGCATGTTAAATTTATGAGGTCCCAAGCAATTTTGATGCATGATATAGGCTCTAGGCACTTGTAGGAGTAGTTGCTACCATTCTTGTTTAGTTTTATTCACTTTTATTTTGAAGTTACTAAAATTTCAGAAATTTTCAGAAAAAGAATTATGCTTAGAAGATTGTACCAAGGTGGTTCCTCGGTAAAGAAAGGGCCAAGGATTGCTATACGTGAGCAAGATGTTGAATTGCCGAGGGACGCAAATGTACGGGCTTGTGAGTGGCCATCCGATGATTTTATGGTCGAAGCAGGCTTCAAGGAGGAATTTGACGCGTATATGCGTAATGCCGAGCTGGAGGACTTCTTACAAGATAAGTATCCTCAATACTATCAGTTGACTGATTCCTTTGTGCGGAGGTTCTAATATATCTGTGCGCGTAATTCTCCTAGTGTCATGTTTGATATTTATGATACATCTTATACCATGGATTTAGAGGATTTCACCACTGCTTGCAAGCTCCCGCAGTGGGGTAATATTAATGATCCTTGCAAATCTGAATTTTAGAGATTTTCTTGCTAGTATTACTATGGGAGAATCTAGGGACATAGCACAAGCTACCATAGGGAGCATTCATTTTCCTGCTATACATTATTTTGCTCTCTCTATTGGTAGATGCATTAACGGTAAAGACGAAGCATGTCACATGTGTGTCCCTGATCTTTGTGTCCTCAAGAGTGTTGTGTCAGGTTATAAAGGTTATAACTTGGGGGCTATAGTTGCACGTAGGTTGCAGAATAATAGTAGAAAGGGGGATTTATTTGGAGGAATTTATGCAACCCGTGTGGCTAATTATCTCAATATAGCCCCACGAGAGGGGGATATGATTTTACCTCCTATTTATTTGGATAAAGAAGCTATGTTTGATCATCATTTTCTTGAGAGGAATGAACAATTCCTCCATTATCGACTAATCTATAACAGACGCAACGTCGTCCCTATTACTCTTCCTGCTCCCTACCTTTTTGATTATCAGGCAAAAGGAAGATATGTTGTCACCAGGGAGGAAGCAGTTGAATACGAGAGGGGAGTGGAGGCAGCTCGCCAACACGCTGCAGCTCAGGAGGCGGTTGCCGCTGCATCTCAGTACAACCCCAGTTTCACTTATGGGTACCAGTCAGGCAATCCTTGGTACTATACCAACTTAGGCCAAAAGCCTAAGCTTGGGGGAGTACGTATTTCTCACCGACTTTACATTCATGTTCACACACTAGTCGTCGGTGTTCATACTCTTTCATTGTATTATCCATGCTAGTTTAAATTTATTTTTCTAGTTTCCTTCTTGTGTGTTTGATAAACCTTAAGAAAAACCAAAAAAAATTAGTTAGCTTAATTTCCATGCTTGTAGTAGAAATTAAAATGAAAACCCAAAAAGATTTCTAGTTCTTCTTCTTACTTGTTGGGAGCTTTCCTGTCGTGGATTTGTCACGGCAGATGTCCTAGGGAAGGGACTTAGTCGTGGAGCCATCGCTACAGGTTTACTTGAAGGGGTTAAAGCGGACACAAAGACACGAGGGTTTATACTAGTTCGGCCCCTTCGATGAAGGTAAAAGCCTACGTCTAGTTGTGATGGAATTGATGTGGTCTCGATGGCTAAGGAGCAAACAAGCTTCGCCTAGGCTCGAGTTGTTGTCGTCTGTCTTGAACCACCGCCGGGTCGTCCCCTTATATACACGGGTGACGCCCGTCGGTCCATAGAGTCCCAACCGATTCATACTCGTATTCCGGTTGGTCTCTCTCTATTCCTAACTTACAATACAAGTTATACATCAGGCCGGTTTACGGCTACATGTTCTAAACCGACTACAGGCCTTGGGCCTTCATCTGCTTATACCACTAATGAAGTTAACCCGGCCCAAGTAGGCCGGTTTACGCCTAGTGGTAATATCCCCAACATTAGGCCCCAGATTGATTTGAACTGGTTCATGTCAATCCTTCACACAATCTTGCGTCTAGGATATCTTCTGGTAATTGGTAAACCTCCATGTCGTCATCATTTTTGGTTGCTATAAACCGGCATGACGTCATCAGTTTTGGTTACTGTAAACCGGCATGACGTCATCATGAAATTTATAACACCCTCTTAATAACAGCTCCTGGATCCGCGCGCTTGACCTAGCTCGGTTGCCTTATAAATAAGACCGAAGGGTCATTTCTTTTCTTTCCCCTTCGTCCCTTCTTCTTCTTCTTCCTCACGTCGCCGGCTTTGGAGCTCCGCCACCGCCATCGACCTCTGCCTCGTCTCAGGCCGCTGCATCAACCTGAATGTACCAGAGTGTTGCGGCACCTTTCCGCATCTTCTCCGCTCCCGGTAAGCTCTCTCTCCTTCTTAACCTAGATCTGTTCTTAGGGTTCCATGTTCATGCTGTGTTCATCGCGCGCTCATATCTGTTCTCTGATCTTGAATGCATCCGTGAACTCTTGCTGTGTTTAATAACGATCCCTAAGCATCCGCTTGCAACTTCTCATCTAAGCCCGTAGATCTCCCGCACATATCCGCTCAATGGTTCACTTCTGTTTCTGCCTTACTTCTTCGAAATATTTCCTGTATTTGCGGGCTTGCTGTAGATCCGCGGCTATAACAAGGTTTTGTGAAACTTGTTTCTGCATACCTAGTTATCCATAGTTTCAACTGCTTCCGATGCTTAGGTCAGGCGGTTTAACTTTACCATAGAAAGAATTGCTAAACCGACATATATATCATTAGTCCCCTGGTTGAACCGCCAGAATCCATATGATGCCGTGTTGTAGAAAACCGGTTTATAGGTAATGCCTCCGGTTTATCGTAGTTAAATCAACACCTTCTTTTATCCAGCGTGTCCTTGAACCGGATCGCCTATTTCTTGTAGATCTCGCCATGGCCAAACAGGTGTATGAGTGCAATTGGGTTCCCTCTCGTGTCACAGAATCGCAGTTGGACGACCTAGTCCTGATCGGCGCTTTGGATGATAAAGATACGATCCACTGGAGGGTTCCCAGAGATGAATGTCCTCCCACACCCCAGGAAGGAGAGGTCGTGGTCTTCGCAGATCACATGGCCCGGGGCTTCAAACCGCCCGGCTCTAAATTTTATCGAGATGTGTTAGCCAATTTTCAGCTCCGTCCACAGGATATTGGCCCCAACTCTGTCACCAATCTATGTCATTTTCAAGTACTTTCTGAGGCATACCTTCAAGAGGAACCTTCAGTCGAGCTGTTTAGAGATCTCTTTCATCTGAACCGCCGCACTGAATTCACCGACGGTCCTAATACCGAACTGGGCAGTATGGCCACTCAGAAGAGGAAGGAAATCACCTATCCCCACGTCAAACTTCATACTCACCCCAAGGAGTGGAATGCCACTTGGTTTTACTGCAAGGATACATCTCCTGACAATGAAAATCCCTTGCCTGGCTTCCGTCCGGAACGGCTCAGCAACACTCACCCTTTTCCACAAAGGCTAAGCGCCAAGGAGAGAATAAAATATGCTCCTCAACTGTCCAAGCTCCGGGCCTTCATGGCCAACGGTTTAACAGGAATAGACCTTGCACGCTGCTGGATATCATGGAGCATTCTGCCTCTGAGCCGGCGCCCCGGTTTGATGTGCACGTACACTGGTAGCATCGATGACCCACTCCGACATATCAAAATTCAAGTCTCTGATGACGAAGTCACAGAATCTGTAAAGAAGATGTTGAATGAACCGGAGCACCTCTGTGCTCAAACCGGTCTGCTGCCTTACTGCACCACCAACGAACCGCCAGCGGTAAGATTTTAATTGCTCTATTATTGAACCTGTTACTGCTTTATCTGCCTGACCTTTAATTATTGCTGACTCAGAGTGATAATCCGTTTTGGAGCAAGAAGCTTTCACAAGATAAAACGGAGAAGGCAGGGCGGCCAACCCGGCCCAAGACCAAGGTTATCAAGAAACCAGCTCGTAAGAGAAAAACCACCGCTTCATCTGACCCAGCCATTGATGATGATGTGGGTAATCCGGATCTTGAGGTAGAACTTGATTCACTTGGCTTGCTTTTTACACGCCTTATTGATGATGATGCTTGTCAGGATGACGCTGAAGCCAGCAATGCGGGATTCGTTGAGGTAACTATTCTCTCTTCTGATTCAGAAATCTTGCCTTTGCCAAAATCTCGCCGGGCAAACCGGAAAGTTAAATTTTCTCATCCTCTTCCTTATTTGGATCCCAACTTTCTTATGAAGACCCAGCAACATGAAGCTCGCCGCACAACCCGGCACAGCGGCCAGGTAGTTACTTCTGCCGGTTTACCGAACAGTCCGGTTCGAAAACGCCGCTCCGAGGTCTCCGACCTTTTTATTGATTTAAATCCTAAAGCGGGTTTCTTCCGTCAACCTCTTAATCCATCCGACTCCGATTATCAGGTCACTTCTCATTCATCGTCTGGTGAATCGTCAGCCACTCAGCTACCACCTTTGAAAACAGTTGCTGGGTAAGTTAAACTGAACATATGCTTCCAGTATACTGCGTAATGGCTTATGCTTTTCCTTGACTTTTTGTTTTTCTTTTAGGGCCAAACTGAAACCAAGCAAGAAGGCCCGCCTGGATAAAGCGGCTGAAGAAGATGTGGCCCCAGAACATAACCAAGCGCCGGATCATGAAATGTTTACTTCTGAAGATATCCCCAATGATCCTCCTTTGCAAGACGACGTTATTCCCGAAGAAGGGCTTATTAATACTCCAGCCTCTGCTGATCCGCCTGCCGGCTCCGTCCAGATTGAGAAATCCCACACTCCTGCTGACAAACCGGCCGCGCCAACACAAACCGGCGAGTCCAAAGATGATGATGTTGTGATTACCGGTGTGGGCCGCTCTGAACCCGGGAATCCTGTCACCCTTACCAAGGATACCATCAAAGAGGATTTTTCCGCTTTGAACAAAGGAAAATGGGATGTTGAATTAGAGACATATGCTGCTCTGAGTGCCCAAGATCTTCACTCTGGCTATTTAAACCGGCTTTACACGAGCCGTGACTGTGAAGCTGGCCTGGTCAAAATGATGAGGGATAAATTTGAGGTAACTTACTTCTTTCCTTGCTGCCATTGCCTTCATCCTTGTAGCCCCCAAGGGCCGGTTTGTAACCTTGGTCAAACCGGGACTTGATCCTGAACATTTTTGAAACCCGTCGGCATAACCCTCAAGGGCCGGTCTAACTTAGCATAAGTAAACCGGGGTTCCAATAGAAAACTGTCCTTAGAACATAACTTGATCAAATAGCCATTAGCCCCCAAGTGCCAAGTTGAATACTTGTATTGAGCTTGGGACTTTGTAATCTAGTAATATATAAAAATTGAAGGTGCATTAGCCCCCAAGTATCAGGCATATAACTTTGTTATGTGGTTGATACTTCAATTTCTTGGATCGCCTGTGCAAAGCTTAAACGCTGTCTGTATGCAGGCTGAGGTGAAAATCAAGGAGGACCGGATTGCCGATTTGCAGGAGGCCTTGAAAACCCAGCAAGCTGAAACAGATAAGTCCAAGCAAGAATTAACCAGCGCCTTGAGCACTGCTGAATGGCTGAAAGAAAGCTTCAAGAAAGAGCGAGCTGATTGGGCCACTGAGAAGGCCGGTTTAACCAAAAGAGCGGAAAATGCTGAAGCTGCCCTTAAACCGGTGGTGGATGAACTGACGGCCGTACAGCGGCAAATACACTCCATGACTGCTGCAATCTTTGGTAAGCTCCTTTTAACTTCTGTGATAATTTGACTCTGCTGTAGCGTGAATCCGGTTTGAGACCATTCCAATCTTGTTGCAGGCACACATATTGGGCACTTAGGAAATGATGTGCGGAAGAAACTGAAAGCTGCCTACACCTTGGTGGAACAATTGTATACCGGAGCCCAACGGATCATCACCACAGCTTCTCATAACAACCCGGCGCCCTCTTTAATCCAGGACACTCTTAGCAGGTTGTCAATGCTTCCAGCCCGGATTGAGGAGCTGAAAAAATCCGCTGCCCAAACCGGAGCCATCAATGCCTTAATCCGGGCAAAGGCATGGGTGCCAGATTTTGATCCTGTGGAAGCAGCTCAAGGCTATCCCAGTCTGAAAGAAGATGGCTCTGAATTCAACGAAGAGGATTTAAGGGCAATAAACCGTGCAGTGCGCCCTCTGGCTTGCCAGCTAGCTGAAGAGGCAGATTTAACGCATTATCAAGCGCAATATAATGAGCAAAACAAGCGAGTGCCTGCCCCAACTGTTGAAGCGGAGAATCTGATGCCTCCAATCCGTAAGCACACTTATGCTCCTGATATTGAACCGTCTTCCCTGATCCATGAGGAGGCTGTTTTCCAAGCTTTAATGGGAATCGACTGGACCACTGTTGATTTCCAGCCAATGGGTAGAGACGAGGAAGCTGAAGCGGCGGAGGATGAGGAGCAGGCTTGAACCGGAAGCCGGATTGGAAAGCAATTCGTGACATCTTTCCAAAAGAACAATGATCTTGTTTGGGCACCGTGTTGCCTTGTAATAGGATAGTTAAAACTTCTGCCTGGAATATGCCTTCGTGCATAAGTACTGAAGCTTTTGTTTGGAAAACTTTAATTCATATTTCCTGCAATCAGAAAAATTTGAACTTCGGTGGCGGTTATACCGCCAGCCGGTTTATGATCTTGATATGTGTATCAGTAATATAACAAATAGATGATACATAAGTACCTGCCATGTTTGGGCATGAAGCTGGCTTAGCCAATCCTGAAGCGGCGGTTTTATAAACCATTACCGTCAAAAAAGGAGGGAGAAAATAGCTCCCGTATAAACCGTACTGAATCAATACAAGCCCCCTTGTTACTCCATGATGTTAACAGGGAAAAAAGGTGAACCGGGCATACTCCTCCGGATTAAAGGGGGATCAAAACCATTGGCTGAACCGGAAAAATATGTTTGTTGATATAAAAGAAATCCAACAAAAGCAAAGAACAAACAAACCATGAAAAGAACATGGAAGCAAAGGCAATAATAAAAACCGTTTGCAAAAATATGCTATACTGAACTGATCAGATGGCATTACCATGGTCGGACAGGACCAAGGCCCCCAATAGGAGTGACAATGATTCAAGTCAGCCAGGTCCCCAAATGATTCTTGGCATATATGCCAGATCAAGAGGCGTGACAATGGTTCGGGTTCGACCATGCCCCCAAGTGATTTTGTGGCCTTAGGCCGACCAAGAGGCGTGACTAGTTCAGACTTGACCATGTCCCCAAATGATCTGGTGGCTGTCGCCTATCAAAGGGCGTCGCGTTGGTTCGGACACGACCAAGGCCCCCAGTGATATATAAAAAGCAAATGTCAAGGGGTAAACCGGAGGCCGCTTTAAACAGAGCCACTCCGTGTAACCACGCATGATAATAAAGACAGAGACCCCGCTTTAGTTGAGGCTCCGGTTTGATATATCAAAGATAATATATACATTGTCATGATATGTACATAGATGGAGCCGATGGCTCAAGTATAATAAGGCTGAAGATGAGCTATGTTCCACGGCCTGTTGGTCTCCTCCTCTGATGTACGTGAGTCTTGATGCTCTCAAATATGAATCAGATAGTACGACCCATTGTGCAGATTCTTGCTGACCACGAAAGGTCCTTCCCAAGGTGGGGATAACTTGTGCATATCTGTCTGGTCCTGGATTAGTCGAAGCACCAAATCTCCTTCTTGAAAAGTTCTGGTTCTAACCCGGCGACTGTGATAGCGACGAAGATCTTGTTGGTAAATCGCCGAACGGGCAGCCGCTAGATCACGCGCTTCGTCCAATAGGTCCAAAGCATCTTGCCGTGCTGTCTCATTGCCCGCTTCAACATAAGCTGCTACACGAGGCGAATCGTGCCGGATATCACTAGGGAGAACTGCCTCTGCTCCATAGACCATAAAAAATGGTGTGTAGCCAGTGGACCGGTTTGGCGTAGTATTGATACTCCAGAGCACAGATGGTAGCTCTTCAACCCAACATCCCGGTGTCCTCTGCAATGGGACCATAAGCCGGGGTTTGATGCCTCGCAAGATCTCTTGATTAGCTCGTTCTGCCTGTCCATTGGACTGGGGGTGTGCTACTGACGACATGTCAAGCCGGATGTGCTCACGTTCACAGAACTCCTTCATAGCCCCCTTGGATAAATTGGTACCATTGTCAGTAATGATACTGTGCGGAAAACCAAACCGGAAAATCACCTTTTTGATGAACTGCACCGCTGTTGCTGCATCGCACTTGCTGACAGGCTCCGCTTCAACCCACTTGGTAAATTTATCAACTGCTACCAAAAGGTGGGTTTTCTTATCCTTGGATCTTTTAAAAGGTCCGACCATATCCAGCCCCCAAGTTGCAAACGGCCATGTTATTGGAATCATCCTCAATTCTTGAGCCGGCACATGCGCACGCCTTGAAAATTTCTGACATCCATCGCACCGTTTAACCAAGTCCTCCGCATCAGCATGTGCTGTCAACCAGTAAAAACCGTGACGAAACGCCTTTGCCACCAGAGACTTTGAACCGGCGTGGTGTCCACAATCCCCTTCATGGATTTCCCTTAAGATTTCACAGCCTTCCTCAGGAGAAACACAACGTTGAAATGCCCCTGATACACTGCAACGATGCAATTCACCATTGAGAATCGTCATGGACTTGGATCGCCGGACTATCTGCCTTGCTAGAATTTCATCCTCTGGCAACTCCCCCCGGGTCATGTATGCAATATAAGGAACCGTCCAATCCGGAATAGCATGTAATGCTGCCACCAATTGTGCCTCCGGGTCAGGAATAGCCAAATCCGCTTCACCTGGGAGCTGGACTGATGGATTGTGCAACACGTCCAAAAAGACATTAGGCGGGACCGGTTTGCGCTGAGAACCCAACCGGCTTAAAGCGTCCGCCGCTTCATTCTTCCGACGGTCCACATGATCCACTTGATAACCCTTGAAGCAACCTGCAATATTATCCACTTCCCGACGATATGCAGCCATGAGCGGGTCCTTAGAATCCCAAGTGCCAGACACCTGTTGAGCCACAAGGTCCGAGTCACCGAAACACTTAACCCGGCTTAAGTTCATCTCTTTAGCCATCCGGAGACCATGGAGCAAGGCTTCATACTCAGCTGCATTGTTAGTACAAGGGAACATTAAGCGGAGAACATAACAGAACTTATCACCTCGTGGGGAAGTTAATACAACTCCAGCCCCCGAGCCTTCCAATTGCCTGGATCCATCAAAATGAATAGTCCAATATGTGTGATCCGGCTTTTCCTCTGGTGCTTGTAACTCCGTCCAGTCATTGATGAAATCAACAAGTGCTTGAGACTTCACCGCCGTCCGAGGTACATACTTCAGTCCGTGTGGCCCAAGCTCTATAGCCCATTTGGCAATCCGGCCAGTCGCCTCCCGGTTCTGTATGATATCACCCAAGGGAGCTGAACTGACCACTGTGATGGGGTGCCCTTGAAAATACTGCTTCAACTTCCGGCTGGCCATGAAGACACCATAGACCAGCTTCTGCCAATGCGGATACCTTTGCTTGGATTCAATAAGCACCTCGCTGATATAATAAACCGGCCGCTGAACCGGATATTCCTTGCCTGCCTCTTTGCGTTCCACCACAATAGCCACACTAACTGCCCGAGCATTAGCTGCTACGTATAATAACAGTGGCTCCTTGTCAACCGGAGCTGCAAGAACCGGCGGATTGGCTAACTGCCGCTTCAAGTCCTCAAATGCTTCATCAGCAGCCGGACTCTAGACGAAATTGTCTGTCTTCCTCAGCATTTGGTATAAAGGGATGGCCTTCTCTCCGAGGCGGCTGATAAACCGGCTCAGTGCAGCGATTCGGCCCGTAGACAAAGTAAACCCAATCAATATGAATAAACCACATCATTTTACCCTTAACAAGAACAACACTAATACGTGTCTTGTCCCCTTCTGTCACTGGGATATAGAGCACCTCAATATTGAACCCATTACAAAACGCCTCTCCCACTAAAGACAAATCAATCTAGTTGGCCAAACCAAACGGATATATCGGAGAAAAAATACAAAGCTATAGCAAATAAAGTTCAGAAAAGACTTAATTACTTTCAGTGAGATCATAAACTCATAAATCATCGGATCCCAACAAACACACCGCAAAAGAAGATTACATCGGATAGAACTCCAAGAAGATTGAGGAGAACATTGTATTGAAGATCAAAGAGATAGAAGAAGCCATCTAGCTACTAGCTATGGACCCGTAGGTCCGTGGTGAACTACTCACGCATCATCGGGAGGTAGTAACGTTGATGTAGAAGTCCTCCGTGATCGATTCCCCCTCTGATAGAGTACCGGAAAAGGCCTCTAGAGGAGATCACGGAAGAACGAAGACTTGCTGGGCGGAAAAGGTGTTTTGGGTGGTTCTCTGTTGGTTTGGAAATATTTGTGAATTTACAGAAGTCGATTTAGGTCAAAGAAGTCGCGTGGGGCCCACGAGCTCAGGGGGCGCGCCTGGTGAGCTTGTGGCTCTCTCATGGCTTTCTAGCCTCCTCCCAAAGCTTCTAGGGTGCTTTCTGGTCCAGAAAAAATCACAGTAAAGTTTCATCATGTTTGGACTTAGTTTGATACTGATTTTCTGGAAAACCAAAAACATGAAGAAAAAAAACAGGAATTGAACTGGGCACTGATCCAGAAAAAATAGGCTAGTCCCCTCTCATATCTCAACCGGACGAATTATAATGTTTTTGTGATTAAAGATTCTTTTTTCTTTGAGTAACTGTGGTTAAGCCATTACCCGCAAAAAAAAGTTTCTTTTCTCTTGAGCGTTCCCCTGAAAATGGCCCAAGTAGTACTAGTACTCTGAAACGCAAGTGTGAAGCGAAACCGGCGGTCCCTTTCACGATGCGTGGACCGACCGACCGTTCGTTCTTTCTGGAACACACAAAAGAGCCGGCCGGGCAGCCAGCCCAGGACGCGCCGCGCCGCTCCCCGACCCAACGGCAGCACCCGGATCGGACGGCCGGGAACCTCGCGTGGGACGAAAGCTAATAAACCCCATCCCCGCTGCGATCCGCGCCCGCCCACCGCCGATCCAGCGGCCACAATTCCTGCGTCCATCCAAAGCTAACCAAACCCCCCCACACGCACCCCGCAAAAATAAAAAAAATCCCATTCCCAAAAAAAACTCTATATAAAACCCCACCCCCTCCGCCTCCACGGCCTCCCCCAACTCCGATTCGAAATACTCCTCCTCCCCCAGCTAGGGTTTTGCTGCCTCCGCCGCCGCCTCCCGCCAGCGTCGCACCCCCATGGTGAGTTCATCCCGTTCGATTCCGCGCTCATGGTTTCCGTCTGATTCCGCGTCGGATCCGCGGCTGGGTGGGTCTGATCTGATTTTGGTTTGGTCTGTCGCAGGCGCTGCCGAACCAGAACACCGTCGATTACCCCAGCTTCAAGCTCGTCATCGTCGGCGATGGCGGGACTGGTGAGTCTCCTTCCTTCCCGCGCCTCCCTGTTCGTTTGGTTCCGGTAGGCGGTAGATGAGGCCGTGATCTGTTCGATGCGGCTGCTTGTCGCCGTCGTTTCGGCGAGATCTGAGTCGTCTTACGGATTTGCGTGGCCTCCCGATGGAATCTGATGCCGTATTAGGTGTTGAAGATTGCGGGGTTGATTGTAATCCGTGCCACGAAACGGTTTCGTGATTCGTTTGCCAGCGGGAATTACCTTTTGATGATTTCCGTTTTGGAACGCATGGGAAACCGAGTTAGGAGTTGCGAAAGGGATTTAGATCAGGGAGGTCTTGATGCTTTTGCATCATATATTTTACCAATAGGAAGGAAAAAGTTTGTGTAACAAGACAAGACTGTCTGTCGGATTGAACTTTTTTCTTATACGCAGTTGCTCCAATAGTTATAGCTTCTGTATGGAGATTGAAAAATTACCAGCAGATTCAATGTATTAAAAGGATTATTTGAACAGGGGAGTATGTTTTCTATGAATTATTAGATCGAATATTACTGATAGGCAAAGACGAGGTAGCTATACTGTTTATGAAATGTTCCATTTTCATGCACCAGTGTAAAAGGTCTGCCTATTAGAGTTATGCTTATAAGTGAAAAATCCCTTGATATGTAGATAGTTTTGTCTCTGTACCGAATTACTTTATTGGCATCGATTGGTGTCTCATGAATCATATGCTCTAATCAAACATGAACCTAACATACCATATTTCAAATTGCAATTGTTAGAATTTTTTTGCCTGCCTAGTCATTTGTTCTTTATTAGCTTCCTTCTTTGTCTGGTTACCCTTTTCCCACCAGTGATAGCAGGGGTTCTGATACTGTTATCTGTTTGCAGGCAAAACCACTTTTGTGAAGAGACATCTCACTGGAGAGTTCGAGAAGAAATACGAACGTATGTGTGAATTGTTCTAAGTTTCTCTTGTGCACCTATACTGCCTGGCGTGCATCATGGCTAAGAAATTCTACATTTTTTTCCCTTTGCAGCCACCATTGGTGTTGAAGTTCACCCTTTGGATTTCACCACCAACTGTGGAAAGATCCGTTTCTACTGCTGGGACACTGCTGGGCAAGAGAAATTTGGTGGCCTTAGGGATGGATACTAGTAAGTGTTCCGTAGTGGATTTCAGCTATTTTTCCTGCACATACATGACTGTTGTGTAGCTGTCTCAATAGTAGATGTACTCCCTCCGTTCCTAAATAATTGTCTTTCTAGAGATTTCAACAAGTGACTACATACGGAGCAAAATGAGTGAATCTACACTCTAAAACATGTCTACATACATCCGTATGTTGTAGTCCATTTAAGATGGCTAGAAAGACAATTATTTGGGAACGGAGGGAGTATTGGTTAAGGCGTATTGATTTCCTTGGCTGATTTATCAGTATAATGCTTAGCTTACTGTTTGTATTTGTTTGACTGATATTTATTTCTTAATCATTTGTGCAGTATCCATGGCCAGTGTGCGATTATCATGTTTGATGTCACTTCAAGGCTGACCTACAAGAATGTTCCTACGTGGCACAGGGACTTGTGCAGGTATGCTTCTGAAGCAATTATCTTCACTTGGGTAAATGTGAAAATTGCTGTGCCTTGGTGTTCTGATGTCTGGATGTTAACCTGTTGCAGGGTGTGTGAGAACATCCCCATTGTCCTGTGCGGGAACAAGGTTGATGTGAAGAACAGGCAGGTTAAGGCCAAGCAGGTGACATTCCACAGGAAGAAGAACCTGCAGTACTATGAGATTTCTGCCAAGAGCAACTACAACTTTGAGAAGCCCTTCCTTTACCTTGCAAGGAAGCTGGCTGGGTAAGCCTTTCATCCCCATTGCTTTCCTCTTCCTGTAACCTTGCATCATCTGTATTTTATTAACTAATCTTTGATGGTGGCAGTGATCCCAACATCCACTTCGTCGAAGCAGTGGCCCTTAAGCCCCCGGAAGTGACCTTCGACCTGGCCATGCAGCAACAGTAAGTGCCTTGCTCAGTTTGTATAATTTGTTCACTGCAATTGCCCAGGTTCAGACTGAATTCAAACGAAATGAATAGATTGCTGATTGCCTTTTGACATGACTTGTGCAGGCATGAGGCTGAGCTTGCGGCTGCAGCGGCGCAGCCACTGCCTGACGACGATGACGATCTGATCGAGTAGAGAGAGGATCACGAGTCAGTCTGTCTTATCAATCAATACTTTGAGAGCCGGAGACTGTGCGAGTCGGTTTTAGGTTGAAGGCTTGATTTGGAGTGGTCAAGCCTGATGTTTTTCCTGTCTCTGCCTTGCCTTGTCTGGTAGGGCTGCAAACTGTTTGTGTGACAATTGATCTACATCATGTTGTTTGCCATGGATTTGTTGATGGTTCAGCAGTATTATTATGCCTCTTGGCTGACTGTGTGGATCATATATCTATCTCGTGCATCTGCAGCTTGCTATGCGCTTGGTTAAGCAGTTTTTGCGTCGGCTATATGTTTTGTGTTTGCTGTTGAACAACTCAAGCAATGGCCTGAAGAACATACAAGGCATAACAGAAACAGATTAAAGGTCACGTTAGTATTTTAATCAATAGCATTTGCTGTGTCCTGTTGAACGTTTGTGTCTGGTCTCGGGCGTGGATCTCTACGCGCGATCTCCACATGGATGGTCGTGCTGCGGGAGAAATACCTGCTGAGAAGATACCGTTGGCTACGTGCTATGGGAGATGCCTTAGCGGCCGGCCGGTAAATTTGTTTAGGGCGAGCTATAAAAACCCAGGCTGCCAAATCTTTTGTTCTCCCTCATACAGTCACCATGAAAATCTTGCGTTCTCCCTCTTTTTGCCGCTTCCCTATCCTGCCCGAGGCGCCGCCGCAATTCCGTCTGCTCCCGCGCCATCCCCAATCGCCGCCATGAAGCCGCTCTTTGTTCAACTGCGCCATCCCCAATCGTCGCCATGAAGCAGCTATCTGCGTTGATGATCAGTACGGCGTTTGGCGTAGCGAGCCAAGGGCCACGCCCAGGACCAAGGCCCATGTTACCCCGGGAACAAAGAGACTAGCTGCCAAGGCCCCTGTTGCCCGGGCAACATACACCGCATTATCTTGTCTATCCAGTTCTAGTTTATGCTCATTTTAGTAGCAGAGATTAAGTCCCTTACTTATGATCGATAGAGAGTTTATTCGTCAGAAATTACATAGGTCTGCAGACTGCCTGACAAGGTATAGTCGCTGTAACTCCATCTTATTGAAATGAAAAAAAGTCCATTTTGCTTCCGTGAACAAAGTCGCTGGTTCACATAAGGACTTTTTTTTTCTATTGGAATAAAGTCTATAAACTACTCTTGATTTCGCAAAAAAAGAAAAAAATTCCATAGTTAAAGGATGATGCAAAGCTTTTGCCTTTGTTTTTCTGTCCAAAGAGCCACTCGCTTTGGGGCTGAATGGTTGACGGAGCTGAGATGGACGTTTCCACTGTGCTGTGTTGTGTGATGGGCTGGGAAAGATGTAAGGGCATGTACAATGGTTCTATTTTAGCAATGCCATGTAGAATAAATGATGAGGTGGACAAGAGATGATCTCTGAGCACAATATGTCTCACCATGTTATTAGGAATAGCTAATTATTAAAGATAAAGCTAAGAGATGACCCATTGTAGACATGTCTTCTTGTCATCTCTAAATTACATGCAAGACTTAAGATAAGATTATCTTATCAACCATTGTACATGCCCTAAACAAATCTGCTCATCCCCCTTTGCAGCCGTGCGCCGGATACCCTACCAGTAGTGTAGTGGTGAATGTGGTGACTGGCAATGGCTGTGCCCGCGCTGGATGCCATCGTGCAGGTCGCTGTGAACAAGTGGCGTATGTGGTGCGCAGGTGGTACGTACCTCGGCCACCACCACACGGGCGAAACAAAGCATCTCTCATCGCATCGCATCGGCGGAGACGTCAACACTTTTGATCCCATCCACCTCTCCTCTTTAAAGCCAAGCCGCCGCCCCTCTCTCCCTTCACCGCACTACCGCCCACACACACACGCACACCAGCGATCATTCGCTACAGCTTAGAGCGGAGGCGAGGGCGAGGAAAAGATGAGGATGTCGCTGCTGAGATCCGCGTCGCAGCACCTGCGCCGCCGCCGGGACTACTCCTCCTCCGCCGCCTTGCCGGAGCGGAAGGTGGCCATCCTCGGCGCGGCGGGCGGCATCGGCCAGCCGCTGGCGCTGCTCATGAAGCTCAACCCGCTCGTCTCCTCCCTCTCCCTCTACGACATCGCCGCCACGCCCGGCGTCGCCGCCGACGTATCCCACATCAACACCCGCGCGCTGGTCCGTCCCTACCCCGTCTCCCTCCCTTCCTTCCCCGCCGGCTAGCTCCGGTTCGGCTGGCTGGATCTGCGCGCTAATTTGCTTCATGGCTCTGCAAATCTGTCTGCAGGTGAAGGGGTTCGTCGGGGACGACCAGCTCGGGGAGGCGCTGGAGGGCGCCGACCTCGTCATCATCCCCGCCGGGGTGCCCCGCAAGCCCGGCATGACCAGGGACGACCTCTTCAAGATCAACGCCGGCATCGTCAAGGGCCTCTGCACCGCCATCGCCAGGCACTGCCCCAACGTAAGCCCCCTTATCACCCACTCTGCCGCCATGCCGCTCTAGATCTGCACTACAGCGGATGCCACACAGCTAGATTTGGTTGCCAAATGCGGCAATCCTACGTTTCCCTGCTCGGAATTGCTTCTACTGGCCGACGGTTGTAGTATGTTTTGCGTTCATTTCTGATCTGGGGCGTAGGGACGGAGCAGTCAGATTTGTTGCATAGGATTGCTCTGTACTACTAGTAGTCTACAAGAGTTGTTTGCCCAAAATGAACCCAACTGCCACAGCAAAATCAGGTGTTACTTTCCTGCCCCAAATCTGTAGGCTGCTTCTAGTAGGAGGCACAATTGGTTCAGGCCTTGCTTTACAGTTTGAGCTTGGCCCTCTTCATTTTTGTTCTCGGGCAGTGCAGTCACATTGTTTCATGTGATTGTTGTAGCTACTAATAAAAGTCTAAAACAATGGTTTGCTCCAAATGAATCGAATTGCCACTGCCAGTCGGTTGTATGCTTTGCATTCAGGGGTGATCTGGGGGAGAGCAGTCATGTAGTAGTCGCATCATAGGATGACTGCCACTCTGTTTGCCCAAAATGAACCCAACTGCCACTACAAGTCAGGTGTTTCTTTTCTGCCTCACTGCTTAGGCTGTTTCTGCTTCAGGCCTTGTTTTACGATTTATGTTCCGGGGCAGTTCAGTCACAATTGCTGCATAATTTTTTTCCATGAATATGCAAAGCTTGCATATCTTTCATTGATAGAAGAGTGAAATAAGTTACAAAGTCTTCGGCACTCAACACAACGGAGTGCCGAAGGAGAGAGTGAGAGAAAGGGTGTGTGTGGCTGGGAATACAAACTACCACATGCGGACTACTCCCGAAAGATGTTGGCCAAATGCTGTAGGGCGGCTGTAGGCTGTTCTCTACGAGGCAAATTTGCTTCAGGCATTGTTTTGCATTTTTGAGCTTCATCTCTCTGTCTCCATCCTATTGCGCACTGAGATGGCCAAGGTGTGACATCCATGGGTAGTTCTTTTTTTCCACTCAAAAAAAACATTCACATCAAAATGCATGTGTTTTTGTATTAGATGAAAACCAAGAAGTTGCAGAACTCAATGCAAAGAACTCTATGCAACTCGACGTAAAACTGCTAACTGAAATAGATAAACGAAAAAAGCAAAAGCAAAGAAAGCTGCTCTAACACTAACACTATCCAGCTATTGGCTCCGGAGGCCTGGCATGACATCAGTGTGTAGTTTAAGCATGCTCATGCCTGTACGTCAAGATGTCAACCGTTGGTTTAAATTATACAGTATTTATGTAAAAATCTAATTGTGGAATTGTTAATTATGCTTGTTCAGGCTCTCGTCAATATGATCAGCAACCCTGTCAACTCGACTGTCCCAATTGCAGCTGAGGTGTTCAAGAAGGCCGGTACCTATGATGAGAAGAAGCTGTTTGGTGTGACCACTCTTGATGTTGTTCGTGCTAAAACATTCTATGCTGGAAAGGCGAACGTGCCAGTTACTGGTATTAAGATGACATTTCAATTAATTATAGGGAAATTTGAGATTATGTTGTTGGATTTTATGCCTCTGTCATTTCAATCTGAGTTGTTGCTGTGACCTTTTGCAGGGGTGAATGTTCCTGTTGTTGGTGGCCATGCTGGAATCACTATCCTGCCACTGTTCTCGCAGGTCTGGCATCTTACTGGCTTAACTTGTTTTCTTTCATTTCATTCAATAGCAACACAAATTGATGTGCAAATCTAGCGAAATTGTAAGCACATAGTGATAACAAAACTTCATAGCATAGTTGTATAGAACTATTCTGAATGCTGTTGGCAAGTTTTTTTTGCTAATAAAATCTATGTTTTGGATAAGAATCAACAGTATGCCTCCTTAGTTTTGCTTATCTTTCATCTGTCAATCACCGAAACACTATGCAACTAATGCTGTTTTAATTTTATGCTGTATCTGCCATATGGTTTACCGCCAACGTCTCTCGTTGACAACTCAATTCTTTATATTTGATATAGGCTACTCCTGCAAGTAATGCATTGTCCCATGAGGACCTTGTCGCCCTCACAAAGAGGACACAAGATGGTGGTACGGAAGTTGTTGAAGCGAAGGCTGGAAAGGGCTCAGCAACATTGTCAATGGCGTAAGTCTATGAACACACACACAGACTTTCCTGAGCATGTCCTCTTTCTGCTAGTTTTATCCTCTTGAAAATAACATGCTATTATCCTTGTGTGCCCATGGTTTTTATAGAATATTAAAGTAGCATATTAGTGTTTATACTCTGCAATCAGCATTATGACCAAATTCAGTATTCATAACCTATTTGCTCTGACTAACTACTGTATTGTAGTTCTTGTATCCATTTGATTGTATCTTCATAGCAGTGCTTTACTGCCAAATATGTACATATGCGAATGTGTTTTCCATTCTGTTTATCAGTAGTTACATGTTCATTGTATAAGCGGCCTTTTTTTCTTAGGTGTTCATTTTGTTTGGGCCTTCAGTTTAATGTTTTTTTTCAGCGTGAAACTAAAACATCTGGTTGCGTAAATCATATTTCACCCTGGATTCCTGATTTTTTTTTTGGAGTACTGACCTACATAGTAATTGTAGAGAATATTCTGTACTAAAGAGTTTTTTCATCCCACTATTAATCTTCTGCCTTTGCTTTCATGTGAATGCATACTCAATTCAGTTATGTCCAACATATTGCTCTCTTCTGCCTATTTTAGTTGGAAATTACCATCTGAAATGAGACATGGCCACTTTGATCTATGTAGATGAACTCTGTAGCAATCTCTTGTTTTATAGTATCACATTGCTGATCTTAGACTGAACTCTTTTGCATTATTTGGTTTTGGCTGATAAGTATTTTATCTTTTGTTTTTCCAGATATGCTGGTGCAGTTTTTGGAGATGCATGCTTGAAGGGGCTCAACGGTGTTCCTGACATCGTAGAGTGCTCTTTTGTCCAATCAACCGTAACAGAGCTGCCATTCTTTGCCTCCAAGGTGATTTCCTGTTCTCCCCTGTCAATAAATAAATCCTATTGTTCCTGTATAGTATACAATCATGTGCCTGCAGATTATTTGTCAAGAGAAAACCTTCATAATCCACACTCTCTTTTCTTTTATCATGTTATTAAGTTATTAAACAGGTTACCAACGTTTCATCCCTACATGAAATTTGCTTGCATGCTTATTCGTAGGTGTCGCTATGTTTCTGACTTTGCAAGCAGGTATCCAAAGTGTAGGTTGTTCTCTGAGTTAAATCGTGTGGTCTGTCACAGGCCTGGCAAGACACTCCTGTTGATTCGTAATTTTTTGGTTGATTAGTTTATAGACAAACTTATGGTTGATTATTAAGTTTATTATGGAGTTATCTTGTCGTAGAGGGCCAGACATGGCTACCACGATTCACAGATTGTGCCTGTGTTGAATGCTATTCCGCAACCTGTTAATTTCCATGAGAAGATCGAGACTTGTTGTGCTGAACACTATTTTCTGTTGGCATTGCACAGGTGAGGCTGGGGAAGAGCGGAGTGGAGGAAGTGATGGGGTTGGGCGAGCTGTCGGCGTTGGAGAAGGAGGGGCTGGAGAGCCTGAAGGGCGAGCTGCTGTCTTCCATCGAGAAGGGTATCAAGTTCGCGCAGGAGAGCTAGGCGGCCACCTGCGCAGCCTATAACGGTTCACACTACCCATGCAATTTTTGTTCGACCGCTTCCGTTGCCCCAACCAGCTTCTGCTGCGGGGCATCGAGGCGTCGTCGTGCTCCACAATAAAATGTACTACTGGCTTTGATGTCCCGCCAGACTGAACTGAACCTGTAGTAGTACCAGAAACAGCAGACACCGGTGCCTATGTGTTTATAGCATTCGTACCCGAGATCACGAAGCAAAACCGAAGATTATGTGGGCATTATATTTGTGCCGATCGGCCCCTTGTGTTGTACGTGCAGGGGTGGGTTTGTCGTTCCTCTGTTGAATTGTCGACGCCGTTTGTTAACCTGCTATCTGTCGATGCGTGCTTCTTCGGAGATCTAGTAGCAGTCGGGGTGGGTTTGGGACGCACTGGTGAGAGCTGAGCAGCTCGTTTTGGGTTATCGAATGATGTGTGGCGCGTAGGATAGGAGCAGTGCCAACTAAACTGCCAGTTCAAGCGTCGAAGCAATAGACACTGATGGTATGGTGATGAATTGGGTTTCTGCCTTTTCTGGTCAGGTGGAGCTTGGAGGAGGCAACTGACCAAAATCTAGTAGCAGTAGCACATGAACATCAGGGAGGGAGCACGGCGAGAGCAATTCTGGGCATGTTGATGACCAAAACTTTTCTGGGTCAACACGACAGAGCATGAGATATACTACTCCCTTCGTCCCATAATATAAGAACGTTTTTGACACTATTGTAGTGTTAAAAACGTTCTTATATTTTTGGACAGAGGGAGTATATGCCTACACGGTTGGGTCTCTATCTTAGCCGAATAACCCAACGACCCCGTGCCGGAAGGGAAGGGCGTTAGTTATGTTGGTTCTGAAGATGGAGCATGAGCTTGTGTCTGTCACACACGTTTCAGCCAATCATGGAGTGAATTCCTCGTGCCAGTCTCATCAGGTTGAGTGCTAACTGAATGCTTGGGAGTGGCAATGGGTCTGGGCTCTGGTAGGCAGGACGTCAATTTGTGAGCTCCTTGGGTAGCTGCGTATGCTGCTGGATCGAAACTGCTTTGCGCACGACGCCTGTGTGGCCGATTCATGCACGATTCAAAATCAGACGATGTCATGCAGTTTATTCCCACAAACCAACGGCTTGATTAACTACATCGTCCGCAAATCGTGCACATGTGTCGTGTGTATAGCATCGTTGCTGCTGGATTTCTGCCTCACGACGCACTGGGGCTGGGACGGCACCGCAGAAAACGAAAGACGACACTGCCGTCGCCTAAGAAGATAGCATAATACTTAAATCTTTTAAGTAATAAAGCGTCTCTTTTCGAAGAAGAAGATAACCTACGTCCCGACCCGGCACGACGCCCCGCTCCACAGACTTGGTTTTCAGGACGGTACGAGGAGCACCCTTGCTCCACACCAGCCACGCCACACGACAAGATAGGGCAGCGGGTTAATTTCTCAGCCGGATCAGTCAGTCACCCGCTTCCTCCGACGCCAAGCCGCACATTTAATTCTCCTCCCTGCCTATCCACCGTACGTCGTTGTCACATTTTGTTTTTTAGGGGCTGTGAAAAAATGATGTTTTTAATCAAGGGAAAACAATTCATCATTTACTTTTGTCATGTCCGTTCACTACCTTATTTGACGCACAACTCATGCTATCTACAATTTACCACTACCGACGCCCTAATCTTCTTAGTAACTGGGTTGGTGGCATTCATCATAATCCGAAAGACCAAATCCATGTGGGAGTTTCTCCCGTTCTATAGACAATTTGTAATTACCGGAATGAATACGTTTAACAGATCATCTATTCCTTACTTTTTACATGTTATCTTTAGAGCTATGTCGTTAATTCATATGCAGTCATCACTGCAGCGTGTTGACGTTTATGGCCTTTGGGTGCTGGTTTGTTCAACCGTATGGCCGGTGACGGTGAGCGAGTAGTAGATTATGTCATTGAGCTATGTAGTCTCGTTTCTAACTAGTTGTGGTCGTGTTTTATTTTAATTTTCCATTCCATACCCGGTGACTTGAACTCGTGCTACGTCTTTTTTCTTTTTCGAAAAGGGGGGAAAACTCGTGCTACGTGATGGAGTCGAATCCGGTTGACAGTCTTGACACGATGATAACAGGGACACATGATTTTATTCAGGTTCGGGCTCTCTCTAGTAGACAACACCCTACGTCCTGTTTTGATTGTATAGATGAATGGGATACAGAGTACAGGTTGATCAAACACGGGATCATGTATGAATGAGTTGACCGTTACGGTCTACATCCCTCGGCTTGTATAGACATCGTGAGTATCTCGGGTTACACATAGGTCGGTTACATCTAAGAATAAACATGCCGAAGATTGCATTCGTGCATTGGAGTGTGCGCCAAGTCTTCGGAAGATCTCATCTTGATTCCTCCGGGAGCCTGACGAATGTGACCCACTGGTTGGTTGTTTTGGGGGTCCTTGACCCAGCCCAGTGGAGGATCCAGGACCCAGGTCGGGGGGGGGGGGGGGGGGGCTGGGCCTGGGGCGTGAAGAATAATCACAGTCTTGACTGTAGCATCTCAGGCACTGTAGTGACACTGTTGCACACTGTAGCATGCCTGGGGCCCGGGGCTTGGCCCAACCCACTTCCTCTAGTAGCCGATATGGTTAGCACCCCATTATCCAGTACACCATCACTACCATTAATGAAATGGATGTATCGACACGAAGCGTTCTTTTTCCCTAGGCCCTAGGGATGGCTAGGTTACACCTTCCCTCCAAACAACTCCAGTGAGTCCGTGGATTCGTCTCCCATCTGTCTATCGCTTCGGCGGCCAACGGCAAGGAGGAGAATTCCAGTGCCGCAGGTCCGGCTAGTAGTTTAGTTTACAGTTTTTAGTCTTTGAAGGGGTTGTGTGCAGGTGGATGGCGGCGCTTCTTCGAGTTGGTCATAGAGGCTCCAATCCTCTTCAAGTTCATTTGTCAGGACAAAACTGATAGAGCTCCAGCATAGTTTCATGCCTTCTTATTGGAGCGGAGAGGTTAGAGTTTCTCGTCGTGCGTGTGCAATGGCGAGATCGGATGTGAGGCACTTTGGATCAATTCGTGGGTTCAACAATGACGACTGCGGCTCTAGTGCGCTGGTCCTTAGGGACACGTGCATGCAGACTTCCTGATTGTTGTCGACAATGTCAGGGTGGCTTTGGTAGGGGAGCGGCGATAACGGCATGTCGGTAACTCATTCTGATGGCGGTAGTGATCGTTCAGTGATCCAGGGACCTCGATGTGATTTTTATCAAGTTTGGGGTGCTTTGTATTTTTGGTGAACTTTTTAAATATTTTTTCACAAAATAAAATAAGATGGCTATGTGCTTGATGTAGAGGCTGGTACTTCCCTTTTGATAAAAAAAATCGGAATCGTAGTTGCTTGTGGCGCGAGCCATCGTGCTGTCGTTGTGCTCCGAGAATAAATTGATGTCGCCAATGTGAACTAAGAGCATCTCGAGCCGCGCCCTCAACAGGCCCCCAGGGCGACTTTTCGGTGCCGGCGCCCAAAAAACGGCCCAGCCGCGCCCCCAGGGTCTAGTTTTTCGCCGGTTTGGACTGAAATAACAGTCGGCGAACCCGAGCCACACCCAAGCCCCTGGGGATCGCCTGGGGGAGCCGGCCGAAGCGAAACGGCCTGTAGGACCGCTCCATCGGCGAGAGAAGGCTCTTTTTCCCGCAGATCCCATTCTTTTCCTCTTCATTTCCCTCCACCCCCCATTCACCCGCCATTCTCCTCCCTCTCGCATCCATCAGGCCGTCATGCCGCCGAAGAAGTACGCCACCCCTCGCCGACACCACCCAGTCAAAGCAGAGGAAGCCAAGGGCACCGCCATCCAAGCCCCCGGGCATGACAAACGCCGACTGGAGGGCCAAGGTTCAGCGCCGGGAGGCTGTCACCACCTACCAACGGAACAGGCTCAACGCCAAGAAGGCTCGCGACAAGGCGGCTGCGACGGCAGCAGCGGCCACGATGGATCAGGCAGAACGCGCGGCAGAGCAAGCAGAGGCGTCCCGCGCGGGGATGATGAATCCGTCTAGCGGCCACAACCTGCACGTCCCCTGGAGCCAGCAGAGCGTCGGGTCGCCAGCATGCTTCTCATCATTGATGCAACCCTGGGGGTGCGCGCCGTTGCCTGGCTACGCCAACGGCGACGCGCACGGCGGGTTCAACCCGAACGTCACCTTTCTACATGGCCACCCAGCCCAACGCACACCCTCTCCAACGTTCACCGGTGTCGAGTACCCCCCTAAACCTACTCACCATCGGCTTAAGCGTCCTCCCCGACGCCACCTCTGCGCCGTTGCATGCTGCCCTTCTCGCAAGCATCGTCGTCGCACCTTGGCAACAGTGACGGCACCGAGGCCGACATGGACAACATCATCGCGTCCGGCTCGGCCACCGCCGCCGCCTCCCCCGGGTTCTACGCCCAAGAAGATGTAGTCGTCCTCGACGGCGGCATGGACGATGGGCTTGACTACGGCGAGGAGGAGCCAGAGGAGGAGGAGGAGCCGGCGCCTGCTCCGGCGACGAAAGGGAAAAAGAAGAGGAGGCGGGCGGCCAGGACCGGCGAGCCGCGTGTCAAGTGGGCGGCCGAGAAGATGAGTGCCTCGCCGAAGTGTGGAAGATTGTCTGCCTCGACCCGACCACCGTGATGAACCAGACCGCCGATACATACTGGGAGCGCATCAAGGCGGAGTTTGATGAGCGCAAGTTGGTCGACCCGTACTTCTCCGGGGTCCACATGGACCGCGGCTCCAAGGCCATGTCCAACCATTGGGCGCTCATCCAAACGGCGCGCAATAAATGACATGGGATCGTCGAGGAGGTCGCGGCTCACCCGGTGAGCGGCGCCAGCTACGAGAGTCAGGTATGCCGCCGCCGGTCTCGCGACATTTTTCGTCGTGTGCATCGCCGGCCTCACCTGTTCCTCAGCGCAGATGGTCCGGATGTTCGCCGTGTATCGCCAGGACAGTAGCTCCGACCAAGATTTCAAGTACCTCCACGCGTTCTCCTGGATCGAGAAGTGCGAGAAGTGGGCGGACGTGCGGGGCACCCTCGCCAAGGCCAAGGAGACGTACAAGCCGGACGCGCCCATGCCCGACGCGACAGAAGGGCGCCCAGACGGAAACAAAGGAGCCAAGGCGGCGAAGGCAGCGGCGCCGGCTACGGCGCTCTGCAAGAGTCCGTCGAACAGTGCATCGCCGATGCCACAACCCGCACCGCCCAGAGGGAAGAGAAAACCGCGACTCAATGGTCGTCGTTGATGGCGAACAACGCCGTCAAGCTCGACCTGCTCCGAACCAATGTCGCCGCGAAGAAGAGGAACACCGACCTGGCATTCCTGATGGGGGAGGGGGGCATGGCGGCGATGGACGAGCAGGTCAAGGCGTGGTTCATGGTGGAGCGCGGCCTCATCCTTTACCAGATCTCGTCGACGGCGGCGCCAAGTCCCACACCGACCACGCCAAGCCTGAGCGACGCCTCCACGACACCCAGCACAGAAGCCGCGCCGACGCCGACCAACGTCTCCACGACGCCCAGCACAGAAGCCGCACCGACGCCGACCAACCCGCGCACGCCGACCCCCGCCAGTCCGACGCCGAAGGACAGCGCCGTCGTTTGATGCATCGCCTATGCGTCCTTGTTTTTGAACGCCGAAAATTTGATCGCCGACCTGTGGCATGGTGATCGCCAGACTTTGTGGCGCTGATCGCCGCACTTGAGGCGTTTTTCTGGTAGCGGGAAATGTCGCGTTTGAATTTAAACGGCTTGGGGCCGGCCCCTGGGGCCGTGACTGGGACCTAGTTCGTCCCAGTGCCTAAAGAGCGCCGGACGATGGCCCGAAATAGCACCGGCCGCTGCGCTCGGGGGCCGAACAGCTGGAGTTGCTCTAACTTGAAGTACCGGAAACAGCAAACCCCGGTGCCACTGTTAACCTGTGCTATCGATGTGTGCTTCCCTAGAGATTCACAGCAGTGGTTAGGCACTATTATGATATCGGTTATTGAACAATGCATGACGCGTAGGATCAGTGCGAGCTGCCAAGCCCAAGTGTGGAAGCAAGAGACACTGACAGTATGCTAATGAATCAAGTCTCTGCCTTTTCTGGTCAGTTGGATCCTGGAGCACGAAACTGTGGACATGGCGTGTTGAGTGCACCACCAATCTTGGACAAGGATGACCGGAGACAACCAAAGATTTTAGGTCAGCACAGCATGACCGAAGCAGACAGCTGCCAGCAGATCCATCTATAGATAGATATGCCTACACGGTTGGGTCTCTATCCATCTACCTATTTATCCGAAGACGAAGAGCATACGCTTGTGCCACACGTTTTAGCCAGCGTGTTTGCTAGTCATCAGCTACTTCCTCCCATGTACAAAATTATACTAAATCAACGATTATGGATGGATCAGAGGAAGTACATGATTTTCTTTCTACTCCCTCCGTTCCTAAATATTTGTCTTTTTAAAGATTTCAAATGGACTATCACATACATATATATATAGATATATGTATTTTAAAGTGTAGATTCACTCATTTTGCTCCGTATGTAGTCACTTGTTGAAATCTTTAGAAAGACAAATATTTAGCAACGGAGGGAGTAGATTCTGACGATTTTGGGGACAGGACCAACGTGGAGAGCAGTAGCAACAAGCATCAACCCCGGCGAGGCCGAGCCAGGCTGCCGCTGGTAGCGTCGTCTTAGGCAGAGGCAAGGAAGCTGGACTGGTGCGGGTCAGCGCGGGGAGGAGGGGTGCATGGGTCGTTGCCGTAGAAACCGGAGGGAGGGATAGGCCGGGTCCCCTGGTGAGCGTGCAAGCGGAAGAATAAAGCCGAGGAAGAAGAAGAACAATGTCACTCATACAACGACCGTTGGATGCTGATCGAATGCTCTAGAAAATCGACTGTTTGCTTTTTTTTTTCAGGCATTAGATCTAAGAACATCTACAGCCGGACCTCTCAAATCCGCCTCATACGCCCGGGCGGGTTGCCCGGTCACTGTCCGGTCACGTTTTTTTGACCCAGACGGGCTCCTTAAACGTGCCTCAAACGCCCGGGCTGACCGGCACACCCCATATCCAGCCCAAATATGGGGCGGATAGGGGAGGGGGCCCGGGCACCCCCGCCACGTAGGTCTGGCGGCAGGGTCCCACGCGAAAATGCCCAGAAACCCGGCGGTCCAACCAACGGACGTCGCGTCCGTCGCGGTGGTGTGAACCCCGCGTGGCGCCGCTCCGGCTCGCCGCCCAAGACCAAATCCGGCTATTTAAGCCGACCGGCGTCCCACCCATCCACCTCCTCCCTCTCTCGCTCCGGTGCTCTGCCGATGGTCCGTTGCTTCGCCCATGCTCCGGCACTCCGCCATGGTCCGGGGCAAGATCACCTACTACGGCATGCTGACGCCGGAGCACCGCTACGAGATCCAGCACGAGATCCGGGCGAGGCAAGCCGCGCGCCGCCCGCATCGCTGCCGGGCTGCCTCCGAACTCGCCGGAACCGGAGGAGGAGGAGCAGCTGGGGGAAGAGGAGGAGGAGGATATGACCCTGATGGAGGTGGAGGAGGCGGCGGAGGCGGAGCAGGAGCTGCCGGGCTTCAACATGGAGCAGGCGGAGGCGGAGTTCGCCTTCGCCCAGTCAGAGGAGATGGCGGAGCAGCAGGCCATCCTGGAGTCCATCCAGGATGAGGCCTATGTGAAGGCCAACCGGGCGTTCCTCCGGCTGGAGTAGGCGGAGTCCGACACGCTCTTCACCGAACTCGACACAGAGATAGAGGCCGAGGAGTGCTGAGCGGAGCAGCCGGAGGCGCTGGAGCTGCAGCTGCCACCCATGCTGCTGGAGCCGGGCACGAAGATCGTCGACATCTCCGACGATGAGTAGCTAGGTGATCGACGTAATACGTAGGTTATTTCATTTGCATGTCTTTGTATGGATTTAAAAATCTAGTATGAGATGTCCGGATGCAACAAATGAAAATTGAGTCGTGCCCGGTCACTGCCCGTGGACACGCCCGGGCGCGTCCGCGGGCGTTTGAAGGGTCATATTTGTCATATGTAACTGTAGATGTTCTAATGTTTTTTCAGACATGTGGTTTTTCAGCCATCTGTTAAATAGGTGCCCCCTTTAAGGAATGAATGATGAAGCCGAGCAGTAAATAATCGTTTGCCAACCATGTTTAGTGTACGATGGACGTGACGTTTCACGTTGTGAAGGGTGTAAGCAGGCTCTGTGAGGCTGCACGTCAATCCGCAAACTCTGCCCGCTCGACGTAACTAGAAAGGGCTCGACGTAACTAGAAAAGCTAGCTACGCACGCTGTTGGATTTCGACCCAGAAAAGAGGGAAAGTTGTTGACGCTGTCTTTTGAATACTTTCATTATACCTTCCTCTCTTGGGAACAATTCAGGAGCACACATGTTGCGAATGGTCGAACGGACTCGCCGAAGACGAAACATGTCGCGGAAGAAAATAACAAACCAGTTCCGTCTCTAACCCGCCGCTGGCTGATGTGATAACAGGGTGGATCACACAGACACCGACGACGACGCATCATAATTTGTCCCGAACTAACCTACTACGCCCCGACATGACGCCCTGCTCCACAGATTTTCAAGGCGGTACGAGGAACACCCTTGCTCTGCTCGAGCCGCACGACACGTCGGCAAGTAAAAAAAAGGAGCTGCCGTTCTACATCCGCGATTAGGGCATCTCCAACACGAACGGATGAACCTTTCCTATATGTTTGGATGGACTATCCGAACATTTTTAGACTTTCAGTGCGACCGTCATTTTATGCCGCACCGATCCGGACGTTGAAATCCCTAAGTTTGGTTCCAAATAGAGAGGTGGTCTAGGAAAGTTTGGACATTCGTCACTTGGACTCCGACGTCCTAGACCCACTGAAAACCAAGCCGCCACCCATATTTTTCAGACAAATGGAGGCTCACCGTCCTCTTGCCTACCCGCATTCATGCATGGCTGGCGGGCGCAGCACCTAAGGAGCGTACCCGGCTATAAAAACCGGCTGGTGCCCCCCCCCCCCCCCCCCCCCCCCTAAACCCTAGCTCGTTTGCATTGTAAAAATCTATAAACTAGCATGTATCAATGTTTTATGGATTGGTGTTCGCCTTGTTTATGAGGAATAGAATTCTATGGCCGGTGCCCGATCGAATATCCGCAGACACGTCTAGATGTACACGCAAAATATTTGAGGGCATTCATGATCCATGTTGAAGATGCCTGGAAATTTAGGAGCGTGTGTTCGATATTCCGCGTTAGAGATGCCCTTAGAAATTGTTGTATGGCCAGGCTAATTTCTCAGCCAGATCTTTCAGTAACTCGTTTCCACCGAGGAGGCCATGCATTCTTCTAATTTTTCTCCGTACCTATCCACTCCACGGCGCATGAAGAACACGATAAAGAGTATCACACAGCACATGAAAAACACCAATGCCGTCTCAAACCTACCGCCAGCTGATACGATAACCTGATGGATAGCACGGGACGACGACGGCACAACTCATCCCGATTTCACCCACCAGCACAATTCCCTGCTCCACAGACTGCATTTTCTTTCGGGGCGGTAGGAGGAACACCCTTGCTCCACAGGAGCCACGCGCGCTACACGACGGCACGTCAAGGCACTGTCGTTCTTGAAATTGATGGGCTAATTTCCGAGCCGGATGAACCAGTCACCCGCTTCCTCTGAGGCCAAGCCTTACATTTAATTTTTCCTCCACGTACTGGTACGGCACATGAAGAACACGATAAATAGTATACTACGTACGTACTCAAGGTCGTGGTCAGACGTTGGTGGGTGCAAGCAACTGAAGCTTGCACGCAAGTAACCAACTGGCTACAAAGAGCGCCCGCCCGCACGCAGATGAAGACCAGCCAGCGGCATGGTCGGACGTACCGTTGCAAAGGTGTGGATTGTTCACAATGACGTGCCACTACTGTAGTCCAAAGGCATCACAAAACCGAAGTGCATGCTGGCAAGGATATAAATACACACCCAAGATGATCCAAACAAGCCAAACACGAGCTGTGTAGCTACCAGCAAGTAGTATTACTAGCAACCAAACTCGTTGCCATATAGCGCCACCGCGCATCAAAAGGTTGTTAAGACGCCCATTACCGCGCGCGCACCACTGCCGATCGATCGACGACAGACCCACGCACGCCATGTCGTCGCCGGAGCCCGGAAGCATCGCGACCCGGTGGCGCGAGCTGCAGGGCGCGAGGTCGTGGGAGGGGCTGCTGGACCCGCTGGACCGGGACCTGCGCGCCTCCACCATCGCCTACGGCGAGCTGGCGGAGGCCACCTACGACGGGTTCAACTCGCAGCGCCGCTCGCCCCACGCCGGGGCGTGCATCTACGGCCACGCCGACCTGCTCGCCGCCGCGGGGGTGGCTCACGCGGGACACTACGCCGTCACCAAGTTCATCTACGCGACAAGCGGGTTCTTCCTGGCGCCGACGACGGGGACGTCAGTGCCCGACGCCTTCTTCGTGTTGCCGCTACCGTCGCTGCTGGAGGAGCCGTGGTGCCGGGAGTCCAACTGGATGGGGTACGTGGCCGTGGCCACCGACGAGGGCGTGGCGGCGCTTGGCCGGCGCGACATCGTCGTTGCGTGGCGCGGTACCGTGGAGAGCCTCGAGTGGGTCAATGACCTGGACTTCACGCCGGCGTCCGCCGAGCCCGTGCTCGGCCCCGCGGCGGGTGATTTCGACTCCGCCGTGGTGCATCATGGGTTCCTGTCGGTGTACACGTCTAGCGACGAGGACTCCAAGTTCAACCAGCAGAGTGCCAGAGATCAGGTGAGCGTTACTTGCTTTTCTTTCTACTAGGCTTGATTGCCGGAAGAGACGATCGACCACGAGTCAAGCAAGCATGCATGTGCATGCATCTATGGAAATTAAATTGGTTGTACCATTTTTGCGAATAAGAAATTCGTTGTACTTAATTTCAGAAGAAAAATAAATCTATTTGTATTCTAGACATTATCAAATAAACACAGAATCAATTTCTGCAAGTGGTTTTGTCTTCTAGAACTTTCAGAAAAAGGTGAAGAAAAGCCAACCTTTTATATTTTTTTTAAGTACAAAGTTGTACCAAGGCTGCCATAATTAATTTGGATCGGAGGGAGTAGTAAAAACCCATTTTATGCAAGAATGCTATGGAATGATAACCCACAAAAAATGTGTATAAAATCAAATTATTTATGTATAAAGGTTGTTTGAGCATAGAGCACCTGCATCGCTTATACTCTTAATTTAGGTGCTGAAACATCTCTAACCGATCCCTAAAAAATGTTAGTATTTTTTTCTTTTTGCTAGGAACCACATTTTTCTAGAGGAGCAAATATAAGGAGTTAAAGGATAGGAGCCCATATATATAGGGGCCTAAGCTATAATGGATCGGTTAGAGATGCTCCAAGGCTGAACGATAAGTTTTATCTCTCCATTCACATAATAAGTAATTTCTTTCACCATATTTATTAGCAGTTAGCACCAGTTATCTAATGATAGGCTTGAAATTTTACATAAACTAGCTAATTAAAATTCAGATATTTCTAAGAGTAAAGAAATTGATCTAATTAAAGCAACTGGTAGTTTGTTTAGTTTGGCGGTATGGGCTAATTAAGTACGAATTATTAAGCTTGCCATACTGTTGCCAAGTATCTTGATCTTTCTATATCCCATTGGCAGTGGCGCTCCACAATTTTTCTCACCTCTAGCGTGTACTCAACACATAGGAATACAGATGCATTACACATAGTAACACATTTGTAAGGTGTTTATCATTTCCTTTTTTTCTTAGGAACTGAAGTGTTTTAATATTGATGAGGGTCTTACGTATCGGTAGGCAGCTGCATTTAACACTTGAAAGTTGAAAGGTAGGTTTGCTATAGAAGAGATGGATTTTTTGTTGAAATGCCAGCACAATTACAAGTGATTGACAGTGTAGTATGATGCGAAGCTCGATCTGAGACGGCCCCACCAACGACAAGCTCCGGCAACGTGTCGTATGTAGATTTCTTGAAGAATTGGATCTCCAAACGTTCAAAGTTTGTTGTACCGAGCGACACACACATGAAAGCAGCGTGTGCTGTTGCTTTAATTCTGCAATTTAATTCAGCTATCTAGAGCTCGATTAAATACTTGAATACTTGTTGATCAAGCGTGCACGCATGGATGCCACATGCAGGTCATGGAGGAGGTGCGGAGGCTGATGGAGGCGCACAAGGAGGAGGTGACCAGCATTACCGTCACGGGCCACAGCCTCGGCGCGTCACTGGCGACCCTCAACGCAGTTGACATGGTCTCCCACGGCGTGAACGTGCCGCCCTCCTCGGCACAGCAGCAGCCGCCGTGCCCGGTGACGGCGATCATCTTCGCGAGCCCGCACGTAGGCGACGACAGCTTCAAGTCGGCCTTCGCTTCGTTCCCAGACCTCCGTGCGCTTCATATGAGAAACGCCGGCGACGTGGTGCCCCTATACCCGCCGATCGGGTACGTGGATGCGGCGACGGCGGTGCTGCCCGTGGACACTGGCCGGTCGCCGTACCTGAAGCAGCCGGGCACTGTGCAAACGCGCCACAACCTCGAGTGCTACCTGCACGGCGTCGCCGGGTTTCAGGGTGCCGGCGGAGGGTTCAAGCTTGAGGTGGACCGCGACGTGGCCCTGGTGAACAAGGGTGCTGACGCGCTCAAGGATAAGTACCCAGTGCCGCCCAACTGGCATGTCATCAACAACAAGTCCATGGTGAGGGACTCCGATGGTCACTGGAAGCTCAGAGACTTCGAGGAGACCTGATTGAGATGCGTGTATGTGCTGCCACATGCCAATGCCACGTACAACTAATGCCGAAATGCTTAGTTTTACGTCAAATAAAAACGGCTTTAAAATTTATTTATACAAGATATACTAAGCTGACATACAGTAATAATATATTTTAGTTAAACGATGTAATAATAATAATAATAATAATAATAATAATAATAATAATAACAACAACAACAACAACAACAACAACAACAACAACAACAACAACAACAACAACAACAACAACAACATCTGTAGTTGTATGTCCTTCCATATCAAGAGAATCAGATTTATGAGAAAGCTTGTGATCACTTGTGAGCATAACATGTTCCAAGTTTAGTTTGGTACCAATACCACTAATACCTTAATTTTACTGAAATATTTGCTGTAACTGAATGACGTGTTATACCTAGGTAGTACGCCCAAATGTACATATGCCCCAGCCAAAGGCCCAAGCCAATCAGAGATACAGTCCAGAAAATGATGGGCCAAGGGGCACATGGGAATGACAAACATCATATGAATTGCGGTGGTGGTAAACATGGACAAAACAAACTGGTAATACGCATAATGGTCCACAAAGAGTTCTGAATTACAAGGAGATGGAGATGGATGATGATGACAATGGATGATGGAGGTGGTTGTTGCATCTCCCATCACGGGCATGGGTCACATCTCGCCCTGCGTCTCTAGCGACAACGCCCCATCTTGCAAATGAGATCACCAAGAGTAAAAGCGCTATCAAGATTCAACACTACTGGACTTACACCCTACGTCGAGTGCTAGAAATACTCGGCAAAGGGCCAAATAACCTCGGCAAAGAGTACCCGACGTACACCTATCAGGCAAACATAACTTTGTCGAGCACCAAATGTCGGGCACTCGACCAACAGTTTGTCGAGAGCCAAACAACGAGTCTCGGCAAAATAAAGTGAGTTCACAGCTGCTGGCCCGTCAGGTCTTTGCCAAGAACCAACACTCAGAAAACTCTTGCACATTGTCAAGTGCCAGAAACCCTCGGTTTACTAAAACGAGCAGCTCCAGCAACACTCCTTCTGCCGAGCGCAGTTGTCAGAAAATGTAATTTCCAGTGTTTTGCCCAGTGTAGCTCTCGGCAAATATGCACCGTCAGCAGAGTTTTTGCCTCTTTTTCATGTGACCCTGCAGCAAAAATAGAAATAAAAAGAATGTCCACTTAGGCAACTTTGTATATTATATAAGGATCGCACACATAGCACCAAACTCACGAAGAAGGCATTATATATGGTTCACACAAGCTTTGTATGAAGTCACAAAAGTAATTATTTAGCACAAGTGCCATCTCAATAAACAACAAAGTGGTCAATGCATGTCTATATACGACCACATAGTAAAAGCAACACCACGATTAGGATGAACTGAAAAAGGATTATCAAGTTCTTCAATCCACTCAGCCCAATAAGCTGGCGTGCACCATTGCCTAATTCAGTATTTCTCTTCTGATCAAGTGCATACTGATTGTAATGATTCTCTTCCTCCTCTCTATTATTGAATGGATCGTAGGAGCTGCCTTTGTAACGAAGCACTTATTCATTACATGCGGACCACGAACCATAGACTCTTGGACACCTACCTCTGTACACCTCATACCACTTCATCATAGACTAGCTCGGAGATGGTGTAGTTTTACAAGCGGCCTCAGATGAGGCTTATTCGAAACGAGCCCAAACTTTTACCACATCCTATAGGGGCCGTGTGATGACACCATGCTAGCTCCCGATGATTTTCAGCATCGTACGATTTTTTCGAGGATTTAAGCAGTTGGATCAGGCATGTACTCGAGGTAATTTCACCCCCAGTGGTGGGGCCTGCCCCTCCCTCGTGTACACAAGGCCTACGCATGTCGCAAAGACATCACATAGGATTTTCCATTTTGCTTTTGGGCATGATTTCATGTGCCACATTGCAGATATGTAATTTTCTAGCGCTATAACCCTACCAGTGCAATAGATGTCAAATATTGCATGTGGGTCCAAAAATTACGGGGGCTTGAGACGTGTCATGCAATGGCCTCCTTTGAGGGCACGTGAAGTTTCGAGGCTAACAGATCAACAACACCCGCACTTCCTTCAAAAACCGGACACGTTCCCTCTCGATACCCAGAGACTAACTCGAAGACATACCCAAAAGTTTACAAGCAGCCTCTGATGAGGCATATTCAACACACACCCAACCTTTTACCACGCCCTACAGGGGCCATGTGACCCGCACTTCTTTCACAAACCATTGATTTAAAAAGTCCATGGATCATTGATCTCACACAGACGAAAATAATTAATTGAATTAATAAAAAGAGCCGTCATCCATCATTAGGAAGATGGACTGTCACTATGATTCTTCTCTGTCCGGAACATGTGAATATTCATAGTAATATTCTATCTTATTTATGAGAGTGTAATGAAGACCGGAGCTTACTACATCTAGACTATCAGACTATTTAAACCGGTCTTGACGCTCGTCCTTTAGCGAGGTGGGACTAAACTCAGCTCCCACTTAGATGAAAAAGTCCAAATTAATAAGGCAAGGAAACAACGTTGTGCGGAGAGTTAAGTGAATCTCCTGGCAAAAAGATCGTTTGCCAAGTGTTTTTTTCGCATTGTATCGGCAAATACCTGTGTTTGCCTTGCCGCAGCTATTGTCGAGTCTCCCTTAGAGCATACTTCGCTTTGCCGAATGCCCGTGATTTGGTTCTCGGCGAAGAGCCCAGTAGTGCAGCTTGATCATGTTCTGTCCAAGCGACGGCCATTTGTTTGCTATCCTCCTCTTCTCCTTGGGACTGAAGTTCGCAAGATACCCTATGGTGTGAGATTTCGTGCTCTGTATCATCTCGTCAATACTCATTGGAAGTTCTCCTTCCCGGAGTTTCTTCCTCATGGACCACCATTGCCACCAGAAAGTGAGTACCGTCACTCTTATCTCATCAAGAGACCAAATCTGTTCTAGCATTTGATGTGATGATCCAATATTTTCCAACTTCTATCGACTCTCCTCAAGGTCAAGACCTCTCCAGATCACCTTCACAGCTTTGCACTTGACAAATAAGTGGCCATCATCTTCGTCAGCCCTACCACAAAATACTCACATTATCCAACTTCATACCTCTTCTGATCAGATTTGTCCGAAGAGACAGTGACTCGTGTTGTACCCTCCAAACGAACATCTTAACTTCGCTAGGCCATGCACTTTGATGCCATTGCATGGCCTACAATACATCCAACACTTGAATTCTGCGTACCTATCTGATTATTTTACAACCACACTAACAACATATATGTTTATATCACAAATTGTTTGATTTTACATACCTAGCTAGTGACAGCCACACCAACAAATATATATGTTTATTACATACATAAATAGAGCACATTATGCAAGCATCGGTGGAAATATAAGTAAAATGTCCCACTACATACAATTACATTACATATACTACAATCTTATGACACAGTAGCACCAGCAGCGCCGCCACTGCCACCGACTTCATCGTCGTCTCGGCGGGGAGGGACAACATGGCAGCTTTTGCCTTCCTTCTCCATCAGCTCCATAAGAGTAGCGTACAGCCGCGTTTTCTCTATCACTAAACCATCCACCCACCTTCTGATCTTGGTCAATTCACTCCCCACACGCCAGCACTCCTTCTGAGAGTCTTTGATCTTGTTATTGAGTAGTTTTATCTACACCAAAACCCAAATGACACTTGAAATAAATCATTATCAATTGAATACATAAAGAAGTATAATATGCGTAAAATAATATTGACCAATACCATAAGTTTAAGTACGATGGTGATCACCACTAATAAAAATGTTTGTAAACAATCCTATTTACTGCTTGTTTAATAACACATAGTATTTGTCATGGAAATGACACCCTAGCTAGAGGGGAAATCCGCCGTTTTCTATTCTACATATTCTTAATGCATGTATTGGTTGACTATAAGATTAGGGAACTATATCCATATAATCACATTTTCCCTGTTGGGTTTGGGTACCGAAGTGATTTCAGCAGTATAAATGAATGATGAATTACTCTACATAGGATCATTAGTCGGAATTACATAACCAGCTCAAAATGACAACAAGTGCAGTCTAAAATAACTTTGTTACCCGGCGTAACATCGGGTTGCGTTTGTCTGGATTTTTCTTGTCGCGGCAGAAGCGCTTGAGTGTGAGTGGCAGCGAGCTCATCTCCTTCTCGGCCTGCTCTCGGACGTGGTGCAAGTACTACCGGGTCTCCTTGTCCTCTTGCTCCGCAGGGCTCAACACCCTCGCCGGTTGCTGCGGCCACTGCCTGTGTGTCGGTGGAGGCGGTAGAACAACCGGTGTGGCCACTGCCTTCCAAATTAATAAGGCAAGGAAACAACGCTTTGCGGAGAGCTAAGTCAATGTCCCGGCAAAGCAGTGCCACCGTCACCGAGCCGTTAACCATTTCCGGACTTGCCACTTGGCTCCATTCTGCTGTGTGGTCACAGCTTGGCTTTTGGCAAACAGATCGTTTGCCAAGTGTTTTTTTTTCGCATTGTATCGGCAAATACCTGTGTTTGTCATGCCGCAGCTATTGCCGAGTCTCCCTTTGAGGGTACTTCGCTTTGCCGAGTGCCCGTGATTTGGTTCTCGGCGAAGAGCTCAGTAGTGCAGCTTGGTAATGTTCTGTCCAAGCGGCGGCCATTTGTTTGCTATCCTCCTCTTCTCCTTGGGACTGAAGTTCGCAAGATACCCTATGGTGTGAGATTTCGTGCTCTGTATCAGCTCGTCAACACTCATTGGAAGTTCTACTTCCCGGAGTTTCTTCCTCATGGACCACCATTGCCACCAGAAGGTGAGTATCGTCACTCTTCTCTCATCAAGAGACCAAATCTGGTCTCGCATTTGATGTGACGATCCAGTATTTTCCAACTTCTATCGACTCTCCTCAAGGTCAAGACCTCTCCAGATCACCTTCACAGTTTTCCACTTGACAAATAAGTGGCCATCATCTTCGTCAGCCCTACCACAAAATAGGCATTTCACATCATCCAACTTCATACCTCTTCTGATCAGATTTGTCCAAAGAGAGACAGTGACTCGTGTTGTACCCTCCAAACGAACATCTTAACTTCGCTAGGCCATGCACTTTGATGCCATTGCATGGCCTACAATACATCAACACTTGAATTCTGCGTACCTACCTGATTATTTTACAACCACACTAACAACATATATGTTTATATCACAAATTGTTTGATTTTACATACCTAGCTAGTGACAGCCACACCAACAAATATATATGTTTATTACATACATAAATAGAGCACATTATGCAAGCATCGGTGGAAATATAAGTAAAATGTCCCACTACATACAATTACATTACATATACTACAATCTTATGACACAGCAGCACCAGCAGCGCCGCCACTGCCACCGACTTCATCGTCGTCTCGGCGGGGAGGGACAACATGGCAGCTTTTGCCTTCCTTCTCCATCAGCTCCATAAGAGTAGCGTACAGCCGCGTTTTCTCTATCACTAAACCATCCACCCACCTTCTGATCTTGGTCAATTCACTCCCCACACGCCAGCACTCCTTCTGAGAGTCTTTGATCTTGTTATTGAGTAGTTTTATCTACACCAAAACCCAAATGACACTTGAAATAAATCATTATCAATTGAATACATAAAGAAGTATAATATGCGTAAAATAATATTGACCAATACCATAAGTTTAAGTACGATGGTGATCACCACTAATAAAAATGTTTGTAAACAATCCTATTTACTGCTTGTTTAATAACACATAGTATTTGTCATGGAAATGACACCCTAGCTAGAGGGGAAATCCACCGTTTTCTATTCTACATATTCTTAATGCATGTATTGGTTGACTATAAGATTAGGGAACTATATCCATATAATCACATTTTCCCTGTTGGGTTTGGGTACCGAAGTGATTTCAGCAGTATAAATGAATGATGAATTACTCTACATAGGATCATTAGTCGGAATTACATAACCAGCTCAAAATGACAACAAGTGCAGTCTAAAATAACTTTGTTACCCGGCGTAACATCGGGTTGCGTTTGTCTGGATTTTTCTTGTCGCGGCAGAAGCGCTTGAGTGTGAGTGGCAGCGAGCTCATCTCCTTCTCGGCCTGCTCTCGGACGTGGTGCAAGTACTGCCGGGTCTCCTCGTCCTCTTGCTCCGCAGGGCTCAACACCCTCGCCGGTTGCTGCGGCCACTGCCTGTGTGTCGGTGGAGGCGGTGGCACAACCGGTGCAGCTGCACGAATCGATGTGTGCAGGAAATTTAGAGTAGTTTCACTAAACACATGTGTGCACAGATTGGTTAATTTTGCTGACGACTAACAGAGGTGGTAGAGATTAGGATAGAAAATGTACCGCGCAGCGTGCCCATCTCTGGCGCGCTGGACGGACCGGTGGCGTCCACCATGCCAGAGCTCACGGCTACCTCTGCGTCTGTGGCTGCTCCGCTCTCGGCGATGATGACCTCTTCCACCGGGCCAACTATGCTCCTCATCGTCCCAATCAAGGACTCAACAATCCTAGCCACATCCTCTTGCGCGCAGTCACGCAGGCTGAAACAAAGAGAAAATGTGATAAATTACTCCTATATACTCCCTCCGTCCCATAATGTAAGAACGTTTTTGACATTAAACTAGTGCAAAAAATGCTTTTATATTATGGGACGGAGGAAGTATATGTTAATCTGGGGATGCCATTAATTGCCTGTGGAATCATGCTGTGGATGTTGCTGTCGAACGAGTGCAGTACACGCACAAAAGTGTTCCAAGACACATTTACCTCTCGTATATTAGTTCGCTGCCGGAGTTTAATCCTTGTGTGCCGGTGCTTTCTATGACTGTGTGCGTGTATATTCCGTCGGACCCGCGGTGTAGGGACAAGGTCGTCACCACTCCTATCGCTGCCGAAAAATATATCAAAGGTACAAACTAAACTTCTCAAGAATCATGCATGGCGATTGATTGAAACTATATAACGTAGGTAGGCTTTCCATGCATGCTTACCGTTGTGGCTCCTGACCAGTTGGACGACATGACAGTCTTGGCATGATGGTTGTTGCTCTGGCGCTGGTGCCATCGGCACGACTGAAGGCACCACGGGCGGTTCGGGCATGCCGGTGGCGCCATTGCCGCCAGGCAGGTGTTCTTCGTTTTCCAGGAAAAGCCCATGGAGACCCAGATCGCCGTATAGGTCTGTGAAGCCGTAGGCCACGGGCGGATGATCCACCATCATCTGCTGGTACTGGAGTGGAATCTTTACCGCCGGCTCGCCGATCGTGTGCTCGCTATGTCCGTCATCTTGCGGCATTGCTGCCGTCGTTTCGCCAAGCCTTTGTTCCAATACCTGCAACAGCTCGTTGATCATGTGAGAGTGAGGATGGCGTGGCATTGTGGCAGGCGTGTCGCTCAGCATCTGCTGGTGAGGGAGTGCCATCGCCGACGGTGACTCGCCCTGACCCTGGCCTTCAAAAAGTGGCGGCGTTATTGCCGGCGATTCGCCAAGCTTTTGTTGCACTACCGGCATCAACTCGTTCACCATGTGATCGCCAGGGTGGAGCGGCATCGTCGCCAGCGATACGCCAGGCATCTGTTGATCATAGAGTGGCATCGGCGCCTCCGGTTGAGGGTGCTGCACGCTGATCATGGGAGGCGCCTGCTGGAGTTCGAGTTGCATCGCCGACGCCGAAGGCGAGTCGGCCATCATCTGCTCATCACAGATGATAGGCTGCGCGTCCGCCTGGACGTCGACGTGAGCCGCCGGCGGCTGTTGCTCAGCGACCGGGACGGTGGGGTCATGCTTGAGAAAGCGGGAGACCTCGTCGTCGGTGTTGGGCTCGCCGGCCATGGAGGCTCGATCGATGGAGTGGCGAACGGAGACGTACGTAAGTGAAGTCGCCGGCGGGATGGTGGCGGTGTCGTGGACTTATTGGGTCTGTGCGGTGTGCAGTTACAGCGCGCAGAGGAGGTATATATGCGGCGCCACGGGACGCGACGGTTGGAGTGGACGTGGCGGTTCGCGCACGCCCACGTTTTGCATCACGTGCCGACGGTTGGAGGAGACGGCGGGAAGGCGCCGGCGGTTTGAGGGGCGGTCAGTTCGTAGCCGTCCGATGCATATCGGGTAAAATGGATTGGGACGCGTATGCTTATGCATTTGCATTTGCAGAGTAGCAAAAGCACGCGCGCACGTGGTGATTATCTGAAGCAACATTGCATTGATGATTGGGTGTGGCTAGATCTCACATCTCAGTCGACTGAGACTTAACCAAGTCTAAATCAAATGACGTAACATACATGTAAGAAAGAAAAGGAAAAATAAAAATAATTTTTTTCACGGATCTCCATATAAGATCCCGCGGATATAGCATTGACTGAGATTTAGCAACCCCGTTGATGGTTTTCCAAGTAAAAAGGGGGCAGCCCCAGTGCATGTAGCTCCTGCTTACGCAGGTCTGGGGAAGGGTCCGACCACTTTTGGGTCTATTGAACGCAGCCTGTGTATGAGCGTCTGTGTTTGTATTGTGTTAAAAAAATTAAAGAAGCTGAGGGTCAAACCCCATACGACCGAAGTCGGATACATAGTGCTCAACAGGAGAGCTAGTTGCAAGAACCCACCACATTGATGAACGGTTCTGTAATTTTTGGCTGAAAACACCCTGCCTAAAGTAAAGTCTTTGCAGATAGATCTAATTGATGGATTAGGGTCATTTGAGTGTGTTTATGATAGGTGGGATCCATCTGTCAGTGCTGAGTTGGCAGTTTTTATGCGTATTACACTGAGGTGGACATGGGACTCATGTGTAAGGTGAATTTTCTTCCTCTATTCCCCCTCCCCCTCTATCTATCCCAACCCCCTCATTCTCGAGTGCGAGCACGTCGTCAACTATCGGCGAGTGCCCTTTGGTAGTCGCGCTCCTCCTTCTCCTGCCGCCTTCCCCATCAATGGGGCGCCCCTCCACCTAGCTCATTTGCCCTCCCGTGGTAGCACCCCTCTCCGTAGTGATCACGTCACCGTCCGTCACTATGGCGGCCGTACACCCATTGCTCAGGGCGGTAGCAGATAGGCGTCGGCGGCGGTGAAGAGCCTTGGCGAGGAGAAGGGAAACGAAGACATCACCTTTGCGCCGCGGGCGTCGTGTAGGAAGGCGCAGAGCGCGTAGCAGATCTGTCATCGGTAATGGCCTAGATGCGGTCGAAGTTGCAGAGGATGGGGACGCTCCCGGCGCCCTCAGAGGAGTTCGCTTGCGCCTGCAACTCAGCGGCGGGCGCCCCCATGGTGGTGCACGGTGACGGGTCACCGACCTATGTGTGCACACGCTCACGTTGAAGAACTGCATCTGGCAAGCCGTGCCACGCGCCATCGACTAGCAGCGCGTGCTACCGCGCGCCCTGCAATTCTTGCCGTAACCATAACCATAACCATGAACACTATGCACCTTAGTTTTTAAGGCCTCGCAATCAATTGTGGTCTCCAATTTAGAATTGGGTCATCCAATTTTGACCGGATAAAGAATTTTCCAAGCAGCTCTCTCATTCATTTTTTAATACACTATGCTCCCTAATTTTCGAGCTCTCCCATTCAATTGAGGTATACAATTTTAATGCCTTGATTTTGACTCAGTCAATCCTTGGTTCTGGCAATGAATCTCTAACTTCATTAAGCTCCCTAATTTTAGAGCCCCCTCATACAAACGAGGTCTTCAATTTGGTGGATACACGATTGATTGGTCATTGACCTAGGGTTTGTGGTGGGATCTCTTGGTGAATGGGTACCTTGGTAAGTGCTTGGGTTGGTGTGGGCCTTCATTGACAAAAGGAAGTGCCACCTATGGCTTGTTTAGTACCAGCATAGCACACGTGGCCAACAACATAGCTAGCTTTCTCTTGTATTTGTATCAATTAAAATGCCCTCCAATCACACGTCAAAAAGACCCACCCAAACACCACAATAAAAAAAGAAAAATGATACACTCACGGACGATTCGCTACGGATTGATCATACCGAACACTCTCCCACCAATCACCTCTCTGATTTCACCGTTGGGCCACTCTTCCCCTAATCTCCAACCATAAACCATCTGTAACCATGATTCCATAAAGTTTGTCGATAGGTGTAGCATCTCTAATGAAAATAATACACTCCATCATTTCCCCCACACGCCAAACCAACTACCATGTAAATAATTTTCACAACTTCAAAAAATTTACCACGTAAAAATAAAACCGTCCAACCCCAAGAACATAAGCGGCGCAATGAAGTGCGCACTGCCCTTCTAGTAATACATTATGCTCCCTAAATTTTGAAGGTCTTACAATCAATTGAGGTCTTCAATGTAAAATTGGGCCACTCAGTTTTGACAAGGTCCATAATTTCTTAAGAATAGGGATGGCAACGGGGCCCCATACCCGTCAGACTCGTGGGGATTTCATCTATTAGGGGGTGGGGATGGGCGAAAAACATCCCCATGGGGATATCTAACAAACTATTTTATTCCCCATAGAGTACAACGGGGATGGGGATGATATCCTATTCCCCAAACCCAATACCCATCGGGGACCCGGTTAGTAACTATGATACTGTGGTCAACCTTAAAATATTCATAAAAAAACTTGCGAAAACAAGAAAAAGCTCTGAAATAAACCTTAGACCTATCTCAAATCCTCACCTCAGCTGCCACCATGACCAATAAGTCAATACGAGCTTGATAGGCATTAGCAGAACAAGGACAACACCATGTATGTATGTTGATTATAGGGTGCCATATTATGTATATGAGTATTTGTTTATAGGGATGGAGACCCTAATGGGGCCCCGTTCCCCAGTGGGGCATGTGTATGGGGAAATTTTATCCCCAGTCATGTAAACGGGGATGGCGATGGGATGACTGGGAATAGATGGGGATGGGGATGTTGTAAGTATCCCCACAGGGGATTGTCCCCATTGCCATCCCTACTTAAGAAGCTCTCTCATTCTATTCTTATTCACTATGCTTCCTAATTTTGGATCTCTCCCAAGAACCCATTTGGTTCACCCAATCGCCACCTAGAAAAAGAAGCGCAGACATGTGATACATGCAGCCACTGATATAGAAATTTTTCGCATATAAGTATGGGTTGATTAACAGATTACCCAAAATGACACTGCAAAAGGCCCACTAAAACACCACATTATAAATAAAAATAAAACAGTCTCCATCATCTCGCAAACTCGCCAAACCAAATACTCCCTCGGTTTCAAATTATAAGGTGCATTAGTTTTTGAAAAGACAAATGTACATATTGATCAAGTTTAGAGCCAAAATATAGCATCCATAGTACTAAATAAATAAAATATGAAATTTCATTTCATGATAATCTAATGAACCAATTTGATATTATGGGTAATGATATATTTCTCTATAAATTGGGTCAAATTCAAGAGGTTTTATTCTTCAAAAAACTAATGCACCTAATATTTAAAATAGGGGGAGTAAATTATTTTGTAAAAACCCAATAACACCAACGGCACAACAAAGCGCACCCAACCTTTCTAGTATGTATCAAGCCCAATATCGCCGAAATACTATGAAAACTACAATAAGAAAAGTGGACATATCAAATACGTCCCTAGCCTCGTTCAAGTATTAGAATTTGCGTTGGTCAATAATAAGAAAATTGGACATGTTTGAATCTTATAAGATAGGATCACCTAGCATCTGAATCAACAACCTCCTGAGTGGTTCTACAAACCATCCGTTGTGCTCCGGTACACCATGTGCTACTATCGATTCACAAACAAGCGCAATACGCATGCGATTACTGAATAGTTGATTCAACTGTTGGAATTTGCTAGTGGGCTTTTGGCACAAAGCCCAACTAAATTTCTGAAATTCTCTTGGCCCATTTATGCACACATGTGAGTGGAGTGAGTGAGGCTAAAGTTTAGTCCCACCTCATAAGTTGAGAGAGAGTTGAACCTCTTTATAAGGTGAGCTCTCCTACCACTTGTATGAGCATGAGAAGAGGAGACCTACACGCGCGCTCCTCCTTGCCTCGTCACGACGCGCCGCGCCGCGCCGCGGGTTGCGGGATTGAGCCGAGCCGAGGACAGAGCTATGCACGTTGTCTATATTTTCGCTGCTCGGGAAAATTAATGAGTCATTAATTAATAATTAACGGACGCGTTAATTACTAAACAATTTCCGGTTCTTTTGGATCGTGACGACTACTCCCACGACCTACCCGGCCCGCACTATATAGTCAGACAGACGTCTACCCTAGCCGCTGCCATTTTCGTATGGTTTCTCACCATCGTTCCAGTCCATTGCGCCGTCGATCAAGTCTTCTCCATCCTCCTTTCGGCGTGCACCGGAAGAAGGGACAGCAGGCCTCCGGAACCCCGCCTCTCGTGATCCTGTACGGGAGAGGGGCGATCAGGTTTTTGGGGAGCGCACTCGCGCGACTGCTGGCAGCGACGACTTCGCGAACGACGACTTCTTCCCCGACCTCGGCAACCTCATCCTCGACGACATGGGCGACAACGTCAACGCCGGCGGTGCTGCTCCCGCTGCATCGTATGTGATTTTATCTTTTATGTTCGAGATCGTGGTAGAATTCATGTTTCTAGTATGTGCCCTAGATGTGATCTGTTCATCTACTATGCTAGTTCGCATAATTAGTTCATTCTCTGCTACTGTAGTCATGATTTATCTTTTGTTAATTCGGATTAAATCTCGTAGTAATCTGCTCATATTTTCAACAATCCAAAAACCTGATTATAGGAAATTTACTCCGAGTGGTTTTGCTGTGCATCTGAAGCCACCTGCCTTTAAGGGGGCGCAATATAAAAGGTGGCGCACGAGAGCAGTCTACTGGTTTCAGACCATGGGCTGCTATGACGCCACTAAGGGCAAGCCTGAGGGCGATCTTAATCCAGCACAGCTGGAAGCTTTTGAGAAGATCGATACTCTCTTTAAAGGCGCTCTTCTGGGTGTTCTTGATGATTCCATTATGGATAAGTATATGTCGTTTGACAACGGCAAGGACATGTGGGCTGCGCTCGAGGCCAAGTTTGGTGCCTCTGACGCCGGTAGCGAGTTGTACGTCATGGAGCAATTCTATGACTACAAGATGACTGATGAGCGCTCTGTTGTACAGCAAGCTCATGAGATACAGTCGCTCGCAAAAGAACTTGAGCACTTCAAGTGTGTGTTGCCGGACAAATTTGTTGCCGGAGGCATTATTGCCAAGCTTCCACCTTCATGGAACAATTTTGCTACTTCCCTGAAACACAAGAGACAGGAGTTTTCTGTTGCGGATCTCATTGGTACTCTTGATATTGAAGAGAAGGCGAGAGCAAAGGACACACGTGCTTAAGGATGACAATTTTACCCATAGACATGGATACCCATGGATATCCGACCCGAGTGGATAGGGTTTGGATATGCTTTTGTGCCCATGGGCGATGCCCAAACCCGACCCGATTAGTCGTGGATAAGGCATGGATATAATCTTGTACCCATGGGTATACCCAAACCCGACCCGATAGTATTATTTAATGGAAAAAAAATCTGCTATCCCTACCCCAATGTCACATGTTCCACTGAAACATAACACTTTGTTATCTAAAGCATGCAAAAGAAATTGGGCAATCCCCATCATAACTTTTATTAGTTGACATCCAATCCCCACCGTAATGTACTCCAGCGCCCCCTTCCCTTATTTTTATCTCCTCATCATTCTCATCTTTCAGAAAAATACTAAATGATAGTAGGTTATTAGTGGACTTTGATTTACTATAAGTGATTCTTAGCTTGCCACGAGGTGAAGACTGGAAGAGCTTATCTCCTTATGTTAACAATTTGATATGTCTTATTTATATGTCTCGAGAGGACCCAATGGATATCCAGTGGGTATGGATATCCATCGGATTTGGACATGGACATAATTTTTCATCCATGGATTTTTTTCATGGGCGGGCAAAGACTGTCTGAATGGATATGGATATGGATTTGATATTGTTCAACCCGATCCAAACCCGACCCATTGCCATCCTTTCAGTATTTCAATCCCCTGATTGGTTAATTGACATCGGTGCCAATGTACACGTTTGTGCGGACGCCTCCATGTTTTCTACTTACCAGGCCACAGGGACTTCTCCCGTGCTGATGGGGAACGGGTCACATGCCATCGTTCGAGTTGTTGGTACGGTCGATCTGAAGTTTACTTCGGGGAAGACCGTGCATCTTAAGAACGTTCATCATGTGCCGTCCATCAATAAAAATCTCGTTAGCGGTTCCCGTTTATGTCGAGATGGTTTTAAGTTGGTTTTTGAGTCCAATAAAGTTGTAATTTTTAAGTGTGGACAATTTGTTGGGAAAGGCTATGAGTGCGGAGGCTTGTTCCGCCTATCTTTGTCAGATATTTGCACTAAAGTTATTAATAATGTTTGCCACAATAATGAGTCAGATATTTGGCATGCACGACTTTGTCATATTAACTTTGGTTGCATGACGCGGCTAGCCAATATGAATTTAATTCCGAAAATCTCTACTGTCAAAGGCTCCAAGTGCCAAGTATGTGTGCAAGCTAAACAACCTCGCAAGTCCCATAAGACTGCAGAGGCAAGAGACTTGGCGCCACTAGAGCTTATACATTCTGATCTCTGTGAGATGAATGGCATGTTGACAAAAGGTGGAAAGAGATACTTCATGACGTTGATTGATGACTCCACTAGATATTGTTATGTGTATCTTCTGAAATCAAAAGATGAGGTTTTAACTTTCTTCAAAAACTATAAAGCTGAGGCAGAGAACCAACTTGATCGAAAAATTAAACGACTTAGGTCCAATCGTGGTGGGGAGTATTTTTCCAATGAATTTGATCTGTTTTGTGCGGAACATGGTATAATCCATGAGAGGACGCCTCCCTACTCACCTCAGTCTAATGGGGTGGCCGAAAGAAAGAACCGAACTCTAACTGATTTGGTTAACGCCATGTTAGACACATCGGGCCTTTCCAAGGAATGGTGGGGGGAGGCGCTAATGACCGCGTGTCATGTCCTAAACCGAGTTCCCACAAAGCATAAGACCATGACTCCATTTGAGGAATGGGAAAGGAAAAGGTTGAAACTCTCTTACCTACGTTCTTGGGGTTGTTTGGCGAAAGTCAATATACCAATTCCCAAGAAGCGCAAGCTTGGACCAAAAACCGTGGATTGTGTTCTTCTGGGCTATGCTTTTCATAGCATTGGCTATAGATTTTTGATAATAAAATCTGAGGTATCCGACATGCATGTTGGTACGATTATGGAGTCTAATGATGCAACTTTCTTTGAGGACATATTTCCTATGAAGGATATGTCAAGTTCATCAAATCAGGAGATACCTATTCCATCTAGTGAGGAACTCACTGTAATTCCTGAACCCACCATTGCGATGGAACACGTTGAGAATCCAGTTGAGGGTGATAATGAAACTCCTGTAAGGAGTAAGAGACAGAGGACTGCAAAATCCTTTGGTGATGATTTCATTGTGTACCTTGTGGATGACACACCCAGGACTATTTCAGAAGCCTATGCATCTCCTGATGCTGACTACTGGAAGGAAGCTGTTCGTAGCGAGATGGATTCCATCTTAGCTAACGGGACCTGGGAGATCACTGACCGTCCTTATGGGTGCAAACCTGTAGGATGTAAGTGGATGTTCAAGAAGAAGCTTAGACCTGGTGGTACGATTGAAAAGTACAAGGCACAGCTTGTGGCTAAGGGTTATACCCAGAAAGAAGGTGAAGACTTCTTTGATACTTACTCACCCGTGGCTAGACTGACCACAATTCGGGTGCTACTATCACTGGCTGCCTCACATGGTCTTCTCGTTCATCAAATGGACGTTAAGACGGCTTTCCTCAATGGAGAGTTTAAGGAGGAAATTTACATGGATCAGCCAGATGGTTTTGTAGTACCTGGTCAGGAAGGAAAGGTGTGCAAGTTGTTAAAGTATTTATATGGCCTTAAACAAGCTCCTAAGGAGTGGCATGAGAAGTTCGAAAGAACATTAACTGCTGCCGGCTTTGTAGTAAATGATGGTGACAAGTGTGTGTACTATCGCCATAGTGGGGGCGAAGGAGTTATTCTTTGTCTGTATGTCGACGACATATTGATCTTTGGAACCAAACTTGATTTAATCAAGGAGGTTAAGGATTTCTTATCTCGTTGTTTTGAGGTGAAGGATCTAGGAGTAGCTGATGTTATCTTAAACATCAAGCTGTTGAGAGATGAGAATGGTGGGATCACACTGCTTCAGTCTCACTATGTGGAAAAGGCCTTGAGTCGTTTTGGGTATAGCAACTACACGCCTTCTCCAACTCCATATGATGCCAGTGTGTTGCTTCGAAAGAATCGACGGATTGCTAGAGATCAACTAAGGTATTCTCAGATTATTGGCTCGCTTATGTATTTGGCGAGTGCCACGAGGCCTAACATCTCTTTTGCTGTGAGCAAGCTGAGTCGGTTTGTGTCAAAACCGGGAGATGATCATTGACGTGTGCTTAAGAGAGTTATGCGCTACTTGAAGGGCACTGTGAGCTATGAGATTCACTACACCGGGTATCCAAGGGTACTCGAGGGTTATAGTGACTCGAACTGGATATCTGATGCTGATGAGATTAAGGCCACAAGTGGTTATGTTTTTACACTTGGTGGTGGCTCTGTTTCCTGGTGTTTGACACGAAAAATAATAACAAACAACGTTGGTTATCGTGTTACTATCTCTCTACGCGCCAGGGGAAAATAAAAAATTGCGGGCGTGCCAGTGTACTAAGTACACAAATAAACATAGGGAAACATGCACTTTATTAATTCCTCATTGGAGAAACAAAATTACAATATCCATTTACATATGCGCTCCATGGCCTACTAGCGCGGCCTGCCTGACTGTAGCGATTGTGGTCTCCTGGTTCCCGGGGCCTCGGAAGGCCCCCGGTTAATTACTCCCGCGGGTTACTCCACGGGATACCTCCGATTAAGCCGTATGGTCGTCTTTGTCGTCTTCGCTTCGCGTTCTCCATGCATGATGATGATGATGTGTATGTGGGCGGCGGCAGAGCCCGTGTCCTCATCGGTACACGCGCCGCATGTAGCGCGGCCTTAGCGGTGGCCGCGCCCGCCCTCGCCGTCGTGCCTCATCGGTCTTGGCGGCGTTGGAGTAGTTGGTGTTGGTGTAACATGGGTCGCGCTCGGCTTAGTCTCCTCGACGACATGTTGCTTTATCGGGGTGTTCAAGTGGCTACGCCTTGCGGGTGTAACGGTTTGGGAGACCGGTGTCAGTGTAAAAACTAACACGCGCTCACGTTGGCGTGGCCGGGGTGGTTGGCACCTCGTCTCGGCTAGACGCCGAGTATTCGGCGGTCCGCCAAGACAAAGGAGGCCGCCCCACGAGGCCATGGATAGGTGGCATTGTAGCGGCCGCGTCGCCTTGGGCTGGTGCTACGCCAAGGGGTGACCTGTACACCGGCGATGCCGTGGACCTGTTCGCCACGGTGGGTGCACCTCTCAAAGGAGGGGCCGGTCTTGTACTGCGTCGCTGCAAACTCCGGCTCGGTTAAGGATTTGTACGCCATTGACCTGTTCGTCGGGGACGCGTGCCTTGCGAAGGAGGAACCGGTCTTAGATATGTGGTTGCGGATATTGTTTCCGCCAAGGACCTGTACGCCGTGATGGGAAAGACGAGCCTCGGGCTGCGCCATCAGCGAGCTCCGGCTCTGCCGCACCGTCCCCTCCACGAGTGCGACGCATAACCTGTACGCCGTGATGGGAAAGGCGAGTCTCGGGCTGCGCCGTCAGCGAGCTCCGGCTCTGCCGCACCGTCCCCTCCACGCGTGCGACGCAAAACCTGTACGCCGTGATGGGAAAGGCGAGTCTCGGGCTGCGCCATCGGCGAGCTCCGGTTCCGCCATGCCGTCTCCTCCAAGAGCGCGATGCCAAAACCTGTACGCCGCGATGGGAAAGGCGGGTCTCGGGCAGCGTCGTCAGCGCGCTCCGATTCCGCCACGCCGTCTCCTCCAAGGGTGTGATGCAAAACCTGTATGCCGGTGTACCCTTTGCCATGAACCTGTTCACCGTGGCTCTATTCGTCGCCAATTGTGTGTCGCGACCTGTACACCATGGGGTGTTCGCCGAGCGCCATGAAAGCCGCCACGGTAGGGCGCCGGGGCTAGCGATTGGGCTGCGTCGTTGGCGAGCTCCGGCTGCTCCCAAGTCATCTCCAGCCAAGAATATAACACCTGAAAGAGAAAGACTTCGCGTAGACAAACTCCGACAGTGCCGAGGCAGTCTTCAGTTCCGATGAAGTCGTCTCCGGCGGCGGCGACGGGATCACACGAGCGTCATCTCCGGTAACCGGCACGTACCTCGGCATGCATGCTGGATGTGAAGGAGAGAGACAAGAGAAAAATTAGACGATCATCTCACCATTCGGAAAAGTGAACTTGGTGTTCATGTCGATGCCGCCGAGGTCCCTTGTGTGTAGATGGATGAACGCCAGCCTCCTCCTCTCCGTGCACGCCGGTGTAGATGGATGAACGCCGGCTTCGTGGGTGGATGAATGGATGTGTGCGTGAGATGAGTAATGGATGCGTGCGTGCTTGCGTGCGTTGAGGATGGGTGTGTGCCTTCCTTTGTGCGTGCGTGAGTCCTCTTCCTGGCCAGATGGATGGGGTGCGTGGATGGATGGAAGTGGTGTTGCGTGATGGCTGGAGGGGCGCCTTGGTCTTCCTCTGGCTGCGCCTCTGTGCGTGCCTCGTCTGTGCCTCCCCTCCCTTTGCGCGTGAGGAGTTGATGGCTTTTAGGGCATCTCCAGCCGTGCCCCCAAGAAAGCCTCCCCAGGCGATTTTTTCGCGCCGGCGCCGAAAAAACAGCCCAGTCGCGTCCCCAGGACGCCGAAAATCGCCGGTTCGGACCTTTTTTCCGCCCGGCGGTCACAGGCCGAACCCGGCGCGCTGGGGAGCCGTTGGGGGCTCCGGCGCTAGTGAAAAGCACGCCTGGCCCACACCGACATGGAAAAAGTCAAGTTTTTCTTTCCCGACTCGCCTCGCACCCCCCGCGCCCTCGACCACCACTAGCTGTATCCCGGCGACGGGTGCCGGCCTACCCCGCTAGATAGCCATTCCCCGCCGGAAAATAGCAGCGCTTCGCCGCGGCAGCCCCTCCCGCAGCAGTAGGCGCTGCCGGCCGCCGTTTCCGGCCGCGGAGGCGCGGTTTAACGACGGGTACACGCCCACCGAGCGCAAGGTGTTCGGCATTTTGACTGACTCGGCGATGGACTCCGATGAGGAGGAAGAGCTCGCCGCGCTGCTGGAGGAGGAAGCCGCGGTCGACGTCCAGGAAGAAGAGCATCTGATGGTGCTCGCCGCCCTCGCCCAGCTGCTGGCGAGCAGTGAAAAGCCACGTCGAGGTGGCTCGGCGCCGGGGCGGGTGAAAGCAAAGAACCGGCATCGTCTGCAAGGCTACTGTATGCTCTACTCCGACTACTTCGCCGATGCTCCACTTCATGGCGAGAGAACATTTCAGCGCCGTTATCGGATGAGCCGAAAGCTCTTCCTCAGGATTGTGAATTCCATCCGGGAGTTCGAAAACTACTTCAAGTGCAAGATGGATTGCACTGGCGCTCTTGGATTCACCTCCATCCAGAAGTGCACGACAGCGATGAGGATGCTTGCATATGGAGCTCCCAGTGATTCACTCGACGACTATGGGCGCATGGCCGAGTCCACCAGCATAGAGTGTTTCTACAAGTTCTGCCGGGCAGTGGTGGCAGTGTTTCGGCCACAATACTTGAGAGCACCCAATGCGGAAGACACTGCTCGGATCCTAGCCCAGAATGCAGCAAGAGGATTTCCTGGGATGCTTGGAAGCATCGACTGCATGCATTGGAAATGGAAGAACTGCCCATTTGGTTGGCAGGGGATGTACAAAGGCGCCAAAGGCGGTTGCAGTGTGGTGCTTGAGGCGGTAGCCACACAGGACCTCTGGATTTGGCACTCCTTCTTTGGTATGCCAGGAACTCACAATGCTCTTCTGTTTTTGCCAAGCTCGTTGAGGGCCATTCTGTTGGAAATATGCCCTAGAGGCAATAATAAATTAGTTATTATTATATTTCCTTGTTCATGATAATTGTCTTTTATTCATGCTATAACTGTATTATCCGGAAATCGTAATACACGTGTGAATACATAGACCCCAATATGTCCCTAGTGAGCCTCTAGTTGACTAGCTCGTTGTGATCAATAGATAGTCATGGTTTCCTGGCTATGGACATTGGATGTCGTTGATAACGGGATCACATCATTAGGAGAATGATGTGATGGACAAGACCCAATCCTAAGCATAGCACAAAGATCGTGTAGTTCGTTTGCTAGAGCTTTTCCAATGTCAAGTATCTCTTCCTTAGACCATGAGATCGTGTAACTCCCGGATACTGTAGGAGTGCTTTGGGTGTATCAAACGTCACAACGTAACTGGGTGGCTATAAAGGTGCATTACAGGTATCTCCGAAAGTGTCTGTTGGGTTAGCACGAATCGAGACTGGGATTTGTCACTCCGTGTAAGCGGAGAGGTATCTCTGGGCCCACTCGGTAGGACATCATCATTTGCGCAATGTGACCAAGGAGTTGATCACGGGATGATGTGTTACGGAACGAGTAAAGAGACTTGCCGGTAACGAGATTGAACAAGGTATAAGGATACCGACGATCGAATCTCGGGCAAGTAAAATATCGCTAGACAAAGGGAATTGTATACGGGATTGATTAAGTCCTTGACATCATGGTTCATCCGATGAGATCATCATGGAACATGTGGGAGCCAACATGGGTATCCAGATCCCGCTGTTGGTTATTGACCGGAGAACGTCTCGGTCATGTCTGCATGGTTCCCGAACCCGTAGGGTCTACACACTTAAGGTTCGATGGCGCTAGGGTTATAAAGGAAGTTTGTATGTGGTTACCGAATGTTGTTCGGAGTCCCGGATGAGATCCCGGACATCACGAGGAGTTCCGGAATGGTCCGGAGGTAAAGATTTATATATGGGAAGTCCTATTTTGGCCACCGGAAAATGTTCGGGATTTTTCGGTATTGTACCGGGAAGGTTCTAGAAGCTTCCGGAGTGGGGCCCACCTGCATGGGGGGACCCACATGAACGTGGGTAGTGGGGAAAGGCCCCACACCCCTGGTCAAGGCGCACCAAGATCCCCCCTTAGAAGGAATAAGATCATATCCCAAAGGGATAAGATCAAGATCCCTAAAAAGGGGGGATAGCAATCGGTGGGGAAGGAAATGATGGGATTTCTTTCCTCCCACCTTTGCCAACGCCCCAATGGACTTGGAGGGCAAGAAACCAGCCCCCTCCACCCCTATATATAGTGGGGAGGCGCATGGGAGCTTCACCCTTGCCCTGGCGCAGCCCTCCCTCTCCCAAGTGCTCCTCCTCTCTCGCGGTGCTTGGCGAAGCCCTGCAGGATTGCCACGCTCCTCCACCACCACCACGCCGTTGTGCTGCTGCTGGATGGAGTCTTCCTCAACCTCTCCCTCTCTCCTTGCTGGATCAAGGCTTGGGAGACGTCACCGGGCTGTACGTGTGTTGAACGCGGAGGTGCCGTGCGTTCGGCACTTGATCATCGGTGATTTGAATCACGACGAGTACGACTCCATCAACCCCGTTCACTTGAACGCTTCCGCTTAGCGATCTACAAGGGTATGTAGATGCACTCTCCTTTCTACTCGTTGCTGGTCTCTCCATAGATAGATCTTGGTGATACGTAGGAAATTTTTTGAATTTCTGCTACGTTCCCCAACAGTGGCATCATGAGCTAGGTCTATTGCGTAGATTCTTTGCACGAGTAGAACACAAAGTAGTTGTGGGCGTTGATGTTGTTCAATATGCTTACCGTTACTAGTCCAATCTTGTTTCGACGGTATTGTGGGATGAAGCGGCCCGGACCGACCTTACACGTACTCTTACGTGAGACAGGTTCCACCGATTGACATGCACTTGGTGCATAAGGTGGCTAGCGGGTGCCAGTCTCTCCCACTTTAGTCGGAACGGATTCGATGAAAAGGGTCCTTATGAAGGGTAAATAGCAATTGACATATCACGTTGTGGTTTTGCGTAGGTAAGAAACGTTCTTGCTAGAAACCCATAGCAGCCACGTAAAACATGCAAACAACAATTAGAGGACGTCTAACTTGTTTTTGCAGGGTATGCTATGTGATGTGATATGGCCAAGAAGAATGTGATGAATGATATGTGATGTATGAGATTGATCATGTTCTTGTAATAGGATTCACGACTTGCATGTCGATGAGTATGACAACTGGCAGGAGCCATAGGAGTTGTCTTAATTTATTGTATGACCTGCGTGTCATTGAACAACGCCATGTAATTACTTTACTTTATTGCTAACCGGTAGCCATAGTAGTAGAAGTAATAAGTTGGCGAGACGACTTCATGGAGACACGATGATGGAGATCATGATGATGGAGATCATGGTGTCATGCCGGTGACGATGATGATCATGGAGCCCTGAAGATGGAGATCAAAAGGAGCAAAATGATATTGGCCATATCATGTCACTATTTGATTGCATGTGATGTTTATTATGTTTATGCATCTTGTTTACTTAGGACGACGGTAGTAAATAAGATGATCCCTTACAACAATTTCAAGAAGTGTTCTCCCCTAACTGTGCACCGTTGCTACAGTTCGTCGCTTCTAAGCACCACGTGATGATCGGGTGTGATGGATTCTTACGTTCACATACAACGGGTGTAAGACAGATTTACACAGCAATACACTTAGGGTTAACTTGACGAGCCTAGCATGTACAGACATGGCCTCGGAACACGGAGACCGAAAGGTCGAGCATGAGTCACATAGTAGATACGATCAACATGAAAATGTTCACCGATGATGACTAGTCCGTCTCACGTGATGATCGGACACGGGCTAGTTTGACTCGGATCATGTGATCACTTAGATGACCAGAGGGATGTCTATCTGAGTGGGAGTTCATAAGATGAACTTAATTATCCTGAACATAGTCAAAAAGACCTTTTGCAAATTATGTCATAGCTCACGCTATAGTTCTACTGTTTACATATGTTCCTAGAGAAAATATAGTTGAAAGTTGATAGTAGCTATTATGCGGACAGTAGAAAGCTTATGTCCTTAATGCACCGCTCAGTGTGCTGAACCCCAAACATCGTTTGTGGATGTTACGAACATCAGACATACACGTTTTGATAACTACGTGATAGTTCAGTGAAACGGTTTAGAGCAGAGGCACCAAAGACGTTTTTCGAAAAGTCGCGGAACATATGAGATGTTTTGAGGGCTGAAATTGAGATTTCAGGCTCGTGCCCACGTCAAGAGGTATAAGACCTCCGACGATTTTCTTAACCTGCAAACTGACGGAGAAAAGCTCAATCGTTGAGCTTGTGCTCAGATTGTCTGAGTACAACAATCACTTGAATCAAGTGGGAGTTGATCTTCCATATGAGATAGTGATGTTTCTCCAAAGTCATTGCCACCAAGCTGCTAGAGCTTTGTGATGAACTATAACATATCAGGGATAGATATGATGTTCCTTGAGGTATTCACGATGTTTGACACCGCGAAAGTAGAAATCAAGAAGGAGCATCAATTTTTGATGGTTGGTGAAACCACTAGTTTCAAGAAGGGCAAGGGCAAGAAGGGATACTTCATGAAACGGCAAATCAGCTGCTGCTCTAGTGAAGAAACCCAAGGTTGAACCCAAACCCGAGACTAAGTGCTTCTGTAATAAGGGGAACAGCCACTGGAGCAGGATTACCCTAGATACTTGGTAGATGAGAAGGCTGTCGATAGAAGTATATTGGATATACATTATGTTAATGTGTACTTTACTAGTACTCCTAGTAGCACCAGGGTATTAGATACCGGTTCGGTTGCTAAGTGTTAGTAACTCGAAACAAAAGGCTACGGAATAAACGGAGACTAGCTAAAGGTGAGCTGACGATATGTGTTGGAAGTGTTTCCAAGTGTTGATATGATCAAAGCATCGTACGCTCCCTCTACCATCGAGATTGGTGTTTGCGTTGAGCATAGACATGATTGGATTATGTCTATTGCAATACGGTTATTCATTTAAGGAGAATAATGGTTGCTCTGTTTATTTGAATAATACCTTGAATGGTCTTGCACCTAAAATGAATGGTTTATTGAGTCTCGATCGTAGTGATACACATGTTCATGCCAAAAGATAGTAATGATAGTACCACCTACTTGTGGCACTGCCACGTAAGTCATATCGGTATAAAACGCATGAAGAAGCTCCATGTTGATGGATCTTTGGGCTCACTCGTTTTTGAAAAGTTTGAGACATGCGAACCATGTCTATTGGTGTATATGCATGAAGAAACTCCATGCAAATGGACCGTTTGAACTCACTTGATCTTGAATCACTTGAGACATGCAAATCATACCACATGGGCAAGATGACTGAAATCCTCGGTTTCAGTAAAATGGAACTAGAAAGCAACTTGTGGGAAGAAATACATTTTGATGTATGCAATACAATAAGTGCTGAGGCATGTAGTGGATATCGTTATGTTCTTACTTCACAGATGATTCGAGTAGATGTTGAGAATATTTACTTGATGAAACACAAGTCTGAATTATTGAATGGTTCAAGTAATTTCAGAGTGAAGTAGAAGATCATTGTGACAGGAGGATAAAATGTCTATGATATGATCATAGAGATGAATATCTGAGTTACGAGTTTTGGCACACAATTAAGACATTGTGGAAATTGTTTCACAATTAAAACCGCCTGGAACACCATAGTGTGATGGTGTGTCCGAACATCATAGTTGCACCCTATTGTATATGGTGCGTACCATAATGTCTCTTATCAAATTACCACTATCGTTCATGGGTTAGGCATTAGAGACAACCACATTCACTTTAATAGGGTACCACATAATTCCGTTGAGACGACACCGTTTGAACTATGGTTTGGAGAAACCTAAGTTGTCGTTTCTTAAAAGTTTGGGGCTGCGACTCTTATGAGAAAAAGTTTCAGGTTGAGAAGCTCGAACCCAAAGCGGATAAAATGCATCTTCATAGGACACCCAAAACAGTTGGGTATACCTCCTAATTCAGATCCGAAAGCAATAGGGATTGTTTCTTGAATCGGATCCTTTCTCGAGGAAAGGTTTCTCTCGAAAGAATTGAGTGGGAGGATGGTGGAGACTTGATGAGATTATTGAAACCGTCACTTCAACAAGTGTGTAGCAGGGCACAGGAAATTGTTCCTGTGGCACCTATACTAATTGAAGTGGAAGCTTATGATAGTGACCATGAAGCTTCGGATCAAGTCACTACCGAACCTCGTAGGACGACAAGGACGCGTACTGCTTCGGAGTGGTACGGTAATCCTGTCTTGAAGGTCATGTTGCTAGACAACAATGAACCTATGAGCTATGGAGAAGTGACGGTGGGCCCAAATTCCGACAAATGGTTAGAAGCCATGAAATCCGAGATAGGATCCATGTATCAGAACAAAGCATGGACTTTGGTGGACTTGCCCGATGATCGGCAAGCCATTGAGATAAATGGATCTTTAAGAAGAAGACGGACGTGGATGGTAATGTCACCATCTATGAAGCTCGACTTGTGGCGAAGAGTTTTTCACAAGTTCAAGGAGTTGACTACGATGAGATTTTCTCATCTGTAGCGATGCTTGAAGTCTATCGGAATCATGTTAGCATTAGCTGCATTTATGAAATCTGGCAGATGGATGTCAAAACAAGTTTCCTTACCAGTTTTCGTAAGGAAAGGTTGTATGTAATACAATCCAAAAGTTTTTGTCGATCCTAAGGATGCTAAAAGGTATGCTGGCTCCAGCGATCCTTCTAAGGACTGGAGTAAGCATCTCGGAGTTGGAATGTGCGCTTTGATAAGATGATCAAAGATTTTGGGTTTATACAAAGTTTATGAGAAACTTGTATTTCCAAAGAAGTGAGTGGGAGCACTATAGAATTTCTGATGAGTATATGTTGTTGACATATTGATGATCAGAAATGATGTAGAATTTCTAGAAAGCATATTGGGTTATTTGAAAACTGTTTTTCAATGGAAAACCTGGATTAGGCTACTTGAACATTGAGCATCAAGATCTATAAGATAGATCAAAATGCTTAATAATACTTTTAAATGAGCATGTACCTTGACATAATCTTGAAGGTGTTCAAGATGGATCAGTCAAAGAAGGATTTCTTGCCTGAGTTGTAAGGTATGAAGTTAAGACTTAAAGCTCGACCACGGCAGAAGAAAGAGGAAGGACGAAGGTCGTCCCCTATGCTTTTATCATAGGCTCTCTACAGTATGCTATGCTGTGTACCGCACCTGAAGTGTGCCTTGCCATGAGTCAGTCAAGGGGTACAAGAGTGATCCAAGAATGGATCACAGGACAGCGGTCAAAGTTATCCTTAGTAACTAGTGGACTAAGGAATTTTCTCGATTATGGAGGTGGTAAAAGAGTTCGTCGTAAAGGGTTACGTCGATGCAAGCTTAGCACCTATCCGGATAGCTCTGAGTAGAGATACCGGATACGTATGATGGAGCAACAATTTAGAATAGCTCCAAGTAGAACAGTTATTTGGAATTGCTCCAAATAGAGCGTGGTAGCTGCATCTAGGAGATGACATAGAGATTTGTAAAGCACACACGGATCTAAAAGGTTCAGACCCGTTGACTATAACCTCTCTCACAAGCATAACATGATCAAACCCAGAACTCATCGAGTGTTAATCACATGGTAAATGTGAACTAGATTATTGACTCTAGTAAACTCTTTGGGTGTAAGTCACATGGGGATGTGACCTTGAGTGTTAATCACATATCGATGTGAACTAGATTATTGACTCTAGTGCAAGTGGGAGACTGTTGGAAATATGCCCTAGAGGCAATAATAAATTAGTTATTATTATATTTCCTTGTTCATGATAATTGTCTTTTATTCATGCTATAACTGTATTATCCGGAAATCGTAATACACGTGTGAATACATAGACCCCAATATGTCCCTAGTGAGCCTCTAGTTGACTAGCTCGTTGTGATCAACAGATAGTCATGGTTTCCTGGCTATGGACATTGGATGTCGTTGATAACGGGATCACATCATGGGAGAATGATGTGATGGACAAGACCCAATCCTAAGCATAGCACAAAGATCGTGTAGTTCGTTTGCTAGAGCTTTTCCAATGTCAAGTATCTCTTCCTTAGACCATGAGATCGTGTAACTCCCGGATACTGTAGGAGTGCTTTGGGTGTATCAAACGTCACAACGTAACTGGGTGGCTATAAAGGTGCATTACAGGTATCTCCGAAAGTGTCTGTTGGGTTAGCACGAATCGAGACTGGGATTTGTCACTCCGTGTAAGCGGAGAGGTATCTCTGGGCCCACTCGGTAGGACATCATCATTTGCGCAATGTGACCAAGGAGTTGATCACGGGATGATGTGTTACGGAACGAGTAAAGAGACTTGCCGGTAACGAGATTGAACAAGGTATAAGGATACCGACGATCGAATCTCGGGCAAGTAAAATATCGCTAGACAAAGGGAATTGTATACGGGATTGATTAAGTCCTTGACATCATGGTTCATCCGATGAGATCATCATGGAACATGTGGGAGCCAACATGGGTATCCAGATCCCGCTGTTGGTTATTGACCGGAGAACGTCTCGGTCATGTCTGCATGGTTCCCGAACCCGTAGGGTCTACACACTTAAGGTTCGATGGCGCTAGGGTTATAAAGGAAGTTTGTATGTGGTTACCGAATGTTGTTCGGAGTCCCGGATGAGATCCCGGACATCACGAGGAGTTCCGGAATGGTCCGGAGGTAAAGATTTATATATGGGAAGTCCTATTTTGGCCACCGGAAAATGTTCGGGATTTTTCGGTATTGTACCGGGAAGGTTCTAGAAGCTTCCGGAGTGGGGCCCACCTGCATGGGGGGACCCACATGAACGTGGGTAGTGGGGAAAGGCCCCACACCCCTGGTCAAGGCGCACCAAGATCCCCCCTTAGAAGGAATAAGATCATATCCCAAAGGGATAAGATCAAGATCCCTAAAAAGGGGGGATAGCAATCGGTGGGGAAGGAAATGATGGGATTTCTTTCCTCCCACCTTTGCCAACGCCCCAATGGACTTGGAGGGCAAGAAACCAGCCCCCTCCACCCCTATATATAGTGGGGAGGCGCATGGGAGCTTCACCCTTGCCCTGGCGCAGCCCTCCCTCTCCCAAGTGCTCCTCCTCTCTCGCGGTGCTTGGCGAAGCCCTGCAGGATTGCCATGCTCCTCCACCACCACCACGCCGTTGTGCTGCTGCTGGATGGAGTCTTCCTCAACCTCTCCCTCTCTCCTTGCTGGATCAAGGCTTGGGAGACGTCACCGGGCTGTACGTGTGTTGAACGCGGAGGTGCCGTGCGTTCGGCACTTGATCATCGGTGATTTGAATCACGACGAGTAAGACTCCATCAACCCCGTTCACTTGAACGCTTCCGCTTAGCGATCTACAAGGGTATGTAGATGCACTCTCCTTTCTACTCGTTGCTGGTCTCTCCATAGATAGATCTTGGTGATACGTAGGAAATTTTTTGAATTTCTGCTACGTTCCCCAACACATTCTCCTCCAGTGAACTTCGAGATCAATGGGCACCAATACAACAAGGGGTACTATCTAGCTGACGGCATCTATCCGAGATGGTCGACATTTGTGAAGACGATCTCAAACCCTGTGCCAGGAGGCAAGAACGCCTGGTTTGCGAAGGTTCAGGAGGCTTGCAGGAAGGATGTCGAGCGGGCATTTGGTGTGCTCCAATCTCGATTCGCTGTTGTTCTGTACCCCGCTCAGACCTGGTCGAAAGATCAAATGTGGGAGATCATGACTTGCTGTGTCATCTTGCACAACATGATCATCGAGAGCGAGCAAGAAGACCCAGTGTTTGACACCGAACCATACTACAGGCAGGGTCCTCTAGCCGAAGTTGATCACCAGCTACCGGCAACTTGGACTGCCTATCTCAGTATGCGTCAAGAGATCCGAGACCCACAGGTGCATCATCAATTGCAGAAAGATCTGATTGAGCACCTATGGAGGCTCAAGGGGGACGCCGCGTGATGAAATACGAGTTTTTATTTGTTGAACTATATAATTTGTATTGAACTATTTGTTGTTGACTATTTTGTTGAAGTATTTGATTTTTCTGTGATGAAATATGTGATAAGGAATAATTATGTTGATAATTGAACGTCGAGACAGGGCGAAACCACGCCGAATATGGGCTTATTCTCGCCCATATGGACCGTTTATTCGCCGAAATTGGGCTGCAAAGTGGGCCAATTTCGGCGCCTGGGGCCGGGATGGAGGCGGCGACTGGGCGAAAAACCGCCCCCAGCGCCGAGTGTCTTGCCGGCTCGCCCCCAGGGGGCGTTTTTTTGTGCATCCTGGGGGGGGGGGGGGGGGGGGGGGGGGGACAACGGCTGGAGATGCCCTTATAGGCAGAGGCCAGGGTACAACGTCGTGCCGTCGCTGGTTGTTTGGCCATCCCGGATATCATGGGCCGTTTGAGCAGATAAACATTGAGCTTTGACCCTTGTTCAAGTTGATCCGATGCCACCGTAACCCCTGGGCAAAATACATGACGTGCACGTCGTGCCTGCAAAAATAAACATGGTACACATAACATGCATAATAGACATGCCTTCTACGTGATCGCTCGGTGTTGATCTCTTGGAGGTTGACTGATATGCGTACGCGTATTCAGATACATATGCGTATTTGCCGGCCGCGCGGGTATTAGGAGAGGTACAAATACAGGCATACGGGTACCTGAGTGTATGTATGACCGCGAACTGCACCAAGTCGTCTGCAGGGTTAGCTTAAATCCGTACATGATCAATACATGACTAGTGCAGGTCATAACATGCATGAGATTAAAAAAAAAACGTGTGGATGCATTCATCAGTACGTGAGGCAAAGGTAGTCACTAGTCATTGTGTATAGTGTATATACACGTAGGTGCACATGCAATTAGGAAATGTAGACATACATAACATGTACTCAGGAAAACCCTTCAAAACTAATCATAAATTTCCTGATTATATAGTATTGCCAAAAACCCATCAAACAAATGCCCCCTCACCAAATAAAATAAAGTTCGAGCGTGGAGCAGATCGGGCTTAATTTGGTGATTTTCTTGTTTTCCTTTTGGCGCATCATATGTGTGCAGCCTGATCCATCGCGCGCCTGCAGAAGAAAAGCAAAGCAGTGCATGCATTGAGAGATATATGAAACGTTAGACGAAACGCGCATGGCCCATGCACAATCATTCGCGTGGACTTTTGAGCGATCAGCAATCCATCAATTCTGGGTCAGCGCTATTCCTGCCCCAGCAACCAGCGCCACTTCGGCGGACACTTCAGCACTTGAGGCTTGGACACGTCTGCTACCCTATACACCCCGGGCTAGCTCCACTGCGTCGTCGGCATCGTTGCCGCCGAGGTGGGAGACTTCTCGTTGCGAAGACAACGTGTTGCAGGCGGCGTCTGCACCATCTACAGAAAAGATTGTTTGATCTCCATGTGGCGATGTAGTAGTGCAGGTATGTTCGTCCGCACTCGCATTCTTTGGGGAACTCATTGGGACCGTCCAACAGACGATGCCAGCCACGGAGACAGCCCTACTTTGTCTTCATTTTAGTCCTGAAAACAAAATGGATTTTACCGAACTTGTCGTGACCGCCTAACTGCTACGGTGCCAGACGATTAGATCGGAGGGTTTCACAGATTCATGCTGGCCGCACTGGCGCATTGCACTGCTCCCATTATCTTCACATGATGATGTAGGTGAGGCGTCGGTAGACCATCAATAACTCTGTTTCACCATGAGTGGTGTATCAGCAGGTGGTATGCTGGGACACCATCGGCCTTGCGGAAGATCGAGGGGACGATATTGCCCCCAGGCTTCATTGTTGTTGGAGAGGGGGTACCGGAGTGACGTCGGCACCACCCATATGAACTTAGGCGCTTCCTCCCTACACCCACCGTTCATGTTGGTGCAGATGATTGGTTGCCGGGATGCGGTTGGCATAGCAGGTTGATGTCGGGATATCATCGACGTTCACAGGCTACGGGGTTGCCCCCGATGCCTGTGTTGTTAGTTGGTATAGAGACTCGACGTCGGGTTGCCGTCAGCAACGCCGAGAAGTACCTCTTCATTGGCTGCAAAAGATGTTGGGGAAGCGCAACAACTAGAAATACCCAACAAAACAAAGCGAACAAGGAGGAAGAAAACAAAAAAAGGAAGGGTTGGTTGGGCTTTAAAATGTTGGCTTTCCCGTTATACACCAGCTATGGGTATGACATCCGAGAAGGCTACCAAAGGACTTGTCATCGGGAATCGTCGAAGTACCATGACGATTACAAATCCTCAACTGTTTAAGCCTCCGTGTACGTGTATGAAGACACCGTGTTTTGGGATGCTTCCGAGAGGCAACAGAAATTCATATTCTAGCCCATCATCATGCAGAGGGGCCCCACAGCCCGCCATGCCCCCTGCACATGCCTCATGAACCCGAAGACTTGGGTATGGTAGGTTCAGGGTGGATGGTTTTGGGAGAACAGCTTGGCGATTTTTCTTCATGCCTTATTGAGGGGTGGTGAACATCTACCTTCCGCCTTCTTTCCAGTGAGTCTCGTACTGCTTGGGACAACTTGACTGCTTCTTGGACTCTTGGTTTTTTTTGACTGCTCCGTGGAGATTCTGGATGTTTTTTTGTGCGGATTGATTGATTGGCCGCGGGCTTCATGAACTTGCTTGAACTTTTTTTTTGCTTGCACTGCTCGGGGCTTGCTCTTTCGTGATTTCTCGAAGACCCACCTTGAGAACTTGGAAGGCACCTGTTCACCTCTGTGGACTAAGAAAAACCCTCAGGCATTTTATCCGGAGCTTTTTGGTGGCGTACCCCAGGGTTGTCATGTGGCTACGTACAGAACCAACTTGCATTGGGCCAGGTAGCCACCATGAATCTTTTCCTATAGTCTCCCCTGGGATGCGAGTCTCTGCGAACATGAAGTATGACAGGAAACATGAAGGGCGCGGGGTCTCGGCGCTCAGAAGTGCCCAAGTAATCGTCCCCGCTGCCTCTGGAAGCATACGCCTGATACGTGTCGTGCATTGTGGGTGTAGGAGCCGCTCTGCCTGCAACTTGACACATTGTGCCACCCTTTGACAAGTCCTAGGGTAGCCAAAACTTCAATCAACAACATGATGTGGTAGGGGAAAGCCCTTTTTTTTGTTGGACTGAGTCCGTTAAAATTGGGGAGACCAAGAAAATATCCACAACATGCAACGAAGAGTGCATTATGGATCCGATAGCCCACTAAAAAGGGGTCTCCCCGAGCAAAAGGCAAAGAAAGAGGCAACATTTTAAGAAAAATATTTTTTAAGGAACCTTCCGTTGATTGGGGGCATAGGTCGGGCTCCCTGGGAATCAACAAGCTGGTATGCACCCCCATCGTAGACTTGCTCAACGACGTATGGTCCTTCCCACTTTGGCTCGAACTTCCCCTTCGTCTTGTGCGTGATGACGATGGGTCGACAGAGCACGAGGACCAACTCGCGCTTTCGGAATACGCGTTGCTTGACGAGCTTGTCATAGGCTCTCACCATGTTCTGGTGATAGAGCTCTAATTTTTGCAGGGCATGGAGTCGTTCCTCTTCAAGGGCATCAAGCTCTTGGAAACGAAGTTGTACCTGTTCATCATGGGTGAGCCCTTCCTGGATAGCCACCCGTAAAGAGGGTAGCTGGACTTCCAATGGCAGGACGGCTTCGCTCCCATAAATGAGATAGAATGGAGCAGCTTGTGTCGGGGTACGGACTGTAACGCGGTACGCCCATAAGGACTCGAAGAGACGATCATGCCAGTCTCTCTTGTGTCTTGTCACCGTCTTCTTGAATATCTTGCCGAGCGTCTTGTTGAAGGCTTCGATCGCCCCATTGGCTTGAGGGTAGTAGCCGGTGGAGTAGTTCCACTTGATCCTGTACTTCTCCATGAACCTGTACATCTTGTTGGACTTGAATGCCTTGGCATTGTCGGAGGTGATGTGGTGTGGAATCCCAAAGCGATATATGATATTTCGCTCTAGGAACTTGATGACGTTGTTGCTCTTCACCTCCCGTAGTGGAACGGCTTCCACCCATTTGGAGAAGTAGTCTGTCGCGGCGAGGATGAAACGATGCCCCCCGGATGACGGAGGGTCAATGAGGCCGATGACGTCGATTCCCCAGGCGTCAAATGGCCAAGAGGGAACTGTAGGGTGAAGCAGGACCGGCGGCTGGTGCTTGAAGTCGCCATGTACTTGACAGTTGTGGCATGACCTGGCCACCCGAAGGCAGTCCGCCATGACGCCGGGCCAGTAGTATCCTGCAAGACGTATGCTATGATACATCTTAGCTCCTCCTTGGTGCCCGCCGCAGACTCCATGGTGCATCTCTTGGAGGATCTTTTCGGCTTCACCTTGATTGACGCACCGAAGTAGAACCTCCTGTCCATGAGACCTCCTGTAAAGGACACCTGCTTCATAAAGATAAAAGGGGAGTCGTCGTTGTAGTTGGCGTCTCACGACGGGGTCGTCGGGGAGACTGCCATGCTTGAAGTAGTCGAGGAAGGGTTGCAGCCACTCATCTTCCTCCATGGTGTTCGTCATGATGGAGTTGACATCGTACTCCGCCGGGATAAGCTCCAGAACAGCTGGGAGGAGCCACCTTTCTTCAACATTTACCTGCATGGTTTTATTATCCGGGAGCACCAATGCTGCCGCTAGTTTTGCCAAGGCATCAACAGGCGCATTTCTGCTTCGTGGGACATGGAGCACTTCAACATGTTGAAATTTTTCCATGAGGTTCCGGGCCGCAGTGTAGTACGACACCAGTTCAGGCTTGCGAACTTCGTAGATGTCATTGACTTGACGAACAATGAGCTGGGAGTCACCAAAGGCCCGTAAAGAGCGGACATCCATGGAGAGCGCCAGGAGAAGGCCGAAGATGAGTGCCTCGTACTCTGCCTCGTTATTTGAGCATTCTTCTTTGAGGAGGGAAAATGAGTGATACATCACCCCTCCTTGCGGCGTCTTGAACACCAAACCTGCGCCTGCCCTTCGTCTTGGGGCTCCATCAGGATCGGCCTCCATGCGAGAGGCGCCGTCAAAGTAGAGCTCCCACGGTGCGTCGAGGTCGATGGTGAAGACCTCCTCATCAGGAAGATCGATGATGGGAGGGGAATCATCTGGCACCGGATGCGCCGCGAGGAACTCTGCCAAGGCTTGCCCTTTGATCGCTTTCTGAGGGACAAAAGTGATATCGAACTCCATCATGAGAAGCGCCCATTTTCCTAGTCGCCCCATGAGCGCGGGCTGACTTAGCACGTACCTTACGGGGTCCGCTCTTGCGACGAGCTGGATGTGGTGCTTCAGCGTGTAGTGCCTCAACTTCTTTAACGCGAAGATTAGGGCCAGGCAGAATTTCTCTATTGCAGAGTAATTTCGCTCGGCTCCCACCATAGTGCGGCTCAAGTAGTAGCAGGCCACTTCCTTCCCTTTCTCATTGTTTTGGGCGAACAAAGCACCTACCGAAGTAGGCTGCGCTGCAATGTATAGAATGAGTGGGCGCCCCTTGACAGGAGCTGCCAAGACAGGTGGATTAAGGAGGTACCTTTTGATATCATCAAAGCCGCGTTGGCATCCCTCATCCCACACGAACGGAGCTCCTTTCTTCATGAGGCTCGAGAAGGGTTGGATGCGTCCGGAGAGGTTGGAGATGAAGCGTCGGATGTACGCTAGCTTCCCCCGCAATGACCTCAACTCCTTGAGATCTTGGGGTGGTGGCATGTCGATGATGGCCTTGATCTTCTTAGGATCGATCTCTATGCCTCGATGATGAATGACAAAGCCGAGGAAGAGGCCCGACTGAACACCGAAGGCACACTTCAATGGGTTCATCTTGAGTTGATGTTGTCGTAGCCGCTCAAAGACCACTCGAAGATCTTCTAGATGATGCTCGCGTTCTTTGGTCTTGACCACCATGTCGTCGACGTAGCACTCCACCGAATGGTGGATTAAATCACCAAGAATACACGTCATGGCACGCTGGTATGTTGCGCCGGCGTTCTTCAATCCGAACGGCATGATGATGTAGTAGAAGTTGCCCTTCGGGGTCCTGAAAGCGGTGTCAATGGCATCATCTGGATCCATCTTGATCTGGTTGTAGCCCGATGAACCATCCATGAAGGATAGTGCGCCGTGTCCGGTGGTGGAGTCGACGACTATCTCCGGGATCGGCAAGGGAAAGTCATCTTTGGGGCAGGCTCGATTCAAGTCGCGGAAGTCCTGACAGATTCGTATCTGCCCATTCTTCTTCTCCACTGGGACGATGTTGGCGAGCCACCGTGGATACTTGACCTCCTTGATGAAACCTGCAGTGATTAGTTTGTCTACCTCAGTGATGACATCACCTTCGAGTAAGGGACAGCAAGCGTCGCGGTTGCTGCTTGACAGGACGGAATTGTGGGTCAATCGCCAGCTTGTGGGTGGCGACACGAGGGTCCAACCCCGGCATCTCCTTGTAGTTCCAGGCGAAGCAATCTCGGTACTCCATCAAGAAGCTTCGGTACTCTTCTCGCTCCTCTTCCGTCAGCGTGGTGCTAACAAAAGTGGGACGCGGATCGTCTTCAGTCCCAAGGTTGATCTGGACAAGCTCGTCGATGGTCGGCTGCCCCCCATCTTCGTGTTCTTGGGGTGCTGGTGTGGAGATGAACTCCTCATCATCACTTGGCTCGCCATTGTCGGGGTGTTGTTGATGAGGAACGATGGGCGAAGTGTCAGAGTCGTCGTTCGATGAGACCGACGTGGCATGGCAGTTGACTCGTGCTCCACCGTCGGGCTCCTCCCCTTTATCTGCAGAGACATCGTAGGGGGTATCATTTCGTCGTAGGGTGGGTCAGATCGCCAAGGACACATGTCATGGCATGCTGATATGTCGGACCAGCATTCTTCAACCCGAAAGGCATGCTGGTGTTGTAGAAGTCTTCTTCTAGCATCGGTCGCCCTTCGTCTTCTGGTTCTCGTGGCGTTGGCGCGGGGCCAAGCTTTCCTTCAACACTAGGGGCGTCAAGATCGATGTAGCCGAGCCCAAACTTTGGTTGGGCCTTGCCTTTTTGCTTGACGAGGGCCTCCGCTTGTCTCCACCATTCCTCACATATAGCCGGTGGTGGAGGCATCCTGTTGTTTCACCGAAGAGTAATTCCGGCCTTCTCCAGCAAGCAAACCATCTTGGGCTCTGCCTTCATCGTGTGTAGCACCTCCTCTGGGTCACTGCAAGGTTTGAGAAACTCGCATATAGAATCACATTGTTTTACCTGAGGAACCTTGTAGAAAATGGTACGGACTCCACATCCAGATAAGTTGGGAATCGCCCAAACCTCCAACAGAGAAGCCACTGAGATGTAGAGTGACGGGGGCTGCACGCCTTGAGCTCCCCTTGCTACCTCCTCCATCTCTTTTATTCTTGTTCTAACCACTCCCTGTGTGGGTGTGGGTTCCTCCTTCGGAGTCCTGCATGCCCGCAATGTGATGGTTGGTGGTGCATCATTGCTGCCCATTAGCATCTTTCGACCTTCCTGGGCACCTCCAGAGGTTCAAAGTGTTAAATAGCTAGGGTCTCGGTGCGCCGAGGTCGATGAAGAAGGGGTAGCCTCCTGACGAGGCGTCGTAGCCGTCCTCTGGGTGGCTGACGTTGATGTCGGCAATCTTGCCTTCAATAGTAACGGGGCTGCTGGAATAGGCTCAAAAGATCCTGTCCCACGCGAGGTCGAAGTAGAGCTCCCGATCTCTGCAGGGGAAGATCGATTGGAGTCGTGGCGCCCTATTGAGGATGATCACCTACGTCCTTGGCTCTTGTGGCTTCGCGGGAAGGAGTCCTTTGCCCCGGAGGGTGAGTACGGCATGAGGAGGCGCTTTATCTCGGCCGGAGGTGCCGCACCTGGCTTGATCAATACATCAGCCGAAGGTGTCGTCCGCCCTAACTGATGATCGCTGCCTTCTACAGGGAAGTAATACTTTGCATCTGCATGGTGAGATTCCTGCATAGTGTAAGGAGAGATGTTGCCAATGATGCGCTGCTGCGTGCCTTGGGTGTGAAGGAACTTCAGGCACTGGTGAAGACTCGATGGCACAACCCGGTACTTGTGAATCCATGGCCTCCCCAGAAGGGCCGAGTAGGAGGTGTTTGCTTCAATGACGAAGAATTGCACCTTGAAGCTGAATGTAGACATCTGGATCTTCACCATGATGGCACCGAGCATTGGCTTTCCTTGGTTGTCGAAGCCGCAGATCATTACATCCGTGGACTCCAAGTCGTCCACCGTGAAACCAGCCCGCGTCAAGCTCTGAAGGGGCAGGATATTCACGGCGGACCCTGGGTAGATGAGGATCCTGCGAAGGTGTGTTGTGCCAATATTACCTTCCATGTAGAGCGGTCGGTTGTGGTCACTATCGTCTATGAGCTTGTCTTCCTCGTCGAATTTTATTTCATTCACGAATAGGGGGTTGGAGAAGAGGCGATGCTTCACCACGGACACCTCATAGAGCTCCGGAGCCTGAAGCGCCTTGATAAGGGCTTCTCGAAGGTCGGGCACCATCATGAGGGCGTCATGCACACTCAAAAGTGCAGGGATTCGCTTAAGGTGGGCAATGATGTTGTAGTCAACGTCATGCTGCTTCGTCTTCCCTTGGCCTTGTTCTTCACGCACTTCCTCCTGCAAGGGCGCCTCTTTTGAGGCAGCCGGCTTGGGCACCCTTGTTGGCTTGATCTTCAGTGGCTCAGGCAGAACCTTCCCTCCGCGCAAGTTCATGTTCACCTCTTCTGCTTGCGCGTCCTTCTTCGTGCCTTCAGCGTGGAACACCTCTTGCTCTTCGGGTGTGAAGACATCTTCTGAATCAGAACTTGGCGTGTCGCTATAGCTGAGGATGACGTTGCAGCTTTTGCTGTTTGATGATTGGGATGATGTAGCTCCTTCTTGGTCTTCCTCACTCCCCTTTGCCAGTACCTGCACTCGAGCGCGTGGCATGAACTGCTCCAAGGTAGGTAACATGCGTCCTGGCCATGGGAACAACTCGTTTCCCTCCGACATACGGACGAATCTTGGTGGAGGGCGGCGTTGACTCGGATCGACTCGCCTTAGGATCCTCGGGGCGGCTTGCACCGGGGGAGCTGGGCAAGGAGGCCGAGGTGGAAGGTTCCTCGGGTATGGCCTTTGGCGAACCATTCTCCAAGGCTCCTCCTTGTGGATGGCCGGGGTTGCTTCCCGACAGGGTGAAAAGTGCTTGCGTCGTGGAGAGAACCAGGCTGGATAGCTGGTCTTCAACCTGTGCGAGTGGCACCCACTTTTCTTCGTGCTCCTTCTCTTGACCTGGTGAAGGGGATGAGACCACACTCACCATGTTCACCGCGTGGTAGTCCGGGTTGATGGCTTCTGGGTCCAAGTTGATCCTCTTCTCATTAACAGCTCTTTGGAGCCATCCTTTGAAGGCGACATAATCTTCGATGACGTGACCCACATACCTATGGTATGGGCAAAACAATGGATAATCAGTCATCCTTACCTGATCGGGCCTCCGAGGTTCTGGAAGGTTCAATGCTCGATGCTCCATTAGCTGACTGAACATGTCCTTGACAAGTTCACGACGGAAGATGTACTGCTTCTTTAGGAGCTCCTGGATCGACGGGCGTTGTCTTCCTGCTGCGTGTTCGCCTCTTGCGCCCAAGACGGGCACCTGGCCTTGGGGTGCAGATGAGAAGATCTTGGTGGTGTTCGCTTCCGCCGGCGCCTTTAGCTTGCCCCCATTGTTAGCTTTCTTGGATGTCGCGGCGAAGCGCTTGGCAGGGTCGAATGCACTGGCATTCTTGTAGAGCTCCATTATCTGCGGTGATTTCTCGAACTCAAGCTTCATGGCTGCTACCGCCGTGCTTAGGGCACTAAAGGTTCTAGGCTCGCGTCGAGAGACCTCAAGTGACCAATGTTTTTGCATCCCATGGACGCACATCTCAATGGCATCCTCAAGGTGCATCTCTCTAGCGAGGCGCACATAGCTGTTGCGGAATCTGATGATGTAGTCATCGATGGACTCGTCTCGTCGTTGTCGATCTTGCGCCAGCTCGACGATGGAGAAGTCCTTCTTCATGGCGACGAAGTGCTTCTTGAAGACCTCCTTCATGCCTGCCCAACTTCCAATGGATCCAACCGGTAAACGACTGTACCAATGGAACGCAGGTCCTGTTAACGACCCTGAAAATTGACGCAAGAGGAGTGACGAGCTGTTTGCTGTGTCGCCGCATGCTGCCTCAAAGTATGCCAAGTGCTCCCTTGCATCACCGGTTCCATCGAATTGGCGGAACTTTGGTGGGTGCCACCCTAAGGGGTATGCGACCATGTCGTGCCACGCCTCATAAGGCTTCTCCAGCTCACTCTCTGAGGTGCGAGGGGCTTGATCTATCGTCATTTGCTTGAACTTTTTGGCCACCATATCTTCAACGATGTCATGACAGTCCTTCAACATGCTCGCATTTGGCGCCATGTTGGCAGAACCAAGGGGGCTAACCAATGGTCGAGCATGCGTGCTAGGGTCTTGGCGTTGACGCACATCACTAAGTGGCGGCACTACATGAGTGTCACCAAGTAGCTCTTCTTCTTGTGGATCCACCACCCGTTGCGGCGCGCCTCGTGATGGAGTGCCTTGGTTGTTCATCATGAGCTCGATGAACTGGTCAAGCTTTGACGACAACTAGTTGATTGTCTGACGCTGGTCCCTGACCTGTTCTTCTAAGGAAGCTTGACATGCCGCTACCGCATTTGCAGCACCTGGCACCTAGACGATGGCGTCGGGATCTTCAGGGGCACCGCCACTGTTCACCATGCGAACTGGCGCAGTGTGGAGATCCCCAATACCATCTTCAGAATCTGATAAGTCAGATGGAACAAGGTCTTGGTAAGGAGGGGAGTTCGGGTGCATCTCCAACGAAGGCGAAGAAGATGAGTCGGAGAAGCTCTCTTCGTCGTCGAGGTTTTCCTGGTGCTCTCCATCTCCAACAGGCTCATCTGTTACGCTCTGACGTGCGATGGACCTCAGTCGTGTGTTAGCTCCGGGCCGACTCGCAACCTGGTGAAGTTCGTTAGGGTCTTCAGGAAGACGAGCCTTGATGTCGGTGTAGCGGCGTGACGATATGTCTCGATATCACGAAGTACTTCCATCCGCTAGCGATCCTTTGCCTGCAGTTACAGGAAGACATGGGGCCTTGGATCTTGCACCTTCTTGTGATGATGAAGAGCTTGTCTTGGGCCCCCCTCTGCTCCTTTGAACCATGCACACACATGGCCAAGGCGGGGTAAGAAAGTCTTCCAGAAGTCCGCCTTAGGGTTTGGCACGATCTCTTCATCTGAAGGATAGCCAAACTCCTGGGTGATGCGAGGAGGTCGCCATCCATTACTTGACTCTTGACTGGGTTGCACTCCTAGCGTGCCACATAAAGCAAGGTTCTTCTCAACTGGTTCTTTTGCTTTGCCTGCCTCGTGCTGAAGCTTATTAACCTCGTGATGTAGGGTGGAACCCTATAGCGACGATCTTTCACGTTTGGAGCGGGATCCCTCGAAGAACACGATGAACACGGGGAAGAACGGGGAGAAATCACAAGGGGAAACACTCAAGAACAAGTCCAAATCACACATCCACTAGACAATCAAACACACAAGATCACAAGGTACATGAACAACAAAGGGAAAGATACAAGGTAAGGTTCATCTCCAAGAGGAGGTCTTGATGATATCGTAGATGGATCTTCCCACAAGGGGGTCTTGATGATATCCTGCAGGATCTTCTCACATGGAGGTCTTGAACTCCATGGGAGTGGTAGTCTCTCTCTCTCTCAAGAGTAGAGGTAGGAGCAAAGCTCACCTAAGAATGAGCTATCCTATTTGCTTCCCCTAGGAAGGAGGGGGAGGAGGTCTATTTATAGTCTAGTGGGCGAAGGGGTAAGTGAGGGGGTGAATGGGTACATGGGCCTCGGCCCGAAGCATTGCACGCAGGCAAGGCCTGGATGATCCGGATGTGGGTCCGGATGATCCGGCCGTCATCCGGATGATCCGGGAGGGGGTACGGATGATCCGGCTTCAGGAGAAACCTTCGGGTATCCTCAGCGCGATTATCCGGATGATCCGGAGGGGGGCCCGGATGATCCGGCTGGGTCCGGATGATCCGGACGGCGGTCCGGATGTCCGGGCTAGCTTCAGCCGCTGCTCCGTCTTCTTCTCCTTTCTTCCGTCTTCTCTTCCACGCTTCCCTCGCGGATGGTGTAGTCGTTCCTTGGCGCTTGCACTCCTCCTCATCGTCCGTGAAGTTCCGACAATACCTATGCATGCACACGGGAGAAGTGTCAAGTAGTATGCCATCCTCGAAGGGGTCAAGTGAGCACGTGTAAAGGAGATGATTCACCTTTGTGTGTGTGAAGTAGATGTCGGACGTGTCACTTGCCAAATGGGCTCTTGACATGGTGATGTCCGTAGGATGCTCCGCATCATCCCCTCCCCCTTGGGAAAGATCCGACCTCGGATCGAAAACCAAATCACCATGGGAAAGAGATGGCGTTGCCGTGTAGAAGTGGTCGATCACCAAGTTCTTGTCATCTTGAAGTTCCAAATGGGCACTCTCCAATGTCGCACCGTCTTGTAATTCCTTCAAAAGTAGCAAAGATAACAAGCACTTGGAAAAACAAATGTGGTTGTCGTAAGAGCAAAACCAAGCATTCAAGAGGTGATTCACCCAACAAGTGTTGTCATCAAGCATAGCATATGGTTTGACAAAGAAGTGTGCCATGACATTTGGACATATAAATTGAGCACAATCAAGTACATCATGGGAACAAGCATGTAAATGGGAGGTCAAGATGCAAATATATGTGATAAGTGAACAAGCATCTACCTCGAGGTCATAGCAAGCATTGACAAATTGCTCAATGAAAGGTCTATGGTAGGCATAGGAAGTATTCACAAAACCAAATAAAATGAAGTGTCTAAACACATGGGTCAAGTGCCAGACAATCCAAGCATAATGTGCATAGGGTGTAGTGAATATAGTGTGGCACTCAACACAATAGAAAGAGCAATTGTTCATCATGTGTGAGGCAATCAAGTCAAGCATGTGACAAGGAAAGGGACATGGCATATGTGAAGAAATGATATTGGTGCAACCAACCATATGATAGTAGCAAGTAGTCCAAGAATTGTATGCAACACACAAGGTATATGTGTCATGAAGCATGGAAATGTGGCAATCATGGTAGAAAGAGATATCTCGAACATGCGTGCAAATGGTGCAAGCAACACATGAAGTATGATCCACAATATCCAAGCTCAAGAAGGATGTCACCTTGAAAGTGTGTCCTTGTGCATTCTTTACAATGCCGAAGTGGAAGCAAATACGGTGTAGAAGCGAGTCGTGGTAGAATGTATGAGGCTCGCTCTCAAGAGCTCGAATGGTCAACTCACGTGAAGTGGAAGTCGACACGAAGTCCAAGTATCCTACACATGCACACAACAAAACAAAGAACGTATGCACATGGTAGACAAACACATCATCCATCATGATGGTTCTCTTCTCTTTCACATAACCATTAGAAGCACAAGTGCATGAGTAATATGATGCAACAATGGCGATATTCACGGCACTAGGTATATGGTGCAAAGAGATAATACAAGCATGCTTCACAAGGAATATGTCAAAATCTCCAAACATGTGTGAGAATGCTATGGGGGCAATCTCATGAGCAAGACTATAAGCATTGTTGCCCTCAATACATGGCAAATCATCTAGCATGAGAGAGGCAACACATGGAGATATATGACACGAAGCAATATGAATCATGTGCAAAGCATATAGATGGTTGTCATCAACCGCATGAGATGAGCACTTATAACACAAGAGACAATGATCAAGATATATCATGTGAGAGGCACGAGCATATATGTCATCAACCCAAGAAAGCAAGTAGTGGAACATGGGTGATGCAACATAGCGAGCATTCATAGCTATCAAATCAAGCAAGCTAGTAGTGCGAAGATGCAACATACTAGGAGGAATCATGGCAAACATGTCATTGGTGCAAATAGTGGGCACGAATAATTCACAAGTCATAGCACAAGCATGAAAGCAAGATATGAGTACAATATCATGAATTTATTGGCGAGAGGCCATATGTGAATAGCAATGGGTCATCATGACTCTCCCAACACAACAAGCATCAATAGAATGGGGCACATGATAAACATGGCAAAAGCAACAAGGATCTCCACCAAGCATGCAAATACACATAGGAATATCATAATGGAGAATCATGGGTAGATGCAAACAAGGGTCACAATTGCATGGCAAAGGCATAGAAGCAAGCATAGCATGCAAAGTGAACACGGTAAAATGAGCATAATGTGAGAAGTGGTAAATGGCCCATAGCCGTGTGAGAGCCAAGTAGAGGAGTTGCGCGTAGTCCTTGCGCGAAGGGGACGGTGGTAAGGATAGTCCACGGGATCCCAAATTGTCAAGAGCTCGTTTTGTCAACTCGTGGGATTGCGAGGTTGACATGTATTCCTGGGTACCTACACAAAAGAGACACAAACGAAAGAAATTGTGTGTGTGGTAAATGTACACATCATCCATCATGATGTGTATGTGCACGTGTGAGTTAGCACAAGATAGGCATCGCTCAAAGAAATTTGATGCATGGTATAGGAACATGTCATCCATCATGAAAGAATAGTTGTTATGTATGACACGATGGGGACACAAATTGAGCAAACAAGTGTAAGGCACATCAAAAGCATGTTTATTCATGGGGAGCATATGGTGCACACACGTATTGGGATCATGCAATGGATGGGATGGATCAAAATCTCCTAAAATGTATGAGGAAACTATGGGGGTCTCCTCATGAGCAATATCGGAAACATCACATGGAGAAAATGGACAACATCCAAAACAATGCATATCCGAAGCTAGGTGGTCATGGCATGGCATATGAGATAAATGATGCAAAGGGAGCATATCAATATCATCACAAGAAAAACAAATGCCAATAACCATGGGCTTGTCATCTATGCCATATGTGCAAATTGGGTTTATTTTAATGGCATATGCATAGTCACTATGAAGAGATTGCAAATAAGACATATGGTTGATCTCATGCATAGCATATGACAAGTCAAGCGGATTATCAAACATGATGTGACCTAAAGAATTGTCACAAGAAATCCTATGTAACATGGCATCACAACTAATAGACTCCACAATAGAATCATCATACTCATCATAAATGGGCAAATCATCGCATCAGGAAATCATACTAGCATGAAGCATGGTACTAGGTGGATCAACATCATGCAAGCAATCAATGTCAAGAATGTCCACTAGTGGGACTAGAGCATCACCTTCACCTATGATACCTTGTTCATTCCACTCAAGTGGTGTAGGTGAGGTGGGAAAGACCAAATGGTGGTCATCATCATCATCTTGATGGAACCATGTGGGCGGTGCATCATAATCCACCATGGCCATCGTCTTGTCCAAAGGGAGGACGAAGTCATCGAGGATTGGCGCGTCATCATAAATGGGACCTAGCACCAAACGATAAGACACAATAGAGGTAGAGGTCAAGTTGTTAGAAATGCAAATGGCCTCACGAGACCTATCAACTATCTCACTCTCTCTATGTGGTGATTCACTCACTCCCTCAAAATAGGTGCACTCAAATTCACGTATGGTGGAGTCACTCATCTCATTCAAGTGGTGGGAGTTGTGGCTCTCCTCACATGGGAATTGTGGCAGCTCATCATATATGGGGCTAGTGGTGAAGTCACTCTCACTCTCAATATGGTGGCACAAGTCAATCAAGTCATCATACGTCGCCGTGGTCGAAGGGAAGATCCCATTCTCAACCATCTCGTCGTCGTCGTCGTGGATGAAGGCCGAAGATGGCAGATCATCACTCTCCTCCATGACCGAAGGGAAAATCCCATGCTCGATCATCTCATCACCGTCGCCGTAGATGAAGGCCGAAGATGGCACATCATCACTCTTGCCTCCAAAGATGGAAGCATCATCCTTGCTCGCCACCTTGTCGCTCGCCTCCAAAGCTTGGTCCTTGAGGGTCTCCGTAGTCGTACTCGTCGCCGCACCGTCTTGAAAAAGAGTCGAAGTAGACTCGGCACCATCAATGCCACAAAGAGGGATTGCGGTGAAGTCAAACTTGGGAGCATCGTCTTGGAGCTCGTCGGGCTTGGACATCTTGGTGGTACTAGCCTCATGCTTGTCGTAGAGCTTGGTCGCCGCGAAGTTTTCTTGGGGTGGAGAAGCCTTGGCCTTCATGAGTTCTTGTTATGCCTTGAGAGCACCAATGTAGTAGTCGTCGATGGACTTGTAGTTCTCGAGGAAGATGGTCTTGGAGATGTCTTTGTGCAATCCCATCATGAAGTGGAACTTCATCGAAATGGGGTCGTCCACGCCGGCTCGTCGCAAGGCAATCATCATCTCCTTGAAGTACTTGTCGATGGACTTGGATCCTTGGGTGGTGTTCTCCAATTGGCGTCGAAGTTGTTCCGTGTAGGTTGGAGGCGCAAACTCTCGCTGTAAGGCTCTCTTCGTCTTGGGCCAACTCATCTCGTAGCTCTCCGAAGGTGTGTGAAGCCACCATATCAAGGCGTAGTCGTGGAAGTTTCTTGTGGCGCACTTCACTTGATCTTCGGGACGAACTTGATGTAGCTTGAGGTAGTCGTCCATCAAACGCTCCCACTCGAGGTACTCCTCGGGTTCTTGAGTCCCATAGAAATGAATCGCGTGGTCGATGTCGAGGTCGTAGTAGCTCGTGGAAGTCGCGGACTTGAGCTTGGGGAGCTTCTCTTGAGTGTAGTCTTGGGGTTCTTGTTGGCGAAGATGCCGTATGTCCGTAGGCGAAGATGCCTTGAAGTCGCTTGGCGAAGATGCCAAGGGAGATGGTGAAGTCATTGAGCGGTTGTTGATGTAGAGCTCTTGACCTTCATGTTCTTGTTGGTGATGGTGTCGATGCCGATGTGATCTTGCCGGAGATGGTAGCTCGGAAGCATGTGCTCTTGAGCGTCTTCTCGAAGATGAGGAAGATCGCTTGTAGGACTTGATGAGGGCTTTGATCTCCTCCATTTTAGCTTGCATCTTGGCGTCGGAGTTGTTGTTCATGGCATCGAACTCGTCGTTGTTGTTGTAGACCGAAGATGAAATGCCTTGCCTATCCATCACAAGACTCGAGTAGAGGTGAGTAGGAAATGAGATAAACAATACCAAGTTACCTTTTCCCAAAGTTGAGGATGTATCCCGTGTCACTCAATGTGAGATGAAAGAATAGTGGAATTGGTACCGGACTTGTTCACTCACACCTATCAAGTAAAGCTTATGGTAGAGCTCGGTGAGGATAGTGGCACAAAAATTTGATGCAAAATGTTAGCAAGAGTCAATAATGTTGAAAGAGATTCACAAATTCGCAAGCGAAACAAGTAGACCAATAGCAATATGTGGCTCACGGAAACACACACACGGATAGATAAATGGGGTCGTGCAACCAAGGAATGAGCACAAAATGTGGAATCCACGGAAAACGCTCGTGTTGCACAACTCAAGAGAGACGCTAGCACGATTGCTCAATAGGCGGATACGACACTTGTGCACAACCTATAAGATGCAAAATGGATAAACTTTCTATCCCAAGTATGCTATATATGTATGGTTCCCGGTGTTTCTCACACAATGATCCAAGATGATCAAATATGATACCGTATGATATATTGTGATTCTATGGCTATTGCTTACAAGCTCTTTGCTCTCTTTCTTTTGCTTAAAAGCTTTATTCTCTTTTTTTTCTATGGCCACTTTTGCACAATGCACAAACCAAGATAGCAATTGTGTATATGCGGGAACAAACTTGAAGCACAATGGATGATATGATACCAAGATGATATGGTATGTATGCAATGGATGGTGTAGACCACTAATGTGCACAAGTCACGTTGCCGGCAATACTCAAATGGCTAGTCTCGATAGGCAAGTAACGCAAAATGGCTAGGGATTAACAATGCAATTGCAAGGGCATATACAAAGGTGTCGTCGAGGTTACCGTCCTTTGCGATGATGAGTGGCGGTGTTCTTGGTGTAGATACCAAGATGATGGAGACTCGTCCCTAAGTAGCCGAAACACCTTAGGAAACGGAAAAACCGCAAACTCAAAATCTCAAATGACAAATGTCAAATGGTGGTAGCGGAAAGCGGTGGTGGTGTTGCACTAGGCAATGCGGAAGTGGAATGATGGGCTATACACGAGTCGGAGTTGAAGTTGCCATCCCTAAGTAGCCGAAACACCTTAGGAGGCACAATCCACAACTCAAACAAAATTGGGTTAAGTTGGGGTGGAAATGTATGGTGGGCAGGGTTATTCGGAAGTGGTGGTGGTGGTTGATGAAGAAGCAATTGTCCCTAAGTAGCCGAAACACCTTAGGAGACTCTAATCACAACTCAAACAACCACATATGCAATGGGGAACAAAATGGGTTAGGTTGCGGAAGTCGGTGGTGGTAATGCGGATGATATGGTGGAGGGCCTAGGCAAACTTGGCAAATTTCAGAAAATATGATGGAGTCAAATGATGTTGGTGGTATTTTTGTGGGATAGGGGATGTCAATAGCTTCAAAACGAGCTAAAGAACGTCAAAAACGGACTCCGGATGAATTAGTTATGACCGAAACAAGATTCAGCCGAAGCAGTGTCAGGGTTAACCGGACATCCGGGAGGAGGTGCGGATGATCCTGGTGTACATCCGGATGATCCGGGTTCATCAGCTCCGGTTCTGTTTTCTGGGTGCGTGGGGTATCCGGACGTCCGGGAGAGGGTCCAGCTGATCCGGGAGGTGTCCGGATGATCCGGGAGAAGGTCCGGATGATCCGGGCAGGTCAAACTGCTCGGGATTTCCTCTCAGGGACGAATTTTTGGGCGGAAATGGATGATTTTCGGGGCAAAATTTGATGGATTTCGTGGATGGAAGGTGGGGAAACTTGGGGAAATGCTAGATCCACTTGAAACCAAGCAAATCCACGGATCAAAATCAACAAAACATCATCAAACCAACAAATCACAAAAAAATTTGGGGCTATTTTGGTGGGGAATTTCGGATTTAGGACGAGATCAAGCAAAAGAAGGCTAGAAAACGGTGGGAGGGACTCCAAATACGTGATAAACGTGGCTCATGATACCATATGATGTAGGGTGGAACCCTATAGCGACGATCTTTCACGTTTGGAGCGGGATCCCTCGAAGAACACGATGAACACGGGGAAGAACGGGGAGAAATCACAAGGGGAAACACTCAAGAACAAGTCCAAATCACACATCCACTAGACAATCAAACACACAAGATCACAAGGTACATGAACAACAAAGGGAAAGATACAAGGTAAGGTTCATCTCCAAGAGGAGGTCTTGATGATATCCTAGATGGATCTTCCCACAAGGGGGTCTTGATGATATCCCGCAGGATCTTCTCACATGGAGGTCTTGAACTCCATGGGAGTGGTAGTCTCTCTCTCTCAAGAGTAGAGGTAGGAGCAAAGCTCACCTAAGAATGAGCTATCCTATTTGCTTCCCCTAGGAAGGAGGGGGAGGAGGTCTATTTATAGTCTAGTGGGAGAAGGGGTAAGTGAGGGGGTGAATGGGTACATGGGCCTCGGCCCGAAGCGTTGCACGCAGGCAAGGCCTGGATGATCCGGATGTGGGTCCGGATGATCCGGCCGTCATCCGGATGATCCGGGAGGGGGTCCGGATGATCCGGCTTCAGGAGAAACCTTCGGGTATCCTCAGTGCGGTTATCCGGATGATCCGGAGGGGGGCCCGGATAATCCGGCTGGGTCCGGATGATCCGGACGGCGGTCCAGATGTCCGGGCTAGCTTCAGCCGCTGCTCCGTCTTCTTCTCCTTTCTTCTGTCTTCTCTTCCACGCTTCCCTCGCGGATGGTGTAGTCGTTCCTTGGCGCTTGCACTCCTCCTCGTCGTCCGTGAAGTTCCGACAATACCTATGCATGCACACGGGAGAAGTGTCAAGTAGTATGCCATCCTCGAAGGGGTAAAGTGAGCACGTGTAAAGGAGATGATTCACCTTTGTGTGTGTGAAGTAGATGTCGCACGTGTCACTTGCCAAATGGGCTCTTGACATGGTGATGTCCGTAGGATGCTCCGCATCACCTCCCCATCTCGGTCCAACCTTTCAAAGGGAACAAGTGGAGGATTCATGGGAAGTGTTGCGTCTGGTCGGAGAGCGGCCTTGGATGTAGCCTCAGGAGCCGCTTCGTTATTGGTGGAGGTCGTAGGCTTGGTTACTTCAATGCCGTCCATCAGCGTGGCCGACGGGGACGGCGTCCTCGGGTCCTCCAATGGGGGTGGTGTCTTCCGGTCCTCCAATGGGGGTGGTGTCGTGGCCGCCTTCACCTGTTCACCCTCTTTTGGGGGAAGGGATGAAGAAGGCATCTCCTTGCTCCTTTGCTCTGCGTTGCTTGTGGAGGACTTGCGCGGTTTCGGCGCCAAACGACTGAGCAGGTAATTATACCGCTCGTGCCGCTCTAACTCGGGGGAGATGCGGAACCTGATTCTGTCATTTTCTTGAACGACCGCGCCATCTGGTCGTAGGCGTACCTGGGTGTGTCGAAGGACTAAGTCCTCGAGTTCTTTATATAGAACTTGGCGGTTTCTCCGACGCCTCTCGCGCTTGCGTTGGTTATCCGTCGGAATGGCGCCAGCTCTTTGAGGCACTGGTGGCGTGGGGAGAAGTGGTGGTGTAGGTCGTTGCACAGATGAGGAAGTCCTGTCCATTGTTGCCTGTAGTTGTGTACGATCTCCCCGTCTGGGAGGGGAAGATGGTCGTGGTGGAAGCGTTGGTCGCGGAGGGTCTTATGGGCGCCATTGCTGTGTGGGCCATGTGTTCCTTTCTTCCTCTTGGTGTCTTGACCATCGGTTCCAATGCGGGGGCATGTTGGGATGCCTCCGTTGTTGAAAGTGTCGGGTTGGTGACGGTGGTCGTCGAGGTGCCAGCGTGTGGTGCTCATGTTGAGGGCGATGACTCGGGGTTTGACGCCTGGTCCCTCCTACACCTTGTGTTGATGATGTACTTGGTGCAGCTGGATCAAGTAGCCGCCTCTGGATGTTGTTCATCTGCTCTTGGAGTTGGCGAAATTCTCGCCGCAGGTCTTCGTCACGTGGTGCTGGTGCTTCATGGCGAAGGATAGAAAACCTGTTGTCGTTGGTGAGAGATCCTCCGTCGACCGCTGAAGTGTGGAGGCATGGCGCCCATGCCCCCCGTCGAGTATCTTCAAGGTTGATGGAGACTGTAGGGCCCGGTAGAACAGGCTCCTTGCGTGAACGCCGCTTCCAGAACTCCTTCATAATGGCCCGTCTCACTAGCTGCTTGATCTTGGTTGGCTCATATGCCCAGTCGTCAGGGAACAAGTCGTACGGAGGGGCCTGGGTGCTCTGGTAAGTGAACACCTTGTCCGCCAAGTCCCTTGCTCCGAGGGACCAATCCTCCTCCGGCACCGTGCTCTGAGCGAGGCATGAGGTAATCTGCTGGTGGAGTCGTTGTACCTTGCGATACTTCCTCCTATAGTTCCGAAGAGGGTGCGGGCTTTCCGACAAACGTGCGTTTGCCATGAGTTTCCGCAAGTTTCGGGAAATGGCCTCCAAACCTTCGAGCAGCTCAACCTCGGTGCGTCGGGGTGCTGGTCGTGAAGGCTTCATGTGTGGAAATGGGGTAGGGGCGTGATGGGATGCCGCTCTTGCCCGCCTGTTGGCGGCCTTGGCGCGAAGGCGTTGAGACGCCTCCATGTCTCCTTTCATATCCGCCCTTGTCGATTCCTTCAACAGGGCACGTGCCTCGAGCATTAGCTCCCGACGCTCCTTCTTACCTTGGCGGCCTCCCTCCTTTGCGCCTTTCTTGATTGCACAGTTTGGAACTGCGCAGGATCTTGAGCCTCATGCACGTAGACCTTGTCACCGAGCTCGATGACGATCATTGCTGGCATCGATCCAAACTGAAGCACCGATGGCTCCGAGTTGCTTCCGTGTGAGAGTCCACCTGCAGAAAAAGGGATCTCAATCAACGGAAATCCTTGTTGATGCCTTGTCATGCAGCATGCTGTGTGGGTTTGGAGACGAGCGAAGACGATTCAGACGACCACAACGAAGCATAGATGGGAGGAGAACCATGTCCCACCGGGCGTGCCATTTTGTTTGACACGAAAAATAATAACAAACAACGTTGGTTATCGTGTTACTATCTCTCTACGCGCCAGGGGAAAATACAAAATTGCGGGCGTGCCAGTGTACTAAGTACACAAATAAACATAGGGAAACATGCACTTTATTAATCTCTCATTGGAGAAACAAAATTACAAGATCCCTTTGTGGCCTACTAGCGTGGCCTGCCTGACTGTAGCGATTGTGGTCTCCTGATTCCCGGGGCCTCGGAAGGCTCCCGGTTAATTACTCCCGCGGGTTACTCCACGGGATACCTCCGATTAAGCCGTATGGTCGTCTTTGTAGTCTTCGCTTCGCGTTCTCCATGCATGATGATGATGATGTGTATGTGGGCGGCGGCAGAGCCCGTGTCCTGTACACGCGCCGCATGTAGCGCGGCCTTAGCGGTGGCTGCGCTCGCCCTCGCCGTCGTGCCTCGTCGGTCTTGGCGGCGTTGGAGTAGTTGGTGTTGGTGTAACATGGGTCGCGCTCGGCTTAGTCTCCTCGACGACATGTTGCTTTATCGGGGTGTTCAAGGGGCTACGCCTTGCGGGTGTAACGGTTTGGGAGACCGGCGTCAGTGTAAAAACTGACACGCGCTCACGTTGGCGTGGCCGGGGTGGTTGGCACCTCGTCTCGGCTAGACGCCGAGTATTCGGCGGTCTGCCAAAACAAAGGAGGCCGCCCCACGAGGCCGTGGATAGGTGGCGTTGTAGAGGCCGCGTCGCCTTGGGCTGGTGCTACGCCAAGGGTACGCCGGCGACACCGTGGACCTGTTCGCCACGGTGGGTGCACCTCTCAAAGGAGGGGCCGGTCTTGTACCGCGTCGCTGCAAACTCCGGCTCGATGAAGGATTTGTACGCCATTGACCTGTTCGTTGGGGACGCGTGCCTCGTGAAGGAGGAACCGGTCTTAGATATGTGGTTGCGAATATTGTTTCCACCAAGGACCTGTACGCCGTGATGGGAAAGGCGAGTCTCGGGCTGCGCCGTCAGCGAGCTCCGGCTCTGCCGCACCGTCCCCTCCACAAGTGTGACGCAAAACCTGTACGCCGTGATGGGAAAGGCGAGTCTCGGGCTGCGCCGTCAGCGAGCTCCGACTCTGCCGCACCGTCCCCTCCACGAGTGCGACGCAAAACCTGTACGCCGTGATGGGAAAGGCGAGTCTCGGGCTGCACCGTCGGCGAGCTCCGGTTCCGCCATGCCGTCTCCTCCAAGAGCGTGATGCCAAAACCTGTACGCCGCGATGGGAAAGGCAGGTCTCGAGCAGCGTCGTCAACGCGCTCCGATTCCGCCACGCCGTCTCCTCCAAGGGTGTGATGCAAAACCTGTACGCCGGTGTACCCTTTGCCATGAACCTGTTCACCGTGGCTCTGTTCGTCGCCAATTGTGTGTCGCGACCTGTACACCATGGGGTGTTCGCCGAGCGCCATGAAAGCCGCCACGGTAGGGCGCCGGGGCTAGCGATTGGGCTGCGTCGTTGGCGAGCTCCGGCTGCTCCCAAGTCATCTCCAGCCAAGAATATAACACCTGAAAGAGAAAGACTTCGCGTAGACAAACTCCGACGGTGCCGAGGCAGTCTTCAGTTCTGATGAAGTCGTCTCCGGCGGCGGCGACGGGATCACACGAGCGTCATCTCCGGTGACCGGCACGTACCTCGGCATGCATGCTGGATGTGAAGGAGAGAGACAAGAGAAAAATTAGACGATCATCTCACCATCCGGAAAAGTGAACTTGTTGTTCATGTCGATGCCGCCGAGGTCCCTTGTGTGTAGATGGATGAACGCCGGCCTCTTCCTCTCCGTGCACGCCGGTGTAGATGGATGAACGCCGGCTTCGTGGGTGGATGAATGGATGTGTGCGTGAGATGAGTAATGGATGCGTGCGTGCTTGCGTGCGTTGAGGATGGGTGTGTGCCTTCCTTTGTGCGTGCGTGAGTCCTCTTCCTGGCCAGATGGATGTGGTGCGTGGATGGATGGAAGTGGTGTTGCGTGATGGCTGGAGGGGCGCCTTGGTCTTCCTCTGGCTGCGCCTCTGTGCGTGCCTCCCCTCCCTTTGCGCGTGAGGAGTTGATGGCTTTTATGGGCAGAGGCCAGGGTACAGCGTCGCGCCGTCGCTGGTTGTTTGGCCATCCCGGATATCATGGGCCGTTTGAGCAGATAAACATTGAGCTTTGACCCTTGTTCAAGTTGATCCGATGCCACCGTAACCCCTGGGCAAAATACATGACGTGCACGTCGTGCCTGCAAAAATAAACATGGTACACATAACATGCATAATAGACATGCCTTCTACGTGATCGCTCGGTGTTGATCTCTTGGAGGTTGACTGATATGCGTACGCGTATTCGGATACATATGCGTATTTGCCGGCCGCACGGGTATTAGGAGAGGTACAAATACCGGCATACGGGTACCTGAGTGTATGTATGACCGCGAACTGCACCAAGTCGTCTGCAGGGTTAGCTTAAATCCGTACATGATCAATACGTGACTAGTGCAGGTCATAACATGCATGAGATTTAAAAAAAAAACCATCAAACACCTGGAAGTCTTGCAAGCAGACCATCTTAACGAGGTCAACTATGGAAGCAGAACTCACAACATTAGACACTGCCACTGTTGAAGCAGAGTGGCTTCGTGAGCTATTGATGGACTTACCTATGGTTGAAAAACCAATACCCCCTATCCTGATGAACTGTGATAATCAAACTGTGATCGTCAAGATAAACAGTTCTAAGGACAATATGAAGTCCTCAAGGCATGTGAAGAGGAGATTAAAATCTGTCAGGAAACTGAGGAACTCCGGAGTTATTACGTTGGATTATATCCAAACGTCGAAAAACTTGGCAGATCCCTTCACAAAGGGTCTATCACGTAATGTGATAAATAATGCATCGATGGAGATGGGTTTGAGACCCACCGCATGAGTTGTCCATAATGGTAACTCACTCTATATGATCGGAGGTCCCGTGAAGTAGAAGTGGGAGACAAGCTGTTGGTCAGCTGAGAGGAGAGTATCCTTATTTTAATTATCCCACTCCGTGAAGATGCAATACTCTCCTGATCTGCATGGCAGGTTGATATCTATCTTAATGTGTTCCAAGTGGCTTATTTGAGTAAGCAGAGATGTTGTCCTGCAGAGCATCTCCTGAGGAACACACCTATATGAATTTGACTGTTAACGTCGCAGTCTATGAGAAGTGGGTGCTCTCTAATAAATTCATGAAAGGCCCTGGAGTACGACGTATATGCTCCACCCGCGGGGAAGCCTTGCGGCAGCCCGGTACCGGTCAAGAATTTGTGTGAAACTAGTCTCGCAGAAAACTTGTAGTTCAAGGCATAGTCCACTATTCAAGTTGTGATCTAGTGTAGCATAAATCTCTATGTGGAAGTTCAACTTCACAGTCTCCAATAAGCACCGGTATATAAACGATGTTTTGGAACCAAATGGTAAAATGTGCCAATGAGACTTTGTGGGGGATTGTTGGAATTTGCTAGTGGGCTTTTGGCCCAAAGCCCAACTAAATTTCTGAAATTCTCTTGGCCCATTCATGCACACATGTGAGTGGAGTGAGTGGGGCTAAAGTTTAGTCCCACCTCATAAGTTGAGAGAGAGTTGCACCTCTTTATAAGGTGAGCTCTCCTACCACTTGTATGAGTATGAGAAGAGGAGACCTACACGCGCGCTCCTCCTCCTCGCCTCGCCTCGTCACGACGCGCCGCGCCGCGCCGCGCCGCGGGTTGCGGGATTGAGCCGAGCCGAGGACAGAGCTATGCACGTTGTCTATATTTTTGCTAAACGGTTTTGGATCGTGACGACTCGGACGTGGAGTTTACTCCCACGACCTACCCAGCCCGCACTATATAGTCAGGCAGACGTCTACCCTAGGCGCTGCAGTTTTCGTATGATTTCTCACCACCGTTCCAGTCCATTGCGCCGCCGATCATGTCTTCTCCATCCCTCCTTTCGGCGTGCACCGGGAGAAGGGACAACAGGCCTCCGGAACCCCGCCTCTTGTGATCCTGTACGGGAGAGGGGCGATCAGGTTTTTGGGGAGCGCACTTGCGTGACTGCTGGCAGCGACGACTTCGCAAACGACGACTTCTTCCCCGACCTCGGCAACCTCATCCTCGACGTCATGGGCGACAACGTCAACGCCGGCGGTGCTGCTCCCGCTGCACCGTATGTGATTCTATCTTTCCTGTTCGAGATCGTTGTAGAATTCATGTTTCTAGTATGTGCCCTAGATGTGATCTGTTCATCTACTATGCTAGTTCGCATGATTAGTTCATTCTCTGCTACTGTAGTCATGATTTATCTTCTGTTAATTCGAATTAAATTTCGTAGTAATTTGCTCATATTTTCAACAATAGCAAGTTTACTGTGTTCCATCTTTGGCATTTGCATCGGCACACAATATATCGGCAAACAATTTAGACAGTCCAGGAATTCTTAATCTGACAGCTAACAAGAGAGGGCAAGCATCAAGCAACCTGCACAAAGAAAGGAGTAGCAGCCAACGCCGGGGCTTGATCAGAGCAGCTCAACATCATGACCATTTATATGCCAGAAGGAAATGAAATTCGTTTGCTTCCAAGATGAAGCCCTCGGCTGAAGTGCTAGATCGACACCACGCCAAATTATTTTATGAAAATACAATAACACAAACGGCGCAGCAAAGCTGCCCAACCTTACTAGTATGTATCAAGCGCAATATCACCAAAATACTGTGAAAAATCTAGCCACCCATGTTTCTATGCAATCATATCAAACACGTCCCTAGCCTCGTTCAGGTGTTAGCATTTGCGTTGGTCAATAATAAGAAAAGTGGAGATATTCGAATCTTCTGAAATACAATACAGGACAATGACCTATCACATCTCCCTACCCGATCATTGGGCAAGACTGGTGGCCACGGCAACTCGTAAGGGTACGCCGCCCCCTCGTACTTGTTCCTCTGGTGCTCACACTCCACCCTCATTGTATCAGCTCGATGAAGAACACCCATGTCTTCTCCTTTGGTGTCACTAGGACGAATCTGGAACTTGCCGTGAGAATGGTGGCGCCTTGCTGAAAAATTCCTCCTCACGGCCTGGTAGCCCGACAGTAGACGCCTGCAGCCCCAGGGTCTTTTCGAGCATCCACTCGTCTTCTCCGGTTCCTTGATGCCACCGGCGTGCAAAGACCTTAAGCATGTTGTTCATAGCAGACGATGCACAAGACGCCGTGCTCACTAGTAATGACCCAAGAGGGAAACTTGACAATGGAGAACTCCGCGGTAGCCTCGTCGAGAACAAGCACAGCGGCGCTTCCTTCAATTCCCCAGTATATATATCCGTTGACGCGCGCGATGGTTCTGCGTTGTCGACGCCAACGCTGGTGCATGTTGTGCGCGCTAGGCGCCAGCCACCATCAGTGCCAGAGGTGAACACGCATGTCAGATTCTCTTGTACCGTCGCTAGGACCTTGAAGTTGGACATGCTGACTCGGAGGTGTCCCGCGTCGTCATGGCCGTCTAGCAGGAACGCGTTGCGAAAATATTTGGCCACGTCCGACGGCCAAAGGATCCCTTGGTAGCGCCGCGTGAGCAGCTCACAGACGACGAGATGGAAGTCCGCGCGGGAGCCCCGGCCCCGTCTTCGAGCGTCCAAGAGTGATTGTTGCCCGGAAGGAAGTCGAGTGAGAAGAGGCGGAGCGGCACGGTCGGCGGGTAGGGGACGAAGCCGAAGCAATCAGATTCGTCTATGAATTCGAGGCAGTAATCCCTGGCATTTATCTGGACCAAACTTAGCCGCGCGAGGAAGCCGGGGTGCGTGACGACGCGACACCACTGCCTGCACGGTTCAGCGGCGCGGATGAGGCACGGGGAAGGGCTGAGGCGGAGCAGGACCCGCTCTTAGGCTAGTCATAGTGCATAGTAACTTAGACTAGTAACATGCACATGTTACTAGTCTATGTTACTACCATCATAGTGGTTAGTAACATAAGTGTAGTGTCATGCAAACCTTCATTTATTATATTGTAGACTCATTTTGCATTAGGGTGCGTTATGTTATGATAACATATTATGTTACCACAAGCACCTCTCTCCTCATTAACTTGATGCCACATAAGCATATATGTCTTGGGATGTGCTATGTTACTACCTAAGTTACTCCCACTATGGCTAGCCTGAGACTAGCCACAGTGGGAGTAACTTCAGCAGTAACATCAAGTCTAACTTAGTAAATTTGATTATGTGGCAGTGAGTTAATGAGGAGAGAGAGGTAGTAACTAGTTACTATAACATCACATGTCCCAATGCAATATGAGTCTATAACCTAATAAATGAAGCTTTGCATGTTATCACACTTATGTTACTACCCACTATGAAGGTAGTAACATAATCTAGGAATATGTACATGTTACTAGTGTATGTTATTCACCATTGTGGCTAGTCTTAGAGCATCACCAACGGCCTCATAAAAATTTCGCGCCCAATAAAAGTTATAGCGCGACACTGTAGCACTTTTAATGCGCCGGGACCAACATTGCTTTATCAGACGCCCAAAAAGCACAGAGTGCAAATTGTGAAGCGCGCGCAATTCAGAACCCAAAATATGCTGCGCGCGACATAGTTTTTCAGCGCGCGCCCAAAAAACTTTTAGCGCTACAGCTTTTGTTGGAACTGTTCGGCGCCAAAAAAATGATTTTTTATTGCACGGAGCTTTTCTGGGCGCCTGTTGGAGATGCTCTAATAGGTGATCGGGGAGGTCGTGCACGGTCGTCTCCCCGACCTCTTGCCGTTTCTTCTTGGACTTGTTCCTTCGCCGACGACGTCCCTTCGCCGCCGTTGCCATCACGGGTCGGGACGTGAAATCTCTCTCGTCTCGCCACGCACGCCTCTCGCCCCGCGAAAGGACTGCGTTAAAGCTGGGATCTGAACCCTAACCGCGCGCTGTACGCTGCGTATCAGACGGGTCAAAAAAATAGAAACTACGCGGGAGATCTTGGGGACGTATTCCAAGCTCTGTTAGACAAGTCCTGGTGCTCACATTATTTTTGGATTGATTTCAGGATTTCTGGCGACGCGCTTTCAGTGGGATCAGACATTCCAATAGTAAGTGCTCAGCATGTTTAGATACCGTACCAAATAATAACATTAGCGCTAACTAGACAATTAACATGCAATTATGATCCTACCTTGTAAAAAAATGTATCGAGAATCTGCATGCAATTAAGACCCTACTATTTTTAACTTTCAATTACAGTTTGTCTAATTCACATCTAGATGTTTTTTAAGAATGTCACATCTAAACTCTCACAAATATATAATGTAGCAACAAGAAATAAAAAAAGAACAAAAAATAGACTATAAACAGAGTGGACACTAACTTAGGTGTGACATAACTATGTCACATCTTGATGTGTCCTAGACAGACCCTCAATACTCTGCCTGATATCAATGTAATTGCACGTACACACTTACTATTTACAAAAGAGGAGATGTTGATTCGTCCGAAGTGGACATAAATTCACTGTGTGTGCCGTATTCATCAGCTACCATCAGTAACGACGCGTGCTATACGTCTGCTTCACAACATCAGCCGCATCACGGTACAGCCGACGGGCCACATAGCAGCATCGGCAAGCGCTGCATTGCAGCACCGACAGCAGTCGTCGATAGCTGCATCAAACGCCGGCAGCACCGGCACCCGCTGACAGGCCGCATAGCAGCCCAGCGTCATGTGTGCGGCATAGCAGCGCCGCCGAGGGCTGAGTTGGAACAACAGGGAGCCGCTGACGACCATCGTGTCGTAGCGTCGGCAGCATCGTGGAGCGCTGCATTGTAGCACGGGCAACCACCGACGGGCCGTATAACAGTGTAGCGTCACAAATGTAGGATCGGAAGTGCCGACGAGAGCCACGTCCTAGCACCGGCAACACTATGAGCATCTAGTTGCAGCAATGGCAGCACCGAGTCAACGTCCAAGGCTGGTTTGCAGCACCGACAGTCACCGACGATCAACGCATCGCAACTCCGATATCGTCGATGTGTGGTCGTGTGGAGCTTGGGTAGCAGGCCATGTCTGACAGAGCTTGGACAGCAGGCCATGGCGACATGTGCGAGGACGAAAAGGGAATAGAGCTATGCGGAAAATTTGAGTGGTTGTCGGCGCTCGAAAGACAAATTTGAAGAAGAAGCACCAACATCCGTCCAAAAGACTCACCTGTGAGGACTAAAAACCCTAACTTAAACGACTAACCGAAGCGGAAGCATCGGTATTCCCTCTCCGCCACCGGTCAATGGAGCGGCAGGCAGAGAGGAGAGGACTCCACGGACTCACAGATAAAGCCTCGATGGGAGCAAATCATGTTTGATCCCACTCAAAATCACAATGTTTTGGTGCATGGATATTGAATTCTTAGGGCATGTACATCAGCACAGACGGTTGGTGTCTATAGCGTATGTACACATCAGTTATATAGACTACCGTAAATATAACGCTGAAACCAGGGGTGTCTGTTAGGCCGACCATATCACTTCAACTCTCCGCAAATATCTGACCCACGAACATGATCTAAACAGCCCACTACAACAGACGAAGTCGTACAAGCGGAAAATAAGCTGTCGGCACGCAGCGACTTGTGCTGAAACAGACGTCGGTAGATAGCCTCGGTAGTTTTTACCTTTCTCTCTCCCTCACGTTATTTATTTTCCTACCTGGCCTGTGCAGCTGACTAGATGCCTTTGTACATGCCCCTATGCGTGTGTGTGTACGGGGTAGGTGACACGGTCGGAATCAAAAAGATTAAATTATTCCGACGTGCCCCGCGTGCGTTGGCGCATTGAAAGCGCTGTCTAGACGCTCCCTTTATTTATAGGTAACTAGTAAGTGTGCACGTGCAACACATGTTTTACAATCTACAATAAAAATATCTATTTTAAATTTTTTTAATTATCTCAGCAAGTGTTTTTTTTCCCAAGCCACTTAAATATGTCCCATGCGCAATGATGTGAGCGCGTGTAACACACCTTCACATAAAATTCACGATCACATGGACGTATTATAATTAGTTACAAAAATACTTACTCCCTCTCTCTCAGTTTACAGGGCGTGCGCGTACCCCTAGGTCGTCAATTTGACCAACCTAATATAAGCAATATATTACAAAAATATACCAATATAAACTTCAGATGTTCTATTTTCCAAAGGTATAATTTTTGTGTTATATAATTTATATTAGGGTGATAAAATTGGCAACCTAGGTATACGCGTAGGACTTATAAACTGAAACGGAGGGAGTAACAAATATTATCCTCTACAATTAATTCTTTGATGGTTCTTTCTTAAAGGTCAATCTATTTATGTGATCTGTAATGCTTCGTTCTTTGTTCCATTGCTCGAATATTGTTTAGAGCTTCATTTCTTGCATACTTCAAAATATATATCTCAACCGGACCCTCATATCATTTCTATATGCACGGGTTGTCCGTGAGCCCTTATATCCCGCCCGGGCGTTCCCATCCCGGACCACCTTTTCTCTTTTTTTATTCATTTTTTTTCTCTCTTCATCTCAACCAACCATGTGCGAGTGACCGGACATATGACAAGAAAACTGAAGAGTGTGATTACGCGGACGGATAAATAGGGTTTGAGAGCATCTACAGCCGGACACCTCAAACCATTCCTCATACGACCGCTGACGTGCCCGGTCAGTGACCGGAAAGAAGAGAAAAGGGAAAATGTGACCCAACCGGACCCCTCATATTATCCCTATACGTCCGGGCTGTCCGTGAACCCTTATATCCATCTCAAATATAGGGAGGATATGAGGGCTCACGGACGCGCCCGGGCGCGTCCGAGCAATCCACCACATAGGACGCGGCCCCACCACGGACCACCTTTTCTCTTTCTTTATTCATTTTTTTTTTCTTTCTTTTCGTCTCCGCCAATCACGTGCAAGTGACCGGACATATGAGGAAAAAAAATGAGGAGTGTGGTCACTAATCAGGCGCGTCCGCGGGCATTTAAGAGATCATATTTGCTATGTCCGGTTGTACATGCTCTAAAACGTTTAAGGGTCATATTTGCTACACCCGGCTTGTAGATGCTCTCACGGTCTCAAACCCGTCACCTACCTCCCCACCGCCCCCCGAAGTTGCTGGCCTCTCTCCCAGCCGTTCCCCATTCCGTACTCGCCAGCTCTCTCTCGACCTCGTCCCTCCCCTTCGTCCCTACCTCCAGCGGACTCACACCCCTGCTCTTCCCCTCCCCTTCCCGTCAAATCCGGTCGACCAAGTGCACGAGGAGGCGCTCGAGCTCGTCATGCTCGCGGGCGAGCCAGCCTTAGGCGTCGTCGGAGGCGGACGCGGATGCGCGGGACTCACCGGCGGCGACTCCCTGCCCCGCTTGGCCTCACCCGCGGTGAGATACGCCGTCCGCCCAGCTCCGAGTATGAAGGCATGGAGCTAGATGGCTGGCCACCGTGGCCGTGGCGGCTGGTTGTGGTGGTTGGCCTCTGGGAGGCGACGACACTTCGGCGGTGAGCGGCTCTACGGAGAGCGCGGGGCCACGGAGGAAGTTGGAGAGCGAGGGCGTGAGGGGCTGGCCATCCTCGCGCAGTCGGTGGAAAGGGAGTTTCGATCCCGTCTGATGCAGTTATTCTTGGGGTTCCGTATAAAAGATCTATCTGATGCAGCTGCCAGGTATGTATGCAAGTTTAGCTGATTTCCTTTACTGATCCGTATCGGCATAGCTGATTTGTCGCAATAAAAGTGGTAGGGCGGTCTGATTGTGCAACATGAACTCTGTGTAGCTCTTAGTTCTTGTGTTATAATCAAAGAGATAGTGTGGTCTCCTTCAGAATAAAATCTGGATGTTGATTTGAGTGGATGCCGACGAAGTAAAATGTTACTATCTGGGAGTAGATCAATTGTAGCAGGTATTGAAATGTATTCTACCTCGCGGTGACCAACAATGAATAAACAAGTGCACACACATTTGCTCTTCAGATGTTCCTGAATAGAACATGGAATAACAATAACTCGGTTGTCCATATATTTGTGTTCTTTATATGGACTGCTGAAACTAAATCTTGAAATATAGAAGCTCGAGTTGTATCTATGCAAGCCTCTCGGGATTTCTTGTCGCTTCCAGTATTTGTGATTAATGTTGATAGGTTTCTGATGGTTAATGTTGGCTCGTTGCAGTTCCAAGGCGATCACAAGGAAAGCTTGTATTGGGTACTTACAGGCCAAATGTATATGTTGGAATGCATGTTCGGTGCTTTCACATTGGTGATATCTTGCTCTTTTATAAAATGCTATTTCCAATGATTTTTGTCTTAGTCTAGGACATGCTAGAACTATTATGCCACTTCACAGTGCTAGCATCAGTAGTTTTGATATTGTGAACTTACTCATCTCACTAACATTAGGCACAGAAATGTGTTTTCTCTCTCTCATTAGGTTAGTGCATATGTCCAATGTAAACCAACCGACAATGACTTTGCCACTCTAAGTAGCTAGGTGAAAGGCCCATAGGCGTCTAGTTATGCTGGATTATTTGCTTGAAAAGCATCGATATAGGTAATCTAAGAGACTTGTTGCTGAAGCTAACCTCACAATGTGGGGTGGTCAATGGAGCCATTAGGTACTGTCACGGATGGAACACAAGGGGCTCAAAGGATAGGATAGCTGGCGCCGAGTCGTGGGATCCTTGAGTGTGATGATTCACAAAGTGATCTCCTGTAGAATTAAATTGTAGTTATCAATGACATAGAGCAGTACTACCTCCGTCCTGGTTTATTGGTCCCCATTATATTTCGTGCCAAATTTTGATCATAGATTAAACTAACAAAATGTTCACGCATGTCACCAAACATTATATTTTTGAAAACTATGTTCAAATATGAATCCAATGAGATAATTTTTTTGACATGCATTTACATTTTGTTAGTTAAATCTTTAGTCAAAATTTGGCACAAACTACAAAGGGGACCTATAAACCAGGACGGAGGTAGTACAGTTTAACGATTCTTTGGCACAAATTGTTGACACCAAGGACACCCTGTGAAAACTGCGTGAATGGCAACGGACGAAGGTGAGGCGTCATATATCTTTTTTTGATCCCAGGTGTTAGTATCGGATCTAAGATTTTACATTAGTGTGGGGCAATAAGACAAATGCAACATGCCAATTTACATGTATATAATTTACCAAAAAGCTGTAGAATTAGATTCATAATTACCAGAAGTAGCATAAATAAAATAATCAAGTTTGAAATTCACATATATGAATATTACTATGAGAATCTCATCATATCATCGCCATCGTCGAAATTGGCACTCTTTGCCAAGAGGATGTAATGAACCACCTAGATTGAAATGAAATTATTTTTTTCCGCAAAAAAAAAATCATCACCATCATCTATCTTAGAGAAAAGACTGTCATCTCCATTGTATTCCTTAACTTATTGCAGAAATTAACTTTCCATGATGTTGCCACATGTAAAACTGAATCAATTCATATATTTGTTGATTTGTAATGGATAGGTAGAGATAGACGCAAAGCTAGCACCTGACGAGCTACCCATCGGCCGGTTCCAGTTACCCTTGGCCGCCTGCTGTTGTGCCTTGCTGCGGCAGTACAACCAGTTGTTGGCCTTCTGCTGTTGCCCTCTGCGGCGCGCCCTGCCTAGCCCTACTATTTCCGTGAGTCCACGTCTGGTTCACTTCTAATGCACCAATGCGATCAGCGACTGAGAGAAACCTGTGTACGTAAAATACAAGCTATAGGAATTAGTATACCCAGAATCCAATTAACCGAACCCATGGGGAGACAGCATTAATAATAAAAAGTACAGCATTAATAATAAAAAGATTGGGGCCAGCACGGTGCAAAGAGGTTGTTCTTCAATCCCATCTCCCACATTAAGTAGTTGATGCCTTGCTATCTCTGAATTTAAGTAGGCTTAATTCTCCATTTATCTGAAAATTGCTGCATTGATCACATTGTGTGTGATTGAAAACAAAAACATGAATGCGCACAAACCCCGCTGGGACGACGTCATCGTGGCCAGCTTCCCCAAGTGCGGCACCACGTGGGTCAACGCCCTGACGTTTGCCACCATGGCGCGGCGCGCCTACCCCGCCGCCGGCGCCGGGCACCCGCTGTTGCGCCTCAACCCGCACCAGTGCATCCCTTTCCTAGAGGGCCTCTTCGGCAGCCGCCGTGGGCAGGCCAAGCTCGAGGCGCTAGCGTCCCCGCGCCTCATGAACACACACATGCCGCTAGCCATGATGCCGCGTGCCGCCGCGCCGGGCGGGGGCGGGTGCAAGGTCGTGTACGTCTGCAGGGAGCCCAAGGGTGGTCTCGCGGTGGCACTTCCACCGGCGGCTGCATCCGAGCTGCCGTTCGCCGACGTCTTCGAGGCCGCATGCAGCGGCGCGGTGGCGTACGGACCGGTGTGGGACCACATGCTCGGCTATTGGAGCGCCAGCACGGCGCGGCCGGACAGCGTGCTCTTCTTCCAGTACGAGGAGTTGCTGCGCGACCCCGCAGAGCACGTCAGGGCGCTGGCGTGGTTCGTGGGGCTGCCTTTCTCCGGCGCCGAGGAGGATACCGGCGTCCAGGCCCGGTCCTGAGATTTTGGGGGCCCGGGTAAACCTAAAATTCAGGGCCCTTTCATCATATAAATAGCAATATCAAAAATAATTGACACACATATGAAATGTTAATAAGTAAATGCATCTAAAAACAATATTCATATCAGATGTTTTTTTTCTTTTTTCGCTGGCAGAGAGATGCTTTTTAAACACCATGATAACACAAACTGCTAAAAAATTGCATCATATCTTGAAGAGTGCAAGCTATGCGTATGATGTATATGAAATAAATTACTTAATTAGCATAGATCCGGGTTCCAAAAATTTACACCATACATGTAGAACGTTAATATAGCACGACAGACCACGCTCCATGCTGCGCGCACAATAGGGCAAATGCATCTGCACGGATTATAGGGCTCTTCTAGACATATGTTTGTTTTTTGAGGATCTCTAGACATATGTTTGTGAATCTTATGAGATGCGCACAATCAACCGATGGAGCTAATCACGTCACGCGACGCAACAGACAAGGGAACCTGTACCATTATTATAAATCTATATATAGGTAGATGGATATATGCCAATAGAACATCAGAAGTGATAAATTGGAGATATGAAATACCTCGGATCGGCCAGATCTCGTCTCAATGATAACACGGCGTATATCTGTGTCTAGCTCCGTCAGGAGGCGCTTGCGTGCGCGTCCGGCGCCTGGAAACCAGCGGGCGGAGCGGCGTTCGTCGGCGTACTGCACACTGGCGGCGGTCGTCCAGCGCCAGCAACTCGCCTCGCGACCGGGAGCTGGGAGAGGGATCGTGGCGTCTCGACCTCGGAAGAAAACTGACATTTACAGCAACTTCTCGCGATTGTCGTGGACTCGGCTGACTACTAATCAATCAGGCCTTTTTTAGGGAATCAACTAGGCATAACAATTGAATGTTTAGCCTCCCTGCCTCCCAGGCCCATAGGCTATGTGCGACGACCTAGGGGGCCCCCTCGACCTTGGGGGCCCGGGGCGGCCGCCCCCCCTGACCCCCCCTCAGGGCCGGCCCTGCCGGCGTCGTCCACGCCATCGTCAAGCTCTGCAGCTTCGGCCACCTCAAAAACCTTTTTTTTTTGCGAAGAGGCCACCTCAAGAACCTGGAGGCCAACAAAACGGGCCACGTGAATCCCATCCTCCAGATCCCGTGCGGTGCGCTATTCAGGAAGGGTGCGGCTGGTGACTGGGTGAATCACATGACGCCGGAGATGGCGCGATGCCTTGACGAGATCGTCGCCGACAAGCTCCATGCCTCAGGGCTCACCTTCCATGAGTGACGACTCGACTGAGAGCATATTAGATCATGCAAATTTAAAGATGTAAAACTAGATGTTATATAATTTACATCTGCATTTTACATCTAAAAACAAGTAACTCCAACAAATGATGTATATTGATGATGTTAAAGTCCAACTCCAATAGATGATGCATATTGAAGATGTAAAAAAAGGGTGGTGTACCAAAATAGTTGCACCTCTCGTGCGCCTCAACCCGTTCTCTCTAGATGAACTCACGGCCAAACATGGAACCGCCGTGCTTCAGCTTCTTCCTCTTGTGCATCACCACTAGCATAGCAATGTCCTCTTCTTCGGTGAAATCAAATTCCTCATCCGACAAGGGAATCGTCCATGAAAAAGGAGTCACACGAGCTCATCTACAACGGGGAAATCACCGTCAAACTACATCTTCAACCCTATAAAAAAATGCTCCATGTTTGCACGATCTTTTTACCTTGGGGGAATTTGCTTGAACACGTTGCGGGTGAGGTGGGAGCAATTGGCCGGCGGCAAGTCAGACAGTAGATGGGATGCGGCTGCAACGACCATGGACGACCGTGAAGCTGCAAGAGAACGGCGCTCACGGCGAGGCAGCTCCACGCGCGGGTGGGCGGCTTCGCGCGGCTCCCCGAGCTTCGCCGGCGACTCGCGGCTAGCAGAAGCACCACCGCGTCCGCGACCACACCGCCGATGGCATTACGGCAGCCGGAGCTCCGACGAATCTCCAAATCATCCGTGCGGTCGCCGGCGGGGCAAAATCGAATCGGCGGCAGCTACAGCGGCAAGACATGCGGCGGGGTTGGAGATGGACGGGTGGGCAGCGGAGTGTTTAGGCAAAAATCACCAACGGTGGAGGCGTCGAGCGGGCGGGGGCGGGCGGGCGAAATGCAAATGAAGACAGTTGGACGGTAGACACGCGACAGGCTATTTTACATCACCTGCGGGAGGCGATGTAATTTATTTATTTTTGCATCTATATCATATGTTGGAGATGGATTTTTAGGTCTTGAAGATGTATAAGTAAGTTATTTTTACATGTACATTATATATTGGAGATACTTTAAGGTCTTAGACCGGTCCATTCGTTGACTAGAACTCTTCCCCTCAATTACCATTGACTCCAGTACACTTTATTACTTCATATTTAAATAATGTAACAGTAAATGGATGTGCATCGATCGATGGAAGAGCAGGCAGGTTTTTCCTCAGTTTCTAATAAGAATTTAATGTGAATAAGTATTTGGGAAGCTTTGTGAATAAAAATACACCAAAGGCAGATAGCCTTTTTCTAGGGAAGCGTGCGCTTTAATTAATAAATCATGAAAATATTGTTATTAAAATGGCGATAACATAAAAATAATGTTATTAGAGCATCTCCAACCGCCGCGCTAAATATCGCACACGCGGGAAAAAGCAACTTTTAGTGCGTGCGGGCCAGTTTGGTGCGCTCCAGCAGGCGCGGGAAAAAGAAGTACGCGCGCGGCAGATTTGGCGCCCGACGTCGGGCGCCCTCTATTAAACCCACGTGCTAGCCCGCCAACCGTCACTTCATTGCCTCCTTCTTCCCCGCCTCGCCGTTCTTCCTCGCCTCCAGTGCCCCGCCGCTGACGCCGCACCCTTCTCCCCCGCCGCAGACATGCCGCCGCGCGTACGGAGCAGCTCCGGCTACCATGGCGTCCGTGTCTGCCCCTCAGGCATGTATTATGCGGAGATCCACTTCGGTAATACACGTCTCGGCCTGGGGACGTTCTAGACCCCCCATGAGGCCGCCCGCGCGTACTACGCGGCGGCGTGGCGCCTCTCGAGGCCACGTTCGCAGATGAACTTCGATGACGCGCGGAAGTGGCAGCAGGCACAGGACCTCGCGCCTCCGCCGCGGCTAATCACCGACGAGGACCACCACATCCAGCGTAGGCGGGAGTACCGCCTCCTTATCGCCGAGGCGGACAAGTATGCCATGGTGGAGTGGCGCCAGCGCTCCCCGTAGGACGTCACCGAGAACGACCTCTGGCGGAGAGGAGGGCAAAGCGAGCCGCGGATCGGACGGACATGCGTAAGCGGAAGGCTCTGGTGATAGCTCAGTGCGAACTGGGAGCTGCTCTTATTAAGTTATTGGTGTAGTGTTGATGCTCGTTGGGCATTCATCATCACATCCACAGTTGGATGATGCCACTGCTAACAAATTAGTTCATTCTTTAAACAGACTCGTGAAACGCGGGTATGTATGCTTCACTTTGTTTAAGCCATTATGACGAGGCATTATGGTGTCATACTGACATGACAATGTATATAGAACTATCCTTAATTAAGTTAGAGTGATTTCCACGAGTACCGACATATAATATATGTTTTCCTGTGGCCTGATCAACCACCATAAATTGATCAATTAGCTAAGTCTATAGTGGTTGGATGGTTAAGTCGTAGACTTAACATTGGTGTTTTTATTTTTCTGGATTTATTTCAGGAATTTTGGCGATGTACGTTCAGTGAGAGTAGACGTTCTTATCGATATTTTGTCCAAAAGGACCACCTGGCCAACAGAATTGTCAAAAAAAGACCACATGTCAAAATCATTGTCAAAAAGGACCCCCTCGCTAGTGGCGGCAGGCGCGGCAGGCGACACGTGTCACCTGCCGCCACGCCAGGAGGCGGCGGGCCCTGCCGCCACCGCAGGAGGCGGCCGCGCGGGATATAACAGTTTTAGTACAGTGCGCCGAGCCGGGACGGAACGGCCAGGCCTGGTGGGCCATGCCGCCACCTAGCGAGGCGGCCTCTGTTGCCGCTGTCGTGCGCGGGCCGACAACCTGTGATGCAGTGGCTACGTGACTGCGGGCCAGGCCGCCAGCTGCTAAGGCGGCCTCTCTGCCACAGCGGACAAGGGGACACTGACGGCGCTGATTCCCGTGTGCGACAGCGACGCTGACTACGGTGATTGCCACGCGCGGGAAAATGCACGCTGATGCCCTGCTTTAGGTTCTTTCGCCCCGGAATCAGTCCTGCTTTAGCTTCTTTTGCCTCAGCGGATGGGACATCACTGTGAGAATTGCTCTGGCTATTGCTTGAGCGGATGCGACGGCACTGCAGGAATTAGTCACTCGCTGCGGGAATCCGATGCTGCGGGAAGCTGTTGTGCCGACACTACAGGGATCCTAAAATTTCCCGCTTAATTTTCTCTGTATTTTGGTATATTCTTTAATAACATTCTTGTTTCTTGTTGTAGTCTCCTCCGCCTCTGTGCATGTACTATTGTTGGATTGACACGGAGATGCCGGCTTGGGCAGTGACTGAGATTCGTGAAAGAAGTCGCCGTGCGTGGAATAGTTTCTATGCGGAAGAGCGACGCGAGAATGCGGAAGCTGAGGAGAAAGCAGAGCAAGAGAGGGAGTTAAAAGAATATTATGCGGAGCAACACTGTTTTTTTCAGGATTTAGGAAGGAAAAACAGGGAAGAGGCTGTCGCATGGAGGAGCAGGAACAACAACGAAAGGAGGCTCGTGAGGCGAAGAGGCAGAGAAAGAAAGAAAGGACTCGTGAGGCCAAGGCAGCAGAAGAAGCTGGCGATGGAAAAGGAAAATATCCACGCTGGACTCAGTAGATCCCTCTGGTAGTATTATAAATTTCGCAATCATTTGTATCTTTATTTCTGGAGTTTAATGTAGCTTTATTTCAGTAGTTAAATGTAGCTATATTTCAAATCTACGATGTATCTTATTTTCAGTTGTACCGTGTCGTAATGGAAGAAAAATATAGTTTTAGAATAAAGCAGTGGCATTTTCTTTCCCTCTATTAATATCGAACATCGTGCAACAACTACAAATTAAGATAGAACATAATGCCCTACAATAAAAGAGTACAAACTAATAATGCAAGTACATCTGAATTAAACGGTAAACTGGAATACAGCTTAAAAACTACATTATTAGTTTTTCCAGTTCTACCGTTTAATTCAGATGTACTTGCATTATTAGTTTGTACTCTCTTATTGTAGGCCATTATGTTCTATCTTAATTTGTAGTTGTTGCACGATGTTCGATATTAGTGGAGGGAAAGAAAATGCCACTGCTTTATTCTAAAACTATATTTTTTTCCATTACGACACGGTACAACTGAAAATAAGATACATTGTAGATTTGAAATATAGCTACATTTAACTACTGAAATAAAGCTACATTAAACTGCAGAAATAAAGATATAAATGATTGTGAAATTTATAATACTACCAGAGGGATCTACTGAGTCCAGCGTGGATATTTTCCTTTTCCATTGCCAGCTTCTTCTGCTGTCTTGGCCTCACGAGCCCTTTTTTTCTTTCTCTGCCTCTTCGCCTCACGAGCCTCCTTTCGTTGTTGTTCCTGCTCCTCCATGCGACAGCCTCTTCCCTGTTTTTCCTTCCTAAATCCTGAAAAAAACAGTGTTGCTCCGCATAATATTCTTTTAACTCCTCTCTTGCTCTGCTTTCTCCTCAACTTCCGCATTCTCGCGTAGCTCGTCCGCATAGAAACTATTCCACGCACGGCAACTTTTTTCACGAATCTCAGTCACTGCCCAAGCCGGCATCTCAATGTCAATCTAACGATAGTACATGCACAGAGGCGGAGGAGACTACAACAAGCAACAAGAATGTTATTAAAGAATATATCAAAATACAGAGAAAATTAAGCAGGAAAACTAAGCGGGAAATTTTAGGATCCCTGTAGTGTCGACACAACAGCTTCCCGCAGCGAGTGACTGATTCCCGCAGTGCCGTCGCATCCGCCCAAGCAATAGCCAGAGCAATTCTCACAGTGCTGTCCCATCCGCTGAGGCAAAAGAAGCTAAAGCAGGACTGATTCTGGGGCGAAAGAGCCTAAAGCAGGGCATCAGCGTGCATTTTCCCGCGCGTGGCAATCACCGTAGTCAGCGTCGCTGTCGCACACGGGAATCAGCGCCGTCAGTGTCCTCTTGTCCGCCGTGGCAGAGAGGCCGCCTCAGCAGCTGGCGGCCTGGCCCGCAGTCACGTAGCCACTGCATCACAGGTTGTCGGCCCGCGCCCGACAGCGGCAACAGAGGCCGCCTCGCTAGGTGGCGGCATGGCCCACCAGGCCTGGCCATTCCGTCCCGGCTCGGCGCACTGTGCTAAAACGGTTATATCCCGCGCGGCCGCCTCCTGCGGTGGCGGCAGGTGACACGTGTCGCCTGCCGCCACTAGCGAGGGGGTCCTTTTTGACAATGTTTTTGACATGTGGTCTTTTTTGGCAATTCTGTTGGCCAGGGGGTCCTTTTGAACAAAAAATCATTCTTATCGGCTACGAAGGTATTTGTGACGACTTCGTCAATCTCAAGATAATGTGTCGGCTCAGTCACCCGAAGGTGCTCGCAGGGATAGGGTGTGTGTGCTTGTGTTCATAGGGCTGACCGTATGATTGAGTGTATGCGTCTATACTGTGTTCAAAAAAGCATGCAGTGCAATCTGCATCGGAGAAAAAGGAAGTGTTAAACCTGATTATGATTACATTAAATATTTTTTTGAGTCTACTAAGATGAAAAAGATTAGCAATGAACTTCATTTGGGAACTGACTCAGTTTTGCAGGTCTTAATGGATTTCTCTGAGTTTATAAGGTACTGAAGGAAGATTGAAAATAATATACTCCCTCCGTCCGGAGATACTTGTCACATAAATGTATAAAAATAGATGTATCTAAAACTAAAATACATCTAGATACATCCATTCCTCCGACAAGTATTTCGACAGTAGTTGATGCTATCAGAAGTGGAAGTGCGTCTCCTTACGGCACGGTGATTAATGAGATTAGAGATCATATGTCTAGTTTTCATTCTTGTATCATTAGTCACGACTTTTGAACCTCGAATATTGAGGCTCACAATCTCGCTAAGCATGTTCCTACTTTAGGGGTTGGCCGCCATGTGTGCTTAGGCCAACCCGAAAACCTTCTTTCGTCCCTGTACATGTGGTGATGGCATACTAAATTTAGTGAGGTTGTCTCAAAAAAAAAAAACAGAGAACTCCCGGCGTGCGTTGAACTTGTCAATTTATGCAGTGACTGCCACTATATGGGCTGCAGCAAAGTGAACATATTCTTGTAATAGTTTGTACTTGCGAAAAAAGAGAGTTGGATTTTTGTTCATCAGATAATTTGTTCTAATGGTTCGTCATTCTTGGCGTGCCTCCACTTGATTTGTTTGCAAAGCAAATGTTTCTGTTATAATCAATATTTTGTTTCCTTTACGACAAAATTTTCGTTCCTAAGATCATACATAAAAAATTCTTCCGTCAAGCAATATGTTTGTGCCGCACCACAAAGAATACACTCCATTCGGTCAAAAGGAATGTTCCCGTGGCCTCAACATTGTATCATTAGTTCATTACCCATGTTCATGTCACATAAAAATGCATCCCAGGAAAATTATAATTTTTAAATTGGATTTATTTGAAGGACACGCTTCCATGAGTCGAGTGGAATGCTTCCACGCATTGGGCCAAGCCATGCTACTGCCGTAAAAAATATTGCATCTAAAAACATGATAATTGCATTGTTTTTCTTGAAACTAGTCATAATTAAATAGAATATATTAAAAAACCATTATTCTATAAAGAAATCAGGGGACCCAATCCATGGGCCCATGCACCCATTGTTCACAGAAGTATTTCCTCCGTTTCTTTTTAGTTCGCATATAATATTTGTCTTGAGTCAACCGTTTGTAAAGTTTGATTGAGATTGTAGGAAAAAATATCAGCACTCGTAATATAAAATCGATATCGTTTAGATGCATTATTGAATTAACTTTCATGTTGTATATTTCTAATATTGTAGATATTGATAATTTTGTATATAAATTTGATCAAACTTTATGAAGTTTGACTTGAGACAAATCTTATATGCGAAGTAAAAAGAAACAGAGGGAGTAGTTGGTATCAGGAAATAAACCACAGCTGAGCATTAAATTACCACCAGACCAACGCTAGAATCGGACAAGTAGCGTGCTTATAAATTTATAATCCTACGATAATCGACTGGTATGATAGGAAGCAATATATCAATAGCCTGATCCCTAGTTCTACCCGTATACAGAATATATTTGAATCTTCTGAAATACTACAATACACAGGCGATTACCTTTCACCTCCTCTCCCTGCCACGATCATCGGGCAATACCGGCGGCCATGGCAACTCGTACGGGTACGCTGGCCCTTCATAGTTGTTTCTATCGTGCTCGCATTCTACCCTCATTGTGTCAAGCTCGATGGAGAACATCCACCTCTTCTCCTTTGGTCTCACTAGGACGTATCTGGAATTCGCCGTGAGAAACTGAGAATGGTGGCGCCTTGCTGAAAAAATCCTTCCTCACGGCCTGGTAACCCGACAGTCGCCTCCTGCAGCCCCAGAGTCTTTTCCAGCACCCACTCGTCTTCTCCAGTTCCTTGATGGCACTGGCGTGCAAAGACCTTGAGCTCGTTGCTCATCAGGCAGACGATGCACAAGACGCCGTCCTCACCGGCGACGACCCAAGTGGTACGGTCATCTTCATTGTACAATCCCCATATGTTGTCTGGGAACTTGACAAGGGAGTATTCCAGAGTGGCCTCCTCAAGGGCAAGCACGGCGGCGCTTCCTTGGATTCCCCAGTACATAAATCCATTGATGCGCCCAACCAAATTATCCAACCATGATTTTGTACCGGTGCTGGTGGCCTGGGTGCGCTTTAGACGCCAGCCGCCATCACTGAGAACACGCAGGCCAGATTGTCGTCGACCTTGGCTAGGATCCTGAAGTTGGACATGTTGATGTTGCCTCGGCGATTTCCGGCCTCGTCCTCGATGTCGATTAGGTATACTTCTTGATAATATTCTGCCACGTCCGAAGGCCAAAGGATCCCCTGGTAGCGCCGTGTGAGCGGCTCGCACACGACGAGCTGGAGGTCATAACCAAAGGAGCCACGGGCATGGCCCCGGTCCCGGCGCATCACGCTGGAGAGGAGGAGGAGGCTGCCACGGCTGTCTTCCAGCGCCCAGGAGTGCTCTGTGCCCGGAAGGAAGTCCAGGGAGAAGCGTCCGGGCGGCACAACCGACGAGTAGGGGACGAAGCCGAAGTAATTGGGTGTGTCTCCGAATTCGAGGCAGTAGTCCCCGGCATGTATCGCGTGCCCGTGGGCCGAACTCAGCCGCGCGAGGAAGCCGGCGTCCGCGACGACGCGGCACCACTGCCTGCACGTTGCGGCGGCGCGGACGAGGCATGGGGAAGGGCCGAGGACGAGGAGGACGCGCTCGAAGAGGTGGTCGGGGAGGTCGAGCACGGTCGTCGCCCTGGCCTCTTCCCTTTTCTTCTTGGACTTGTTCCTTCGCCGGAGACGTCCCTCCGCCGCCGTCGCCATTACGTGTCGGTACGTGAGATCTCTCTCGCGGCCGGCCGGGCTCGGTCTCATCTCGCCCCTGCGTTAAAAGCGATACGTGTGCGTGCAGGCGTACGTGCCGCGCCCTCCAAGTCGCTTCGTGATCACACGGATCTAAAAATAGAAACAGCTCGGGCTATACACCAAATAGGTGTAGAACTGTATGTAGATATAGATGGAAAATAAAACTTGATCCGGTACGTAAAAGGAAGCAGATATCAATTAGATACCAGCGGGTCCACCACGTAGGAAACGCTGAGCGGCGATTGTGAAGGCGATTGCGTGGCGATCTTCTTTCTTTCACTAGGGTTAGGGTTTCCGGACGGGGGTGGTGTGATTCCAGTGGTGCACAGGGGAGGCGACGGCGTCTTCCTTGGCACAGATCGGTGCAAGTTCTCTCCTCCACGGGCGGAACCATGGCGGACAGAGCGAGCGGAATACTGACAGGGACTCCGGCGGCAAAGGCGAACCCGGCGGCGGTGGTGACTCCGGGCAGATCGGGAAGCGGGGATCATGCAAAGTCCCCGACAGAGAGCAAAACGCCGGATCCCTCGTCGAGCCTCTCAGCACGACTGGGTGGGATGGTGCTGATGGACAAGGAGGCGGCAGGTTTTGTCTTCAAGGAAACAGATCAGAGCATGCCCAAGATGACGAAGTGGTCTGCAGTGGGAAAATCTTTTTCCCCGAGACCGGTCAATAGAGTGGTGCTTGAGCGTACGATGCAAAGGGCATGGGGACTGCATAAACAAGCTCGTTTCCGAGACATGGGAGATAACATTTTCATCGTACACTTCGGGAGCGAGGGAGATTGGAGGCATGCGATGAATAATGGACCGTGGCAATATGATTTCAATGTTTTCGTCCTGAAGGAGTATGAGAGTATCCGGCCATCTGAGATGGTCTTCGATCATGTGGACGTGTGGGTCAGAGTCTCAGATCTGCCGCCTGGAAAGCGTACTGAGGCCTTTGGGAAAGCACTTGGTGATTGGCTAGGTGAAGTTGTCAAGGTAGATGTGGATAAAGATGGCATGGCCAGGGGCAACCAACTAAGAGTTAGAGCAAGAATCCCGATTACTGAGCCACTGGTTCGAGGCTTCAATCTCAAAACTTCGACGGAGGACAAGATTGGCACTTGGTTTCAGTTCCAGTATGAGAAAATACCGCACTTTTGTTTTGAGTGTGGAAGGCTGGTGCATGGAGATGGACAATGTGTCCCTCCGGTCGATTCATCTCTACAGTGGGGGGGTTGGCTGAGGGCCTCCCCGGGCAGGAGCACTGGCTCCATGAATGAACCCAAGGGAGGAAAAGTAAATAGCAGCAGCTTTGCTAGCTCACAATCAAATGATAAACATAAGGATCAGGAGAGCCAGAATAGGGTGAGGGATCTTCCAACAAAGCGGAACTTACACACAGAGTTTAATCATCCGGCCAACTCACGCACTGGCGTTGAGAGGAGGCATGAACGGGAGGAGGTTAACAGTCCAGGGAAGAACCATCTAAGAGGAGAGTGGACGTCTGAAAGAGATCTCAGGCATGAGTTAGAAAGGAAAAGGGAATGGGAGATTCATGAACAGCTTAAAAGACAGCAAAGGTAGCGGGAATATGAAAAGGAACAAGCGGAGAAGCGGAGGCAGAGGGAACATGCAAAGGCCGCAACCAGGCATAGTGAGGGGAGATATGATCATCGTGAGATCTACCCTAGAGATAGAAAGAAAGGCTACTACGTGTGTAAGCTGCGGCAGGATCATTAAGCCAGGCGGGTTAGGGGGAGAGTCCCAAATCCTCAACCATTGTAGGGAAGAGGAGGCCGAAGCAAGTATGGGTACCGAAGGAAGACAGTGACAGGATGGATGGGCATGATACTTTCATTCGTCACACTAGGAGGAAGACAACTTCGGTGTTTGATCGTATTTCGGAGGATGAAAATACAGCGGCGGACCCTGCCAGGGTGCAGGGCCGCCGGGATCAATGAATATTCTAGCCTGGAACTGTCGAGGACTGGGGTTGGACTCGACAGTGGGCGAATTACGAGACCTGGTAAGGTCCTACAACCCAGCGGTGGTGTTCTTATCTGAAACAAAGAAGAGATCAAGATCGATGCAGAAAATACAGTGGAGCCTTGGTTTCAATAAGGGAGTGGCGGTGGATTGTGACGGGAAAAGTGGAGGTTTATCACTCTGGTGGAGAGACCATCTGGATGTTATGGTAAGGCCATGGAGCCAGTACTACATTGATGCAGAAGTAGTGGCAGATGGGAATACCTTTAGATTCACTGGAATCTATGGTGAACCATGTGTGGAAAAGAGACAGAGAACTTGGGAGGTTATCCGATACCTGCGGAGACAAGATGATCTACCTTGGCTGTGTGCAGGTGACTTTAATGAAGCCTTGGAGCAGTCAGAGCAACAAGGAGGAAACCCAAGGAGTCTACGGCAAATTGAAGCTTTTAGGGACTGTCTCACAGACTGCGATCTAGCTGATATGGGATTCTCAGGATATCCCTTTACCTGGTATAACAAGAGGGATGCGAGCGAGAATATTCAGGTGAGGCTAGACCGAGCCACCAGCAATGCTAAGTTCATGCAACTATTTCCTGGATCTGAAGTACAACACATAATTACCGAGGAGTCGGACCATCAGGCTCTGATTGTGCGTGTCTCGTCGGCACTGGCCGGTGGGACACAACGAATGGAGAGGCTTTTCCAGTATGAGGCTGCCTGGGGTAAGCATGAGCAATACGAGGAGATGGTGGAGGCTGCATGGAGTGAGGCGCATGCAGCCAATAGGGAGCAAGTGGGACTAGGGGCGACATGCAGCAAACTACACCAGCTTTCTAGCGCCATGCAAGAGTGGAGTCGAAACGTTTTTGGCTCTTTTAAGCGGCAGATTGGGCACCTAAAAGGTCAACTGGTGAATGCGAAAGAACGGGCTCGTGTCACTGGATAAGGGCAGGAGGTGAAGGACATAGAAGAACAACTACACGAGTTATATGAGAGGGAGGAGGTGTATTACAAGCAGCGGACTCATGTGGATTGGCTACTCGAAGGTGATCGGAACACAAGGTATTTCCAGAATAGAGCATCCCATCAGAAGAGGAAAAATACGGTCAAGTCATTACGTAAGGAGGATGGATCTAAGTGTTCGGATGATGTAGGAATGAGAGAAATGGCGGCTGCTTTCTACGAAAAGTTATTCTCATCAGAAGGATCGGCGGAGAGTGAACGTATTTTGGCGCTGTTTGCTCCGATAGCTACTCCTGATATGAACTCTAAATTATTAGAAGCTGTTTCTGATGACGAGATTGAGAGGGCGCTGTTCCAAATGGGACCAATTAAGTCACCGGGCCCGGACGGTTTTCCGGCTATGTTTTACCAACGACACTGGTCGTTGGTGAAGGAAGATGTGTGCAAGGCTGTGAAAGAATTCCTGCAAGGCAAGGCAGCACCTAATGGATTCAATGACACCATTATTGTTATGATCCCGAAGGTAAACTCACCGGAGTTACTTTCGCAATTTCGACCCATAAGCCTAAATAGCGGCGAAGGTGCTGGCAAACAGGCTCAAAGTCATGCTGCCTATAATGATATCTGAGGAGCAGAGTGCCTTTGTCCTAGGGAGACTAATCACAGACAACGTTCTGGTTGCCTATGAATGTGTATATGCTATTCGGAAAAGGAAACGTAGGAAACCCCTCTGTGCGGTGAAACTGGATATGATGAAGGCCTATGATAGAGTGGAATGGGTGTTTTTTACGACTGATGATGGAGAGACTTGGCTTTGCTGGCCAATGGATAGACATGATCATGAGATGTGTCTCTTCTGTGAAGTACAAAGTTAAGCTGAATGGGGGCCTCTCGCGAAGCTTTGTGTCCTCTCGAGGTCTTCGGCAAGCTGATCCACTATCACCCTATCTCTTTCTCTTCCGTGTAGAAGGGTGCTCAGCCCTACTACAACATGCCCAAGAAAGGAAGGAGATTAAGGGGGTGTCGTTTGGGAGCACTGGCCCCACGATAACTCACCTTTTATTCGCAGACGATAGTGTGGTATTTCTTGAGGGATCCAAAGAAAATCTGGAGGTGTTACGAACTATTTTGCAGGACTACGAGAGGGCTTCTGGCCAAAAGGTAAATCTGCAAAAGTCGGCCATCTTCTTCGGTAAAGGAACGAGAGAGGAGGATAAATCATTGCTGAAGCAAACGATAGGCATCAATTCGGAGGCTTTAAGCGAGAGATATTTGGGCTTACCCACCGTGGTGGGGAGATCTAAAGATGGGACATTCAAGTATGTTAGTGAGAGTGCCGGAAAGAAGGTGGCAGGATACAAGGGGCAAGGTCTGTCAAAAACTGCTAGAGAAGTACTCATCAAATCCAGGGTCCAGTCAACACCAACTTTCACTATGAGCTATTTTCAACTCACAAAGAAAATGTGCGGGAAATTGTCATCTATTTCGTCAAACTTCTGGTGGGGTGCAGTGAACGGTGAGAAGAAGGTGCATTGGATAGCATGGGACAAAATGTGCACTAGGAAGCATGAAGGAGGACCGGGATTCAGAGACCCAGAGGCGTTTAACCAAGCGTTGCTTGCAAAGCAGGCTTGGAGGATGCTCCAGAATCCAAATTCTCTGTGTGCACGTGTTCTTAAAGCCCGGTACTTCCCTGATAGTTCCATTCTAAGTGCAACATGCCCTCAAGGGGGGTCCTTCACCTTCAGGAGCATAGTCCATGGAAGAAATCTGTTGCTCGACGGACTCATATGGAGAATAGGAGATGGGAGCAAGATCAGGATCCACCATGATAACTGGATACCGAGGAAAGGTAGTCTGAAGCCACTGGGCCAGATCTACATTCACGGTAGGAACAAGGTTTCTGATTTGCTGAATGCTCATGGTATAGCCTGGGACCGGGCCAAGGTTCAAGAGATGTTTCCCCCTGATGAGGCGCAAGAAATTCTGCAAATTCAGGTTGGGGGCCCAGGAGTCGCGGATTATCAAGCTTGGAACTTTACAAAGAATGGGATATTTACAGTGAGATCGGCTTACCATTTGAGAATGATGCAGAAGCGGTTAAAGTCTGGACAGCCGGAGTCTTCATCGTCCGTAGCAAAGCATAGAGCATGGTTAGGGCTGTGGGACTCGATCACCCCTGGAAAGGCTAAAACACACATGTGGATACTCATCAGAAACGGACTAGCTGTCGGTTCTGAGCTCCATAGGAGAAGCATTAAGACAGGAGTGGTCTGTGTTGCATGCGGAAGGGAAGAAACCAACTATCACCGATTTTGGGCCTGCCATCATTCAGCAAAGTTTTGGAAAATCCTTCACTTGGAAATGGGGGTTCCGGTGGTGATCCCACCGGTTACTGTAAGCTCCCAGGGTGATCTAACCAACTGGTTGTTAGGCTGGTTCGCTGCTGCGTCGGACGATGAGAAAGCGGTTATGGTGCAAGGCGTTTACGGGCTCTGGCTGGCTAGGAACAATGCGAGAGATGGAAGGAAGATAGAGGAGGCGGGAGATATTGCAAGAACTGTCTTCAGAGCGATGGAGCAATGGCAAGCTACCAATGGACGTAACAGCAGGATAGCAAAACCCACTCCAGTGCAAAAATGGGAACCGCCAGAAGAGGGCTGGGTTAAGGAGAATGTGGACGGTGCCACGTCCAAAGCAGGGACAAAGAGAGGAGCGGGTGTGGTTTTCAGAAATCATGAAGGAGCCTTCCTTGGTGGTGCATGCCATTGGTTTCAGGGATGCTCGGATGCTGCAGTTGCTGAACTTCAGGCTTGTCGCAGGGCGGTTCAGCTAGCGGATGAGGTCAATGCACTCCGCCTGCATATTGAGACGGACAGCCAAGAAATAGTAAGCAAGTTACAGAGCAAGGAGAGAGATATGTCGGCGTTGGGACCTGTGATCGAAGAAGTTAAAATGATGCTGCAGGAAAGGGAACAATGGAAGATCTGCTGGGTGCGGCATTCTGCAAATGGTGTTGCTCACGCCCTTGCTAGGGAAGGGGTAACTAGTGAGACGTGTATGGTTTGGTTAAACCAACCTCCTGATTGTATTTTGCATCCTTTAGCGGCAGAGATTCCTGCCTACTATGAATAAATAGGACAAGACTGTTGAATCTCAAAAAAAAGGAAGCAGATATCACATTATCACAACAACATGGTGGGCGCGCAAACTTCGGATCGACCGCGCCAAACCCGCATGCACCGGCCAGTTTCGTTTAACCAAGCCACCAACCGCGCCGCGCGGGTGCGTCTTACCCAACTTTTTGGGTACCGAGCGATATTTCGTGATCTCGCGCGGTTACCGCGTTTACCGTTCCGCCTCAGAAACACTCGTACCGAGCAAAATATCTCGAACATTTTGAAAATTTTGAATTCAAATGCTGACTCTCTAGTTACATAGAAGCAATCTCTTCTTTTAGAACAAGACGGGCAGTGGCCTAGTGGCAAAGGCATCCTTTCTTTACCAGCTGCTGCATCCAGGGGTCGAATTCGCGTCGTAGGAGGAAGCGGAAGTTGCGGTCCGAAGGCCACTACGCCAGGGCATTGTTACTGAAACTTTTGAGTAAAATATATATCTATATCGACGTCAAAAATATTTTATTTCAAATTTCGTCCGAATTTTTTTCGGAATTTCGCGGTTACCGTGGTAACCCCAAATTCCGGTGACCCACGAGAAAAAAGGTCTGCTTGGGATCCAAAACCTTGGTCTTACCTGACCCGACAAACGTCGAAGATAGATCTTGCGCCGTGCGATGGCGACCACGGCGGAGGGACGTCGCCGGCGAAAAAACAGGTCCAAGCAGATGCGGAAAGAGGCCGGGGCTGCGACGACCGTGCACGATAGACCTCCCGGCCCACATCTTCGAGAGCGTCCTGCTCCGCCTCGGCCCTTCCCCATTGCTCGTCCGCGCCGCCGCCGTGTGCAGGCGCTGGTGCCACGTCATCGCCGATGTTGGATTCCTCAAGCGGCTCCGATCGGCCCACCCACATGCGACGCGCGTGGGCGACTACCACTGGGACGGGTACAATGCCAGCTTCGGGGCCGAGGTCGGACGCCTCGTCTTCGTCCCCTCCTCGCCGGCCTCCGCTATCGACGGCCGCCACTTCGCCCTCGACCTCCTCCCCGGAGGATACTGCTCGAAGGTCTTTGACAGTCGTAGTGGCCTTCTCCTCCTCGTGAGGACCACCTACCGGGGCAACACCTCGTCCTGCTACTTTGACCTCCTTGTCTGCGATCCGCTCACGCAGCGCCACCAGGGGGTCCATTGGCCGTCAAGTCTGGAATCTTTTCTTCACGCCTTTCTGGCGCCGAAACCGACACCGACACCAACACCACCTGTTGCATGACCTTGTCCAACTTCAAGGTCCTCTCTGTCGTCAACGAGAACCTAGTCTGCCTCTTCTCCTCGGGCAGCGATGGTGGCTGACGCATGCGCACCACAGCCATCGGCATTGGCTATAGCCAAATGGTGGGGCACGCCAACGGCTCTATATATTGGGGAATCAAAGATAGGGCCGCCGTGCGTGCTCTTGATGTGGTCACCATGGATTTCTCCCCCATCGAGTTGCCGGAGAACATAGGGGACTGTTCGACGAAGAGGAACGTGCCTCTCGGATCATCGGCGGCAATGACAACGGTGCGGCTAGGCCGTCGGCACAAGCTTGCCACGTGGCACCTCCTGGTTGGGCAGCACATGACGGCACCGCCGACAGCCACCGTTAGGCTAGGAACGTTGCCGATGGCCCAGGCCGTCGGCTTATGTGTACGGACACCATCGGGATATCATCTATGCCGACGACCTTTCTATGCCGACGGCCTCCATGGGTACGCCGACACATGTTGCCAACGGCCCTATGCCGACGGGGGCCGTCGGCATAGGCCTGTCCCGATGGCAATCAGGACTATGCCGACAGCTTGGGCCGTCGACATAGGGGTTGATTCCGGTAGTGCATCATCATCCTAACAGGCAACGAGCTCAAAGTATTTGCACCGCGGCATGGATATCTAGGTCGCTGGTGCCGCAACGACCACGAGTGGGTGCTCGAGAAACCGCTGGGGCTGTCGAACGCCACTTGGGCTGCCAGGGCACAAGGCCAGCTTCTTCCAACAAGGATCCAGGATTATCGCGGCAAATACCCAATACATTGCTATGTCCATTTTGCATCATACTTTTATATCGATATTTATCGCATATGGGTTGTTATTACACGTGATGTCACGATACTTATGCCTATTCTCTCTTATTTTACAAGGTTTACATTAAAAGGGGGAATGCCGGCAGCTGAAAAAGGAGCAAATATTAGAGACATATTCCGCACAACTCCAAAAGTCCTGAAACTCCACGAAAGTTATTTTTGGAACTAATAAAAAATACTGAGCGGGAGAAATACCATACGGGACCACCCACCGTCCACGAGGGTCGGGGGTGCGCCCTACCCCCCTGGGCGCGCCCCCTGCCTCGTGGGCCCCCTAACAGGCCTCCGGTGACCATAAGCAAGCTTTCGGTAAGAAACACCGCCGCCACGAGGTGGAACCTTGGCGGAACCAATCCAGGGCTTTGACGGAGCTGTTCTGCCGGGGAAACATCCCTCCGGGAGGGGGAAATCATCGCCATCATCATCACCATCGATCCTCTCAGCAGGAGGGGGTCAATCTCCATCAACATCTTCTACAACACCATCTCCTCTCAAACCCTAGTTCATCTCTTGTATCCAATCTTTGTCCCAAAACATCATATTGGTACCTATGGGTAGCAAGTAGTGTTGATTACTCCTTGTAGTTGATGCTAATTGGTTTATTCGATGGAAGATCATATGTTCAGATCCTATATGCATATTAATACCCCTCTGATTATGAACATGAATATGATTTGTGAGTAGTTATATTTGTTCCTGATGACATGAGAGAAGTCTTGCTATAAGTAGTCATGTGAATTTGGTATTCGTTCAATATTTTGATGAGATGTATGTTGTCTCCTCTACTGGTGTTATGTGAACTCGACTACATGACACTTCACCATTGTTTGGGCCTAGAGGAAGACATTGGGAAGTAATAAGTAGATGATGGGTTGCTAGAGTGACAGAAGGTTAAACCCCTTTTGGCGATTCAGACAGAACCTTTCGTCGAGGCAGTCGGAACTTTTTGGCGATTCAGAGAGAACCTTTCGTCGAGGCAGTCGGAACCTTTCATCAAACTTTTCGATCCCCGGAATAACGTCCTCAAAGAACTCAACACCACCGTGCGTGGGCCCCACGGTGGGCGCCAACTGTTGTGGAATTAACACGTCAGATGTCCTTAGTGTGAGGACTTAGTCGTGAGGCCAACGCATCTATGTGATAGCTTGAGAGGGGTTGAGCGGAATCGAGAGACGCAACACAAGACAAGGGTTTAGAAAGCTTCGAGCCTCGGGAAACATCATCCGGTAAAAACCCTATATGCTATTTGAGGCTAGATCTCATTATCATCACGAGGGAGTCGCCGTTAACCGGCTCTGCTCTAGTTGTGTCTAGACCTAGAGATTGTTTCTTGCTTGTAGGGTCCATCTCGGACTAAGACTTAAACTATTTTGAATTCCCTTCCTGGGCTTCTTAACGTCTACCGGTTTAACATTGTCTGCTGGTTTAACATGGTCTGCCGGCTTAACATGGTCCTGGCGGGTCACTTTGATGAGGAGGAGGCCACCGTGTCTGACTGTGTCCTGGACTAGGGGGTACTCACCACGTCATCTCCCGATCTGTTAAATTGGACCCCCATGGCCGTATACTCATGGGCTAGTTCGGACAGTTGCCGCATACAAGGAAGATTCTACAAGACTTGGCGATCAAGACAAGGACTCCTCCCCACCGGCGTATTCGGCTAGGACTCTTGTTATCCTAGGCCTCTGGTGCATTATATAAACCGAGGCCAGGCTAGTCGATAAATCATATATACAACAATCATACCATAGGCTAGCTTCTAGGGTTTAGCCTCCTTGATCTCGTGGTAGATCCACTCTTGTACTACCCATATCATCAATATCAATCAAGCAGGAGTAGGGTTTTACCTCCATCGAGAGGGCCCGAACCTGGGTAAAAACATCGTGTCCCTTGTCTCCTGTTACCATCCGTCTAGACGCACAGTTCGGGACCCCCTACCCAAGATCCGCCGGTTTTGACACCGACATTGGTGCTTTCATTGAGAGTTCCCCTGTGTGTTCGGCAAAAGGTCGATGGCTCGCCCGCAGATCAACTGCGACTTCGGCATATTCGTCACCAGCTCGACTGGTCACCTTGGTTCGACCAAGGACTGCACCCTATCTCCGATCGTCTTGTTCGGATGAGGGCCTTCATCAACATCAGCTCCGATCTCTATCAAGATCATGGAGGAATCATCCAGTGAGCCCGGGGGCTCAACGTCAACATTGCCCTCGGGCGACCGTGCTGTTTTTCTGGACAGCGAACTTGTATCCGCCGTCACCGCCTCCTCGAGCGTCAGTTTGACGATTGCTTCGGTGGAATAGTGCGGAATTACGTCTACAATAGCCACGCTAAATTTCGTCGAGTTCCGATGGAGAAATCTCCGACAATCTACGATATACCGGAGCCCTGTCAAATCTGGACAAGAATCTGGACGAGTTTAGGGCGTGGTGTCCAGCTTCTAGCTCGGACGTCCTTTGGAAGATCCAACCGTTGATCGGATGCGGAATTCCTATATCTATCACCCCTCCAAATTTCAACTTGATCCGACCGTCCAAACTCCGGGAACCTTCCGATTAGTACATCACTTTTGGGATCTGTTTTCTGCGCGAAAACGAATCCGGTCCGAGTTCGTCTTTTTTATGAACGGGATTTCGGACATCCTTTTTAAAGGAAGTTTTGTATGGGATATTGTGTATTGTTCCCAAACACATCCCATTAACTTTAAGATCTTTTGAACATGATCTTCAGCGTCATGCTGGTGTCAAACCAGTCCGGCAATATTGCTCCACGGCTGCCAACTTGTGCTAGACACGTTGTCACCTTGTTGAGCCGAGCTCAACTTCTTCGGATCATCATCTCGGCAAGCCGAACAAGAGTCCGGCATCGCGAAGGACAAATCATCACCAACATCGCCGCCCCACGGATTACACGGAGCGGGCATACCGGCATCACCGCACGGTCGCTTCATCAAGCCGGCATCGACCACGTCACGACCTACATCGGCAGGGCCGCACTGTTGCTCCTTCAAGCCGGTGTCCATCACGCCGAACTACTTCGACTCATCGGCTGGCCTCGAGGCTTCGACATCTCGGCTGGACCGGAGGATTCATCATCTCTTCATCAACCTACTCCGGACACTTCGGCGTCACTAGCCGACCAGCTTCGTCATGATTAGCTGGACCGAGGGCTTTGCCTCGGCAAGCCAACCTTTGCCAGCATCATCTTCCTTCGGATTGCTACAACAAATAAACCAGGTCTATCAAATGGTGGCCGCATTAACGACGGTCGCATGGTGGTTCGGTCAATCTCCGTGCATAGTCTGGCGAACGCCGCATCCGGAGCGCGAACCGACCTGCGAATTCAGGCTTTGCCACGCCTTTACCGCATCACGCCGACGCCCTGCATCGACATCGACCTCGGCGCCAGGCCATATTTCCTTTATTACTCATTTTGCATAAATTATTTATTATGCAACGATTTATTATTTTTATTACTACTATTATCTCTCGTTTGCACTATTTTTTGTGCACAGGAAAATGATCCAGCCAGACTATATCCTTTGACGTCACCTCGGCTGGACGGGGGGCTTCGTCAACACTTCATTACCCCATGCCAGGGACTTCGGCATCACTCTGCCGTCCTGCATTTACCGTGCTATGTCACCACTTCGGAGTGCCGAGCTCTTTGCTCCGCCACCTCGGGACCGGCTTGGAGGATGGAACCTTGTCCCGCATCAAGCTCGGACCGCGTCGTCAATACCAAACACATTGACCAGCTAAGTTGCCTTCATGCTCAAAGTTTTAATTTTTTACTTGTGTTCAGTTCGACCAAGCATTATACTTTTTTTTGGAAAAAAGTTGCTTGTAAAATTTTTCCTTGTCCAAACTTTGTGCGCACACACTTGACGCGCTACCTGCGCTCATTATACCTGGGGGCTTCTTTAACAGAAGCTTATTAATGCGGGCTTTATGCCCAACACATGTGTCACACTTTCGCATGTACCTTTTATTCACCATTATATGCATCGATATGACTTAAGATTTGGCCAAGCTGGGTTGCCTGGCTCCTGTGCTTACCCATACGTTCCCGATTGTTCGGCTAGCTGGTAAAGGGAGCACCTCTGCGATTATTACTGCCGGGTCAACCGGATGTGTACCTCAGACTGGGTGAAGCCGAAAGCTAGCGTTCTTAAGGGAATACTCGGTCGGTGAACTAAAAGATGATTTCTTACCTATTCATTTACCTGCCCCCAGATGTTTTTCTGCTCTTTTCGCAGTCCGGACATGCACTTTAGGGCATGCCTCCCAGGGAAAGGAACCCCTAACGGAACTATTCTCCCTAGAAGATGTTCCTTACTAACCATGTAATATAACATAACTAGTTGGGCACTTGTCTGATAAAGCACTAATGACCCCTACGCCTGGTCTCCACGATGCCCCGGTTTTTATAACCGCGAGGGTATTCGGACACACTCTGGACTATTGGGTCCAGAGGTTGAAGCGAAAAGGTCAGCTACGACAAACGATCTACAATCCGGCTAGAAGGCATTTTACATGTCACCTTACATTATATAATCAACTTTTACCCAAGTCACTTGGGGGCTCTTATGTTTATTTGAGCCGTTTTATACTAAGTGTTTTTGTTCTTAGTCGTTGCAAAGTTTTTATTATTTATCACTCCTTTTTTCGACACAAGTGTGCGGTCACTAGCCGGGGAGCCTAATTTCTCTCTCAAAACCGCTAGAGTTTAGTTTTCTAAACTGGCCTAATGAGAAGTACTCCGCCTTTGGGATGGGAGACTGAAGTCGTAGGCTGACCCGCTTGAAGTCTTGAGATAGGATGTGTCATGTTAAAGCACGGCAGAAGCACTTTTTTTCTCTAAAGTCCAATTTTCGAATTTGCACCGAACACTTGATCTTGTTCGGACGTCATGTTTTTACTGACGTTTCTTGGTTTTCCAAGCTTTTTGGCACTTTTAAACTATTTGTGCTTTTCCAGCATTAGTCTCGCAGTGCAACGCCGGACACCTTTTAGGGATTCGGCAAAAACATTCTCAGATATTGCTATATATGCATCGGTTTCGAATTGTGTCTTTGGTCAATAGTTGGGTTACCCGGCTCCTGCACTTGATTCCTACGTTCCGTTTTGTTCGGCTAGGCGTGCAAAGGGAGAACCACTGGGATTGTGCTTCCAGCTCACATGGTTACGCACCTCAGTGGAGAAAGCCGAAAACTGACTGTCACAATAAATGTAAACTGGTCAGCGATCCGATGACTATGTTAAATAACAGGCCGTTCATAACATTGGCCGAAGTGTTTACGGCTTGACCTCGACTGTCGCCGAACACTCGGGGGCTATTAACTAGCCTCCCAAACTAAATCCTCGATATTTTGCTCTTACATTGGAGCTGAGGTTTTATGATCATGCTTAGCATGACAACCCAAAGAAAGAAACCGATAGCGGGACTATTTTCTTTGGAAGACATTTCTTCTGTTAAACAGTAATATAACATATCTCTCCGCGTACCTTTGTTTATAAAACTGTATGGCCAGATTGCCTTGTTTGTCGTAAATCTTTGCCCTCATAAAGACTTTATAAAGTAAGACAAACACTCCTCGGCTACTGGTCGAGGAGGTGGAGGCCGATGGTCGGTCAACAAAGTTTTGTACAATGTGGATCCGAACATTAATGACATAAAGTACTTGGATACATAGAGTCATTACACATAATTTGTGATTTTACTATGGATATTGATCCTTCATTCGGCCACCCGTGCCCGCATTAAGGCTCGGGGCTAGGGATGGGCATTCGGTAGAAACCGAAATTTCGGTTTTTACCATTCGGTTAATTTTGAAATTCGGTTAGCAAAACTAAAAACCGAAATTAGGAAGCAAAAATTGCTAACCGAATATTCGGTTAACCGATTAATTCGGTTCAGTTTTCGGTTTATACCGAACGCTGCTTAGCAGCGAAGGCTTCTGTTGACACACGAACACGTCACGTGTACCCTCGACGCCGGGGGTGATGCACCGCAGCTCACGTCGAAGGAGACCCGACCGACAGCGCGATACGCAAGACAGTCGACGGGCGCTTTTGCAGACCCGAAAACCCCACACCCCCGGGAGGGACCCCGTCAGGGAGTGCGGCGGCTATGGGCTGCCCTAGGTCGATTCGCTCGCCCCTAGAGCCTCGTGGATCGCTGCCCTCCAACGCGAAGAACGAACGAAGAACGAGAAAGAAAGATACAAGGGTAGGGGATAAAGGTAGATGAAACGAAAAAGTAGTATATTGATTTGTTCGATTGTGTGTTGTTTTCAATCGGCCGTCACCCCCAACATATATAAGAGGCGGCTGGACTTCCCGTACAAGCAAAGGATTTATCTAAGCTTTCCTTACAAGAAAATTACATCAATTCACGTCCAAAACCCTAGTCAAATCCGGACTAGTTTTATCCGAACTTTCCAAAACTGTTCGGTTTAAACTGGCTGCACCTTGCGGGTCTTTTTTGTGGTGGTAAACGACTTCAGATGAAAACGAGCCCAAAAGCAATCTTGACCGTTTCGACGAGGCGAGCAACTTTCATGTTGAACATTTTTTGATCCGAAGTCATATTCATGGCCAAATTGCTCGCGCAAAACAGCTAAATACTCACGCAGCTCATCAGACATACCCACACATGTGTCTGGTTCCGGGCGTCATATTTTGCCTATTGGAGGGTCGCGCTGTGCGGGCTCTAACTTTTGCATAAGAATTCGGATTTGAACTATCTTTATATCAAAATCGATCGTTTCGACGAGACGAACAACTCTCATGTTGAACGTTTTTTGGTTAGAAGCCATCTTGAGTGAGTTTTTGGCTGTTTTCCGAAGTCTGCATCAGAAAAATATGGAATCCGGAGGGTCGCGCTGTGCGGGCTCTAACTTTTGCAAAAGAATTCGGATTTGAACGATCTTTATATCAAAATCGATCTTTTCGACGAGACGAACAACTCTCATGTTGAACGTTTTTTGATTAGAAGCCATCTTGAGTGAGTTTTTTGCTGTTTTCCGAAGTCTGCAGCAGAAAAATATGGAATCCGGAGGGTTGCCTCCGGAGTGTCCGGCCATCTACTGTAGCAGCATCTTATAGCGGCCATAACTTTTGCATAATAATTCGGATTGGGATGATTTTTATATCAAAATCGACCGCTTCGACGAGACGAACAACTTTCATGTTGAACGTTTTTCCATCCGAGATCATCTGAATAACCCTTTGAGCCCATCTTCAGTTTCTCGTCCGTTTGACTATCACAGCCTCCAATCCGGCAAGTTTTCTATCCGAGTAAGCTTTCCACACCGACAATGTTTCTATCCGGCAAGCTTTCACACCGGCAAGGTTTCACTCCGGCAAGGTTTGTACTCCGGCAAGGGTTTCACTCCGGCAAGGTTTGTACTTCGGCAAGGGTTTCACTCCGGCAAGGTTTCACTCCGGCAAGGTTTGTACTCCGGCAAGGTTTGTACTCCGGCAAGCTTTCACACCGGCAAGGGTTCACTCCGGCATACGAACCCGGATTCTTAACCACGCCAAAATCTGGTGTCAACACATGCCCCCCTATTTTTCGGCAAAGCTTGTGTGCCGAAAAATAACTTGTACTGTGTTTGTTCTAAGGGCGATGTCAACACCCCATCGGCCATTTATTTTTCTTAGGGCGATAACTATGTATCGGCCATTGCCTATTTAGGCTTCTTGCCACACACTCGGGTGGTACTTCTTCAAGTATTTGCCATTGAGAGCCCGAGGTAACAGCGCCCCTTGTATGGATTCCACCAAATATGAATTTCCGGGAACTACTCTTGCGATCCTAAAAGGACCTTCCCAACTTGGAGACCACTTCCCAAATTTTCTATCTTTTGAACCAATCGGTAGAATCACTTTCCATACAAGATCACCAACTTGAAAATTCTTCAACTTGACTTTCTTATTGTAAGCTCTTGCCACCCTCAACTTGTCTTTCTCTATGGCCTTCAAAGCAATCAAACGTTTATCGGCAACTTCATCAATGTTATCCATCATTAAGTTATAGAAGTCTATAGCCGATAAATCATTTTGCTTGGCTATTCTCAAAGCATTCAAATTCACCTCCACCGGTAAAACAGCCTCTTGACCATATACTAGCTCATATGGAGTTACCTTTGTAGCACCATGCCTTGAGATCCTATGTGCCCACAAAGCTTCAGACAACAACTCATGCCATCTCCTTGGATTATCTTCAACCTTCTTCTTGATGAGCTTGATTAAAATTTTATTACTAGACTCAGCTTGTCCATTGTCTTGGGCATAATATGGAGATGAATTGAGCAATTTTATGTTATAAGATTTGGCAAATTCTCTAACTTGGTGTGACATGAAAGAGGAGCCTTGATCTGTAGTCAATGTTTGAGGAATGCCGAATCTATGAATAATGTGCTCGGTTATGAATTTAATCACCTCCGTATGTGTCATGTTCTTGAGAGGTACTGCTTCAGACCATTTAGTGAAATAATCGGTTGCCACCAATACGAACCGATGCCCCTTTGAGGAAGACGGATGAATTTGCCCAATAAAGTCTAAACCCCATCCTCTGAAAGGCCACGGCTTGATAATGGGATGTAACATAGCAGCAGGAGCCAACTGAATATCACCAAATTTTTGACAAGCTTCGCACCCTTTATAATATCTGAAGCAATCATTAATCATGGTCGGCCAATAAAACCCAGCACGTCGTAACAACCATTTCATCTTGGGAGCCGACTGATGAGTACCACAAATGCCTTCATGTACCTCTCCCATAGCAACTCTTGCTTGGTCCTCATCCAAGCACTTTAAGATAACAACATCAACTGTTCGGTGATAAAGATCACCATCCCTCATAGTATATTTAAAAGCCATACGCCGAACAGCCCTGTCCACCCTTTCACTTGGATTACTCAAGTAAGCAACAATGAGCTTCCTCCAGTCGGAATTGTCACCTGCACTAGATTTTTTGTTAATGACCGAATCAGTGGGTTCCGGTTCGGCCTCTTCTATACTGGTAAGACAAGACATCGGACTTTGAGAAATATGAAACATGCCATGATCAACATGGTATCCAGATGCTTGCTGTGCCAACTCATTTGCTTTCCAGTTGTCATGTCTAGAGATATGTGCAATGCCAAAATAATCCAAAGTAGAGATTATATCTAGACATTTATCAAGATAAACATTAAGTGATTCGTCCGAACATTGAAAGACTTTGGATATTTGCTGCACTACTAGTAACGAATCACCGTAAGCCTCAATATGTGTAACACCTATAACAAGTAACATCTCTAGGCCGAATAACAATGCTTCATATTCGGCTTGATTGTTCGTGCAAACATATTCTAAGCGGCATGAGGCTTCAAAAACAGCACCATGATGAGATATATAAACAATACCAACACCTTGGCCATTGCTACAAACTGAACCATCAAAGTATAATCTCCATGGTACTAATGAAACAAGGTTCATATCAACATCATGCTTGTCATCAATCCGATGTTCAACAATGAAATTAGCAACAATTTGGCCCTTCATGGATTTTAGAGATTCATAAGCCAAATCATATTCAATCAAAGCATAAGCCCACTTGCCAATTCTACCACTAAGAATTGGCCTATGCAACATGTATTTAATGACATCGGTCTGACAAGCTACTACGCAAGCACTCGGCATTAAATAATGTCTCAATTTTGTGCAAGCATAATATAAGCATAGACATAATTTCTCAATAAATGTATACCTCGTCTCTGCGTCCAATAAGCGGCGGCTCAAATAAGTGATGGCATGTTCTTTTCCTCCGGTCTCTTGAGTTAGAACAGCACCAATAACTCCTTCCTCTGCTGCAATGTAAAGTCTGAAGGGTTCCCTATGCTTGGGTGCTTTCATCACTGGAGGAGTGCACAAATAATTCTTGATCATATCAAATGCTTCTTGCTGTTTTGCCCCCCAAGTGAAATCAGCATCATTCTTTAACCGAAGGATAGGAGTAAATGCATCAACTTTCCCTGATAGATTAGCTATGAACCTTCTCAAATAATTGACCTTGCCAAGGAACTTTTGCATATCTCTCTTGCATGTTGGAGCCTCCACTTTCTGTATAGCCTCTATCTTTTTGGGATCAATCTCTATGCCGTCTTCATGAATAATGAAACCCAAAAACTTACCAGACGACACGCCGAATGCACACTTTAAAGGATTCATCTTCAGTCCATACTTTTTCATTCTCTCAAAAGCTAAACTCAAATCGGCCAAGTGAGATTCAAAAGCGTCCGATTTGACAACAATATCATCAATATAGACTTCAAGTATGACACCGAGTAAATCATGAAAAATCAAATTCATAGCCCTTTGATATGTGGCGCCAGCATTTTTTAATCCGAATGTCATCACTGTCCACTCGAATAAACCAAGAAAACCAGGGCAACGAAAAGCTGTCTTGGACATGTCCTCTTCGGCCATAAAAAATTGATTGTATCCGGCATTACCATCTAGAAAGCTAATAACCTTATGTCCAGAAGCATCATTAATAAGCATATCAGCTATTGGCATAGGATACTCATCTTTGGGTGTAGCCCTATTCAAATCTCCGAAGTCAATGCACACCCTCAACTTGCCAGATTCTTTCTTCTCCATTGGGACAATGTTAGAAATCCACTCGGTATACCTGCAAGGTCTAATAAAATTAGCTTTAAGCAAACGGCCGATCTCTTCCTTGATCCGGTCATATGTTTTTGGATTAAACTTTCTAGCCGATTGTTTATATGGTCGAAAACCAGCCTTTATAGGTAACCGATGCTCCACTAGCTCTCGGCTTAAACCTGGCATCTCATGATATTCCCATGCAAAGCAACAAACATATTCTTTCAACAGCTCGATCAACTTGGCTTTATGATCGGCTCTTAAATTTGCATTTACAAATGTCGGCCTAGGAGTCAAACCATCTCCTATATCTATCTCTTCTAATGGATCGGCCGATGTAAAACCTTGTCCTAATTTATCCATATCATCTAACTCTTCTATGGACTCATATATATCGTTCTTATTGGACCGATATTCTACAAGTCGCTTTTGCAACCAATCTGAGTTAGGATCCATTTAAACATATCATACCTTGGAGCCGATTGCACTCAGTCGGCTTTAAAGAGACGGGCACGAAACCATTCTTGGTTGTGCTGAGAAAATCGAACTCTGACAAGTCACGTCCCGTCAAGCAAGTAACATTTGGGTGTTGCCAATCCACCGATGCCTCGGCCAGAGCAACACAGGCCGAGTTATCCGCATGAATGACTTCCACTTCATCATCAACCCACTGGGTCAAAAACTGGTGCATGGTGGATGGCACGCACTGGTTTTCATGAACCCAATCACGGCCTAGTATGACGTTGTAGTTACCTTGCACCTCAGCGACAAAGAATGCGGTAGCCAAAGTTTTACTTCCAACCGTGAGCTCCACATACATCACACCTTTGGCTTCAGTTTTCTCTTTGCCTTCAAATCCATTGAGCACCATGTTGGTGTTTATCAACTCTTCATCATGCAGCCCCAATTTTTTGAAGACCGAATACGGCATAAGATTTACCACAGCACCACCAACAACAAGCATCCGAGTGAGCGGTGACCCATTGATATGACCTCTGAGATATTACGGTTTCAGATGCGTTACTGGGTCTCTTGGCTTCTCGAATATTGCATTTTTAGGGCCAAAATCCAGCTGAGCCACCTCCCCTTCCTCATCTACAGCACGAAACTCAGCGGGTAAATAATACACCATATTAATATCCATACCTTCATGAATCGGTGTAGACTCGTAATCTAACATATCAGCCTCCTCGTCGAGTGTATCCACCGATTCTGAAATTTGTCCGAGTGAAGAGGAAGAAATAGGTAACATAGACGATGCAATGATTGAGTCGTCCTCTTTTGGTGGTGCAGGTGCTGCTGTGATAGGTGTAGAAGCCACTGCATCTTGTATTTGTTTGGGCCTCCACACTTGTTTTGTAGGTAACATAGGCCGAGTGTCATTGAACAACTTATCCCTTTGCTTCTCGGCCTCTTGTTCTGCCATCTCTTGACTCCTTAACCTCTGTAGTTTCCTCTTTTGTGTCTTTGTTAGCCCTGGAGGACACCACTTTGGCTGAGTGTATTTAGGATCTCTCGTTTTTACTTGGCTGGTGCTTGCTTCATGATCATTAGCCGAGTGCTTTGGCGCGATAGCAAGTATCAGCTCAGTCGGATTGCTATGCATAATCGGCTGTTGTATGGTGAATGTTTCGGTGCCCAAGATGAGTGAGTTGGCATTGGTTTTTTCCTTGCCTTTGCTTGACTCGACCATTACAGCACTTGGCGACTTAACACGCCATTCTTGCTTGCCGACCCCTTTTCGATTATCTTGCACTGGCCGATTGACACTATTGTTCAAACGGCCTCGTGTGGGATAAGAAAGTCTCTCATGAACGGGCCCCCTTGGCTCTGCCCAACCCGGATGAAAAGCATAAGGGGCCATTGGGAGCTGCCCCCATCCTCCATTGAAGCCTCCCATGTAGTATGGCGCATAAGGGGGCGGCGCCATCCATGGTCCTGGTGCCCATGACCCATATGGCCTTGCGTGATGCTGAAATTCTTCCCTCGGAGGTGATCTTGGGCGCTTCAAATTTGATCACCGGTTAGAGCTAAAACCGGCCGCTTGATTGGCATATTTGGACAACAGCATATCAAAAGTTGGCTTGATCCGCTTGCGCTGCACTTTAACTTCATTCTTCTTCCACTTGCCAACTTCTGGACTCTTGGGCTTGACAAATTTAACATGAGTATTTTCTTGCACTTGCGGTTGCCCCCCGAGTGTAGGATTCTTGATGGTGATTTTGATCACTTCCTTGCCATCGGGTTGCTTATCAAGCACAACCTGTCTCCCCAAGACCTTGTTGTCCTCCTTGTCTTTCCTGGGCTCACCAATAATGACATTAGCTTTATTAGCAGATTCGGCTACCTCCGGCCGAATGAGTAGCTTCTTCCCCTCCAAATCCATGGTATTCATTGGAAAAGGTTGTTTATCAACTTGCATCTCAGAAAAGTTCAATCGTCCGTCATTAATGGCCGATTGTATCTGTCGTCGAAAAACATTGCAATCGTTAGTAGCATGAGAAAAAGAATTATGATACTTGCAATAAGCACGCCGTTTTAGCTCTTCAAACGGCGATAAAGTATGAGATATTCTAATAATCTTAGCCTGCAGCAAAGCATCAAATATTCTATCACACTTAGCAATATTAAAAGTAAACTTCATCTCTTCATCACGATTCTTATGAATCGGTTTCAGATCATTGCAAGTAAAGGGTTTGGCCTTAGATGGCCAAACAAATTCAGTAGCAAAAACATCACCCTCATCGTCCGAGTGATCACTGTCATATTCCACTATATTCATCTTTGGACGATCGGCTTTGTATCTATGCACTTCTTTGATGTCTTTGCTTCGGCTTTCTTGAGCCAAAGCCCTTTGTAAGACTTGGTTGATATTTAGGAACTCGTAGCCTTCTAGCTTTTCTCTAATGGGAGTTCTCAAACCACTCAGCACTAGGTCTGCCAAGTCCCTCTCAGTTATCACCAAACTAAAACACCGGTTTTTTGTTTCTCTGAATCTCTTGACGCAATCGGAGACCGATTCATCATGCTTCTGTTTAACCGATGTTAGATGTGACAACTTGAGTTCATTATCGCCGCTATAAAAGTGATCATGAAACTTCTGCTCTAGCTGTGACCAAACCCGAATGGAACCATGTGGTAAAGAAGAGAACCATGAAAATGCAGTACCAGTTAATGATAAAGGAAACAAACGCACTTTCAATTCATTCAATGAACCTGCTTCACCTAATTGTGCCAAGTATTGACTAACATGCTCCCATGTGGTTTTTGTGCCCTCTCCATTGAACTTAACAAAATCTGGAATCTTATATCCCGGAGGGCACTGGATGGCATCAAAGTACTCGGGGTACGGCTTTTGGTAAATCCGATTCCGAGGTAACTCAACTCCAAAATTTTCTCGAAGCATCTTAGCCATCTCCTCTCTAAGATTAGCTAGACCATCATCCATAGTGGACGATGCAACTTGTGGCAGCGGCATAGGAGGAGTAGGACTACTAGCAGTAGGTATGAACTGTGGCATGTATGCCGAACTATAGTTCGGTAATGGCCGAGTGGTTGTAGCTGTAGGTAGGGTTTGGTTCGGCGTTGCCACCGAACCTGGCATGCTCATAATAGGATTAATGGGTGCAGTCACAATCTGGTTTGTTTGAGTAGGATAATAAGTCATCGGCATGGGAGGCGCCGATGAGATAGGTAAAGCCAGATTAGGGTTTTGCACACTAGCAGCTACACCATCATTACCACTAGATGATTGAGATATATTTTTCTGAGCATTGGTATTTTCTATGAAAGTTTGATAGACCAGATTGTTACCATCAGCAATACGACTCTCAATCTCAGCCCACTTCTCAGGAGAAAAGGTAGTACTCACAGCGGGTTTAACCTGCTCGGCTTGAAGAGGAGGGAACTTGATTTCTTCAATCGCAGTGATGTTGCCTTGGCGATCCTTCTTGAATTTTGCAAAGAACTCCTGCAAATCCTTCTCTTCGCGCGCCTTCTTGTACTCCTCATAGACTTGGCGATGATCGGCCGATATCTCATCAAGACTAGGCTTAATGATGTTATCGGCGTCTACCTCAGATGGCTTGGGAAGATCGGACATGGTGGATGATGATGATTGATCTTCTTTCCCCAGCGGAGTCGCCAAAAAGTGTGTTGACACACGAACACGTCACGTGTACCCTCGACGCCGGGGGTGATGCACCGCAGCTCACGTCGAAGGAGACCCGACCGACAGCGCGATACGCAAGACAGTCGACGGGCGCTTTTGCAGACCCGAAAACCCCACATCCCTGGGAGGGACCCCGTCAGGGAGTGCGGCGGCTATGGGCTGCCCTAGGTCGATTCGCTCGCCCCTAGAGCCTCGTGGATCGCTGCCCTCCAACGCAAAGAACGAACGAAGAACGAGAAAGAAAGATACAAGGGTAGGGGATAAAGGTAGATGAAACGAAAAAGTAGTATATTGATTTGTTCGATTGTGTGTTGTTTTCAATCGGCCGTCACCCCCAACATATATAAGAGGCGGCTGGACTTCCCGTACAAGCAAAGGATTTATCTAAGCTTTCCTTACAAGAAAATTACATCAATTCACGTCCAAAACCCTAGTCAAATCCGGACTGGTTTTATCCGAACTTTCCAAAACTGTTCGGTTTAAACTGGCTGCACCTTGCGGGTCTTTTTTGTGGTGGTAAACGACTTCGGATGAAAACGAGCCCAAAAGCAATCTTGACCGTTTCGACGGGGCGAACAACTTTCATGTTGAACATTTTTTGATCCGAAGTCATATTCATGGCCAAATTACTCGCGCAAAACAGCTAAATACTCACGCAGCTCATCAGACATACCCACACATGTGTCTGGTTCCGGGCGTCATATTTTGCCTATTGGAGGGTCGCGCTGTGCGGGCTCTAACTTTTGCATAAGAATTCGGATTTGAACTATCTTTATATCAAAATCGATCGTTTCGACGAGACGAACAACTCTCATGTTGAACGTTTTTTGGTTAGAAGCCATCTTGAGTGAGTTTTTGGCTGTTTTCCGAAGTCTGCATCAGAAAAATATAGAATCCGGAGGGTCGCGCTATGCGGGCTCTAACTTTTGCATAAGAATTCGGATTTGAACGATCTTTATACCAAAATCGATCGTTTCGACGAGACGAACAACTCTCATGTTGAACGTTTTTTGATTAGAAGCCATCTTGAGTGAGTTTTTGGCTGTTTTCCGAACTCTGCAGCAGAAAAATATGGAATCCGGAGGGTTGCCTCCGGAGTGTCCGGCCATCTAGTGTAGCAGCATCTTATAGCGGCCATAACTTTTGCATAATAATTCGGATTGGGATGATTTTTATATCAAAATCAACCGCTTCGACGAGACGAACAACTTTCATGTTGAACGTTTTTCCATCCGAGATCATTTGAATAACCCTTTGAGCCCATCTTCAGTTTCTCGTCCGTTTGACTATCACAGCCTCCAATCCGAGTAAGCTTTCCACACCGACAATGTTTCTATCCGGCAAGCTTTCACACCGGCAAGGTTTCACTCCGGCAAGGTTTGTACTCCGGCAAGGGTTTCACTCCGGCAAGGTTTGTACTTCGGCAAGGGTTTCACTCCGGCAAGGTTTGTACTCCGGCAAGGTTTGTACTCCGGCAAGCTTCACTCCGGCATACGAACCCAGATTCTTAACCACGCCAAAATCTGGTGTCAACAGCTTCTACTATGAGGAGTGCGCACCACGCAGTCTTATATAGACCAGCGACTTGTCCCATTGAGCATAGCAAGCGATGTGGGACTAAACACATATGCCGCTGACCACTGCACACTCCACCCAGTAGAAATACACTAGTTGTTGCGGTTGGGCCTTGTACTTAGTGGAGGGCCCATACCTATACGCTCTATAGCTACCAGGCTTCGCATGCATGCATTAGGCCAGAACGTGGGAAAAAGATGTGTGGCCGTACGTGCACGATGTGTGCCCCCAAAAGAATTAAACAATTAGGTCGTCCGTACGCTGCGTGGCTGGACGCGTGTACATGTCGACGGTCACAACGTTTGGCAATACACGGGCGGGAGCCTCGTTCGGTTTTTGTTTCGGTTATCGGTATAATACCGAACCGGCCGATTTAAATTCGGTTATTAAACCCCAAAACCGAATTTAATTGTGAGAACATAAAAAACCGAAAATTCGGTTTATTCGGTTTAGGTATCGGTTCGGTATTCGGTTGGTCGGTTTTTATGCCCACCCCTACTCGGGGCTACTGGGCTTCGGGCTTATTATTTATAAATATTAAAGGGGCACATCGATCCCCTGATCTGGTGTTGCCACCCGACCAGTGTCTCGGGGGCTGCTGCATTGCCTGTCCAATGCAGAAAATTTTAAGTGCAATACAGTTTTCGAGGAGATTTTGATCCTCAGGTTGGTCGGCCGCACCCAACCTGAGTCTCGAGGAACTGAGCACGCCGCTTTTAGTGTCCCGAAGTATTCTGCCGAGCTAGGACTTGATCCTCAGACCGATTTTGCAAATCAACCTGAGTCTCAGCGACTACGGGGATCAGCGGTCTTATGTCATCCTTCATGTGCATCTCGGGTTTTAGACCGATACCCACCTTGAGGGCTACTGTCTATATATTTCGGCAGAGAATAAATTGCACTGATCAAAAATATTGACAAAAATCGGCCCACATTTGGGGTGGTGCACCACCTCGGAAGCAGTCTGGCATAAAGCTCGGGCGCTAGTGGCTGGCTCCATAGAGGGCATTTCCGGCATTAAGCTCGGCTAAACTCCTTCAAACTTCTTTGAACCAAGGTGATTTACGACACCTCGGATACAGTCCGGCGTTGGAGCTCGGATACAGTCCGGCGTTGGAGCTCGGATACATAGTCCGGCGTTGGAGCTCGGATACATTCCGGCGTTAGAGCTGGGAAGCGGTCCGGCGTTGGTGCTCGGCTGCAAAAGATACCTCGAATGCAGTCCGTCGTTGGAGCTCGGACGCAAGATGACACTGCCGCCCGGGAACAACTTCAAACCCGAGGTGTGGCATAAAAATAACAAGGCATTGATAAAGGCCGGAAACTTAAAGGGGCTCCTCGGATACCCAACGTGTAAACTCGTCGAATACATTTCAGCGATCCTCAAGATCGAAGATGAGAAGATTTGTTGAACCAGTTTTCAAGACCGACGACCGAAGATGAAGAACAGTTTGGAAGAATCGAGGAGCGTCCCTAACTTGAAGACCGGTTCAGGGGGCTACTGACGGTGTCCTGGACTAGGGGGTACTCACCACGTCATCTCCCGATCTGTTAGATTGGGCCGAGGACCCCCATAGCCGTATACTCATGGGCCAGTTCGGACAGTTGCCGCATACAAGGAAGATTCTAGAAGACTTGGCGATCAAGACAAGGACTCCTCCCCACCGGCGTATTCGGCTAGAACTCTTGTTATCCTAGGCCTCTGGTGCATTATATAAACCGAGGCTAGGCTAGTCGATAAATCATATATACAACAATCATACCATAGGCTAGCTTCTAGGGTTTAGCCTCCTTGATCTCGTGGTAGATCCACTCTTGTACTACCCATATCATCAATATCAATCAAGCAGGAGTAGGGTTTTACCTCCATCGAGAGGGCCCTAACCTGGGTAAAAACATCGTGTCCCTTGTCTCCTGTTACCATCCGCCTAGACGCATAGTTCGGGACCCCCTACCCGAGATCCGCCGATTTTGACACCGACAGTGTCCTTTCCTCTCTTTTGGTGTTGTTTGCATCAAGATTATGTGACAATGAAATTGAAGATAATCGATCCGTGGTGTGAGTAAATTATGTGGGAATTACTACTTTTGAATCTTGATGATGGTTCAGCTAGACTTATATGTTGTTCTCATCATCATTCTTATTTGAATTGAATCTGCGTAGCTGGCTTTTGGTAGGGCATCTACAATGTGGGACACCTAGACGAGTTAGTAAAGGTTTTTTTGGTAGCCTTTGCTTTTGACGAAGATGAAAGAAAGAGAACCCCTCCTATCTTTTGATCGTGGTCAAAATCCTATCCAAATCCTCTTTTTTCAGATCTTTCTCCTGGTTTTGATCATCACCGTTCACCTACTTGTTACGGAGATCCCGACCAATGCAGAGGTGGAGAAAATAAATAACTTAAAATTAAAAATCATATAAGCGTCTTCTCCGACTAGAAACAACTTTGATAGTCTACCATGTACAGGGCAAACTGCTTTTGGCATCTTTGCTAGAGATGATGTCGGGATTTGGGGGCTCAAATGCAGATCGGCTCTGAAAGAAATCCTAGCGCCTTGGGCTAGCATCGAGTGTTGAAGATGGCCTCATACTCTTATATATTACTCTCTGCTACAAGTGTTTTCCTCTCTGCTCTTCTCTAATGTACGTACTGGAGAAATCCACTAGGGAAGATGTGTTTTTCTTTTCATTGTATTAATTAGTAGGAAGGGGACACATGTTTTGTTAGGAGAGACAAGGGAGAGGATTAGGGATCACCATATGGAGAAATCTGACGTGATTCATTCACAACATATAGTAATTAATTAATAGCCAGGAATAAACTGAAACTACCAACCGATTGTTTAGGAAGAAACTTAACAAACCTTTCTACATTAATTTCCTCGTAGTTATCCCTCCTCCTTGGAATCAGGCAACCTTAACGCACCCCTTTAATTGCTACCACTTAGTATATCTCTGCGCCTCCTCCTCTTCCTCCATTACTCCCTCCCTCTTGTTCCATCTATTGGCCGCCGCCTCCTCACGCGGATCGCCCCTCAATCCGACGTCTCTCCGCGTTCTCCGCCCGCTCATTGCACAAGCCATCTTCGCATCTCAGCCTATAAATGTCCAGCCAACCCTTTTGCTCGCGCTCGCGCCCCACGCGTTGCTCCTCCTATTTCTGCCGATCGACTAAGCGCCGGCCACCACCTCGTATTTTCTCCTCGAGCCAACACAGAACGAGTACATCATGCGGTTGCAAGCCCAAACGTTGTGCCATGTCGTTCCGCTGTTGTCCGGCAATTAGAAGATGTCGAGAGATCTCCGCCGACGAGCAAGCGGCACCACGATCTTGTCTAGTTGGCCACGCTTCTGTCCCCGGCCACCACGATCTTGCTGCTGCTGCTGCTCTCTCTCTCTCTCTCTCTCTCTCTCTCTCTCAAACTGATGAATATATTGTGAACCTTTCGGATGCAGATGCGAGCAGCAAGTCACGAGGTCCATGGGCCAGCCGACGGGTGTTTGTTTATGAAGATTCACACGAGCCAATGGTCTCTCTCTCTCTCTCTCAAACTGATGAATATCGTGTGAACCTTCGGATGCAGATGCGAGCAGCAAGTCACGAGGTCCATGGGCCAGCCGATGGGTGTTTGTTTATGAAGATACGCACGAGCCAATGCAATCAAAGGTTAATGGCAAAAAATAATGTATGCATAAGCATTTGTTCAATGCTTTCTTCCTTGCATTGCCACCTGTGTCTTGATCTTAGAATTATAAACCGTGGTTGAATTATTCAGCACAATAGCTCAAACTGCACCTAGTGGTCGGATTATTCCTTCCTTGCATTGCCACATCTGTCTTGATCTTAGAGTTATAAACCGTGGTTGAATTATTCAGTAAAATAGCTCAAACTGCACCTAGTGGTTGAATTATTCCTTCCTTGCATTGCCACATGTATCTTCGGTCCTCACTCTGCAGACAGAATCATTATTCTTCACACCTATAGGTTAACAAACATATGGAATCAAAAGAACGCAGTTTTTATCTAGTGCAACCAATTTTTTGCATTGGTCCTCTGATCTAATCATTTTCCCATGAAAACAAATAAACGTACACCCCTAGTCCAACAAATATACTCTTGGGACTAATATTTTTCTTTTACTATTATGCTCCATCTTTACACTAAACTTCAGGACTGAGTTCATTGTGTTATATTCATTAGAACATAACACAAACCAAACTGAATTGCCGTTTAAAACTCCAATTCCATCACATATGGTGTTTTCAGATCGTACTGTCTCTACTTTGCATTTAAGACTATACTTTTGTTCCTAGCGCTTGGATCCCACTGAAAATGATGCCTACTTATGTCACTGCTATGCAGTTTTTTTACTATGGTTAGAACATAGTATGAGTACTAAAACGACACTCATAATCTAGAAACCGTCTTCAATACTACTCTCTCTGTAAACTACTATAAGATCCTTTATAGGGGGTACTATGTTGTGCAGCTTAGTATGGTTTTCACCAGCTCATTTCTATTATACATGAGATGTTGTGTCGACCAACCGTTCCAGGATTAGATCGACAAACTTTATCTACATTTTTTCTATTCTCTATAAACAATTTATTTTATTTTGTTTTTTGTTTGTTAACCACATTTGTCCTCGGCCAGTCCGTTCAGAAACTATAGAGTAATTGTTTCAAATGCATGACGAAACTACCTGTCTAGGCAGACGATCTCAAATTGCTTTCTTCCACAAATCCGCATGATTAAGTGATTAGCTTAGCGTCCATCCGGGAGTTTTTGGGTCAATCTGGCCAATTCGAGTGTTGTATTTCTGCATACCAGTCTACTGTATCTCTGTATCCTTAACATGTGTTGCATGATGCTTTGCTCCCATAGATATCATGAGTGAATGGTCCTTCGTTCCTATCGCCGTCTCAAAAGAATCAATGCAGCCTGAAAAAAGTTCCCCGAAAAACTAGGAGCCCCTCAGGAGGCGATTAGGGTTTCGAGTGGAAAAGATGGCGGCCGCCGACCGATCTGATCGGCGGGCTGCGTAGAGGAACCCGGATGGCTGCGGCATCGGGATCATCGAGTGGAAAGGGGGCTCTCTCGCCTAGGATGGCGAGGGCGCGCATGGAGGAAGCCATGGGGAAGCTGGATCTCACGGAAGAGGAGGCAACTCCGCTGGTCCTGGACGATGTGGACGACGGCGCTAGGCAGGTTTGGGCGATCGCGGGGAAGGTCCTGTACCGGAACCCATTGCACATCCAGACGATCGCCAACGCTTTGCGCCCGGCTTGGGGAGACCCTAGAGGCCTGGAATTCCGCTCGGCTGGTGAGAACATCTTCGTGGCTGAGTTTGAGACCCAACGTGATCGCGATCGCGTGTGGGACGGATCACCATGGCATGTGAGCAAACATGCTGTGATTCTTACGGAGTTCAAGGAGAGTATGCGGCCGTCAGAGCTGCAGTTTGATAAACTTCAGATTTGGGCTAGGGTTCTAAACCTCCCGTTTAATCTGAGAAGTGATACTAGGGGCAAAGCAGTGGCAAGGCAAATCGATGAGAACGCAACTGCTGTCCAATTTGACCCCTTCGGTGGTTTCCTGAGAGCTAGGGTAACCATTGATGTTCGGAAGCCATTGCATCGATGGATCTTGATTGACTCCGCGGCCAGAGGTAGCCGGGACTGGTATGATATACAGTATGAACACGTGCCCAACTTTTGCTTTTCATGGGGGCGTTTGGGTCATTCGGATCTTCACTGTCCGACGCCGGGCTCGAGGGATGAAAACGGCGACCTACCATTCAAGACATGTCTGAGGGCGCCGGAAGAGAAGAAGAAAGCAGTATCAAGCGAGGGCTCGTCAAAGGAGAAGCAATCTAGTCAGAACAGTAATAGAGAGGCTCGCTAGGCGACTGCAAAAAGGGATGCTAACCCTGAGGTTGTGTCCCCCCCTAAGAAGAATAAACAGAGTTACAAGAGGAAGCCCCCCCCCCCCCGGGACAAAAGCAGGTGTATCGGCAGATCACAATGCCGGAGATTCCCACCACAGTGCAGGCACAGAACAACGAGGCCATCAATGCCATGGTGGTTTTTAGAGCTGGAGTGGAAGAGAGGGTGGGTGAGGTAGGAGATAATGGGACTGAACCTGAGTCTAAGAAGAAGAAACCTACGCCCACAAATTCGCAGAATTCAGATGGTTTGGCGGCGGCTGCGGAGCAGCCCCGCCGGGACCAATGAGTTGTCTCAGCTGGAACTGCCGGGGGCTTGGGAACCCAGCGGCAGTTCGAGAGCTTCGCGACATAGTGAAGCAGGAAGGGCCCGGCCTCCTGTTTGTTATGGAGACGAAAATTTCAGCTCAACATGTCGAGAGCTTGAAAAACTTGCTAGGGTTTGCGAGCTGTTTTGCGGTTAGCAGCACTGGCTTGAGTGGGGGGATCGGTATGTTTTGGTCTGCTGACTTGGATGCCGACCTCAAGAGCTATAGTACCGGCCATATTGATCTTGTGGTGCGGAAGAAAAGGGATGTCACGAAGCAATGGCGAGTGACGGGTTTCTATGGAGCTCCCAAAGCTGAAGATCGTCATCATAGCTGGAGGTTCATGAGGACACTGCATGCAATTCAACACGACGCGTGGATGTGCATTGGAGACTTTAACGAGACCCTGTGTGGTTCGGAACACTTCTCAAGAAGGCCTAGGCCGGAGTGGCAAATGCGGGCATTTAGGGAAGCAATGGACGAGTGTGAACTTATTGATCTGGGCTGGTCGGAACTTGAGTACATGTGGGATAATATGCAGCCCGGGAGATCAAATGTGAAAGCCCGGCTAGACCGAGCTTTTGGTAATTCTTCTCTTTTACAGATGTTTCCACACACCAAGGTGAGACATATTGTGACAGCAGAGTCAGATCACTGTTTTGTGTTTGCGGATCTACGTGAGCACCTGGGTTCGACAGCGCCTAGAGGGCCAAAGCCCTTCAGATACGAGGACATGTGGCAAACACATGTGGATTATGACAAGCTGGTTCTGGACTCTTGGCAAAAAGGCGCGGGTCGAGAGGCATTACAGGGTGTGGTTCAAGCTCTCACGTCGCTGCAAGAACACATAGCGGCGTGGGGGACGAAGGAGTTTGGTAGCTTAACTCGCAAGATTCGTAAGCTGCGGGAACAGCTGTCCAGTTTGCGTGCCCAATCTCTGCGAAGGGGGCCATCTGATGAAGAGAGAGCAGCGGCACAGAAACTAAAGCTCGCCCTGCACCAAGAAGAAATTTGGCTCCGTCAAAGATCTCGTGTTCCATGGCTTCGGGAGGGCGACCGAAACACTGGCTATTTCCGCGCGCAGGCCGCCCAACGCAAGCGTACGAACAAAATTGAAAATCTGGTCCGTGCTGATGGCACGGTCTGCAGTGACTTGGATGAAGACCGAGCGGAAGTGCAGCAATTCTATGAGCAGCTGTACACATCACAAGGTTTTCAGTCCATGGAGGAACTATTGGATGTGGTACCTACCCGGGTGACCCCTCACATGAATGTTGAACTTGGCAAGCCATTCACAGAAGAGGATGTGCGCCGAGCCCTCTTCCAGATGGCTCCGTCCAAGGCCTCGGGGGTGGATGGCTTCACGGCTAGTTTCTTTCAGCGCCACTGGAGTTTGCTCAAGGATGACATTGTTCCAGCGGTGCTCGATTTTCTCAATGGGGGAGTACTACCTACGGGCATGAATGATACCTCGATTACGTTGATCCCCAAGGTACGATTCCCGCAGCATATTTCCCAATATCGACCCATCTCTTTGTGTCCGGTTTTGTACAAGATCGCTGCCAAGGCCATTGCCAACCGTATGCGGGAGTGTATGGATGATATTGTCGGTGTTGAACAGAGCGTGTTCGTCCCTGGTCGTCTTATTACTGACAATGTACTTATCGCACATGAGAGTGTGCATGCCATGAGAAGGAGGAGGATGGGGGGGAACGCAACATGTGCCATCAAGCTGGACATGATGAAAGCATACGATCGGGTCGAATGGCACTATTTGCAAGCAATCATGATGAAGCTTGGATTCTGTGTGGAGTTTGTTCGCCTAGTCATGAAGTGCGTCACCTCGATCAGATTTGCAGTTCGTGTGAATGGCGAACTCCTTCCTTTTTTTACCCCCTCAAGGGGGCTTCGACAAGGCTGCCCAGCATCACCATCTCTTTCTGCTCTGTGCAGAAGGATTGACAACGCTTCTGAACTATTTCGGTGGGGTGAGGGTAGACAAAGGAATCCGAGTAAGCTATAGATCTCCTTGGATCAATCATCTCCTTTTTGCGTATGACAGTCTTATTTTTATGCAAGCAAAGGTGGAGAGTGCCCAACGGCTCAATGATATCTTGGGAATCTATGAGAGGGGTTCTAGACAGGCAGTGAATAAAGACAAGAGCTCAATCTACTTCAGCCCAAACACTTCTGACCCAGACAAGCTGCTGCTGAAACAGACATTGAACATTTCCGTCGATGCATTCAGCGAGCGTTATCTTGGTCTACCTACAGTTGTGGGTAGGATTACAAGCAGTACTTTTGACCACATTGGGGAAAGAATTCGTAGCAAACTCCAAGGTGGGTCGGAAAGAATGATCTCTTGTGCTGGTAGGGAAGTCCGTATAAAATGTATTGCCCAAGCCATTCCCACATTCAGCATGAGTTGTTTCAAGCTAACGAAGAAGGTATGCAAGGGACTAGTTTCCTGTATGGCCAAGTATTGGTGGAGCAGCTCCCGGGATCGGAAATCTATGCACTGGAAGGCCTGGGAAGCGTTGGCAACACCAAAGGCGAAGGGCGGCATGGGTTTTAGGGATCTTGAGCTGTTTAATGTAGCTCTTCTTGGCAAGCACGGATGGAGACTGTTGACTAATCCTCAATCCCTATGTGCCCGAGTTCTCAAAGGTAGATACTTTCCCTCGTGTGATTTCATGCAAGCCACGGTTCCACGTTTCTCATCTGCAATGTGGCGGGCTATCATCGCCGGGAGGGATGCTCTGCAAGTCGGACTCATCAAGCGTGTTGGTGATGGTACATCAATTTCAATTTGGGATGATAAGTGGATCCCGGGCACCATTTCCATGGCTCCGACAGTAAGAAGTGGAAATACACAGTTGAACTCTATTTCTGATTTGATTGACAATGCAAATTGGTCATGGAAATCAGATGTTATTCGTCAAACATTTATCACCCCCAACGCGGATGCTATTCTGAATATCCCTTTGAGGAGAGGAGGGGGCGACGATGTGCATGCATGGGCTCTCGAACGATCGAGCTGTTATTCTGTAAAATCAGCGTATCGCGCTCTAATTACTCATAATGAGCAACAAGCTCTAGAGGAAGGGACGATCACCGAAACCTCATCGACAGACAAGCAGTTATGGTCCCGGTTATGGAAGCTCAAGGTCTAGCCAAGGGTTAGAGTGTTCTGGTGGCAGGTTTTGCACGGGATTCTACCGGTCGAAGCAACTCTCCAATACCGACATATCGATACTGTTGGCACGTGCAAACTCTATCTTCACACCCAGGAAGATATGAAGCATGCATTACTGGATTGCTCACATGCCCGGCGCTTCTGGAATGTTCTACCGGAATGGCTTGAGATCAAGAGACCGGAACTGCATCCGCTCACCTGGTCAAGGGATATCATATGCTATCCCATGTTTTCTGATTCTGAAAGAGCAAAACTGGTAACGGTCATGTGGGCGATCTGGACCTCGAGGAACAACGCTACACATGATAAACGAGACCTTTATCCTATCCAGTCCATGAAGAAGACCCAAGAGGCTCTAGCGGTGCTCGAGCTACCCCGTGAACACGCTCGGATCCTTCCGGGCCACGGCTGGCGACCACCCGACTTGGGCTGGATTAAGATTAACACAGATGGGAGTATTGCGATGGAGGCTAGAAGGGGTGGAGCAGGTGGGGTTGCGAGAACTCACTCATCTTTCCTACCAGCCTGGTGCAAACCTTATCCAGGAATCACTGATCATCTTATAGCCGAACCTCTTGCCCTCCGTGATGGTGTTGTTTTTGCTCATCTCAGAGGCTATGAAGAAGTGGTTTTTGAATGTGATAATTTGGAGATTTTGAATCTCTGGAACTCGCGTCACAGCGACCGTGCAGTGGTGGCGCCTATCTTGTTCGAGATTAGGGAGCATGTTCCTTCTTTTAAGTCCTTTGTATTTCAGCATGTAGGTCGATCGGCCAATGTCTCTGCCCATCTTTGTGCCAAACAAGCTAGCACTCTAGATGTCACAGAATGTTGGCTTGATTCTTCACCAAGTCTTCTTGTAATCAGCCTCTCAGCAGACTTTGCTGGTGCTGCTATTGTTGAATAAAGAGCTCCCAATCTTCCCCGCAAAAAAAAAGATATCATGAGTGAATTCTTTGGCATGATTTGGCATGTAGATTTTTATTCGGAAAACTCTACGAATTATCTGCATTGACTTTTTTGGTACCAAACGGCTTTTTTTGCACTCATGTGTTAATCCATCTTTTCTTGCAAAAATGCTTTTCACCCATCTAGTGACTTTGTGGGTGCGTTATGCTGCCGAAATTTCTAGCAAAAGTTCCCACGACTTGTCAAAATTTTGTCCTTGTTTGTAAGAAAACAAAATCTTTAGGATGTTGATTGTAAAAAAGTGTCCTTGTCTTTAAAGAAACAAATGCTTTAGGGGTGTTGCTTGAAAATATTGCGTGTGTCCAGGTACCCTTGTAGACCAAAAGCGGAAGCGTGATGCCGTCCACAGATCCGCCCGCCCGCCCGTCGTCCAGAAGGTAGCAACAAAACAAAATAACCCTAAACACTTACTTAGCAACGAAATAAATTACTCTTGATGAGGCCACCATGGAATTCTCCCTCGTCAAGTTTCCAGAGAATATATGGGGGTTGCACAATGAAGTGGAATGTGTGTCTTGGGTCATCGGCGGCTACGACGGTGCTGTGCGCATAGTCTATTTGATGAGCAATAAGCTCAAGATCGATGCACAACAATGACATCTGGGCTGCGGCGGCCAAGATGGCGAAGGGGTGTTCGAGAAACGGTTGAAGTTGCCGGAGGCCATCGTTTGGCTGCCGGGGCACACGAGGAGATATTCTTCAAAAAAGGATCCATGATTGTCACCGCAAATAACAAGTACATTCTCCTCACACCCATTATGACATATAGCGGCCAGACACTCATCTGTCACCTCCCCAAGCTCTGGATCCATCTAGGGTTTCTAGAGATGAGATGTGGCGGCTGGGTTTTGGACAGGGAGGAGGGTGGGTGGCGGGGAGGCTATTTATGAGCAGTGGAGAGGCATCTAGAGTTAGTAGGCCTAGGTTTGTAAACATAACTGGGCTAGAACAAGCCCAGATACAAAGCACTAATAAACACACTTCAGCTATGTTTTAAAGATAAAAAAACACATAGCATAGTCCAGCAGTGCTTATCACTGACTCCATAACATAGCATAAGAGGTTCAAAACTGCGACACTTATGATGGATCGAAGTGAGTACAATTTATCTTGTACACTGAGTGGGCACCCATGAGTGTAAAGCTATCATAGTTGCCAGTGATGCTAGGGACTAAATTTTGTGGGTCGAGTGCCTAAAGCCGTCATCATGAAAAGTGCTTTCTTTGGGACTACTAATCCTTGGCTTTTCCGATCAACCATCAAGGTCATGAAGAGACTACATAGGATTTCTGCAAAGCTGCCTTCACATAACACTAGAAATCAAGCAAAAAGTCCGAAATTTATAAAAACATAGTGCTTGAAATCACAAATGTGCACTTCTGAGTCCCGACTCCACTCGTGGGTGCAAACGTGCTGTTAGTTGTGGTGGGTGGGGGGGGGGGGGGAGCTAGATCCTCTGACGTACGTCCCACTGACGTGGCCCCACTGACGTGTGGGCCCGGGGCCACATGCCAGTGGACGCCACGGCACGTCAGGGGATCCGCTTCCGGGGGGGGGGGGGGGGGGGTGGAGACAGTGTGGTGCACGCTGGGATGCTGGCAAAGGTGGATGTGAGGTTGTTAGGCCTTATACAATGTTGCGTGCTTAGAAAAATAAAATGAGGTTTTTGAAACATCAGTGCCTATTTCTATAAGAGAGACGCCTAATTAAGCGTCTACTCTGTACAAATAAGCACTGGTATTTTAAAAAAATAATCTTATTTCTCTAAGCACCTCCCCCTAAGCACCTTGCATGGTACAAGGCCTTAGGGTGATCCATCCAATTTGCGAGGAGTTCTCTCGCAGTTTTTTTCTTCTGAAAAGGGGCAGCATGATCAAGATGTTCCCATTGGTGGCGAGTGCACTGCAGACTTAGAGCAACTCCAGCCGCGCCCCCAACAGGCCCTCAGGGCGACATTTTTGGCGGCGACGCTGAAAAAAAGCCCCAGTCGCGTCCCCAAGACGCCGAAATCCGTCGGCTCGACCCGTTTTCGAACCCGACAATCCCAGGCCGAGCCTAGCACGCTGGGGGGAGGGTGGCGCTCGGGGGCTCCGACGGAAAGGAAAAACACGCCTGGGCCACACTGTCAGGCGAAAAGTCAAGGAAATCGTCCAGATTCGCCCTCCACCCCCCGCGCGCTTGGCCACCACCCCTGCCGAATCCGGCGCCGCCCATCGCTCAGCAACGCTAGATAAGCCATTCCCCGCCGGAAAGGAGAGAAGGTTTCCTCGCGGCAACCTCATCACCACCTTCGGGGCGAGTTTTCCGATGCCCCGGCCGCGCAGGGCGGCATACCGGCGGCTGTGCGCCTACGATGCCCGCCAGGTGTTCGGCCATTTGTCTGCCCGGCCCGGCACGGCGATGGACTTGGACGACGAGGAGGAGCTCTCGGCGTTGCTGGAGGAGGAAGGCGAAGCCGACGTCCAGGAGGAGGAGCATCTCATGGTCCTCGCCGCCCTCGCCGGCCTGCTCGCGAGCAACGAAAAGCCGCGATGAGGTGGCTCGGCGCCGGGGCGGCTGAAAGCAAAGAACACGCATCGTCTGTAAGGCTACTGCATGCTCTAGTCCGACTACTTCATCGACGCTCCATTGGACAACGAGAAAATATTTCGGGGCCGTTATCGGATGAGCCGAAAGCTTTTCCTCAGGATTGTAAATTCCATCCGGGAGTTCGACAGCTACTTCAAGTGCAAGAAGAATTGCATCGGCACACTTGGATTCACCTCAATCCAGAAGTGCGCGACAACTATGAGGATGCTTGCATACGGAGCTCCCTGTGATTTACTCGATGACTATAGGTGCATGGCCGAGTCCACGACCATCGAGTGTTTCTCTACAAGTTTTGCAGGGCAGTGGTGGCAGTGTTTGGACCGCGCAATACTTGCGATCACCCAATGCTGAAGACACTAGTCGGATACTAGCACAGAATGCAGCAAGAGGATTTCCGGGGATGCTTGAAAGCATCAACTGCATGCATTGGAAATGAAAGAGCTGTCCATTTGCTTGGCATGGGATGTACAAAGGCGCCAAAGGCGGTTGCAGTGTGGTACTTGAGGCAGTGGCCACACAGGACCTCTGGATTTGGCACTCTTTTTTTGGGATGCCAGGAACTCACACTGACATCAATGTCCTACAGTGATCCCCTGTCTTTGCCAAGCTTGTTGAAGGTCATTCTCTTCCGGTGAACTTCGAGGTCAATGGCCGACATTACAACAAGGGGTACTACCTAGCTGATGGCATTTATCCGAGATGGTCTACATTTGTGAAGACTATCTCAAACCATGTGCCAGGATCAAAGAACTCCCACTTTGCGAAGGTTCAGGAGGCTTGTAGGAAGGATGCCGAGCGGGCATTTGGTGTGCTCCAATCTCGATTTGCTGTTGTCCGGTACCCTTCTCAGACCTGGTCGAAAGATCAAATGTGGGAGATCATGACTTGCTGTGTCATATTGCACAACATAATCATTGAGAGTGAGTAGGAAGAGCCAGTGTTTGATACTGAACCATATTACAGGCAGGGTCCTCTTGCGCAAGTTGATCACCAGCTACCAGTAACCTAGACTGCCTTTCCCAATATGCGTCAGGAGATCCGAGACCCACAGGTGCATCAACAACTGCAGCACAATCTGGTGGAGCACCTATGGAGGCTAAGGGCAACACCGCCTAGCTCGACGTGTGATGAAATAAGAGTTTTTATTTGTTGAACTTAATTTGTATTGAATTATTTGTCGTTGAACTATTTGATTTCTATTGATTTTCGGTAATGAACTATGTGATAAAAAATTACTTGTGTTGAATTTGCACCCAACCACGACGAACAATGGCCGATTTGCGCCGATATCGGGCCGATTTGTCGCCGAAAATGGGTCGAAAAGCGGGGGCTTTGTGAAACAGATGGGCCGATATCGGTGTTTGGGGGCGACCTGAGGGCGGCAACTGGAAACCCCATCGCCCCAGCGTCGAGTTTTGCGCCGGCTCACCCCAGGCGGCGATTTTTAGGCCTCCTAGGGGTCAATGGCTGGAGATGCTCTTAGCTAATTGATTAATTGTGGCGGTTGATTTGTCGTATGTGTCATGTAGGAAAACAACCATTATTATATATTGCCTCTCGCGGAAAACGCCTCGGTTAAATAAGGATATATGTACATTGTCATGTCAGTATGATACCATAATGCCTCATCATTCCGGCTTAAACAAAGTGAAGCATACATACCCGCGTTTCACGAGTCTGCTTAAAGAATGAACTAGTCCCTAAAAAAAAACTGTCGATGTGATGGTGAATGCCCAACGTGCGTCAGCACACTACTCCATCAACTTAATAATAACGTTACTCTTTTTCTGTGGGAAATAATAACGTTACTTTACGATTTAACTTATCTCTTATACATTTAAATACATTCATTTCTTAAACGAGTAATTCCGAACGGAGGGAGTATATCGCAAACAAAACAAAAATTGACGATTTATTAGAGCGTTCGCTTTCCTAACAAAAAATGATCCCCAAATAATACTTTTACTGACGGAATCATTAGCCCGACCGGATGGGTACATTTACTGACAAATATACTTACGTAATTGTGCCGTACTGTATATATACTTGTTGCAGCAGGAACACATATGTTGCTTCTCGAGAAACATTTTTCTTTTTGAGAGAGAAACATTGTTATACTTATTACACCGTCGCTTAATGAAAATGGCTCCTGCATCGATTGATCGGCCGGCGGCGGCAAGAGTGGTTGTGCGCATCACAGTAGGCCGGGGTTTTACCCTCCTTTGTAAAAATAATAATAATCCTCAGTCGAGTCGTCGCTCGTGGAAGGCGAGCCCTGCGGCATAGAGCTTGTCGGCGACGATCTCGTCCAGGCGCCGCGCCATCTCGGGCGTCATGTGGTTCGCCCAGTCACCGGCCACGCCCTTTCTGAATAGCGCGTCGCGCGGGATCGGGAGCATGGGATCCACGTGGCCCCTTTTGTTGGGTTCCAAGTTCTTGAGGTGGCCGAAGCTGCAGAGCTTGACGATGTCGTGGACGACGCCGGCATCCTCCTCGGCGCCGGAGAAAGGCAGCCCCACGAACCGCGCCAGCGCCCTGACGTGCTCGGCGGGCTCCCGCAGCAGCTCCTCGTACCGCAAGAAGAGCACGCTGTCCGGCCTCGCCGTGCTGGCGCTCCAGTAGCCGAGGATGTGGTCCCACGCCGGTCCGTACGCCACCGCGCCGCTGCACACGGCCTCGAAGACGTCGGCGAACGCCAGCTCGGGATGCAGCCGCCGGTGGAAGTGCCACCGCGAGACCACCATGTCCTTGGGGTCCCTGCAGACGTAGACGACCTTGCACCCGCCCCCGCCCGGCGCGGCGGCTCGCGGCATCATGGCCAGCGGCATGTGCGTGTTCATTAGGCGCGGGGACGGTAGCGCCTCGAGCTTGGCCTTCCCGCTGCGGCTGCCGAAGAGGCCCTCCAGGAAAGGGATGCACTGGTGCGGGTTGAGGCGCAGCAGCGGGTGCCCGGCGTCGGCGGCGGGGTAGGCGCGCCGCGCCATGGTGGCGAACGTCAGGGCGTTGACCCACGTGGTGCCGCACTTAGGGAAGCTGGCCACGATGACGTCATCCCGGCGGAGCTCGAAGCGGCGCTGTAGGTCAATGGCGGCCGGGACAGACCACTCCGGCAGCCAGAAGCCCTCGTAGAAACGGAGGTTCGATATGCCCATGGCCATCGGCGCGCTCGGCAGGGCGGACACAAGGTCGGCGTCGGCGTGCTCCTCTGGAAGATGCTCCTCCGGCACGCCGGAGACCAAGCATGAGTCAGCTTCGACGTCCGCAAAAGGGACGGGGCCGAGCGAAGCAGAAGGTGCCTTCGCCATTGATGATCTTGGGGAGAAAACTATGGACACTAGTACGTACGTGGTCGTGGACTCGTGGTGCTATCTTGCTCTTGCAAAGGCTCCGATACATTTTTTGTCAATATATATATATAAATAAAGGGAGCGTCGTCTGTAGATGGATCGACATCGCTAGTCAGAAGTGCGCTGGCTGCATCACCCATCACGTGCATACCACGCATCAAAAGCCATGCACCAGAGCATTGTGATTTGAGTGGCACATGATTTAATTGGACACCCTTAGCTGGCAAACGATCGCTAGGGGGGTGGCATTTGCGAACGATTCTTGGCAGTTCTTTTTCTTTGATAAAGAGAGCTCTCTCTCCGATTTCATATAATAGAAACCACATTGTCTTCGTAACTACAAATACCCTACCAACTACTCGAAAGCACAGAGTAATTTGACAGCGCTATTACAAGGAGAAGATCATCAAAATAGGCTAACACCCGGCACATACACCAGGGCAAAACTAACAAACTCTCAATCTTGGAACATACTTATGACATGTCCAAAAGACAAACAACAAGAGGAGCAAAAGGAAAGGAGAAGCAACTGATGACTTGAGGGGGGAGGATCTTCATCGTGTTTGGTCTCCGGGAGCAGTCAGTCTTGGGCTCTTGGCACTCCCGTCTTCCATCATGTGCAGCTTTGAAGATCCCCCGAGCCACCCGCTCAACCTGCCTTACGCCCTCCGTCATGTGCTTTATTTTTTCTTGGTTTTTCTGCAACGCACACCAATCATGTAAGTTCTTAATGATCAGATTCACATGAACAGAGGGGTCAGTTACCATGGTATTATCAAAAACCAACCTTTAGTCCCCACCCTTTAGTGCCGGGTTGCAGAGCCGGGACTAAAGGTCCTTACGAACCGGTATAATAGGTCGTTTTTCTACTAGTGTAATACGAATGTGCAATGTGAATGTATTTTTAAATGAGGTGAATAGTTAGTTCTTGGCCATCTGCTTTCGGATTAAGTTGAAACAACTTGTGCTGCAATTATCTCACAAAATTAATTCAATGTTTCTTTGATGATGTTGCTATGTTCAATTGTACGAATCACTCACTCACTTAGAGCATCTCCAACAGTGACTGCAAAAAAAGCGCGCGTGCGGTAAAATGCGATTTGAGCGAGCGCGGGACGGTTTCGCGCGTTCCAGCGGAGGCGGGAAACTCAGGCAAGCGGGAAACGCTTGCACGCGCACGGGAAAAAGCGGCCGGGCGCGCGGCTTCCGGCGCGCCTATAAAATGCAGCGCCCTACCATCGCTCTCCGCCTCGCCACACACCCTCTGCCGCTCTCTCCTCTCACTCTCTCGGTCGTTTTCTCGCCTCGCCACCGATGTGCCACCATGCCGCCGCGCCGCCGGGGATTTTCGGGCTACCGCGGTGCCGCGCGCACCCGTCCGGTGCCCTCTACGCCGAGATTCGGTCCGGCGACGTGCGCCTCGGCCTCGGCACCTTCGAGACTGCCCACGAGGCCGCCCCCGCCTACGACGCGACGGCGTGGCGCCTCCGGCGGTCCCGGTGGGACATGAACTTCCCGGAGGTGCCGACGCGGGAGATGGCGCAGGAGTTGGCGCCTCGCCTGTGGCTTATCACCGACGAGGATCGTCGCAAGACCCAGAGGCGCTAGCACCGTCTCAGCCTCGCCGAGATGGACGAGGAATCCATGGAGCAGTGGCAGGCGTAAGCGGAAGGCGACCACTCAATTCAACATCGAGCAAGGAGCAACGTCGACCTGGGACTCTGACGACGATCGGTTTGTTGACGCCTTCATTGTGACGTCGGAGGAGGACATCACCGAGGTGGAGTCGGAGTCGGAGAACGGCGATGAGTAGTTTTTTTATCTATTGTAGGAGGAGGCTATCATATTTAATCTATGCCTATATAGTCCGAGCCGAATGTGTATCAAGTCGTAGTAGAAAAGAGAAAAAAATATAGCGCGTCTGCTGGAGCGGCTCGCGCACGCTATATTTTGCAGCGTCCGCTGGAGCTAGCGCTCTGCACGCACAAAAAATTGTGACTCTGGCGCTGTAAACGCTTTTTTAGCGCACTGCGCGGCCTATTAGAGATGCTCTTAGACACGCCATATATTCGATCTTTCATCACGCCATATATTTGATCTTTGATCTACATGTACATAACACGCCATATATTTAATCTTATCCTTCCAAACTATGATTGATAAAACATACTACGTACATAGTCTTATCCTTCTGAGACAATCAGGCAAAACTGGCAGCCATGGCAGCTCGAAAGGATAGGCTTCCCCGACGTACATGTTTCTCTCTACCCTCATTGTCTCGAGCTCGACGGAATATAACCATGTCTGACGGTGATCAGTCAGAATTGATGTCAGGAGGATGTACTTGGTATTTACTGCGATAATCCTCAATCCTGGCAACCCAACGGTGGCCTCCGGCAGACCCAGGTGTTTCTCAAGCACCCACTCATCGCCATTGCGGCTGCAATGACCAAGATATCCATGTCGTGGCGCAAATACTTTGAGCTCGTTGCCCGATAGGCTGATGACGCGCAGGGCACCATCATCACCGCCGATGATCCGAGAGGCACGTTCCTCTTCGTCGTGCAATCCCCATATGTTCTCTGGCAACTCGATGATGGAGAACTCCATGGTGACCACGTCAAGAGCACGCACGGCGGCCCTATCTTTGATTCCCCGGTATATAGAGCCATTGGCGCGCCCCACCATCTCCTTGTACCCAAACGGTGGTAGTACGCCAATGCCAGTGGCCGTGGTGCGCACTAGGCATCAGCCACCATCGCTACCGGAGGAGAAGACGCAGACTAGTTTCTCGTTGACGACTGCGAGGACCTTGAAGTTGGAGACGCTCATGCGGCGGTCGGCGTCGCAGCCGTCGACCAGAAAGGCGTAGAGAAAAGATTCCCGACCCGACGGCCAGTGGACCCTCTGGTGGCGCCGCGTGAGCGGATCACAGACAAGGATGTCAAAGTAGCAGGACGAGGTGTTGCCCCGGTAGTGTTGGAAATATGCCATAGAGGCAATAATAAAAGTATTATTATATTTCCTTGTTCATGATAATTGTCTTTTATTCATGCTATAACTGTATTATCTGGAAATCGTAATACACGTGTGAATACATAGACCACAATATGTCCCTAGTGAGCCTCTAGTTGACTAGCTCGTTGTGATCAACAGATAGTCATGGTTTCCTGGCTATGGACATTGGATGTCGTTGATAACGGGATCACATCATTAGGAGAATGATGTGATGGACAAGACCCAATCCTAAGCATAGCACAAAGATCGTGTAGTTCGTTTGCTAGAGTTTTTCCAATGTCAAGTATCTCTTCCTTAGACCATGAGATCGTGTAACTCCCGGATACCGTAGGAGTGCTTTGGGTGTATCAAACGTCACAACCTAACTGGGTGACTATAAAGATGCACTACAGGTATCTCCGAAAGTGTTTGTTGGGTTGACACGGATCGAGACTGGGATTTGTCACTCCGTGTAAACGGAGAGGTATCTCTAGGCCCACTCGGTAGGACATCATCATAATGTGCACAATGTGACCAAGGGGTTGATCACGGGATGATGTGTTACGGAACGAGTAAAGAGACTTGCCGGTAACGAGATTGAACAAGGTATCAGTATACCGACGATCGAATCTCGGGCAAGTATAATACCGCTAGACAAAGGGAATTGTATACGGGATCGATTGAGTCCTTGACATCGTGGTTCATCCGATGAAATCATCGTGGAACATGTGGGAGCCAACATGGGTATCCAGATCCCGCTGTTGGTTATTGACCAGAGAACGTCTCTGTCATGTCTACATGTCTCCCGAACCCGTAGGGTCTACACACTTAAGGTTCGATGACGCTAGGGTTATAAAGGAAGTTTTTATGTGGTTACCGAATGTTGTTCGGAGTCCCGGATGAGATCCCGGACGTCACGAGGAGTTCCGGAATGGTCTGGAGGGAAAGAGTTATATATGGGAAGTCCTGTTTTGGTCACCAGAAAAGTTCCGGGTACTATCGATAATGTACCGGGACCACCGGGAGGGTCCTGGGGGTCTACCAGGTGGGGCCACCAGCCCCAGAGGGCTGCATGGGCCAAGTGTGGGAGGGGACCAGCCCCAGGTGGGCTGGTGCGCCCCCCACCAAGGCCCAAGGCGCCTAGGGCTGGGGGAAACCCTAAAGGGGGGCGCCTCCCTTGCCTTGGGGGGCAAGGCAACCCCCCTGGCCGCCGCCCCCTCCTCAGATTGGATCTGAGGGGGCCGGCCTCCCTCTCCCTTGCCCCTATATATATGTGGGGGTGGGAGGGCAGCCATACCACAAGTTCTGGCGCAGCCCTCCCCTCTCCCAAGTACTCCTCCTCTCCCGCGGTGCTTGGCGAAGCCCTGCAGGATTGCCACGCTCCTCCACCACCACCACGCCGTTGTGCTGCTGCTGGACGGAGTCTTCCTCAACCTCTCCCTCTCCCCTTGCTGGATCAAGGCATGGGAGACGTCACCGGGCTGTACGTGTCTTGAACGCGGAGGTGCCGTCTGTGCGGCACTAGGATCTTCGGTGATTTGGATCACGACGAGTACGACTCCTTCAACCCCGTTCTCTTGAACACTTCCGCTTAGCGATCTACAAGGGTATGTAGATGCACTCTCCTTCCCCTCGTTGCTGGTTTTTCCATAGATAGATCTTGGTGACACGTAGGAAAATTTTGAATTTCTGCTACGTTCCCCAACAGTGGCATCATGAGCTACGTCTATTGCGTAGATTCTTTGCACGAGTAGAACACAAAGTAGTTGTGGGCGTTGATTTTGTTCAATATGCTTACCGTTACTAGTCCAATCTTGTTTCGACGGTATTGTGGGATGAAGCGGCCCGGACCGACCTTACACGTACACTTACGTGAGACAGGTTCCACCGACTGACATGCACTTGGTGCATAAGGTGGCTAGCGGGTGCCAGTCTCTCCCACTTTAGTCGGAACAAATTCGATGAAAAGGGTCCTTATGAAGGGTAAATAGCAATTGGCATATCACGTTGTGGTTTTGCGTAGGTAAGAAACGTTCTTGCTAGAAACCCATAGCAGCCACGTAAAACATGCAAACAACAATTAGAGGACGTCTAACTTGTTTTTGCAGGGTATGCTATGTGATGTGATATGGCCAAGAAGAATGTGATGAATGATATGTGATGTATGAGATTGATCATGTTCTTGTAATAGGAATCACGACTTGCATGTCGATGAGTATGACAACCGGCAGGAGCCATAGGAGTTGTCTTTATTTATTGTATGACCTGCGTGTCATTGAACAACGCCATGTAATTACTTTACTTTATTGCTAACCGGTAGCCATAGTAGTAGAAGTAATAAGTTGGCAAGACAACTTCATGGAGACACGATGATGGAGATCATGATGATGGAGATCATGGTGTCATGCCGGTGACGATGATGATCATGGAGCCCCGAAGATGGAGATCAAAAGGAGCAAAATGATATTGGCCATATCATGTCACTATTTGATTGCATGTGATGTTTATCATGTTTATGCATTTTGTTTACTTAGAACGACGGTAGTAAATAAGATGATCCCTTACAACAATTTCAAGAAGTGTTCTCCCATAACTGTGCACCGTTGCTAAAGTTCGTCGCTTCTAAGCACCACGTGATGATCGGGTGTGATGGATTCTTACGTTCACATACAACGGGTGTAAGACAGATTTACACACGCGAAACACTTAGGGTTAACTTGACGAGCCTAGCATGTACAGACATGGCCTCGGAACACAGAGACCGAAAGGTCGAGCATGAGTCGTATAGTAGATATGATCAACATGAAGATGTTCACCGATGATGACTAGTCCGTCTCACGTGATAATCGGACACGGCCTAGTTGACTCGGATCATGTAATCACTTAGATGACCAGAGGGATGTCTATCTGAGTGGGAGTTCATAAGATGAACTTAATTATCCTGAACATAGTCAAAAGTTCTTTGCAAATTATGCTGTAAGCTCGCGCTTTAGTTCCACTGTTTAGATATGTTCCTAGAGAAAATATAGTTGAAAGTTGACAGTAGCGATTATGCGGACAGTAGAAAGCTTATGTCCTTAATGCACCGCTCAGTGTGCTGAACCCCAAATGTCGTTTTTGGATGTTGCGAACATCAGACATACACGTTTTGATAACTACGTGATAGTTCAGTTAAACGGCTTAGAGTTGAGGCACCAAAGACGTTTTTGAAACGTCGCGGAACATATGAGATGTTTTCGAGGGCTGAAATTGAGATTTCAGGCTCGTGCCCACGTCAAGAGGTATGAGACCTCCGACAATTTTCTTAGCCTGCAAACTAAGGGAGAAAAGCTCAACCGTTGAGCTTGTGCTCAGATTGTCTGAGTGCAACAATCACTAGAATCGAGTGGGAGTTGATCTTCCAGATGAGATAGTGATGTTTCTCCAAAGTCATTGCCACCAAGCTGCTAGAGCTTCGTGATGAACTATAACATATCAGGGATAGATATGATGATCCTTGAGGTATTCGCGATGTTTGACACCGCGAAAGTAGAAATCAAGAAGGAGCATCAATTGTTGATGGTTGGTGAAACCACTAGTTTCAAAAAGGGCAAGGGCAAGAAGGGATACTTCATGAAACGGCAAATCAGCTGCTGCTCTAGTGAAGAAACCCAGGGTTGAACCCAAATCCGAGACTAAGTGCTTCTGTAATAAGGGGAACAACCACTGGAGCGGAATTACCCTAGATACTTGGTAGATGAGAAGGCTGGCAAGGTCGATAGAAGTATATTGGATATACATTATGTTAATGTGTACTTTACTAGTACTCCCAGTAGCACCAGGGTATTAGATACCGGTTCGGTTGCTAAGTGTTAGTAACTCGAAATAAAAGCTACGGAATAAACGGAGACTAGCTAAAGGTGAGCTGACGATATGTGTTGGAAGTGTTTCCAAGGTTGATGTGATCAAGCATCGCACGCTCCCTGTACCATCGAGATTTGGTGTTTGCGTTGAGCATAGACATGATTGGATTATGTCTATCGCAATACGGTTATTCGTTTAAGGAGAATAATGGTTACTCTATTTATTTGAATAATACCTTCAATGGTCTTGCACCTAAAGGAATGGTTTATTGAATCTCGATCGTAGTGATACACATTTTCATTCCAAAAAGATATAAGATAGTAATGATAGTACCACTTAGTTGTGGCACTGCCATGGAAGTCATATTGGTATAAAATGCATGAAGAAGCTCCATGTTGATGGATCTTTGGACTCACTCATTTTTGAAAAGTTTGAGGCATGCGAACCATGTCTATTGGTGTATACGCATGAAGAAACTCCATGCAGATGGATCGTTTGGACTCACTTGATTTTGAATCACTTGAGATATGCAAATCATACCACATGGGCAAGATGACTAAAAAGCCTCCTTTTTCAGTAAAATGGAACAAGATAGCAACTTGTTGGAAGTAACACATTTTGATGTGTGCAGTCCAATGAGTGCTGAGGCATGCAGTGAATATCGTTATGTTCTTACTTCACAGATGATTCGAGTAGATGTAGAGTATATTTACTTGATGAAACACAAGTCTGAATTATTGAATGGTTCAAGTAATTTCAGAGTGAAGTTGAAGATCATCGTGACAAGAGGATGAAATGTCCATGATATGATCATAGAGATGAGTATCTGAGTTACGAGCTTTGGCACGCAATTAAGACATTGTGGAAATTGTTTCACAATTAATACCGCCTGGAACACCATAGTTTGATGGTGTGTCCGAACATCATAGTTGCACCCTATTGGATATGGTGCGTACCATGATGTCTCTTATCGAATTACCACTATCGTTTATGGGTTAGGCATTAGAGACAACCACATTCACTTTAAATAGGGCAGCACGTAATTCCGTTGAGATGACACCGTATGAACTATGGTTTAGAGAAACCTAAGCTGTCATTTCTTAAAGGTTTGGGGCTGCGACGCTTATGTGAAAAAGTTTCAGGTTGATAAGCTCGAACCCAAAGCGGATAAAATGCATCTTCATAGGACACCCAAAACAGTTGGGTATACCTCCTAATTCAGATCCGAAAGCAATAGGGATTGTTTCTTGAATCGGGTCCTTTCTCGAGGAAAAGTTTGTCTCGAAAAGTTGAGTGGGAGGATGGTGCAGACTTGATATGGTTATTGAACCGTCACTACAACTAGTGTGTAGCAGGGCACAGGAAGTTGTTCCTGTGGCACCTACACCAATTGAAGTAGAAGCTTATGATAGTCATCATGAAACTTCGGATCAAGTCACTACCGCACCTCGTAGGGTGACAAGGATGCGTACTGCTTCAGAGTGGTACAGTAATCATGTCTTGAAGGTCATGTTGCTAGACAACAATGAACCTATGAGCTATGGAGAAGCAATGGTGGGCCCAAATTCCGACAAATGGTTAGAAGCCATGAAATCCGAGATAGGATTCATGTATCAGAACAAAGCATGGACTTTGGTGGACTTGCCCGATGATCGGCAAGCCATTGAGATAAATGGATCTTTAAGAAGAAGACGGACGTGGATGGTAATGTCACCGTCTATGAAGCTCGACTTGTGGCAAAGAGTTTTTCACAAGTTCAAGGAGTTGACTACAATGAGATTTTCTCATTCGTAGCGATGCTTAAGTCTGGTGGAATCATGTTAGCATTAGCTGCATTTATGAAATCTGGCAGATGGATGTCAAAACGAGTTTCCTTACCAGTTTTCGTAAGGAAAGGTTGTATGTGATACAATGAAAAAGTTTTGTCGATCCTAAGGATGCTAAAAGGTATGCTAGCTCCAGCGATCCTTCCATGGACTGGAGTAAGCATCTCGGAGTTGGAATATGCACTTTGATAAGATGATCAAAGATTTTTGTTTATACAAAGTTTATGAGAAACTTGTATTTCCAAAGAAGTGAGTGGGAGCACTATAGAATTTCTGATGAGTATGTGTTGTTGACATATTGTTGATCAGAAATGATGTAGAATTTCTGGAAAGCATATAGGGTTATTTGAAAAGTGTTTTTCAATAGAAAACCTGGATTAAGCTACTTGAACATTGAGCATCAAGATCTATAATGATAGTTCAAAAACGCTTAATGGTACTTTCAAATGAGCATATACCTTGACATGATCTTGAAGGTGTTCAAGATGGATCAGTCAAAGAAGGAGTTCTTGCCTGAGATGTAAGGTATGAAGTTAAGACTTAAAAGCTCGACCACGGCAGAACAGAGAGAAAGGACGAAGGTCGTCCCCTATACTTCAGACGTAGGCTCTATAGTATGCTATGCTGTGTACCGCACCGGAAGTGTGCCTTGCCATGAGTCAGTCAAGGGGTACAAGAATGATCCAGGAATGGATCATTGTACAGCGGTCAAAATTGTCCTTGGAGTAAATAAGGACATGTTTCTCAATTATGGATGTGATAAAGAGTTCGGTGTAAAGGGTTACGTCGATGCAAGCTTTAACACCTATCCGAATGACTCTGAGTAGCAAACCGGATACGTATAGTGGAGCAACCATTTGGAATAGCTCCCAGTGGAGCGTGGAAGCAGCATTTACAATATGACCTAGAGATTTGCGAAGTACATACGGATCTGAATGTTGCAGACCCGTTGACTAAAACCTCTCTCACAAGCAAAACATGATCAAACCCCAGAACTCATTGAGTCTTAATCACATGGTGATGTGAACTAGTTTAATGACACTAGTAAACTCTTTGGATGTTGGTCACATGGCGATGTGACCTGTGAATGTTAATCACATGGCGATGTGAACTAGATTATTGACTCTAGTGCAAGTGGGAGACTGTTGGAAATATGCCCTAGAGGCAATAATAAAAGTATTATTATATTTCCTTGTTCATGATAATTGTCTTTTGTTCATGCTATAACTGTATTATCCGGAAATCGTAATACACGTGTGAATACATAGACCACAATATGTCCCTAGTGAGCCTCTAGTTGACTAGCTCATTGTGATCAACAGATAGTCATGGTTTCCTGGCTATGGAAATTGGATGTCGTTGATAACGGGATCACATCATTAGGAGAATGATGTGATGGACAAGACCCAATCCTAAGCATAGCACAAAGATCGTGTAGTTCATTTGCTAGAGCTTTTCCAATGTCAAGTATCTCTTCCTTAGACCATGAGATCGTGTAACTCCCGGATATCGTAGGAGTGCTTTGGGTGTATCAAACGTCACAATGTAACTGGGTGACTATAAAGGTGCACTACAGGTATCTCCGAAAGTGTTTGTTGGTTTGACACGGATTGAGACTGGGATTTGTCACTCCGTGTAAACGGAGAGGTATCTCTGGGCCCACTCGGTAGGACATCATCATAATGTGCACAATGTGACCAAGGGGTTGATCACGGGATGATGTGTTACGGAACGAGTAAAGAGACTTGCCGGCAACGAGATTGAACAAGGTATCGGTATACCGACGATCGAATCTCGGGCAAGTATAATACCGCTAGACAAAGGAAATTGTATACGGGATCGATTGAGTCCTTGACATCGTGGTTCATCCGATGAGATCATCGTGGAACATGTGGGAGCCAACATGGGTATCCAGATCCCGCTGTTAGTTATTGACCAGAGAACGTCTCGGTCATGTCTACATGTCTCCCGAACCCGTAGGGTCTAGACACTTAAGGTTCAATGACGCTAGGGTTATAAAGGAAGTTTGTATGTGGTTACCGAATGTTGTTTGGAGTCCCGGATGAGATCCCGGACGTCACGAGGAGTTCCGGAATGGTTCGGAGGTAAAGATTTATATATGGGAAGTCATGTTTTGGTCACCGGAAAAGTTCCGGGTACTATCGGTAATGTACCGGGACCACCGGGAGGGTCCCGGGGGTCTACCAGGTGGGGCCACCAGCCCCAGAGGGCTGCATGGGCCAAGTGTGGGAGGGGACCAGCCCCAGGTGGGCTGGTGCGCCCCCCCCCCCCCCACCAAGGCCCAAGGCGCCTAGGGCTGGGGGAAACCCTAAAGGAGGGGCGCCTCCCTTGCCTTGGGAGGCAAGGCAACCCCCTTGGCCGCCGCCCCCTCCTCAGATTGGATCTGAGGGGGCCGGCCTCCCTCTCCCTTGCCCCTATATATATGTGGGGGGTGGGAGGGCAGCCATACCACAAGTTCTGGCGCAGCCCTCCCCTCTCCCAAGTACTCCTCCTCTCCCGCGGTGCTTGGCGAAGCCCTGCAGGATTGCCACGCTCCTCCACCACCACCACGCTGTTGTGCTGCTGCTGGACGGAGTCTTCCTAAACCTCTCCCTCTCTCCTTGCTGGATCAAGGCATGGGATACATCACCGGGCTGTACGTGTGTTGAACGCGGAGGTGCCGTCCGTTCGGCACTAGGATCTCCGGTGATTTGGATCACGACGAGTACGGCTCCTTTAACCCCGTTCTCTTGAACGCTTCCGCTTAGCGATCTACAAGGGTATGTAGATGCACTCTCCTTCCCCTCGTTGCTGGTTTCTCCATAGATTGATCTTGCTGACACGTAGGAAAATTTTGAATTTCTGCTACGTTCCCCAACAGTGGCATCATGAGCTAGGTCTATTGCGTAGATTCTTTGCACGAGTAGAACACAAAGTAGTTGTGGGCGTTGATTTTGTTCAATATGCTTACCGTTACTAGTCCAATCTTGTTTCGACGGTATGTGGGATGAAGCGGCCCGGACCGACCTTACACGTACACTTACGTGAGACAGGTTCCACCGACTGACATGCACTTGGTGCATAAGGTGGCTAGCGGGTGCCAGTCTCTCCCACTTTAGTCGGAACAGATTCGATAAAAAGGGTCCTTATGAAGGGTAAATAGCAATTGGCATATCACGTTGTGGTTTTGCGTAGGTAAGAAACGTTCTTGCTAGAAACCCATAGCAGCCACGTAAAACATGCAAACAACAATTAGAGGACGTCTAACTTGTTTTTGCAGGGTATGCTATGTGATGTGATATGGCCAAGAAGAATGTGATGAATGATATGTGATGTATGAGATTGATCATGTTCTTGTAATAGGAATCACGACTTGCATGTCGATGAGTATGACAACCGGCAGGAGCCATAGGAGTTGTCTTTATTTATTGTATGACCTGCGTGTCATTGAACAACGCCACATAATTACTTTACTTTATTGCTAACCGGTAGCCATAGTAGTAGAAGTAATAAGTTGGCAAGACAACTTCATGGAGACACGATGATGGAGATCATGATGATGGAGATCATGGTGTCATGCCGGTGACGATGATGATCATGGAGCCCCGAAGATGGAGATCAAAAGGAGCAAAATGATATTGGCCATATCATGTCACTATTTGATTGCATGTGATGTTTATCATGTTTATGCATCTTGTTTACTTAGAACGACGGTAGTAAATAAGATGATCCCTTACAACAATTTCAAGAAGTGTTCTCCCCTAACTGTGCACCATTGCTAAAGTTCGTCGCTTCTAAGCACCACGTGATGATCGGGTGTGATGGATTCTTACGTTCACATACAACGGGTGTAAGATAGATTTACACACGCGAAACACTTAGGGTTAACTTGACGAGCCTAGCATGTACAGACATGGCCTCGGAACACAAAGACCGAAAGGTCGAGCATGAGTCGTATAGTAGATACGATCAACATGAAGATGTTCACCGACGATGACTAGTCCGTCTCACGTGGTGATCGGACACGGCCTAGTTGACTCGGATCATGTAATCACTTAGATAACCAGAGGGCTGTCTATCTGAGTGGGAGTTCATAAGATGAACTTAATTATCCTGAACATAGTCAAAAGTTCTTTGCAAATTATGCCGTAAGCTCGCGCTTTAGTTCCACTGTTTAGATATGTTCCTAGAGAAAATATAGTTAAAAGTTGACAGTAGCGATTATGCGGACAGTAGAAAGCTTATGTCCTTAATGCACCGCTCAGTGTGCTGAACCCCAAACGTCGTTTGTGGATGTTGTGAACATCAGACATACACGTTTTGATAACTACGTGATAGTTCAGTTAAACGACTTAGAGTTGAGGCACCAAAGACGTTTTTGAAACGTCGCGGAACATATGAGATGTTTTCGAGGGCTGAAATTGAGATTTCAGGCTCGTGCCCACGTCAAGAGGTATGGGACCTCCGACATTTTTCTTAGCCTGCAAACTAAGGGAGAAAAGCTCAACCGTTGAGCTTATGCTCAGATTGTCTGAGTGCAACAATCACTAGAATCGAGTGGGAGTTGATCTTCCAGATGAGATAGTGATGTTTCTCCAAAGTCATTGCCACCAAGCTGCTAGAGCTTCGTGATGAACTATAACATATCAGGGATAGATATGATGATCCTTGAGGTATTCGCGATGTTTGACACCGCGAAAGTAGAAATCAAGAAGGAGCATCAATTGTTGATGGTTGGTGAAACCACTAGTTTCAAAAAGGGCAAGGGCAAGAAGGGATACTTCATGAAATGGCAAATCAGCTGCTGCTCTAGTGAAGAAACCCAAGGTTGAACCCAAACTCGAGACTAAGTGCTTCTGTAATAAGGGGAACAACCACTGGAGCGGAATTACCCTAGATACTTGGTAGATGAGAAGGCTGGCAAGGTCGATAGAAGTATATTGGATATACATTATGTTAATGTGTACTTTACTAGTACTCCTAGTAGCACCAGGGTATTAGATACCGGTTCGGTTGCTAAGTGTTAGTAACTCGAAATAAAAGCTACGGAATAAACGGAGACTAGCTAAAGGTGAGCTGACGATATGTGTTGGAAGTGTTTCCAAGGTTGATGTGATCAAGCATCGCACGCTCCCTGTACCATCGAGATTTGGTGTTTGCGTTGAGCATAGACATGATTGGATTATGTCTATCGCAATACGGTTATTCATTTAAGGAGAATAATGGTTACTCTATTTATTTGAATAATACCTTCAATGGTCTTGCACCTAAAGGAATGGTTTACTGAATCTCGATCGTAGTGATACACATTTTCATGCCAAAAAGATTTAAGATACTAATGATAGTACCACTTAGTTGTGGCACTGCCATGGAAGTCATATTGGTGTAAAACGCATGAAGAAGCTCCATGTTGATGGATCTTTGGACTCACTCGTTTTTGAAACGTTTGAGACATGCGAACCATGTCTATTGGTGTATACGCATGAAGAAACTCCATGCAGATTGATCGTTTGGACTCACTTGATTTTGAATCACTTGAGATATGCAAATCATACCACATGGGCAAGATGACTAAAAAGCCTCCTTTTTCAGTAAAATGGAACAAGATAGCAACTTGTTGGAAGTAACACATTTTGATGTGTGCAGTCCAATGAGTGCTGAGGCATGCAGTGAATATCGTTATGTTCTTACTTCACAGATGATTCGAGTAGATGTAGAGTATATTTACTTGATGAAACACAAGTCTGAATTATTGAAGGGTTCAAGTAATTTCAGAGTGAAGTTGAAGATCATCATGACAAGAGGATGAAATGTCTATGATATGATCATAGATATGAGTATCTGAGTTACGAGCTTTAGCACACAATTAAGACATTGTGGAAATTGTTTCACAAGTAATACTGCCTGGAACACCATAGTTTGATGGTGTGTCCGAACATCATAGTTGCACCCTATTGGATATGGTGCGTACCATGATGTCTCTTATCGAATTACCACTATCGTTTATGGGTTAGGCATTAGAGACAACCACATTCACTTTAAATAGGGCACCACGTAATTCCGTTGAGATGACACCGTATGAACTATGGTTTAGAGAAACCTAAGCTATCATTACTTAAAGGTTTGGGGCTGACACGCTTATGTGAAAAAGTTTCAGGTTGATAATCTCGAACCCAAAGCGGATAAAATGCATCTTCATAGGACACCCAAAACAGTTGGGTATACCTCCTAATTCAGATCCGAAAGCAATAGGGATTGTTTCTTGAATCGGGTCCTTTCTCGAGGAAAAGTATGTCTCGAAAAGTTGAGTGGGAGGATTGTGCAGACTTGATATGGTTATTGAACCGTCACTACAACTAGTGTGTAGCAGGGCACAAGAAGTTGTTCCTGTGGCACCTACACCAATTGAAGTAGAAGCTTATGATAGTGATCATGAAACTTCGGATCAAGTCACTACCGCACCTCGTAGGGTGACAAGGATGCGTACTTCTTCAGAGTGGTACAGTAATCCTGTCTTGAAGGTCATGTTGCTAGACAACAATGAACCTACGAGCTATGGAGAAGCAATGGTGGGCCCAAATTCCGACAAATGGTTAGAAGCCATGAAATCCGAGATAGGATCCATGTATCAGAACAAAGCATGGACTTTGGTGGACTTGCCCGATGATCGGCAAGCCATTGAGATAAATGGATCTTTAAGAAGAAGACGGACGTGGATGGTAATGTCACCGTCTATGAAGCTCGACTTGTGGCAAAGAGTTTTTCACAAGTTCAAGGAGTTGACTACAATGAGATTTTCTCATTCGTAGCGATGCTTAAGTCCGGCGGAATCATGTTAGCATTAGCTGCATTTATGAAATCTGGCAGATGGATGTCAAAACGAGTTTCCTTACCAGTTTTCGTAAGGAAAGGTTGTATGTGATACAATCAAAAAGTTTTGTCGATCCTAAGGATGCTAAAAGGTATGCTAGCTCCAGCGATCCTTCCATGGACTGGAGTAAGCATCTCAGAGTTGGAATATGCACTTTGATAAGATGATCAAAGATTTTTGTTTATACAAAGTTTATGAGAAACTTGTATTTCCAAAGAAGTGAGTGGGAGCACTATAGAATTTCTGATGAGTATATGTTGTTGACATATTGTTGATCAGAAATGATGTAGAATTTCTGGAAAGCATATAGGGTGATTTGAAAAGTGTTTTTCAATAGAAAACCTGGATTAAGCTCCTTCAACATTGAGCATCAAGATCTATAATGATAGTTCAAAAACGCTTAATGGTACTTTCAAATGAGCATATACCTTGACATGATCTTGAAGGTGTTCAAGACGGATCAGTCAAAGAAGGAGTTCTTGCCTGAGATGTAAGGTATGAAGTTAAGACTTAAAAGCTCGACCACGGCAGAACAGAGAGAAAGGACGAAGGTCGTCCCCTATACTTCAGACGTAGGCTCTATAGTATGCTATGCTGTGTACCGCACCGGAAGTGTGCCTTGCCATGAGTCAGTCAAGGGGTACAAGAATGATCTAGGAATAGATCATTGTACAGCGGTCAAAATTGTCCTTGGAGTAAATAAGGACATGTTTCTCAATTATGGATGTGATAAAGAGTTCGGCGTAAAGGGTTACGTCGATGCAAGCTTTAACACCTATCCGAATGACTCTGAGTAGCAAACCGGATACGTATAGTGGAGCAACCATTTGGAATAGCTCCCAATGGAGCGTGGAAGCAGCATTTACAATATGACCTAGAGATTTGCGAAGTACATACGAATCTGAATGTTGCAGACCCGTTAACTAAAACCTCTCTCACAAGCAAAACATGATCAAACCCCAGAACTCATTGAGTCTTAATCACATGGTGATGTGAACTAGTTTAATGACACTAGTAAACTCTTTGGATGTTGGTCACATGGCGATGTGACCTGTGAATGTTAATCACATGGCGATGTGAACTAGATTATTGACTCTAGTGCAAGTGTGAGACTGTTGGAAATATGCCCTAGAGGCAATAATAAAAGTATTATTATATTTCCTTGTTCATGATAATTGTCTTTTATTCATGCTATAACTGTATTATCCGGAAATCGTAATACACGTGTGAATACATAGACCACAATATGTCCCTAGTGAGCCTCTAGTTGACTAACTCGTTGTGATCAACAGATAGTCATGGTTTCCTGGCTATGGACATTGGATGTCGTTGATAACGGGATCACATCATTAGGAGAATGATGTGATGGACAAGACCCAATCCTAAGCATAGCACAAAGATCGTGTAGTTCGTTTGCTAGAGCTTTTCCAATGTCAAGTATCTCTTCCTTAGACCATGAGATCGTGTAACTCCCGGATACCGTAGGAGTGCTTTGGGTGTATCAAACGTCACAACGTAACTGGGTGACTATAAAGGTGCACTACAGGTATCTCCGAAAGTGTTTGTTGGGTTGACACGGATCGAGACTGGGATTTGTCACTCCGTGTAAACGGAGAGGTATCTCTGGGCCCACTCGGTAGGACATCATCATAATGTGCACAATGTGACCAAAGGGTTGATCACGGGATGATGTGTTACGGAACGAGTAAAGAGACTTGCCGGTAACGAGATTGAACAAGGTATCGGTATACCGACGATCGAATCTTGGGCAAGTATAATACCGCTAGACAAAGGGAATTGTATACGGGATCGATTGAGTCCTTGACATCGTGGTTCATCCGATGAGATCATCGTGGAACATGTGGGAGCCAGCATGGGTATCCAGATCCCGCTGTTGGTTATTGACCAGAGAACGTCTCGGTCATGTCTACATGTCTCCCGAACCCGTAGGGTCTACACACTTAAGGTTCGATGACGCTAGGGTTATAAAGAAAGTTTGTATGTGGTTACCGAATGTTCTTCGGAGTCCCGGATGAGATCCCGGACGTCATGAGGAGTTCCGGAATGGACCGGTGGTAAATATTTATATATGGGAAGTCCTGTTTTGGTCACCGGAAAAATTCCGGGTACTATCGGTAATGTACCGGGACCACCGGGAGGGTCCCGGGGGTCTACCAGGTGGGGCCACCAGCCCCAGAGGGCTGCATGGGCCAAGTGTGGGAGGGGACCAGCCCCAGGTGGGCTGGTGCGCCCCCCCACCAAGGCCCAAGGCGCCTAGGGCTGGGGGAAACCCTAAAGGGGGGCGCCTCCCTTGCCTTGGGGGGCAAGGCAACCCCCCTGGCCGCCGCCCCCTCCTCAGATTGGATCTGAGGGGGCCGGCCTCCCTCTTCCTTGCCCCTATATATATGTGGGGGGGGGGGGGGAGGGCAGCCATACCACAAGTTCTGGCGCAGCCCTCCCCTCTCCCAAGTACTCCTCTCCCGCGGTGCTTGGCGAAGCCCTGCAGGATTGCCACGCTCCTCCACCACCACCACGCAGTTGTGGTGCTGCTAGACGGAGTCTTCCTCAACCTCTCCCTCTCTCCTTGCTGGATCAAGGAATGGGAGACGTCACCAGGCTGTACGTGTGTTGAACGCGGAGGTGCCGTCCGTTCGGCACTAGGATCTCCGGTGATTTGGATCACGACGAGTACGACTCCTTCAACCCCGTTCTCTTGAACGCTTCCGCTTAGCGATCTACAAGGGTATGTAGATGCACTCTCCTTCCCCTCGTTGTTGGTTTCTCCATAGATAGATCTTGGTGACACGTAGGAAAATTTTGAATTTCTGCTACGTTCCCCAACAGTGGCATCATGAGCTAGGTCTATTGCGTAGATTCTTTGCACGAGTAGAACACAAAGTAGTTGTGGGCGTTGATTTTGTTCAATATGCTTACCGTTACTAGTCCAATCTTGTTTCGACGGTATTGTGGGATGAAGCGGCCCGGACCGACCTTACACGTACACTTACGTGAGACAGGTTCCACCGACTGACATGCACTTGGTGCATAAGGTGGCTAGCGGGTGCCAGTCTCTCCCACTTTAGTCAGAACAGATTCGATGAAAAGGGTCGTTATGAAGGGTAAATAGCAATTGGCATATCACATTGTGGTTTTGCGTAGGTAAGAAACGTTCTTGCTAGAAACCCATAGCAGCCACGTAGAACATGCAAACAACAATTAGAGGACGTCTGACTTGTTTTTGCAGGGTATGCTATGTGATGTGATATGGCCAAGAAGAATGTGATGAATGATATGTGATGTATGAGATTGATCATGTTCTTGTAATAGGAATCACGACTTGCATGTCGATGAGCATGACAACCGGCAGGAGCCATAGGAGTTGTCTTTATTTATTGTATGACCTGCGTGTCATTGAACAACGCCATGTAATTACTTTACTTTATTGCTAATCGGTAGCCATAGTAGTAGAAGTAATAAGTTGGCAAGACAACTTCATGGAGACACGATGATGGAGATCATGATGATGGAGATCATGGTGTCATGCCGGTGACGATGATGATCATGGAGCCCCGAAGATGGAGATCAAAAGGAGCAAAATGATATTGGCCATATCATGTCACTATTTGATTGCATGTGATGTTTATCATGTTTATGCATCTTGTTTACTTAGAACGACGGTAATAAATAAGATGATCCCTTACAACAATTTCAAGAAGTGTTCTCCCCTAACTGTGCACCGTTGCTAAAGTTCGTCACTTCTAAGCACCACGTGATGATCGGGTGTGATGGATTCTTACGTTCACATACAACGGGTGTAAGACAGATTTACACACGCAAAACACTTAGGGTTAACTTGACGAGCCTAGCATGTACAGACATGGCCTCGGAACACAAAGACCGAAAGGTCGAGCATGAGTCGTATAGTAGATACGATCAACATGAAGATGTTCACCGACGATGACTAGTCCGTCTCACGTGGTGATCGGACACGGCCTAGTTGACTCGGATCATGTAATCACTTAGATGACCAGAGGGCTGTCTATCTGAGTGGGAGTTCATAAGATGAACTTAATTATCCTGAACATAGTCAAAAATTCTTTGCAAATTATGCCGTAAGCTCGCGCTTTAGTTCCACTGTTTAGATATGTTCCTAGAGAAAATATAGTTGAAAGTTGACAGTAGCGATTATGCGGACAGTAGAAAGCTTATGTCCTTAATGCACCGCTCAGTGTGCTGAACCCCAAACGTCGTTTGTGGATGTTGCGAACATCAGACATACACGTTTTGATAACTACGTGATAGTTCAGTTAAACGGCTTAGAGTTGAGGCACCAAAGACGTTTTCGAAACGTCGCGGAACATATAAGATGTTTTCGAGGGCTGAAATTGAGATTTCAGGCTCATGCCCATGTCAAGAGGTATGAGACCTCCGACAATTTTCTTAGCCTGCAAACTAAGGGAGAAAATCTCAACCGTTGAGCTTGTGCTCAGATGGTCTGAGTGCAACAATCACTAGAATCGAGTGGGTGTTGATCTTCCAGATGAGATAGTGATGTTTCTCCAAAGTCATTGCCACCAAGCTGCTAGAGCTTCGTGATGAACTATAACATATCAGGGATAGATATGATGATCCTTGAGGTATTCGCGATGTTTGACACCGCGAAAGTAGAAATCAAGAAGGAGCATCAATTGTTGATGGTTGGTGAAACCACTAGTTTCAAAAAGGGCAAGGGAAAGAAGGGATACTTCATGAAACGGCAAATCAGCTGCTGCTCTAGTGAAGAAACCCAAGGTTGAACCCAAACCCGAGACTAAGTGCTTCTGTAATAAGGGGAACAACCACTGGAGCGGAATTACCCTAGATACTTGGTAGATGAGAAGGCTGGCAAGGTCGATAGAAGTATATTGGACATACATTATGTTAATGTGTACTTTACTAGTACTCCTAGTAGCACCAGGGTATTAGATACCGGTTCGGTTGCTAAGTGTTAGTAACTCGAAATAAAAGCTACGGAATAAACGGAGACTAGCTAGAGGTGAGCTGACGATATGTGTTGGAAGTGTTTCCAAGGTTGATGTGATCAAGCATCGCATGCTCCCTCTACCATCGAGATTTGGTGTTTGCGTTGAGCATAGACATGATTGGATTATGTCTATCGCAATACGGTTATTCATTTAAGGAGAATAATGGTTACTCTATTTATTTGAATAATACCTTCAATGGTCTTGCACCTAAAGGAATGGTTTATTGAATCTCGATCGTAGTGATACACATTTTCATGCCAAAAAGATATAAGATAGTAATGATAGTACCACTTAGTTGTGGCACTGCCATGGAAGTCATATTGGTGTAAAATGCATGAAGAAGCTCCATGTTGATGGATCTTTGGACTCACTCGTTTTTGAAAAGTTTGAGACATGCGAACCATGTCTATTGGTGTATACGCATGAAGAAACTCCATGCAGATTGATCGTTTGGACTCACTTGATTTTGAATCACTTGAGATATGCAGATCATACCACATGGGCAAGATGACTAAAAAGCCTCCTTTTTCAGTAAAATGGAACAAGATAGCAACTTGTTGGAAGTAACACATTTTGATGTGTGCAGCCCAATGAATGCTGAGGCATGCAGTGAATATCGTTATGTTCTTACTTCACAGATGATTCAAGTAGATGTAGAGTATATTTACTTGATGAAACACAAGTCTGAATTATTGAATGGTTCAAGTAATTTCAGAGTGAAGTTGAAGATCATCGTGACAAGAGGATGAAATGTCTATGATATGATCATAGAGATGAGTATCTGAGTTACGAGCTTTGGCACACAATTAAGACATTGTGGAAATTGTTTCACAATTAATACCGCCTGGAACACCATAGTTTGATGGTGTGTCCGAACATCATAGTTGCACCCTATTGGATATGGTGCGTACCATGATGTCTCTTATCGAATTACCACTATCGTTTATGGGTTAGGCATTAGAGACAACCACATTCACTTTAAATAGGGCACCACGTAATTCCGTTGAGATGACACCGTATGAACTATGGTTTAGAGAAACTTAAGCTGTCATTTCTTAAAGGTTTGGGGCTACGACGCTTATGTGAAAAAGTTTCAGGTTGATAAACACCATATGTGATGGAATTGGAGTTTTAAATGGCAATTCAGTTTGGTTTGTGTTATGTTCTGATGAATATAACACAATGAACTCAGTCCTGAAGTTTAGTGTAAAGATGGAGCATAATAGTAAAAGAAAAATATTGGTCCCAAGAGTATATTTGTTGGACTAGGGGTGTACGTTTATTTGTTTTCATGGGAAAATGATTAGATCAGAGGACCAATGCAAAAAATCGGTTGCACTGGATAAAAACTGCGTTCTTTTGATTCCATATGTTTGTTAACCTATAGGTGTGAAGAATAATGATTCTGTCTGCAGAGTGAGGACCGAAGATACATGTGGCAATGCAAGGAAGGAATAATTCAACCACTAGGTGCAGTTTGAGCTATTTTACCGAATAATTCAACCACGGTTTATAACTCTAAGATCAAGATAGGTGTGGCAATGCAAGGAAGGAATACTTCAACCACTAGGTGCAGTTTGAGCTATTGTACTGAATAATTCAACCACGGTTTATAATTCTAAGATCAAGACACATGTGGCAATGCAAGGAAGAAAGCATTGAACAAATGCTTATGCATACATTATTTTTTGCCATTAACCTTTGATTGCATTGGCTCGTGCGTATCTTCATAAACAAACACCCGTCGGCTGGCCCATGGACCTTGTGACTTGCTGCTCGCATCTGCATCCGAAGGTTCACAAGATATTCATCAGTTTGAGAGAGAGAGAGAGAGAGAGAGAGAGCATTGGCTCGTGTGAATCTTCATAAACAAACACCCGTCGGCTGGCCCATGGACCTCGTGACTTGCTGCTCGCATCTGCATCCGAAAGGTTCACAATATATTCATCAGTTTGAGAGAGAGAGAGAGAGAGAGAGAGCGCAGCAAGATCGTGGTGGCCGGGGACAGAACGTGGCCACTCAACTAGACAAGATCGTGGTGCCGCTTGCTCGCCGGCGGAGATCTCTCGACATCTTCTAATTGCCGGACAACAGCGGAACGACATGGCACAACGTTCTGTGTTGGCTCGAGGAGAAAATAGGAGGTGGTGGCCGGCGCTTAGTCGATCGGCAGAAATAGGAGGAGCAACACATGGGGCGCGAGCGCGAGCAAAAGGGTTGGCTGGACATTTATAGGCTGAGATGCGAAGATGGCTTGTGCAATGAGCGGGCGGAGAACGCGGAGAGACGTCGGATTGAGGGGCGATCCGCATGAGGAGGCGGCGGCCAATAGATGGAACAAGAGGGAGGGAGTAATGGAGGAAGAGGAGGAGGCGCAGAGATATACTAAGTGGTAGCAATTAAAGGGGTGCGTTAAGGTTGCCTGATTCCAAAGAGGAGGGATAACTACGAGGAAATTAATGTAGAAAGGTTTGTTAAGTTTCTTCCTTAACAATCGGTTGGTAGTTTCAGTTTATTCCTGGCTATTAATTAATTACTATATGTTGTGAATGAATCACGTCAGATTTCTCCATATGGTGATCCCTAATCCTCTCCCTTGTCTCTCCTAACAAAACATGTGTCCCCTTCCTACTAATTAATACAATGAAAAGAAAAACACATCTTCCCTAGTGGATTTCTCCAGTACGTACATTAGAGAAGAGCAGAGAGGAAAACACTTGTAGCAGAGAGTAATATATAAGAGTATGAGGCCATCTTCAACGCTCGATGCTAGCCAAGGCGCTAGGATTTCTTTCATAGCCGATATGCATTTGAGCCCCCAAATCCCGACATCATCTCTAGCAAAGATGCCAAAAGCAGTTTGCCCTGTACATGCTAGACTATCAAAGTTGTTTCTAGTCGGAGAAGACGCTTATATGATTTTTAATTTTAAGTTATTTATTTTCTCCACCCCTAGATCTAGGCGTCCCACATTGTAGATGCCCTACCAAAAGCCAGCTACGCAGATTCAATTCAAATAAGAATGATGATGAGAACAACTTATAAGTCTAGCTGAACCATCATCAAGATTCAAAAGTAGTAATTCCCACATAATTTACTCACACCACGGATCGATTATCTTCAATTTCATTGTCACATAATCTTGATGCAAACAACACCAAAAGAGAGGAAAGGACACGGTGGCCTCCTCCTCATCAAAGTGACCCACCAGGACCATGTTAAACCGGCAGACAATGTTAAACCGGCAGACGTTAAGAAGCCCAGGAAGGAAAGTCAAAATAGTTTAAGTCTTAGTCCGAGATGGACCCTACAAGCAAGAAACAATCTCTAGGGCTAGACACAACTAGAGGAGGCCGGTTTACGGCGACTCCCTCGTGATGATAATGAGATCTAGCCTCAAACAGCATGTAGGGTTTTTACCGGATGATGTTTCCCGGGGCTCGAAGCTGTCTAAACCCTTGTCTTGTGTTGCGTCTCTTGATTCCGCTCAACCCCTACCACATAGATGCGTTGGCCTCGCGACTAAGTCCTCACACTAAGGGGCCCGCGCACGATGGTGTTGAGTTCTTTGAGGGCGCTATTCCGGGGATCGAAAAGTTCGATGAAAGGTTCCGACTTCCTCGACGAAAGGTTCTGTCTGATTCGCCAAAAAGTTCTGACTGCCTCGACGAAAGGTTCTGTCTGAATCGCCAAAAAGGGTTTAAGCTTCTGTCACTTTAGCAACCCATCATCTACTTATTACTTCCCAATGCCTTCCTCTAGGCCCAAACAATGGTGAAGTGTCATGTAGTTGAGTTCATATAACACCAGTAGAGGAGACAACATACATCTCATCAAAATATTGAACGAATACCAAATTCACATGACTACTTATAACAAGACTTCTCTCATGTCCTCAGGAACAAATGTAACTACTCACAAATCATATTCATGTTCATAATCAGAGGGGTATTAATATGCATATAGGATCTGAACATATGATCTTCCACCGAATAAACCAATTAGCATCAACTACAAGGAGTAATCAACACTACTAGCTAACCACATGTACCAATCTGATGTTTTGGGACAAAGATTGGATACAAGAGATGAACTAGGGTTTTGAGAGGAGATGGTGTTGTAGAAGCTGTTGATGGAGATTGACCCCCTCCTGCTGAGAGGATCGATGGTGATGACGATGGCGATGATTTCCCCCTCCCGGAGGGATGTTTCCCCGGCAGAACAGCTCCGCCAAAGCCCTGGATTGGTTCCGCCAAGGTTCCACCTCGTGGCGGCGGTGTTTCTTACCGAAAGCTTGCTTATGGTCACCGGAGGCCTGTCAGGGGGCCCACGAGGCAGGGGGCGCGCCAAGGGGGGTAGGGCGCACCCCCCACCCTCGTGGACGGTGGGTGGCCCCCCTCTGGTATTTCTTCCGCTCAGTATTTTTTATTAATTTCAAAAATAACTTTCGTGGAGTTTCAGGATTTTTGAAGTTGTGCAGAATATGTCTTTAATATTTGCTCCTTTTTCAGCTGTCGGTATTCCCTCTCTTAATGTAAACCTTGTAAAATAAGAGAGAATAGGCATAAGTATTGTGACATAACGTGTAATAACATCCCATAATGCGATAAATATCGATATAAAAGTATGATGCAAAATGGACATATCAATGTATTGGGTATTTGCCGCGATAATCCTAGATCCTTGTTGGAAGAAGCTGTCCTTGTGCCCTGGCAGCCCAAGTGGCGTCCGACAGCCCCAGCTGTTTCTCGAGCACCCACTCGTGGTCGTTGCGGCACCAGCGACCTACATATCCATGCTGCGGCGCAAATACTCTAAGCTCGTTGCCTGTTAGGCTGATGATGCACTACCGGAATCAACCCCTATGTCGACGGCCCAAGCTGTCGGCATAGTCCTGATTTTCATCGGGACAGGCCTATGCCGACGGCCCCCGTCGGCATAGGGCCGTTGGCAACATGTGTCGGCGTACCCACGGAGGCCGTCGGCATAGAAAGGTCGTCGACATAGATGATATCCCGACGGTGTTCGTACATCTAAGCCGACGGCCTGGGCCATCGGCAACGTTCCTAGCCTAACGGTGGATGTCGGCGGTGCCGTCATGTGCTACCCAACCAGGAGGCGCCACGTGGTAAGCTTGTGCTGATGGCCTAGCCGCACCGTTGTCATTGCCGCCGATGATCCGAGAGGCATGTTCCTCTTCGTCGAACAGTCCCCTATGTTCTCCGGCAACTCGATGGGGGAGAACTCCATGGTGACCACGTCAAGAGCACGCACGGCGGCCCTATCTTTGATTCCCCAGTATATAGAGCCGTTGGAGCGCCCCACCATTTGGCTGTAGCCAATGCCGGTGGCTGTGGTGCGCATGTGTCAGCCACCATCGCTGCCCGAGGAGAAGAGGCAGACTAGGTTCTCGTTGACGACTGCGAGGACCCTGAAGTTGGACAAGGTCATGCGACAGGGGGTGTCGATGTCGGTGTCGGTTTCGGCGCCAGAAAGGCGTGAAGAAAAGATTTCAGACTTGACGGCCAATGGACCCCCTGGTGGCGCTGCGTGAGCGGATCGCAGACAAGAAGGTCAAAGTAGCAGGACGAGGTGTTGCCCCGGTAGGTGGTCCTCACGAGGAGGAGAAGGCCACTGCGGCTGTCAAAGACCTTCGAGCAGTATCCTCCGAGGAGGAGGTCGAGGGCGAAGTGGCGGCCGTCGATAGCGGAGGCCGGCGAGGAGGGGACGAAGACGGGGCGTTCGACCTCGGCCCCGAAGCTGGCATTGTACCCGTCCCAGTGGTAGTCGCCCACGCGCGTTGCGTGTGGGTGGGCCCATCGGAGCCGCGTGAGGAATCCAACGTCGGGGACGACACAGCACCAGCGCCTGCACACGGCGGCGGCGCGGACGAGCGACGGGGAAGGGCCGAGGCGGAGCAGGACGCTCTCGAAGATGTGGGGCGGGAGGTCGATCGTGCACGGTCGCCGTCGCCCCGGCCTCTTTCCGCGTCTGCTTGGACCTGTTCTTTCGCCGGCGACGTCCCTCCGCCGTGGTCGCCATCGCGCGGCGCGAGATCTATCTCCGAACGTACGTCGGGTAAGGTAAGACGCACCCGCGCGGCGCGGTTGGTGGCTTGGTTAAACGAAACTGGCTGGTGCGTGCGGGTTTGGCGCGGTCGATCCGAAGTTTGCGCGCCCACCAAGTTGTTGTGATAATGTGATATCTGCTTCCTTTTACGTACCGGATCAAGTTTTATTTTCCATCTATATCTACATACAGTTCTACACCTATTTGGTGTATAGCCCGAGCTGTTTCTATTTTTAGATCCGTGTGATCACGAAGCGACTTGGAGGGCGCGGCACGTACGCCTGCACGCACACGTATCGCTTTTAACGCAGGGGCGAGATGAGACCGAGCCCGGCCGGCCGCGAGAGAGATCTCACGTACCGACACGTAATGGCGACGGCGGCGGAGGGACGTCTCCGGCGAAGGAACAAGTCCAAGAAGAAAAGGGAAGAGGCCAGGGCGACGACCGTGCTCGACCTCCCCGACCACCTCTTCGAGCGCGTCCTCCTCGTCCTCGGCCCTTCCCCATGCCTCGTCCGCGCCGCCGCAACGTGCAGGCAGTGGTGCCGCGTCGTCGCGGACGCCGGCTTCCTCGCGCGGCTGAGTTCGGCCCACGGGCACGCGATACATGCCGGGGACTACTGCCTCGAATTCGGAGACACACCCAATTACTTCGGCTTCGTCCCCTACTCGTCGGTTGTGCCGCCCGGACGCTTCTCCCTGGACTTCCTTCCGGGCACAGAGCACTCCTGGGCGCTGGAAGACAGCCGTGGCAGCCTCCTCCTCCTCTCCAGCGTGATGCGCCGGGACCGGGGCCATGCCCGTGGCTCCTTTGGTTATGACCTCCAGCTCGTCGTGTGCGAGCCGCTCACACGGCGCTACCAGGGGATCCTTTGGCCTTCGGACGTGGCAGAATATTATCAAGAAGTATACCTAATCGACATCGAGGACGAGGCCGGAAATCGCCGAGGCAACATCAACATGTCCAACTTCAGGATCCTAGCCAAGGTCGACGACAATCTGGCCTGCGTGTTCTCAGTGATGGCGGCTGGCGTCTAAAGCGCACCCAGGCCACCAGCACCGGTACAAAATCATGGTTGGATAATTTGGTTGGGCGCATCAATGGATTTATGTACTGGGGAATCCAAGGAAGCGCCGCCGTGCTTGCCCTTGAGGAGGCCACTCTGGAATACTCCCTTGTCAAGTTCCCAGACAACATATGGGGATTGTACAATGAAGATGACCGTACCACTTGGGTCGTCGCCGGTGAGGACGGCGTCTTGTGCATCGTCTGCCTGATGAGCAACGAGCTCAAGGTCTTTGCACGCCAGTGCCATCAAGGAACTGGAGAAGACGAGTGGGTGCTGGAAAAGACTCTGGGGCTGCAGGAGGCGACTGTCGGGTTACCAGGCCGTGAGGAAGGATTTTTTCAGCAAGGCGCCACCATTCTCAGTTTCTCACGGCGAATTCCAGATACGTCCTAGTGAGACCAAAGGAGAAGAGGTGGATGTTCTCCATCGAGCTTGACACAATGAGGGTAGAATGCGAGCACGATAGAAACAACTATGAAGGGCCAGCGTACCCGTACGAGTTGCCATGGCCGCCGGTATTGCCCGATGATCGTGGCAGGGAGAGGAGGTGAAAGGTAATCGCCTGTGTATTGTAGTATTTCAGAAGATTCAAATATATTCTGTATACGGGTAGAACTAGGGATCAGGCTATTGATATATTGCTTCCTATCATACCAGTCGATTATCGTAGGATTATAAATTTATAATCACGCTACTTGTCCGATTCTAGCGTTGGTCTGGTGGTAATTTAATGCTCAGCTGTGGTTTATTTCCTGATACCAACTACTCCCTCTGTTTCTTTTTACTTCGCATATAAGATTTGTCTCAAGTCAAACTTCATAAAGTTTGATCAAATTTATATACAAAATTATCAATATCTACAATATTAGAAATATACAACATGAAAGTTAATTCAATAATGCATCTAAACGATATCGATTTTATATTACGAGTGCTGATATTTTTTCCTACAATCTCAATCAAACTTTACAAACGGTTGACTCAAGACAAATATTATATGCGAACTAAAAAGAAACGGAGGAAATACTTCTGTGAACAATGGGTGCATGGGCCCATGGATTGGGTCCCCTGATTTCTTTATAGAATAATGGTTTTTTAATATATTCTATTTAATTATGACTAGTTTCAAGAAAAACAATGCAATTATCATGTTTTTAGATGCAATATTTTTTACGGCAGTAGCATGGCTTGGCCCAATGCGTGGAAGCATTCCACTCGACTCATGGAAGCGTGTCCTTCAAATAAATCCAATTTAAAAATTATAATTTTCCTGGGATGCATTTTTATGTGACATGAACATGGGTAATGAACTAATGATACAATGTTGAGGCCACGGGAACATTCCTTTTGACCGAATGGAGTGTATTCTTTGTGGTGCGGCACAAACATATTGCTTGACGGAAGAATTTTTTATGTATGATCTTAGGAACGAAAATTTTGTCGTAAAGGAAACAAAATATTGATTATAACAGAAACATTTGCTTTGCAAACAAATCAAGTGGAGGCACGCCAAGAATGACGAACCATTAGAACAAATTATCTGATGAACAAAAATCCAACTCTCTTTTTTCGCAAGTACAAACTATTACAAGAATATGTTCACTTTGCTGCAGCCCATATAGTGGCAGTCACTGCATAAATTGACAAGTTCAACGCACGCCGGGGGTTCTCTGTTTTTTTTTTTTTTGAGACAACCTCACTAAATTTAGTATGCCATCACCACATGTACAGGGACGAAAGAAGGTTTTCGGGTTGGCCTAAGCACACATGGCGGCCAACCCCTAAAGTAGGAACATGCTTAGCGAGATTGTGAGCCTCAATATTCGAGGTTCAAAAGTCGTGACTAATGATACAAGAATGAAAACTAGACATATGATCTCTAATCTCATTAATCACCGTGCCGTAAGGAGACGCACTTCCACTTCTGATAGCATCAACTACTGTCTTGCAGCCCCAGACCATGAAGATCCATTGAGAGTAGGTGTCATCTACAAGACCTAGCGCCTCCCGAGTTGCAACTGCCTCGAGGGTAGGTGGATCGACTATGCGAGGGAAGAACAAAGTTGAAGCTCCAATGATTATCCCATCTTGGTCTCGACATATCGCCCCCACTGAGCAGAACTCCCCACTCCTCGAAACTGCAGCGTCGACATTAATTTTTACATAGCTTGTCGGTGGCGGGATCTAGTGGTTCGGTCTAGCCAAAGTAGTTCCTTGCAATGTCCCGGTAGTTCTCTACACAAAATTAATATCATTCAAATAAGAGTTCAAAAAACCGTGCGTAGACCAGGGGCTCTAGAAAATATCCTCATTTATTGCTTTTAGAGCTCCAGATTACCCAAAGAGTGACGATCATCCTTGTAAGTTCTATCTAGGAGTAGGACTCGCTCATAGAAAACAACCACTGCTTGGCGCTAGGAAAAGACCATGGGGCTGCAACCAGGCCATGAGGAAGGACTTTTTTCAGCAAGACACCACCATTCTCACGGCAAATTCCAGACGCGTCCTGCTGAGACCAAAGGAGAAGCCATGGGTGTTCTCTGTCGAGCTTGATACGATGAGGGTGGAGTATGAGCACGAGAGGAACAAGTACGAGGGGGCAGCGTACCCATACGAGTTGCCGTGGCCACCAATCTTGCCCATTGATCCAAGTAGGGAGATGAGGTGATAGGTCATCGCCTGTATTGTAGTATTTCAAAAGATTCAAATATATTATGTGTATTGGTAGCATTAGGGATCAGACTACTGATATATTGCTTCGTATCATACCAGTCATTTATCATAGGATTATAATCACCAAGGCCCAATTGACCGTGGCTTGCCCAACTTTTCAGCAAAATTACAAATCTAGGTCTTAGCCCAGCCTATTCGGATTTTGTCAAAAAAAATGGATCACGACTGTAACCGGGAACGGCGAAATGTGCATGCACAATAGAAGCATTCCTTGAGAAAGAAGGATGCACAAACATGTGTTGTGTGCAGTCGCATATGAATGTTATTGGGAGGCGCGTAGAGCTCCTTAATCCAAATAAGATATTAACTATACATATAAGTTTTCCTCGGCCTCGCGAAGAATATGTTTCAAAGTGTGCCACTTCCAAGAGAAAAATGTTTTCTACAATGTCCATTGTGTTGAAGATCTATGTGTACATCCTTTATTGCTACACAGTGAGACAAAATGATACACTAAACAATGAAAAAGATCATGACAAAACTAGAAAAAATATTTTTGTTTGTACAAGTATCTCAAATTGGCCTCTTAAATCAAATGGAATTGTATTGCCATGCAATGAAACATTATGTTCTACTCTAGAACAAGATAAACCCTTAACGTTTTGTTCTTTTACGGAGAACCCTCATAAATTTAGAAGTGTGGTTCATATCGAAATGAGTTCAACTTTGAACATGTTGTTTTGAACACGGGCTCGGTGTGCTCAATGCACATTTGTCCTACTATGTCATACTCATAAAAAGGATTGACATATAGATTGGGAAATTATATTTGTAATATCAACACTACTTCCTCTGTAACTTAATATAAGATACTGTTTGATGCTAAAACATCTTATATTAAGTTACAGAGCTAGTATTTCTTAAGTAACAGCTTGAAAGAAAACGCATTTCCCTAAAGAAAACACATTACCACATTAAGTACTCAAGACTTTTTTGCGGGAAAACACTCAGAAATTATAACATTGCAGTAAGTCATGGGCTATAATCCCACAATTAAAAGATAATTACAATTTACTAGTACGAAGCTTCCTAAATAATACCCCGGATAATAGATATCCCAAATGTGAAAGAAAAGAAAGAGGACCCTGATAAATTTCGAACGTTCGGATTTTAAGCATGTCATCCTGAACGTTTTTTGATGGCAACTTTAGTTATTAGCACATGGCAACTTTGTCCCAGTTTGTTTTTTGCCAATAAATTGTCATGTTACCAACCTCGCCAGAACTAAAGTTGCCATGAAAAACGTTCGGGTTGCCATGCTTAAAATCCGAACATTCCAGATTTATCATTTCCGAAGAAAGAACAATCAACTGTTTTTCGTGCATGCATGCAGGACGCGACCCTGAGATGGAGGCGTGGACTTCACTTGTTCATCGGCGGCACGACGGTGTCCTCCCTGTCGTCCTCTTCTTCGCAGTCCAGCAGCCTCCAGCGTCCGTCGTCCCCCTTCACCATGCCCTTGTTCCAAGGCGCCCACCACCCCGCAGGCACTCCGTGCTCCTCTCTCAGCGCGTCGTACAACTTGTTCACCAGCGCCACGTCCCGTTCCACCACCAGCTTGAACGCCCCTCCGGCTGCCGTCGGCACGCCCGCCACCCCGTGCAGGTAGCACTCCAGGTTGTGCCACACGCGCTCGTTCCCGGTCGCCCTCAGGTATGGCGACGCGCCGGTGTCGATGTCCAGTTCGGAGCCCACGTCGTGGTACAGCAGCGCCGGGTACTTGGGCACGATGTCCCGGGCGTTGCGGACGCGCAGGACGCGGAGGCCGATGGCCGCCGCCACGTCGAACCGCTTCTTGAAGCCGGCGCCGCCAACGCGTGGGCTGGCGAACGCAAACGCCGTGACCGGGAACGTCGCCGAGGCGGTGCAGTTGTAGCCGTTCTCGGCGATGTCGAAGGCGTTCAGGGTGGCCAGCGCCGCCCCGAGGCTGTGCCCGGTCACCGTGATGCTCACCTCCTCGTCCTTGTACGTGTCCACCAGCTTTTTCACCTCGGCCAGAACCTGGCATCCATGCACCAGCATGAAGCTGCAGGTGAGCTCAACACTGAACTGTATACGGTAATAGTAATACGTGACAATGATGTCGTTTAGTCACAAGATTACCTGGCTTCTGGCGCTGTCCTTGTTGTGGGTGGAGACCGGGTCGGTGGAGGTTTAGATGGACAACCAGCCAGGGTGCACCATGGCGTCGGCGCCGGCGGCGTCGCCAAGGATGCCCTTAGGATGCACCATGGAGAACTCGAGGTCGTCGACCCACTCCAGCGCCTGGATCGTGCCGCGCCACGCCACGACCACGTCCCGGCGCCCGAGGGCGGCCTTCCCCGCATCAGTGGCCACCGCAACGTACCCGATCCAGTTGGACTCCTTGCACCGGTGCCGCGGATGGCGGCCCCTCACGAACGCGGCGGCCGGCGCGGCGGGGGCGGAGGACGTGGCGTACAGGAACCTGGTGACCTGGTACGCGGCGGCGTGGGCCGTGGCCCGGCAGCATCACGCGCTCGAAGAAGCACTTCCTGCCGAACCGCGAGAGGCCGGCATGCGGCGAGTGCTTTTCGTAGTTGAACGCGTCGTACGTGGCCAGGGCCATCTCGCCGTACCAGATCACCGTGCCAGAGACACTTTGTGATTTCTAACATCAGATTTGTCTAATTCACATCTAGATATTTTTTTAAGGATGTCACATCTAAGCTCTCACAAACATATAATGTAGCAACAAGAAACAAAAAAAATAGGACAAAAAAATAGACCACAAACAGAGTGAACATCAGCTTAGATGTGACATAACTCTAGATGTGTCCTAGACAGACCCTTCTAACATAATCTTGTCTTCCCGTAAAAAAAACATAATCTTGTCTTTCAGGTTCAGCCGTAGATGTAAACGGGCTTCTGAAATATTTTGTTGAGGTTACATAAAGATAATGCATGTTAAATTTTACAGGTAGAGACAATATTACATGGTCACAATTGCATAGTAATTTAAGTCTACTTCACTTGTAATGTAAACTGGTAACAAAATGGCAAATTGACAATTTATACATATAAGGATGTGGATTGGATTGCATGGGAGAAGATGTGTGACGCAAAAAAGGAGGGGGGCTGGGTTTCCGTGATCCGGAGGCTTTCAACCAAGCTCTTCTTGCTAAACAAGCTTGGAGAATCCTTCAAGTTCCTGGATCCCTGTGTGCCCGTGTACTAAAAGCTCGTTATTTTCCTGATGATTCTATTCTGTCGGCCACGTGTCCATCGGCAGGATCCTTCACTTTCTGCAGTATTCTTCATGGCAGAGATCTTTTGAGGGAAGGACTGGTGTGGCGGATTGGCAACGGGACAATGATCAACATCCACCACGAAAATTGGATCCCAAGAGCTGGAAGCATGAAGCCGTTGGGTCAAATCTTTGCTTGGGGTATCACGAAGGTCGGAGATCTTCTTCGCCCTGATGGTACGCACTGGAACGAGGCTAGAGTGGATGCTTTATTCACACCAGATGATGCGCAGGATATTAAGAGAATAGCGGTAGGCGGACCGAACTACCAAGACCGACTTGCATGGAGTTTCACTAAGAACGGGAAGTTTACAGTAAGGTCAGCCTATCACCTTAGAATGTCCATGAACAAGTTGAGGTCAGGACGGCCTGAACCTTCAACGTCTACGAGCAAACACAAAGGTTATCTGTCCCTTTGGGATACTTCGGCACCGGGGAAAGCCGAAGTGCATGCATGGAGGTTGCTCAGGAATGGATTGGCGGTGGGTTCGGAATTGCACCGACGACGAATTAAACCAAGGGTTTTCTGTGTGGCGTGCGGAAGGGAGGAAACTTTACTGCATCGTTTTTGGACATGCCCACACTCATCACTTTTTTGGCAGCTGTTGCGCTCGGAAACGGGAGCTAGGGTGGCTAACCCACCAGAGATGACTAGATCCCAGAGTGAGCTGTCGAACTGGCTACTTGGGTGGTTTGCGGGAGCTGCAGAGGAGGAGAAGCAGCTGTTCGTTCATGCTCTGTACGGTCTATGGCTGGCAAGAAACGACGCTAGAGATGGAAAAAGGATTGCTGAGCCACATGCGATCATGACGGCTGTACTTATGCATGTAAAGGAATGGCAAGAGGTACACCCTACAGTACTAAAATCCCCAAGGTGATTGAGCAGCAAAGATGGGAACCACCGGAGGAAGGATGGGTGAAGATTAACGCGGATGGAGCCATGTCAAAAAATGGTAGAAAAGGAGGAGGGGGAGTAGTGCTCAGGGATCAGAACGGAGCATATATAGCGGGAGCATGTGTTTTTCCCCTCAGGTCGCTGATGCGGAGGCAGCTGAGATTCTGGCAACCAAGAAGGCACTGCATATGGCTTTGGAATACAACGTCAGGAAGGTGCACTTGGAGTTGGACTATCAGATGGCTGTGAATATGATTAATGACCCCGACAGAAACCTGAGCGGAGTTGGACCGTGGATTTGGGATGTGAAAGAAATGATCAGCTCTTTTGAGGAAGCGAAGGTTACGTGGGTGCGACGCTCGGCGAATAAGGCGGCACATAAGCTCGCGAGGGTAGGAGTAGGGAATGAAATAAGCAATGTTTGGCGTTTGATGCCTCCAGACTCTATTTTAGATGTAATAGCGGATGAAATTCTGAACCTTAATAATTAAATAAAGCGGAGCGTTTCCCTTCAAAAAGAAACAAGAAACAAAAAAAAATAGGACAAAAAAATAGACCAAAAACAGAGTGAACATCAGCTTAGATGTGACATAACTCTAGATGTGTCCTAGACAGACCCTTCTAACATAATCTTGTCTTCCCGTAAAAAAAAAAAGATACATAATCTTGTCATTCAGGTTCAGCCGTAGATGTAAACGAGCTTCTGTAATATTTTGTTGAGGTTACATAAAGATAATGCATGTTAAATTTTACAGGTAGAGACAATATTACATGGTCACAATTGCATAGTAATCTAAGTCTACTTCACTTGTAATGTAAACTGGTAACAAAATGGCAAATTGACAATTTATACATATAAGGATGTGGCTAACGAGCGCTCGGGCGTCTGTTCATGCGATTTAGCGCCATTACCATCTATAGAAAATGCAACTAGTCCCTCCGCACGTGCTTCCAAAAAAAGAAGCACCATCCCCCCTCCCCCCCCCCCCCCCCCCCCCCCCCCCCCGCCACGTGATCCTGTTAAATCAGTTATTTGGGGTTCAAAAAGGCCGTAAGTTTTGATTCAAGCATTGAAATCCAGTTCCATTTTCACCGTTGGGTTTCTCACGACGAGTTCATCAAAACTAGATCTCATATGGGTAGGTTTTATTAAAAAACTATGGGCAACTTTGGGTGCGATGGAGGCAACTATAATGCTATAGGGAAGCACCTTCTTCTTTTGGCCTAGTACAACTGCCTATTAGGAGGGAAGTATCCCCGGCGAAGTCGCTCCGCCGGAGAGCAAAGGTGCTCCTGCACAGGTTCCACCTCGAGACAGCGGCGCTTCGTACCGGAAGTCTTCTTTCTATTTTTCTAGGTCAAAACCCTTCATATAGCAGAAGATGGGCACCGGGAGCCAGCTGTAGGCCCCACAAGGCATCAGGGCACGCCTAGGGGGGTGGTCGTGCCCTGTTGCCTTGTGGGCAACTGTTGGCCCCCTCTAATGCCTCTTTGCTCTAGTATTTTTCATATATTTTTTAAAAATTCTCCGTGAAATTTCAGGTCATTTGGAGCTCTGTATAATAGGTATCTCTACTGCAGTGCTGGGCTTTACCCCGCGCTACTGCTAAGTAGCAGTAGCGTGAGCCACTTACCCCGCGTCACTGTTAAGTATCTGACTATAGGGTTTTTCCTAGTAATGCTTGATGGGTATGGATGTGCTTAGCATTTCTTTGAAGTGAAAAATGACAAAGTTACAAGAAAAATGGGCGTGTTTAGTAGGGAACCTTGCTCCCGTACAATAAAAATGACTATTCATATGGTTGTTCGCCTCAAGAAAAATGGCTATTCATACGGTTGTTCGCCTCAAGAAATAATCTTGCTCCCGTAAAATTGGTTCGGTTCGGTTTATTTTTGGTATGGTTTTTCGGTTTGATTTTGAAATGCATAGACTGAATGTCATCGCTCGGTTCCCAGATCGATGGTCGCTGGTTTGCCATTACCATTGACCACTGACAAGGTCGCTAACCATTGACTTCCCTCACAAAATTATAAAAATCCATAAAACTTGAAAAGAATATTTAGAAGTATAAAAATGTTTACAGATTTTCCTTTTTTTGCAGATTTTTAAAAATTCAAGAATTTTAAAAATGTTCAAACATTAGAAAAAGTTCAATTTTATTGTGAAACTTGAATAAACTTCATGAATTTGAAAAATATTTTTTCAATTCAAAAACGGTTCATGGATTTCAAAAAATCATGAATTTAATAAAATGTTGATGAAGTTGAGAAAAGTTCAAATATTTGAAAAAAGTTTACAGGTACGAAAAATATTCATTGATTTTAAGAATTGTTCGCGGATTTAGAAAAAGTTCATGGGTTTTTAAAAGTTTACGAAAGCCCAGCCCAGGGTGGTTGTTGAGAATGAACAGGCAGGCCTATCAATTGGCAAGCCCACAGACTTTATCCGCACGGCCGCATAAAGTCTGTTCGTGTATCGCACCACGATTTGATTGCGCCGTGCCGTCGCCCAAGTCCCCTAAAAAAAATCTATCCAGCAGCCAGGCTCAACTCCGATCGCGCCGCCACCGCCGCCGCAAGGCAGAGAAGCTCCACTCCACCCTCGTTCCAGGACACGGTACCCTTGTTCCAGATCGGCAGAGGTCGGATGCGCATACCCATGTCACCACCACCTACGCACCGGCGCTCCGTGCGGCCACACAGAGGCGTGTCTTCCCCACCTTAAACTCGCCGTCGCCGGTGGTTTGCCAGGTAACTCGTAGCCAACTGTGTCCTATTCATTCTCAAAGTTTCACACTAGTTATTCTCGCTTTTAGTTATTTAACTTTCAATTGTTGAAAATTAGGGATTAGCCTATTAGAGACTGCTCCCTCCGTCAGGGTTTATTGGGCCCAAAAACCAAAACACTAGAACCAAGGCAGACATAGCAGTTCCTGTAAAAATCTTGTGCTTTGCATCTAATCAAACCACATGGATGGTTTGCCCTCCGTAATTAATTGCAGCGGTTGCTCCTAGACATGCATGCTTGGTTGCATGGTAGTGAGATTTATGAGCTACGGATTCTCTCATCTTAATTATTCATCTAGCGCATGAATAGGAATGAGACCGAGGTAAAAACCTACTTTTCCAATGGGGCCTAATAGGAAGGGACGTGCTGAGGCTGCTCATGGGCCTAATAAACCCGGACGGAGGGAGTAATCGAGAAGACGGAGGGAGTATGTGTGTTTGGTTTCACAGTTTCTAGTCACAGGTTTAGTGTCTGTCATGCTCAAATCCCCATGAGTTTAGCGGGTTACTAATCCCCCACGGAGTTCAATCGACCTCGGGATAGGGTGATCCTCACCCCCTCATTCACTCCCCATAATACTCATCCTAGCGGTCCCTTCCTTTCCCTTTTAATCCCTGTCGATGCAAGCTGTTTGGTTAGTCCCAGCGAATCGCAGATTCAATCTATAGACAGCTTCGATTGTTGGTACGAGCATATAACGTTGATAAGCATTCAAACAAATTATATTTTTTTAAACAACATTAAAAAGTGAACAAATATCTGAAAGAAGGTAGACATAACTTACGGAACTACTGTGCGTACGATTTTATTCTGTCTGACTCTATACGATGCCTAATCTAGTGCTGTGCTGCCGTTTGGATCAGGAGTTGAACGGCTTGATCTGCTATGTCGTATGAAATCGGACAAGTAAGAGTCGTACGCATAGCAAGACTCCACAACTTATCCACGCAAGTTGTTGCAAATTTCAGAACTCCAGATCAACTGATGAGTTTTTTTATTTTATTTTTTTGAGTGCTTCAGTCTACGTAATGAAAACAACTACTCAACAATGCTTATACAAGGCTAATGACATGAGCAGTAAATAATTGGAATATGCTGCTTCTGTAAAGAGTGGATGAGAAGAAGAAAAATAAAGACCAGAAAGACTATTAGCTTTTGAATCAGATAACTGTAACTAGTTATAGTGGAAGAGAGAAAAGCTTGACTACAAATACAGTTCATATTCTTTCAAGGATACACACAGGAGGCATGCTAGCAACATGAGAGTTAGCCAACTTCCAAACCTATGTCACATTCACAAAAATGGTAAACAAAGTTCAGTTGCAATATGTGGAGCTGAGGACCAATATGAACCAAGAATTGAGAACAAAATTACATGCTATCACCGGGTGTTGCATCCACACATCGTACAATTTCTTACGACACAAAGATAAGGTCCATGCATAATCTGACCTGAAGGGCACATTGTTCTCAACATGGATCTGTGTTGGAAAACTGAAAAATGGATACATAATGTTGTAACGATGCACGAGGATTGTCATGCATCTTGCAGTTCACCAGCCACACGAGAGAGGGGACAATTTGCATAATCATGAAAAACCAAACAACAACATTTCTTTTAAACACTCTAAAACACTGTCATTTTAGATCTCCTACAAATACGAGAGATGGGACAATTTCCCCTAAACATAATCATAAGAATTCATGAAGTCCAATTCTTTAAACCTGAAAGAAGAGTAAATACACCAAATTGGTAACTTTTAAAGCTCGTAAAACACTACCCAACATTCTTTTTTTTTTGTCATAGTTTCATGACATAGTCAAAATGGACTTCAATAGTTTGAACAATGGACCTCATAATAGGTGAACATCATGCGAAAATTCGAATCTGAGCCCGGCCTCAGCTGATCCCGAAATCAGCATCGTCCACACGCAACTGGATCTGTGTCACTAGATGTATTCTCTCCCGTATCTTGCTACGTACAGAGGTAAAAAAGAATGTGGGCCAACGCTCGCTCATTAAAGGCTGCACGCGATGACGGGTGTTGGCCGGACCAGGATCGATCGCACGGCCCGGTAATGTTTCGGAGCCGTCCTGAGCTGGCTCGCTCCAGCGGCCGACTTAATGGTTGCCAACTACAACAGCCTTATAATCCCTCCAGAAAAATAATAAAATAGAACAGCCTTATCCATTAGACACCGCGGCCCAGCCTTCACCCCACACAATCTGCCCCAAATGTATGTCATTGAACAAACTTTGTCTACGATTTACTCTTATCAATCTTGTACCCAACCTTCAGCGTCTATTTGACATGCCCCCTGTATGAAACGAATTACCTGTGATCAATTATGTTTACCTGCATGGAATTCCATCAACTAGGTTATCACCTTTCTTCTATCAGTTTGCAGACTATCATGAATTCCGGATCACCAATTCACCATTCAGTTATATTGTCTCTTGTCAAACACTGCTCGTTCATCCATTCATATGTGCTGACACAGCTTCAAAAGGAAACGTTTCCAACCATGCCAATAACACACCTCCAAACTGCTGACATGCACATTCCAGTTTTAGAATTATGAGATGACTAGGCAGTCTTAACAACCAAACTACCCTGGTCTGCGACGCTCTAGCAGTAAAACAGACACGAGCATGCTCAAATCGAACAAGTGATGACTCAACTACATGCCATAAAACCAAGTCTTTATAGGCCCAATCACACAACTTCAAATCTATGGTTCACAACATCATACCCACGCAGGGGTTCATGTTACAATATGCCCAAGCAGAGTCTTCCTAAGCGCTGAGTGACGCGACTTCATAACTAACACACATCGGGATCAAAGGATAGGACCGCCCCATAGACAACAAACACTGTCAGATACACTTCAGTTCATCACTTCAGGATTTCGCAATAAAGGAAATCTGGAAGGTCACATTTGTTTCCACTCATGGTCACAATCTCATACTCCAGGCTTTTCCGAAGGTGAACGATCAGAATCTGCAAAAAGAAAACCCGACAAACAGCACTTAGCACTGACAAATGCACTCCTCCTACGACATTAGTAATCAGGACTATTTGTATGAAAACAAGGCGGTGGGTTCACTCAACTTGCTGGGCTCCATGCGATGATGGTATAAACCAGTGAACTCGCAGATGTAGTGCACGATGTAGACCCCGCTCTCCTCCCTTCGACAAGTGGTGAAGACAGATCTTAAGTTTGCATGCCTCAACTAAACATTCTGATGAGTACAGACAGGGACCAGCATGCCATGTACTCACCTTGTGCACAGATCGTGCACACCCACGAATGGATATACAAAAGTTCAGCCTGTGCTCTCGACAAGCCATCGACCGAAGATGTCGTTGAGGAACTGGCAGAAACAAACTTGGAATATCTTAGCTATTGCACTATGCTTCTTCTCCACCTCATCGGTTGGGTGTGTCTCCGTCGCGTACATCATCATGAAGATCTTCTTCTCGGGGTCAAGGACGTACGGCGACTAGCAATCCATGAAGTAAACCGGAAACATGAAGGGCGATTCCATGAAAACTCATTTCTCATACATAAGACGTTCTTATGGTATCATTGATGGTTCATCAGCACTCTTACCTTCTTCAGCCATTCAATCTTGTACCCAATCAACTTTGAGTGCATCATCATGCTGATGTACTCCCGGTCAACTTCATTATCTGGCTTGCACAATTCTTCCTGCACTTCAAGCACACTCAGCAAGCATTCTTACTCATTTTATTAACCTTCACCAACCATCAGTTAGGATGGAACTTACCACGAAACCCCTCTCCACTGTGCCAGCCATTTGCGGTACATCTTACGCTCCTCTAGCTTAGCATTCTGTGGATACACACCTCCAGCAAGTCACTGTAAGCTCACCACCAGGACCTAGAGGATCTTTCAAGCCCATTCCAGACATCGTCACTGCCAATTGCATGAAGTGCCTAAACCACTTCCTACAATAGAACATGAAGTTACAAATGCATACTATATCAAACAACTTAATGCAATCGTAGAATTCCGAACTTCTGTAGCTCCCGGTCAGAGCACGACAACATTCTATCGTAGAATTTTAGAACATCCCGGACAGATGGCTCATCATGGTTTAGACCAACATAGCTGGGATACTTGCCTCCCCACTCGCTCATCACCGACGGATCATTCGGCGGACAACCTGAATCCGTAACTGTTGCATACACTTTTGTAGGTACTGAGCAATACAGCCTGAATCCGTAACTGTTGCATACAACCTGAATCCCTGGAGAAATGTCCGTAAAAGGAATCCTACACTTTTGTAGGTACTCAGCAATACCTGCCGGACCGCACAGGCATGTCGATAGTCCACACTCCCTAGCCATCTCCCTGGGTCTAGATGTTGAACATCCACATTGCTCGAGAACTGAACAAAATTCATTGGAGTTAATTCATGAGTAACACTCAAGTAATATATACTGGTAATGGTTGCCAATACCTGCTGGCCCCTGTCGCTGCATACGGGTGGTCGTCTCTTACGCATCTCCCAAACCATCTGCAGCACCAACTCTTTGTTTTAGTAGCCACGGTAGCCCAAAGCCAACGATAACTTTAATCATAATTATATGATGAATTATCTGTATGGCCATCGTTATGGATAGTCATTTGCTGAACTGATGTGTTCCTTGCACGTGCTTTATGCCTCATACTCAGATGTAACTGAGCTGGTCCAGATGTAACTCACCGAGCAGCCGCACACGATCTCCTACATTGATTTTGTCCGTTCGGCTTCACTCTGCTTTTATTGTATTGTATTCCAAAACCAACCTCACATGAATACAAATTGTAGAAGTCGCACGCCTCCCCCCACGTGTCCAAGCTGATTCCAACCCCCGGCTTAAGCACACTCTTCGACAGCTCTTCCGCAAATTTCCTGATAGACTCTTCCAATGCGCTCATTCAAGACACGCACAGAGTCCTGTCCGGAGGTGCGCTTCCCAGCCCGAGCCTACAGACGAAGCGAACAGACTCAATTTTCAGGCATTAACCTACATTGTAATAACCACTGTAGTCTATGCCCGCAAAAATGTACACAGGCGTTTACAGCACCTATGAAATTCAAGTTACTGTAATCTAATTGTGAATCACATCTAGTATAGAATGTTTCCAGCTTCACCTCTTTGCCCATCTAGGCGCCTCAGGGTTGACCTTCCCCGTGGACTGTGCTGACTGAGTCGGCGCAACTTCCCTCCATCGAGGGTGCTCTCCTCTGTCCCTTGCTGGGCTGCCGCCACCAATATCCTGCGCACACCCTAACCCGCAGTTCGGTTCCTCCGGCGCTCCCGGGCTGACACCCCTGGCAGTTAGCAGATCAAGAGGTACCGGATCTGGATGCTCGAGGTTGTCGGCGTACTCCTCTCTCAAGGGAAAACCTGCTCCGCTCCATAGGAATAGAAACGTTGGGGGGAAAACTAAAATAGCGTCAGAAACTTTCTGGCCACGACATGGAAAACGGCAGCTCGAGAAGGAGTAGGTTTTGCAATGAGGGCTCACCGGTCAAACAGATCCAGGAGGAACTCCGGCCCATTCGCCTCCATCTAGAAGTCGCCGGAACCCGCCGCCGCCGCCCTTTACAAACCTGCGAGGGGAAAACATCTCTGACACCACAGGGCCTCAAACCTGTTCCGTGGCCCAGCACATCGTTCACGCATTGAGCCGTGGCTCAGGGCCTCCCCATCATGGCAATACCCCACGCCCTACAAAACGGGCCCACTGCAAGCTAGGAATCACGCTCGTACCTCCTCCGTATATATCTTTAACGCTGGTCGCACCCTAACACCACAAACCGATTTTTCCCAATCCCAAGACTCGTACGAGTGGCGCAGATTTCGGGCTCATGTGAGCCCGAGCACCAAATCGCCACTTCCCACATCATGCAAATAAACTGTAGGACTTCAGTAGTTCATGAATAGATAGATATACTAGTGTGGCCCTGCATGTGAGTTTGTTGAGTCGTGTCACATAGTTGTACCCATGCCCTATCCATGACTAGTCGGGTAAGGTTCGGGTGCTACCCATGGGCACAAAAATATGCCCAAACCCTACCATGCATGCCAGATAATTAATAATACCCCCTCCGTATTTGTATTTAGTCTGCATATAATTTTTTTCTGAAGTCAAACTTCGTAAAGTTTGATCAACTTTACGGGAAAAAATATCTACTTTCATAATAAGAAATCATAATAATTAGATGCATCATGAAATTAATTTTCATACCATATAACTCTATATGTAGATGTTGATATTTTTAAATATAAATTTGTTCAAACTTTGCCTACTTTGACACAAATATTATATGAGGAGTAAAAAGAAATGGAGGGAGTATTTGCAAACACAAGAACATATCACATGCATAAGAAGGCGCAATGCTGAACAACGATATAAATCTCCACAACCGTACCTATATTGATCTAATATCGATAGACTAGTAAAGATAACCCTAGCAAGCAAATAGTCAAGCAACATAACATTGAAATGATAGACTCCCAAAAATCCATAACAGTTCACCCGATGCGGCATAATACAAGTTCTCAAATACAAGTTCAAAAAAGACAATATAAATGGTGATGTTTATGGATGAAGGTCAAGGAACTACTTCCATATCTCCCCATGCATGTCATACTGAAGATTTGCCTGAAAATATGAATGCAACAAGGATGAGTACAAACACTTAAAAAGTACATCAAGTCATAAAACGCATTCATAAGTCAAAACACGAAGACGGAGAAAGGAAAATGTAAATGGAAATGGAAAATATATGAATGTGTCAATGTGCCTACCCAAGTAAGTTTGACTCGCTTTCATTGTCATTATTGTAATGTGTAAACAAGCAAAAATACAAGTGAAGCATTTGACACACACACTTACAAATTACCACAGGTTCACAATCATCATGAAATATATCATTGACATAAAGGCTAGTACTAGAATAAAAACCAAGTGAAAGATAAATTGTAAGGCTATTATTCCATCATAGACTTACCTAAACTGTGAGTCATATTACATATTATTTCGAGCGGTAAGTATTAACACTTGTTATTCTAACATATCTTTCACTCAGTACAAAGCATGACTTCGTTACATAAGCAATAAAAAACTAAAATATTACTTCTCTCAAGACCACAACATATTTTCACCCCTCTACAAATCTAACCACACAAAGGGCATGAGAGTTCAGCCATATAAACTTTTATCTTCAGAAACAACACAAGATTACTGACATATTCAGTTTGACAAAATCAAGAACTGAAGACTTAGGTCATAAATTCTCAGCATGATTACAACTCTGATCAACATATGACATATCACATAATATTTTTCTAAGAATTAATATTCACCATGAAACCAAGCAGATGATATGTCACTACTAGGGAAAACCTTATACACAGAGGATTACCTGTAGCGTTGGTTAAAACTAAGCGCTACTGCTACTTACCCGTAGCGCGGGGACACAAAGGGCGCTACCACTATGTTGGTAGCAGTAGTGCGTCCACAAGAAAAAAAATGCTACTACTATAATTCCAACACTGTTGCCAGCAGGTTAGGCATAGTGGAAGCAAGTTTGGGGAAACGTGCTATCGCTAAGTTCGTTGTGGTAGCGTGTTTTCTGGGGAGAGCGCTACTGCTAAGAAAAAGAAAATAAAATAAAAAATAAATAGAAAAGTAAATGAAAATGAAAGAAATAGAAATGGAGAAAGGAAAAGAATAAAATGTAAAGAAAAATAAAAGAAAAAGAAAAATAAACGAGAAAGGCATAGCAGCAGCGCTTGTTTTGAACAAGCGCTATAGCTAATCTAGCAGTAACGCATTCTGTAGACCCACGCTATAGCTAAGTTCCTTAAATAAGGAGAAAGGAAAAAGGAAAGGAAAAGGAAAAGGAAAAAAGAAAAGGAAAAGAAAAGAAAAAGGAAAATAAATAGCTACTTCCTATAGCAATAGTGCGTTTTATGTACCAGCGCTATAGCTACTTCCTATAGCAGTAGCATGTTTTACGTACCAGCGCTATAGCTAACTTAGCTATAGCGCGGTTTCCCGACCGACGCTACTGCTACGTTTGACATAACTCCCACGCGGGCTTTCTCCCCCGGCCACTTCTCCCCCAAATCCCCACACCTCTGCTATCACTGTCGTCGCCCTCTGCTCGCCCTACATTGCCGCCGGCTTCCGCGCGCCTCTCCGTCGTCCTCCACACACCGTATGGTGCCCTCCGTCGTCGTCTGGTGCCCTCCCTCGCCGCACGCCCGAGCCCCGACCCCGACCTCGACGTCGCCCCCCCCCCCTCGGCCGCTCTACCTCCTCCTGCTCCCTACCTTCGCCGGCGCCCGAGGTGAGCACGCCTGCACCTCCTCCTCCTCCTCCTCCTCCCCTACCTCTGCCTAGCTAGGGTGCTTAAGTAGTTGTAGATGCTTAAGTAGCTACGATTCATCTAATTAGGTAGGGTTCATCAAATTAGCTAGTACTTGTAGATGCTTAAGTGGTAGTAGGGTTTAACTAGAAATGTTAGGGCAGTAGGGTTTAATAAGATGTTAATTAGGGCAGTAGGGTTTAGTTTAGAGAAAAATCAATATAAAAATATAAATTTCTATTAGTGCTGCAAGTCCAGTAGGTTCTTAATTTTTACTGAATTTTGATTAGGAAAGAAATTTAGGACATAATTTGAATTGAGTTTTAGGGTTCATAATTTGAAATTTAGTTCAAAAATTGATTTCTAGGGTTCATAATTTTTATTAGGATAGTAATTTATGACATAAATATGTAAAGGTTCTAGGTTCCTAGGGTTCATCCATCTATATTTGGTTTTTGAATTGAGTTTGAGAGAGCATGAGATTTGTGTAGATTTTCTTGAAGTATCAAACACTAGGAGATGCAATGGTCATGTTATATGCAAATTCCTCAATAGTGTTTGCTCATGTATATCTACTGTTGTAGTTGCTCATGTATAGGTTGTTAAGTGGTCCTGTTATATGCAACATTGAAGTGGTTCGATTGTGCCCAAACGGCCTTTTGTTTTTTGTAGGGAATGATTCCGAGTGGCCTATGTTTTGCTGGAATGTTGATTCATTTTCATTCCGACAAATTTCAGGCGCTCGATTTGTCCCCTTTTTAGCAAAGGTCATCCCGAAATTTTCCATAAATTTTAACATGACTTGTGCTAGAAGCAAGGACGTATCGAGTGCCCGGGATTTGCCGCAACGGGAATGAATCAACATTCCAGCAAAACATAGGCCTTTTTATGTCATTATTTATTTTATTAGGTCTAGAATTAATTGACTACACTTAATCGTAGGAAACATGGCTAACAACGATGAAGAAGAGGGTTCTGGTAATTGCAACGTCCACGAGGCGGCAGACAACTAATTGAACTATCTGGAGGAGCAACGATTGTTGCAGTACCCCCGTGTCACATCCGAGACTGAGACCAACACCGGCACCGACACCGAGACTGGCGTCGAGACCGACGCTGATGCTGGCTTATTAGCCGGTATAGAACCAAAATCGAAGAGGATACGGTGCCCAAACCAGCTCGGCACTACTAGACTCGTGGTCACGGCGGTGGACCCCGGCAATTTCAAGCCAACATAGCATGCGGAAGCGCGCATGTGCTATGACAATCAAGTAGGCTGCATCCTACAGGAAACCGCCACCATCAACAATGAAAAGTTAAAGAAGATACCAGATATGGAGCACTCCCTCCTAAGGAAGATGCACCAGAGATTCTTGTTCCCGAGTCGGGATGAAATCGAATATACTCGACCGTGGCAACTCCTGACAATGAAGAAGATAAAAAGACACGCCATGGGAAAGTTTAGCGGCGCATTGTCCGCTTGGAAAGTAAGGGTGAATAATCGGATCATCGTCAAAAAGGAACCCTACTCCGAGATTGTAAAGGATAATCCGACAATTACAGAAGAGCAGTTTGAAATATTCAAAAAGGCTTGCATTGCCGAAGCTGCCAAAGAAAAGTACATGAAGGGGCTTCAAGAGAGGAACATGGGGTGCCACCGCCTCGGAAGCCGTGGTTACACGGGGAAAAGGCCCATATGGGCCAAGAAGGACGCGGAACGACGAAAGTCTGGGGATCCTAGACCCCTTGATGGAGTTCACCGTCCCGCGGGAGCGTGACGTCATCAGGGCCCGGTAATGTTGGGACCCAGTCAACAAGGTTTTCAAAACGAACGCGGTCACGAAGGAGTTCATGAGACTGTTGGTAATTTTTAATTTACCCCCTAATTTTAGCTTCTTATCAATTCGACTGCATGTTTAGTCACATTTGTGAACAATACATGTTCCTTTTGCAGAAAGAGCAACACAGGATTGCGGTCGAAAGCGACTCGCCGTCTGAGGCATTGGCGAGGCCCAAGTGGGACATTCCATTCAACCGAGCCTTGAACATATTGAAAAGACTCCCGATGGACACTCGGCCATCGTATGGACGTGTGCACGGCGTCGGAGATGGCGCCAATGAGGAGGCCGAGGAGAGAAAGCAAAGACGGAGGTTAAATGAAATAAACATCGACAAGAAGGTTGAGATTGCGGTCAATAAGAAATCAGCTGAGACCAAAGAAGCGATATGACCTGAGTTGCTGAACGAGGCAGTCAATGCAGCGGTAGCTGCCGCAAGAGAGGAAATGGTATCCTCATTTGCTACCTGGATTTCGGCTGTTCATCAATTGGACCAAGCAAAATCCAGATAAAGAGGCAGCGGACATCTCATTTAGCGTTGGACCAGCACCTACTCACGCAAGTGCACCTGCTCCCGCACCTGCTCATAGCAGCCCATCCTCCGTATCTGGCGTGCTCAGTGGGGCTTCGTCTTTAGCTGTGCTCGACGCCCTCACGGTAACTACCTGTCACACCGGCCCTCTTCAATATATGTATAATCTCTCGTTTCCTTGCCTTCCGAATGTCTCACATCGCAGACATGTCTTTGTAGTCCGACGTAACCATCAGTGGCCAGAAGGTGGACGTGGGAAAGGCGACGATAGTGAAGCCGAAGGAACAATTCTTCCACAGCCGGTCAATCCCCCCTAGCGTCTTCAAGGTTTCGGTGGCCAGTGTCAAACTGGGCTACGGGATTTGGCGCCTCCGGTAGCACTAGGGGGAGATGAAGGAGGTCCAAGTCATCATGAAGGAGGTCCTTGAAAAAACAGGGATGTTCTACGAAAAAGGGCAAATGTCGTGGGAAGACGTCCGAACACGCATATAGCCGCTCAACGTCTCGACCTGAAGCCTTTCACTTTGCTCGGGTACTTCCTCCCTGATTTGGAAGGATGGCACGACATGTTGGAGTGATTGACGATATATGACAATGTGTTCCTTTAGTCACTACTTGAATTTATGCACGACAAAACTTTGTGATGTAATTAAACAGTCCTCAACTAGCAAAGATCACTCTAGTTAGGGCAGTTTGGGTATGGTGAACTTTGTTATTTATACTTATGATATGTTGCTTCTATTTTTTGCTAACTCTATCTCTTTCTGTTGCTTAACTATATAGGTTGCATATTATCAACTGATGATGCAGGTACGTAGATCATCGATGACGAAGAAGTGCTACGCCGTGTACATAGGGAAGGTTCCAGGAGTGTACGACGAGTGGCTTGAGTTTCAGGCCCAGGTGCACCGGTTTTCGGGCGGCAGCCACAGAGGGTTCGATAGCAGAGCCGAAGCGAAAGATAGTTACTTGAGGTTGACGCAAGCGCGAGAGAGGGATCGGAACCGGTGTCTTAAAAACTACTACATTATCGCGCTCTTGCTCATAGTGATCGCTCCTCTCTTCTATGTCTTTGTTTAGATATAGATGATGAAACATGGGTATGTAATGATGCTAGCATGAGAGAGGGATCAGAAACCGACGCCTTAAAAACTACTTCATTATCGTGTTGTTGCTCATAGTGATCGCTTGTATTCGAGACATGTCAGTTAACTCGTATCGCTATATCATGATTATGATGAAATGACATGATTTGTGTTGGATGATATAATGATACTATTATGTGTATGATATGATAAGCATATTGCATGTTTATGATATGATTAGAATACTTTGCAAAACTTTTACAAAAACATCGCAAATACGTAGCAAAAACTTTTATGTGAAAATATAGCAGTAGCGCTGTTTTGCAGGAAGCAGTACCGCAACACCCAAGTGCTACAACTATCTAGCAGTAGCACTGGAAAGATGAACGCTACTGCTAATCTACTTAGCAGTAGCGCGGGACAAACAACGTTATTGCTACAAGTTAGCTGTAGCGCCTTATAAGTAGCGTGTCCGCGCTACTGCTAGGCTTTTCCCTAGTGGTGTGTGTTTTAGCATCTACGAAGTATCATGCATAACTTTTATGTTGAGACAATTATTTAATTCAAACTCTTAACCAAGCCTAAACTAACACACTTACTGCACACATGTAAAAAAGATAAATTTACAGTAAAACTAAACTGATTGTTGCTCACAAACCTCCCAACCTAGTTGCACAACCAACTACTCTATGAAAAGCTTGAAACGTATTCTACAAATTTTAATTCGAGGCCAAAAATAGATTAGGGACGTACACTGCCCAGGGCCACAGTTCAGTGCACTTTCTAATAACTGAACATGTTATCATTGCTGAAAGGAATTTCTCATTACATGACCTGCATAGGTTGCTACATTTTCGGTCTCCTAACCCTTATAACCCATTTGGAGAAATTAGTTAGCAATGACCAAGGCCTGAAGCATCCTATGCAGAACTAATTTCCCGCCAATCTAATTACTTGCATACACATACATCAGATTCTATAAATTCGTTGTTTTGCTTTTTGTTGGCCTATAAGAATGGGAGTAAACAAGCTACATCAGGCCTACCTGGTAATTATTAAGGGCCTTACTAATCCAACCTACAAATCTACCACTGTGTCAGTGGGTGGGGGGGGGGGGGGGGGGTAAAGAAAATTGAAAAGGTATTGTTCCACATGCATAAAGCAAGCAAATCCAAATTGTTGGGGTGGGCCCGGGCCTCAATAGTCCCCTGCCTCAACCACACTGTCCATGGGAGAATGAGAGGCAACCTCCATGGCGGCGCCAACAATTAGAGTGGCAAGCACGAGGGGCATTTGGCTCAGCGGCAACAATCAAAGTGGGCAAGCACTGTGTCCAGACACTCTTGCATGTTCTTGCTTTTTATGTATGATCTTGTCATAGTGATTGTATTTGTTAGGGAGTACCGAATTTAATGGAATTTACATAAATTTCGTCAAATTCTGTAACATTTCAAACATGTTGGTATTGTTTCACATGCATAGTGCAAGCAAATCCAAATTGTTGGGATGGGCCTGGGCCCTGATACTCTCCTGCCTCAACTACTGTCCATCTTGTCATAGTGATTGTATTTGTTAGGGAATACTGAATTGCATCAAATTTACTTAAATTTCATCAAATTTTGTAACATTTCAGACATGTTGATATGACTTCCAAGTGTGTTGAACCATAATCTTCCATGTGAAAATATGGTAAGAATTTTTTAACGAGATAAAAATGTCACAAAATTTGATCTTCTAAGCGGAGTGCCAAGGAGATTTTTCTTATGAAAATGGTGAAGAGACCGAATTCTGGACTACCGTTACTACCTTGTTATTGTAAGCATTAAGTGCTGTTTTTTTTCTTTTGTAATATGTTCTTATTTCTTGATCAATGGCTACAAAACATAGCTGTTGATTGTTTCGCTGAGAGCTCCTCCCTTGTACAAAGGGATAGTGCCACAACGGTGTCCACCGCAGAATATGAAAACTCAGCCTGTTCTCGTGGTGTTCACATTCACGAGTCAATTGGAATGCCCCCATATTCTCACGTAACAGTATGGTTAGGTCGATAATGAGAAAAAGAACTTCAAATAAAAATATCCGTAAACAGAATTGCAAATAACAACAGCCCAAAATGTCTAATCCAGAAATGGTGTAATAGAAGCATCACATTAGCTAAAGCAAATATGCAATGTGAAAACTATGTGGCTGGTGTGCATGAAGCTCCTTTTGATCATTGATTAGAAAGATATATGCTACTCCCTCCGTAAAGAAATATAAGAGCGTTTAGATGACTAAAGTAGTGATCTAAACGCTCTTATATTTTTTTATGGGGGGAGTACATCTCAATGGGAAAACTATATGCTCAGAGAAAAAGTAGGAATTGTATCCCCACATTTCCCACATAACAGTATGGTTCGATCGATAGTGACAAACAAAACTTCAAATAACAACATCCATAAACAGAATTGCAAATAACATCCCAAAATGTCTCATCTAGAAATGGAGTAATAGAAGCATCACATTAGCTAGATCAGATATGCACATGTGAAAACCATGTGGCTGGTGTGCATGAAGCTCTTTCTAGCCATTGATTAGAAAGATAAGGGTACATTTCAATAGGAAAAACTATATGCTCAGAAAAGCAAGTATGAATTTTATCCCCACATTCCGACATATGGTTCGGTCAATAATGACAAACAGAAGTGCAAATAACAACATCCTAAAACGCCTAATCCAGAAATAGTGTAACAGAAGTATTCCATTATCTAGAGCGGATATGCAACGTTTAAACCATGTGGCTAGTGTGCATGAAGCTCTTTCCAATCATTGATTAGAAAGATATATGCTACATACCAATAGGAAAACGATATGCTAAGACAATAAAGAAGGAATTTTATCCAATGTGTAAACTACTCCTACATGCAAGTTACATAAAATAAAGAGAAAATGTACTGAAAACGCAGAGAACCCTAGTATTGTGATGGTCCATCATATGCGCAGGTGAACCCATCAGTTGCTTTTTGTTTCTTATGTAGATGCGGTTACTGTTTTGACCGGATGCTTATATGTAGATGCAGCTAAAGGAAAAAAATATATTGAAACACCTGATGGAACTGCAACTTTCTGTATTCTTTGTGCTTATAAGGCAACCTGACGTGTTGCAAGCAGCACCAATCTAGAGGTAACAGAGTTAAGGCGTGGGTATGAAGTCAGGCGTGTTGACCACTTGAGCTAGCTGGTGCCCACGAAGGGAATGGAAGGAGATTTGGATCGAGATGAATGGAGGCTCCCTAAAACCCTAATGCAGTACTTAACAAGGAAGGTTTGCATGCAGAGAAAAAGCAGTAATATCAATAAAATCTTGGAAGTACTCTTTTATACAAATCATAGTTTTAAATAGTGCGCTACCTCGACGCTACAACACTTGTCCCAAGCGCTAATTGAATCATGTACATTAGCACCATTTATCACGCTATGTCACCATTTAGCGAGCTAGCGTCGATTTAGTGCCAAACATGAATTTCATAGCATGCTAGCATAAAAACTGGTTTTCTAATTTCTACTGTGAAAAGATAAAATTGGATTTTCTACTCTTCGGTGTACTACACCCGGGTGAACAAAAAAACAATATAAAACCTGATCCAATAATGCTGAAATTTTGCAACATCAAACATGATGAAATGTTTTAGGTTCTTGCAAATTTTCATCCACAAATAAAATTCGAGGAGCTCTCACAGAAAAAAAAACATGTACTCAAAAAGTGCACAAAACATTGACCACTGTTGTTTCTTTGTTGAGAGCTCCCCATATGTTCTTTGTGGATGAAAATTTGCATGTTTCTAAAACATTTGATCATGTTTGATGTGGTAAAAATTTATAATTTTTGGATCATGCTTGATATGTGTTTTCTCGTTTACTTGGGTGTAGTACACCGAGTGTAGACACACCTTTCCAATAAAAGAGACAGTACTCTATACACGTGTGGTGCAGAAAATTTGCACCGTACGTACAACAACTGCCTATTTCTAACTTCGCTCCAAATCCCGATTAGAAATAACATCGGAAAGTTCAGCTAAGTTCAGAGCTTGAACACCCAGACACGTGGTCTATTGTACGCATCTCAAGTTCTCAACATGCAATTTCATGTAGATATGCTAGTTAATAACTATGTACGTCTTCAAAGCTAGGAAATGGACGGGAAGATTGAACTAACCTTAAATCAGACCATCGAGCTAACCTCGCTCAGGGCCTGCGTTTCTGCTAAAACCCTGCAAATATGAAATCAACAGTTCATTTGATATTCACGGAACAGAGACCTGGAAGAAATACGACATGAGGCGATATAGGATAGATATAGCCATATTACGATTGAAAAAGAAAAGAAAGTTCCAACTACACCTCCGAACAAATATCCGATCTGCAAATTCATAACATCGGCTGCATCGTCCTGGTCCTGGAGAAGCTCAGCGGCGGCCACCTGGCCGTCGTCGGCATGGAAGAAGTCCAAGCCCAGAAACGGCACTGGAGCAACAGCGGTGATTGTGCCGTGGCTCGCCCCGTCGGTAGAGAGGCGGAGGTAATCGCATGAGGTCTGGGAGCGGCGGAAGCTAGCCATGGACGGGGCTCTGCGGCGGCTGGAGCCGATACGGCCGCGCGGATAGAACGGCGGGTGCCTGAGGCTAGGGTTCCCGGCCGACGAGTTATCGGCGGCGTAGTTCATGGTGTGAGCTTGGGTGTGTGAGTGGGCTAGGGTTTGTGGAGAAAATGCTTGTAGCCCCGCTTTAATGAATTTATATACCTACGGTACGCCTATCCTGGCCGTTTGATGAGACTTTTACGGCTGGGATTTGAGGTGGGAAAGAGTAACCGGAAAGAAATACGTACTAGGGTTGACGTACTAGGGTTGCGTGCGCAACCGCGACCATACCTGCAAGAAAATACTCCAACTTTAAGGGTCTGGAAGTAAAATATCCCCGCTTACGCGGCCCATTGGGCCAAAACTGGTGCCTATGGTAAATGGACCCACACGGGGTCCCCTGAAAACAGGAGCTGTCGGGAAAAAAATCATTGCGTCAAAAAAAGAGAAAAAAAATCATTGGAGAGTTTGTAGAAAAAAAGGATACGGTCCAACTAAAAAAAATGGAAAAAGGACAAAATACAACAAACACAAATCATAAACATCAAAGGAGATGACTCAGATGAGATCGATGGGAAACATACGAAAAACGAAGCTGAAATCGATCAGAAGTTGGGAGGCAGAGGTGCACGTACTAGAGGGCGGGGCAGGTAGATAAGCGGCAGGAAACCGATGGACGATCGAGACTAGCCACGCCGGCTGAGAGGCGACGTCCAGCGGAGCACGCGTCGAGAAAGAGCTGGTGTCCCTTCTGATCGCGACCGCCGACGAGGACTGAAGCCCAAGCTGACAAGTAGGTTGCCGGCACCTTCTCGACTGAACCATGGCAACTATAGGAGCGGAGCGGCGGAGCCGGATGTTACTGCGCGCGCAATAGCCAAGGAAAAGGAAGAAGGAAGATGAAGGGTTGTTGCTTATGAGATGGCCAACAGACTTTTCCGTCTTCTGAGCAAGAGGGGTTAAGTTAGACTTGGTATGTGTTTGACCAAAATCTCCAACACGAGGTCCGCTACAAAAGCGCCGAGCCTCCGGTCACATCAAACTAACCAATCATTCACCAGAAAAAAGAAGAAGTAACCAATCATTATTTTTTATACGACACCGGCTGACGCCTGCAGCTGTTTTGTGCACAGTTTTTCTTTTCGATGTTTCCGGTTTCGTTGGGTTTTAAGGTCTTATTTTTCATTTTCCGGTTTTCTTTGGTTTCCCCTTTTTATCTATTTTCTCCTACGGTTTTATTTGATTTTTGTTTTGATTTACAATTTTCAATTTACACTAAGAAGCAGAAGTACGTTATCGCTGGAGTACAACTGTACTGAAAAAGTGAAGTGGAGTACTATCATGGGAGTACAAGTTTATTTTATGAAAAAGTACAAATACAGTACCACGTTAAGTACACATACATTAATGGGTTCCAAAAAGAAAACTAGAAGTACAAGACTATCCATACAAAGTACAAAAGTGTTACCACTAGAAGTACAAATATGCCATTGCAGGAACAGGGGTCGAGCTTCAAAGATATCGGAATGACAAACAAAACAGTGAAATCGGTTCGTAATTTGAAGGTTGATAAGATATTTCGATTTGAAATTTGCAGCTCATTAAAGAAAAACACGTATGGAATAACCACTCATCTTCTGACCCGGTGGAAATAATCTCACTAAAGTTACATTAGTGACAAATAGGAACGTGTATCACCACGTGTCTCTACAAGAGACATTTGAGAGATAACTTTGCAAAAGATACCGCTAAGGGCATCTCGAACGGCAACCCGCATCTGTCCGCAGACGGGGGCCAGTCCGCGGACATGGATATTGGAGGACGCCATCCAATCGTAGGCGCATACATTTTCACAACTACTCGAACCAACCGGACCAAATTCGTGCAAACACGGCCGTATTTCATATAAACGTGACGGATTACAGTACATATACATCAACTAAGCGGTGCTAGTCCAGCTGTAGAGGTATAATGATACCTAATCTAAATGGCCGCCCGTGGATCCCTTTGTCTTCCTTATGTCCGGCAGCCCGATCACCGGACTGTTGGGAGCCCAGGAGGTATATGCTTCAGCGCAAAGGAAGGGTCGCTTCCCCGCCGTTCAGCGGAGTGGAACCCCCTGGCTGATACTTCAACGGGAGGGGAAGGCGGCGACTCTGCTTCGGTGGAGCCCAAGTGGGATCGAGGGAGGTCCTCGCAAGAGAAAAGCCGGGCAAGACACCGGCTGTGTACGTCGGCGTCGCCTCGGTGGCGGCCTTCATGGGACCCAAGCGGCGGTGGCCTCCCGTGTTCTACTTCTGCTCGATGATGGCGGCAGGCCCGGACGTGTTGGCCGCCACCTCGTCGACATCTGCGCAGTCGGCTTCTTTCTCTGCGTGCATGGCGCGGCTATGCGCGCGTAGACGGCGGCTGGCGCGGTCGCATGCACTAGATGCGGCGATGCCCATGCTGTCGTGCTCCCCACTACGTCAGTGTGGAGCAACTAGCCACTCCTCATCGAGTTGGCCTAGAGCGGCGAGTTGCTGAACCACACGGCTGCTTGTGGCAGCAACTTGCTCCGTCAGGTCAGGCGCGAGAGATGGAGCGGCGAGTTGCTGAACCACACGGCGGCTTGGGGCAGCAACTTGCTCCGTCGGGTCAGGTGCGAGAGATGGAGCAGCGAGCTGCCTCACTCGTATCCGGCGGGCCACCCACCTGGCTTGTATGCTGGAGAACTGCTCTTCAAAAGCCATCGAAAGAGTAGTGAAGGAGGAGATGGGGGAGCGGCGGAGGGTGTTATTCTTGCCCGGTGTCTGGCCTTGTTTAAATAGAGGGCAGATGAGAGGAGCTCGTCTGGTGTTCCATTTGGGCCGACTAGCTCATGAATGGGCATGTGTCCGAAGTAGGTTTCTCGGCTTCCACGCGGGTTTAATGGAGGCATATGGATGCGGCGAGGAGGCGTGTTCAGCTGGGCGTGCAGCGGGCGGCGCCCTCGGCCGGTGCGCCACTTTTGTGGCATAGGCAGTGAGAGGCCGCGTCCGCTTTGAGTCGCCATGAATGCGGAGCGGTGCACTCTCTAGCGGCATGAATGCGAGCAGCTGGCGCCGAGCGAGATGCGCGCACGGGAGGGAGAAGGGTTTTTTGGTGGGTCAGGGCGGTCAGAAGCGGGCTTGGGATCGGTCATGACTCTTGTAAATCTTCCCCACTTTTGTCTCCAGTTTGCGGGAGAAATCGCGTCCGGACGGCCCCGCGGACTGATACAAGTCGGCATTGGATGGCTTCCGCAGTCCGGACAGCATGGTCCGAACAGCTGCGGAAGGTTTACGAGTCAGCGTTGGAGATGCCCTAACTTGTCATTTCAAACTACCCGGTTTCATATATGAAATCTTTATAGAATTCTTGAAAAAGACTTTTTTTATAAGAAAGAAAAAAGAACTTACTATCTTTGGGATCTGATACTACACCGCTGCTTAATCCCTTATTGTATCGGCTGTGGAAGTAGTCTTGCCTACTTTGCCTTACGTTCATAGAGATCTATAAGTATCCCTCTTGTCTAAGTAGGTAAGTACGCTCGGCCCAGTACTAAACTTTAGCATTAAAGCCAGAGTCCTTCTTTTCATAATGTTCAGGAAGAAGAGAATCCCTAAGTTAGAATTAAATGTCATCCCATTCTCTAAAGAAAGAGATTCCTAATATACGTGAATCACGAATGAGAGGGTGCCCTCATGGTGGACTTACAGGGACGAGACTTGCTTGCTCCCTCCGCGTGCGCCCATCCGTGCTCCCACATACGTGGCTTGATTTGATTGGAACAAAATAAGGCCAGGCCCTACCCTCTTAAAATCAGGGAGGAGATGATTAGATTAGAAAGGAAAAAGAAAAAAAAACAGCCATAGGATGAAGTGGGAGCATGGATGGGAGCATGGGAACGGAGCAGGCAAGCCGGATCCGACTTACAGAGCTAGTATGACCGAGTGCCACGGAGGCAGCATGTGTTGTGGAGACTATCGTTCAGTTTTCTTCTCTCTCCTATTCCTTCCGGGTTTTCCTTGTTTTTCTCATGTACATGTATGTCATCAGTGCATGTATGTGTATTGCTGATAGGGCATTTCCAACGACAAACCGCAAACCACCCGCTTTCACGGTCCAGACATAATTTTTCCTGCAAACCGAAGACAAATATGATGGAGGGGGAGGAGGCTTTGCGGTAGTCCGAACACATGAAACGATGCTCTCTGCCCGCCGGCCCACCCAAAAGAAAGGCGGAGCCCACGCTTTGGAGCATCCCGCATTGTTTTCGCGCCAAGATCCCCCACTCTCTTCTTCCATCTGCGTGGCTCTTCACCCAATTCCCTCTCTTTTCATCCACCCTCCCCTTCCTTCCGCCGCTGACGTACGGAACCATCGGAGAACCTGTCGGAGATGGAGCCGGCGGAGGTGCTGGAGGATCCGAGCATCATGCTTGCCCGAAAGATCAGTTAGGCGATGGGGCAAACTCACCACGTCAAATCAAAGGCCGCAAAGGAGGAGGAGCTCAAGAAGTGGTTGGCCGCCGGCGGGCCTGGTGGAGGCGTTGGTCGTGGCGGCCATGGCGCATGCCGCCAGACGGGCGCACCCACAGTGCACACGACACCGTGGCTGGAGCCTTACAAGCCCCCATATGCAGATACGGTGGCAGAGGCTGCCTCCCGGCGGCGACGGCACCACCTTGAGTGGAGATCAAACGGCAGGGATTGCCGATCCGGCAGGGCAGAAATGCACGGACTGCCGGACTGATATTCTTTTATCTCTTTTGGTATACCGTGGGGTAACAGTCTCTTGCATTCGTGTCCGCGGATTTGTTGCCCATGTTCACAGACAGATGCGGGAGAAAATTTGTCGGTTGCTGTTGAAGATGCCCTGATTACAAAGTGTATTTGATAGGCTATGCACCGCTTGTATTACTGAGTGTGTGCACGTGTAAAGCACATATGCATGCATGTATACTGCTCTCGGGAAAAATGTTGTATGTAGTACGTGGGAAGTACAAGCTTCAAAGAGATAACCTATCAACATGTAATCCAGTTTCAACAGGATCGGTGCGGGAATGCACGGGTGAAAACAGTTTGTAAAGACACTTGATTCAAAAGTTTTTTTTTATTTGAAATTTGTTTCTCGCATAATGAAACACCTACAAAACTTTCCCATTCCTGATCCAAGGAAAATGTCTCCGAACTCCCTAGTGGCGGCACATGCCACAACACATCACGGTGTTGTAATTAGCTTTTGTTACCTTGTTATTTTCATAAACCTAGTAGTGTTAGCATTAGGCAGCACCTAGTTGCGAAACCCATTTATTTTCTATTGCGCTCGATGTATTTTTTGTGTGTGTCCTATTGTTCTGTTATCTTCTAATAGTGGAACCCACCCGAACACTGGTCATATGGGAAAGGGTGTGGCTAGGTCTCAGTCGACTGAGATTTAACCAAGTCTAAGTCAAGTGATATAACATGCTAGAGAGAAAAAGAAAAACTGAAAAAAAGTTTTGCACGGATCTCAATATAAGATCTCACGGATATAACATCGAGTGAGACTTAACGAAGTCTCAGTCGATTGAGACTTAGCAAGACTGTATGGGAAAAATCAACATAGTCACAATCAGAAGCTATTACTTGTACAGATCTATGTGCAGTACAATGGGAAATAAGGAAGGTACTGAAACTCGTTTAGCACTGAAAAATTCTAGAAATGAAAAAACAATAGAATGTTCCTTCTAACAAATTTATTGTATTCCACCGCAAAAAAAAAAACAAATTTATTGTATTATTTGCTATTCTAGAAGACATATATTGACGGGCGCCTAATGAGATTCCACTTAAAAACTGCTGATCTTCTATGTCCAGTTGTTATGGAATTACGCAGTGAAGTGAGTAAGGCTCCACCTTTGGCTATTTGCCATGCTAGTCGGGTGCACAATCATTTGTCCACACTAGACCAAGTTGAGGACCTATACTATAACACACTGTACTCTTACATCATATTTCAAGCGAACGATGATAGTTGTTTTTTTGGTAGTATGCATGTGTGTATGCGAAGATTTGGAGGTCGAGAGACGTTTCATTCTTTTTCCGGAAAAAAAGCGAGCGTTCGTGTGAAAACATCCTAGCGGAACTAGGACAGAGGCTCCATGATCACCATGAACCATAAATAAATAAAACACATGGAAACCAGGCATGCTAACTCACCCGCTATATGTAGAGATCACTTGTATTGAGAGGGGAAAAAAAGCAGGCACGCGAAACTCACCGTAATATGTAGAGATCACTTGTGTACATGTTGGCGCTGATCAGTGGCGAAGGCATCGACGACAGCTCGTGAGCTTCTTGGCCTTGCCCCTCTTGAGCTTCTTGATGCACCTGACCTTGGCGTAGCCGGTCGGTGATCTCCACGTCGTAGCTGACATTCTTTGCCCGTGATCTTGAAGTGGTACTGTTCTACTTTCTCCGCTGCGCGAGCCACGTGTAAGCCGATTGACGTAGGCCAAGCTGCAGCAAGTATTCCTTCAGCACCGGCGCTTCCTTCCTGCCCCTTGTTCACCACGGCTCCTCCCTCTCCGCCATTGCTGCCGTGCCTTGCAGGCTTGCTCAGTTAGTTTTAGTAGTTTGGCTGTTCTGACCTTTAGACTACACAGGGCGGGTGTATTCTATTCCCTTCGATTTTAACGATGCTTTTGAAATTTAGCATGGTGTTTGTACGTGCCACGAATGACATTAGCTGTCCTGTAAGGGATTTGCTAAATATTGGCATGGCACGGCAGTGAGTATGACATGCAGGAACGCGTGAGGCATTTGTACTCTGTGTTGGAGCCTTGTGGATTTGTTTGCACGTTGCAAAGCAGCGGTGGCGAATCCAGGATGGAATCGGAGAGCGGGCTAGTTGCTCCGAGTTTTGCTATAGAAGAAAACGCGTCGCTCTCCTCCTTCCTAGCTCTTCCATCGGTGTGAGACTGTGAGTCACAGTGGTCATGTGCGCGCGCGGTTGTGGCAAGCGGTGGCGGGACTCGGTGAGTGGCCGTGTGGCGCCGGTGGTCGGGCTCAGCCGCTCCTGGTGTGCACGAGGAAGCGTGCAGGAAGGTCGGCAACCCTCGGCGCGGGACTACTGTGGCAGGCTGAAATACGTGGAGCATGGGGAGGTCGAGGCTGGCACGGGTATAGCATGTTGAATAATGGTTAAGCTTCTCAATCACCGTAACATGATGACCCGCATGTATATATATTGATATGACTTGGAGTACAAGAGTGCCGGTGGTTACAATCTAACCTTACTGGAGAGATATACAATGAAAGGAGATAACGATAGATTACAGAGATAAATCAACTAACTATGTCCTAACAATACCCTTGTATGCGCTGATATGATGGTTGGTTAACACCCTCCCTTAATCTGGACGCCTCAAGTTCAGATTACGCTTGAATTCCTCAAACTGTTTTGTAGCCAAGGCCTTTGTAAAACCATCTGCAATTTGGTCTCTAGAAGGAACAAACCGAATCTCCAGTTCTTTGCTAGCAACCCTGTCTCTGACAAAGTGATAGTCAATTTCAATGTGCTTGGTTCTTGCATGAAACACAGGTTAGCAGAAAGATATGTTGCACCAATATTGTCACACCAAAGGCATGCAGTTTGTGTATGACGTATCCCAAGCTCCTTGAGCATAGACTTAACCCATATAATTTCTGCTGTAGCATTTGCCGATGCCTTATATTCTGCATCAGTGCTAGAACGTGACACAGTTGCCTGTTTCTTTGCACACCAAGAAATCAAGTTGGGGCCAAAGAAAATAGCAAAGCCTCCTGTGGACCTCCTGTCATCCAAGCAACCTGCCCAGTCAGAATCAGAGAACGCACTAAAGAGTAGATGATGACTTGGTGAATGTTAGTCCAACATTCAGAGTATGTTTCACATATCTCAGTATACGTTTGGCAGCAGTCCAGTGAGCTGAGGTAGGTGCATGGAGAAATTGGCACACATTATTAACTGCAAATGAAATATCAGGCCTGGTGAGTGTCAGATACTGAAGTACACCACCAAACTCCTATACTTAGTGCCATCCTCCCGACTCAAGGGCACACCTTCTGCAAGAGATAGTTTTTCTGAACTAGACAAAGGTGTCAATGATGGCTTACAATTCTACATCCCTGCCTTGCTCAAAAGATCAGTGGTATACTTTTCCTGAGAGAGATGAAGACTACGCTCTCTGTTCGGCCTGACCTCAATTCCACGAAAATAATGCAAATCACCAAGATCTTTAAGAGCAAATTCAGAATTTAAATCTTTCAAAAGAGCCATGACTGCTGCATTAGAGGAACTTGTAACAATGATGTCATCAACATAGATGAGAACAAAGATACTGCGGCATGCTGATTGTAAATGAACAAGGAAGTGTCAGACTTGGAGGGAACAAACCCAAGAGCTTGCAACTTAAAACTCAAGCGAGAATACCATGCTCGTGGAGCCTGTTTGAGTCCATACAGAGATTTGTCCAGTCGGCAGATATGAGATGGCTTGTGTGGATCTACCAACCCAGGAGGTTGTTTCATATATACTTCCTCTTCCAGAACACCATGAAGAAACGCATTCTGTACGTCTAGCTGCCGAAGACTCCATCCTCTGGATACAACAATGGAGAGAACAAGACGAATAGTGGCAACTTTAACAACAGGACTAAAGATGTCCTCATAATCAAGGCCATACCTCTGTTTGAACCCTTTTGCAACCAAGCGTGCTTTGTAGCGATCGATAGTGTCGTCTGACTTTTTCTTGATGTGAAACACCCATTTGCAGTCAATCACATTGATACCTGGACGAGAAGGAACAAGATGCCCGATACGGTTTTTCTGGAGAGCAAAAAAATCATCATCCATGGCTTGTTTCCACTTGGGATCTGCAAGAGCCTCATGAACAGTGTGGGGTTCGCCTGTAGGAATAGCAGCAACCAAGCCATATTTTGTTTTATAATTAACAGGTTGTAATGTACCACTTTGAAGACGTGTACGTGGAAGTATGAAGATGGCTGGAACAGGCGCAGAAGATCCCGTAGGCGCAGCCTCCAACAAAGCAGCGGATCCCAGCGATCCCGAGGGGGAGACAGCGATGTCAGGGGGATCTTCTGCGGTGCGCGATGCATCAGGAGAAGGGGAGCCCGACACAGACGATCCAGAGGAGCCGGGCGCAGCCGACTCGAGGGGCGCAGCGTGCACGAGGTCGGTGCGGTGCGGGTCCCGCCTCGTGTATACACGGGGAACAGGCGCAAACTGGGCGGGAGACTGATCCCCCGTCGTGGGTTGGCTGGTCGTGCGAGCGGGGGCCGACCCCACAGCAGGGCGACACGTGGCACTAGGAGGTTGGCGCAGGGGGGAATCAGCCGAGGAGGCGCGGGCCTCCTGACGAGGCGGTGATCCCGGCGTAGATACGTCCTGACCTGACGCGGTCGGACCCGCAGATCCCGAAGAAGATCGCCCCTGATCTCCTGTGTCCGTGGCAGAACCCTCCAGGGCATTGTTTTCTTTAGAAAAAAAATATGATTTTCTTCACCGTTTGCGCCGCAGTTTGTTCCTGGAACACCAGACTCAGGTAAAGGATTAGGAGAGTTAGTCAAAACTTGATCATCACAATTACCATTACCCATACGATCAACTCCAGAAAGATGGAAAGGAAACAGTAGGATCTCTTTGCGAAGGAGAGCGCCGGCATTAGGGTGGAGTGTGGCAAAAGGGCATTGTGTTTCATCAAATACTACATCACGAGATATATAGACACGGCCAGTAGCAACATCAAGACATTTAACACCCTTATGTTGAGCACTGTATCCAAGAAAGACACATTGCTTGGAACAAAACATAAGTTTACGAGTGTTATAAGGATGGAGATTGGGCCAGCATGCGCAACCAAAGACTCGAAGAGTGGTGTAGTCAGGTGTGATATGAAAAAGACGCTCGGTAGGGGTCTCATTGGAGATGACACGACTTGGCCACATGTTGATAAGATGCATAGCAGTAAGAAATGTTGCATCCCAGAATTTTAGTGTCATGAAAGTGGAAGCAAGGAGGGCTAGTCCTACTTCAACAATGTGTCGGTGCTTGCGTTCGGCTGACCCATTTTTCTAGTGCGCATGGGGGCAAGAGACGTGATGGGAAATGCCAATCTTTTGAAAAAAAGAATTGAGCTTCTCGTATTCCCCACCCCAATCAGACTGCATAGCAATGATTTTACTATCAAACTTGCGTTCTACAAGAGCTTGAAAGTTGTGGAAAACTTGAAACACATCAGAGCGCTTTTTGAGCAAATAGATCCATGTGTACTTACTAAAATCATCAATAAAGCTTACATAGTAAGAATGTCGACCAACAGAAGTAGGGGCTGGACCCCATACATCAGAAAAAATAAGTTGCAAAGGCTTGGTTGACACTCTAGTGGATACAGGATATGGCAATAGATGACCTTTTGCTCGCTGGCATTAATCGCAAACAGTCTCTAAATTTCTCTCACCAACAACTGGGAGTTTATTTCTACTAAGGATTTGATGAACAGTAGCAAAAGATGGATGACCTAAGCGACTGTGCCACCTTTCAGCGGAAAGCTTGATGACACCATAAACTCTTTTATTGTATGAACAATACTTAGGAAGTAATGCATAGAGTCCTTCCACACAGACACCCCTATGAAGAATTTCCTTCGTGACCTGATCCTTCATCAAAAAGAAGAATGGGTGAAATTCTAGAAAGACATTGTCATCAAGGCAATGCGATGGACAGATAAGAGAGTTTTGGAAGCATTAGGCACATGCAAGATATCTTTTATTTCAAGGTTTTTGTATGGGGTTTTGATACGTGATTGACCAATATGACTTATCTCCATACCTGCACCATTTGCCGCAGTGTAGACTTGATCATTGCCACGATACTTCTCATGCATTGTTAGCTTCTCCAATTCACCCGTGATATGGTTTGTTGCACCGGTGTCCATATACCAGTTGGTATCGACACCATATGACGTATCAGCTACAGCAGCAATTTTTTCCTTTTGGGACGTATCATCGGCATAACGCTAATCACAGTCCTTAGCAATATGATTAGTTTTTTTTTGCAGATTTGACATTTACCCTCGTAGCCTTCATAGCCTTGAAAATTTTGGCCCCTATTGCCGTTGGAGGGGGCGCCGGCCATTGTTGTTGCTGGAGTTCCCCTGGTGATAGTAGCCGCCGCCACCACCACCATGATAGTGTTGGGGAACGTAGTAATTTCAAAAATTTCCTACGCACATGCAAGATCATGGTGATGGCATAGCAATGAGAGGGGAGAGTGTTCGTCCACGTACCCTCGTAGACCGTAAGCGGAAGCGTTATGACAACGCGGTTGATGTAGTCGTACGTCTTCACGATCCGACCGATCCAAGTACCGAATGTACGGCACCTCCGAGTTCTGCACACGTTCAGCTCGATGACGATCTCCGGCCTCCGATCCAGCCGAGCTCCGGAGATGAGTTCCGTCAGCACGACGGCATGGTGACGATGATGATGTTCTACCGGCGCATGGCTTCGCCTAAACTCCGCGACGATATGATCGAGGTGGAATATGGTTGAGGGGGGCACCGCACACGGCTAAGGAACGATCCGTAGATCAACTTGTGTGTCTATGGGGTGCCCCCTGCCCCCGTATATAAAGGAGGGAGGGAGGAGGAGGCCGGCCCTAGGAGGGGCGCGCCATGGGGAGTCCTACTCCCACCAGGAGTAGGATTGCCCCTTTCCTAGTCCAACTAGGGGTCCTTCCATGTAGTAGGAGTAGGAGACAAGGAAGGGGAAGAGAGAAGGGAAGGAAGGAGGGGGTGCGGCCCCTCCCCCTAGTCCAATTCGGACTAGGCCTTGGGGGGGCGCGCGGCCTGCCCTAGGCAGCCCCTCTCTCTTTCCCGCAGGGCCCAATAAGGCCCAATACTTCTCCCCGGCGAATTCCCGTAACTCTTCGGTACTCCGAAAAATACCCGAATTACTCGGAACCTTTCCGAACTCCGAATATAGTCGTCCAATATATCGATCTTTACGTCTCGATCATTTCGAGACTCCCGTCATGTCCCCGATCTCATCCGGGACTCCGAACTCCTTCGGTACATCAAAACTCATAAACTCATAATATAACTGTCATCGAAACCTTAAGCGTGCGGACCCTACGGGTTCGAGAACTATGTAGACATGACCTAGAACTATTCTCGGTCAATAACCAATAGCGGGACCTGGATGCCCATATTGGCTCCTACATATTCTACGAAGATCTTTATCGATAAAACCGCATAACAACATACGTTGTTCCATTTGTCATCGGTATGTTACTTGCCCGAGATTCGATCGTCGGTATCCAATACCTAGTTCAATCTCGTCACCGGCAAGTCTATTTACTCGTTCTGTAATGCATCATCCCGTAACCAACTCATTGGTTACATTGCTTGCAAGGCTTATAATGATGTGCATTACCGAGAGGGCCCAGAGATACCTCTCCGACAATCGGAGTGACAAAACCTAATCTCGAAATACGCCAACTCAACATGTACCTTCGGAGACACCTGTAGTACTCCTTTATAATTACCCAGTTACGTTGTGACGTTTGGTAGTACCCAAAGTGTTCCTTCGGTAAACGGGAGTTGCATAATCTCATAGTTACAGGAACATGTATAAGTCATGAAGAAAGCAATAGCAACATACTAAACGATCAAGTGCTAAGCTAACGGAATGGGTCAAGTCAATCACATCATTCTCCTAATGATGTGATCCCGTTAATCAAATGACAACTCTTTTTTCCATGGCTAGGAAACATAACCATCTCTGATAAACGAGCTAGTCAAGTAGAGGCATACTAGAGACACTATGTTTGTCTATGTATTCACACATGTATTATGTTTCCGGTTAATACAATTCTAGCATGAATAATAAACATTTATCATGAAATAAGGAAATAAATAATAATTTTATTATTGCCTCTAGGGCGTATTTCCTTCAGTCTCCCACTTGCACTAGAGTCAATAATCTAGTTCACATCGCCATGTGATTTAACACCAATATTCATATCTGTATATGATTAACACCCATAGTTCACATCATCATGTGACCAACATCCAAAGGGTTTACTAGAGTCAATAATCTAGTTCACATCGCTATGTGATTAACACCCAAAGAGTACTAAGGTGTGATCATGTTTTGCTCGTGAGAGAAGCTCAGTCAACGGGTCTGTCATATTCAGAGCCGTATGTATTTTGCATATATTTTATGTCCACAGTGCTCTGCACGGAGCTACTCTAGCTAATTGCTCCCACTTTCAATATGTATCCAGGTTGAGACTTAGAGTCATCTGGATCAGTGTAAAAGTTTGTACTGATGTAACTTTTACAACAAATTCTTTTATCACCTCCATAATCGAGAAACATCTCCTTAGTCCTTACTAAGGATATTCTTGACCAATGTCCAGTGATCTACTCCTAGATCACTATTGTACTCCCTTGCCAAATACAGAGCAAGGTATACAATAGGTCTGGTACATAGCATAGCACACTTTATAGAACCTATGACTGAGGCACAGGGAATGACTTTTCATTCTCTTTCTATTTTCTGCTGTGGTCAGGATTTGAGTCTTACTCAATTTCATAGCTTTGCAACACAGGCAAGAACTCTTTCTTTGACTGTTCCATTTTGAACTATTTCAAAATCTTGCCAAGGTATGTACTCATTGAAAATCTTATCAAGCGTCTTGATCTATCTCAATAGATCTTGATGCTCAATATGTAAGTAGCTTTTACTGAGGTTTTTTCTTTTTAAAGAACTCCTTTAAAACACTCCTTTATGCTTTGCAGAAAAATTCTACATCATTTCTGATCAACAATATGTCACTCACATATACTAATCAGAAAGGCTGTAGTGCTCCCACTCACTTTATTGTAAATACAGGCTTCATCATAAGTCCATATAAAACTATATGCTTTGATCAACTTATCAAAGCGTATATTTCAACTCCGAGACGCTTGCACCAGTCCATAGATGGATCGCTGGAGCTTGCACATTTTGTTAGCACCTTTAGGATTGACAAAACCTTCTAGTTGCATCATATACAACTCTTCTTTAATAAATCCATTAAGGAATGCAGTTTTGACGTCCATTTACCAGATTTCATAAAATGTGGCAATTGCTAACATGATTCAGACAGACTTAAGCATCGATACGAGTGAGAAAATCTCATCGTATTCAACACCTTTGAACTTTGTTGAAAACCTTTTGCAACAAGTCGAGCTTAGTGGATAGTAACACTACTATCAGTGTCCGTCTTCCTCTTGAAGATCCATTTATTTAACATGGCTTGCTGATCATCGAGCAAGTCAATCAAAGTCCATACTTTGTTCTCATACATGGATTATATCTCAGATTTTATGGCCTCGAGCCATTTCGCGGAATCTGGGCTCATCATAGCTTCCTCATAGTTTGTAGGTTCATCATGGTCTAGTAACATGACTTCCAGAACATGATTACTACACCACTCTGGTGCGGATCTTACTCTGGAAGACCTACGAGGTTCTGTAGTAACTTGATCTGAAGTTTCATGATCAATATCATTAGCTTCCTCACTAATTGGTGTATTTGTCACAGGAACTAATTTCTGTGATAAACTACTTTCCAATAAGGGAGCAGGTACTGTTACCTCATCAAGTTCTACTTTCCTCCCACTCACTTCTTTCGAGAGAAACTCCTTCTCTGGAAAGGATCCATTTTAGCAACGAATATCTTGACTTCGGATCTGTGATAGAAGGTGTACCCAACAATTTCCTTTGGGTATTCTATGAAGACGCACTTCTCCGATTTGGGTTCGAGCTTATCAGGATGCAACTTTTTCACATAAGCATCGCAGCCCCAAACTTTAAGAAACAACAGCTTAGGTTTACTGCTAAACCATAGTTCATACGGTGTCGTCTCAACGGATTTAGATGGTGCCCTATTTTAAAACATGAATGCAGCTGTCTCTAATGCATAACCCCAAAACGATAGTGGTAAAGAGACATCATAGATCGCACTATATCAAATAAATTGCGGTTACAACGTTCGGACACACCATAACGATGTGGTGTTCCAGGTGGCGTGAGCTGTGAAACTATTCCACATTGTTTTAATTGAAGACCAAACTCGTAACTCAAATATTTGTCTCCGTGATCAGATCGCAGAAACTTTATTTTCTTGTTACGATGAATTTTCCACTTCACTCTGAAATTCTTTGAACCTTTCAACTATTTCAGACTTATGTTTCATCAAGTAGATATACCCATATCTACTCAAATCATCTGTGAAGGTCAGAAAATAACGATACCCTCCGCGAGCCTCCACACTCATCGGATCGCATACATCAGTATGTATTATTTCCAATAAGTCAGTTGCTCGCTCCATTGTTCCGGAGAACGGAGTCTTAGTCATCTTGCCCATGAGGCATGGTTCGCAAGCATCAAGTGATTCATAATCAAGTGATTCCAAAATCCCATCAGCATGGAGTTTCTTCGTGCGCTTTACACCAATATGACCTAAACGGCAATGCCACAAATAAGTTGCACTATCATTATTAACTTTGCATCTTTTGGCCTCAATATTATGAATATATGTATTACTACGATCGAGATCCAACAAACTATTTTCGTTGGTGTGTATGACCATAGAAGGTTTTATTCATGTAAACAGAACAACAATTATTCTCTAACTTAAATGAATAACTGTATTGCAATAAACATGATCAAATCATATTCATGCTCAACGCAAACACCAAATAACATTTATTTAGGTTCAACACAAATCCCGAAAGTATAGGGAGTGTGCGATGATGATCATATCAATCTTGGAACCACTTCCAACAAACATCGTCACTTCACCCTTAACTAGTCTCTGTTTATTCTGCAACTCCCGTTTCGAATTACTAATCTTAGCAACCGAACAAGTATCAAATACTCAGGGGCTACTATAAACACTAGTAAGGCACACATCAATAACCTGTATATCAAATATACACTTGTTCACTTTGCCATCCTTCTTACCCACCAAATATTCAGGGCATTTTCGCTTCCAGTGACCATTTCCTTTGCAGTGTAAGCACTCAGTTTCAGGCTTTGGTTCAGCTTTGGTCTTCTTCACGGGAGTGACAACTTGCTTGTCATTCTACTTGAAGTTCCCTTTCTTTCCCTTTGCCCTTTTCTTGAAATTAGTGATCTTGTTAACCATCAACACTTGATGCTCTTTCTTGATTTCTACCTTCGTTGATTTCAGCATCACGAAGAGCTTGGGAATTGTTTTCGTCATCCCTTGCATACTATAGTTCATCACGAAGTTCTAGTAACTTAGTGATGGTGACTAGAGAATTCTGTCAATCACTATCTTATCTGGAAGATTAACGCCCACTTGATTCAAGCGATTGAAGTACCCAGACAATCTGAGCACATGCTCACTAGTTGAGCGGTTCTCCTCCCTCTTTTAGCTATAGAACTTGTTGGAGACTTCATATCTCTCAACTCGGGTATTTGCTTGAAATATTAACTTCAATTCCTGGAACATCTCATATGGTCCATGACGTTCAAAACGTCTTTCAAGTCCCGATTCTAAGCCGTTAAGCATGGTGCACTAAACTATCAAGTAGTCATCATATTGAGCTAGCCAAACATTCATAACGTCTACATCTGCTCTTGCAATAGGTGTGCCACCTAGTGGTGCATCAAGGACATAATTCTTCTGTGCAGCAATGAGGATTAACCTCAGATCACGGATCAAATCCGCAACATTGCTACTAACATTTTCAACACAGTTTTCTCTAGGAACATATCAAAATAAACTTATGAAAGCAATAACGCGAGCTATTGATCTACAACATAATTTGCATAATACTACTAGGACTAAGTTCATGATAAATTAAAGTTCAATTAATCATATTACTTAAGAACTCCCACTTAGACAGACATCTCTCTAGTCATCTAAGTGATCACGTGATCCAAATCAACTAAACCATGACCGATCATCACGTGAGATGGAGTAGTTTTCAATGGTGAACATCACTATGTTGATCATATCTACTATATGATTCACGCTCGACCTTTCGGTCTCCGTGCTCCGAGGCCATATCTGCATATGCTAGGCTCGTCAAGTTTAACCTGAGTATTCGGCGTGTGCAAAGCTGGCTTGCACCCGTTGTAGATGGACGTAGAGCTTATCACACCCGATCATCACGTGGTGTCTGGGCACGACGAACTTTGGCAACGGTGCATACTCAGGGAGAACACTTCTTGATAATTAGTGAGAGATCATCTTAAAATGCTACCGTCAATCAAAGCAAGAATAAGATGTATAACAGATAAACATCATATGCAATCAAAATATGTGACATGATATGGCCATGATCATCTTGCGCCTTTGATCTCCATCTCCAAAGTACTGTCATGATCTTTATTGTCACCGGCACGACACCATGATCTTCATCATCTTGATCTATATCAATGTGTCATCACATGGTCGTCTCACCAACTATTGCTCTTGCAACTATTGCTATCGCATAGCGATAAAGTAAAGAAATTATTTGGCACTTGCATCTTATGCAACAAAGAGACAACCATAGAGCTTCTGCCAGTCGCCGATAACTTCAACAAAACATGATCATCTCATACAACAATTTATATCTCATCACGTCTTGACCATATCACATCACAACATGCCCTGCAAAAACAAGTTAGACGTCCTCTACTTTGTTGTTGCAAGTTTTACGTGGCTGCTACGGGCTTAAGCAAGAACCAATCTCACCTACGCATCAAAACCACAACGATAGTTTGTCAAATAGACTCCGTTTTAACCTTCACAAGGACCGGGCGTAGCCACACTCGGTTCAACTAAAGTGAGAGAGACAGACACCCGCCAGCCACCTTTAAGCACAAGTGCTCGTAACGGTGAAACCAGTCTCGCGTAAGCGTACGCGTAATGTCGGTCTGGGCCGCTTCATCTCACAATACCGCTGAACCAAAGTATGACATGCTGGTAGGTAGTATGACTTATATCGTCCACAACTCACTTGTGTTCTACTCGTGCATATAACATCAACGCATAAAACCTAGGCTCGGATGCCACTGTTGGGGAACGTAGTAATTTCAAAAATTTCCTACGCACATGCAAGATCATGGTGATGGCATAGCAACGAGAGGGGAGAGTGTTCGTCCACGTACCCTCGTAGACCGTAAGCGGAAGCATTATGACAACGCGGTTGATGTAGTCGTACGTCTTCACGATCCGACCGATCCAAGTACCGAACGTACGGCACCTCCGAGTTCTTCACACGTTCAGCTCGATGACGATCTCCGGCCTCCGATCCAGCCGAGCTCTGGAGATGAGTTCCGTCAGCACGACGGCGTGGTGACGATGATGATGTTCTACCGGCGCATGGCTTCGCCTAAACTCCGCGACGATATGACCGAGGTGGAATATGGTGGAGGGGGCCACCGCACACGGCTAAGGAATGATCCGTAGATCAACTTGTGTGTCTATGGGGTGCCCCCTGCCCCCGTATATAAAGGAGGGAGGGAGGAGGAGGCCGGCCCTAGGAGGGGCGCGCCATGGGGAGTCCTACTCCCACCGGGAGTAGGATTCCCCCTTTCCTAGTCCAACTAGGGGTCCTTCCATGTAGTAGAAGTAGGAGACAAGGAAGGGGAAGAGAGAAGGGAAGGAAGGAGGGGGTGCGGCCCCTCCCCCTAGTCCAATTCGGACTAGGCCTTGGGGGGGCGCGCGGCCTGCCCTAGGCAGCCCCTCTCTCTTTCCCGCAGGGCCCAATAAGGCCCAATACTTCTCCCCGGCGAATTCCCGTAACTCTCCGGTACTCCGAAAAATACCCGAATTACTCGGAACCTTTCTGAACTCCGAATATAGTCGTCCAATATATCGATCTTTACGTCTCGACCATTTCGAGACTCCTCGTCATGTCCCCGATCTCATCCGGGACTCCGAACTCCTTCGGTACATCAAAACTCATAAACTCATAATATAACTGTCATCGAAACCTTAAGCGTGCGGACCCTACGGGTTCGAGAACTATGTAGACATGACCTAGAACTATTCTCGGTCAATAACCAATAGCGGGACCTGGATGCCCATATTGGCTCCTACATATTCTACGAAGATCTTTATCGGTCAAACCGCATAATAACATACGTTGTTCCCTTTGTCATCGGTATGTTACTTGCCCGAGATTCGATCGTCGGTATCCAATACCTAGTTCAATCTCGTCACCGGCAAGTCTCTTTACTCGTTCTGTAATGCATCATCCCGTAACCAACTCATTGGTTACATTGCTTGCAAGGCTTATAATGATGTGCATTACCGAGAGGGCCCAGAGATACCTCTCCGACAATCGGAGTGACAAAACCTAATCTCGAAATACGCCAACTCAACATGTACCTTCGGAGACACCTGTAGTACTCCTTTATAATCACCCAGTTACGTTGTGACGTTTGGTAGTACCCAAAGTGTTCCTCCGGTAAACGGGAGTTGCATAATCTCATAGTTACAGGAACATGTATAAGTCATGAAGAAAGCAATAGCAACATACTAAACGATCAAGTGCTAAGCTAACGGAATGGGTCAAGTCAATCACATCATTCTCCTAATGATGTGATCCCATTAATCAAATGACAACTCTTTTGTCCATGGCTAGGAAACATAACCATCTCTGATAAACGAGCTAGTCAAGTAGAGGCATACTAGTGACACTATGTTTGTCTATGTATTCACACATGTATTATGTTTCCGGTTAATACAATTCTAGCATGAATAATAAACATTTATCATGAAATAAGGAAATAAATAATAATTTTATTATTGCCTCTAGGGCATATTTCCTTCAGATAGGAACCGCCATCGCTGCCGTAGTTGTTCTGGTGGTAGCCTCCGGCGCCACCGTTCGGGTAGCCGCCGCCGCCACCACCATAGCCACCTCCACCGTAGCCGCCAGAGTCGCCACTTCCGGATCCGCCACCGTTAGGGTAGCCACTATCGGTGTCAAAACCGGCGGATCTCGGGTAGGGGGTCCCGAACTGTGTGTCTAAGACTAATGGTAACAGGAGGCGGGGAACACAATGTTTACCCAGGTTCGGGCCCTCTCTATGGAGGTAACACCCTACTTCCTGCTTGATTGATCTTGATGAATATGAGTATTACAAGATTGATCTACCACGAGATCGTAATGGCTAAACCAAGTCTAGCCTATGAGATTAAGATTGTTGTGGCTAAACCCTAGAAGGCTAAACCCTCCGGTTTATATAGGCACCGGAGGGGGCTAGGATTGTAAAAAGGCAGTTACAGAGAAAGGAATCTACATATCCGAATCGCCAAGCTTGCCTTCCATGCCAAGGAGAGTCCCATCCGGACACGGGACGAAGTAAGTCTTCTATCTTGTATCTTCATAGCCCAACAGTCCGGCCAAAGTATATAGTCCGGCTGTCCGAGGACCCCTTAATCCGGGACTCCCTCGGCCACCGCCGCCATAGCCAGTACCACCACGAGGACCACCACCATTGCCCTTCTAGTTTTGGTTGCTGCGGTAGCCGCCCTTGTTACCTCCTTGTCGCCCGCCGCCGCGGGAGATGGAGTTTGCAGAAGATTTGAAGCCACCGACTCCATTGCCATGAAACATCTCAACCCTCTAGTCAAAGTTGGCCACAAGAGAGAAGAGGGCGTCGATGGTGGTAGGCTCAGTGCGCACATCTAGCGCGGAGACAATTGGTTGATACTCCATGTCGAGTGCAGCAATGATGAAGGAGATGAGTTCTCCCTCCCCGAGCGGTCTGCACGCCGCCGCGAGCTCGTCGGAGAGAGACCTCATGTACCCAAAGTAGGCCGAAGCCGACTGGGATCCCTTCTGCGCGTTCATGAGAAAAGCTCAGATGTTGTTGACGCGAGATAAAGACACAACAGCAAACATGTTCGCTAGTGCGTCCTAGATTGCATGTGATGTCTCAAGGGAGGTGACTTGGATGAGGACTTCTTTGGATAGGTTTCGGAGAAGATAGGCAACTATTTGCTGATCTTGAATAAGCCATGGGGAGTAGGAAGGATTTGGGACAACCTGATCCTTCCCATCGGTGCTCTTGGTTGTGATGGTTTTGGAGGGTTCTTGGATAGTTTGATCGAGATAGCCAAAAAGGCCAGCGCCCATGATCTGTGATCTGGCCTAGGCACGCCATAGGACATAGTTGGTGCGGGAGAGTGGTTCGGAGGTGTTGTTGTTCAGGACGGAGAAGATGGCCTAGCTAGAGGAGGACATGGTTCCTGGGGTGATCGGTGGAAGGTAGGTTTCTGTCGATGGAGGGTAGATGGAAATGAACTAGGGATCGGTTTCTGTCGATGGAGGGTAGATTGGAACGAGCTAGATGAGGTGGAAGAGTCCTTCTCTGAATACCATGTTGAATAATGGTTTAAGCGTCTCAATCACCGTAACATGGTGACCCGCATGTATATATATATATATATATATATATATATATATATATATATATATATATATATATATATATATATTGATATGACTTGGAGTACAAGAGTTTTGGTGGTTACAATCTAACCATATGGGAGAGATATACAAGGGAAGGAGATAAGGATAGATTACAGAGATAAATCAACTAACTATCTCCTAACAATACCCTTGTATGCACTGATATGATGGTTGGTTAACATAGAGGAATACTCTACTACGCAATATTTTTTTACCATACGATCACACACAACAACACTAAGGATTAAAAATAAATCTCACCTACTAGAAGAAGAAAAATAGATTGTTGGTGAAGCATGATGATTCCCGCCGCTAGGTTATATTGAAAGTGCGTTATATCGACTAGAGGGGGTGAATAGGCGATTTTTATGAATTCTTCACTGAGGAATTTGCCGGTGAGGAAATTCCTTAGCGAAGAACTACTAGCAGCGGAATAAGTACTCAGAAGTAAGCATAACAAAATACAAGCATGGTCATCATGATGAAATGAAGACTAGCACAGAGTACAGAAAGCGTAATCACAGGATAACACAAGGTGAAGACAAACAGACTGAAGAAATTGATCTGAGGAAATTGAGAAAGTCTTCAGTCGAAGTCTTCAAGCACAGATATGAACAAACACTCAACACAGTAATGAGGAAATGAAAGGGTTGAGGAAATAGAACCAGTTAGGTTGGTGAAGACAATGATTTGGTAGACCAGTTCCAACTGCTGTCTCAGTTGTACGTCTGGTTGGAGCGGCTGAGTATTTAAAATCGAGGACACACAGTCCCGGACACCTAGTCGCTGAGCACGCAGCTCAGGACACCCAGTCCTCACCGTATTCTCCTTGAACTAAGGTCACACAGACCTCGTCCAATCACTCGTGGTAAGTCTTCAGGCGACTTCCAAACCTTCACAGACTTGGTCACTCGGCGATCCACAATTCCTCTTGGATGCTCTAGACCATGACGCCTAACCGTCTGGAAGAAGCACAGTCTTCAAAGGTAACAAGCGTCGGATCCACGCAGGATCAATTTCTTCAGTGATGCTCAATCACTTTGGGTTTGTAGGGGTTTGGTTTTGGGTTTTTCCTCACTCGATGATTTTCGCTCAAAGTCCTCGGAGGATGGGTTGCTCTCAAATGACAAGTGTCAAGTTCTCTCGGAGCAGCCAACCAGCTAGTGGTTGTAGGGGGTGGCTATTTATAGCCTAGGGAGCAGCCCGACATGATAAGACATAAATGCCGTTCAATGATATGACCGTTAGGTGGATAAGATATTTTGGGACAGCTGGCGCGCAGCACAGCAACGGTCAGAAATTTGACTCTCAAATTCCTCATGGCTATCATGTTCCTCACTGTGTAGGCAATTCGCACTGGCGAATTTCTAACTCCTCAGTCAGAACAAATTCATCAGCGACCAGAAGAACTCCGTCTCTGTCACTGAAGAAAGTGACTGAACTGTATGAGATTTCCAAAGGCTTCACTCAAAGGGATTGGTAGGTGTAGGATTTTGAGTTGAGCATCACATGGAAATTTTTCCTTAGTATTTCCTCGACCCCCTTTAACAGTACGGTGTTTCCTATGACTCAAGATAGAGAAAATGAAACTACGAAAACAAAAGTCTTCACGCTTCATGTTCCACAAATGAATACCGAGTGTTCAAGGTCACACCAATTTCTTCACTTTCAAAGTCTTCAGAAAGTCTTCAGAATATCAAAGTCTTCAGTCGAAGAAATTCATTTTTAGGGGTCGACTTTCTCTGTAAATATCAAACTCCTCATAGACTTATAGACCTGTGTACACTCATAAATGCATTAGTCCCTTAACCTATAAGTCTTCAATACACCAAAATCACTAAGGGGCACTAGATGCACTTACAATCTCCCCCTTTTTGGTGATTGATGACAATATAGGTTAAGTTTTCAGCGGGGATAAATGTATGAAGTGTAAATACTGATATTGAGGAATTTGATAGCAAGATATAGAATAACTCCCCCTGAATATGTGCATAGTGAGGAATTTGCGTTTGAGGCAATGCACATTTGAAGAGTTGAATCATGGAGATCTCCCCCTATATCTTGTAATTCATACACGCATTTGATATATAATATGAAGAATTTGAAATGCATGATGAAATATGGTGCCTGATGAGATTTAGCATCCGTGCAATGTCATTAACGAGGAATAAGCATGCAAAGCATAATGCAACAAAAGTATCAGCGCACCATCGGGTTTAAGATTACAACTGGATCCAAATAAAAGTTTCAGAAGAACGAGAGTTGTAACTTAAAAAAATTCCCTTAATATAGACCTGCTTGAAGACTAACTCAGATTTTCTCCCCCTTTGTCATCAAATGACCAAAAGGATTGAAACTGAGGACTAACGCCCCTGAAGAATTTCAAGTCGATGGAGGAGCGCCAGCGTTGTCGGGGTTGTTTGTTGTAGCAGGGCCTGCCGCAGTGTCGTCCAAATCTTCATTCTCATCAGTGTCACGCGATGAAGAATAAGAGCTGGCCACCAGTGGAGGAACTTTGACCCTCTTGAGTTTCTTCGGAGGAGGTGCAGACCAGTCAAATTCTTCCTTGAGACCCATAGTCTTTAGTTCTTCAGCGCTATAGACATGAGTGAGGACAGCCCAGGTGCGGTTGAAGGTTTCATGAAGGTAGCATTGGTTCTTCTTCACTGCATTGTATGTTGAGGTCATATTGTGAAGAAGTGCACCAAACTGACGCTTTACCCATTTGTGATTGCGATCAACCTTCTGATGAAGACTGAGGAGTAACTCACGGTCAGTCATCACCCTGGGTGCTGTGGCTTGAGGATTTTGCTTGGCTGAGGTATTTGCGGCAGAGTCATGTGTGGCAGAGTCGTCATTGGTAGAGTAAGATGCAGCCTTGCAAAATTGACCATCCAATGGACGAATGCCTTCATCGATCATAGCAGCTGCCTTGCCTTTATCATCAGCTGATGAAACTGTCCGTTTGAGGACTTCAATGGGAGGCAAGTAGCTACCATGGTTCAGAGTGTCAGCTTTGTAATTCAGTGAAGATCTTGCCCTGATGAATCTCATAATCCAAGGCGCATAGGGCTTCAGCTCGAATGGTGACATAGCAATATTGCCCAGAGTCCTCATGAAGAAATCATGGAAGTTGACGGGAACGCCATGAATGATGTTGAAAAGCATATTCTTCATGATGCCAACGACTTCTTCATCATTTGAGTCGTGGCCTTTGATAGGACTCATAGTCTTCGTCAGAATGCGATAGACAGTCTGAGGCACATAGAGTAATTCCTTGACGAGGAATTTGGTTCGTGGGGCCTGCCCAGGCTTCAAAGGCTTCATGAGCACTTGCATATAGTGATTCGTCAGTTCAGGGTCACTGTAGGTGCAACGTGCACTGTCATGGGGAGGATTGAGAGGAAGGACACGAAGCAATTCAGTTGCCGGTGCCTTGTAGTGAGTGTTTTCAGTCATCCAGTCCAACACCTATGAGTTGACATCTTCAGCGTCTCCAGTGATATGCGGTGTCGCGTAGAACTGAAGAATGAGTTCTTCATTCCAATCGCAAATGTCCATGCAGAAATTTAGTAATCCTGCATCGTGAAGAACACTGAGGACTGGCTCGAAGCATGGCAGAGATTCCATGTCCATGTGAGGAATATGTGCATGATCGAAGATTTTGTCTTTGTCAAACAGCATAGAGGAATAGAAGTTGGCCTGACTAGCAGTCCAGAAACGCCTCTTCCTTATGCGAGCAGAGTCATAGGGGTTGTAGTTAGTGAAGAATACATGCTCGGCAAAGAAGTCTTCAGCCTTGAACTTCTGTTTGCTTGAGAACGGATTCTTTGGCTTTGGCAGAGGGATGTCAGTGAGTTGCATCACCACCTCAGGAATCGCGAGCTCAGGTTCTTCAGGCTGAGGAATTTCTGGTTCCTCTTCGTGTGCGACCTGAGGATCAGCAGCAGCAGGTTCTTCAGCACTAGCGGCTGGAATGTCTTCATCCACAGAGGGAGTGGGTTGAGTTTCTTCAGAGCCCATTTGAACTGTTGGTGCAGGGGACTGAGGAATTTGTTGGATAGGGGTGAAGAGAGGAGTATTGGGATGCTGAATTTCCCAAAAGTCATCATTCATCACAGGTGTGGTGCATCCTATATCCACATCTTCATCTTCAATTTCCTCAACACCAGCCTCTTCAGCTGTGAACTGAGGCATAGGTGGGGAAATGACTGGCGTTGAAGGGATTTCGTCCACTTCAATTTCTTCATCCATCTGCTCTGACGAAGCAGCAGAATGATTTTCTTCATCAGATCCGCTTGGGATCTCATAGTCTTCTCCAAAAGGAACAAGGTCCTTTGATGGCATGGAGGAAATTGGAACAGCATCAATATGATTTTCAAATGAGCTGGTCATTGGCTTCATTTTCTTCGTAGCCAAAGGATTTGACGCAGCTGATGCCTTCCATTTCTTCACTGCAGCTCGCTCTGCAGCCTTGGTCTTCTTCACATCAGAGGCAGATGGAAGAATTGGAGTTGGTGTAGGCGCGGGAGGAGCTGAGGAATCTGGTTGATTTTCTTCAGGCGCAACTGATGCAGTTGCTCCGATCTCTTCAGTTTCTTCAGGCGCACCACTAGTGGATGCCCTGGCAATTTCTTCAGCGGCTGGAATGGAGTTATCAGCCCTGGAACTAGCATTTTCTTTAGCAGGCTGAAAACCATCAGCGGTGCTGGCATGTTCTTCAGCAGGCTGAGCAGAGTCTGCAGCCTGAGGGTTTTCTTGTTGCGTTGGGGCTGCAACATTTGTGAATTTCTTCGTCAGGTTGACGAATCTCACTTTAGCTCCTTGCCAATCAGTATAGTAGGCATCAAAGTCTTTGCTGAGGGCTTGAATTTCAGACTGAGCCTGGAGAAGTTCCTCAGGTGTCATTCTGACAACATTTTTCTTCAGGAGCTTCTCCTTTCTGTATTGTGCTTTCTTGATCTCTCTTGCCTTTTCAAACTTCCATTTCTCTTCAGTGATGAAATGGGTCAGCATGTGACTTTGACCAGGAGTCAGATGAAAATCGGGCATTGGGGTGTTTGGATCCTTGTGCCAGAGATCAATGTAATCGAGGATTTTCCTTGGATCCAAAAGCAGTGTCACAGATGTGCCTTTGGCTCTAGCGTCCTTCACCTGTCTGTCTCTGATGATTTCTGCAAGTTAATCATCAGAAGGCACATGGAATGCGACCTGTTTCTTATTTGGACTTGGCCGAGGACCTCGTCCAGCTGTTGCTTTAGTCTTCAACAGTGTGGGGCCTGATGAGGAAATTGGTGCAGCTGAGGAACTTGCTGAAACACTAGAGGCAATCGAGAAACCAGCAATCCTTTGACATGTAGCCAGATGCACAGGAGCTGAGGACTTTGAAGGAGCTGCTGAGGACTTTGGTGGAGCAGTAGCAGTGTGAGGAATTTGCCGTGAGGGCATTGTTGAGGAACTTGGCCGTGAGGGCGCTGTTGATGAAGCACTTGGCTTACGAGCAGGCTTCTTTGGCATGGATTTCCTTGGTTTGACCGAGGCCTCAGTAGCAGTAGCAGTGGCAGAATCCTCATTGAATTTCTTCACTGCCTCATTGGCTTGTCTTGCCAATTTAGCTTGGCGCTTAGCCCATTCTTCAGGAAAGTCCTCACCACGCTTGATGCTGGTGGGGTCAGCTTCTTGGCCAGGTGCCAATGGAGCTCTTGGGCATGGAGGATTGAGGGCGAATTTCCTCATGTACTTTGGAGTCACATATCTGTATTCCCTCCATTCCCTTGCCCATCTCCGTTCAATCCTCTGTATGCGCACCTTGCGCTGATTTTTGTTTTCTTTGCCAAATTTTGCTTCATCAGGTGTGCAATAGTCAGCATAAATTTCCTCAGGGATTTCAAACGCAGTCATAACCTTAGGTTTCTTTCCTCCTTTCTGAGGCTTCTTACCGTCTGCCATATACTTCAGTTGAGGAATTTGAACAATCGAATTCTCTGAAGAAGTATGCAGTTTTTCTTCGAGGAACACTGCAAATGAGTTAAGTTGATGAGAACCTAGTGATTCAGCAGCAGACATGAGTACTTGTGAACAGAGTATAGGTGCGAGGAATTTGGAGAGGTCATATGCGTTCTCAGAAGGTTTTTCGAAAAGAACAAGTTTTGAGGAATTTGACCAGATGAACCTTGAGGAATTTCACTAAGGGTTCTTGTCTTAGGTTCCAGAGTTGTACAGATCGAAGATCCACACAATTAGGGAATCTTGAAGAAAATGATTGCTTAGAGAAACAGTTCAAGATCATATGATGTGTGAGGTGTTCATATGTGTGAAGATTTGAAGAATAAACACCTTTGAAGATTTTCAGGAAAGTTTGAGAATCAAAGTGAGTAATAAAAGTAACTTTTAATTACCCGAAGTGAAGAACACGACGAACTGAGAAGAACAGATGTGAAGTTCGTCAGGTTAGATCTCCCACGCCCTAACTTGGCAGAGGAAGACAGCTACGGCGGCGGCGGAGTGAAGATTTCCGCGGTCGGCGTGAGTACGACGGCGACGAGGTCGAGGCAGCGAAGCTCTTCCTCACCGGTGACGATGGAGTAGCGTCGGCGCTAGGGTTTGAGGAGCTCGAGTGAGAGAGTAGCGATCGAGCGGAGTAAATGAAGTGAGGAAGGGGAGAGGGGTATTTATAGACACGGTAAAAATTGTTCGCCCGAAGATTTGGGACGAACGTGCCCCTGCCCTTTCTCCTTCTCGCGACATGTGTCACCCACGTACTGTGTAGTTGAGATCGTGTACGATCGTGGGTGAATAGAATGAAGCATTGTGGGATGCGGAACAGTTTGAGCGGCAAAACCGAAAATTTGGATAAGATTTGTTTTATAGTTTCGTTCGCAATTTCTTCAGCTGTCAAGGACACAGTGAAGATTTTGAACGAGTTTCAAATAGAACGCACATGAAGAATTTGTGAATAGATTGGGTTGAGTATAGCATAGAGGGGGGAAGGGTCCGATCACATTCACTTAGCAGAAAAAACAACTTGAAGAAATAGCTATAAGTGAATGCTGTAGAGGACATAAACTCATATATATATATATATATATATATATATATATATATATATATATATATATATATATATATATATATATATATATATATATATATATATATATAGCCAATGAAGAAAAACGACGGAAACAGTGAAGATTTTGCAAAGTTGAAGAATTTGAAAAACTGAAGAATTTCACTGAGGAAAAACTCAAATTGAAGATTTTCAACTTTTTGTGGTGGCGTGACCCACCGTATAAGAATGATGATTTCAGACACCGCGTACAATTGTCGTAGGGTTCTGAGAATCAAATTCTTCATTAATTTCTTCACACTTAGAGTGTTATTCTTCATTGATTGAAGAAAAACTTTTCTTCATGTGTTGCACATCTAAGTCATCAATTTTGCATAAGTGTGAGGGTGTGTGTCCTTTTCAAAGAACATTCGAAGATTCTAAGATATTTAGCTCACACCGCAACTTGCTAAATCTCTTCTCATCCAAGGGCTTAGTGAAGATATCAGCTAGCTGTTCTTTAGTCTTCACATGCTCGATGGAGATGTCACCCTTCAACACATGATCACGAAGAAAATGATGACGAATCTGAATGTGCTTTGTCTTCGAGTGCTGAACTGGGTTGTGAGCAATCTTGATGGCACTCTCATTGTCGCAGAGGAGAGGCACATTCTTCACGTTGACGCCATAGTCCTTGAGTGTTTGCTTCATCCAAAGCAGTTGAGCACAGCAAGAGCCAGCAGCAATGTATTCAGCTTCCGCAGTAGACAGTGATACGCAGTTCGGTTTCTTCAAGGACCAATAGACCAAAGATCGTCCGAGGAAATGACAAGTGCCAGAAGTTGACTTGCGGTCCACACGATCACCAGCATAGTCAGAGTCAGAATATCCAATGAGATCAAAAACAGAGCCCTTGGGGTACCATAATCCTAGTGTTGGTGTGTGAGCTAGATATCAAAGAATATGCTTCACAGCCTTATGGTGTGATTCCTTTGGTGCAGCTTGAAATCGGGCACACATGCAAACACTAAGCATTATATCTGGCCTAGATGCACATAAGTACAATAAAGAACCAATCATGGAGCGGTATACCTTGTGATCGAAGTCAATACCATTTTCATCAGTGCATAGATGGCCATTTGTGGGCATAGGAATTTTGACGCCTTTGCAATCTTGCATGCCGAATTTCCTCAGTACATCTTTGAGGTATTTCTCCTGAGATATGAATATGCCATTGCGCTGTTGACGAATTTGAAGACCTAAGAAGAATTTCAACTCTCCCATCATAGACATTTGATATTCTTCACTCATCATATAGGCAAATTCATCACTATAACGTTGGTCAGTACAGCCAAAGATAATATCATCAACGTATATTTGGCACACAAACAGTTCACCATCATAAGATTTAGTAAAGAGAGTAGGGTCGAGTGAACCGGGTGTGAAGCCATTCTTCACGAAGAATTCCTTCAATGTATTATACCACGCCCGAGGGGCTTGCTTGAGGCCATAGAGGGCCTTATTAAGTCTGAAGACTTTGTCAGGATTCTTTGGATCTTCAAAACCTGGGGGTTGAGCAACATATACTTCTTCCTCAAGCTTACCATTGAGGAATGCACTTTTCACATCCATTTGATATAAGATGATATCATGATGGTTAGCATAAGCAAGTAATATGCGAATAGCCTCAAGTCTAGCAACAAGTGCAAAAGTTTCATCGAAATCAATTCCTTCAACCTGTGTGTAGCCTTGAGCTACCAGTCGTGCGTTATTCCTCACCACAAGGCCATTTTCAACTTGCTTGTTGCGGTAGACCCACTTTGTGCCAATGATATTATGCTTGCGAGGATTTGGACGTTTGACCAGTTCCCAGACATTGTTGAGCTTGAACTGATGTAATTCTTCTTGCATAGCCTGAATCCACTCCGGCTCCAAAAATGCTTTATCTACCTTAGTGGGCTCTGTGATAGAGACAAAAGCATAGTGCCCACAAAAGTTAGATAAATGTGAAACTTTTGAGTGTGTGAGAGGACCTGGTGCTCTAATGTCATCGATGATCTTCTCCACTTGCACTTCTTTTGCAACGCGAGGATGAGCTGGTTGTCGCTGAGGAGTTTGATCAGCATTTTCTTCAGCACCATTTTCCTCAGCATTTTCTTCAGGTGCATCAGCTCGACGTTCTTCATGAACTGGAATGAATTCTTCAGCAGATTCTTCAGTAGGAATGACATCCTCAGTTGCCTTGAACTTGATAGAATCCTCAGGTGCTGGTTCATCTAACACAGAAGGTAGGTGCTCTCTTTGCGAGCCATTAGTTTCATCGAACCGCACATCTACAGTGTCGACAATCTTGTGAAGAATAATGTTGAAGACTCTGTAGGTGTGCGAGTCCTTTCCGTAACCAAGCATAAAACCTTCATGTGCTTTCGGTGCAAATTTAGAATTGTGGTGAGGATCTCTAATCCAACATTTAGCACCGAAGACTTTGAAATAACTCACATTGGGTTTCTTGTCAGTGAGGAGTTCATAGGCCGTCTTCTTGAAGAATTTGTGAAGATATACTCTGTTGATGATGTGGCACGCAGTATCAATTGCATCAATCCAAAAACGATGGGGCGTTTTGTATTCATCAAGCATAGTGCGAGCCATCTCAACAAGAGTTATGTTCTTGCGCTCCACGACGCCATTTTGCTGAGGAGTATAGGGAGCAGATAACTCATGAGTAATACCAAGTTCATCAAGATAGTCATCAAGACCGGAATTCTTGAACTCAGTTCCATTGTCACTTCTGATGTGCTTGATCTTCACACCAAAGTTGGTTGAAACCCTCGAGGAAAAACGTTTGAAGACTTCCTGCACTTCATGTTTGTAAGTAACAATGTGTACCCATGTATATCGAGAGTAATCATCAACAATGACAAAACCATATAGAGATGCATCATTAGTGACTGCTGAGTAATGAGTAGGTCCGAAGAGCTCCATGTGAAGCAATTTGAATGGACGAGTATTGGTCATGATAGTCTTCGTTGGATGCTTGGCCTTGGTCATTTTTCCAGCTCACAGGCTCCGCATAAGTGATCCTTGAGGAATTTGACATTCTCAATGCCAATGACATGCTTCTTCTTTGCAAGCGTGTGCAAATTCCTCATGCCTGCGTGACCAAGTCGTCGATGCCATAGCCAGCCTTCTGAAGCTTTTGCAAGTAGACACACGGCTGGCTGTGGTCCTGTAGAGAAATCAACAATATACAAATCTCCTCTCCTAAAGCCTTCGAAGACTTTGGAATTGTCAGCTTCCATAATCACAACACAGCGATACTTGCCGAAGACAACAACCATATCAAGATCACAAAGCATTGAGACTGACATGAGGTTGTATCCTAAGGACTCAACAAGCATGACTTTGTCCATGTGTTTATCCTTAGAGATTGCAACCTTACCAAGACCCAATACCTGACTTTTGCCTTTGTCAGCAAAGATGATATGCTTCAGATGTGACAGTGATAAGGGAGCATCCATCAATAGATTCTTGTCACCAGTCATGTGATTCGTACATCCACTATCGAGGACCCACTCAGTAGCTTTGGGTTGATCATCCTGCAGATGAATTAGTGTAGTTTACAATCTCATATGCTTCATTTGTGAAGAATATGATATCAAGTTCATCAGATGAATTTCATCAATCAATAAACAGATATAGCAGTATGAGGACGTGTGAATTGAAGGTTCATTTCATCATGATTCGCCTGCGTCCTTTCAGGCAATTTTGTCAGGTCCCCAGCAAATTCTTCAGACGTTAAAGCACGTCTGGAGACCTGACCCTGCAGAAGAGATTAGTTCTTTTTCTTCACCACCCACATCTGAAGGGGTGGCAAAGAGTTTATCACTCTGCGAGCACCATACGAGAATGGTGGCATAGAGGCCAAACCATTTCGTTTCACATAAGAGGGGTTAGGGTAAGCATATGAATAAGCAGAGAAATTCTTTGAGGACTTATGAACATAATGGTTTGAAGAATAATGCACATATTCATAGCCCTTAGCTCTACCCTGCGAAACAGAGTTGTTAGCACGATGATAATCATATGAGGACTTTGATCCTTTTGAGGAATTTGATCCACGTGAGGAATTTGGTCCGTATGAGGACTTGGATCCATATGAAGAATTTGGTCCATATGAAGAATTTGATCTGGGGTTCCTGTTCTTCACAGGTGGTGTCATGAGGACATTCACCTGAAGACTTTCGAGGCACTTCTTGGGAACCCAGATTTTCTTCATAGGAGAACCATTCCTGCAGTTAGTGCCAACATATCTAGCAAATACTTCACCATTCTGATTTTTGAATAGTTTATAGTTGGAGTCAAATGACTCATCAGAAGAATGAGGAGATTCACATGTAAAGCTAGATAAGTTAGAAGGATCAACTGGAGGTCCCTTTGCAGCAACCCATGAGGTTTTGGGGTACTGCTCAGGCTTCCAATATGTTCCATCGGCATTGAGTTTCCTCTCAAAGGCAATACCCTCTTTTCTAGGGTTTCTGTTGAGGATCTGCTTTTTAAGCACATAACAGAGAGTCTGATGCCCTTTGAGGCTTTTGTACATGCCTGTCATATACAATTCCTTCAGCCCTGCATTGTTAGTGATACTAGCAATGTCCTCAGATGAGGAATTAGTGATAGTAGAGGCAGGTGAAGAATTTGTAACAGTTGAAGCATTTGAACATTCAGGTGAAGAATTAGCAGATTCACGTTCAATGCACTTTAAGCATGGAGGAACAAATTCTTCCTGAGAAGCGCTAATTTGTTGAGCTAGTAATGAATCGCGCTCCTTCTAAAGATCTTCATAACTCACTCTTAGCTTCTCAAGATCTTGCTTTCTTTGAAGAAATTCATAAGAAAGTTTTTCATGATCGGATAAGAGAGTGTTATGATGACTTTGAAGGCTGTCAAACCTAGACTGAAGTCTGTGAAGATTTTCAGTCAGGGCTTTGGTGCGATCCATTTCTTCACCCAACATATCATCACTTTTGTCTAGCATGTTCTGAACCTTTTCAAAAGCCCTTTGTTGTTTTACAGCAATCTTAGCAAGTTTAGAGTAGCTGGGCTTGAGATCCTCATCAGATTCATTTTCACTAGATTCAGAGGAGGTGTATTTGAGTACCTTTGCACCTTTCGCCATGAAGCAATAGGTGGGAGCGTAGTCATCATTATCTTCATTGGGCTTGTCGGTGGGGTCAGTTTCTTCAGTGTTGAAGATGGACTTGCTAACGAAAGCAGTAGCGAAGGCCAGACTCGCCACACCAGATTCGAATTCTTCAGACGCCTCCTCTTCCTCATGTTCCTCAGATTCAGCTTCAGAGTCCATTTCCTTGCCAATGAATGCCCGAGCCTTCTTGGAGCTACTCTTCTTGTGAGATGAAGACTTCGAGGATTTTGATGAGGAAGATTTTAACGATTTCTTCTTCTTCTTTGCATCATCAGAACTGTAATCCTTGTATTTCTTCTTCTTCAATTCCTTTTCCCACTGAGGACAATCTTGAATATAGTGACCAGGTTTCTTGCATTTGTGGCACAGCCTTCTCTTATAGTCACTTGATGAGGAATCACTGCTTCTTGAGGATTTTCCAAAACGACCACGTCTTGAGAACTTCTGGAATTTCTTCACGAGCAGTGCTAGCTCCTGGCTCAATTCTTCAGGATCACCAAGGCTACTACCAGAATCCTCACATTCAGACTCAGACACAACCTTGGCCTTCAGGGCACGTGGTTTGCCATAGCTCGAACCATAGAGATCTCTCTTTTCAGCAAGCTGGAACTCATGAGTATTTAGCCTTTCGAGGATATCGACAGGATCAAGAGACTTGTAGTCAGCCCATTCTTGTATCATCAGCCCCAGAGTATCAAATGAGGAATCAAGCGATCTCAACAGTTTCTTCACCACCTCATGGTCAGTGATGTCAGTGGCACCGAGGGCTTGAAGCTCATTTGAGATGTCAGTGAGGCGATCAAAGGTTTGTTGGACATTTTCATAGTCGAGTCTTTTGAAGCGGTTGAAGAGATTCCGAAGAACATCAACTCGAGAGTCACGCTGAGTTGAGACTCCTTCATTCACTTTGGACAGCCTATCCCAGATAAGCTTAGCAGTTTCCAAAGCACTCACTCTTCCATACTGTCCTTTACTCAGATGGCCACATATGATATTCTTCGCTTGAGAATCGAGTTGCTTGAACCTCTTCACATCGGTAGCGTTCAGTGAGGGTGAGACAGAGGGAACACCATTTTCCACAATATACTAGAGATCGTTGTCAATTGCCTCAAGATGCATTCGCATCTTGTTTTTCCAGTAGGGGTAGTCCATCCCATCAAAGGTAGGACACCCAGCCGAGACCTTGATCATACCTGCGGTCGACATAACTAAAACTCCAGGTGGTTAAACCAAAATCACACAGAACAAGGGAGAACCTGGCTCTGATACCAATTGAAAGTGTGTTATATCGACTAGAGGGGGGTGAATAGGCGATTTTTATGAATTCTTCACTGAGGAATTTGCCGGTGAGGAAATTCCTTAGCAAAGAACTACTAGCAGTGGAATAAGTACTCAGAAGTAAGCATAACAAAATACAAGCATGGTCATCATGATGAAATGAAGACTAGCACAGAGTACAGAAAGCGTAATCACAGGATAACACAAGGTGAAGACAAACAGACTGAAGAAATTGATCTGAGGAAATTGAGAAAGTCTTCAGTCAAAGTCTTCAAGCACAGATATGAACAAACACTCAACACAATAATGAGGAAATGAAAGGGTTGAGGAAATAGAACCAGTTAGGTTGGTGAAGACAATGATTTGGTAGACCAGTTCCAACTGCTGTCTCAGTTGTACGTATGGTTGGAGCGGCTGAGTATTTAAACTCGAGGACACACAGTCCCGGACACCCAGTCGCTGACCATGCAGCTCAGGACACCCAGTCCTCACCGTATTCTCCTTGAACTAAGGTCACACAGACCTCGTCCAATCACTCGTGGTAAGTCTTCAGGCGACTTCCAAACCTTCACAGACTTGGTCACTCGGCGATCCACAATTTCTCTTGGATGATCTAGACCATGACGCCTAACCGTCTGGAAGAAGCACAGTCTTCAAAGGTAACAAGCGTCGGATCCACGCAGGATCAATTTCTTCAGTGATGCTCAATCACTTTGGGTTTGTAGGGGTTTGGTTTTGGGTTTTTCCTCACTCGATGATTTTCTCTCAAAGTCCTCGGAGGATGGGTTGCTCTCAGATGACAAGTGTCAAGTTCTCTCGGAGCAGCCAACTAGCTAGTGGTTGTAGGGGGCGGCTATTTATAGCCTAGGGAGCAGCCCGACATGATAAGACATAAATGCCCTTCAACGATATGACAGTTAGGTGGATAAGATATTTTGGGACAGCTGGCGCGCAGCACAGCAACGGTCGGAAATTTGACTCTCAAATTCCTCAGGGCTATCATGTTCCTCACTGTGTAGGCAATTCGCACTGGCGAATTCCTAACTCCTCAGTCAGAACAAATTCATCAGCGACCAGAAGAACTTCGTCTCTGTCACTGAAGAAAGTGACTGAACTGTATGAGATTTCCAAAGGCTTCACTCGAAGGGATTGGTAGGTGTAGGATTTTGAGTTGAGCATCACATGGAAATTTTTCCTTAGTATTTCCTCGACCCCCTTTAACAGTACGGTGTTTCCTATGACTCAAGAAAGAGAAAATGAAACTACGAAAATAAAAGTCTTCACGCTTCATGTTCCACAAATGAATACCAAGTCTTCAAGGTCACACCAATTTCTTCACTTTCAAAGTCTTCAGAAAGTCTTCAGAATATCAAAGTCTTCAGTCGAAGAAATTCATTTTTAGGGGTCGACTTTCTCTGTAAATATCAAACTCCTCATAGACTTATAGACCTGTGTACACTCACAAATGCATTAGTCCCTTAACCTATAAGTCTTCAATACACCAAAATCACTAAGGGGCACTAGATGCACTTACATATATCTTCAGCCACAAGAATTTATCCTACCAAGCACAACTACCATTGGTAGAAGCCCGCCCCTCTCCTTCCCTCCAATCTTTTGCAGGGTCACCTTGTACACTGCCACAACCGCCCGATGTTTCCGAGTTCTCTCTTGCCATCTTCGCCTCACCCTCTCTGTGTTAGTGGACCAAGCTCCTCCACCCAGTGATCCTTCAAGGATGATTGTCTTCGCGAAGATGGCATCAAAGAGGGATTCCAATCCAATCCGATCCAGGAGAGGATATGAGTTTTCCGCCGCAATTGACTCACGATCGCCCAAGGAGACAGAAACCCTAACAAGTACAAGAAGTTCGACGTGTCTGTCCGTTGCCTCTGATTGCCTGCCAACGGAAAAAAAATTGTGTGCTAAGTGAGATAGGCGCGACCTCCTCTAGATGTTATAGTGTGCTATATCTCAAACAATGTATAAAAAAGGGAAGTGATCTACGCCAGTGCGCCGGCCCAACTATTGGGCTGGTCGTATCTGGAACGTTAGTTTGTCTTTTGCACACCGTCAGATTCAGCCTTTGAATCGTTTTTTTTCTCAATAGAAAATCGCATCCAATCCAAACAGGTATTCGTGCTGGACACCCCGCCATGGACTCTCCAAGGGCTGACCTTGAAGCATCACCAGCTCGCCACCGGTCGCCGTCCTCGCCCCCGGTCGACGATCGCCGGTCGCCATCCACATCGCCGTCGGTCACCGTCCTTGCCCCCGGTCGTCGGTCGCCGTCCATCTTAGCCATCGCCGTCGTAGCACCGCCATGCCGTCGACTGCAGCTCCCGGTTTCGTCGGGAGCCACTATGCCATGGTTGAAGCTTTTCCATGGTTGAAGTTTTTTCACACAACGGTTGAAGCTTTTTTCATGCACGGTTCCAGCTTTTGTGCTTCCGTCATGGCCGGTCCCAAATTCCATTACCTTCGATTGAAGCTTCCTAGGACGTTGGTTCTAGCAAGTGATTTCAGCAAAAAAGTGATCCAACAAAAATATCAAAAATGGGGTAGTAGCAAAAATAGAAGACAGTGGTAGCAAAATATAAAGACCATGGTAACAAAACTTCAAGTGGTTCCAGCAAAAATAAGATGGATCCAACAAAAAGTCAAAAACAGGGTGGTAGCAAAAACTAAGACGGCAGAAGCAATACTCAAAGACAATGGTAACAAAAAGTTGATTCCAGCAAAAAGATGCATCTAATTAAGCAAAAAGGTATCAAAAGACGGACTGCAATGGTAGTAGCAAAAAACAAAATGATGGTAGCAAAGTTTTGGACTGGTTGCAGCAAAAGGTACTCAAATAAGGTGGATCCTAGGAAAAAATGCTGCTGATTCCAGCAAAACAAGAAGCCAGATGTAGCAAAAAATACCACCGATTGAAGCTCCCGCCGACAACGATTCCAGCATCTCGTCCGCTCGTGCACAACGTGAAGGAAATATGCCCTAGAGGCAATAATAAAGTTATTATTTATTTCTTATTTCATGATAAATGTTTATTATTCATGCTAGAATTGTATTAACCGGAAACATTATACATGTGTGAATACATAGACAAACATAGTGTCACTAGTATGCCTCTACTTGACTAGCTCGTGAATCAAAGATGGTTAAGTTTCCTAACCATAGACATGAGTTGTCATTTGATTAACGGGATCATCATTAGGAGAATGATGTGATTGACTTGACCCATTCCGTTAGGTTAGCACTTGATCATTTAGTATGTTGCTATTGCTTTCTTCATGACTTATACATGTTCCTATGACTATGAGATTATGCAACTCCCGTTTACCAGAGGAACACTTTATGTGCTACCAAATGTCACAACGTAACTGGGTGATTATAAAGGTGCTCTACAGGTGTCTCCGAAGGTAGTTGTTGGGTTGGCGTATTTCGATATTAGGATTTGTCACTCCGATTGTCGGAGAGGTATCTCTAGGCCCACTCGGTAATGCACATAACTATAAGCCTTGCACGCATTGTAACTAATGAGTTAGTTGCAGGATGATGTATTACGGAACGAGTAAAGAGACTTTCCGGTAACGAGATTGAACTAGGTATTGAGATACCGACGATCGAATCTCGGGCAAAGTAACGTACCGATGACAAAGGGAACAACGTATGTTGTTATGCGGTTTGACCGATAAAGATCTTCGTAGAATATGTGGGAGCCAATATGAGCATCCAGGTTCCGCTGTTGGTTATTGACCGAAGACATGTCTCGGTCATGTCTACGTAGTTCTCGAACCCGTAGAGTCCGCACGCTTAAAGTTCGATGACGGTTATATTATGAGTTTATGTGTTTTGATGTACCGAAGGTAGTTTGGAGTACCGGATGAGACTGGGGACATGACGAGGAGTCTCGAAATGGTCGAGACGTAAAGATCGATATATTGGACGACTATATTCGGACTTTGGAAAGCTTCCAAGTGATTCGGGTATTTTTCGGAGTACCGGGGAGTTACGAGAATACGGGAAAGAGTATTGGGCCTTAATGGGCCTTAGTGGGAAGGAGAGGCAGCAGCCAGGAGGTGGCGCGCGCCCCTCCCAAGCCCAGTCCGAATTGGACAAGGGGTTTGGGGCGCGGCCCCCCTCTCCCTTACTTCTCCCTTCCCCTCCTTTCCCCCCTTCTCCTAGTTGGACTAGGAAAGGAGGAAACCTACTCCTACTAGGAGTAGGAATCCTACTCCCTTGGCGCGCCCCTCCTAGGGCCAACCTCCTCCTCCCTTGCTCCTTTATATACGGGGGCAGGGGGCACCCCATAGACACAACAATTGATCATTGATCTCTTAGCCGTGTGCGGTGCCCCCTCCACCATAGTCCTCCTCGATAATATCATAGCGGTGCTTAGGCGAAGCCCTGTGCCAGTAGAACATCATCATCGTCACCACGCCGTCGTGCTGATGGAACTCTCCCTCGAAGCTCGGCTGGATCGGAGTTCGAGGGACGTCATCAAGCTGAACGTGTGCAAGAACTCTGAGGTGTCGTGCTTTCGGTGCTTGATCGGTTGGGCTGTGAAGACAGACGACTACATCAACCACGTTGTGCTAACGCTTCCGCTTTCGGTCTACGAGGGTACGTGGACACACTCTCCCCTCTCATTGCTATGCATCACCATGATCTTGCGTGTGCGTAGGAAATTTTTGAAATTACTACGTTCCCCAACAGTGGCATCCGAGCCAGGTTTTATGTGTAGATGTTATATGCACGAGTAGAACACAAGTGAGTTGTGGGCGATACAAGTCATACTGCTTACCAGCATGTCATACTTTGGTTCGGCGATATTGTTGGATGAAGCAGCTCGGACCGACATTATGCGTACGCTTACGCGAGACTGGTTCTACCGACGTGCTTTGCACACAGGTGGCTGGCGGGTGTCAGTTTCTCCAACTTTAGTTGAACCGAGTGTGGCTACGCCCGGTCCTTGCGAAGGTTAAAACAGCACTAACTTGACGAAATATTGTTGTGGTTTTGATGCGTAGGTAAGAACGGTTCTTGCTCAGCCCATAGCAGCCACGTAAAACTTGCAACAACAAAGTAGAGGACGTCTAACTTGTTTTTGCAGGGCATGTTGTGATGTGATATGGTCAAGACGTGATGAGATAGAAATTGTTGTATGAGATGATCATATTATTTTGAAGTTATCGGCAACTGGCAAAAGCCTTATGGATGTCTCTTTATTGCATAAGATGCAAGAGCCAAATAATTGCTTTACTTTATCGCTATGCGATAGCAATAGTTGCAAGAGCAATAGTTGGCGAGACGACCATGTGACGACACATTGATATAGATCAAGATGATGGAGAGCATGGTTTCATGCCGGTGACGATAGAGATCATGAAGGTACTTCGGATATGGAGATCACAAGCACAAGATGATGATGGCCATATCATATCACTTATATTGATTGCATGTGATGTTTATCTTTTATGCATCTTATTTTGCTTTGATTGATGGTAGCATTATAAGATGATCTGTCAATAAATTTCAAGATAAAAGTTTTCTCCCTGAGTATGCACCGTTGCCAAAGTTCGTCGTGCCCAGACACCACGTGATGATCGGGTGTGATAAGCTCTACGTCCATCTACAACGGGTGCAAGCCAGTTTTGCACACGCAGAATACTCAGGTTAAACTTGACGAGCCTAGCATATGCATATATGGCCTCGGAACACTGAGACCGAAAGGTCGAGCGTGAATCATATAGTAGATATGATCAACATAGTGATGTTCACCATTGAAAACTACTCCATTTCACGTGATGATCGGTTATAGTTTAGTTGATTTGGATCACGTGATCACTTAGATGATTAGAGGGATGTCTATCGAAGTGGGAGTTCTTAAGTAATATGATTAATTGAACTTTAATTTATCATGAACTTAGTCCTGATAGTATTTTGCAAATTATGTTGTAGATCAATAGCTCGCGTTGTTGCTTTCATATGTTTATTTTGATATGTTCCTAGAGAAAACTGTGTTGAAAGATGTTAGTTGCAATGATGCGGATTGGATCCGTGATCTGAGGATTGTCCTCATTGCTGCACAGAAGAATTATGTCCTTGATGCACCGCTAGGTGAAGGACCTATTGCAGGAGCAGATGCAGACGTTATGAACGTTTGGCTAGCTCAATATGATGACTACTTGATAGCTTAGTGCACCATGCTTAACAGCTTAGAATCGGGACTTCAAAGACGTTTTGAACGTCATGGGCCATATGAGATGTTCCAGGAGTTGAAGTTAATATTTCAAGCAAATACCCCAGTTGAGAGATATGAAGTCTCCAACAAATTCTATAGCTAAACTATGGAGGAGAATTTCTCAACTAGTGAGCATGTGCTCAGATTGGCTGGGTACTACAATCGCTTGAATCAAGTGGGAGTTAATCTTCCAGATAAGATAGTGATTGACAGAGTTCTCTAGTCACCATCACCAAGTTACTAGAACCTCGTGATGAACTATAGTATGCAAGGGATGACAAAAACGATTCCCGAGTTCTTCGTGATGTTGAAATCGACGAAGGTAGAAATCAAGAAAGAGCATCAAGTGTTGATGATTGACAAGACCACTAGTTTCAAGAAAAAGGCAAAGGGAAAGAAAGGGAAACTTCAAGTAGAATGGCAAGCTAGTTGTCACTCACGTGAAGAAGCCCAAAGCTAAACCAAAGCCTGAAACTGAGTGCTTCTGCTGCAAAGGAAATGGTCACTGGAAGCGGAAATGCCCTGAATATTTGGTGGATAAGAAGGATGGCAAAGTGAACAAGGTATATTTGATATACAGGTTATTGATGTGTGCCTTACTAGTGTTTATAGTAGCCCCAGAGTATTTGATACTTGTTCGGTTGCTAAGATTAGTAACTCGAAACAGGAGTTACAGAATAAACAGAGACTAGTTGAAGGGGAAGTGACGATGAGTGTTGGAAGTAGTTCCAAGATTGATATGATCATCATCACACACTCCCTATACTTTCAGGATTAGTGTTAAACCTAAATAAATGTTATTTGGCGTTTGCGTTGAGCATGAATATGATTTGATCATGTTTATTGCAATATGGTTATTCATTTAAAGTCAGAGAATAATTGTTGTTATGTTTACATGAATAAAACCTTCAATGGTCATACACCCAATGAAAATAGTTTGTTGGATCTTGATCATAGTGATACAAATATTCATAATATTGATGCCAAAAGATGCAAAGTTAATAATGATAGTGCAACTTATTTGTGGCACTGCCGTTTGGGTCATATCGGTGTAAAGCGCATGAAGAAACTCCATAAAGATGGATTTTCGGAATCACTTGTTTATGAATCATTTGATGCTTGCGAACCTTGCCTTTTAGGCAAGATGACTAAAACTCCGTTCTTCGGAACAATGGAACGAGCTACTGACTTGTTGGAAATAATACATACCGATGTATGCGGTCCAATGAGTGTTGATGCTCATGGCGGGTATCATTATGTTCTGACCTTCACAAATGATTTGTGCAGATATGAGTATATCTACTTGATGAAACATAAGTCTGAAATATTTGAAAAGTTCAAAGAATTTCAGAGTGAAGTGGAAAATCATCGTAACAAGAAAATAAAGTTTTTGTGATCTGATCGCGGTGACGAATATGAGTTACGAGTTTGGTCTTCAATTAAAACAATGTGGAATAGTTTCACAAATTCATGCCACCTGAAACACCACAACGTAATGGTGTGTCCGAACATCGTAACCACACTTTATTAGATATGGTGCGATCTATGATGTCTCTTACCGATTTACCATTATCATTTTGGGGTTATGCATTAAAGACAGCTGCATTCACTTTAAATAGGGCACCATAAAAATCCGTTGAGACGACTGATACGTCTCCAACGTATCTACTTTTCCAAACACTTTGCCCTTATTTGGACTCTAACTTGCATGATTTGAATGAAACTAACCCGGACTGACGCTGTTTTCAGCAGAACTGCCATGATGTTGTTTTATGTGTAGAAAAGAAAAGTTCTCGGAATGTCCTGGAAATCCACAGAGGCACTTTTTGGAATTAATAAGAATTTTTGGCGAAAGAATTAATGCCAGGGGACCCACAGGCTGTCCACGAGACAGGGGGCGCCCCCCCTAGGGCGCGGCCTCCTATCTCGTGGGCCCCCTGGACCTCCACCGACGTCAACTCCAACTCCATATATTCACGTTCAGGGAGAAAAAAATCAGAGAGAAAGTTTCATCGCGTTTTACGACACGGAGCCGCCGCCAAGCCCTAATCTCTCTCGGGAGGGCTGATCTAGAGTCCGTTCGGGGCTCCGGAGAGGGGGATTCGTCCCTGTCGTCATCATCAACCATCCTCCATCACCAATTTCATGATGCTCACCGTCATGCGTGAGTAATTCCATCGTAGGCTTGCTGGACGGTGATGGGTTGGATGAGATTTACCATGTAATCAAGTTAGTTTTGTTAGGGTTTGATCCCTAGTATCCACTATGTTCTGAGATTGATGTTGCTATGACTTTGCTATGCTTAATGCTTGTCACTAGGGCCCGAGTGCCATGATTTCAGATCTGAACCTATTATGTTTTCATGAATATATGTGTGTTCTTGATCCTATCTTGCAACTCTATAGTCACCTATTATGTGTTATGATCCGACAACCCCGAAGTGACAATAATGGGGATACTTCTCGGTGATGACCGTAGTTTGAGGAGTTCATGTATTCACTATGTGCTAATGCTTTGTTCTGGTTCTCTATTAAAAGGAGGCCTTAATATCCCTTAGTTTCCGCTAGGACCCCGCTGCCACGGGAGGGTAGGACAAAAGATGTCATGCAAGTTCTTTTCATAATCACGTACGACTATTTACGGAATACATGCCTACATTACATTGATGAACTGGAGCTAGTTTTGTGTCACTCTATGTTATAACTATTACATGAGGAATCGCATCCGGCATAATTATCCATCATTGATCAGTTGCCTACGAGCTTTTCATATATTGTTCTTCGCTTATTTACTTTTTCGTTGCTAATTTTACAACTACTACAAAAACCCAAAAACATTTATCTTTACTTTGGCTACTGTTACCTTTATTATCATATCACTTTTGCTACTAAACACTTTGCTGCAGATACTAAGTTATCTAGGTGTGGTTGAATTGACAACTCAACTACTAATACTCAAGAATATTCTTTGGCTCCCCTTGTGTCAAATCAATAAATTTGTGTTGAATACTTTACCCTCGAAAGCTATTGCGATCCCCTACACTTGTGGGTTATCAAGACTAATTTCTTGCGCCGTTGCCGGGGAGCATAACTCTATTCTCTAAATCACTTGGGATTTATATCTGTCGATCACTATGAAGAACTTGAAAGATGCTAAAACCAAGATTTTGCCCTCAACTACGAGGGGAGGTAAGGAACTGCCATCTAGCTCTGCACTAGATTCTCCTTCCGTTATTAGTAGGCTTGCGACACCTAAACCTGCTACTGCTATGAATTCTGATATGCCGTATGTTATTGATGATGCCACTTCTGCTATGCATGATGAAACCACTTCTGTGTGTGATACTACTTTGCCATTAGGTGAATTTCTTGATGAACAACTTGCTAGAGTTAGGGGGAATGAAAATATTGAAGAACCTATTATTGATGATAGTGATGATGAAGGTTCCCCCAATGATTATGTATTACCGGTTGTTCCTAAGGGTTATGTTATGAATGAAAAAGGTGCTAGGGAAATTTTTGCTTGCAATGATAGAAATGATCTTAAGAAATTATTAGCTAAATGGAAGCAGCAGTCTCTTAATGCTAGAATGAAACCTGATCCTGCTTTTGCTACTTCACCTATCTATGTTACTGATAAGGATTATGAATTCTCTGTTGATCCTGAGATTATTACTTTAGTTGAATCTGATCCTTTTTATGGCCTTGAATCTGAAACTGTTGTGGCACATCTTACCAAGTTGAATGATATAGCCACCCTGTTTACTAATGATGTGAAGTCTCGCTATTTATATATCCTTAAGATATTTCCGTTCTCATTAAAGGGTGATGCTAAGACTTGGTATAATTCTCTTGCTCCTGGTTGTGTGCGTAGTCCCCAGGATATGATTTATTACTTCTCTGCTAAATATTTCCCTGCTCATAAGAAACAAGCTGCCTTGCGGGGAATATATAATTTTGTGCAAATCAAAGAAGAGAGTCTCCCACAAGCTTGGGGGAGGCTTCTCCGGTTACTTAATGCTTTGCCTGATCATCCACTTAAGAAAAATGAAATACTTGATATCTTTTATAATGGACTAACCAATGCTTCCCAGGACTACTTGGATAGTTGTGCTGGTTGTGTTTTCAGGGAAAGAGCAGTCGGTGAAGCTAAAATACTATTGAATAATATGTTGACTAATGAAAATAATTGGACTCTTCCCGAGCCAGTTCCTGAAGTAATTCCTGAACCAATTGAGCTAACTCCTGAGCCTATTCCTAAACCCACTCCAAAGAAGAGAGGTGTTTTATTTCTCAGTCCTGAAGATATGCAAGAGGCAAAGAAATCAATGAAAGAAAAAGGTATTAAAGCTAAAGATGTTAAGAATTTACCACCTATTGAAGAAATTCATGGTCTTAATTTGCCGCCTGAAGAACCACATTGTCTTGATAACCCGACACAGGTAGTAAAGGTAAATTCTCTCTATAGATATGATAAAGTTGAAATTCCCTCTACTAAATTTCATAGCCCATGCTTAGATGAATTGGATGACTTCATGGCTAGGCAAGAAAGTTTTAATGCTTATGTTGGTAGAGAGTTAAAGAATAATGCTTTCGAGATAGGACGCGTAGGCGATAATCTGGCTAGAATTAAAGATGAACTTCACCGCGTTAGCAAATTGCTTCTATGGTTGCTACTCAAGCTGAGCAAGTACTTAAAGCTCAAAATGATTTGCTTGATGAATTAAATAATAAAAATGACTTTGCTGTTAGAGTGGCTACTAGAACTGGTAGAATGACTTAGGAACCTTTGTATCCTGAAGGCCACCCTAAGAGAATCGAGCAAGATTCTCAGAGAAATAATTTAGAGGCACCTAGTTCTTCTAAAAATAATAAAAAGAAAGACGATAGAACTTTGCATGCTTCTAGTGAACCTACTATAGACACACCTGAGAATCCCAATGATATTTCTATTTCTGATGCTGAAACTCAATCAGGTGATGAACATGGACCTAGTGATAATGTTAATGATAATGTTCATGTTGATGTTCAACCTAGCAAAAACAATGATGTAGAGATTGAACCTGCTGTTGATCTTGATAACCCACAATCAAAGAATCAACGTTATGATAAGAGAGACTTTGTTGCTAGGAAGCACGGTAAAGAAAGAGAACCATGGGTTCGGAAACCCATGCCCTTTCCTCCTAAACCATCCAAGTTAAAGGATGATGAGGATTTTGAGCGCTTTGCTGAAATGATTAGACCTATTTTCTTACGTATGCGCTTAACTGATATGCTTAAAGTAAATCCTTATGCTAAGTATATGAAGGATATCATTACAAATAAAAGAAAGATACCAGAAGCTGAAATTTCCACCATGTTTGCTAATTACACTTTTAAGGGTGGAATACCAAAGAAACTTGGAGATCCGGGTGTTCCAACTATACCTTGCTCCATTAAAAGAAATTATGTTAGAACTGCTTTATGTGATCTTGGAGCTGGTGTTAGTGTTATGCCTCTCTCTTTATATCGTAGACTTGAATTGAATAAGTTGACACCTACTGAAATATCTTTGCAAATGGCTGATAAATCAACTGCTATACCTGTCGGTATTTGTGAGGATGTGCCTGTTGTGGTTGCAAATGTCACTATCATAACGGACTTTGTTATTCTTGATATTCCCGAGGACGATAGTATGTCTATTATCCTTGGTAGACCTTTTCTTAATACTGCAGGGGCTGTTATTGATTGCAACAAAGGCAATGTCACTTTTCATGTTCATGGTAATGAGCATACGGTACACTTTCCGAGAAAACAATCTCAAGTTCCTAGCATCAATTGTATTGAAAAAGTTCCAACTATCATTTTTGGAGGTTTTGAATTTCCTCTTCCTACTGTCAAGAAAAAGTATGATATTCTTATTGTTGGGGATTTTTCATATCCCCATTGAGGTAACTTAGTGTTATTCGAAATTTCTCTGGTTCCGTGTTATTCGGAATGAGTTTGTTAACAAGACTTGATCAACCTTGTTAGTGGATTCATTTTGATGATCACAAGATAGATGAAACTAGAAGGCACAACCTTCTGTACCCTCCTTTTACTTTCTGTTATTTAGAATAAATAAAGCAAAGATAATATTATCTGTCTGTTTTCTGAATTATCCATGCATTAAAAAATAGTCCGGAAATAAAAGTGCTCCAAATGCCCTGCAAATTTAGTATGATTTTTTCTGGAATATTTGAGGATTTTAGGCACTAAAAACACTGCAGGAAGGGCAAGCACTAGGTCACGAGAGAGGAGGGCGCGCCCCCCCTATAGGGTGCGCCCCCCTGTCTTGTGGGCCCCTGGTGGCTCCCCTCCACTTATGCCAGCACCCACACACTTCATCTTCTACCCAAAAAAATCCTCATCCAGCTCAAGCACGAGTTCAAGCTCGTTTTGCTGCGATTTTCGATCTCTTAGCTCAAAGCTCCATTCACGAAACTGCTTTGGGAGATTGTTGCTTGGTATGTGACTCCTCCATTGGTCCAATTAGTTTTTGTTCTAGTGCTTTATTCATTGCAAATTTTTGCTGCATAGGTGACCATGTTCTTGAGCTTGCATGTTAAATTTTTGAGGTCCCAAGCAATTCCAATGCATGATATAGGCTCTAGGCACTTGTAGGATTAGTTGCTATCAATCTTGTTTAGTTTTATTCACTTTTATTTTGAAGTTACTAAAATTTCAGAAATTTTCAAAAAATGAAATATGCTTAGAAGAATGTACCAAGGTGGTTCCTCGGCAAAGAAAGGGCCAAGGATTGCTATACGTGAGCAAGATGCTAAATTGCCGAGGGACGCAAATGTACGGGCTTGTGAGTGGCCATCCGATGAGTTTATGGTCGAAGCAGGCTTCAAGGAGGAATTTGACGCGTATGTGCGTAATGCCGAGTTAGAGGACTTCTTACAAGATAAGTGTCCTCAATATTATCAATTGACTGATTCCTTTGTGCAGAGTTTCCAATATAAATGTACGCGTAATTCTCCTAGTGTCATGTTTGATATTTATGATACATCTTATACCATGGATTTAGAGGATTTCACAACTGCTTGCAAACTCCCGCGGTGGGGTAATATTAATGGTCCTCATAAATCTGAATTTCGAGATTTTCTTGCTAGTATTACTGTGGGAGAATCTAGGGACATAGCACAAGCTAACATAGTGAGCATTCATTTTCCTGCTATACATTATTTTGCTCTCTTTATTGGTAGATGCATTAACGGTAAAGACGAAGCATGTCACATGTGTGTCCCTGATCTTTGTGTCCTCAAGAGTGCTGTGTCAGGTTACAAAGGTTATAACTTGGGGGCAATAGTTGCACGTAGGTTGCAGAATAATAATAGAAGGGGTGATTTCTTTGGAGGAATTTATGCAACCGTGTGGCTAATTTTCTTAATATAGCTCCACGAGAGGGGGATATCATTTTGCCTCCTGTTTATTTGGATAAAGAAGCTATGTTCGATCATCATTTTCTTGAGAGGAATGAACAATTCCTCCATTATCGACTAATCTATGACAGACGCAACATCGTCCCTGTTACTCTTCCTGCCCCCTACCTTTTTGATTATCAGGCAAAAGGAAGATATATTGTCACCAGGGAAGAAGCAACTGAATACGAGAGGGGAATGGAGGTAGCTCGCCAACACGCTGTTGCTCAGGAGGCTATTGCCTCTGCATCTCAGTACAACCCCAGTTTCACTTATGGATATGAGCCGGGCAGTCATTGGTATTAAACCAACTTAGGCCAAAAGCCTAAGCTTGGGGGAGTACGTATTTCTCACCGACTTTACATTCATGTTCACACACTAGTCGTCAGTGCTCATACTCTTTCACTGTATTATCCATGTTAGTTTAAATTTCTTTTTCTAGTTTTCTTCTTGTATGTTTGATAAACTTTAAGAAAAAAACCAAAAAAATTAGTTAGTTTAAATTATATGCTTGTAGTAGAATTAAAATGAAAACCCAAAAAGATTTCTAGTTCTTCTTCTTACTTGTTGGGAGCTTTCCCATGTAAATAGTTTTATTTTCTTTTCTTTCCTTTGGGGGTCGAGGAGACTATATTGAAAATGCTTAGTGGCTCTTATATGCATGATTGTTTATTTAACTTTGAGCCCATATTACTTGTCTTCTCTTTTGAGTTGAATGCTTGCAGATTCCAGCTTAGTCCAATGCACGTGCACTCTTATTGTTATACACATCGTTCGGTCGTGCAAGTGAAAGGCAATAATGACGATATATGATGGACTTATTGGGATGAGAAAAGCTGGTATGAACTCGACCTCTCTTGTTTTTGTAAATATGATGAGTTCACCGTTCCTGAGTCAGATATTATGAAGTAAACATATTTGCAATGACATTTAGAGATTATAGTTGCTTGTGCCATGCTTGATTAGCTACGAGTTATAATGATTTACCTTGCGTGCCAACATGCTATTAGAATGATTATGATGTGATATATTGGGATGGTATCATCCTTTGAATGAATTGAGTGACTCAACTTGGCACATGTTCACGCATGTAGTTGAATCAAATCAACATAGCCTTTATGATATTTATGTTCATGGTGGATTATATCCTACTCATGTTTCTATTTGGTGTGAATTAATTTTAATGCATGTTTACAACTGTTCTCGCTCTCTCAGTTGGCCGCTTCCCAGTCTTTTGCTAGCCTTCACCTGTACTAAGTGGGAATACTGCTTTGCATCCAAACTCCTTAAACCCCAAAGTTGTTCCATATGAGTCCACCATACCTACCTATATGAGGTATTTACCTGTCGTTCCAAGTAAATCTGTATGTGCCAAACGCCAAACCTTCAAATGAAATTCTGTTTTGTATGCTCGAGCAGCTGATGTTACAACTAGGGCTGCCTATATCTTCCATGCTAGGTGGGTTATTCTCAAGAGGAGTGGACTCCGCTCCTCATTCACGAGAAAGGGCCGGTAACCGGGATGCCTAGTCCCATGATCCAAAAAGATCAAAGCAAATCAAAATAATTAAACAAAACTACCCCAGGGCTGTTGTATGTTGGAGGCACTCGTTGTTTCGAGCAAGCCATGGATTGATGCTTGTTGGTGGTTGGGGGAGTATAAACATTTACCATTTTGTTTAGGAACTGCCTATAATGCATGTACTATGGAAGATACAGCCATCTCATAGTTGTTGCATTGACAGCAAAAGTATGCCACTCAAAATGTTATTCAATCTCTATTTTAAAATTGAGCTCTGGCACCTCTACAAATCCCTGCTTCCCTCTACGAAGGGTCTATCTATTTACTTTTTATGTTGAGTCATCACCCTTCTTATTAAAAGCACCCGCTGGAGAGCACAGTGTCATTTGCATTCATTATTATTGGTTTATATTGGGTATGACTTGACTGGATCTCTTTTACCATGAATTACAATGTTTAGTCAGTCCTTGATCTTTAAAGGTGCTCTGCATTTATGTTTTGCGGTCTCAGAAAGGGCTAGCGAGATACCATCTTGTTATATCATGTTATGATTATTTTGAGAAAGTGTTGTCATCCGAGTTTTATTATTATGGCTCGCTAACTGATTATGTTATTGATATGAGTAATTGTGAGAGCTAAGTGTTATTGTGAGTATGGTTAGTTCATAATATTTGCTGAAACTTGAATGCTGGCTTTTCATGTTTACACAACAAGAGCAAACAGAGTTTGTAAAAGTTTTTCTTTATCACTTTCAGTTTATCAACTGAATTGCTTGAGGACAAGCAAATGTTTAAGCTTGGGGGAGTTAATACGTCTCCAACGTATCTACTTTTCCAAACACTTTTGCCCTTGTTTTGGACTCGAACTTGCATGATTTGAATGAAACTAACCCGGACTGACGATGTTTTCAGCAGAACTGCCATGATGTTGTTTTATGTGTAGAAAATAAAAGTTCTCAGAATGTCCTGGAAATCCACGGAGGCACTTTTCGGAATTAATAAGAATTTTTGGCGAAAGAATTAATGCCAGGGGGCCCACATGCTTTCCACGAGACAGGGGGCGCCCCCCCCCCTAGGGCGCGGCCTCCTATCTCGTGGCCCCCCTGGACCTCCACCGACGTCAACTCCAACTCCATATATTCACGTTCGGGGAGAAAAAAAATCAGAGAGAAAGTTTCATCGCATTTTACGACACGGAGCCGCCGCCAAGCCCTAATCTCTCTTGAGAGGGCTGATCTGGAGTCCGTTCGGGGCTCCGGAGAGGGAGATTCATGGCCGTCGTCATCATCAACCATCCTCCATCACCAATTTCATGATGCTCACCGCCGTGCGTGAGTAATTCCATCATAGACTTGCTGGACGGTGATGGGTTGGATGAGATTTACCATGTAATCAAGTTAGTTTTGTTAGGGTTTGATCCCTAGTATCCACTATGTTCTGAGATTGATGTTGCTATTACTTTGCTATGCTTAATGCTTGTCACTAGGGCCCGAGTGCCATGATTTCAGATCTGAACCTATTATGTTTTCATGAATATATGTGTGTTCTTGATCCTATCTTGCAAGTCTATAGTCACCTATTATGTGTTTTTGATCCGACAACCCCGAAGTGACAATAATTGGGATACTTCTCGGTGATGAGTGTAGTTTGAGGAGTTCATGTATTCACTATGTGCTAATGCTTTGTTCCGGTTCTCTATTAAAAGGAGGCCTTAATATCCCTTAGTTTCCGCTAGGACCCCGCTGCCACGAGAGGGTAGGACAAAAGATGTCATGCAAGTTTTTTCCATAAGCACGTATGACTATTTACGGAATACATGCCTACATTACATTGATGAACTGGAGCTAGTTTTGTGTCACTCTATGTTATAACTATTACATGAGGAATCGCATCCGGCATAATTATCCATCATTGATCCATTGCCTACGAGCTTTTCATATATTGTTCTTCGCTTATTTACTTTTCCGTTGCTACTGTTACAACTACTACAAAAACCCAAAACATTTATCTTTACTTTTACTACTGTTACCTTTATTATCATATCACTTTTGCTACTAAACACTTTGCTGCAGATACTAAGTTATCCAGGTGTGGTTGAATTGACAACTCATCTGCTAATACTCAAGAATATTCTTTGGCTCCCCTTGTGTCGAATCAATAAATTTGGGTTGAATACTTTACCCTCGAAAGCTGTTGCGATCCCCTACACTTGTGGGTTATCAACGACGCCTTATGAACTATGGTTTGGCAAGAAACCAAAGTTGTCGTTTTTAAAGTTTGGGGCTGCGATGCTTATGTGAAAAAGTTTCAACCTGATAAGCTCGAACCCAAATCGGAGAAGTGTGTCTTCATAGAATACCCAAAGGAAACTGTTGGGTACACCTTCTATCACAGATCCGAAGGCAAGATATTCGTTGCTAGGATGGATCCTTTCTGGAGAAGGAGTTTCTCTCGAAAGAAGTGAGTGGGAGAAAGTAAAGCTTGATAAGGTAAATGTACCTTCTCTCGAATTGGAAAGTAGTTCATCACAGAAATTAGTTCCAGTGATTCCTACACCAATTAGTGAGGAAGCTAATGATGATGATCATGAAACTTCAGAGCAAGTTACTACAGAATCTCGTAGGTCTTCCAGAGTACGGTCCACACCAGAGTGGTATGGTAATCCTGTTCTGGAAGTCATGTTACTAGACCATGATAAACCTATGAACTATGAGGAAGCGATGATGAGCCCAGATTCCGCGAAATGGCTGGAAGCCATGAAATCTGAGATAGGATCCATGTATGAGAACAAAGTGTGGACTTTGGTGGACTTGTTCGATGATCGGCAAGCCATAGAAAATAAATGGATCTTCAAGAGGAAGACAGACGTTGATAGTAGTGTTACTATCTACAAAGCTCGACTTGTCGCAAAAAGGTTTTTCGACAAGTTCAAGGTGTTGACTACAATGAGATTTTCCCAACTGTAGCGATGCTTAAGTCTGTTCGAATCATGTTAGCAATTGCCACATTTTATGAAATCTGGCAAATGGATGTCAAAACTGCATTCCTTAATGGTTTTCTTAAAGAAGAGTTGTATATGATGCAACCAGAAGGTTTTGTCAATCCTAAAGGTGCTAACAAAATGTGCAAGCTCCAGCAATCCATTTATGGACTGGTGCAAGCATCTCGGAGTTGGAATATACGCTTTGATAAGTTTATCAAAGCATATAGTTTTATACGGACTTGCAGTGAAGCCTGTATTTACAATAAAGTGGGTGGGAGCACTACAACCTTTCTGATAAGTATATGTGAGTGACATATTGTTGATCAGAAATGATGTAGAATTTTTCTGGAAAGCATAAAGAAGTGTTTGAAAGGAGTTCTTTAAAAGAAAGACCTCAGTAAAGCTACTTACATATTGAGCATCAAGATCTATTGAGATAGATCAAAATGCTTGATAAGATTTTCAATGAGTACATACCCTGACAAGATTTTGAAGTAGTTCAAAATGGAACAGTCAAAGAAAGAGTTCTTGCCTGTGTTGCAAAGGTGTGAAATTGAGTAAGACTCAAATCCCGACCATGGCAGAAAATAGAAAGAGAATGAAAGTCATTCCTTATGCCTCCGTCATAGGTTCTATAAAAGTATGCCATGCTATGGACCAGACCTATTGTATTATATTCCCTGGTTTGGCAAGGGAGTACAATAGTGATCTAGGAGTAGATCACTGGACATTGGTCAAAATTATCCTTAGTGGAATAAGGATATGTTTCTCGATTATGGAGGTGAAAAGAGGTTCGTCATAAAGGGTTACGTCGATGCAAGATTTGACACTAATCTAGATGACTCTAAGTCTCAATCTGGATACATATTGAAAGTGGGGGCAATTAGCTAGAGTATCTCCATACAAAGCATTGTAGACATAGAATATTTTTGCAAAATACATACGGCTCTGAATGTGACAGACCCGTTGACTAAACTTTTCTCATGAGCAAAACATGATCACACCTTAGTACTCTTTGGGTGTTAATCACATAGCGATGTGAACTAGATTATTGACTCTAGTAAACCCTTTGGGTGTTGGTCACATGACGATGTGAACTATGGGTATTAATCATATACAGATATGAATATTAGTGTTAAATCACACGGCGATGTAAACTAGATTGTTGACTCTAGTGCAAGTGGGAGACTGAAGGAAATATGCCCTAGAGGCAATAATAAAGTTATTATTTATTTCCTTATTTCATGATAAATGTTTATTATTCATGCTAGAATTGTATTAACCGGGAACATTATACATGTGAGAATACATAGAGAAACATAGTGTCACTAGTATGCCTCTACTTGACTAGCTCGTGAATCAAAGATGGTTAAGTTTCCTAACCATAGACATGAGTTGTCATTTGATTAGTGGGATCACATCATTAGGAGAATGATGTGATTGACTTGACCCATTCTGTTAGCTTAGCACTTGATCATTTAGTATGTTGCTATTGCTTTCTTCATGACTAATACATGTTCCTATGACTATGAGATTATGCAACTCCCGTTTACCGGAGGAACACTTTGTGTGCTACCAAACTTCACAACGTAACTGGGCGATTATAAAGGTGCTCTACAGGTGTCTCCGAAGGTACTTTTTGGGTTGGCGTATTTCGAGATTAGGATTTGTCACTCCGATTGTCGGAGAGGTATCTCTGGGCCCACTCGGTAATGCACATCACTATAAGTCTTGCAAGCATTGTAACTAATGAGTTAGTTGCAGGATGATGTATTACGTAAAGAGACTTGCCAGTAACGAGATTGAACTAGGTATTGAGATACCGATGATCGAATCTCGGGCAAGTAACATACCGATGACAAAAGGAACAACGTATGTTGTTATGCGGTTTGACCGATAAAGATCTTCGTAGAATATGTGGGAGCCAATATGAGCATCCAGGTTCTGCTATTCGTTATTAACCGGAGACGTGTCTCGGTCATGTCTACATAGTTCTCGAACCCGTAGGGTCCGCACGCTTAAAGTTCGATGACGGTTATATTATGAGTTTATGTGTTTTGATGTACCAACGGTAGTTAGGAGTCCCGGATGGGATCGGGGACATGACGAGGAGTCTCGAAATGGTCGAGACGTAAAGATCGATATATTGGACGACTATATTCGGACTTCGGAAAGGTTCCGACTGATTCGGGTATTCTTCGGAGTACCGGGGAGTTACGGAAATACGGGGAAGAGTATTGGGCCTTAATGGGCCTTAGTGGGAAGGAGAGGCAGCATCCACGAGGTGGCGCGCGCCCCTCCCAAGCCCAGTCCGAATTGGACAAGGGGTTTGGGGCGCCCCCCCCCCCCCTCTCCCTTCCTTCTTCCTTCCCCTCCTTTCCCCCCTTCTCCTAGTTGGACTAGGAAAGGAGGAAACCTACTCCTACTAGGAGTAGGAATCCTACTCCCTTGGCGCGCCCCTCCTAGGACCGGCCTCCTCCTCCCTTGCTCCTTTATATACGGGGGAGGGGACACCCCATAGACACAACAATTGATCATTGATCTCTTAGCCGTGTGTGGTGCCCCCTCCACCATAGTCCTCCTCGATAATATCATAGCGGTGCTTAGGCGAAGCCCTGCGTCGGTAGAACATCATCATCGTCACCACGCCATGGTGCTGACGGAACTCTCCCTCGAAACTCGGCTAGATCGGAGTTCGAGGGACGTCATCGAGCTGAACATGTGCAAGAACTCGGAGGTGCCGTGCTTTCGGTGCTTGATCAGTCGGGCTGTGAAGACGTACGACTACATCAACCGCGTTGTGCTAACACTTCCGCTTTCGGTCTACGAGGGTACGTGGACATACTCTCCCCTCTCGTTGCTATACATCACCATGATCTTGCGTGTGCGTAGGAAAATTTTGAAATTACTACGTTCCCCAACACAACGTAGTCGCCGTTCCCGCACGGGTGGAGCACGACGACGCTCGCCGGAGCGGCATGGCGACAGGTCGAGGGCGAGGCGCTCGCCGGAGCAGCATGGGGGCAGGTCAAAAAGGCTGGAGAAATGTGGAGGTAGGTAGATGCAGCCCCTCGTCAGAGCAGCACGGGGCAGGTTGAGGCGAGGAGGCCGTCGGAGCAGCGCAGAGCGAGGTGGATGCAGCCGCTCGCCGGAAATGCGCGGGGCAGATGAAGGCGGACGTCGTCGGAGCAGAGCAAGTCATGGTTGATTTGGGGGAAAACTGAGTGAAAGGGATAAGGGAGGAGGAAGATGGATGCGGTTTGCAGGGCCCATAAATGACGCGTGAGGAGTGGACGTGGCTGGCTCATAGGATCCAACGTGGTGCATAAGCCGGCCGAAAGTTCGGCCGGCGCACCGAACATGAACATTTCCCATAAAAAAATAACAGATATGTCCCAAAAATAAAGGATTTCAACCAGAATAAAGGATATAGTTTAATAATAAAGAACTGAACAGTTTTTAGGTAGCCTAACATCAACAAACCATCGGGAAACAACATGGCAAAAAATTACTTGTTCAGAATTAGGTGTCGTCGGGATATCAATTAATAAGTACTTCCTCCGTTCTAAAATTTTTGTCTTAGATTTGTCTAAATACAGATGTATCAAGTCATGTTTTAGTATTAGATACATCCGTAACTAGACAAATCTAAGACAAGAATTTTGGGACGGAGGGAGTAATAACTAATAACCTCTCACTGTCGGCCATGGAAGTACTCCAGGTAGCTAGTTACATGGGCTCTCCTCATATGCTGTAGCCAAATAGGGTCCGTCTATGTCACATCTAGATGTGAGATAATATCTCACATCTAAATATGATGTTAGCATCACCTATTTTTTTCATTGTTTTCCATGTTGTTGGATGTGTACTCATGTCACATCTAGGTGACATCATCATCATCAAAATTACAGCCTCTTACGCATTTTTTGACGTGCTTGTTGGCCACAGTCCCGCGTTGTGGCTGTGGGATCCAATGTTTCCTGTGTCGCATGTGTAGGTGAGCTGCCACGGGCTAGAATCGATCAAAATGATTGCTTGGCTAGATTGAGCAACTAGTACTAGTATGTCCCGTCAAAGAATCGATCAGGCTGCTGCTTGTAGCTAGCTTGTACGTACACAAATATTTCTTCATGCCATTTCAAAAAATAATCGAGACAACTAAAAAATGTTCATGCATTTTTTATTTGTTTCGTGCCACAAAAAAAAATCACGCGCCCACTGTGTCGCAACTCGGAAAAAAGGTCGGACCCCAGTTACGAGTTGATGATGGGCTTGCAAAATTGGGACAAAAAAATGTCACACCCATGTTGCGAGTTGAGGATGGGCTTACAACTGGGGAAAAAATGTCGGGCCCCAGTTGCGAGTTAATGGTGGCCTTGCAACTGGGAAAAAAAGACCAGGACCCAATTGCGAGTCAAGGGTGAACTTGCAACTAGAACACAAAAAGACCATGCCCCAGTTGCGAGTGGAGGGCGGACTTGCAACTAGGACAAAAAAAGTTAGACTCAGTTGCGAGTCGAGAGTGGACTTGCAGTTGGGACAAAAAAAAGGTCCACCCCTAGTTGCGAGTCAAGGGTGGACTTGCAACTGAGACAAAAAAGATTGTGCCCAGTTGCGAGTCGTGAGTGGACTTGCAGCTGGGACAAAAAAAGTCAACCCCCGGTTGTGAGTCAAGGGTGGACTTGTAACTAGGACAAAAAAGATTGGGCCCGGTTGCGAGTCGATGGTGGACTTGCAACTCGAAAAAATGTTGACCCAGTTGTAAATCAAGGTTGGGCTATCAACTGAGAAAAAAAAAGGTCGAGTCCAGTTGTGAGTTGACGGTGGACTTGTAACTAGGAAAAAATAATCGGATCGCATTTGCGAGTTGAGGGTGGACTTGCAATTGAGACTAAAAAAGTTCAGTTGTGAGTTGAGGGTGAACATGCAATTGGGACAAAAAATAAGTTGGGTCTGAACTTAAAACTGGAACAAAAAAAAGTTTCGAGCCCAGTTGCAACTCGAGGATGTACTTGCAAGTGAGTCAAAAAATGTCGAAGTCCAGTTGCGGGTCGAGGATGGGGTTGCAACTATGACCAAAGAAGATCGACCCCCGTTGCAAATTGAGGTTAGACTTGCAACTTGGACAAGAAAATACAAACCTTGTTTAATGGTGGATAGTTAACTGGGAAAAAGCATGAAAATTTTAAAAGGAAAAGTGAAAAGATGAAAAAAAAATCATGATTTTTTTTACAAATTTGAACGAAAAAGCAAAAAGGAAAAAACAAAAAAGAAGATTGAAAAAAGTTCACCTGTGGCCACAACAGCCAACGAGGAGGCAACGTAGGAGGAGCAACATCAATTGATAGATAATGGCCTACTGCCATGATGCCCGGCGTGAGTGACGCATACAGGAACAAGATCCATCAATAAAAAAGACAAAGAAATACTAATCTTAATGTTTAAATCATGTGGCTAGGAAATTAGATGTGAGATAACTATTTCACATCTACTCCCTCCGTTCCTAAATATAAGTCTTTGTAAGGATTCCACTAGGTGGACTACATACGGAGCAAAATGAATGAATCTACACTTAAAATGCATCTATATACATCCGTATGTGGTTCATAGTGGAATCTCTACAAAGACTTATATTTAGAAACGGAGGGAATAGATATAAAATAGGAAATCTGGCAGAAATAACGTGCTATTTTTGTTATTGTCGCCTGCAGGTAGTCTACGATCCGCAGGAAAACACAGGTGGCCTTCGTAGAGCTATTACTAGAGACATCATTGTCCGGCAAGCTAACTTTGAGGAATGTTGATTCGTTGATGAGATGAGAACTGTGATAATTACTACTTTCTCCGTTCCTAAATATAAGTCTTTGTAGAGATTTCACTATGTGAACTACATACAGAGCAAAATAAATGAATCTACAGGTAATATGCATCTATATACATCCGTATGTGGTTCATAGTGAAATCTTTATAAAGACTTACATTTACGAACGAAGGGAGTACTTCCTCCATCTCATAATATAAGAATGTTTTTTATACTAGTACAGTGTTAAAAACGTTCTTATATTATGAAATGGGGAAAGTAATTAGGAAGCACATAGCCTTGCGAAGCATGCTATCCTGGGTCCCCATGTGTTGTTAGCTCTCCATGCTATCAAAGGAATAGGAGACTGAGGTTGTGTGTTTGGCATAACGTCAATAATTCTAGAACTATCGGACGTGTGGCATTCATCTTGGGTGAATAGGAGACTGTTGTCGGGACCTTGGGACTGGGGTACGCAGGCCCGTCTGCCTGCGGCCCAGGACGCAGCACGTGGAGCAGGCCCAGCATGGTCCGCCTTCGAGGCTGCACGAGCAAGACCCTCACGAGTGTAAGAATAAGTTAGCATGTATTAGCATATACTAGCAAATTTGCCCGTGCGTTGCAACGGGAGAAAAACTATTAGATTTTTTGGAGGGTAAAACAATTAGATTATATAGGTGTGATAGATTAAAAAAGTCTGAATCAAATGCCCGGATGAGATAAGGACTTTTAAAATGTCATTTTCACAAACTATATCTGAGTGATGTCATGATGAGATAAGGTATTTTTAAAAGTCATTTAAAAAATGTGATGGTCTTATCACGACTTGATCTCCTAAGGCGCCACAACGAAAAAAATTCACAGAGCAAACTACATTGATGTATACTGTCTGAGCTAGACCGATGAATGATGTGTCTCACCCTGACCTAGCGTAATGATGTTTCTCATAATTAGTATTATCATGCTAGAATAAACATAGTTGTAGTTTTATATAGCTTACAAAAAGTAACCCACAGAAAGTTGTGTCAATTGGGGGGGGGGGGGGGGGGGGGCTCAACGTTGTACAAGATACGAAAACCCTTTTTTACCCGACGCAAGGGACTAAATAAAATCATAAACGACCTCTACAGATGTCCTAATAAAACTTGTACGTAAGCGACGGTTCGTTATGTTCATTATTTATGGATCTATTTCAATTTTTTGAACATATTCTAAATTTGATGGACATTTTTTTTAAACTCCCGAATATGTTTTGAATAATATTATTTTAGAAAGCATGAACATTTCTCATTTCATGACATTTATTTGAAATCGTGATCTTTTTTGTAAAACATGAACAATTTTTTGAAATCGTGATCATTTTATGATTTTTCAAATGTTTTTTGAATTCACAAACAATTTATGATTTCTAAAAAAAATAACTCACAGCTTTTTAAAATTTGGTTCTTTTATAAATCAAAATTTAATTTTTAAAAAGGAAAAACTAAAACAAAAAAGAGAAAAACAAAATAGGAAAAAAAAGAGAAAAGCGATAGTCATGGGGGTCGAACCCTGGTCTCCAGGGCGCGGGGCAGCGATCAAAGCCACTGCGCCGCTGGGACAATCCTGTTATATGAACGTAGCGACGTCTAATAACGTGAACCCGAGCGCGATTTTGAAATAAAAGCGAACCGTTTTTTCAACTTACGGGTGGCATAGTTGGTAATTTATGCCAACTTCGGGGGTAATTCTAATGATGGATGACCAGAAACCCAATTTGCTTTATTATTAGGTAAAGATACGTGATGTAATCTTTAGCTTCCTATCTCTACCTCCATATCCAACCTTTCCTTTTAACTAGGATTAGCTCTTGGAGGACAAGCATTGAAGCATAGGATTGCTCTGTAGCTTTATATATATATGCGCCCTATGGGCTGTAATACATGTGTAGAATATTCTCCAAATCCCTCTAATTTACATGGTATCAGTTTTTTCTAGTTCCTGATACTTGCTTCCGCTCACCTCAGCCGCCGCTGATTCTCCATTTAATTCGGAAAAAAAGAGATTCTTCTTCGTAGAACATGGATAGAGAAAAAAAAACCGACTATCAGATTTGAACCGATGACCCTCGCATTACAAATGCGATGCTCTAACCTCTGAGCTAAGTGGGCTTACATAACGGAAATAGTGTAACAAATAGAAACAGGTACAGTATAGGAAATCCATAAAATCTCAGATATTAGTTATTAATCTTAGCTATTAACTAGTTCTGCTGCCATGGACTTCGGCGACTTCGCCTCCTCCCCCAACTCCTCCCTCGCCTCCTCCGGGTCCAACCCCTTCGCTGCTAGCTCCGTCAACCCCGCTGCACCTAGCGCCATCGCCATCGAGCTCATCAACATCCGCAAACACATCACCGTCATCCTTGACTTCGACTAGTCTAACTTTTGCATATGGCAGACCTTCTTCAATCTCACCTTCCGCAAGCTCGGTCTTCTTGATCATATCGATGTTAGCGGTAATCTTGATATTATTGTATCAATATTTTAGTTTGCTTTCGTTATGCATGTAGCATAGTTTAGAGAGTAGCTAGTCCGGCAATGTTTCAGCGAAGATGCGCAGAGGAGGCGAGATGTCGGGTGCCGTGCGATGCGGCGAGCGCGACGAGATGCCTACTGTGCCGTGTGATACGGCGATGCCGTGACAGTCGGCAAGACGTAACAAGGCTGGAGCGTGATGGGTTGGTTGAGGTTGAGTCCGATGACACGGCAAGGTCGTGTGATACGGCAAGCGCGTGGACGGGTTGAAGCAAGACCGGCTAGATGGATCAGTACGTTATCTAGTACTTAGCTGCATGCACGTACTACTCTTTGGATCCTAGAGAAATCCTAGGAGAAGATAAGATCATGGGTTAGTGCATGTAGTTAGTTCGTTAGTGGAGCAACTAGTCTGGAGCCGTGGTGGCCGGGTGTGATGGCCGGCGTGCGTGCGCGAGTCTTGTATCTATTATTTAAGTGACCAGATGAACGAGATAGAAGGGCGAGAGGGCTGGAGAAACAATGTAGCATATATGTTCTCACCAGGAGAGAAGGCAAAGCTAGTTCCCTCCTAGGTGAAGTGTGTGTATGTGTGAGTTTTCTCCCCTAACGCGAGTTCTTGAGAGACAAAGTGAGAAGAGAAGAAGACAGAGAGAGTTGTGTGAGGCAACCGAGAGGTAGAAGAAGAGCGGCGCTGCGAGAGGTGACGACAACAATTGGTATCAGAGCCTCGTCGATCCGGCGACGGCAGCGCGGGGGACTCCATATGAGGTGGGGGACGGCGGCGCGGTAGAAGAATTTTTTTGCTTGCCTAGGCTTTTTGTGTACATTCTTCTTTCAAAATAGTCGGCCAATATACGTTGCACACTCAGTTCAGAAAGGATGGTCCAGGCATATACACGTGTGTGATTTCAAAAAAGATGAAGATCTTTTTTTCAAAAGTGCCACGGCAAGCAGCTATGCCACCATGCGGCCAGCGAGGCGCCATTTGTCAGCTCGTGAATGGTTGCGGACTAAAACTTCACACACGGTGCAAGTTTAAGAATGAGTTGATCACCTTTTACAAGTTTGTGGGCTAAACCATCACATAAGTGCAAGTTTGTGGGTCTTTAGTGCTCTTGCCTCAAAATTGAAACTATTGTAACAGACTAGCTAGCTGTCCCTTCTCGCAAAAAAAAAAAAAAGACTAGCTAGCTGTGCCAAGCAACCATGCACGTGAAAAAGCAGACAAACCTGAGCACGTTGTCCGCCGGGAACAATCGAATCAACCTTGCGCGATCGGACGGTGCACCGCGCGGCTTACGCGTGCGTTAAATCAGCCGAATGAATTGTACACTTTTTCCAATCCAATAATAAAGGGAGGATACTTTCATAGTTTTTTTTACTATTAAACAAAATTTTAACTAGTGAGTTTAGCAATATCGCTGGCTAGTGGCTACAAGTCTAATACAAACACCGGCATATCCTCCCCCAAACAAGTGAGGATTCAGCTGCACCATACCCATGTATCGTTAAAGCGTGAGCGACAGTGTTACAAGTGCGTTTGCAGTGCATACTTTCATAGTTCGCCATACGTTATTAGTTGTTTTCCCTGCCTTATTTTGTTTTCCGTGCGTTTTACGTTGCGTTATTTTGTTTATTACGTGTGTCTCCGCGCATGGCTGTCGATTGGGCCGTCGATTGCGTTCTCGAGTGGGCTGAACCTTCCTTCCCCTAAAAAAATACGATGGGTTGCCAAGATTTTATTTATTTTTCTATTTTTATGGTGGTACTGTTCCCCGGGTCCACGGCACCGAATTGGATATTCGCCTAGATTTGGTGCTATATTAAGCTCGGCCAGCCCAACTTTTTATTTGTAGCTCTGCTACCGCTGACAACTGCCTAGGTGGTCTCAGCTCATAGCGTGCTCTACAATTTACAACATCGTTGGCAAAAAAAAAAGATCATGACTGGAATCAGGAAGGGGGAAATGCATGTGCTAGCTCCATCCTAATTTATTGATCCCCTTTATATTTTATGCCAAATTTTAAACAAATACTTCATTTAACTAACAAAATATTAATGCATGTCATCAAAAACTATATCATTGGATTCGTATTTCAACATATTTTTTATGATATTATTTTTTATGATACGTATTAACATTTTTTAGTTAAATCTATGGTCAAAATTTGACATAAAATACGATGGGGGATCAATAAACCAGGACGGAGGTAGTACAAGAGAAGGAAGCACAAATTCCTTGAGAAAGAAGGAAGCACAAACCTGTGTTATTGGCGGTCTCATGTGAATGGGGCAAAGCGGAAAATCTACGGTGCACGGACCTCCTGTTCCTACATCGGCTGCTCGCTGATGCATCATAATTCGAGCGATGCTGAAGGTTTTTTGCATTGTTTATTGAATACTACACTGGAAAATGTCAATACAGCACGATACAAAGCGTATGATCAGTCGGATTGTCTTGTAGCAGTTGTCCTTGCACGCGTATCTGTGTCAGCTTTTTACATAAAGGTGCGAGAGAGTGCAGAGATAGTACGTGCATGCATAGCTATTTGGGGAAGCGGGCGATTTGGTGCCCGAGCGCAGATGCGCCCGATATCCTCGCCGTACGATCCCATCTCGGGATGCGAATAAAACACTATGGCACACCTGAGGCCAAATTTACTGTTTTGACCCTTTTTCATTAGTTTAGCATGATCCGATCCTATGTGCAAAAGTTTTTCGGGTCTGACTCTTTTCCTATTGCCATCGTCTATGGCGGTAGGGTAACACACCCTACCGCCAAGGCCTTTGGCGGTAGGACTTACCTGCACCGTTACCTTTGGTTTTTTACAAAAAGGACCCTACCGCCATAGACTATGGCGATAGGATGTGTTACCCTACCGTCATAGCCTATGGCGGTAGCGTCCTTTTTGTAAAAAAAATAGGTCTTTTATTTGCATGCGTGCCCTTTTTATAATTACGTGCGTGCCCCTACCGCCGAAGACCATGGCGGTAGGGTTCTTTTCACACCGAAGAGACTTGACGGCGTAAGTAAGTCCTACCGCCAAAGGCCTTGGTGGTAGGGTGTGCTACCCTACCCCCAAAGACAATGGCGGTAGAAAAAGGGTCAGATCCGAATTTTTTTCGCACATAGGGTCAAATCGTGCTTAAGTTAAGAAAAATGGTCAAAACAGTGAATTTGGCCCACACCTGACGCGGGTCCGCAGAAAAGGTGTGTACTGCAAAATACGGTAGAGAACAGTGCATCAGTTGTGGGCCCAGAGCGTATCATTGAGATGGAGGGCGCGCGGGGTCGTTCTGGTCCGTGGACCAGAACGTTGCCCGATTTATCGATCCAAGGATCAGATAAGGGCGCGCGGGGTCGTCCTGGTCCATAGTACGGTCAGAAAGAAAGATGCCATAAAAACAAGAAAGAAAGCTCTCCTGCGGACGCGAGGCGGAAAAAGCCCCCGATGCTCTGCTCCACTGACGCCGCCGTCGCCGCCGTCGGCTCCGGCCTCTAGGCCCGGCCGCTGCTCCCAGCGGGCGCGCGCCCCTCTCCTACGGCCGCCCTCCACCCTTGACGGCTCCGGCTCCGGTCTCCCATTGGCAGGCGGTGGCGCTTTTCTTTCCGATCTGGATCTACCTTGTCTTACCAAAGTTTGGTGAGTTGCAACCTCTACCCTGTGGATTTTCGATCAACAGTGGGTTTGTGTGTTCTGGCCTTTTAGCTGCTGGTGGCTGTGCTAATTGCTGAGTGGGGATTTGCTGCTCTTGCGAAGGAAGGGGGTGCTAGTCTGATTAGGCACAACAACAATGTCAACCAGTGGCCGGGCGGGATCTGACAAGAGAAAGGAGAAACCAACAGGCTCGACTGTTAGGGGGGAGGAAGGTGTCGACTCCATGATGGGCCGCCTAAACCTGCTCGCAGACGAGACAAAGGTGGTGGACATGAGTGACGATGAGGAGGAGGATGCAGCTCCGCCGGTGAAGTGGTCCCTGTTCGGGAAAGTTTTGTCTCCGTCAGTGATCCACTCACATACCACTTTGGCTGCTATGCGGCCAGCTTGGGGCAATCCCAGGGGGCTCAGGCTAAGGACGGTGCGTGACAATGTTTTCGTCGCTGATTTTGTAAATAAAGGGGACAGGGATAGAGCTCAAGAGGGCACACCGTGGATGGTGGGCAGGCATGCTGTAATCCTACGGGATTACGACCCTCGCCTCAGGCCCTCAGAAATCAGATTTGAGTCTATGGCCATCTAGGCTAGGATCATCAACCTTCCTTTCGAGTGGATGAACAATAGAAAGGGTTTGAAGATTGCGAAGATGATTGACAAAAATTGCAAGGTGGATGTGGATGAAGACGGGGAGGCCTCTGGCACCTTCCTTCGGGCAAGGGTTGCAATCCCTTTTGCCGAGCCAATTCGTAGATGGGTCACCATATCCAGGGGAGGTGCTACGGAGAAGTTTGAGGTGCAGTATGAGAAGCTGCCTTTCATTTGTTTCAGTTGTGGTCTGATTGGACATAGCGACTTGGAGTGTCCAACTCCTGCTGAGCGTGATTTGAATGGGAAGCTCCCTTTCGATCGTGGTTTGAGGGCGCCAGAAGACAGAAGACGACGGATGCAATCCTTTAGTCAGGCGGCTGCTTCAACATCTTGGTATAGCGATCCCAAAGACAGGGGAGGTGGGGGAGGGGCGAAATCTTTCCCTGGCTCCGCGGCCAGCAGAACCTCCCGAGAATCGGGGGAAGGGGAGAACGTCAAGTCGGGCGAGCAGGAGGTGGCCTCACCTCCACCCAAAGTAAAGTTGGCCCAAGGGGCCTCTCCGGTGTCTGAGATTGCAAAGAAATTATTCCCGGCGGAGACTGAGCGAAAAGGGAATGGACAGAAGAAGCGAAAGCCATGTCCGGCACATGCTGGTGGGGGTATGCACGAACTGGGGTCGAGTCAGAATGATTTTGACAAACCCAACACGACTCTGGCTATGGTAGTAGCGGGTACCATTGGGGTAGAGGCTGATAAAAGACTGGAGAACTTGGATAGGAGCATCGAGACTTTGAAGAAGCAAAAGAATGAAAACTCCCACCGCAAGACAAGCGTGGGGCAGGAGGGAGAGAGCGGGGAACAATTTGTCACAACCTTAGAAGCGGGGCTGCATGTACAGCCCTACAAAGATCAATGAAAGTGGTAGCGTGGAACTGCCGGGGGTTTGGGAACCAGTCGGCAGTTCAAGGTCTTTTGGATATGCAAAAGGCCGAAGATCCTGATATCCTTTTCCTGTCTGAAACAAAGCTTGACAGGAATAGGATGCAAAGGTTCAAGGGGATGTTGAACATGCAAAACCTGGAGGTTAGGGACTGTGTTGGGCAAACTGGTGGCCTGGCTCTGTTCTGGAGGAAAGAGGTGAAGGTTCAGGTGAAGCCTGGGGCGTCTCGCGATCACATTGATGCGGAGATCACCGGGGAGGATGGGTTCTTGTGGAGGCTCACGGGCATCTACGGGGAACCAAAGGCAGGGCGAAGGGAGAAGACGTGGAAGTTGATGCGAACCCTTCACGGGCATTCAGGGCTGCCTTGGATGTGCTGTGGTGATTTCAATGAGATCCTGTTTGCCGAAGAGAAACAAGGGGGGAAGCAGAGGGCACAAGCAGGTATGGGCAGATTTCAAAGTGCCCTGGAGTTCTGCGAGCTGGAGGATTTGGGTTTCGTGGGAGACCCGTATACGTGGTGAAACCATAGTCATCAAGCTAAAAGCTACATCAAAGCGAGGTTGGACAGGGCTGTGGCTAACCAAGAATGGAGAGCCCACTTCCCGGCCTACAAGGCTATTAACGGGGATCCCAGGCACTCTGACCACAAGCCTGTGATTGTGTTGATGGAACCTGAATATTCCTGTAGAAGGAGGGCGACTGTGGTGGCACAACCGAAGTTTGAGGCAAGATGGCTGGAGGAGGAGCAATGTGAAGATGTGGTAAAAATGCGTGGAACTTGGCTATGCTGACAAGTGATACTACTGTTGCCGAGGCAATCAGAAGAGTGGGGTATGATTTGCACTCGTGGAGCAAGGAGATATTGGGGGATCTGAAAAACAGGATTAAAAGAGCAAAAAAGGACATGAACCGGTGTAGGAAGGGGGCGATCTCCAAACAGCAGGTGGCTCAGGAGCAGCTGTTGCGTTATAAGCTGGAAAGGCTTCAGGACCAGAAGAATATTTACTGGAAGCAAAGGGCGCATGCTCATTGGCTGAAAGACGGGGACCGAAACACGAGCTTCTTTCATGCTTGTGCGTCGGATAGGAGAAGGGTGAACCAAATTACAAAGCTGCATACTGATGAGGGAGGCGTGGTGGAGGGCGAGGAGGAGTTGCGGGAGCTCATTGGTAGCTATTATAAGTCTCTTTTCTCTTCTGTGGCAGGGACAAGGGAGGCTGAACTCCTATGTAAAGTGTCTCCTGTGGTCACTACAGAGATGAACGTGTATCTTTCAAAGCCTTTCACCATTGAAGAAATTAGGGAGGCTCTGAATTCTATGGGGGACTTGAAAGCACCAGGGCCGGATGGTATGCCAGCAATCTTCTACAAGAGGTTTTGGGACCTGGTGGGGCCAAAGGTTCAGGAGGCGGTCCTTGGTGTCCTGAACGGGGGTCCTGTGCCCGTCGGCTGGAATGAGACCATTGTTGTTCTGATTCCAAAGGTCCTTAATCCATCGCGAATGAAGGACCTTAGGCCTATCAGCCTGTGCAATGTGGTTTTCAAGATCATAACGAAGGTGATTGCCCGTCGCTTGAAGGAGGTGCTGCTAGCGATTATATCCCCAAGTCAAAGTGCCTTCGTGCCGGGAAGATTGATAATGGACAACGTGTTGATCGCTTACGAGACCACTCACTTCATGCATCAGCGTAAGGGGGGAAGAGACGGGCTGGCGGCTATCAAACTGGATATGAGCAAGGCGTATGACCGCGTTGAGTGGTCTTTTTTGGAAAATATGATGCTGAAGATGGGGTTTTCCCGGGACTGGGTGCACCTAATTATGGGATGTGTCACAACTGTGACTTATAGGATTAAGGTCAACAATGATCTGACGGAGGTCATTGTGCCGGAGAGAGGCTTAAGGCAGGGATGTCCCCTATCACCCTATCTTTTCATTCTCTGTGCGGAGGGCCTTTCTGCTCTGTTCCAAGACGCCGAGAGAGAGGGTAGCCTTCAGGGGGTGCAGGTTTGTACGGGAGCCCCAAGGATAAACCATATGTTCTTTGCGGACGATTCTCTCATCTTCATGAAGGCAAAGGAGGCTAGTGCAGGAAAGTTGATGAGCATTTTGGCCTTGTATGAGGATGTCTCGGGGCAGGTGATTAATAAAGACAAATCGGCTGTCATGTTCAGCAAGGGGACTTCTCAGGCGGCAAAGAGGAAGTTCAAGAATCTCCTCCAGATTAGTGACGAGGCCTTCAATGAAAGGTATCTTGGTTTGCCTATTTACCTGGGCAAGTCCAAGAGCAAAGCATTTGGCTATTTGTTGGAGAAGGTGTGGAAGAAGATCCAGGGATGGAAGGAAAAGTTTCTTTCTAGGGCGGGAAAGGAAATATTAGTTAAGGCGGTGGCGCAGGCAATCCCTATTTTTGCCATGTCCTGTTTTGATCTCACTAAAACTCTTTGCGACGATATCAGCTCGATGGTGTGCCGCTATTGGTGGAACAATCAGGAGGATCGACACCACTGGCTGGGTTGGCAGTGCTTGACAAAACCCAAGTGCGAGGGTGGGCTTGGCTTCAGGGATCTTCATATTTTCAACATGGGTATGCTGGCGCGTCAAGGCTGGAGATTAATTCAGGAGCTTGATTCTTTGTGTGGGAGAGTGTTGCGGGCAAAATACTTCCCTGATGGCAACATCTTGGGGGCCACCGTGAAGCCGAGAATCTCTTACACATGGCGCAGCATCTTGAGGGGTGTTGCCCTCCTAAAGGAGGGTTTGGTTTGGAGAGTGGGGGATGGGTCAAAGATCAAAGTCTGGGAAGACCCATGGCTGCCTGAAGGGGATACTCGGAGGCCACGCGCTGCGAGGGGCTCCTCTATTGTTGAGACGGTGGCTGCTCTTATCAACCCTACCACAGGGGCCTGGGACGAGACCATGATACAAGGCATTTTTCCTCCTGAGGATGTGAAGACTATTCTGTCCATTAGCATCTGCGATGACATGGAAGACAATCTAGCTTGGCACTTTGATCCAAAGGGCATTTTTTCTGTAAAGTCTACCTACAAAGTGGGGGTAATGCTCAGGGATAGAAGCCGTGGCAGTGATGCTGCCTGCTCCAGAGTGAGTACGGGAAAGTGTCAAGTAAATTTTGATTGGAACCACATTTGGAAGATGAGAGTCCCAAACAAGCTGAAGATGTTTGTGTGGCGGCTAGCCCACAACAGCTTGGCGCTCAGGATGAAAATCGCGAGGATTGGGATCGAGCTGGACACCTCGTGCCCGGTTTGTCATAGGAAAAACGAAGACGGTGGCCATATCTTTCTAAAGTGTAAACAGGCTAAGGAGTGTTGGGGGAGGCTGGGGCTGGGGGAGACGCGTGAGAAGCTCCTGCCCTGTAGCTCGGCTCACCATATGTTTGAGGAGCTCTGGAAGTGTGACGAAAATATACAGTTGAAAGCTACAATCTTTATGTGGGAATGGTGGAATGTAAGGAACAAGGCCAATGCGGGGGAGGTGGTTCCAAATACCCAAACTATCTGCCACAGAGTGGAAAGCTTGGGAGTGGATTTGTTGATGCTCAGGGTGCCAAATAAGCCACCAAAACCACCTGACCTTAGCAGATGGGTTAAACCCCCTGAGAACTTTGTGAAAGTGAACTTTGATGGGGCTTTTTCCTAGATCAGTGGTTCTGGAGGATGGGGCTATGTCATTCGTGATCAGGCGGGTGTTTTCGTTGCTGCTGGCGTGGGTAATTCTGTGCACTTGAGGTCTCCTCTGCACTCTGAAGCTGTTGCTTGTCTCGCTGCTATCGATGGCGCCATCAGGGTGGGCGCAAACAAGATCATCTTTGAGTCTGATGCGTCAGTCTTGGTACAAGCGCTCAATAGCTATGACTATGACAAGTCAATGATTGGTGTGCTGGTGAAAGAAGCTAGGAGTTTAAGTATTTTAAACTTTGTTTCCTTTAATTTCTCATTCGGCCGGCGGGCTTGTAACGTTGTTGCTCATGAGTTGGCAAGGTTTGGTGTGAGTTGTGAGAATGCAGACTCATTCTGGGAGGGTGACGCTCCTCCATGTATCCTGAACATTATTGCTAGCGATCTGGCTGAAGTTTAATGGAATGCAATGTTCCCATCAAAAAAAAGGATCAGATAAGGGACAGGACATTTTGTAGAACCTGGCAAAGCGGCGCCTCCCCCACCCACCTCCAATATCCGGTTAATTCTGGAAGACGCTTGGGCCCCCTCTCTCCCCTAGGACGAACGCCATTATCGCCCCTGCGATCCGGCGGGAGAGGAAACAATGAAGGATGGTGGCTTGGACTCCATCCTCGATGCAGACGACGGGTTAGTTCCCGCGAATCTGGGAAGTTTGGTTGAGTAAGGTTTGGGGGGATTTTTGCCTTGCAGAGTGCGATTCCTCAAGCCATTTTCCTTATTTTTTTCAGATTCCCACTGCGGGAGGAATTTGCTGACAACCTCGACCATCCAGATCCGGTTCCTCTTGTGTGGTTGCCGGAAAAGGAGGCCAACCATGTACAAAGCCTAACGATTCAAATGTCGGGTCCGTGTGCGGCAACAGGTCGGCGGAGATGACCTTGGCAGAGATCGAGGTGGAGGACGCTGGCGTGCGGATGCATTCTCTGGCCCGATCGGCGCAGTCTACTCACAGAGTGAACCCGGAGGCCCCTGGTTGGACAAAAAGGTCTGAATTTCCCTTAAAAAATATACTATATTTGCATTTCAGTTGTAGAAATTTACATCAGCTAATGGATTGCCACGTGAGAGGAAGGCAGTAAACTAAATTGTTGCACAAGTTTCTAAAAAAATGATAAGTAGTTTCACTGTCCGAATGGCTACCATTGCACTGTCAGAAATTGTTGAAACTATGTACTGAATATGTACCATTTGTGAAAAAAAGTCAGATTACGGCTAGGAAGTGCACCACCAGACCGGACACCATGTCCGTTGCAGATGACTGCTCTAGAGCAATCGATTCGCAAGTACGCAGAGGAGCCTACAAAGAGTGTTATCTAACCGGTGCTTGGTTATAGTTTTGATTCGCTGGGTGAGGCATATGACTTTTACAATTTGTATTCATGGCTCAATACTAGAAGGACAATTCAATGAACTTGTCATTCGCTTGCAGGAACTCGACACTTTACCTCAAAGCTATGGAAGTTGTGCGGATGGGTGATGCGAGTGCAGGACCATTTCAGCCCATGCTTGCTGGGCTGGAAGCATTGTTGGTGAGTCGCGCACCTATTGCAGTGAAAAGAGATGCTCTAGGGATTGAGTACCGTATGGCTTGCTTTCCCCTCGGGGGATTGCCTGGGAATAGAGGTTGCAATTGTTGCTCAAGATGGTGTCAGCCATGGTCATAGTGTTGGCCACTCTTTCAGTGTGAATGGACTTCACGGCCTATCAGCTCCAGATAAGCATAGGGGTGTCGGTAGGCCAACGAGCAGTAGGGAGAAGGCTCCCTACGAGGGTCTGATTAAGCGTACTAGGTTTTGCAGCATCTGTCGTCGTGAGGGCCACAAACGCACTACCTGTTCTAAGCCTGCAAATTGCAAGAACTGTGGTATGGAAGGTCATAATCGGAACACTTGCACGAGGCGGCTTGCGGTTTCTGACAAATACATGTTACATTTTTTATTTGTATTTCTGTATTATTTGTTCATCAAGGATTTTCTACTGTGTTTCGGTGAGCATTGCTCCACACTTGTTCCTCTGTCTTCAGAGGCGTGTTATGTGTTGTACCAATATTTGAGAACTTTGTTGTACTCATGTGAACTATGTATGCTTAGTTGATTCTAAAAACTTGTTGTCTGGACATTCAGATGATGAGATTAGTTCATAGTTTTAGCATCAGGGTGGGTGCTGCCATCGTCGAGTGAATAGCATAAAACTACCACTTTTCGCGTTATGGTTTCAAAAAACTACCGAAAATTTGTTTGTGACTGATACCTACCACTTTTAGCGTCAGTTGTCTCAAAAAACCCGAATTGCCGAATGCTTTGCAATTAATCGCGATTATGACAGTTGGGGCCCGCTATTAAACAAACCGTTTGTTGACTGTTTAATTTGACCGTTAACTGACATGTGGGATGCACATGTCAGCTTCCCACATGTCAGCTTCTTTTTCCTTCTTCTCTTTTCTTCTCTCCTCTTCCCCCTGTACTCTCTTTCTCTCTCTGTCTTATCTTCAACCCCGCTGGCGACCATGTCCCCTTCCCTCGCGCGCCCACCCCGTCGGTGACCCGCTCCCTCCCCTCGCGCGCCCACCCCGCCGGCGACCTACTCCCGCCCCTCGCGCGCCCACCCCGTCGGCGACCTGCTCCCACCCCTCGCACGCCCACCCCGCCGGCGACCCGCTCCCCTTCCCTCGCGCGCCCACCTCGTCGGCGACCCGCTCCCCTTCCCTTGCATGCCCACCTCGTCGGCGTCCATAGAGTCCCTGAGGCGGTGAGCTCCTGGACGCGGCGGTCCAGACAGCCACCCAAGGAGCCCCGGCAGCGGCAGCCACCTCCGCCACAATCCACACTGCCGGACCCCTGCGCGTGGCCCGTGGATGGAGAGCCGGCGACCTCGGCCGCAGGTGCGGCTCCTCCGAGCTCCTCCCTCACCCTGCTTTCTCCGATGCGGCTGCCCCCGATGACGACCATGGATGTCAGACAAAGTGGCGTGCTAGAATGAATACAAAAGAACGAATCTCAAACAGATCAAGAGCTCCTACATACACAACCTCCCGTGTGCACAGGAGAATCCTTTTTCTCATCGGGAGGGGTAGAGTTCTTTAAACCGAATAAGATATTAAGTACGCATAAGTTTTCGGATTTTCTATTTTTCAGTCGACTGTTTTTCAATTCGCCTTCATTCAATTTTGAGTCCGTTCGTCTCGCGCTGAGATTCGCGCCCGGTCCTGTCCTGCTTTGTTTTGGTTTTCAGGTTTGGTTTCCTTACCGGGCGCGGTTTTCTGCTTTTAGCCCGTTTTCCTCAGCCCCGCCCTCCCCGGCCGGTTTACTGTTGGCTTTTGTCGTTTTTGAATGCAGGAGCGGGTGTTGTTCCCCTTTCTCATTTTGATAAGGCAGAGGGAGAGAGCTCCAGCGGCGGAGTAGCCGGAGGCGATTGCTTCTGTTCGTGGCGATTCCAAGCTCATCCACAGCAGGATTTTGATTTCTTCTCCTTCTTCTCTTCGTCCGTCGGCTGCCCTGGTTAGTTGTCCTTGGCTCTCGTGTTTTGCCCGTGGTTTCGTGGCCGTGTAGTCTCAGATCTAGGGGATTTTGTGGATCCCCGAAGTTTGTTTGCCGTGGTGTTTGTAGTCCGCCGTGGTTGTGGCGTAGGAGGTTGCAGCGTGCCATGCACAATCCGCCGTGTCTTCCTTTTCTATTTTGTGGCGTAGGATCCCTATGTTCCTCAAGTAAATCGTTATGCGGTTTCTGCCCTAGAAAGGCGTCACCATCTTGCCATGATTCAGATTGCAAGTCATCCAGAGTGGTGCAAGTAAGTTTTGTTATGTGTTTTTTTTTTGTTCTAACATCTTCAGTGATGGTTTTGGGTTTTACCTTTGTTCATTTTTTATGCATCTGATTTTTGTGTGTGTTTTTCGTGTAGGTATGAGGCAATTCGATATGAAAGAGCTTATTGCAGTTATCGTAATCTTTCTTCTCTCCAGTTCAAAGCCCGCGTAGACAATTTCTTGATCTTGTGTGTGTGTCGTTATCTATTCAATGAAACTCACCCTTCCATTTCTAAGAAGCATTTCTTCTTCTCATACATCGGTGTAAGTTATTCTTCTGCTACTTTTTTGTATATATTTTGTGTGTGTGAATTTTCTTTACTTTTAATGTATGGTGTCTTACTTTGGTGTTAATTTTTCACACATAGGAAACGATTTTGGATGGCTGTAATGAAGAGATAGTTGGCAATGCTTTCAATGGTGCTAGCAGAGCTTTTCCAATGTGGAGAAGCAATATGGTATAAGTGAATTCTATTTTTGTACTTTTTTAATGTCATCTTCTTCTTTTTAGTATCGTCGTAGCTTTTGTATGAGGTCCCATCTGTCTTTTGTTTGATGTGTTGTTTGTTTTGCAGTTGTACTTCCCAATCTGTAGATTCAATCACTGGTTTTCTTTTGTGGTTTGCTTGAAGGAGAGATTGTTTGTTTTCCTTGATTCTTTCTATGACCAATTCTCGGATTTTCATCTGGACATTCGTGACACGATGGTAAGTTCTTTGTCTGGCTTTATGTTTGTTACCCACTTCCATTTTTTGGTTTGTGTCCTTACTTCACACTGTTTTTGTTCCTCGTGTTATTTTTAGGTCAATAACTTCATCAAAATTTGGGACATGTTTGTGACTCCTATCTTGAGGAAGCGTATTGACTTTGAAAATTTTGACATTGTGTATCCTTCTGTCCCCAAGCAAACTAACACGTACGTGCAGCGTTCCCTGTATGTTCGTGGTCGTGTTTTTAAGTTCATGTGGCATAATTATTGTTGCACATTTTTTATTTTTTAGGCATGATTGTGGGATTTTCTCTGTGATGTACATGAAGCACTGGTCTCCTAGGACTCCAATTGGCAATCTTTTCAGCAGTGCTGATATTGATAACATCAGGATCAAGCTGGCAAATGAACTTTATTTCAGCACATTCAATAGTGCTGACAAAACATTTGTAACAAACTTCTTTGGCGATGTGAGTTTAGTCTCTGATTTTTGCTTTTATTTTTTAATCTTCATTTGTTTTTGTGTTGTTTTTCTATATTCTTAGTGCTTGACAACTTTTTTCACTGTACGTGCATGCTGCAGAAGTAGATATGTGACTTTCTCTTTTTGGGTGAAGATCAAGCATGAAGGCTTTCATTGGTGGTCTCGCGTGAGGAATTCCATGGTGGTCAACAAGACTGGAGATCCATCCATGCTTTTTATTAGGTTTTGTATAGGGTTAGCGATGTGTTTCGTTGGCACAACAGCATTACCGGTGCAAGAATGTTCCAATTCAATGTACTTTCTGGGCCGATGACTTGTATCATCGCCCATGTAGCAGTTTAGGTTCCTTTTTTGTCCCTATGAACGCTTTTCTGCTGGATTATTAGCTATTTTTTTACCTGAAATGGTCTGTGTTTTTTTTTACTTTTCCCCTGAATGGGTTGTGCCAATTGTTTCTTGATATTTCCAGTCTTCATACTTATGACTCGTACAAAGTAAGTTTCTTTTACCTATTCATCAATTTCTTCTCAGCATATCGTTATTGTTTACACCTATGTTAAACATTTCTATTTCTTTATTTATTGTTGTATTTCATGTATTTTAATTATTTTACATTTTTTCTCTTCTTATTTTTTGTGTGCAGTGTTGTTATATAGTCATGAAGTTCTTTGAACAAGTGCGAGTAAGCAATATTTTTGACTGGCTGCGAAGGTAAATCTTTTTTCTGCTACTTTTCTATTCTACTTTTTTTGTATTCTCTAAGTACCTGTTCAATGCTCTTTTTTTGTCTATTTTGCTTCATGTTTTTATAACTCAGACAAATAATCTGAAACAATATGAATACAAAACTTTCATCCGGCAAGGGAAAGACATTTTGAATATGGTAGTTACTAGGTAGCTATCAATGCTTGCTCCACAAAGCACAAACCAAGTACTGTTTGTAGCAATCTTTTCCCTAGAGTTTTTCTCTACGCTTCTTTTCGTTGTTGTTTGCCAAGAGTTATCTATCTTCTCCTATGTCCTCCCAAGATCCTTGCTCCCTAGGATTCAGTTGTTGCTGACTTGTCCTTGTTTGTTTTGGTCCTTTGCTTGCTGATTCCCTTCTCCCCCCTACAATTGTTTTGTTATTTTTAAGCACTGAATTAAAATGTAGTAAGGAAAGTACAAATAGTTCCTTATAATACCTTTCTTTACATTCCTAGGGTTGGACTGCTTCCGTCGGTTGCTTCTTGGTAAATTGTATTCCTTGTCAAGGTTGGTGCAATTCTTGCGGGTGTGCCTGTCTGATCCACAGTGCGAGCATTTGTAGAACTTGTTTTGCTTTATTGCTTCACGTATAGTGAGCATTCTCGGCCTACCTTTTGTTTTGGCTATATCTGGGTCTTGTATTGTCAGTGTTGTGGTCGCCCCTTCTCCAGTCCCTGTTGTTGGTATGAAAGTGACCGTTCTTGTGGTCACAATCTGCCCTTCATCACCAGTATCTTCTTCATCATCCATTTCTCGCAGCCTATTCTGTATCCTGTCCAATTCTCCTAGGAGGTATTCATATTTCCTTTTCTTTTTTGATGCATTGGATGCAACATGCACCAATTTCCTTGCTAGCACGTTGTATCTCAATGTCGAGTTCTCTGCTGCAACTGCTGCTGTCTTTGTCACATCTATTTTGTAGTCATTCTTGCGCCACCTGTCTATGATGTATTTGTCCGGTATCTTCTCGATGTTTAGATGGATCATTACTCGCAGGATGTGCGAGCATAATATTCCATCTTTTTGGAACGTACAACATATGCAAGAGTACTCTTCTTCTTTTAGGCAAAGTTGCACTAGGTATTTTATTTTTCTTAGCTCCTTTAGGGGATAGCTTTCAGATTGGCATACAAGGTAGCATCTGTCTTTTTCTTGTTCATACACGTTAAGTCTTGTGGTGTCTGCCATTTTTTGTTGGAATTTCCTGAAGATGCCAAGGTTGTATAGTTCGTGAGCTTGCCTTTCTATTCCATATTTCGACCAAAATGCTTTCATGGCAACTTTCTTGTTTCTTGAGTTGTGGTCTCATTCTTCCTCCCTATCGTGAACAACATCAATTATCCTGTCATACTCTCTTAAGAAGCTTGTAGCACTGAACTTTGCTCCAACACCCTTTTTGAATAGGGCATTTGTCCCCTCACTCCTAGCTGTTGTTTGTATGAATGGGAAGAATTTGTCCTTGAAATATACAGGAATAAATTTTTTTCCTGTTTTCCCACATGTCACTGAAGTATTTTATGTGGTGAACTTCATACTTATCTATCATTTCTGTCCACTGTGTTTCAAACTCTTCCACTGTCAGTGAGTTGTCCACTATGTCTTGGAAGTCCTCATACAAGCCCTCGTTTGCTTGGAAGCAGGGTCCTACTTTTTCCTCTGCCTTTTTCTTTATATGAAACAAGCAGCTTCTGTGTACAGTGTTAGGGAAAACTCTTTCTATTGCTTGTTGCATAGCTTTGTCTTGATCTGTGATGATAGATATTGGATGCTTCCCTCCCATGGCCATCAAGAATTGTTCAAACAACCAAGCAAATGTATTTGTTGTCTCATTGATAATGAATGCACACGCAAACAAGTATGTGTTTCCATGTGGTGATATTCCAACAAAAGGCGCGAAAGGGAGATTGTATTTGTTTGTTAGGAATGTAGTATCAAAACTTATGCAATCACCACAAATGTCGTACGTAATTCTTGACCTGACATCTGTCCAGAATAAGCTTCTGACTTTGTTCTCTCCATCTAGCTCAAACGAGTAGCAAAACCCAGGATTTTCTGCTTGCTTTTTATTGAACATTTGCACTACTTCCATCATGTCAGAGTTTGTGATGTCCCTGTTGATTGTCCCAGCATAATTTGTGACTTGCTTCTTTGTGTAGGGTAGGTTAGCCATGCCTCCTCTCAAGTATGCCAGGACAGCAACAATCCTTCTCGTCTCTAGGTTAGTATGCTTCAAAAGTCTTATCAGGCACTTCTCCTCATCGGACATGTATTTGTGTGATCTAAAGAATCTACTGTTTGGCGTCATCTCATGGTTGTGTTCTAGCTTTAGTCTTGTAATTTCCCAGGCTCCTCCTTTCTCAGTTATGACCATCACAACTTTGCAATCAGATTTCGCAATGACAATAGTCTTTCTTATAGGCACCACACATTCCTTGTCCGCTTCTTTTGTCTTCCCATATTTGTTGCATTTCATAGTAATTCTTGTAACCTCATTATTCCTTTTCTTGCTCACTGTTCTTGATGCTGCCACAGTAGTCACTGAGAACCCAGCTATTTTTGAGTAGAAGTTGAAGTATTCCTGCCCCTCTTCTTTTGTTTTGAACTGCATGCCAAGGTGTGGCTTGAAACTGCTGCTAGTGTTCGTCAAATTGCCCTCTGATGCTGCGTCTTCTTCATTTTGTAGGAACTTTTCAATGTCATCTTCATCAAGAAATGAATCATCTTCTCCAAGGAAGGCATTGATTTCAGGTTGTTGATGCAAGTCCTCTGTTTCTCCCTTTTCTTGTTGATTGCTTTGGGTTCTGTCAGTGCTGGCTGTAGCTATAGGTTCATGATCATCATTCATCTGCATTTTTTTCTCTCCGTTAGCGAGATTTAATAATTTTACAACATTTTCCAATTTACAATATTGTATACTTGGATCACATCAATTTTTTTAATTTTGCTCACCTGCTGTATGTTGATGTTGTCAAACAGGTCCGCCTCCCAAGGATTAGCTCCTGCTGCTGCCTCTTGGTCTGTCTGACAGTCTCCATGCATTTCGTGCCATGTCTGTTGAGTAAGTCAAGAATATACTTTGTTATTGTCTTTTATCTTTTTTGTTTCCTTATATTGCACATTTGTTTCAGATAGAAATTTAACTTACTCTTGCGCCTTCTATCGAGTTGTAGCTGATTTCTGGTTGTTTGCTGTAGATTCCATTATTTTGGCGATTCATGTTTGTTGATCCTCCTGCTGAGTGTACCTGCAAGCACAAGAATTTTTTTTGTTTTCTCATCTTGCTGTTTCAAATTCAGGTATTACAACTTTCTGTAGTTTGTTGCTCTATTTTTTCTTGTTACCTTGTATATGATGTCCGATTGCAGGAGTGCAGTAAACGAGAATGATTCCTGCAGTAATTCATTTTAATTGATCAACTTCTAATGCATATAACCAACTTCCCGGTTTTTTTGTTTTCTCATTTCTACGCATTTTGTAACTCACATTTAATATGAGGTCTTCTTGTGACATTGACATGAGGTCTTCTTCAGTCACCGCTTTTTGATTGCTTTGCACCTGCAATTAAGAGTTTTGAAGTAATGTCAGTACAAATTCCAGAAAATGGAAACTATTACTGTAAAAAAAAATTAGCAACAGTGGCAGTTCTCCTAAATTTTCTGGTGTCCCCTAAATGTGTTCTTCTTTCTGTATGTACTGAAATTTTTGTGTGAAACCAACAGTGGCAGTGTTGATGTTGTATTTTCGGTTGGATGGCAGTGTATGTCTAGTGTTATGTGAAACCAACAATGTTCAATACATAACACTGACATTACCCTACATGCTATCTAGCGTTCTGTTGCCTGGGGATGCACTGTGTTGTCTGAAACTAACAGTGACAACAATGTTCAATACATCAGTTTTGGATTTTTTTTCTATGTCATTAATGCTTGAGTTGTTTGTTCACAGTGCATCCCCAGGCAAAACAGTGACATGTCATTCATGCTTGAGTTGTTTGTTCACAGTGTATCCCCTGACAAAACAGTGACATGTCTTTTTGTGCTTTGTTTCCTATTCAGGGCCTACTGTAGTCTCAGAAGCAAACATGGGTGATCAAAAGCAGAGTGCAACGGAGGAGGTGAAGATCTTCATAACTGTGGATGATCTTTCTGTGACCCCCAATCGCTTGTGTGTGTTCTCCCTCCAGGTAATTGCCTTTCCCCCATGCTCCTGTGCCCTATTTCTTCTTCTTTCCCAGTCCCGTCTCCCATGGCGTCTGTGCCATGTTTTTCCCCTCCTTTTCCCTCTCCCATGGCGTCTGTGCCATGTTCTTCCCCTTCCTTTCCCACTTCCATGGCGTCTCTTTCTATCGCCTCCCCCACAACCTGTTAGGTGAGATCTGTGAAAAGGGGGGACAAGAGTACTGGGGGAAGCTTTTTTTGTGGAGTCAAACTTGATGGAGAGGCGCAGGGGTGAGGGTGGGGTGTGGGGGGTGGGGGAAGCCTTTTTCGTGGCCTCCAAGTTGATGGAGAGTCGCCACTTGTTTTTTTTCTTTTTTTTCTGTCAGGTGCTTTTGATGTACCCGAAAGGAAAAGACAGAGGGGCGGTTGGTTCCACTTTTTTTGGTTGCTGTTAGTCGCTTGACGGGTCAAGCATACAAACCCGACCCGTTTTCTTACGGACAGAAAAGACAGACAGCGGACAGAAAAGACAGACAGCTGTCACCTGTTCATTGGTTGAAAAATTTGATTGAGATTCAATTACAAATCAATCGACTGTAGAATAGACACTCCCCTAAGTTTTTCCTCGGCCTCGTGAAGAATACGTTTCAAAGCGTGTCACTTCCAAGAGAAAAATGTTTTTCTATAATGCCCATTGTGTTGAAGATCTGTGTGTTCATCCCTTACTGTTACGTAGCAAGACAAACGATACACTAAACAATGAAAAAAGATCGTGACAAAACTAGAAAAATATATTTGTTTTTACAATTATCTCAAATTGGCCTCTTAAACCAAATGGAGTTCTATTGACATGCAATGAAACATTATGTTTTACTCTAAAACAAGATAAACCTCTAAAGTTTTTTCTTTGCGGAAAACCCTCATAAATTTAGAAGTGTGGTTCATATCGAAATGAGTTCAATTTTTAGCATGTTGTTTTGAACACGTGCTCGGCATGCCCAATTCACATTTGTCCTATTATGTCATACTCATAAAAAGAATTGACATATATACTGGGGAATTATATTTATAATATAAATGTACTTACTATCAAAACTAATCCCTCTATAACTTAATAGATGTTTTTTGACACTGTCATAGTGTCGAAAAAACATCTTGTATTAAGTTACAGAGGTAGTATATTTCTTATGTAAGAGCTTTAGAGAAAACACATTTCCCTAAAAAACACATTACCACATTAAGTACTCATATTATAACATTGCATTAAGTCCTGGGCTATAATCCCACAATTTAAAAATAATTACAATTTACTACGAAGCTTCCAAATAACACTCCAGATACTAGACATCCCGAATGTGATAGAGAGAAAAAACAATCAACTGTCAGCGTGCGTGCATACATGCATGCATGCATGATGCGACCTTGAGATGGAGCGTCCACTTCTATTGTTCACCGGCGGCACGACGGCGTCCTCCACATCCTCGTCCTCGCAGTCCAGCAGCCTCCAGCGTCCGTCGTCCCCCTTCACCATGCCCTTGTTCCACGGCACCCACCACCCCGCAGGCACCCCGTGCTCCTCTCTCAGCGCATCGTACAACTTGTTCACCAGGGCCACGTCCCGCTCCACCACGAGCTTGAACGCTCCTCCGGCCTCCATCGGCGTGCCCGCCACCCCGTGCAGGTAGCACTCCAGGTTGTGCCACACGCGCTTGTCCCCGGTCGCCCTCAGGTATGGCGACGCGCCGGTGTCGATATCCAGTTCGGAGCCCACGTCGTGGTACAGCAGCGCCGGGTACTTGGGCACGATGTCCCGGGCGTTGCGGACGCGCAGGACGCGGAGGCCGACGGCCGCCGCCACATCGAACCGCTTCTTGAAGCCGGCGCCGCCAACGCGCGGGCTGGCGAACGCAAACGCCGTGACCGGGAACGTCGCCGAGGCGGTGCAGTTGTAGCCGTTCTCGGCGATGTCGAAGGCGTTCAGGGTGGCCAGCGCCGCCCCGAGGCTGTGCCCGGTCACCGTGATGCTCACCTCCTCGTCCTTGTACGTGTCCACCAGCTTTTTCACCTCGGCCAGAACCTGGCATCCATGCACCAGCATGAAGCTGCAGGTGAGCTCAACACTGAACTGTATACGGTATAGTAATACGTGACAATGATGTCGTTTAGTCACAAGATTACCTGGCTTCTGGCGCTGTCCTTGTTGTGGGTGGAGGCCGGGTCGGTGGAGGTGTAGATGGAGAACCAGCCATGGTGCACTATGGCGTCGGCGCCGGCAGCGTCGCCAAGGATGCCCCTGGGATGCACCATGGCGAACTCGAGGTCGTCGACCCACTCCAGCGCCTGGATCGTGCCGCGCCACGCCACGACCACGTCCCGGCGCCCGAGGGCGGCCTTCCCCGCATCAGTGGCCACCGCAACGTACCCGATCCAGTTGGAATCCTTGCACCGGTGCCGCGGATGGCGGCCCCTCACGAACGCGGCGGCCGGCGCGGCGGGGGCGGAGGACGTGGCGTACAGGAACCTGGTGACCCGGTACGCGGCGGCGTGGCCCGGCAGCATCACGCGCTCGAAGAGGCGCTTCCTGCCGAAGCGCGAGAGGCCGGCGTGCGGCGAGTGCTTCTCGTAGTTGAACGCGTCGTACGTGGCCTGCGCCATCTCGCCGTACCAGATCACCGTGCGCCGGAGGTCTAGGTCCAGCGGCCGCAGCAGCCCCTCCCACGACCGCTCGCCGTGGAGCTCCTTCCACCTCGCCGCCGCCGTCGCCGTGATCGGTCCGACGATGCGCCCTTGCTCCGATATGTCCATCTCTTTCTCTGGCTCGATCTAGCTTAGCTCTGTGCGGCTGCTTGCTCTGTTGGTCGGTGTTTATACACGGAGGCGGCAACGGCGGCAATCATTGCATCTTGCTTGCACGGCGTGACATTTCGATATGGGAGCACCATGTCGCAAGCGCGCATTGATTCGTGCGCAACTGCATACCACGATCGGAGACGAAGATGAGAGCTGGAAAGGCATGCGAGCGGCATGCATGGGTATCTTGTTTGGGTTCATCATGAATTCGGTTAGCGACATTTCATGAGTTCTAACACAAATCTAAATGATTTTTGTTTTACAATTTGGGATGGGAAATAAAAAATGAAATTTTAAATTCCAAGAATTTCAGGTACAAGGTTTAGACAAGCTTGTAAAGCTCTAGATGAGACAATTGATATGAGAAATTCAAAAGCCTTTATTTTGAACTAAGGAACTCAGTGCTCCTGATTTCACTTCAGATGAAACCAAAGTCAATACGGTTACATACACCATCTCGCAACACCGTTCCAACTTTTAACCATGCACACCATCAATGTAAGAGTTTGGCTTAATAGAAATGATAGACTATCGATAATCCTACACCTACGAATTGTTACGTGTTGCCTTACGCAATCTTCCTCTGATCCCCCCCCCCCCCCCCCCCTCGAATTTCAGGGGGGTGGGCCCCCTCCCCCTTATTCCAATCAAATATTGGCAAGTCATACAAGCCCGTAAACGAATGTAAAAATTTACGTGGATGTAGGATTCCTCATAAACTATTCATATCAACAAGGAATTCGTTATTTTTTGGGAGCTCATTCGCAAAGAACTCCAAAGTTAAGAGTGCTTGACTTAGAGCGATTTGAGTATGGGTGACCGACCGAAAGTTGATCTCGGGTGCGCACGAGTGAGGACAAAGTGCGCAAAAAGACTATTATTAGTCTTGCTAGACGTAACAGCCAGGACCGGTGGCTATGACCGGGGTGTTACACTCAACAAAACCACGGGAAATAGAACATGGTCATCACGCGGACGTGGTAGCAAAACTATAACTAAGGACTAGCTTGTAAAAGAGTATATATGACACTTCGACATCTCCACCTCGAAAAATTCATCTAAATCAACCTCAACCAACACCGAGTCACTTAGTCATAGACACCCACCCCATACGCATGGAGATGAATTCAAATGCCACCCTTGGTAGCGTTAGTGCCAGGTTGTAAAGTTCTTGCCGTCTGTTTTCTGCAATCAATCTACCGTGAAATTGAATACTCAACATTAATCGGCTAAACATGATCAAAACAAGTTGTATTCATAGTCCTCCATAGACCGGACCAGTTCAGGAACATCCACAAAATGCCACCTCTTCAACATTCCTAGGGAAGCTTATGATCCACAAATGGGCACATCTATTTAAGTGAATAGAGAACCTAACCCTTCCCCTGATGTATCTAGCTAGCTCAAAGTTAGACCCTCCAACACATCACAAAATATGCACTTACTATTGTTGTCTTCCGAGTCTCTTCTAATCAAAAGATGTTTAGTCAAAATACTATAATAGCAGCTAACCATAGTAAGATTTTTCCTTCAAAGGATCCCTGACTAGCAAATGCTTCTATCTGGCCACTTAACTTGTACAATATTAAAAGCACTATCCAGCCACTTAACTTGTACAATATTAAAAGCAATACACATAGATTATGCAGTAAAACATCCATATTAGGTCAAAAACCATCTACATGTGTACTCTTCATCATTTAACATTGCACAAGAACATTGTTGTTATGACTTATACCAAAAGCCAACAATTTCTCATACAAAACCTGCAGAACTTAATGATACTCTAGCTTTCCCCACATGTAACATCGACCATGATTGATGTTAGGACTAAAATTTATATTGTACAACCTAGCATATTTATCACATAAAGGAATGTCACCAACCCATAAGTCTTCAAAAAATTCTAGTTCTCTTGCTATTCCCAGTCTCTTTGTTACATAATTTAGAAAAAAAAACATCTTCTACTTTCATCAACCCCTATCATAAATGTGGTTGGCCAAGTTTTTTCATACATTGGGATATCGTTGAGTTCATAGTATATTTCATTCCAACTCGTGAATGTTGAGAATGATCTAAAGAGGGCATTAGAGGAGGTGAATAAATTGAGGAGGCAAAGATGTAGCTAGAGATTCAGTCAGCTGACATAATCCATGATTACAAGATCAAAGTAGATGAAACAAAGTTGAAGGTTAACAAAATCAAAAATGCTATGGAGACGGAGAGTTAGGGGATTTTGTGAACCATGTGTGCTGCTTTTGTTGTGGTGTTCAGTTAGGTGGCTCGGTAACATGTAGCTAAAAGTATGGATCATAACGAAGCGGAAGCAGGCGGAACTGAGTGTTGCCACATTTGTTTGCATATATTTGTCTAGAAATAAAATGAATATAGAAACTATGAAAACCAATACAAAAATTGATACAATCGAAAATGAATAGGAAGAGAATGTGACGTGGAGCATGTACAAAGAAGATATTAGTTAGAACCAAAAGACCCCAACTATTGTGAAAAACACAAGAAAACTACTTAAATTGGTATAACTACAACAGTCTTTCGATGACTCCTAAACAACCAGACCATGTGGAGGCTCCTGAACAGCGTAGCGAGGTTGGGTGTGGATTCTGTTAGGTATAATTGTACAAAACATGGGTCTTACTGAGTGCCAGACTGAGCCACATAATAACCATGGTAAAAACGAAAAGTTTTTGTATTCATGGAAACGGAATATACATGGTTGTCCCGCGGGATAACGTCGTTTTGTTTTCACGTAAAGAATTCCGTTTCCGTTCCATAATATTCCAAACAAAATACATATCTTCATAATTTTCCACTCAGTTTCCATCCCTAACTGCAAGTAGAACCATATCTAATTTAAAGTTGTAATTTGCAATTTATGGACGAGAATAATTTGATGCTTTAGTTTAAAATGTATGGACCAGATCAATTATTTAACAGATACTATCTCATAAATAGAGATCATGAATAAATAAGAAATGAAAATGATGCAAGTATACACTTTGTTTATAAATAGAGATCATGAATTACAAGTATAGATTCGAGAATCTTCTCTAAATTATTCTAACTAATATGCAGGCTTCATATATTAAAATAAGCGATTATCACTTATTTATACTAAATATTTTTACTTATTTATAACTCATTTTTCACATTCGGTCTTAATTGTTATAATTTTATGTTATATCACCAAAAATTAGGCACACAATCCAGGTAAATATTACTCTCTTAAATCCATATTAGTTATCATTGATTTAGATATTTAGTACAAAGTTGTACTAAATCAACAACAAAGATACAATATTTTTATACAGTTTTAACAGAAGTCTTGGAAAATGCACCTACACTAAAATTATAAATATATATTACAAGCAATATGAAATTATTTCTTTTTATGTGGATAGTGTTTCTTGAAACATTCTACTTAAATTGATTTTTCCTATATCAAGGGAAAATAGAAGCAACAAGACTTCAAGTCATTACATACTATTTTGTATTACCAACATGAACTGCAAATATATGCATGTGTTCCTATCTATATCCTTAAATATCATGGGAGAGAGCTCGCAAGCTAATACCTGATTCTAGAGTGCATGATTTTAGTTAAGCGGTTTTAGTTAATCGTAAGTAAATGAAATGGATAGCTACCAATATACTAGAAAATCTTAAAATATGCATAATAACTATGGGGGGGGGGGGGGGGGGTTGTTCTAAGATCTTTGTCATTGCTTGTTTATTCTTATGAATTGAACAATCCTCAAGGTGTCGGATTTTCATTTGTTATTGATATAGTATCTTTGCATTGAGTTTGACTTGTGGCCCTGTATTTAGTAAAGGGCCACAAGTCAAACTGCAGTGAGAGAGATTATGCACGCTCTTCTCCTTGGTTGATTAAACTCCATAGGTATGCACAAGTTGTATATTCTATCAAATAATGTGACGATGTGAGACCACACATATTAAAATTGTGGTGGATGGAGAACTAATTTAATAAATGTATACATTATAAGGGATGATTGCTTTTTCAAGTTCTACTTTTAGCCTTATTTGGATCCTTTTGATCACAGTTCAGTTATTCTCACAACTAGACATTGTAGTAATGTTTTGCCAAGACCGGACTTTTAGGGCAAAGTCAACCATTGAACATAGAGATTATACTACGGATATATTTTGACTTTCATATGTGCAAAATCGTACAATGAGACGTAAGCATTCTACTTTTTACATCTCTTTTTTTTTGAAAAACCCCTCCATGTATTAATTAACTTCAAATGTTCATACAATCATTCGTTACAAACTTTGCCACGCAGGGCGGAACAGAATGAAACATAAGACCATCAGAACTATTATCAAAACTAAACTTTGCAATCTCATGAGCCACCATATTAGCCCTCCTGTTGATCTTAGAAATCTGTAAATTCACCAACAACTTTGAGACATCTACAGCTTCCTTCTTTAGATCAACAAGGGATGATCTGTCCACATATTCTTTACCAAAAACGGAGGCTACAAACGAACAGTCAGTTTCCAAAATGACGGGCATGTCTAGAGTCATACCAATATATAGGCCGGACAAGGACGCTCTAAGTTTCGCTTCCTCAACGCTGTAGCAAGTACCAATATAATCCCAGGAGGATAGGATCACTTGCCCACGGTGATTTCTAACAACCACCCCCACGCTCGCAGCTTCAACGGCCTCCACAAAACTTGCGTCGACATTAATCTTATAAACGTCTGGGGTAGGTGGCCTCCAAAGAGTAACCTGCCTCTCAATGTTATTGGTTGGCTGAAGATCCAACTCCACTTGCTTCCCCTTACTGCATATCTCCACCTGCATTTTAGCATGACAAGACGAGAAAGATGCCCAATAATTTTCGACAAAACTTACCGAGGCTGAGACGGATTCCATTCCCTTACCAAAGATCAAATCATTCCTCAAGTGCCAAGCTCTCCAAAACATGAATATAGTTTGCTCACGAACAAGCGTAGTTAACTGGTCCAATAGAATAAGGAACCAATCCGGTCCAGAATATTTGAAGGTCTCCTCCGCTGGTAATTTCCACACTTCCTTCAGAGCCATGCGGAACGCACGAGCCTTGGGACAAACCACCAAAGCATGAAAAATACACTCATCATCAATACCACATATTGAGCATGTACCTAGAGTAGTTTGATGATGTTTAACCCTATTGAGTTGAACCGCCAAACTATTAGAAGCAGCCCTCCAGGCAAAAAATTTAATTTTTGGGGGGACATTAGCATTCCAAATAATATTCCAGAGCCTCCTATCCCCATTTATGGCATCACTGGAATTGCCAGAAACACTCCTCGGCTCTTTAAGATTCAGAGCTAGTCTATACGCACTCTTCACGGAGAACAAGCCACTTTTCTCGTGGTGCCAAGCAATAAAGTCTCCCTCGCCCACTCGAAGAATACGGAGCTTTAGGATTTCCTCTGCATCATGAATATAAAATAGATGCCTTATCAGGTTCTCATCCCAACTCCTGGATCCACTCAAAAATAACTCGGAAACCAATTTGATCCTAGTTCTGCACTTTTTACCGCAAATTTGTAGGCCAGATTCCCTAGGGATCCAATTATCCCTCCAAATATTTATACTAGTCCCATCGACCACTCTCCAAATAATGCCTTTTTTTAGCAATTCAAGGCCATGCATAATTCCTTGCCAAGTAAGGGAAGTAGCTTGAGGGAATACCGTATCAATAAGGTGCCCATGAGGATAGTATTTAGCTTTCATCACCTTAGCACACAGAGAGTCCGGAAAAACCAAAAGACGCCAAGCTTGTTTCGCCAGGAGTGCTTGATTAAAAAGCCGAAGATCACGAAAGCCCATACCCCCTTCACTTTTTGGTCTCGTCATCTTATCCCAAGCCAGCCAATGCGTTCTTTTCCTATTCTCTTCATCGCCCCACCAAAAATTCCTGATAATCTGGGATAACTCCTCACACAGTGAAGCGGGGAATTTAAAAATACCCATTGCAAACACGGGAATAGCTTGAATAACCGACTTGATCTGGATTTCTTTCGCTCCGCTCGAAGCATATTTTTCAATATAATCTGAAACCCGCTTGAGCACCTTATCTTTGGTGGATTGAAACTTACCTGCCTTCATACGACCTTCTGGAATAGGCAAGCCTAGATATTTATCCTCAAAACCATCAATCGTGATTTTAAGGATAACCAGAATAGACACCTGGTCTTCCATAGAACAATTTTTGCCAAATAATATGGAGCATTTATCCGGACTTAATAGTTGGCCAGTTCCCTCCTCATAAGCCGACAAAATGCCTTTAATATTCAGAGCTTGCTCCAAGTTACCCTTAAAAAACAGGAGACTATCATCAGGAAAAAGGAGATGAGATATACCTGGGGCATGTCTGTTTAGCCGGAACTCTTGAATAGCCCCTCTTGCCGAAGCATCATTAAGTAGCAACGACAAAGCTTCAGCCACAAAGAGGAATAAGTATGGTGATAGTGGATCCCCTTGCCTGAGACCACGAGAAGGATGAAAAGGCTCTAACAACTGGCCATTCAAACGCACAGCAAACTTCACAGTGGTAACACAAGACATGATCCACTTAATCCATGTTGGAGCAAAACCATACGCTTGAAGCATTCTTTCCAAGAAATTCCAATCGACACGGTCATACGCTTTAGCGAGATCCAACTTATATGCACAAAATTCACCACGGCTATATTTTAACGTATTTAAAGAGTGCATACATTCAAACGCGATAAGTGCATTATCAGATATTGATCTTCCAGGGATGAATGCACTTTGGGTAGGAGAAATCATACCATCTAGCAGAGGTCTTAGTCTGTTGACCAGGCACTTAGAGATAATCTTACCAAAGACTTTTTACATCTCTTTTTATTTCAAAATATTATTGAAAACCATGATTAATAAGAAAGTGGAACCACCATGAAAAATAAAACTGAACCTAGTACTATACGGGTGTTTTTGTTAGTAATAAAACACAATACGGGGCCTAAGATATACAATTCTAGGTCTCTAATATCTTTACTAACACCATGGGTCGTCGCCTTTCTCGCTGCATCGCATGGAAGTTCAAGCACACAACTTGTATATGCAGGCCAAAACATGGGCTTCAGTTACCCCGCTGCAAGTGCAAGTTGTCTTGTGTGAAACATGGACCTGACTATATCCGATCAACCTAACCCATAACTCTATTCATACATGCTAGGACAGATGCCGGTGCTCCTATTGTGCGAGAACAGCGCGATGAGAGCGAAAATTGCCAATGCTGCTCGGGCACCTCGGTTCCTGTTTTGAGAAAAACATTTTCTACAATGCAAAAAATAAGACAAATATGTATTTTCAAGTGGGCGACTTTTTTTTTGTTGGGCTGGATTTTTGGTTTTTCATATAGCTTACAAATTACATTCTTTTTAAACAAATTTTCATGCATCAGTAGTGAACGCATACAAGTTTCCACTGAATACTTCAAAAAAATTATACTTATAAATGTCATTTTTTTTCTCAAGAACGGGCACCAAGCATCAATTCACACTTGCGACGAGAGCTCCTATGTCCAGTTAGGAGCTCCAATTTAGCGCGCAAGAGACTTATATGTCGCTTATAGCGAGAGTATCTCCTGTCTCAACCCCAAGCTTTTTCGTGGGGTGAACAGTACCAGGCCTACCCATTATTAGTGATTTTTCCATCTGCACTCACTCTCGACGGTCTGCGGCCTTCACTCCGGGTTTATTTGATTTTTCTTTTCTTTTTTCGTTTTTTGTTGTTTTTCCTTTCAGTTTACTATATTTTTAGCAACTTTCATCATTTTTCTATTTTACTTTACTTTTTTCAACGGTTTTTCTTTGCTTTCTCGATTGCCGGCTATTTTTCAATGTGTTTCATCATTTTTTTTCAATTTACAACTATTTTGCATATTTTTCCTTCTTACTTTTTTTGGTTTTCAACGGTTTTCTTTATTTTTCTTTGGTTTACTAATTTCTTACTCGGCTTTCATTGTTTGCACTCTTTTGCATTGTTTTTCTTCAGTTTTACTTTGATTTTCTTTGGTTGTTTCTTTCTTAGTTTTCTTAGTTTCTCTTTGGTTTTCTTCGCTTTCTTTTATGTTTCAACAAATGTCTTTTTTTAGTACATAATATAATTTTTGGGAGTACACGTGAAACATTTCTTTGATACACATTGAACATTTCTCAAGTAAATGATGTATATTTTTCTTAGAAACATCTTTTGAACACAGTTTTTCGATATATGGTCGACATTTTACAAATACATGATGGACATTTATTAATGAGAATAAACATTCTTACACAAAGTTTCCATTTTTTGTATACATCAGAAAAAAATTTATATAGGTGTGTAACATTTTTTACATACATGATCAACGTTTTTTCATATATGTTGTATTTTTTGGAATAAAGTTTTGTATAGAAATGTTTTTTAATACACGTATAAAATTTAGAAAATGCTTTATTACCATTTTTTAAATACATGTTACACTTTTTCATTAACTTTGTATATTTTTTATACATGAGAAACATTTTTCTATACACATTGACATTCTTTAAATGCTTGATTAACATTTTCCAAATATTTTATGTACAGTGTTTTCTGTAAGATATATATTTATAGTATTAGGAAGTATAAGATAAATTAAACAACAAGAAAGCAAAAATATGTAAAGAAAAAACCTAAAAAAATAAAATGCTGAAGTGCCACAGTCCCCGCCGGGCTAGCCCATTCTCGGCGCTAATAGAGGCGAGGCTTCACTGTGTCTCGCTAGAAGCAAGATATATTTGGGCCCAGATCCCTCAAAAAATAATTGGGCCAGCAGTGCGCTTTTGGGCCAGCCCATATGGGTGGCGGGGTGCCACTCTGGTTTTTTCCTTATTCGTTTGTTTTTTCGCTTTTTTTGCAGCCTCTGAATTAATTATCACAGCCTCTTTACATTGCACATATCGAGGTTACGTCGATTAATTCAGATCAAAGGGAGTACCAAATTTCAAAAAATATTCTCAAATTAGGAAATGTTTGTAATTCAAGAAAGTTTACAAATAAAAATATATTCATTAATTTGAAAAATTCTCATGAATTTCAGAAAAATCACCAATTCAAAAAGTATTCTGCATTTCCAAAAAGGTTTGTGAATTTTAAAAACGTTCAGATTTGGAGAAATTTTGTGAATTTAAAAGGATGTTCATGTATTTAAAAATTTAACCAAATTTCAAATATGTGTGTGATTTTTTTTAGAAAAAGGGCGTAAAATGATACCACAAAAAAATGATAAAACTGGCAAAGAGAAAACAAAAAAAAGTAGAAGGACTAGGAAAAAGAACATGCAGGCATGGGAGTGGTCCGGCTCATGGCGGCGGGTGGGAGGTGCTATCCTCCGACCCGCGCGCGGGAATTAGGCAAGCAGCTCAAGAGTGTGTTAATACTCGCCTATGACTACAGGCGAGCATTTCTCTGGTTTGGACTAGTCGCCCAATACGTTTTCACACAACTCGCAACTCTTCTAGCCCAGGAACGCAACGGTACTTGCATTGCGCCAATGCGAGAGCTATATCTCGTTATAGGCGAGATGGAAAGCTACTCTCACCTAAAGGGAATAATCTAGAGACAAGGCTGGCCAGTTTTTCTGGGGGTTTTTCGTTAGCAAAAGCTTCACTGGTTCGAATATCTCGGTCATGACCGCTTCACTGTTTTTTCGCTCCGATCGTTCCTTTGTCTATTTCTGGTTTCTTTTTCGGTTTCTCTGGTTTTTCGCTGGTTTTCTTTGTTTTTTTCATCGGTTTCTTCATTTCTTTATCTGTTTTCATAGGTTTTTTCTTCGTTCCTTCATATTTTTTATCTACTAGCAAAAAGGCCCGTGCGTTGCAACAGAAGAAAAAAATACCACACGCTCTTAATTTACAAAAGATGGTCTATGATCTGAGAATTTGTAGTTACGACCCAAACAAAGATGGTCTTAACTTATAAAAGCGTAGTTTAAGATTCTACATATGTTCTAGTTCAACACGGCTTGCATGTAGATTTAATCTGTACAAAGAAACGGGCAAGTGATCATGCATTTATTCATGTCATGTTTGGAATGGGGTGTTGTTACGGGCAAGTAAAGAAAAAACAAAAAAAACAAAAGTTGACACATTAGCACACTATGGAGACATGTGTGCATCAATGGCAGTTTTCAGTTTAAGAATCACCAACTTAGGGTAACTCTTGAACCCTTTTTTCACATGCATATTTCTTAAATACATGAAGAGTTGTTAAAAAGATACATGATTTTTTAATCATAAAAATAGAATATTATTTTTGTCTGGAAAAGAACATTTTTGTACGGTCTCCTATGAACGCGGGTACTTGCGCCCCTATTTCATCACTATTTCTTACCATACATGTCATAGGTATTAGTCATTGTTTCATCACTATTTATAGCCTATCAAACTTGTCTTTTATTGTATTTTTTGTCATGCATGCCTACTTTTTACTTTTTTTCATGCATGTCCTCTTTTTTTCTTATATATAGAAGAATAGCGCAACATCCCATCTTTATCGGGTCTCCTCTGCATTTTCTCTTTTATTTCTTTTATAGCGGGCATCCCATCTTTATTGGGTCCTTCTTTTATTTCTTGTCATGCATGCCCTTATTTATTGGATGTTTCCAGCAAATTTATCTTCAATTTCATATCCAATCCTGATTTTGCTGTGGTGTTCATACCCAATATGAATCACTACCGATATGAAAAAATGGATAATGCATTGTTGATTAACATTGCATCCTAGACAGTATTTTTAAATTGTTAAGAAGTAAAATAACATCATATTCATATTCTACATATTTTTTAATCAAATTTCATATATAACATATTAAATTTGAAGTTACGGTTTAGAAGATATGAGTATTTTTAAAAACATTTAATATATACTGCGGGTTTAATTTCAGAAATATTAGGGGGTTTCTATAAAATAGCAAAACAGACTAAGAATACCTATTTCTTTTATTAGTAGGTATAGGTATACATATTTCAAGTATTAGCGAACAGGCCATACCACGGCCCATCGAGACCCTGGTATCATACCGCCCAGCTCCTGCACCGTGATAGTAACAACATCGGCCCACGGCCAATGATTTTGTTGTGTGCCGCGAATACTACGTTGCACCATGCAAAAGGCATGGTCCATGCTTCGGACGTCGAATGAGATCCTTTGCGTCAATGCAACTGCTTTCCAATGCATCCACAGTGCTTAGATGCTGGCTTGCCTCTAAGCTGGGCCCCATGTCCTGTAATAAAACTTGGCTCAAAAATGCGTAGTGTGTAGCACATATTCTCAGCCTTTAAGGTGTCCCCACATAGAGTAAAATATTTGATTCTTCAACCGATTGTGTCTCATCTTTTTGCATGGCACTCTTTCTATCAATGACATGTGGAGTTAGCTGATTATTTTAGTCCAAAGCAAGAACTAGAGGCAGCCTCCAAGCTTGGCGTCGATGCCAAGGATTTTGGCTTAGAGATGCATACCCACAGTGTATAGCGCCTGCCTCTAAAGGCTTAGAGGCTGTCTTAGGGGCAACAAAACACAACACTGTGGATGCTGCAGCTGCACCGACCACTCCACCGAGCCGGCCGACGTACGTGGGGTGCAACCGTGGAGCCCGCCGGCTCGGCCAGCCTACATGGAAACCTGAAACGCACTACTCTGAAGTCTGAGACGCACGCCGGTAATCATCGACATCAACAACATCCACGAAGCGATCGAGTGCGTCAATCGGGAGATGATGGCCTCTCTGCTACGGTATTGCTATGTACGCACGCCCTGCTATGGACTACGCACTGTACATACAGTATCTATCTGTTCATCAACGCACGCACACGTACGCTGTTATTATTCCTAAAGATGGTGGAAGGGATTTTTAAGACGAAATCGCGGCCGGACACGGTTACCGTCATGGTTTCCCTCCGCCCCTACAAGAAAAGGTTTGAGTGCCAACGGCTGCTACCCACCTGTTCAAAATAGAAAGACATGACCGAAGGGAGTACGTGTAGACGCATTGCCTAGGTATTGCACCCACGAACAACTCAACATGGCACCCACACGGTTCGACCGCGGGTAATGCTTGCCCAAACTGACGGAGTCGAATCAGACAGATCTCGGATAGGGTTCCGAGCTGATAGTCTTGCACGATAGTAACAAAACACCCCTCTCGAAGAGGTAAAGCCATATGTCATGCTTTATTTGTATTAATTGTGGATAGGATACAAAGTACTAGTTCATCTACCTCGAGATAGTGTATGAATTTAGTTTTTATGAGATGATCTATCGACTAGACTAGCCTTGGTTGATATAATGTACTATAGGCTTAGAATAATAGGAATGTAGGCTACGTCGGTGGAGACGAGTCCTTGCCTTGTATGCCAAGTCTTGTGGAATCTCCCTTATATGTATCATGGGTTGTCCGAAGTGGTCTGCTAATGAACTGCCACGGCGGTCCTCGGCTAGCCCTCCTGCCCGGGAGACGACATGGTTAGTACCGCCTAGCCCAAGACTCTGTCTGTAACCCCTGAATAGGTCTTCAAGTTGGGGTCGCTTCTCGGGTCTTTCGAAGTATTTCCATCTTCGGTCGTTGGTCTTGAAAGCTGGTTCAACAAATTTTCCCCTCTTCGATCTCGAGGATCGCCGAGGTATAAGAGCTCACATGTCGGGCCATCCCCTTCTAGGTTCCCTTAGCCTTTATCAGATGTCTTGTTCGCCACACCTGGGGTTATTTTTTTCCCATGCAGTGTTGTCTTCTTGCAGCCAAGCTAGAACGTCAGACTGCATCCGAGGTGACATAGACCACCTCAGTTTTGAAAAAGTTGAAGGAAGCCGAGCTTCACACGGAAATTCTCTTGTGCAACCAGCCACTCACAGCCAGCCTCCATGACGGACTCCTGGCTGATTTTTTGCGGATTTTTTTTCGATTGGGCCAATTTATTCTCTACCAATGTATAGCCAGTAGCCCTCAAGGTATATGCCGGCCTAAAGTCTGGGGTGCACTGAAAGGGTAAAATAAAAGCACTGATCCTAGTAGCCCCTGAGACTTGGATCGATACGCAGAATCGACCTGAGGATCTTGCTTGGCAGCATACTTTAAGGAAAAGTGCGGTGTGCAGTAGTCCCCGAGACTATGGTCCAGTGCAACCGACCGACCCGAGGATCATAATCTCCTCGAAAACCATATTGCACTTTGATTTTTTCTGCATTGAAACGTCGATGCAGTAGCCCCCGAGACTTGGGTTGCACAACATGGCCGACCCTAGGATCGTATCTTCTCCGGAACTTTTTTAACCGAATACCAGCGTGTGTTTTTCTATTATCAAGGTGCAGCTCGACACGAAAGATGTCTACTGCGGGTCGGAAAAGATCTTTCCCGAGCAGAATAACATGTAGTACACCTCGGCCAAGAGGATGTCCAGCCTCCTAAAAATGCAAATAGGTCAAAAGTGTCATAAGCTCAGAATGCCAAAAAACTTATGTAAAAAGTTTACGTTTGAATCAAGTCAAGTTTTTGGTGCCAATCTGAAATTGATCTTAAAATTAATTTGTGCTCCCGTCGTGCTTTAACATAATACGTCCGATCTTGAGGCATCAGATAAGTAGCCTTCAGCTTCAACCTCTTTTTTGGGAGTGCTTCTCGGGCCAATTTAGAAAATTAAACTCAAGCGGCATATAGAGAAGCCACAGGCTATCCGTCTATTTAACCATGAATTCAAGCCGGAAAAGGAAGTAGTATAAAAAGACTTTACAACGACTTAGAAACAAATATTTATTATAAAATGACACATATAAATTTAAGAGCCCTTAGCTAACTTGGGCAAAGAAAGTTGTTTTTAACAAAAGATGTTTTTGTTTAACACAAATATAATGCCAGATCGAGCTAGACAAAATTTTAAAAAAAATGAGCATGAAAAGCGCTTAGCAGGTTAATGTGCTCGGTGTTGATTGCGCGGTCCGGGCTTGTGGTGGGACGTGTTGGCGCAGCCCTAGCTAGCTCTAGACAAACATGAGAGAGAACGGAGGTAGAAGGTGGAGCTGAATGCACTGCAGTTTTCGGCGCACGAACGCCTGGGCAACGAACCCCTTTTTCCCCTGCTGGCACTAACCAACTCGACGATACAAACACGAGAGCATCCAGTTTTGTAGCCATCCACAACGTAGCCCCTACGCTTTCGCCGGGCACGCACGCACGACTCGCATGCCTGGCCACACGGACTACCAAACTAACTACCAGGCCTTCCGGCTAGATGCATGCACCGCTACACTGTTAACAAACCAATCTACGTGTATGACACACACACACGCACGCCTATGCACACACGCCACACTTCCGCTGCATCCCGCACGTCCCGCGCGCATCCGTCGCGCCCGACGAGTCCGACCGCACCAGTGCGTCCCGCACGTCCCGCGTGCACCCGACACGCCTGACGAGCCCGACTGCACCAGGCGCCGTGGCTTATTCTAACACACACACACCCTAAGCCACGGCCTAGAGGAGTCCGACGTCCTCGACGCCGCCGTCCACCAGCAGCGCGCGCTCCGCCGCGCCGTCATCGTCGTCGTGGTCGTTGTAGCGGCCACCGCCCTGACATCGCTGCCGCACGTCTCCGGCACGAGCCGCTGCGCCGCGTCTCCGTGCCACGCACCTCCACGGTTGTCGCGCCGAGCCGCTGCAAACTCTGCGCCACCACGCAGTTCCTTCGCGACCTCCTCGTCTCTGCGACCGCCGTGCCCTTCGCGCGCACTCCCCACGTCCCCGCGCTCCCGGCCCGCGCTCCCGCCGTGCACGTACGCGATCTGCGCAACCAGGTCCAGCGCCCCGACGCGGTCCACTCCCGCGGTCCCGACGCGCCCGACGTGTCCAGTGCGCACCCATAACACGCACCGGTCGCGTCCGGCTCGCTGCCGTCGTCGTCGCCATGCGCCACAGCCGCGCCGCCTCGACCTCCATGTCCGCCGTGCTCATCGCGGACTCACCGCGCGCCACCTCCGCATCCGCCATGACAGCCGCCGCGCCGCGCACCTTCACAGGCCGACACACGGCCCGGAGCTCCGAGCAGCCGCCGACGAACGCCGCCATCACCGGCACGCCTCCGGCACGGCCCAAGACGACCAAGCTCTGATACCAAATATTGGCGCAGCCCTTGCTAGCTCTAGACAAACATGAGAGAGAACGGAGGTAGAAGATGGAGCTGAATGCACTGCAGTTTTCGGCGCACGAACGCCTGGGCAACGAACCCCTTTTTCCCCTGCTGGCACTAACCAACTCAATGATACAAACACGAGAGCATCCAGTTTTGTAGCCATCCACAACGTAGCCCCTACGCTTTCGCCGGGCACATACGCACGACCCGCATGCCTGGCCGCGCGCTCCCACGACGCGCGCACCGCGGCCGCTTCCCATGCATGGCTAACCACCTAGCTCTCACGTACACGACCTAGCCACACGGACTAACAAACTAACTACCAGGCCTTCCGGCTAGATGGATGCACTGCTACACTGTTAACAAACCAATCTACGTGTATGACACACACACACACGCACGCTTATGCACACACGCCACACTTCCGCTGCATCCCGCACGTCCCGCGCGCATCCGTCGCGCCCGACGAGTCCGACCGCACCAGTGCGTCTCGCACGTCCCGCGTGCACCCGACACGCCCGACAAGCCCGACTGCACCAGGCGCCGTGGCTTATTCCAAAACGCCGGTAGATCTCTGATAGATCTGACATGGTGTGTTGTCCTCGGCCTGCACGAGGTGCTAACTCCGAAGCCGGTGCCTATGTGAGGGAGCGAAGCCCCCGTCCAGCCGATGTGATGAAACTGGTCGGTGGGGTGATAACGGAGCACCCGGAGCATGTCGATGAAACGATGGCGAAGTCCCCGATCCAGCCGAGGTGACGGAGGAGGTTGGTGAGGTGATTTCAGAGCCACCATGCCAGACGATGTGCCAGAATAGGTCGGTGAGGTGGACGTCGGCACGATGAAGGCGACGGCGAGGAGATGCCGACTTAGGTTGAAATTTGTGACACGGACGATGCTAGCTTGATGAAGTGATGGCACAGCGATGCCGACGCACCCGACCTGCTCAATGCATGGCGATGATGTGATCTTGACAACGCCGAACTTCTGGTTGGCTATCCGAGATGGAGATGCAACGTGGTAGATGTTGGCTCAGTTGAGCGACAACGTAGTCCATGCTGGCGCAGGTTGGCATTTGTGGAGAAACAAGTTCGGACTGGTTTGACATCGATGCGACGGTGAAGATCGCGTTTGAAAAGACTCAAAATTTGTGGTAACGTGTTTGAGAACAAAACACAATACCTTACAAAACAATTCCTCCAAAAAGGACGTCGGTAATCCGTTCATGAAAAATATGAACTTGGGTCAGATTCGTTTTTGCGCAGAATACACATTCGAGAATTAATACACTCCTCCGGCAGATGAAACTTTAAGGGGTTGTCGACATAGAAATTTTGCAGCAGATGAAGTTCGATCTTCCAAAGGATGACCGAGCTAGCTGCTGGACTCCTCGTCCAAACTCATGCAGATTCCCGTTCATATTCGACAAGGCATCGGTATATCGCCGATTGGTGGAGATTCCTCCATTGGAACACGATGAAATTTTATGTGCCTGTTGTGGACTCAGTTCCACACAATTTCACAGAAGCATCATCAAAGCGACGCTCGAGGAGGCAATGACGGCGAGAACATGTTCGATGTCCAGAATATTCTGCATGACATTGATATCTATGAAAAACTTTCTCAAGAAGGTCATGTTTGTTCGTTCTTGACGGCCAACTGATGACCTTCTAAATTGTGTCATAAAATCGGCATAAGCTGGAAATAATGACGGTTCGGTGACCAAAGTGGAGGGTCGTAGATGGGCCTATTTCTTGTAGTGCTACTAAGGAGAAAACTACTGGGTTCAATCATATTGCTTGGTTTTGTTCTGTCTACATTATGTCATCATACTTCATGCATTACTCTGTTTGGCATGAACTTAATACCTAGAGAGGCAAGCATAGAAGCGCTCTCGAAGTGGAGTAATGGTAGTAGATGCAGGCAGGAGTCGTTCTGCTGGTCACGAACATAATGTCTATATACATGATATTGCCATGAATAACGTCATAACTATGCGCTTTTCTATTAATTTCCCAACAGTAATTTGTTTATCCACCGTATGCTATTTTTATGAGAGAGGTGCCTCTAGTGAAAACCATGGCCCCGGGTCTACTTTGATCATATTATTAAAACCCTAAATAACTTGCTGCAATTTATTTACTTTGCAATTTATCTATCTACTACTATCAGATTTGATCCTTGCAATTAACGAGTACAAGATGATTGTTATGTGTGTAGGTACTGCTAAAGATCGTGTGCGTGGATCTCCTATTGGTTCAACAACCTTGGTTCCCTACTGAGGGAAATACTATCCGCTACTATATTGCTTATCCCTTCCTCTTTGAGGAAAAACCCAACGCAGCTCACAAGTAGCACCGTATTAGCAAGAAACAATGCCAAGAATACGAAAAACTGAAAGAGAACCGATCAAATCAAACTCGATCTTGCAGTTGACGTCACCACTGCCTTGATAGAACAGAAATGTTAGAAGATGGCTAGTGAGATGATAAGGGATAAAGTTCAATGCTGAGAGGGAAATGGCCTGGTCAATAGATAAAGCCTTGCGGGATAAAACTGTTAGCATAATCTCTTTATGGTAAAAGACAAAAGGGATCATTAAATCTCGTTAATAGAACACTTGAACACACAGGAAACGGATAAGTAGAATCGACAGTAGGTCCGTTAGTGGGAAGGCCATCTCGGTTGTCGTGACCCTCTCCAGCGGTTTGGACTTTTCTGGGACTAGTAAGTATGCACGTGCAACGCACGCATGATCATAGAAAGGGATTTTCTCCATCATCCTAGTTAGGACACAGTTATTTCAAATAATAATTTGTCTACATATAGGTTTTGCAAATATAGTTTTTTCATGCGCACCATGTCTCAATGGACTTCTCAACCATAGACTTAACAAAAACACATTACATACCTTGGTTAATTTGGCCCCACAAATTGGCACCTAACTGACACACACATACATAGGATAAAATCTATGAAACGGCTCACACGACTTTGCAGGATAAAATCTATGCGATAGTCTGGAAGGTCTACTAATGTACCCAAAAAATAATCGGTGTGACTTGCACCCAAAATGTAGGTGAACACATTTATCATCTTGAGCGCTCGTGTAGGTATCATTTTCTAGCTAGAAATAAAAATTAAAACTCGTCAATGGAGGAGTATCCATGTCATGTTCTAATTAGATATAATCCAAACTTGCCGAGTACGCCCAATGCACACCTGAAGTAGTGAGCAAAGATTTACAATCAAATCATGTTGGACAGAATGCGCGCACCATAATACGATTCACACAAGCATCAACACCAGCACAAACTCTTCTTTTGTTCTTCAATCCCATTTTTATGTACCTCGATATCACGACATCTTCACCTCCGCCGACAGTAACCAACATGATTTTATTTAATGACCATGAGTTTATTTATATAACAAAAAAACATTGAAGCAATGGAAATTGTAGGAAAAAACTTGCTGCCAACTACAATTCAGACACAAGAGTAGAACATCTAGTCTTCACCTTTGATGGCAACACACTTTTGAGAATCTGATTACCTAGAACAGAGTATACACAATAGGAAAATGATCACAACTATCTCCTGGAATGTAACAAGAGTGTGTACACATTTATTCCTCCCAAATCACAATATCTTAATTTTAGAAACAAATGACCAGTTCAAAAAGACATACAAATTACCAGAAAGTCATCACCAAACTGGCAATCAGATAGAAGGGAGAAATGAATTGGTCATGCATAAGACCCTCCTTTTTTAGGACCACGGACATACTTAAACCATGGTAGATACAAAATCGTTCCTCATTACACATCTGGTATCAGATGGGACATCAGTTATCACTGCAAAAACGCCTTCTCTTCTTGCCAGGGCTGCGAGCTCATGGGCCAGCTTGTTTTTGTCCCTAGTAACAACACTGATCTCCGCAGAAGAGAAGGCTGAGAGGAGCTTCTTTGTGTCAGTCAGCACCGCATGACAGGCTGATCTGCACATCTCCTTGGACTGCAGACCACGTCCCAAGCCCGAGTAGTCCGTCTCCAGAATCAACTGGCCATTGAAAACCTTGGCAAATTCAGTCACTTCCATCACAACAGCCGCACCCTCTGCTTCTTCTGCCGAGCTACAGCGGCCAAGTTGACAAACGACAGACACGCGGACATGCCCCTTGTAGTCACGAGCTACAACGCCTCCGCATGTATCTCCCGATTCCTCCAAGTATGCCTTGCCTGGAGGTGGAGCAGTCCAATGGTTGGGCACTGGGGTCGCCGGTATGCATGCCTTGGCTGAAAACAAGAGACTGTTTATTCTTACACCCTTCTTCCAAAGGGTCTCGTGCAGCCAGCAGAAGCTCATCATGTAGTCTGAGCAGAAACTGCACTAATCTAGTGACAGTGTCTTTTCCATCACCGTGGACAGTATTGTTCCTCAAGCTCCACGCCTGCGATAGACTGAACAACATATTGTTTCTGAAATTTTCAGACTGAGAGAGCAGCAGCATTTGTAGTCAGTCCGTGCCCGCATATCTGAATTCAGAATCCTTGGGGATTTCCCAAAAGGTCCTCATTGGAGAAAAGAAAATACAAAAAATCAGAAGAAATGTGATTGAGCTCAGTCACAAAGTGTAAGCTTAAGCTAAAAGAATACTAAAAAAGAGGAGGGACAGTTACTTTAGTATTTACACTTCATAGTGCCGCTAGTATCACCTGATACTCAAATTGGTACATCAGCAACATCAAACTAACTATTGCCATATGTACTGTTTTTAAGCGGAGGAGAATCAAAATATCCTAGATCTGATGCTTATACAAGTTTCAGGTAAAAAAAATGCTTATACAAGTATGCAGACTGAAAATACGTACATAACAAAAATTGTGGGATTTCACATCAACTCGTAATACATAGTAGCGAATACATCTGCCTAGATAACAAGATTGGAGGATTTCACATCAACCTACTGCAGTACTACCACAAGTAACTCCTGAAACAAAACACTACAGAATCAAACAACAATGTTTAGTTTGCAAAGCAGAGTCCGTTGAATAGTCATGAAGTGTAGATTGCATCAACAACGCATAACTTGTAATGCAGAACTACTAAAATAATCAGATTCAGCAAACAAGGCTAGGGTACAAGTTATAACCTACTGTACGGGCATAGATCATATCGACTTCAGCAAGGTCTTATGCACATTACCCTGACTAACATGGTCAATACAATAGTCATCTACCAAATATTTTGGGGATGGAAGTTAAATAGTACAAAAACATAACAACTCATCTGCTAAAAAATGGATTAAACAAAGAAAACTGTTACACAAATGATTGGTTGTGCCTAATTTCTACACGACAATATATAGCAGCCATCGATCACCTCAGGTCACGTGGGCTGTAGCCATCAATCACCAGGTCGTGTGAAAATCTTCCTGCAAAGGGGCGTGTACATAGTAATTTCGTAAAACAAATTTCTGAAAAAATTAACACTCTGCATTCACAATGGTCAATAGTTAACCAATAAAAGCACCATGGGTGAGGATCCTCTGCTGTTCTGTAATTCTGCACGGGATGCAAAATTGCTGCTTAGCCTCCTCATACATGCTTGAGTATCCTTTTCTCCATTCTACACATGTTGCATAACAAAAGTTGGGGTATTTACTACTACCTCCGTCTCGGTGAATAAGTCATTTGCGTAGTTCTAGGTCGAGGATTTAACTATTTAAATGTGTATTATATGTGACAAAAAATATATAATTAGAAACTACATCCGTGTAGAAATCTAGTGATATACTTTTCATTACATATAACACATATTTAATTGCTCAAATCGATGACCTAGAACTACGCGAATGACTTATTCACCTAGACGGAGGTAGTAACAAAGATTATACAACAATGAATGGTAGAAAAAAACAGTACACGGACTGTACGCAGTAGACATACAAAAAAAAGCAAGGACAGAGATAAGATGTGCAACTGAACATGGAAAAATGAGAGGAGTTGCTGCAGGTGGGTGTACAACTGTACATGCAGATATAAGATATGCAACTGAACATTGAGAAAGAAGGTTTCAGCAGTGGTGGAACTCACCCGCGACGCAGTTCTCTTCGCCTTCGCCGTCACGTCGCCTCCTGGTTGTCCACTCCTTGTTGTTCAGTTTATGGATCATCCTGGGCTTCCTGGGCGACCCTCGATCGTGGCACTGGGCCTCGATGACATGCAGCAGGCTGCTGGTGGCGGAGCGGGCGACGTGGGGTGCACTGGGACCTGATGACGCCCGATTTCATGCTGCTCCGCCGCTCGAGCGACTCGAATTCTCGCTGGCCTCGCTGTGGGGCCACCCGCTACTCTCCTCGGCCTCATGAATCACAGGGGCGCCCACCTCCTCCTCCTCCTCGTCCTCCAACCACCTCCCGCTCCACCGGGAAGAGATCACCGAGCGCAACGCCTTCTTTTTGGTGCGCCTCGTCGCCTACTTTCCCGATGTGTCCGACCTCACCGCCTATTTCCCCGCCGTGTCCGACCTCGCCGTCTACTGGCGCGACCCCTCCACGCTCGCCAGCCTCGCGCTCTGCTGGCGTGCCAACCTCCGAAGTATCAATCTCCCCGGCGGAGCGGATCTCGAGCCGCTGCTCCAGGCCTGCCTCGCAGTCACCGCGCTCGACCTCTCCAAGTGTACTGCTGGTCGGAAGATGCCATGTCGGCGCTCGACGCGCACCCGACCGCCGCCGCCAGGCTCACCGACTCCAACCTCGGCCTCGCCGGCGCCTCCAAAATGGCTTCTACGCAACCGAGCTCGGGGCCATCGCGGCCGTGTGCCCCGGCCTCCGATGGCCATGGTGTCCTGCAGTGTGGGAACGGAGAGAGGGAGAGAAATTAGTGAGGAGAGGGAGAGAAAAGGAAGAAGGGAGTTGGGCGCGACTGACCGGCAGAGGAGGTCGGCGGCGGCTTGCAAGAGCGCCGGCGGCGACCAGAGGCTGGATCGACTCGGGGTGGATCGAGAAGCGCACGGAAGGAGGGGAACTGGGGAAGGAAGGAGCGGTGGCGCAAGGATATGTATTTCTCGATCCACGGAGAGGCACGATTGATGGAATCGATCCGAATATCAAGGAGCTGTGGGCGGGGCCGCCAGGATCGGGGACGCGGAGCGCTAGGAAATCCGCATACCGCGCGTCTGCTCGGCTGAACATTGCATCCCAGACGTTGATTTAGATTCTAGGCCATTGAGCTAATATGGGCAGTAGGATGTGTTTATGTTGATTTGATCTAACGGTCCTGGTTATTCTGGGTACAGTTTGTTGTGTGTCTTTGGAGTAATTCATGTTTGCTCTTTTTATAGTAGTATAGAAGAAGTTGCAGGAGCGTCTTAGACATATAGGACATCGCCGGCACATCCTGCGGTGGCTGACTATGATGGATGGTCTTTTGATTGCCTTGAGCACCCTCTTTTGTGATCACTTATTAGCAATTGCATATGTGCGTATTCAATATGGTGTACGACTTGCTCGTCATATTTTTTTTAGATCAAAGGAGCTCATGCTCCAAATTTCATTTTCATGAAACTAATAAAACAACCACAAATTGGTCACCAAAACGCATTCATGGCCACAACTACAAATTAGCCTTCCAAGCTAAAGAAACACCAACCGCAAAGCAACCAATGAACAGAACAACTGAACTACCTAGGACACAAGTATTTCTCTCTCTCTCTCTCTCCCCCTCTCACACACACACACATGACATATATAAGCAATGCCCAGTAACAGGCGTCAAGGTACATGTAGAAAAGCAGGGCCTACGAACAACCAGCAAGGCACGTATATAAGCAGAGCCTAGGAACTCAAGCAACAGCTCCAAACTGTCATTGTATCCATCAATTATCTTTGTCTTTTGGGGCCCTCCATGTCTAGGAGTGGCAGGTGTTGGGAAACGTAGTAATTTCAAAAAAATTCCTACGCACACGCAAGATCATGGTGATGGCATAGCAACGAGAGGGGAGAGTGTATGTCCACGTATCCTCGTAGACCGTAAGCGGAAGCGTTATGACAACGCAGTTGATGTAGTCGTACGTCTTCACGATCCGACCGATCCAAGCACCGAACGTACGGGGCCTCCGAGTTCAGCACACATTCAGCTCGATGACGATCTCCGGCCTCCGATCCAGCCGAGCTCCGGAGATGAGTTCCGTCAGCACGACGGCGTGGTAACGATGTTGATGTTCTACCGGCGCAGGGCTTCGCCTAAGCTTCGTGACGATATGACCGAGGTGGAATATGGTGGAAGGGGGCACCGCACACGGCTAAGGAACGATCCGTAGATCAACTTGTGTGTCTATGGGGTGCCCCCCGCCCCCGTATATAAAGGAGCCAGAGGGGAGGAGGCGGCCGGCCAAGGAGGGCGCGCCAAGGGGGAGTCCTACTCCCAACGGGAGTAGGACTCCCTTCTTTCCATGTAGGAGTAGGAGAAGGGGGAAAGGAGGAGGAAGGGAGGAAGGAAATGGGGGGGGGGGGGGGGGGGGCCTTCCCTTGTCCTATTCGGACTAGGAAGGGGAGGGGCGCACGGCCCCCTCCTGGTTCCTTCTCTCTTCTCCCTCGAGGCCCATGTAGGCCCAATAACCCCCCGGGGGGTTCCGGTAACCTCCCGGTACTCCGGTAAAATGCCGATTTCACCCGGAACGATTCCGATGTCCAAATATAGGCTTCCAATATATCAATCTTCATGTCTCGACCATTTCGAGACTCCTCGTCATGTCCGTGATCACATCCGGGACTCCGAACAAACTTCGGTACATCAAAACTTATAAACTCATAATAAAACTGTCATCGTAACGTTAAGCGTGCGGACCCTACGGGTTCGAGAACTATGTAGACATGACCTAGAACCATTCTCGGTCAATAACCAATAGCGGGACCTGGATGTCCATATTGGTTCCTACATATTCTACGAAGATCTTTATCGGTCAAACCGCATAACAACATACGTTGTTCCCTTTGTCATCGGTATGTTACTTGCCCGAGATTTGATCGTCGGTATCCAATACCTAGTTCAATCTTGTTACCGGCAAGTCTCTTTACTCGTTCCGTAATAAATCATCTTTATAACTAACTCATTAGTTACAATGCTTGCAAGGCTTATGTGATGAGTATTACCGAGAGGGCCCAGAGATACCTCTCCGACAATCGGAGTGACAAAACCTAACCTCGAATTATGCCAACCCAACATGTACCTTCGGAAACACCTGTAGAGCACCTTTATAATCACCCAGTTACGTTGTGACGTTTGGTAGCACACAAAGTGTTCTTCCGGTAAAGGGAGTTGCATAATCTCATAGTTGTAGGAACTTTGTATAAGTCATGAAGAAAGCAATAGCAGTATACTAAACGATCAAGTGCTAGGCTAACGGAATGGGTCATGTCAATCACATCATTCTCCTAATGATGTGATCCCATTAATCAAATGACAACACATGTCTATGGTTAGGAAACATAACCATCTTTGATTAATGAGCTAGTCAAGTAGAGGCATACTAGTGACTATATGTTTGTCTATGTATTCACACATGTATCATGTTTCCGGTTAATACAATTCTAGCATGAATAATAAACATTTATCATGATATGAGGAAATAAATAATAACTTTATTATTGCCTCTAGGGCATATTTCCTTCAGTCTCCCACTTGCACTAGAGTCAATAATCTAGATTACATAGTAATGATTCTAACACCCATGGAGTCTTGGTGTTGATCATGTTTTGCTCGTGAGAGAGGCTTAGTCAATGGATCTGCAACATTCAGATCCGTATGTATTTTGCAAATCTCTATGTCTCCCACTTGGACTTGGTCCCGAATGGAATTGAAGCATCTCTTGATGTGCTTGGTCCTCTTGTGAAATCTGGATTCCTTTGCCAAGGCAATTGCACCAGTATTGTCATAGAAGATCTTCATTGGTCCCGATGCACTAGGTATGACACCTAGATCGGAAATGAACTCCTTCATCCAGACTCCTTCATTTGTTGCTTCCGAAGCAGCTATGTACTCCGCTTCACATGTAGATCCCGCCACGACGCTTTGTTTAGAACTGCACCAACTTACAACTCCACCGTTTAATAAAAACACGTATCCGGTTTGCGATTTAGAATCGTCCGGATCAGTGTCAAATCTTGCATCGACGTAACCATTTACGACTAGCTCTTTGTCACCTCCATATACGAGAAACATATCCTTAGTCCTTTTCAGGTATTTCAGGATGTTCTTGACCGCTGTTCAGTGATCCACTCCTGGATTACTTTGGTACCTTCCTGCCAAGCTTATTGCTAAGCATACGTCAGGTCTGGTACACAGCATTGCATACATGATAGAGCCTATGGCTGAAGCATAGGGAACATTTTTTATTTTCTCTCTATCTTCTGCTATGGTCGGGCATTGAGTTTGACTCAACTTCACACCTTGTAGCACAGGCAAGAAACCTTTCTTTGCCTGATCCATTTTGAACTTTTTCAAAATTTTGTCAAGGTATGTGCTTTGTGAAAGTCCTATTAAGCGTCTTGATCTATCTCTATAGATCTTGATGCCCAATATGTAAGCAGCTTCACCGAGGTCTTCCATTGAAAAACTTTTATTCAAGTGTCCCTTTATGCCATCCAGAAATTCTATATCATTTCCAATTAATAATATGTCATCTACATATAAAATCAGAAATGCTACAGAGCTCCCACTCACTTTCTTGTAAATACAGACTTCTCCAAAAGTCTGTATAAAACCATATGCTTTGATCACACTATCAAAGCGTTTATTCCAACTCCGAGATGCTTGCACCAGTCCATAAATGGAACGCTGGAGCTTGCACACTTTGTTAGCACCTTTTGGATCAACAAAACCTTCTGGCTGCATCATATACAACTCTTCTTCTAGAAATCCATTCAAGAATGCAGTCTTGACATCCATTTGCCAAATTTCATAATCATGAAATGCAGCAATAGCTAACATGATTCAGACAGACTTAAGCATCGCTACGGGTGAGAAAGTCTCATCGTAGTCAACCCCTTGAACTTGTCAAAAACCTTTTTGCAACAAGTCGAGCTTTATAGACAGTTATATTACCATCAGCGTCAGTCTTCTTCTTAAAGATCCATTTATTCTCAATGGCTTGCCGATCATCGGGCAAGTCAACCAAAGTCCACACTTTGTTTTCATACATGGATCCCATCTCAGATTTCATGGCCTCTAGCCATTTTGCGGAATCTGGGCTCATCATCGCTTCCTCATAGTTCGTAGGTTCATCATGGTCAAGTAACATGACTTCCAGAATAGGATTACCATACCACTCTAGTGCGGATCTTACTCTGGTAGACCTACGAGGTTCAGTAGATACTTGATCCGAAGTTTCATGATCATTATCATTAGCTTCCTCACTAATTGGTGTAGTTGTCACAGGAACCGGTTCTTGTGATGAACTACTTTCCAATAAGGGAGTAGATATAGTTATCTCATCAAGTTCTACTTTCCTCCCACTCACTTCTTTCGAGAGAAACTCCTTCTCTAGAAAGGATCCATTCTTAGCAACGAATGTCTTTCCTTCGGATCTGTGATAGAAGGTGTACCCAACAGTCTCTTTTGGGTATCCTATGAAGACACATTTCTCCGATTTGGGTTCGAGCTTATTTGGTTGAAGTTTCTTCACATAAGCATCGCAGCCCCAAACTTTAAGAAACGACAACTTTGGTTTCTTGCCAAACCACAGTTCATAAGGCGTCGTCTCCACGGATTTTGATGGTGCCCTATTTAACGTGAATGCGGCCGTCTCTAAATCATAACCCCAAAACGATAGCGGTAAATCAGTAAGAGACATCATAGATCGCACCATATCAAGTAAAGTACGATTACGACATTCGGACACTCCATTTCGTTGTGGTGTTCCAGGTGGCGTGAGTTGCGATACTATTCCACATTGTTTCAAGTGTAGGCCAAACTCGTAACTCAAATATTCACCTCCACGATCAGATCATAGAAACTTTATTTTCTTGTTACGATGATTTTCCACTTCACTCTGAAATTCTTTGAACTTTTCAAATGTTTCAGACTTGTGTTTCATCAAGTAGATATACCCACATCTGCTCAAATCATCTGTGAAGGTGAGAAAATAACGATACCCGCCGCGAGCCTCAACATTCATTGGACCACAAACATCAGTATGTATGATTTCCAACAAATCAGTTGCTCGCTCAATAGATCCGGAGAACGGCGTTTTAGTCATCTTGCCCATGAGGCATGGTTCGCAAGTACCAAGTGATTCATAATCAAGTGATTCCAAAAGCCCATCAGTATGGAGTTTCTTCATGCGCTTTACACCGATATGACCTAAACGGCAGTGCCACAAATAAGTTGCACTATCGTTATCAACTCTGCATCTTTTGGTTTCAACACTATGAATATGTGTATCACTACTATCGAGATTCAATAAAAATAGACCACTCTTCAAGGGTGCATGACCATAAAAGATATTACTCATATAAATAGAACAACCATTATTCTCTTATTTAAATGAATAACCGTCTCGCATCAAACAAGATCCAGATATAATGTTCATGCTCAACGCTGGCACCAAATAACAATTCTTTAGGTCTAAAACTAATCCCGATGATAGATGTAGAGGTAGCGTGCCGACCGCGATCACATCGACTTTGGAACCGTTTCCCACGCGCATCGTCACCTCGTCCTTGGCCAGTGCTCGCTTATTCCGTAGTCCCTGTTTTGAGTTGCAAATATTAGCAACAGAACCAGTATCAAATACCCAGGTGCTACTACGAACCAGTATCAAACACATCAGTAACATGTATATCACATATACCTTTGTTTACTTTGCCATCCTTCTTATCCGCCAAATACTTGGGGCAGTTCCGCTTCCAGTGTCCAGTCTGCTTGCAATAGAAGCACTCAGTTTCAGGCTTAGGTCCAGACTTGGGTTTCTTCTCTTGAGCAGCAACTTTCTTGCTATTCTTTTTCAATTTCCCCTTCTTCTTCCCTTTGCCCTTTTTCTTGAAACTGGTGGTCTTGTTAACCATCAACACTTGATGCTCCTTTTTGATTTCTACCTCCGCGGCTTTTAGCATTGCGAAGAGCTCGGGAATAGTCTTGTTCATCCCTTGCATATTATAGTTCATCACAAAGCTCTTGTAGCTTGGTGGCAGTGATTGAAGAATTCTGTCAATGACACTATCATCAGGAAGATTAACTCCCAGTTGAATCAAGTGATTATTATACCCAGACATTTTGAGTATGTGTTCACTGACAGAACTATTCTCCTCCATCTTGCAGCTATAGAACTTATTGGAGACTTCATATCTCTCAATCTGGGAATTTGCTTGAAATATTAACTTCAACTCCTGGAACATCTCATATGCTCCATGACGTTCAAAACGTCGTTGAAGACCCGGTTCTAAGCCGTAAAGCATGGCACACTGAACTATCGAGTAGTCATCAGCTTTGCTCTGCCAGACGTTCTTAACGTCGTCAGTTGCATCAGCAGCAGGCCTGACACCCAGCGGTGCTTCCAGGATGTAACTTTTCTGTGCAGCAATGAGGATAATCCTCAGGTTACGGACCCAGTCCATGTAATTGCTACCATCATCTTTAAACTTTGCTTTCTCAAGGAACGCATTAAAATTCAACGGAACAACAGCACGAGCCATCTATCTACAAACAAACATAGACAAGCAAGATACTATCAGGTACTAAGTTCATGATAAATTTAAGTTCAATTAATCATATTACTTAAGAACTCCCACTTAGACAGACATCTCTCTAGTCATCTAAGTGATTACGTGATCCAAATCAACTAAACCATAACCGATCATCACGTGAGATGGAGTAGTTTTCAATGGTGAACATCACTATGTTGATCATATCTACTATATGATTCACGCTCGACCTTTCGGTCTCCGTGTTCCGAGGCCATATCTGCATATGCTAGGCTCGTCAAGTTTAACCTGAGTATTCCGCGTGTGCAAAACTGGCTTGCACCCGTTGTAGATGGACATAGAGCTTATCACACCCGATCATCACGTGGTGTCTGGGCACGATGAACTTTGGCAACGGTGCATACTCAGGGAGAACACTTCTTGATAATTTTAGTGAGAGATCATCTTAAAATGCTACCGTCAATCAAAGCAAGATAAGATGCATAAAGGATAAACATCACATGTAATCAATATAAGTGATATGATATGGCCATCATCATCTTGTGCTTGTGATCTCCATCTTCGAAGCACCGTCGTGATCACCATCGTCACCGGCGCGACACCTTGATCTCCATCGTAGCATCGTTGTCGTCTACGCCATTTATTGCTTCTACGACTATCGCTACCGCTTAGTGATAAAGTAAAGCAATTACAGGGCGTTTGCATTTCATACAATAAAGCGACAACCATATGGCTCCTGCCAGTTGCCGATAACTTTGGTTACAAAACATGATCATCTCATACAATAAAATATAGCATCACGGCATGCCCTGCAAAAACAAGTTAGACGTCCTCTACTTTGTTGTTGCAAATTTTACGTGGCTGCTACGGGCTGAGAAAGAACCGTTCTTACCTACGCATCAAAACCAAAACGATAGTTCGTCAAGTTGGTGCTGTTTTAACCTTCGCAAGGACCGGGCGTAGCCACACTCGATTCAGCTAAAGTGAGAGAGACAGACACCCGCCAGTCACCTTTAAGCACGAGTGCTCGAAACGGTGAAACCAGTCTCGCGTAAGCGTACGCGTAATGTCGGTCCGGGCCGCTTCATCTCACAATACCACCGAACTAAAGTATGACATGCTGGTAAGCAGTATGACTTGTATCGCCCACAACTCACTTGTGTTCTACTCGTGCATATAACATCAACGCATAAAACCTGGCTCGGATGCCATTGTTGGGGAACGTAGTAATTTCAAAAAATTTCCTACGCACACGCAAGATCATGGTGATGGCATAGCAACGAGAGGGGAGAGTGTATGTCCACGTATCCTCGTAGACCGTAAGCGGAAGCAACCTTCGGAAACGTAGAGCACCTTTATCATCGCAGTATACTAAACCTAATCTCGAATTATGCCAACCCAACATGTACCTTCGGAAACACCTGTAGAGCACCTTTATAATCACCCAGTTACGTTGTGACGTTTGGTAGCACACAAAGTGTTCTTCCGGTAAACGGGAGTTGCATAATCTCATAGTTTTAGGAACTTTGTATAAGTCATGAAGAAAGCAATAGCAGTATACTAAACGATCAAGTGCTAGGCTAACGGAATGGGTCATGTCAATCACATCATTCTCCTAATGATGTGATCCCATTAATCAAATGACAACACATGTCTATGGTTAGGAAACATAACCATCTTTGATTAATGAGCTAGTCAAGTAGAGGCATACTAGTGACTATATGTTTGTCTATGTATTCACACATGTATCATGTTTCCGGATAATACAATTCTAGCATGAATAATAAACATTTATCATGATATGAGGAAATAAATAATAACTTTATTATTGCCTGTAGGGCATATTTCCTTCAGCAGGCACCCATTCTTTCTTGCGGTTCAAGAAATCATGGGTCGTCATGACCAACATGCTTGTCTCATTGCGGCAAAGGCTTTCAAATGTTTGTCTCTACAATCAAAACCAATAGTTAAATATAATATGCTACCCACCATACAATGTTAGTAGGGTCTGATGGCATAATCCCATCAGAACATGCATTGTTTTTGTACTTCCATATTGACTACACTGTAGCAGATACACCACAAGCAATAAATCATCTACTACTAACATGAGATTTACCAATCCAAATCGGTATATCTTAAAAAGCACTAGAGGTTTCTTGCAAATTAAAAGCATTGTTGATCACGTTCTATACATATGTAGCCACAAGGCATGAGAAGAAGAGATGGTCAAACTCCTCTCTAGAGTTACAAAACATACAAGTTGCACTATCTCCTCTCTAGAGTTACAAAACATACAGGTTGCACTATCCTTCCACCGTCTATGTAACAGTACATCCTTAGTTAGTATGATTTTCGTACTAATCAACCATAAGAAGACTTTAATTTTGACGGGGACCTTAATAAACTATAATTATTTTAAAGGATGCTGCATACGCCTAGCGTTAGTAGAATTATACATCGACTTCACTTAAAATATCCAAAATTAGGTCCATACATATATATATCAAACTCATAATTAAGCACCACATAAGCATAACCCCCCCCCCCCCCCCCCAAATGATTTGTTCTGAAACTAAAACTAGCCCAGCCTCATTAAAAATATTCACACTAACATTCCGATTATTACACAAATCATATAATCTATGATATTTAACAACAAAAGTAATATTTACATGCCATTCATCTTCCCGAAATCTAGTTCGTTGTCAATTCCCTACTTTTCTTCTACAGAATTGAAGAACACGTCTTTCACCATCATCAGCCCAACAAGAAATGGGAATTACAATGCTTTAGTTTACACTGAGATAGTGTGACATCACTCAGATATTTTTTCTAGCGCTTCTTCATTTCTAATTTGTAAAACCTGCTAGTAAGAAAACAAAAATGTATTCATAATAGATAGATCGGTTACGCCTAAACCCCCCAGATCCCTATGTTGACACTCCTTGCAATTTATTAAGTGATATTTTCTATCGGTTATATCTTCTTGCCAAAACATTCTACTCGAAAGAAATTTATTTTTTTCTATACCTTTCGGAAGATAATACATTCACATCATATAAAAAGGAACACTAGTAGATTAAAACTTGATATTATCGCATAATTAAAAAATAAATTAAAATAATTCAAATATTCATTTCATTTATAAAACATATCAGTGGTTATAAATTGTATATTAAAAAAGCGTCCATTATACTTAAGCAGTATTTAACTAAAGATCCTATTAATCTGATAATCTCTCTAAATTTCTAAATACCAACTAAGCATTACAATTAATATGCAAACTCTGATAAGTTAAAATAAGCGATTATCGCTTATTTGTACTGAACTTTTTTACTTATTTATAACTCATTCTTCACATGCGGTCTTAGTGGTTATAATTTTATTTTAAATCACCAAAATTAGGCACATAATCCAGCTGAATATTAAGATAAAGTTTTTTAAATACAATTTTAACATCACTCTTGGAAATGCACATGCACTAAAATTAAAGCATAAAAGCAAAATGACATTATTTCCTTTCTTGTGGATAGTGTTTTCTTCAAACATTCTGGTTAAATTGATTTTCTCTAGATCAAGGAAAAATAAAAGCAACAAGACTTCAAGTCATTACATATTAGTTTGTATCTCTACGATGAACTGCAAACACATGTATATGGTCATGTCTGTTATAGTATCCTTAAATATCATGGAAGAGTGCTCGGAAGCTAATAAAGGGTTCTAGAGCACATGATTTTAGGTAAGTGTAAGTAAATTGAATGGATAGCTATCAGTATACTAGAAAACTCTTAAGTATGTATAATATCTATGAGGGGGTTTGTTCTCCAATCTTTTATCCTTGGTTCATAATATCTATGAGTCCGAAGAAGAATGACCAGATAGATTGATCATAGGCATCATAGGCCGAACCTCAGTTTCGGCCCAAAAGAAACAAAACTCCCCGAAAGAGGATTTCTGCGCTCAATACTCTTCCTTCCCTGGAAACTTTGACACGTAACATGAAGCCGAAGCATGCACGTGCGCAACTACAGGCTCAGCGAATTGCACGATCCATGGATATCCACTTGTAACTACTCCAAAAAATTTAATCGCGTGGACACTCACGCTAGCAACTAGCAAGCTAAAGATAGATAGACAGCTTAATGCTCCACTGTTTTCCTACCCGATCGGTCGAGCCCCCCCCCCCCCCCCCCCCCCCCCCCGAGTGGCATCATTTGCGTTTCATTTCTCAACTCAATCAGCATGTGCATCCATTCTCGAGCTAGATTGCGACCTGCAGCTACAGATCCATGTGAGGTTTTTTTATAATTAGTTGATCGATGTGAGGTTGACAGCATGCTTTACTCAGTGTCAAGTAGACTTTCTATCACGAGCCCACTGACCATAATACAAACGTGATCAGTTTATCTCGCTTCATTTATGGCACAGGTACAATTGGTTACTACATTATTTGAGTTCATCATAATTTCTTCCGGTGGATCGGCTAGAATTTACAATTAATTAGTGCTTTCATGAGGTGATGGAAAATTATAAATATTATTTTTCTAGAATACACATAAGCACATATGAAGGAAGAATCCGAAAACAAACTGGGTCCAACGTCTTTTGGCCATTACAACGCTAATCTCGAGAACTAGCAGCCACACCCACCATGTGTACTGCGATACATGCTCCATCTAGTCCAACCTCATGCCAATAACGAGTAGGCAAACCACATAGCAATCAAGTCCCGTTGACAGCACAAAAAAACATATCCCTACTCACTGTGCCAAGAGGAAGTCGACAAGTGGAGGGCAGGGCCTGGGTGGACCTAGAGAAGGCATTGTCGAGAGAGCACCGTCGATGGTGTACATTGCGCCCCGGAGGCTCATGCCTAGAGCAAGTCACGCTACCAGGATGCCACGAGAGCAACAAGACGACGCCTCCAAGGGAGAGGACGATGCCCGCGGGTGTCACTGTTGTCAGCCTTGGACATCGTGAAGTAGAGATTTCTCCCAACCCAAGATCACAAAACCCAAAGTCCACTAGAGCTGCTCAAGGAGGATGACCACCGCGGGAGTAGGAGATGAATCTCATAGGATAGCAGCCACCACCACCAAGTAGATATGGAACAGGGCAACCTCAGCCCTGCCCGGATCGATCAGCACCACCACCATTGTGACCAGAAGATGCCACTATCAGATCTGAGCATTGAGGCCCAAATCCAACCACCTCCATTCACCATGGTCGACTGGGACAGAACCAAGTACGTCAATCGCCAACCCACCTCCGCCCAGACCACCTCCAACCACCCCCAAGTCTTACTGAAGCGTGAAGCACCACCAACCTCCGCCACCGGAGCCGCATGTCGACAAGGAGCCCCACACATCTAACTCACTGACCCAGATCCTATCCATACGTGCCACGAGATGAGGCGCTGCCGGTACAGTGCTCACCCCACCACCATCCACCCTCTTCTAGGAGCCGCAACCACCTGCAAACCTCCAACCGTGGCCCCAGCGAGCCTAGCCTCCACCTCCGCAAAGGCCAGATCCCGATGGAGGAAAGCCCTAGATCAAGCCGCGACCTTCACCCGGACCTCCGCCGGCACAACTCTTCCCGCCCGAGCCGCCCAGATCTTGTCGGCATGCGCACTCCGCCGCCACGTGAGCCTCTGCCAGGTTTAGCATCCCGCTCTGCCCCATCTAAAGCGAGAGGAAGAGAAAATTGGCTCCGCCTTCACCAGATTTAGTGTCCCGAGCTTACCAATCCAAAGCGAGAGGAAGAGAAAACTGGCCCCGCCGACTCCACGTGGGCTTTTCTTGGCGGCGCCAGAGGTAGGGGTGGAGTGTTGGGGGAAGGCTTGCGATGGTTGACTAGGGTTTCCTCTTGGGTTGCCCCAAACGGAAATGATTAACTGACTTTGGTACGTGGGTACGCGGAAGCATGTACGTTGCATTCCAGCAAACGGAGGTGATTTATGGGTAGATCTATTTGAGTAATATAAGCTCTTGATCCAGAAAAAGAAAATGTGTCGATCTATCATCGTGGCCACCTACTCATCCTAGAGTGTACATGTGCATGCTTAAATTGGGTGACGCTGACATGCCTCTGGGTGTAGCTATGTAGGTCAGAAGTGGCCCAACAATGATAGGGTGGCACAGGCCCACAACTCTACCTTGATTGACAGTCCGGAGCACACCACTACCTTGGGGGAGAAGACAAAGATTCCTTTTCGTATTACACTAGGAACCATTCGTATAGGACATGTACTAACTGATGTTGATTTCTACCCAACGCGAGCATAAGACAACTCTTCGACCCACTCAGGACTTGTAACCCTGTCTCGTTCACCTATATAAGGACCTCCCCCCCCCCCCCCCCGAGGGAGTCCTGGACTAAGGGGTCCTCGAGCTGCCGGCCTACTTCTTATGGGCCGGGCGGGCCGCTCTGTGTCTATTGCTCGAAGACCGAGCTATAAGGCGACTCTGTATTCAATAAGGAAACCTTCGAAGCCTTGATGTGTCCTCCAAGCCAAGATAGTAGAATCGACATGTTTATCCCTAATGACAACTGACCATGTGTAACCCTAGGTGCCCCTGGTGTCTATGTAAACCAGAGGGTTTAGTCCATAGAGTCTAGAAGAATCATCATCCTACTCACCTAGGATTTAGTTCATACGATCTCGTGGTAGATCAACTCTGTAACCATATACACACATCAATATAATCAAGCAGAACATAGGGTTTTACCTCTTCGAGAGGGCCTGAACCTGGGTAAATATTGTCATTGTGTTTTATGTTCCCCATTGATCCAAGATCCACAGCTCGGGACCCCCTACCCGAGATCCGCCGGTATTGACACCGACATTGGTGCTTTCGTTGAGAGTTCCACTGTCGGGTCGCTGAAGGATCAATGGCTCACCTACTCATCGCTGATGGAATCCGCACCGGGGACATCTTCATCCCCAGCCAGCTTTTCGCGTTCGGCAGTGTTGTTCTGCATGCCAATTCGATCGGTCATCTTGACCAGATCGATAGTTTCACCCCTGGGCAAGGAATCAGGTTTGGCGGCCTAGAGTACGTCACTGACGCCCGGGGCGATCTGATCTTTCCTGGGTTCTCAGCTTCACCTGAGGAACCCGCAAATACCAAAGCTTCAACTTCGGACCCTCTTCCTCACCCTGCCTCCGGGGCGATCTTCACTTCAGATCCAACCTTGAGCTCGGATCCGACCCCTCAATCTGGAAACCAGGAGTCAGCCCTGGCCGAGTATGCCCTTTGCGGTCACTGCTACGTCTTGAGCTTGGCATTGGTTTTCCTTGAAGAGGAAAGGGTGATGCAGCAGAGTAGCGTAAGTATTTCCCTCAGTTTTTGAGAACCAAGGTATCAATCCAGTAGGAGGCTCCTCAAAAGTCCCACGCACCTACACAAACAAACCAAGAACTCGCAACCAACGCAATAAAGGGGTTGTCAATCCCTTCACGGCCACTTGCGAAAGTGAGATCTGATAGAGATAGTATGATAAAATAATTATATTTTTGGTATTTTATAATATAGATGCAAAAAGTAAAGATGCAAATAAAAGTAGATTGGAAGCAAATATGATAAGAGATAGACCCGGGGGCCATAGGTTTCACTAGAGGCTTCTCTCAAGATAGCATAAGTATTACGGTGGGTGAACAAATTACTGTCGAGCAATTGATAGAAAAGCGAATAATTATGAGATTATCTAGGCATGATCATGTATATAGGCATCACGTCCACAACAAGTAGACCGACTCCAGCCTGCATCTACTACTATTACTCCACACATCGACCGACTCCTGCCTGCATCTAGAGTATTAAGTTCATAAGAACAGAGTAATGCCTTAAGCAAGATGACATGATGTAGAGAGATAAACTCATGAAATATGATATAAACCCCATCTTTTGTTGGGGAACGTAGCAGAAATTCAAAATTTTCCTACGTGTCACCAAGATCTATCCATGGAGAAACCAGCAACGAGGGGAAGGAGAGTGCATCTACATACCCTTGTAGATCGCTAAGCGGAAGCGTTCAAGAGAACGGGGTTGAAGGAGTCGTACTCGTCGTGATCCAAATCACCGGAGATCCCAGTGCCGAACGGACGGCACCTCCGCGTTCAACACACGTACAGCCCGATAACGTCTCCCATGCCTTGATCCAGCAAGGTGAGAGGGAGAGGTTGAGGAAGACTCCATCCAGCAGCAGCACAACGGCGTGGTGGTGATGGAGGAGCGTGGTAGTCCAGCAGGGCTTTGCCAAGCACCGCGGGAGAGGAGGAGTAAGAGAGGTAGGGCTGCGCCAAGAGGGAGAGGTTCTCATGTATTGGGCAGCCCCCAGACCTCAAGTATTTATAGGGGGAGGGGAGGGGGCTGCGCCCCCTCTAGGGTTCCCTCCCCAGGGGTGGCGGCAGCCCCCAGATCCCATCTGGGCGGCGGCCAGAGGGGGCGAGAGGGGAGGCGCGCCTGGGGTGGGCCTTAGGGCCCATCTGCCCTAGGGTTTGCCCCCTCCCACTCTCCCCTGCGCCTTGGGCCCCTTGTGGGGGGCGCACCAGCCCACCTGGGGCTGGTTCCCTCCCACACTTGGCCCATGCAGCCCTCCGGGGTTGGTGGCCCCACTTGGTGGACCCCCGGGACCCTCCCGGTGGTCCCGGTACGTTACCGGAAAAACCCGAAACTTTTCCGGTGACCAAAACAGGACTTCCCATATATAAATCTTTACCTCCGGACCATTCTGGAACTCCTCGTGACGTCCGGGATCTCATCCGGGACTCCGAACAACATTCGGTAACCACATACAAACTTCACCCTAGCATCATCGAACCTTAAGTGTGTAGACCCTACGGGTTTGGGAACCATGTAGACATGACCGAGACGTTCTCCGGTCAATAACCAACAGCGGGATCTGGATACCCATGTTGGCTCCCACATGTTCCACGATGATCTCATAGGATGAACCACGATGTCAAGGACTCAATCAATCCCGTATACAATTCCCTTTGTCTAACGGTATTGTACTTGCCCGAGATTCGATCGTCGGTATACCGATACCTTGTTCAATCTCGTTACCGGCAAATCTCTTTACTCGTTCCGTAACACATCATCCCGTGATCAACCCCTTGGTCACATTGTGCACATTATGATGATGTCCTACTGAGTGGGCCCAGAGATACCTCTCCGTTTACATAGAGTGACAAATCCCAGTCTCGATTCGTGCCAACCCAACAGACACTTTCGGAGATACCTGTTGTGCACCTTTATATCCACCCAGTTACGTTGTGATGTTTGGGACACCCAAAGCATTCCTACGGTATCCGTGAGTTGCACAATCTCATGGTCTAAGGAAAAGATACTTGACATTAGAAAAGCTTTAGCATACGAACTACACGATCTTTGTGCTAGGCTTAGGATTGGGTCTTGTCCATCACATCATTCTCCTAATGATGTGATCCCGTTATCAACGACATCCAATGTCCATGGTCAGGAAACCGTAACCATCTATTGATCAATGAGCTAGTCAATTAGAGGCTTACTATGGACATGGTGTTGTCTATGTATCCACACATGTATCTGAGTTTCCTATCAATACAATTATAGCATGGATAATAAATGATTATCATGAACAAGGAAATATAATAATAACTAATTTATTATTGCCTCTAGGGCATATTTCCAACATCTTTTTATCCTCGATGGCAACAACACAATACTTGCCTTGCAACCCTTTCGTCACTGGGTAAGGACACAGCAAGATTGAACCCAAAGCTAAGCACTTCTCCTATGGCAAGAAAGATCAATCTAGTAGGCCAAACCAAACTGATAATTCAAAGAGACTTGCAACGATAACTCAATCATACATAAAAGAATTCAGAGAAGATTCAAATATTATTCATAGATAAACTTGATCGTAAACCCACAATTCATCGGATCTCAACAAACACACCGCAAAAAGAGATTACATCGAATAGATCTCCACAAGAGAGGGGGAGAACGTTGTATTGAGATCCAAAAAGAGAGAAGAAGCCATCTAGGTAATAACTATGGACCCGTAGGTCTATGGTAAACTACTCACAACTCATCGAAAGGGCTATGGTGTTGATGTAGAAGCCCTCCGTGGTCGATTCCCCCTCCGGCAGAACGCCAACAAAGGCTCCAAGATGGGATCTCGCGGATACAGAAGGTTACGGCGGTGGAAATTGTGTTTCGGTTGCTCCCTGGATGTTTTTGGGGTACGTAGGCTTATATAGGAGGAAGAAGTACGTCGGTGGCCGCCCGAGGGGCCCACGAGACAGGGGGTGCGCCCTACAGGGGGGGGCCTCCTATCTCGTGGCCGCCTTGGCTGCTTCTTGACTTGCACTCCAAGTCCTCTGGATCACGTTCGTTCCAAAAATCATGCCTCCGAAGGTTTCATTCCGTTTGGACTCCGTTTGATATTCCTTTTCTTCGAAATACTGAAATTGGAAAAAAAACAGCAATACGGGCTGGCCTCCGGTTACTAGGTTAGTCCCAAAAATGATATAAATGTGTAAAACAATGCCCATAAACATCCAAAAGGGCTAATATAATAGCATGGAACAATAAAAAATTATAGATACGTTGGAGATGTATCAGTCACCTCGGAGGTTAACTTCGAAAGACGCCACAAGATGAGTCAGGCTTGTTGGGGAACGTAGTAATTTCAAAAAAAATCCTACGCACACGCAAGATCATGGTGATGCATAGCAACGAGAGGGGAGAGTGTATCTTCATACCCTTGAAGATCGCTAGCGGAAGCGTTTATCAACGCGATTGATGTAGTCTTACACCTCCACGATCCGCCCCGATCAAGTACCGAACATACGACACCTCCGCGTTCAGCACACGTTCATCTTGATGACGTCCTCGCCTTCTCGATCCAGCAAGACGGGCAAAGTAGTAGATGAGTTCCGGCAGCACGACGGCGTGGTGACGGTGTTGGTGAAGAACAATCTCCGTAGGGCTTCGCCTAAGCACTACAGAAACTATGATGGATGATAAACTAGAGGGGATGGGGTTGCCGGCACACGGCTTGGTGTTTCTTGATGTGTCTTTGGTGCTAGCCCTACCTCTCTATTTATATGCTGAGCCTTGGGGTCAAAACTTTGAGTAAAAGCCTCCACAAAGTCGGTTAAACCCAAAAGGCAAGATTTCTTCTCGGACTCCAGGGCCAGACGCCAGGGTTCCCGGCGTCTGGACCCAGACACCAGGGACCCTGCCGTCTGGCCCCTGGACTCCGCAAAACTTCCTTTTGCACTTTCCAAAAACCTTGTGGGCTTTCCTCTTTGGCCCAAATAAAGTGTTCTCGTACCCAAACATTTCAGGAAACATCCGAAACCCCTTCCGGTGAATTCCGGAACCCTTCCGGAGACCAAACACTATTATCCCATATATCAATCTTTATCTCTGGACCGTTCCGGAGTTCCTCGTCATGTCCATGATCATATCCGGGACTCTGAACAACATTCGGTCACCAACATACATAACTCATATAATACTATATTGTCAATGAACGTTAAGCGTGCGGACCCTACGGGTTCGAGAACTATGTAGACATGACCGAGACACTTCTCTGGTCAATAACCAATACCGGAACCTGGATGCCCATATTGGCTCCTACATATTCTACGAAGATCTTTATCGGTCGAACCACATAACAACATACGTTGTTCCTTTTGTCATCGGTATGTTACTTGCCCGAGATTCGATCGTCGGTATCTCAATACCTAGTTCAATCTCATTACCGGCAAGTCTCTTTACTCGTTCCGTAATGCATCATCCTGCAACTAACTCATTAGTCACATTGCTTGCAAGGCTTATAGTGATGTGCATTACCGAGAGGGCCCAGAGATACCTCTCCAACAATCGGAGTGACAAATCCTAATCTCGAAATACGCCAACTCAACAAGTACCTTCGGAGACACCTATAGAGCACCTTTATAATCACCCATTTACGTTGTGACGTTTGGTAGCACACAAAGTGTTCCTCCGGTAAACGGGAGTTGCATAATCTCATAGTCATAGGAACATGTATAAGTCATGAAGAAATCAATAGCAACATACTAGACGATCAAGTGCTAAGCTAACGGAATGAGTCAAGTCAATCACATCATTCTTCTAATGATGTGATCCCACTGATCAAATGATAACACATATCCATGGTTAGGAAACTCAACCATCTTTGATCAATGATCTAGTCAAGTAGAGGCATACTAGTGACACTATGTTTGTCTATGTATTCACACATGTATTATGTTTCCGGTTAATACAATTCTAGCATGAGTAATAAACATTTATCATGAAATAAGGAAATAAATAATAACTTTATTATTGCCTCTAGGGCATATTTCCTTTAGTCTCCCACTTGCACTAGAGTTAATAATCTAGTTCATATCACCATGTGATTTAGCACTAATATTCACATCTGTATGTGATTAACACCCATAGTTCACATCGTCATGTGACCAACGCCCAAAGGGTTTACTAGAGTCAATAATCTAGTTCACATCGATATGTGATTAACACCCAAAGAGTACTAAGGTGTGATCATGTTTTGCTTGTGAGAAAAGTTTAGTCAAAGGGTCTGTCACATTCAGAGCCGTATGTATTTTGCATATATTCTATGTCTACAATGCTCTATACGGAGCTACTTTGGCTAATTGCTCCCACTTCAATATGTATCCAGATTAAGACTTAGAGTCATCTGGATCAGTGCCAAAACTTGTGTCGACGTTACCATTTACGACAAACCTTTTGTCACCTCCATAATCGAGAAACATATCATTATTCCACTAAGGATAGTTTTGACCGCTGTTCAGTGATCTACTCCTAGATCACTATTGTACTCCCTTGCCAAAATCAGTGTAGGGTATACAATAGATCTGGTACACATCATGGCATACTTTATCGATCCTATGGCTGAGGCATAGGAAATGACTTTCATTCTCTTTCTATCTTCTGTCGTGGTCGGGCTTTTAGTCTCACTCAATTTCACACCTTGTAACACAGGCAAGAACTCTTTCTTTGACTGTTCCATTTTGAACTACTTCAAAATCTTGTCAAGGTATATACTCATTGAAAAAACTTATCAAGCGTCTTGATCTATCTCTATAGATCTTGATGCTCAATATGTAAGCAGCTTCACCGAGGTCTTTCTTTGAAAAACTCCTTTCAAACACTCCTTTATGCTTTGCAGAATAATTCTACATTATTTACGATCAACAATATGTCATTCACATATACTTATCAGAAATGTTGTAGTGCTCCCACTCACTTTCTTGTAAATACAGGCTTCACCGCAAGTCTGTATTAAAACTATATGCTTTGATCAACTTATCAAAGCGTATATTCCAACTCTGAGATGCTTGCACCAGTCCATAGATGGATCGCTGCAGCTTGCGTATTTTGTTAGCACCTTTAGGATTGACAAAACCTTCTGGTTGTATCATATACAACTCTTCTTTAATAAATCCATTAAGGAATGCAGTTTTGTTTATCCATTTGCCAGATTTCATAAAATGCGGCAATTTGCTAACATGATCCGGACAGACTTAAGCATCGCTACGAGTGAGGAAATCTCATCATAGTCAACACCTTGAACTTGTCGAAAACCTTTTTGCGACAATTCGAGCTTTGTAGATAGTAACACTACTATCAGCGTTCGTCTTCCTCTTGAAGATCCATTTATTCTCGATGGCTTGCCGATCATCGGGCAAGTCAACCAAAGTCCATACTTTGTTCTCATAGATGGATCCCATCCTAGATTTCTTGGCCTCAAGCCATTTCGCGGAATCTGGGCTCATCATCGCTTCCTCATAGTTCATAGGTTCACCATGGTCAAGTAACATGACCTCCAGAACAGGATTACCGCACCACTCTGGTGCGGATCTTACTCTGGTTGACCTACGAGGTTCGGTAGTAACTTGATCTGAAGTTACATGATCATCATCATTAGCTTCCTCACTAATTGGTGCAGGAATCACTGGAACTGATTTCTGTGATGAACTACTTTCCAATAAGGGAGTAGGTACAGTTACTGTCGGTGTCAAAACCGGCGGATCTCGGGTAGGGGGTCCCGAACTGTGCGTCTAGGCAGATGGTAACAGGAGACAAGGGACACGATGTTTTTACCCAGGTTTGGGCCCTCTTGATGGAGGTAAAACCCTACGTCCTGCTTGATTGATATTGATAATGTGGGTATTACAAGAGTAGATCTACCACGAGATCAAGGAGGCTAAACCCTAGAAGCTAGCCTATGGTATGATTGTTGTAATGGTTGTTGTGTCCTACGGACTAAAGCCATCCGGTTTATATAGACACCGGAGAGGGCTAGGGTTACATAGAGTCGGTTACAATGGTAGGAGATCTACATATCTGTATCGCCAAGCTTGCCTTCCACGCCAATGAAAGTCCCATCCGGACACGGGACGAAGTCTTCAATCTTGTATCTTCATAGTCTTGGAGTCCGGCTGATGATGATAGTCCGGCCGATGATGATAGTCCGGCTATCCGGATACCCCCTAGTCCAGGACTCCCTCAGTAGCCCCTGAACCAGGCTTCAATGACGATGAGTCCGGCGCGCATATTGTTCGGCATTGCAAGGCGGGTTCCTCCTCCGAATAACTCATAGAAGATTGTGAACACCAGGATAGTGTCCGGCTCTGCAAAATAAATTCCACATTCCACCGTAGAGAGAATAATATATTCACAAGTTCAATCTGCTGAAGTTTTTTGTGGCATGACGTCACACCACTACCAAGCCCTTACTTGAATCGTTTTTTACTTTACCACCTCAACGTGTTTAGCGAAGCGGTTTCCTTGGCACGTCTTATCGAAGCAGAGATCATGTTCCCCTTATTCCGGGATTCTCATCAATACGGACGTGGGTAACCCAACCGCGCTCGTCCGCATGCCCCCTCTATCGAGGGCGAGCCCCGAATGGTCACGGAGACGGCTCTTGGTATTCTCCCTCTTTATAATGGGACCAAGGCTCATTTCTTTTATTCAATCCTCCATCGAACCTTCTTCTTGCTCCAAGTTCCAACACCCAGAGCCCCAGTTTCGAGCGCTTCGGACCTTCAACAATGTCCGGTTCCGGCCTCCAGGGCCGGTGGATGCCCTCCTCCGTCACGGAGGAGGACGTGCTAAAGCTGCGAGAGGCCAAGTACCTGACTTACGAGATTTCGCACAGGTTGCCTGCCGAAGGGCAGGCCATCCCCACCCCCGAGCCCGGCGAGTACGTCGTTTTTGTATCCCACCTCCGTCGGGGTTTAGGCTTCCCGATGGATCCTTTTGTGAGAGGGCTCATGTTCCACGACTTGGCTCCGAAGTCCATCCTCCATATTTCCGCATTTATTGTCGTCTGCGAAGCCTTCCTCCGCGTCACCCCCCACTTCGGCCTGTGGCTGAAGACCTTCAATGTGGAGCCGAAGATGATCGAGGGGCGTCAAGCAGAGTGTGGCGGGGTGGCCGTAAGTAGGAGGGCCGATGCCCCGCGGCCCATGGGCTCCTTCCAAGAGCAGCTCGGCCTGTGGCAGCAGGAGTGGTTCTATATTACCGCTCCGAGGGGCAGCAGACAGAAGCCGCCACCCTTATTCCGCTCGGGACCTCCACGACGATTGATGTCGTGGGTCAACCAAGGGCTCAACTGGGGGCCGTCAAAGGACGGGCCCCTACTGCAGGGCCCGATTCGAGACCTCCAAGCGAGGGAGATCGATATGGTTGTGGTAATGCAGGTCATGCTGATTAGGCGTCTCCTGCCCTGCAAACGCCGCCCTCTCCGGCTGTGGGAGTTTAGTCCGGAGGGGCCACGGATTCTTCAACACTTCATGGGTATGACACCCATGGAGATGTACAAATTATTCTTCGGATCGCGAGAGGCGTGTCTGGAATTGACCGAGGACGCTGGCCTAATCTGCAATCGCCCGGATACACAAGTAAGTAGCTCCGAGTCCGGACATACCGTTTGTTTGCCTTTCTATGATTCGCCTCATGACAGATTTCCTTCTAAACAGGAGTGGATAGCGCAGGAAAAACTGATATGGTGTCCGGCCCCCCTCCCAGAGACCGCGCCAGATTCCGTGCTGGTCAGGATGCTGGAGGTTGCACCTTCAGAGGAAGGCGAAGGGGAAAGTAGAAGAGCAACCGCCTCGCCTAAGGAGGCTCTTGAAAGAGGGGGGGACCGAGAATCCCTCCCTCCAAGGGGAGAAGAGGACTGCCTCTGAGGACCTGGGGGCCAAAGCCCCTAAGCGGGGGAAGAAATCTTCGCCAGAGGGTCCTGCGTCCGGGGAGGCCCCAGCCGCACAGTCTCCCCTAAAGAATCAGCCCTCCAACGGGCCGTAAGTAGAAAAAAGGGAGTTTTATAATAAGGGACACCCCTATTTGTGCTTCTGAGGATAACTCAAGTTTTTACCTTGTAGTTCGGATCTTCGTCCTTCGCAAATGAGCTCGTCTTCGGGGGACCTTCGTCCGGAGATGGTGGAGAGCGAGACGCCTCCGTCCGGGGCGCCGTCGGATAGGGCAGACGAGCCTGAAGTGTCATCACGGAGGGAGCCCCCGGGTTTGGTAAAGCCGGATAGTTCGGCACCAACTGGTGTACGGCTGAAGGATCTGCTTGAGAAGGCGTCTATCTCAGAAGATCACCATGCATTGATGAGTATGGTGATTGGAAGGATTTCGTCCGCCGAAGGCGAATTGCGTAATGCCGTCAGGAGTTTGCTGGCGGGGTTTGAGGTACGTAAAAATGACACACCTTTTGACAGTTCTACACATGAAGTGCACCCTGTATAGATAGTAGCCCCTGAGACTCGGTGGGTTGTCGAAAGCGACAGCGTGCCGAGGATCAAAATCGCAGGTTTCAATTTTCGCCGTTCCTATGCAGGTGGCAGATCATCCGGGGGCCAGCCGGACTGATGGAGTTGCTGAACTAAAGCAGCAACTCGGCGTTGCGGATGCGGACATCGCGCTAGTCAACAGGCGACTTGATGAGTCGCAAGGTAAGTGTTTCTTTGCGGTCACTTGGTAAGGGAGCCGAAGCCCACTCCTTACAATATGCGTGTGAAATGCAGACGGTGCCGCTGCTGTGGAGAGCCTTTGGGCCGAACTTGCTCAAGCGAAGGAGCAAGCCAGAAGGAGTGATGCGGCTGCCTCGAGGGCGGCCAAGGAGTTAGAAGCCGAAAGGGCTGCACACTGCCGAAGGAGGGAAGAGATGGCCGAAATGGCCGTGAAGTTAAAAGATGCTACCGACCGCAATGAGGCTCTTGAAAAGGAGCGCCTAGCGGGGCAAGAAGACCTGGGGAAGGCCACCGCCGAAGCCAAGGATGCCCGTTCTGCAATGCGGGCTATAAAGGAGGAGCTGCGCCAGGCCGGTGACATTGTAGCTGGCAAGCCTTTTCTGCTGCGCCGAAGGTTTACGGATCCAAAGTATGCTCAGCTTGGCCAGCTGTGGGGTCCGGAGGACCCTTATATGGACTTAGCAGTGAGTGCGGCGGATACCGTTGTGCACTTTCGAAGCCAGAAGGATCACAAGACGGAAGAGTTGTTTTGGTCTCAATTCCATAGTCTGGAGCGTTCACTTCCGCTGACCGACCGGTTGGCCGAGTGGGCTGAGCTGAATAGGTTGTCCGGGCTTGCCATGACGGATATCGTGACTCATGTCTGGCCGGATAGGCCCAAACCGAAGAGCTACTTTGGCTTATTGCAGCAATTTCTTGGGGCGGTGCCGCATATCAAGGCGATGAAGCGGTCGGCCTGCATAGAGGGTGCACGGATGGCACTCGCCCGTGTGAAGACACATTGGACAGAGATGGATGCCACCGCTGTTGCGACCCCGGGTTTGGACGATAGCCGGTTACCCGCCGAGCACTATTTTGGCGAAGTTCTGCGTGGTGCTCGTGTAATAGAGTCGCAGTGCTCAAAAAATGTCACGTTCAAATGAACGTTTTTTTTGTAAAATAATGTTTATGATGTAAGCGCTTTTTATACTTGTGCGTTCAAGTAGTGAAATATCTCTTATGCGGCCGTTCATGTATACGTGTGTATAACCTGAAAGATGGCAGTCGTCGGCTTCAGCCCCCACGCACAAGGAGCAGGGGTGTTCGCAAAAATAGCGCATTTTCACACTTAATCCGACGTCTCGGTCCTGTAAAGGAGGTGGTAGCATAGCAAATGGGGCAACCGGACTATAATGCTTTATCACTTTCACTTAGCCATGGGAGTTCGAGGGTGGGGCTACGATATAGCCCCTGGGGGCACCGTGCTCTCCGAATTCGGGGCGCGTATGTGCCTAACCGGGAAACGGCCCTTCGTCAAAGCGGAGGAATTCTAAACATTCCATTGGTCGATCGAGTGGTTGACCAGTCTCTCGCTGTATCATGACAATCAGTTTTCGGCTTTCTCTACTGAGGTGCTCGCCCAGCCGAACTGGGGCACAATCGCAGTAGTTCTCCTGGTGCCGCGTTAGCCGATGATACGGAACGTAAGGCAGCAAAACACAGGAGCCGGGCAAACCCAACATTTGACCAAAGACATGATTCGGAGCTGATGCATATAAGGCCTAACTCGAGATGTCGAACACTCCCGAAGGTGTTCGGTCTTTATAATAACGGGCAAAACAATGCCCTAAGCCCCTAGTGTCCAGGTACGGGCAAGGTCCTCTGACGCGGCCGATGCCAAAACGCCAGTCTCCTCTCTGGTTATAATGAGAAACCAGGGGATTATAGCAATAAGAGACAGTAAGAAAGGTTTACGCAGGGTCTTAATCTGAAAAGAATCCTTGAAACGGGTCCCTACTGCACGTCTGCGCCTGTGTCTCCGTTGTGCCGTATCCTGGACGGGTGTGCATGTTGTTCATCTGTAAAAAGAGAGGAACTTAGTTTGAAAAGAAATCGTGCGAAAAAGTGCATAAAAAATTGAAATATAAATTAATAAAGCTGAGCCTATGCTAGCTCATTATTGCTTATGTGCACAGCCCTTTGTGAAGGGGTGTGCGGCTAGGTAGCCCCTAGCTTATTTATTCTGGACTCGTCCAGCCGTGTCCGGGGTCTTAGACGACCTTTTAATGAAATGATGCCATGTGGGCCGGGCATTTTAAGTGTAAGAGACGCGTAATGTGGTATTGCGTTAAAGCGGACGAAAGCTTCACATCCCAATAGTGCTTGATAGCTACTTTTGAATGGGGCGACGTGAAAGATTAGCTTTTCGCGTCGGAAGTTGTCAGGTGACCCGAACACAACTTCTAGTAATAAGGAGCCTGTGCACCTGGCGTAAGGGCCTGGTGCCACTCCTTTGAAGGAAGTGTGGCTATGTCGAATTTTAGTAAGGTCTATCCCCAACTTGCGAGTTGTGTCCGGATATAGCAGGTTTAAGTCACTGCCGCCGTCCATCAAGACTTGTGTAAATTGCAGTCCATCGATTATAGGATCCAATATCAGAGCAGTCCATCCTGCGTTTCGGACACTTCTGGAATAATCCATGTGGTCAAAAGTGATTGGTTTTGACATCCAATCTCGAGGTTCCGCTGGGGTGGACCGTGCGACACCTATCTTAGAGGGTGCCGCATTGTTTTTCCGTACTATCACATGAAGTGAGTTTACTATTTTGACTTCTTGTGGGAAAGTCTTTTGTCTTCCGGTGCTCTGCTGGTTGGGTTCATCATCGTCCTCGCTTGGCGCGTCGAGCCCCTTGTGTTCGGCATTGAGTCTGCCGGACTGTTTAAAAACCCAACAATCTCGGTGGGTATGGTTTGCAGGCCTTCTGGAGGTACTGTGGATTTGACATATCCGATCCAAAATTTTGTTTAAGTTGGATAGCTCATCACTGTTGTCCTTAAGAGGCAGTGTTTTATTGTTTTTCCGCGAGCTTTTGAATCCGGCGTTGACCGCCGCGCTCTTTGGGCTTTTTTATTTATTCCGGCGCTGATCTTTTATGCGCCGTGATTTTCCGTTTCCATCTCTGATCTCGGATGTACTCGGGTCGCTGGTGTTGCATCTTGCTAGCCAGCTGTCTTCCCCCGCGCAAAAGCGGGTCATGAGGCTTGTTAGCGCGGCCATTGTCCTTGGCTTCTCTTGGCCGAGGTGTCTGGCGAGCCATTCGTCTCGGACATTGTGTTTAAAAGCTGCTAAGGCTTCAACATCCGGACAGTCGACTATTTGGTTCTTTTTGGTAAGGAACCTGTTCCAGAATTTGCACGCTGACTAGATCGTCTGCATCCGGAGGGCGGACATAAGTCCCTTGGAAATTTGCTCTAAACGCGTCCTCAAGTTCTTCCCAACTTCCAACAGTGTTTTCTGGGAGGCTTTTGAGCCAATGCCGAGCTGGCCCTTTGAGCTTGAGGGGTAGGTATTTTATGGCGTGGAGATCATCTCCTCTAGACATGTGTGTGTGTGTAGTATGTAATCTTCTATCCAGACTCCAGGATCTGTTGTTCTGTCGTATGCCTCTATGTTTATGGGTTTGAACCCTGCTGGAAATTCATGATCCAGCACCTCATCGTTGAAACATAGTGGGTGTGCGGCGCCCCTGTATTTGGGCGTGCCGCTGTCTTCGAACACTCGACGTGTTGTGTTGCTTCCTGGGGCCCTCTTTTTTGGCCCGTAAATGGACCTGGCTGGGCCGTCTGTTTTCCCAGGATCATAAGTCGGATTGTGTGCGGCGCCGCTTGTCGCTTTTGGCCTGTCATCTGGCCGTCTATCCGGCCAGGCGGCCTCCTTGTTTTTTGACTGTGAGGGCTCTATGGCTTCCTCGTCAAATTCTGGCAGCAGCTTGCGCTTCGGGTAGCTCTTTGTTTGGTGGCCATGGCCATATTTGTCTGCGGTCTTGAGTACTTTGCTCCACCTCTTTCTGAGTATGTCTTCCGCTGTTTTGAGCTTCCGTTTTTCCTTCTTCAAACTTCTTGCAGTGGCGACGAGTCTTTTGTGAAGATTCTTATGCTCCGATGGTGTGTCCGACGTGAGGTCGTCCGGACTGTTGGTTTTGCCGGGCATGGATTGATTATCTGATTCGTCCTGTTCGGACGGTTGCTTGATTGCATGTTCGTCGTCCACTGGTTTGCCCTGCTCTATTGCTGGGTCATTGGGAATGTTGTTTTTGTCGAGGCGGGACTTAGGGTGACGTCTTCGTCGCCGTTTTGGTTGTTTGTCGGCGGGATTATCCTTTGCCGCGCCCCATTGTTCCTCGTTATCGCTTCCTTTCGGGGTGTCCACCATATATATATCATGTGTTGGGGTGGCCTTCCAGTGCTCAGTGAGCGCTGGTTCTTGATCGTCTCCGGCATCGTTGTCCATACCGTCGATGTCTTTGGAGTCGTAGTCTAGCACGTCGGTTAGATCGTCGACAGTGGCTACAAAGTGGGTGGTGGGTGGTCTTTGAATTTCTTCGTCGTCCGCGTCCCAACCATCCTGGCCGTAGTCCGGCCAGGGCTCTCTGGATAGCGAGAGATGCTTTAGCGATTTCAGGATGTCGCCAAAGGGTGAGTGCTGAAAGATGTCCGCAGCGGTGAACTCCATGATCGGCGCCCAATCAGATTCGATTGGCAGGGGCGCAGGAGGTTCGGAGTCCGGCAGGGAGTCCGGCACCTCGGAGTCACGAGCTTTATAAGGGACGAGGTCAGTGTTCGGCTCCATCGCCGTGGATGTTGCAACTCCCGAGGCGGTGTTCAGCCACCCATCCTCGATCTGCGCGATTGGCTCCGGACTATGGGTCGGAGCGGATTCGTGTGTGGCCTCCGAGGTACTGTCCGGCGGCAGAGTTAGATCATACCCACCGTGACAGTGCGGCACGCTCGGCTGCGGCTCGGATCCATCGAAGATCAAATCTCCGCGGATATCGGCCGTGAAGTTTAGGCTTCCAAACCTGACCTGACGGCCAGGGGCGCAGCTTCCGATCTGCTCCAGATGGCCAAGTGAATTGGCCCGCAGTGCAAAGCCGCCGAATACGAAGATCTGTCCGGGGAGAAAAGTCTCACCCAGGACTGCGTCGTTGTTGATTGAAGAAGCCATCAAGCCTATCGGTGACGACACAGAGGAACTCTCAATGAAAGCATCAATGTCGGTGTCAAAACCGGCGGATCTCGGGTAGGGGGTCCCGAACTGTGCGTCTAGGCGGATGGTAACAAGAGACAAGGGACACGATGTTTTTACCCAGGTTCGGGCCCTCTTGATGGAGGTAAAACCCTACGTCATGCTTGATTGATATTGATAATGTGGGTATTACAAGAGTAGATCTACCACGAGATCAAGGAGGCTAAACCCTAGAAGCTAGCCTATGGTATGATTGTTGTAATGGTTGTTGTGTCCTATGGACTAAAGCCATCCGGTTTATATAGACACCGGAGAGGGCTAGGGTTACATAGAGTCGGTTACAATGGTAGGAGATCTACATATCCGTATCGCCAAGCTTGCCTTCCACGCCAAGGAAAGTCCCATCTGGACACGGGACGAAGTCTTCAATCTTGTATCTTCATAGTCTTGGAGTCCGGCTGACAATGATAGTCCGGCCGATGATGATAGTCCGGCTATCCGGACAACCCTAGTCCAGGACTCCCTCAGTTACCTCATCAAGTTCTACTTTCCTCCCACTTACTTCTTTCGAGAGAAACTCCTTCTCTAGAAAGGTTCCATATTAAGCAACAAAGATCTTGCCTTCGGATCTTTGATAGAAGGTGTACCCAATAGTCTCTTTTGGGTATTCTATGAAGACGTACTTCTCCGATTTGGGTTTGAGCTTATCATGCTAAAACTTTTTCACATAAGCATCGCAACCCCAAACTTTAAGAAACGACGGCTTAGGTTTATTGCTAAACCATAGTTCATACGGTGTCGTCTCAATGGATTTAGATGGTGCCCTATTTAATGTGAATGCAGTTGTCTCTAATGCATAACCCCAAAACGATAGTGGTAAACCGATAGGAGACATCATAGATCGCACCATATCCAATAAAGTGCGGTTACGATGTTCGGACACACCATAATGTTGTGGTGTTCCAGGTGGCGTGAGCTGTGAAACTATTCCACATTGTTTTATATGAAGGCCAAACTCGTAACTCAAATATTCTCCTCCACGATCAGATCGTAGAAACTTTATTTTCTTGTTACGATGATTCTCCACTTCATTCTGAATTTCTTTGAACTTTTCAAATGTTTCAGACTTGTGTTTCATTAAGTAGATATACTCATATCTGCTCAAATCATCTGTGAAGGTCAGGAAATAATGATACCCGCCACGAGCATAAACACTCATTGGACCGCATACATCGGTATGTATTATTTCCAACAAGTCAGTAGCTCGTTCCATTGTTCCGGAGAACGGAGTTTTAGTCATCTTGCCCAAAAGGCACGGTTCGCAAGCATCAAATGATTCATAACCAAGTGATTCCAAAAGTCCATCTTTATGTAGTTTCTTCATGCGCTTTACACTGATATGACCCAAACAGCAGTGCCACAAATAAGTTGCACTATCATTATCAACTTTGCATCTTTTGGCATCAATATTATGAATATGTGTATCGCTACGATCGAGATCCAACAAACTATTTTCATTTGGTGTATGACCATTGAAGGTTTTATTCATGTAAACAGAACAACAACTATTCTCTGACTTTAAATGAATAACCGAATTGCAATAAACATGATCAAATCATATTCATGCTCAACGCAAACACCAAATATCATTTATTTAGGTTTAACACTAATCCCGAAAGTATAGGGAGTGTGCGATGATGATCATATCAAACTTGGAACTACTTCCAACATACATCGTCACTTCACCCTCAACTAGTCTCTGTTTATTCTGTAACTCCTATTTTGAATTACTAATCTTAGCAACCGAACAAGTATCAAATATCCAGGGGCTACTATAAACGCTAGTAAGGTACACATCAATAACCTATATATCAAATATAACCTTGTTTACTTTTCCATCTTACTTATCCACCAAATATTCAGGGTATTTCCGCTTCCAGTGACCATTTCCTTTGCAGTAGAAGCACTCAGTTTCAGGCTTTGGTCCAGCTTTGGGCTTCTTCATGGAAGTAACAACTTGCTTGTCATTCTACTTGAAGTTCCCTTTCTTTCCCTTTGCCTTTTTCTTGAAACTAGTGGTCTTGTCAATCATCAACACTTGATGCTCTTTCTTGATTTCTACCTTCGTCGATTTCAATATCACGAAGAGCTCGGGAATCGTTTTCGTCATCCCTTGCATACTATAGTTCATCACGAGAAGTTCTAGTAACTCGATGATGGTGACTAGAGAACTCTGTCAATCACTAACATATCTGGAAGATTAACTCCCACTTGATTCAAGCGATTGTAGTACCCAGACAATCTGAGCACATACTCACTAGTTGAGCAATTCTCCTCCATCTTTTAGCTATAGAACTTGTTGGAGACTTCATATCTCTCAACTCGGGTATTTGCTTGAAATATTAGCTTCAACTCCTGGAACATCTCATATGGTCCATGACGTTCAAAACGTCTTTGAAGTCCCAATTCTAAGCCGTTAAGCATGGTGCACTAAACTATCAAGTAGACATGATATTGAGCTAGCCAAACATTCATAACGTCTGCATCTGCTCCTGCAATAGGTCTGTCACCTAGCGGTGCATCAAGGACATAATTATTCTGTGCAGCAATGAGGATAAACCTCAGATCACGGATCCAATCCGCATCATTGCTACTAACATCTTTCAACTTAGTTTTCTGTAGGAACATATCAAAATAAAACAAGGGAGCTAAACACGAGCTATTGATCTACAACATAGATATGCTAATACTACCAGGACTAAGTTCATGATAAATTAAAGTTCACTTAATCATATTACTTAAGAACTCCCACTAAGATAGACATCCCTCTAATCATCTAAGTGATCACGTGATCCAAATCAACTAAACCATAACCAATCATCACGTGAAATGGAGTAGTTTTCGATGGTGAACATCACTATGTTGATCATATCTACTATATGATTCACGCTCGACCTTTCGGTCTCAGTGTTCCGAGGCCATATCTGCATATGCTAGGCTCGTCAAGTTTAACCTGAGTATTCTGCGTGTGCAAAACTGGCTTGCACCCGTTGTAGATGGACGTAGAGCTTATCACACCTGATCATCACGTGGTGTCTGGGCACGACGAACTTTGGCAACGGTGCATACTCAGGGAAAACACTTTTATCTTGAAATTTAGTGAGAGATCATCTTATAATGCTACCGTGTAGGACCTTGAGAAGATGTGTCTAGAGGGTGGGTGATTAGACACTAAGTACCAAAGTTGCAGTTTTTAACTTCTTTAAGTTTAAGTGGAGTTTAGGCACAACTTTAACATTCACAATAGACAACAAGCAAGCATGTAAAGAGTATATGAGCAGCCGAAAGTAAAGCATGCAACTTGCAAGAATGTAAAGGGAAGGGTTTTGGAGGATTCAAATGCAATTGGAGACACGGATGTTTTTGTCGTGGTTCCGATAGGTGGTGCTATCGTACATCCACGTTGATGGAGACTTCAACCCACGAAGGGTAACGGTTGCACAAGTCCACGGAGGGCTCCACCCATGAAGGGTCCACGAAGAAGCAACCTTGTCTATCCCACCATGACCGTCGCCCACGAAGGACTTGCCTCACTAGCAGTAGATCTTCACGAAGTAGGCGATCTCCTTGCCCTTACAAACTCCTTGGTTCAACTCCACAATCTTGTCGGAGGCTCCCAAGTGACACCTAGCCAATCTAGGAGACACCACTCTCCAAGAAGTAACAAATGGTGCATTGATGATGAACTCCTTGCTCTTGTGCTTCAAATGATAGTCTCCCCGACACTCAACTCTCTCTCATAGGATTTGGATTTGGTGGAAAGAAGATTTGAGTGGAAAGCAACTTGGGGAAGGCTAGAGATCAAGATTCATATGGTAGGAATGGAATATCTTGGCCTCAACACATGAGTAGGTAGTTCTTTCTCAGAAATAGGATGCTGGAAGTGTAGGCTTGTTCTGATGGCTCTCTCCACAAATGAAGAGGAGGTGGAGGGGTATATATAGCCTCCACACAAATCTAACCGTTACACACAATTTACCAAACTCGGCGGGACCGGATCAACAAACTCGGTCGGACCGATTTAGTAAATCTAGTGACCGTTAGGATTTTTGGTGGGACCGACATGCAACTCGGTAGGACCGATATGGTTAGGGTTAGGGCATAACATAATCTCGGTGAGACCGATTACACAAACTCGGTGAGACTGATTTTGGTAATTAGCTAACCAGAGAGTTGGTCAGGCAAACTCGGTGGGACCGATTACTCAAACTCGGTGGGACCGATTTTGGTAATAAGTTAACCAGAGAGTTTGCATTGTAATCTCGGTAGTACCGGTTGTTCAAACTTGGTGCGACCGATTTTGGTAATGGACATACACAGAGAGATTACAATCCCACCTCGGTGAGACCGAGATCCCTATCGGTGAGACCGATTTGTCTAGGGTTTGTGGCAGTGACTATGACATCTGAACTCGGTGGCGCCGGATACAAAGAATCGGTGGGGCGAGTTTGACTTTAGGTTTAGGTCATATGTGTGGAAGTGGGAAAGTAGTTGAGGGTCTAGGAGCATATCACTAAGCACTGTGGAGCAAGAAACTCATTAAGCAACAACTCATCCCTTCTTGATAGTATTGGCTTTTCCTATAGACTCAATGTGATCTTGGATCACTAAAATATAAAATGAAGAGGCTTGAGCTTGAAGCTTGAGCAATCCTTTGTCCTTAGCATCTTGAAGGAGTTCCCACATCTTTTAGTCCATGCCACTCCATTGTTGAACTTGTCTGAAACATACTAGATAAAAGTGTTAGTCCAACAAGAGATATGTTGACATTAATTACCAAAACCACCTAGGTAGCACTTGTGCTTTCATACCGTCAATCAAAGCAAGATAAGATGCATAAAAGATAAACATCACATGCAATCAATATAAGTGATATGATATGGCCATCATCATCTTGTGCTTGTGTTCTCCATCTCTGAAGCACCGTCATGATCACCATCGTCACCGGCGCGACACCTTCATCTCCATCGTAGCATCGTTGTCGTCTCGCCAACTATTGCTTCTATGACTATCGCTACCACTTAGTGATAAAGTAAAGCAATTACAGGGCGATTGCATTGCATACAATAAAGCGACAACCATATGTCTCCTGGCAGTTTCCGATAACTCGGTTACAAAACATGATCATCTCATACAATTAAATATAGCATCATGCCTTGACCATATCACATCAAAACATGCCCTGCAAAAACAAGTTAGACGTCCTCTACTTTGTTGTTGCAAGTTTTACGTGACTGCTATGGGCTGAGCAAGAACCGTTCTTACCTACGCATCAAAACCACAACGATAGTTCGTCAAGTTAGTGTTGTTTTAACCTTCTCAAGGACCAGGCGTAGCCACACTCGGTTCAACTAAAGTTGGAGAAACTGACACCCGCTAGTCACCTGTGTGCAAAGCACAACGGTAAAACCAGTCTCGCGTAAGCGTACGCGTAATGTCGATTCGGGCCGCTTCATCCAACAATATCGCCGAACCAAAGTGTGACATGCTAGTAAGCAGTATGACTTGTATCGCCCACAACTCACTTGTGTTCTACTCGTGCATATAACATCTACGCATAAAACCTGGCTCGGATGCCACTATTGGGGAATGTAGTAATTTCAAAAAAAATCCTATGCACACGCAAGATCATGGTGATGCATAGCAATGAGAGGGGAGAGTGTATCTTCATACCCTTGAAGATCGCTAAGCGGAAGCGTTTATCAACGTGGTTGATGTAGTTGTACACCTTCACGATCCGCCCCGATCAAGTACCGAACGTACGGCACCTCCGCGTTCAGCACATGTTCGGCTCGATGACGTCCTCGCCTTCTCGATCCAGCAAGATGGGCGAAGTAGTAGATGAGTTCCGTCAGCATGACGGCATGGTGATGGTGTTGGTGAAGAACAATCTCCGCAGGGCTTTGCCTCAGCACTACGGAAACTATGACGGAGGATAAACTAGAGGGGACGGGGTTGCCGGCACACGGCTTGGTGTTTCTTGATGTGTCTTTGGTGCTAGCCCTGCCCCTCTATTTATATGTTGAGCATTGGGGTCGAAACTTGGAGTAAAAGCCTCCACAAAGTCAGTTTCACCCGAAAGGGAAGAGTCCTTCTCGGACTCCAGGGCCAGACGCCAGGGTTCCCGGCGTCTGGACCCAGACGCCAGGGACCCTGGCATCTGGCCCCTGGACTCCGCAAAACTTCCTTTTACGCTTTCCAAAAACCTTGTGGGCTTTCCCCCTTGTGCCAAATAAAGTGTTCTCGTACCCAAACATTTCGGGAAACATCCGGAACCCCTTCCAGTGAATTCCGGAACCCTTCCGAAGACCAAACACTATTATCCCATATATCAATCTTTATCTCCGGACCATTCCGGAGTTCCTCATCATGTCCATGATCATATTCAGGATTCCGAACAACATTCGGTCACCAACATACATAACTCATATAATACTATATCGTCAACGAATGTTAAGCGTGCGGACCCTACGGGTTCGAGAACTATGTAGACATGACCGAGACACTTCTCTGGTCAATAACCAATAGCGGAACCTAGATGCCCATATTGGCACCTACATATTCTACGAAGATCTTCATCGTTCGAACCGCATAATGATGTCTACTACACAACCTTCTTCTTGTAGATGTTGTTGGGCCTGCAAGTGCACAGGTTTGTAGGACAGTAGCAAATTTCCCTCAAGTGGATGACCTAAGGTTTATCAATCCGTAGGAGGCATAGGATGAAGATGGTCTCTCTCAAGAAACCCTGCAACCAAATAACAAAGAGTCTCTTGTGTCCCAACACACCCAATACAATGGTAAATTGTATAGGTGCACTAGTTCGGCGAAGAGATGAAGATACAAGTGCAAAATAGATAGTAGATATAGGTTTTTGTAATCTGAAAATATAAAAACAGCAAGGTAACAAGTGATAAAACTGAGCGTAAATGGTATTGCAATGATAGGAAACAAGGCCTAGGGTTCATACTTTCACTAGTGCAAGTTCTCTCAACAATAATAACATAGATAGATCATATAACAAGCCCTCAACATGCAACAAAGAGTCACTCCAAAGCCACTAATAGCGGAGAACAAACGTAGAGATTATGGTAGGGTACGAAACCACCTCAAAGTTATTCTTTCGGATCGATCTATAAAAGAGTTCATACTAGAATAACACCTTAAGACACAAATCAACCAAAACCCTAATGTCACCTAGATACTCCATTGTCACCTCAAGTATCCGTGGGCATGATTATACGATAGGCGTCACACAATCTCATATTCGTCCAACCAACACAAAGTACTTCAAAGAGTGCCCCAAAGTCTCTACCGGAGAGTCAAGAACGTGTGCCAACCCCTATGCATAGGTTCATGGGCGGAACCCGCAAGTTGGTCACCAAAACATACATCAAGAGGCACATGATATCCCATTGTCACCACAAATAAACACGGCAAGACATACATCAAGTGTTCTCATAAAAGACTCAATCCGATAAGATAACTTCAAAGGGGAAACTCAATTCATCACAAGAGAGTAGAGGGGGAGAAACATCATAAGATCCAACTACAATAGCAAAGCTCGGGATACATCAAGATCGTGCCATAGAGGGAACACGAGAGAGAACATGAGAGAGAGAGATCAAACACATAGCTACTGGTACATACCCTCATCCCCGAGGGTGAACTACTCCCTCCTTGTCATGGAGAGCGCCGGGATGATGAAGATGGACACCGGTGAAGGATCCCCCCTCCGGCAGGGTGCCGGGAAGGGCTCCCGGGAGGTTTTTGGTGGCTACAGAGGCTTGCAGCGGCGGAACTCCCGATCTATCTTCTCCGTGACAGGGGCCCACGAGACAGGGGGCGCGCCCTACGGGGGGGCCTCCTATCTCGTGGAGTCCTCGAGTATCTTCTGACTTGAACTCCACGTCTCTAGGATGATACTCTTCCAAAAAATCACATTGCCGAAGGTTTCATTTCGTTTGGACTCCGTTTGATATTCCTTTTCTTCAAATACTGAAACAGGCAATAAAACAGCAGTATGGGCTGGGCCTCCGATTAATAGGTTAGTCCCAAAAGTAATATGAAAGTGCATAATAAAGCCCATAATCATTCAAAACAGGTAATATAATAGCATGGAACAATCAAAAATTATAGATACGTTGGAGACGTATGAAGCATCCCCAAGCTTAATTCCTGCTCGTCCTCGAGTAGGTAAATGATAAAAACAGAATTTTTGATGTGGAATGCTACCTAGCATAATTCTCAAAGTAATTTTCTTTTATTGGGGCATGAATGTTCAGATCCAAATGATTCAAAATAAAAGTTCATATTGATAAAATAAATAGTAACACTTCAAGCATACTAATCAAAGTAATCATGTCTTCTCAAAATAACATGGCCAAAGAAAGTTATCCCTACAAAATCATAGTCTGGCTGTTGCTCTATCTTCATCACACAAAGTATTTAATCATACACAACCCCGATGACAAGCCAAGCAATTGTTTCATACTTTAATAATCTCAAACTCTTTCAACTTTCACGCAATACATGAGCGTGAGCCATGGACATAACACTATATGTGGAATAGAATGGTGGTTGTGGAGAAGACAAAAAGGAGAAGATAGTCTCACATCAACTAGGCGTTTCAACGGGCTATGGAGATGCCCATTAATAGATATCAATGTGAGTGAGTAGGGATTGCCATGCAACGGATGCACTAGAGCTATAAATATATGAAAGCTCAACAAAAGAAACTAAGTGGGTGTGCATCCAACTTGCTAGCTCATGAAGACCTAGGGCACTTTTGAGGAAGCCCATCATTGGAATATACAAGCCAAGTTCTATAATGAAAAATTCCCACTAGTATATGAAAGTGACAACATATGAGACTCTCTATCATGAAGATCATGGTGCTATTTTGAAGCACAAGTGTGGAAAAAGAGATAGTAGCATTGTCCCTTCTCTCTTTTTCTCTCATTTTATTTTTTCTTTTTTCACTTTTTTTCTTTTTTTTTCTTTCTTTGGCCTTCCCTTTTTTTTCTTTTTGTAAAGTTCGAAGTCTCATCCCAACTTGTGGGGGAATCATAGCCTTCATCATCCTTTCCTCACTAGGACAATGCTCTAACAATGAAGATCATCACACTTTTATGGATTTACAACTCAAAGCTAGAACAAGATATGACTCTATATGAATGCCTCCGGCGGTGTACCGGGATATGCAATGAATCAAGAGCGACATGTATGAAAATTATGAAGGTGGCCTTGCCACAAATACGATGTCAACTACATGATCATGCAAAGAGCAATATGACAAAAGTAATGTGTGTCATATGAATGGAACGGTGGAAAGTTGCATGGCAATATATCTCGGAATGGCTATGGAAATTCCATAATAGGTAGGTTTGGTGGCTGTTTTGAGGAAGATAAATGGTGGGTGTATGGTACCGGCGAAAGTTCTACGGCACAAGAGAGGCTAGCAATAATGGAAGGGTGAGGTGCGTATAATCCATGGACTCAACATTAATCAAAAGAACTCATGTACTTGTTGCAAAAATCTAGAAGTCATCAAAAACCAAAGCACTACGCGCATGCTCCTAGGGGGATAGATTGGTAGGAAAAGACCATCGCTCGTCCCCGACCGCCACTCATAAGGAAGACAATCAATAAATAAAATTGTGCTACAACTTCATCACAAAGCGGTTCACCATACGTGCATGCTACGGGAATCACAACCCTTAACACAAGTATTTTTCATAATCACCTCAACTAGCATGACTCTAGTATCACTACCTCCATATCTCAAAACAATTATCAAGCATCATATTGATCATAGCATCCAATTCACTTTCAATGATAGTTTTCATTCAAATTACCATGCTGTTTAAGACTCTCAAAATAATATAAGTGAAGCATGAGAGTTCGTTAATTTCTACAAAATAAAACCACCGCCATGCTCTAAAAGATGTAAGTGAAGCACTAGAGCAAACGACAAACTACTCCAACAGATATAAGTGAAGATCAATGAGTAGCTAAATAATTATGCAACTATGAGAAGACTCTCTCTCATTTAAGAATTTAAGATCTTGGTATCTTATTCATACAGAAAGAAAAGCAAAATAAAATGACATTGCAAGGATAGCACAACTCATGTGAAGAAGCAAAAACTTAGGCTCAACCGATACTAACCGATAGTTGTTGAAGAGGAAAGGTGGGATGCCTACCGGGGCATCCCCAAGCTTAGATGCTTGAGACTTATTGAAATATATCTTGGGGTGCCTTGGGCATCTCCAAGCTTGAACTTTTGTGTCTCCTTAATTCCTCTCATATCATGGTTTCTCTTCTTTTTGTCAAAAGCTTCATTCACAACAAACTCAACAAGAACTCGTGAGATAGGTTAGTATAAACCAATGCAAAACCTTATCATTTTATACTGTAACAAATTACTTAAATTATTATTCAACATTGCATACTAAATGCCTCTGCATATTTAATACTCCTATCATCAAATAGAATCATTAACCAAGCAAACATATGCAAACAATGCAAACATAACAGCAATCTGCCAAAACAGTCCAGTCTGTAAAGAATGCAAGAGTATCAATACTTACCTGACTCCAAAAATTATGAACTAAAATTCCCACTGTAATAAATTTATCAGAGCTTAATATGCAAAAAGATTCAATGTTATACCTTTCTCTGACTTTTCTAGGGAATTTTTGCAACAGCGGTAAACTTTCTATTTTCAACCAGCAACATGTATACTAGCAAAATAAGCATGGCAAAGGCTATCCTTGACATTTTTATTGAACCTAAATATGAAAAACATTATTCTAACTAACAACAAGAAAAAACTAACAAAAGAAAATGACGCTCCAAGCAAAACACATATCATGTGGCGAATAAAAATATAGCTTCAAGTAAAGTTACCGATGTATGAAGACGAAAGAGGGGATGCCATCCGGGGCATCCCCAAGCTTAGGCTCTTGGTTGTCCTTGAATATTACCTTGGGGTGCCTTGGGCATCCCCAAGCTTAGGCTCTTGCCACTCCTTATTCCATAGTCCATCGAATCTTTACCCAAAACTTGAAAGCTTCAACTACACAAAATTCAAGACAAAACTCGTAAGCTGCATTAGTATAATAAAATAAAACCACCACTTAGGTACTGTAATGAACTCATTCTAAATTCATATTGGTGTAATATCTACTGTACTCCAACTTATCTATGGTTCATACCCCCCCCCCCCCCGATACTACTCATAGGTTCATCAAAATAAGCAAACAACACATAGAAAACAGAATCTGTCAAAAACAGAACAGTCTGTAGTAATCTGTATCAAACGTATACTTATGGAACCCCAAAAATTATGACATAAATTTCTGGACCTGAGTAATTTGTCTATTAATCATCTGCAAAAAGAATCAACCTAAAAGCACTCTCCAGTAAAAAATGGCAGCTAATCTCGTGAGCGCAAAAGTTTCTGTTCTTTACAGCAAGATCACATAAACTTCACCCAAGTCTTCCCAAAGGTTCTACTTGGCACTTTATTGAAACAAAAGCTATAAAACATGATTACTACAGTAGCATAATCATGTGGACACACAAAAATAGTAAGGGTAAATATTGGGTTGTCTCCCAACAAGCGCTTTTCTTTAATGCCTTTCTAGCTAGGCATGATTATGACAATGATGCTCACATGAAAGATAAGAATTGAAACATAACGGGAGCATCATGAAGCATATGACTAGCACATTTTAAGACTAACCCACTTCCTATGCATAGGGATTTTGTGAGCAAACAACTTAGGGGAACAATAATCAACAAGCATAGGAAGGTAAAACAAGCATAACTTTAAAATTTTAAGCACATAGAGAGGAAACTTGACATTATTGCAGTTCCTACAAGAATATGTTCCTCCCTCATAATAATTTTCAGTAGCATCATGAATGAATTCAACAATATAACCAGCACCTAAAGCATTCTTTTCATGATCTACAAGCATAGAAAAATTACTACTCTCCACATAAGCAAAATTCTTCTCATGAATAATAGTGGGAGCAAACTCAACAAAATAATTATCATGTGAGGCATAATCCAATTGAAAACTAAAATCATGATGACAAGTTTCATGGTTATCATTACTCTTAATAGCATACAAGTCATCACAATAATCATCATAGATAACAACTTTGTTCTCATAATCAATTGGAACCTCTTCCAAAATAGTGGAATCATCACTAATTAAAGTTGACACTCTTCCAAATCCACTGTCATGTTCATCACAATAAGATTCAACATCCTCCAAAACAGTGGGATCACTACTTCCTAAAGTTGACACTCTTCCAAACCCACTTTCATCAATATAATCATCATAAATAGGAGGCATGCTTTCATCATAATAAATATTCTCATCAAAACTTGGGGGACTAAAAATATCATATTCATCAAACATAGCTTCCCCAAGCTTGTGGCTTTGCATATCATTAGCATCATGGATATTCAAGGAATTCATACTAACAACATTGTAATCATACTCATCATTCAAAGATTTAGTATCAAACATTCTATAGATTTCTTCTTCTAGCACTTGAGCACAATTTTCCTTTCCATCATTCTCACGAAAGATATTAAAAAGACGAAGCATATGAGACAAACTTAACTCCATTTTTTGTAGTTTTCTTTTATAAACTAAACTAGTGATAAAACAAGAAACAAAAAGATTCGATTGCAAGATCTAAAGATATACCATCAAGCACTCACCGCGCCAAAAAAGAGCTTAGTTGACAGAGTGTGAGTGAGTGCCCTTTACCTAGCCTCCCCGGCAACGGCGCTAGAAAAGAGCTTGATGTCTACTACAGAACCTTCTTCTTGTAGACGTTGTTGAGCCTGCAAGTGCACAGGTTTGTAGGACAGTAGCAAATTTCCCTCAAGTGGATGACCTAAGGTTTATCAATCCATAGGAGGCGTAGGATGAAGATGGTCTCTCTCAAGCAACCCTGCAACCAAATAACAAAGAGTCTCTTGTGTCCCCAACACACCCAATACAATGGTAAATTTTATAGGTGCACTAGTTCGGCGAAGAGATGAAGATACAAGTGCAAAATAGATAGTAGATATAGGTTTTTGTAATCTGAAAATATAAAAACAGCAAGGTAACAAGTGATAAAACTGAGCGTAAATGGTATTGCAATGATAGGAAACAAGGCCTAGGGTTCATACTTTCACTAGTGCAAGTTCTCTCAACAATAATAACATAGATAGATCATATAACAAGCCCTCAACATGCAACAAAGAGTCACTCCAAAGCCACTAATAGCGGAGAACAAACATAGAGATTATGGTAGGGTACGAAACCACCTCAAAGTTATTCTTTCGGATCGATCTATAAAAGAGTTCATAAGAATAACACCTTAAGACACAAATCAACCAAAACCCTAATGTCACCTAGATACGCCATTGTCACCTCAAGTATCCGTGGGCATGATTATACGATAGGCGTCACACAATCTCATATTCATCCAACCAACACAAAGTACTTCAAAGAGTGCCCCCAAAGTCTCTACCGGAGAGTCAAGAACGTGTGCCAACCCCTATGCATAGGTTCATGGACGGAACCCGCAAGTTGGTCACCAAAACATACATCAAGAGACACATGATATCACATTGTCACCACAAATAAACATGGCAAGACATACATCAAGTGTTCTCATAAAAGACTCAATCCGATAAGATAACTTCAAAGGGGAAACTCAATTCATCACAAGAGAGTAGAGGGGGAGAAACATCATAAGATCCAACTACAATAGCAAAGCTTGGGATACATCAAGATCGTGCCATAGAGGGAACACGAGAGAGAACACGAGAGAGAGAGAGAGAGAGAGAGAGAGAGAGAGATCAAACACATAGCTACTGGTACATACCCTCAGCCCCGAGGGTGAACTACTCCCTCCTTGTCATGGAGAGCGCCGGGATGATGAAGATGGCCACCGCTGAAGGATCCCCCCTCCGGCAGGGTGCCGAGAAGGGCTCCCGAAAGGTTTTTGGTGGCTACAGAGGCTTGCGGCGGCGGAACTCCCGATCTATCTTCTCCGTGGATGTTTTTAGGGTACGTGGGACTATATAGGCGAAAGAAGTCGGTCGGGGGGTGCTCGAGGGGCCCACGAGACAGGGGGGCGCGCCCTCCTATCTCGTGGAGTCCTCGAGTATCTTCTGACTTGACCTCCACGTCTCCAGGATGATATTCTTCCAAAAAAATCACATTGCTGAAGGTTTCATTCCGTTTGGCATCCGTTTGTTATTCCTTTTCTTCGAAATACTAAAACAGGCAATAAAACATCAGTATGGGCTGGGCCTCCGGTTGATAGGTTAGTCCCAAAAGTAATATAAAAGTGTATAATAAAGCCCATAATCATTCAAAACAGGTAATATAATAGCATGGAACAATCAAAAATTATAGATACGTTGGAGACGTATCACATAACAACATACGTTGTTCCTTTTGTCATCGGTATGTTACTTGCCCGAGATTCGATCGTCGGTATCTCAATACCTAGTTCAATCTCGTTACTAGCAAGTCTCTTTACTCATTCCGTAATGCATCATCCCGCAACTAACTCATTAGTCACATTGCTTGCAAGGCTTATAATGATGTGCATTACCGAGAGGGCCCAGAGATACCTCTCCGACAATCGGAGTGACAAATCCTAATCTCGAAACGCCAACTCAACAAGTACCTTCGGAGACACCTATAGAGCACCTTTATAATCACCCGTTTACGTTGTGACGTTTGGTAGCACACAAAGTGTTCCTTCGGTAAACGGGAGTTGCATAATCTCATAGTCATAGGAACATGTATAAGTCATGAAGAAAGCAATAGCAACATACTAAACGATCAAATGCTAAGCTAACGGAATGGGTCAAGTCAATCACATCATTCTTCTAATGATGTGATCCCACTGATCAAATGATAACACATATCCATGGTTAGGAAACTCAACCATCTTTGATCAATGAGCTAGTCAAGTAGAGGCATACTAGTGACACTATGTTTGTCTATGTATTCACACATGTATTATGTTTCCGGTTAATACAATTCTAGCATGAATAATAAACATTTATCATGAAATAAGGAAATAAATAATAACTTTATTATTGCCTCTAGGGCATATTTCCTTCAAGGCTGACCTCTCGCTATTAAACGAGACGCTGGATCGGATCCAGTCAATAAGCATCACAGGCGTTCCATCTTCGACCTACAATCAGATCAGACCGGAGGTGGGCCACTGGGAATTTTACGTCCCACCCAACACCCACTTGGTAGCCACTATCGACGATTTAACCGATATACTGTACTATGCCTCTAAGGAGGCCGAGGACATGGACGGTGACGTCGACACCACGGCCTATACGGCAAACTCTCCAACAACTCCCAGCACAGGAAAGTGGACTGCCACTTCCACGTATGACGTCTACATGGTGGACACCCCCAACGATAAGGGCGATAACACCATTGGGAAAAACGGCGCCGGCACCCCAGAAGGAATGGCGATAAGCCCGACGAGGAGCCGCCCAAATGCTGACAACAGCGCAGACGATCCAAGGGGGCATAAGAGTAGGGAAAGCAACACGGGCACCGAAGAAAATGGTACCTCGGACAACATGGAAGACCTCGGCGACCACGTTGCCACCGAGAAGCAACCCGATGGCTCTAAAGAGCACGAGGACCAGGGTAACCCGTAGGAGCTCAACGACTCCGAGGACAGCAACTACCTCCCTCTTTCCGAGGATGAGGAAAGCTGCAGAGCCGAGGACTTCATTGTCCCCGAAGAACCTCTAGAACAGGAACGGTTTAAACGACAACTCATACCCATCGGCCGAATCTTAAAAAAGAAGCAGTAGCAGCTAAAAGCCGAATAGAACAACCTCAACGATAGGTGGACGATGGTCTTGGCAGCCAAAGAAGGCTTCGACAATCAGTGGCAAGACCAAACCAAAAGCTACCCAAAACGGCGTCTGCTGCCATAGTTCGACGAAGAGACCCTTGAGCCCATACCCCCCAGACATACTCAGGCACACCAGCCCGACCGCCCCCCTTGAGGAACCATGAAACTTCATGAAACCGATAGCATAACCATGAATTTGTCAAGTTCCACAAAAACACACTAATGGCCGCAACTACAAATAAGCATGCCAAGCTAAAGGTGCAAAACAACCAACGAACAGAACCATTGAACACAAATATTTGTCACACACACGACAAATACAAGCAGTGCCTAGTAATAGCTATCAAGGTGCATGTACAAAGCAGGGTGTAGGAACAACCAGCAAGACACATATATAAGCAGAGCCTATGAACCTCGTCAACATCTCCAAACGGACTTCGTATCCATCAAATATCTTTGTTTTTCAGGGCCCTCCATGTCTAGGAGTGGCAGGTGCCCATCTTCGCTTGCGGTTGAAGAAACCATGGGCCACAATGACCAACATGCTTGTCGCGCTGCGACAAAGGCTTTGAAACTTCTGTCTCTACAACGCATACCATTAGTTAATATAATATGCTGCCCGCCATACAATGTTAGTAGGGTCTGATGGCATAATCCCATCAAAACATGCATTGTTTCTGTATTTCCTGATTGATCACACTACATTAGATACACCACACGCAATAAATCATCTACGACTAACGGGATACCTACCAAGCCAAACCAGTATATCTTCAAAAGCACTAAGAGTTTCTTGCAAGTTAAAAGCACAGTTGATCACATTCTATACATACCTGACAACAGGACATGCGAAGAAGAGATGATCAATCCACTCTCTAAAGTTACAAAACATACAAGTTGCGCTCTTCCATCCTCTATGTAAAAACACATCCTTAGTTAATACTCCCTCCGTTCCAAACTAATCGTCGTGGTTTTAGTTCATTGAACTAAAACCACGACGAGTAATTTGGAACGGAGGGAGTATGATTTTCTTACTAATCAGTCATAAGAAGAATTTAATTTTGAGGGGGGCCTTGATAACCATATTTTTTAAAGGATATTGCACCTGGCTAGCGTTACTAGCATTATACATCGAATTCACCTAAAATATCCACGACTAATTAGATCCCTACATATCTATCACAGCCATTAAGTACCACACAAGCACAATCGTTTTTTAACTCGTCCCACATGATAGCCAATTCCCCCTAAAGATTTTTTCTGAAACTAAAACTTGCACAACTTCCTATTATTACACAAATCATGTAATCTAGGATAACAACAAAACTAACATTTACATGCCATTAATCTTCCCAAAACCTAGTCTACTTTTCTTCTATAGAATTGAAGGAACGTGTTTTTCACCTTCATCAGCCAAACCCGAAATTGGAATTAACAGACTTTACTTTACATTGAGATAATGCGACATCACTTAGATATTTCTTTCTAATGAGATCCTGTCATGGTCCTTCTTCATTTTCTAATTTCCAAAGCCATCTACTAAGTAATATGCATTCATAATAGATAGATTGGTTACACGTAAACACCCCCAATCGCTATGTTGACAAACCTCCTAACAATTTACAAAGTGATACTTTCGTCTTTGTCTTCCTGCCAAAACATTTTACTCGAAAGAAATTCATTATTTTTTTGTACATTTAGAAAGTCATACATGGACACATATAAAAAGTAACGGTAGCAGATTAAAACGTGTTATTATCCCATAAGAAAATATATGAAAATGATGCCAATATGAATTCATTTATATAAGAGATCATTGGTTACAGATTGTAAATTATAAAAGCATATAAAGTACTTAAGTAGTACTTAGAAAATAATTATATTAACCTAGCAATCTCTCTAAACTGCTTTGAATAAAATCTAAAAAATTACAAGTAACACGTGGATCCTGCTAAGTTAAAATAAGCGATTATCGTTTATTTATACTAAACATTTTTACTTATTTATAACTCATGCTTGACATATGGTCTTAGTGATTTTAATTTTATTTTAAATCATTAAAAATTAGGCACATGATCCAGCCGAATATTAAGGTACAATTTTAACATCAGTCTTGGAAATGCACCTGCACTAAAATTAAAGTATGCAAGCAAAATGACATTATTTCCTTTCTTTTATAAAGTGCTTCTTCAAACATTTTGTTAAATTGATTTTTTTCTAGATAGAGGAAAAATAATAGGTAACAAGACTTCAAGTCATTACATATTAGTTTGTATGTCTACAATGAACTGCAAATACATGTATGTGTTCCTGTCTATTATAGTATATTTAAATATCATGGGAGAGTGATCAGAAGCTAATAAAGGGTTCTAGAGGGCATGATTTTAAGTAAGTGTAAGTGAATTGAATGCATAACTAGGTATCAATATACTAGAAAATCTTAGGTATGTACAATATTTATCTAACGGATTGGGATCGGAAGCTTATTGTGAGCGTCTCTACTCCGTTTCAATAAAAAATCAACGCGAGGGAGTAAAATGGACATTCCCTCCAACAGCTAGTATTTATCTAATGGATTGGGATCGAAGCCCACTCCAAGTTCTGCTGAGAACCGTAGATCCTGACCGCGACGTAGCGGCCACCAATTGCAAATGGTCCAACGATAGGGAAAATCCTATTTGTCGCATCATGCAGCAAGTTGTCAACCTATCGCACATGTTCGATGGTACCTGGGCCCGCCCAGTTAGCTCTTTTTTACCTGGGATCATTTCCCTTTTTGCGAACATTCTGGATTTTTCCTGGCTGGTTTGGGAACCTTCCAGAAGGTTCTTGAACCGGTTTTTCTAGTTTTATTTTTTATTTTTTCCTTCTTCTTCTTTTTCTTTTTTCTGTTTCTTTTTCCTTTTCCTTTTTTCGCCTTATCCTGTTTCCTTTTTCGGACTTTTTACTTGTTCTTTTCTTTTGTTATCTTTTTGTCAATAAAATGTAAGATATTTTAAAAAATCATGTTTCCAAAAAATGTTTAGTTTAAAAAAAATGTTCTCAAAATTCAAGAATTGTTCGCGTTTTGCAAAAATTGTTCAAAATTTCGAAATTCAGAAAATCTTTAAAATGGTCAAAAAAATGTTTGCCTTTCCAACCAATGTAGGATTTTTCAAAAATTGCTCTGAAAATTTTACACTGGTTTGTGTTATTTTAAATGTTTGTGTTTTACAAAAAAAATGTTCCAGACTTCAAATTTTGTTCACGTATTCAAAAAAAGTTCGCGCTTCAAATTTATTTGGGATTTCGAAATTTTTCTCTGTCTCAAAATTTGTTCTCAAAATTCGATAAATGTTCGTGCTTTAAGAAATTTTCATGAATTCCCAAAATAATCGTGTTTTCAAAAATGTTTGGCAAATGCAAAATTTGTTCGATTTCCTAAAAATATTGTGCTCGTGAAAAAATGTTCGTACGTCCAAAATATTGCTTAAAATTTGGAAAATTGTTCAGGACTTTGTCAAACTGTGTTAAGTCTGATACTGTCATTAGTTTCTTTTAGTGTTCAATTGTGTTTTGGCCGACAGATCTCTTCGATCCTAGTGGCTAGCAGCAAGCTCACGCAATTAGGCGGTCCTGTGTTCCATTCCTAGCGAATGCGCTACCCTTTTCGCGATTTTTTCACCCTCGTAATCACTGTGCACCGAATGGGCCAGCCCAGTCGGCGCACCGTGTGCGATGGTGCGTGTATTTGCTGCAGAATGAGGCAAATAGGAGCTCCCCACAACGACAGAAGTATGGCCGGGCTGGGACGCGGAGTTTATGCTCCCGGGCTCAAATCAGCCCGGGTGAACAGTAAAATCAAAAAATTTCAAGAAAAAACATTTTTTTTTAGGAGAAGCCTTGACAAAAGTTTTAAGTGTTTGCAGAAATTTGTCATGAAATCACATTCCTAGAAGGTGTGGCAAAAAAAAATCGGCATTCTAAAATACAACTTTCAAAAGCATTTCGGAACACTGAATTTGTTTTTTTTTTTGCCACGGTGATTCCTTGATGAATTTTTGCAATCACTTAGAGCTTTTGTCAATCCTTCTTCAGCAAAAAATTTAGATTTTTAAAATTTTGTTCAATTTTACTGTTCACCGAGCTCATTTGATCTCGGGAGCAGAAAGACACTTTCGGGTTGAAAGCGTCTAGAGCCATTAATAGTCCCAAAAGAAACCGGCCCAAAAGGACAAAACTCCTAGAAAGGATTTTCTGCGAAATCACTAATTAAGGAGTACTTCTTTCAAAGATCACTCCCACCTTCTCAGGTTGCGACAAGTAGCGCACTGCATGCGCGCCACTTGTTGTAACCTGGGAGTTTTCCCCTTTTTTCACAAATTCATTTATTCAAAACGTTTTATCTCTTAAACCATGGGTCTAAATCTCGAACCATTTTCATGATTAGATTCCATGCTCGAGATCTTCAAAACTAGATCTCATGTTGATAGGTTTTGACGTACTTTTTTTCATGAAAAACCAGGCAAAAACCGTACGGAAAAACCAAACTAGGAGCATGTTTTTTTTTCTTTCCGAAAGAGGCATGTCGGTGTCAAAACGGACGGATCTCGGGTAGGGGGTCCTGAACTGTGCGTCTAGGCGGATGGTAACAGGAGACAAGGGACACGATGTTTTTACCCAGGTTCGGGCCCTCTCGATGGAGGTAAAACCCTACTCCTGCTTGATTAATATTGATGATATGGGTAGTACAAGAGTAGATCTACCACGAGATCAGAGAGGCTAAACCCTAGAAGCTAGCCTATGGTATGATTGTTGTTCGTCCTACGGACTAAAACCCTCCGGTTTATATAGGCACCGAAGAGGGTTAGGGTTGCACAGAGTCGGTTACAATGGTAGGAGATCTACATATCCGTATCGCCAAGCTTGCCTTCCACGCCAAGGAAAGTCCCATCCGGACACGGGACGAAGTCTTCAATCTTGTATCTTCATAGTCCAGGAGTCCGGCCAACTGTGATAGTTCGGCTATCCGGACACCCCCTAATCCAGGACTCCCTCAGTAGCCCCTGAACCAGGCTTCAATGACGACGAGTCCGCTGCACATATTGTCTTCGGCATTGCAAGGTGGGTTCCTCCTCCGAATACTTCATAGAAGATTTTGAACACAAGGATAGTGTCCGGCTCTGCAAAATAAGTTCCACATACCACCGTAGAGAGAATAATATTTACACAAATTCAATCTGCTGACGTATTCCGCGGCGTGACATCACACCGCGGCCAAGCCTTTATTCGAATCATTTTTACTGTCCCACCTCAGCGCGTTTAGCGAAGCGGTTTCCTTGGCACGTTTTGTCGAAGCAGAGATCGTGTCCCCTGATTCTGGGATTCTCATCAATACGGGCGTGGGTAACCCAACCGTGCCCGTTGGCACGTCTCCTCTATCAAAGGCGAGTCCCGAACGGTCACGGGAAAGGCTCTTGGTATTCAACCTCTTTATAAAGAGACCAAGGCTCCACTCCTTTCTTTCAATCTCAATCGAATCCGCCCCTCGCCTCGAGTTCCAACACCCAAAGCTCCAGATTCAGGCGCTTCGGACCTTCGATGATGTCCGGCTCCGACCTGCAAGGCCGGTGGATGCCTTCCTCCGTTACGGAAGAAGACGTGCTAAAGCTAAGAGATGCCAGGTATCTAACCGGCGAAATTTCGCATAGGCTGCCTGCCCAAGGGCAGGTTATTCCCACTCCCAAGCCTGGTTAAAGCGTGGTCTTCGCGTCTCACTTTCTTCGGGGGCTAGGCTTCCCGACGGACCCCTTCGTGAGGGGGCTCATGTTTTATTATGGGTTGGAATTTCATGACTTGGATTCGGAGTCCATCCTCCACATATCATCGTTCGTTGTCGTATGCGAAGCCTTCCTCCGCATTACCCCTCACTTCGGATTGTGGCTCAAGACCTTCAAGGTGGAGCCGAAGATGATCAAGGGGCAGCAGGCAGAGTGCGGAGGGGTTGTTATAAGCAAGAATGCTGATGCTCTGTGGCCCGAGGGCTCTTTTCAAGAGGAGCTCAGCCCATGGCAACAAGAGTGGTTTTATATCACAGTTCCCAGGGGCACCAAATGGGTGGCGCCACCTGCCTTTCGCTCGGGTCCTCCACCGCGGCTGGCGTCATGGGTCAATAAAGGACTTGACTGGGGTCCGTCCAAGGACGTGCCCTTGTTGCAGGGCCGCATTCGAGACCTCCTAGAGAGAGAGAGATCACTCTGGTCGTAGTAGCGCAGGTCATGCTGATTCGTCGCATCCTGCCCTGCAAACGTCGCCCCCTCCGCCTGTGGGAATTTAACCCAGAGGGACCACGAGCTCTCCAACATTTTATGGGCGTGATGCCCGTGGACATGTACAAGCTTCTCTTCGGATCACAAGCGATGTGTCCGGACTTGACCGAGGACACAGGTCTGAGCTGCAATCGCCCGGATACTCAAGTAAGTAGCCCTGTATCTAGACACGCTATCCCGTATTTATTACGAACTTGCCCTTTAAAAGAGTTGTTCCTTGAACAGGAGTGGATAGCGAAAGCAAAGTTAATCAGGTGTCCGGCCCCCCTCCCTGAGACCACGCCGGATCCCGTGTTAACCAGAATGATGGAGGTTGCGCCTTCGGAAGAGGGTGAAGGGGGGAACAAGGATGCTACCGCCTCCGCGAAGGAGGCTGTCAGGAGAGGAGGGATCGAGAATCCCTCCATCCAAGGGAAGAAGATGACCGCCTCTGAAGACCCGGAGACCATGTTCTCAAAGCGGGGGAAGAAATCTTCGTCAGAGGGTCCTGCGCCGAGAGATGCCTCGGCCGCATTATGCCCCCAAGGGGATCAGCCCTCTACCGAGCCGTAAGTAAAAAGGGGAGTTTATTTTAAAATAAAGGATATCCCTGCCCTATTTCTGATGAACATGACCGAAATTTTACCTTGTAGTTTGGATCTCAGCCCTTCTCAGCAGAGCTCATCTTCAGGGGATCTTCTTCCGGAGATGATAGAGAGCAAAACGCCTCCCCCTGCCATACCGTCTTGCGAGGCGGGCGACCCTGAGGTGTCGTCGCGGAGGGTTTCTTCGAGTCCGGCGGGGAAGGCAGTCGTGTGTCCCCTCAAAGCCCTCCGCGTCCGGCGTTCGAAAAAGGCCATCGGACGAGCCCGGCACCACCTGGTGTACGGTCGGAGGAGCTGAAGGGTCTGCTCGGGCGAGCGTCTATCTCAGAAGATCACCGTGCGTTAATGGGTACGGTGATTGAAAGGATCTCATCCGCTGAGAACGGATTGCACGAAGCCGTCAGAAGTTTACTGACAGGCTTTGAGGTACGCAAAATGATGTACCTTCTGACAGTTCCGCATATAACATGCGCCCTGTGTACACAGTAGCCCCTGAGGCTTGGTGTGTTGTCAAAAATGACAGCGCGTCGAGGATCATAATCCCAGGTATAATGTGTCGCCCTTCCAATGTAGGTGGCGAAGGGTCCGATGGCTAGCCGGACTGATGAATTTGCCGAACTGAAGCGGCAGCTTGACGTGGCTGATGCCGACATCGTGCTTGTCAATAAGCAACTTGACGAGTCACAAGGTATGCAATTTCTCCGCGGACACCGGGTAAGGGAGCTTGATGCCCGTGCCTTACAACATGTATGCTTGATGCCGATGGTGCCGCTTCCATGGAGAACCTTCGGGCGGAGCTCGCCCGAGCCAAGGAGCGGGCCAGAAAGAGTGATGCGGCTGCCATAAAGGCGGCCGAAGAGCTAAAAGCCGAATAGGCTGCTCACTGCCAAAGCAAGAAGGAAATGGCCGAGATGGCCGTGAAGTTAAAGAACGCTGCCGACCGCTGCAAGCTTCTTGAAAAAGAAGATCGAGTGGTGCAAGAGTACCTGAAGAAGGCCACTACCAAGGCCAAGGATACTTGCTCTGCGATGAGAGCTATGAAGGAGGAGCTGCGTCAGGCCGGAGATATCGCGGCTGGAAAGCCCTTTCTGCTGCGGAGGAAATTCATGGATCCTAAGTATGCTCAGTTGGACCAGCTGTGGAGTGTGGAGGATGCTTATCTGGACCTAGCGGCAAGTGCCGCGGACGCGGCTGAACACTTCCGCGATCAAAAGGATCACGAAATGGAAAAGGTTTTTTGGTCGCAGTTCCATAATCCAGAGCGCCCACTTCCATTAACTGATCGCTTGGCCGAATGGGAGGAGCTCAATAGGTTATCCGGACTTGCCATGAAGGATGTCGTGAGTCTTTTGTGGCCGAAAAGGCCCGAGCCGAAGAATTATTTTGGCTTGGTGCAGCAGTTCCTCGGTGTGGTGCCGCGTATCAATGCAATGAGGAGGTCGGCATGCATAGAGGATGCGAGAATGGCTCTTGCCCGTGTCAAGACATACTGGGCGGAGATGAAGGCCACCGATGTTGCATCCCAAGATTCGGACGGAAGCCGAGTACCTGTCGAGCACTATTTTCAGGAACTTCTGGAGGGCGCTCGTTTAATAGAGACGCAGTGCTCGAAGGATATTATGTTCGAATAACATGTATTATTGTGAAACAATGTATCGATGGAATATAAGAGCTTTTTATACTTGTGCCTTTCAAGAATTAAAATACCTCCTGTGCGGCCGCTAATGTATATGTATATATAACCTAAAAGATGGAAGTCTTCGGCTTCAGCCCCCACGCATATAATGCGGGGGTGTTTGTAAAAGGCGCATTTTCACACTTGATCCAACGTCTTGGTCCTATAAAGGAGGTGGTAGCGCAGCAAACTAGGCAACCGGACTATAATGCTTTATCACTTTCACTTAGCCATAGCAGTTTGACAGTGGGGCTACGATATAGCCCCTAGGGGCACCGCGCTCACCCGAATTCAGGGCGCGTATGTGCCTGACCGGGAAATGGTCCTTCGTCAATGCGGAGGAATCCTATAGATTCCGACGGGTCATCGAGTGGTTCACCAGTCTCACGCTATATCATGACAGTCAGTTTTCGGCTTTCTCTACCGACGTGCTCGCCTGGCCGAACCGGGGCACAATCGCAGTAGTTCTCCTGGTGCCGCCTTAGCCGATAGAGCGGAACGTAAGGCAGCAAAACACAGGAGCCGGGCAAACCCAACATTTGACCAAAGACATGATTCGGAGCTGATGCATATAAGGCCTAACTCGAGATGCCGAACACTCCCTAAGGTATTCGGTCTTTATGAAAACGGGCCGAACAACGCCCTTGGTAATAAGCCCCTGGTGTCCAGGTACGCGCAAAATTCTGATGTGGCCCATGCCAAAACGTCAGCCTCCTCCTTGGTTATAGCAAGAAACCATGGGATGTGTATCAACAAGAGACAGTAAAAAAGGTTTATGCAGGGTCTTAATCTGAAAAGAATCCTTGTCACGGGTCCCTACTGCATGTCTGCGCCTGTGTCTCCGTTGTGCCGTATCCTGGACGGGTGTAGCACGGTGTTCATCTGTAAAAGAGAGGAACTTAGTTGAAAAAGATCGTGCGAAAATGTATGTTAAAATAAACAAAGTACAATTCAAAGAATGAATAAAATTGAGCTTTATTGTCTCTTGTTGTACATGCACGGAGCCCCTTGTGCGGGGGTATGCGGCTAGTAAGCCCTTGTATGTTTACGCCGGACTCGTCCAACCGTGTCCGGGGTCTGAATGACATGTTTAGGTGCTTTGATTAGTGAAGCTAGTTTAGTGTGTGGTTGTCAAGGCAGTCATACAATCTTCCGCGCTCGAGGAACACTCGATATTTCCCTTTAAGGAGATGATGCCTCGTGGACCGGGCATTTTAAGTGTAAGGGATGCATAATGCGGTATTGCGTTAAAGCGGGCGAAAGCTTCGCGTCCCAGTAGTGCTTGGTAGCTACTTGTTAATGGGGCAAGGTGGAAGGTTAACTTTTCGCGGCGGAAGTTGTCGGGTGAACCGAACACAACTTCTAGCAGTAGAGAGCCCGTACAATGGGCATATGGGCCTGGCATTACCCCTTGAAAGGAAGTGTTGCTATGGCGAATTTTGGTTGGGTCTATCCCCATTTTGCGGATTGTGTCCTGGTATAGCAGGTTTAGATCACTGCCGCTGTCCATTAGGACTTGTGTAAATTGGAGTCCGTCAATTATCGGATCTAATATCAAGGCAGTACATCCTGCATTCCGGATACTTCTAGAGTAATCCTGATGGTCGAAGGTGATTGGTTTTAACAACCAGTTGTGGGACTCCTCTGGGATAGGCCGTATGGCGCGTACCTCTATGGGCACCGCTCTATTTTTCCTTCTTGTCACGTGAAGTGAGTTTACTGTTTTGACTTCTTGTGGGAAATTGTTTTGTTTTCCGGTGCTCTGCTTGTGGGGTTCGTCATCGTCCTCGCTTGGTGTGTCGAGCCCCTTGTGTTCGGCGTTGAGTTTGCCGGACTGCTTGAAGACCCAATAATCTCTGTGGGTATGGTTTGCAGGCTTCCCGGGAGTACTGTGGATTTGGCATATCTTGTCCAAGATTTTGTTTAAGTTAGATAGCTCGTCCATGTTATCCTTAAGGGGCAGTTTTTTATGATTCTGCCGAGAGCTTTTGAATCCGGCGTTGACTGCCGTACTCTTCGGGCTGTTTCCCTTGGTCCAGCGCTGGTCCTTGCTGCGTCGCGGTTTCCCGTTTCCATCCCTGACTTCGGATGTACTTGGTTCGCTGGTACTGCATCTTGCCAGCCAGCTATCCTCTCCCGCGCAAAAGCGTGTCATGAGGCTTGTTAATGCGGCCATTGTTCTTGTCTTTTCTTGGCCGAGGTGTCTGGCGAGCCATTCGTCTCGGACGTTGTGTTTGAAAGCTGTTAAGGCTTCGGCGTCCGAACAGTCGACTATTTGGTTCTTTTTAGTAAGGAATCTGTTCCAGAATTTTCGGGCTGACTCTCCAGGTTGTTGAGTTATGTGACTTAAATCGTCTGCATCCGGAGGTCGGACATACGTCCCTTCAAAATTTGCCCGAAAAGCATCCTCGAGCTCTTCCCAACTTCCAATGGTGTTTTCGGGGAGGCTTTTGAGCCAATGCCGGGCTGGCCCTTTGAGCTTGAGGGGTAGGTATTTTATGGCGTGGAGGTCATCTCCTCTAGCCATGTGTATGTGGAGGATGTAATCCTCAATCCAGACTCCGGGGTCTGTTGTTCCGTCGTATGCCTCTATGTTTACGGGCTTGAATCCCGCTGGGAATTCATAATCCAGAACCTCATCGGTGAAACATAGGGGGTGTGCGGCACCTCTATATTTAGTTGTACCGTAGTATTCAAATACTTGATGTGTTGCATTGCTTACTAGAGCTTGCTTTCTTGGCCCGTAGATAGATCTAACTGGGCCATTTTTTTGATGTGAATCCGTGTGCGGATCGCGTGCCGGCTTGTGTGCAGCGCCGTTTTCCGCTCTATGTTTGCCATGGGGTCGTCTATCCGACCGGGTGATCTCCTTGTTTTTTGATTGCGGGGGCTCTACGGCTTCCTCATCAAATTCGGGCAGTAGTTTTCGCTTCGGGTAGCTCTTTGTTCGGCGACTATCGCTGTATTTGTTTGTGGTGTTGAGTACTTTGCTCCATCTGATTCTGAGCGCATCTTCCGCTGTTTTGAGCTTCTGCTTCTGCTTTTTCAGGCTATGCGCAGTGGCGACAAGCCTTTTGTGGAGGTTCTTCTGCTCCAGCCACTTGTCCGACGTGAGATCGTCCAGACTGTTACCTTCGGCGGGGACGGATTGTTTATCCATATTGTCCTGTTCGGACGGTTGCTTGATAGCATGTTCGTCGTCCACCGGTTCGCCCTGCTCTATGGCTGGGTCTGTATGGTTGTTGTCTTTGTCGAGGCGGGATTTTGGGCGGCGCTTACGTCGCCGTTTTGACTGCTTTGCGAGGGAATTATTCCTCGTGGCGTCCCGTTGTTCCTCGTCGTCACTTCCTTTAGGTGTGTCCACCATGTATACATCGTGAGATGAGGTGGCTGTCCAGTGCCTTATAGGTGTTGGTTCATGCTTATCTCCTACATCGTCGTCCATACCGTCGATGTCTTCGGAGTCGAAGTCGAGCATGTCGTTTAAACTTTCGACAGTGGCTACGAAGTGGGTGGTGGGTGGGCTTTGAATTCCTTCGTCGTTCGCATCCCAAACTCGCTGACCACAATCCGGCCAGGGCTCTCCTGATACAGAGAGAGACCTTAGTAAATTCAGGATGTCGCCACAGGGCGAGTGCTGAAAGATGTCTGCGATGGTGAACTCCATGATCGGCGCCCAATCGGATTTGATTGGCAGGAGCACGGAAGGTTCGAAGTTCGAAGCGGAGTCCGGCACCTTGGAGTCACGAGCTTCGCAAGGGACAGGGTTGGTGTTCGGCTCAATCGCCGTAGAGATAGTAGCCCCCGAGGCGGTGTCCAGCCACCCGTCCTCGATCGGCGCAGTCGGCTCCAAACTAAAGGTCGGAGCGGACACTTGTGCGGCCTCCAGGGCACTGTCCGGCGGCAGAGCTAGATCATGCCCATCGTGACAGTGCGGCGCGCTTGGCTGTGGCTCGAACCCGTCGAAGATCAAGTCTCCGCGGACGTCAGCCGTGTGGTTCAAACTTCCAAATCTGACCTGATGGCCAGGGGCGTAGCTTTCAATCTGCTCCAGATGGCCAAGCGAATTGGCCCGCAGTGCAAAGCCGCCGAATATGAAGATATGTCCGGGGAGAAAGGTCTCACCCTGGACCGCATCGTTGTTGATGATTGAAGGTGCCATCGGGCCTAAAGATGACGACACAGAGGAACTCTCAATGAAAGCACAAATGTCGGTGTCAAAACCAGCGGATCTCGGGTAGGGGGTCCCGAACTGTGCGTCTAGGCGGATGGTAACAGGAGACAAGGGACACGATGTTTTTACCCAGGTTCGGGCCCTCTCGATGGAGGTAAAACCCTATTCCTGCTTGATTAATATTGATGATATGGGTAGTACAAGAGTAGATCTACCACGAGATCAGAGAGGCTAAACCCTAGAAGCTAGCCTATGGTATGATTGTTGTTCGTCCTACGGACTAAAACCCTCCGGTTTATATAGGCACCGAAGAGGGTTAGGGTTACACAGAGTCGGTTACAATGGTAGGAGATCTACATATCCGTATCGCCAAGCTTGCCTTCCACGCCAAGGAAAGTCCCATCCAGACACGGGACGAAGTCTTCAATCTTGTATCTTCATAGTCCAGGAGTCCGGCCAGCGGTGATAGTTCGGCTATCCAGACACCCACTAATCCAGGACTCCCTCAAGGCACGGTCGTGACTCTCGCGAAAGCAAAACTGTTCCTCTCGCAGAAAAGCACAACCGTGCCTCCTACGAAAGTGAAAATGTGCCTCTCAAAGAAGGAAAAAAACATAAAACACATTATTATTATTTTGTTTTCGAGAGGCACAGTCGTGCTTCTCGCGAAAGCACAACCGTTCCTCTCGCGGAAGCAAAACCGTGCGTTTGACCGAAGAAAAAAAAAGAAAACATGTTTTTTCGTTTCAAAAAGGAAGGCGAGGGCGCCGATGGCAAGGCCACCCGGCATGTGGAACACCACATGGAGTGCGGACGTTTAGCGTCGGGAGGCGATCATCGCCAACCGGCGAAACGAGCTCATCCTCAAGAAGGACAGGGATGCGAAGGCGGCCGCAGCGGAGCAAGGAGAGGCGTCTCGCTCGGGGATGAACCTTCCGCCCAGCCACTACGTGCAAGCCGCGTGGAGCCAGCAGAGCGTCGCGTCGCCGGCCAACTTCTTGCCGCCCCCGCCACAATGGGGGCTACGTACCCTCACCCGGCTACTCTGACGACACCGCGCATGGCGGTTTCAATCCCAACATCACCTTCCCGCATGACGCGCCGCCACGTGCCTCCCCCTCCGGCCTGAACCCCGACCAGTGCATCCCCTCCCCCGCGTTCACCGCCGGCCTCCCCACCCAGTGCAGCTATTCGCCGTCAGCGTACTCAGCCTCGCCTACACTGCCTCTACGCTGAGGCGCCCTACTCTTCGCGCACGGCTTGGCCCCACAGTTCGGCAATACCGACGCCACTAACGCCGACATGGACGAGATAATTACGAGCGGCTCGATGGCCGCCGTTTCCTGCCCCGAGTTCCACGTACAAGACGAAACGATGGACACCACCGTCGACATGCACGACGACCTCGACAATGCCAAGGAGGTGGAGGAGGAAGAACAGGCAGAGGAGGAGGCGGAGTTGGCGCCGACGATGAAAGGAAGAAACAAGCGGGCGGCCAATGCCAGGCCGGGTGAACCTCGCGTCAAGTGGACGTCCAAGGAAGACGAGCGCCTCGCCGAAGCATGGAAGACCGTCAGCATCGACCCGATCACCGGCTCAAATCAGAATGCCGACACGTACTAGAGAAGGATCAAGACGGTGTTCGATGAGCGCAAGTTGGTCGACCCCTACTTCGTCAACATCCACATGGAGTGCGGCGACAAGGCCACGGTGAACCATTGGGTGATCATCCAGGCGGCCTGTAACAAATGGCATGGAATCATCGAAGAGTTTGCGGCGCGCCCGGAAAGCGGCACCAACATCGAGGTCTAGGTAGGGCCATCGGTTGTCGGCCCAGTTCTTTCGTCGTGTACTTCGCCGGAACTTGTTCTTTGTTGTGCAGATGGTTCGGATGTTCAACATGTATCGCCAGGACAACAACGACCAAGAGTTCAAGTACCTTCACGTGTTGTCCAGGATTGAGTCACGCGAGAAGTGGAGGGAGGTCCGGCTCACCCTCGCCAAGGCCAAGAAAACGTACATGACGGATGCGCCTGCACCCGGGGCGGTGGATGGGCGCCCTAATGGCAACAAAAGAGCCAAGGCGACGAGGGACGCGGCACCCGTTGCAGAACGGCTACAATCATTGATCGAACAATGCATCGCTGACGCCAAGAATAGCGCCGCAAAGAGGGAGGAGAAATCTGACACGCGGGTGTCGGCGTTGATGAAGAAGCAGGACGTAAAGCTCGACCTACTCCGGACCAACGTCGCCGCGAAGAATAGGAACGCCGACCTCGTGTTCTTGATGGCGGTAGACATGTCGACGATGGACGAGCAGGTCAAGGTGTGGTACCTGATGGAGCGTGGCCTCATCTTGAACCAGATAGTCGGGCCAGCATCAACCATTGCCCCTACGCCCGCGCCGACACCAACGCCGACGCCCAGCCCTAGCGCCGAAGTGGTGCCGACGTCGACCACCAGCCCCTGCACAGAAGCCACGCCGACGCGAGCACGCCTGTGTCCACGCCGACCCCGGCCAATCCCATGCTAGAGGAGCCGCCGTTTGATGTGTCATGTGTCTATGCTTTCCTTCCTTTTGATCGTCGAACTTTCGGGCATGTTTGATTACCGAACTGTGGCTAGATGATGATTGCCGGCTTGTAGCATGTTGATCGCCAAACTTGCGCGTTTTTTTGGCAGCGGGAAAGACAAGTTTGAAATTTTTTGGGCGTTTGGGGGCCAAACCCTGGGGCACGGCTGGGAACTCAAACGCCCCAAGGCGAAAAACCGCCGGCGCAAACGCGAAAACGCATTCGCCGGGTGCGCTGGGGGCGAACGAGTGGAGATGCTCTCACCAAAGCAAAACCATGTCTCTCGCAGAAGGAAAAAACGGAAAACGCGTTTTTGTTCGTTTTCGAGAGGCAAGGTCATGCCTCTCGCGAAAGCACAATCGCGCCTCTCGCGAAAGAATAAAAAAACGTTAAAAAACCGAAAACGTGTGCGGAAAAATAAAAACAAAAAACAAAACCTGAAGGGAGCGCTCGGCTGAGAGCGTGCCACTCAACCCACCCCAAATGATCGTTGGGAGGCTCCTGAAGAAGCACTCGCCAACTAGTTGCTCCCAGATTTCCGCGTGCAACACTTCCTTTTGCTACAAATTTTGACATTTTCTGCAAGAGCAAATGTAGCATGAGGCCGAAGCATGCACCTGCGCAACTAATTAACCGAGTGGACACTCACGCTATAGCAAGCTAAAGATAGATTGTCAGCTTAATGCTACACCGTTTTCCTACCCGATCGGTCGAGCCACCCACCACCGGGAGTGGCAGCATTTGTGTTTCCTTTGTCAACTCAATCAGCATGCGCATTTGTGCATCCATTCTCGAGATAGATTGCGACCTGCAGCAACAGCCTACAGATCCATGGGAGGTTTTCTTTTTATTAGTTGATCAATGTGAGGTTGACTGCGTGCTTTACTCAGTGTCACGTAGACTTTCTATCATGAGCCCACTGACCATAATACAAACGTGATCAGTTTATCTCCAACTTCTTTTACATTATTGGAGCTGAACTTAATTTCTTCCGATGGATCAGCTAGCATTTACAATTCATTAGTGCTTTCAGATGACGAGAAATTAGAAATGATTAACTGACTTTGGGCTGGATACACTAGTATTTGTTCTTGCCTTGTCTTATACTCCAAGTTAATTATGTACTTCTATACATATGCCCATTAGGCTCAAGCAATACAACAATCGATTTTTCTCTATCACTTCTAACATGATATCAGCCTAACCAATCCAACTATAGCCGCCGCGCACCGCCCCTGGGGCGGTCGACCTCCGTGACCGCCGCCCGGGGCCACGCCGTCCGTATCTAGGGTTCGTCCGCTGGTCGTGTTGACCGGCTACCCTGGAGTGTCTTTTTCCAATCCGGGTTTTTCTCTCTTGTCGGTCGTCTTGATCGGCGTTCCTTTTTGGTTTTCCTATCTAAGATCGGTTTACGTAGCCCCCCGCCGCCGTCGATACCCTCGCGCCTCTACTCCAACACCGTCGCGACCGGCCGGCTCCTTCACCGACCCGACGGTCTCGCGCGACAAGCTGCCCCTCACGGTCGTCATCCGCTCATCTGCCTGCCCATCGCCCTGCGCCAGCCGTCGCCGCCCTACTCCGACCGGGACCTCTCCATCGCCACCCGCCTCCGCCGCGTATGCACGGCGGCCATGCGGTCTGCCTCCCCGGCCTCGTCCCCGGCTGCATCAGGCTGGCTGCGTCAGGCTCGTCGGTTGCCTCGAGCTCGGGCGTCGCTGCCCTGGTACTCGGTCGGGCCTCGCTGCCCGGGCGCCGCCACTGCTTTGGCAGCCCGGGTGCCGGTGCTGACGCGCTCGTCCGCATGTCGTCCCATGACGATCGTTGTCGCCGGCTTCATCTCGGTTTCCGCCGCCACCACGACCTCCACCGAGCGGCGTCTCCGACCTCGCGCGCGATCGGCTTGATCACCCGCGATCCGCCTCATCTACGTCGCGCGACCGACTTGGCCCGTCGGTTGCGCGCGCCTCTGCAGGTCCCGTAAAGATCGTCCCTGAGTTCAGCGCGCCCCTCCACCGATCGAGCAACGGGTTGCCGCTGCGTCGCCCCATCGGGCCGCAGCATCGTCGCCCTGTCGTTCTCCTCGCGGCTGCATTGACTCGCGCTTCGCCGTTGCGTCGCCCCTTCAAGCCGTAGTGCTGCAATACACGGTCCCCGCCGCCGCCTCGAGGCCATCACCGCGGTTGCACCGACCCACGCTCTATCGCTGGACCGCCCCTTTGAGTTGTAGCGCCACGGCCCGTGGTCCCTACTGCCGCCTGAGGTCTTCGCGCCATCGCCCCGACCCGCTCGCTGCCGTCGCGCCACCCCTTTGGGCCATGGCGCCGCGGCCCGTGGTCCACTGCCGTTCCCGCTCATCGACTTCACGTGGTATGCGCCGTGCCGCCTCCATTGGCGCGGGAACGCCACCATCCGCGCCAATCTTCGTCACGCTGTCGGGTTCCTCGCCTACTTCGAGCATCGCCACCGCGCTCCTAACCTAGCCGCCGCCGCCGTTCTTCTTCGGCCGCCGCCGCCGCTACCCTTGGTAACCCTTAACTAGGGGTTCGTTCACGGAGGGCCTCTTCATCAACTTTGTTGCCTTTCCGATGATGTGTGAGTAGTTTATCATAGACCTGCGGGTCCAGAGGTAGTAGCTAGATGACTTCTTCTCTCTCTCTCTTTGATCTTCAATACGATGTTCTCCTTGATGTTCTTGGAGATCTATTCGATGTAATCTTCTTTTGCGGTGCGTTTATTCAGATTCGATGAATTGTAGATTTATGATCAGATTATCTATGAATATTATTGGAGTCTTCTCTGGACTCTTTTATGCATGATTAAGATATTTTTGTATTTCTCTCTGATCTGTTGATTTGGTTTGGCCAACTAGATTGCTTTTTCTTACAGTGGGAGAGGTGCTTTTTTTGGGTTCAATCTTGCGGTGTTCTCACCCAGTAACATAAGGGGTAGCGTGACACATAATGTATTGTTGCCATTAAGAATAAAAGGATGGGGTTTATTTCATATTGATTGGATCTATCCTATACATCATGTTATCTTACTTAAACGTTACTCCGTTCTTGCTAACTTCATACACTAGATGCATGCTGGATAGCGGTCAGTATGTGAAGTAATAGTAGTAGATGCATACAGAAGTCGGTCTACTTGTCACGGACGTGATGCCTATATTCATGATCGTTGCCTTAGATATCGTCATAATTATGCAATTTTCTATCAATTACTCAACAGTAATTTGTTTATCCATGTATGCGTTCTTTCAACAGAGAAGCCTCTAGGGAAAACTATGGCCACGGGTCTATTTTTTATCATATTATTTTCAGATTTATAAAACCAAAAACCCAAAAATACCTTGCTGCAATTTATTTACCTTTACTTTATTTTGCATGTTTATTTATCTTATATACCTATCTTTATCAAATCTCATCCTTGCAAGTAATCGTGAAGGGATTGACAACCCCTTTATCGCGTTGGATGTAAGTATTTGTTTGTTTGTGTAGATGCTATCATTGGAGACATGTGTGTTCCTCCTATTGGATTAATACCTTGGTTCTTAACTGATGGAAATACTTGTCTCTACTTTGCTGCATCATCCTTTCCTCTTCAAGTGAAAAAACAACGTAAGTTCAAGAAGTAGCAGAGGACAGAATAGGCCCAACAATGATAGGGTGGCCCAAGCCCATTACTCTACGACTACCGCGTAGGGCATCACGAAGATTCCTTTTGGTATTAGGCTAGGAACCGTTCGTATATGACATGTACTAACCGACCCTGATTTCTACCAGACGCAAGCATACGACAACTCTTTGGCTAACTTGGGACTTGTAACCCTTCCTTGTTCACCTATATAAGGCTGGCAGGGACTCCCTTCCCCTCCCTCCTCTCGATAAGCACCTTATTCTAGCAAGACATCTGAGGCTTCAACCCTTAGATGATCTAGTGACCAACCCTCTTGTAAACACAAAATCCTAGTTCTCATACGAGGCGAGATTTGCAATACAAACAAGAAGAAACTAGGGTATTGCCTTGATCCAAGGGCCTGAACATAGGTAAATTATCGTCATGTGCACCATCCAGATCTCTTATACGTTTGCTATTCTCAAATGGGTACTGTCTGGAATTTACAATGACACTTGGATCAATTGTTCTCCTGGAGTTGCCCTCAATTGGTCGCATCGTGGGGCAGAGGCGGTGATCCCACCAACAGTGGCGGATCCAGGATTTGACAATGTGGGGGCAACAATGAACAACATTACAATCGCTAAAAAAATACTGTACTACACCAAAATTATTATGATGGACAAACATTGCACTAGTTAAAAAGAATTTGTAATTTGTGTATAGGGGGCAAGGCACCCATGACCCCACCTTTAGATCCACTAATGCTCACCAATGGTAGCTTCCCGATCACATTGAGCCAGCTCCATTCATGTGCTTCAATTGTAGGAGCATCCCGACTCCACTGTCGCACCTCTCCTACGTTGTCTCCCCTCTCCCGCTTCGACGAAGGGGTGGCCATTCCTGCCGTCGCACCACGGCATGGACAGTCTCATTTTCCCTCGTGGTCTAGAGCCATGAATTCGCTAGTGGCACTGCAGCTATTAGAGCAATTCCAATGGGGCGACCCATTTCGTCCGCCCGCGTCCGTTTGGGTCGGCGCGGACAAAAGTGACGGCCCAACGCGCCGACCCAAACCCATTTCATGTCCGCATCGCGTCCGCGCCGACGCATTTGCGGGCCAAATTTGCGCCTGGAATGCGTCGGTGCAGACGCGAAGCGGACGCGTCGCGCGTCTCCTCGCCGTCCGCTGCGTCCTCACCTGGCGGCCACCCAACCGCCACCGGTCGTCTTATTTATGACGACCACCGACAGCGGGCCCACGCGTCAGCCAGTGTGCGCGTCCTTTTTTAACCACGCGTGCGGCGAGGTCGGCCTCATCCACTTCTCCCGTCCACATCTGGCCCCCCACCACTCCCTTTGCTTCCTCATCGGCGACTGCAAACCCTAGCGCGCCCATGGGCCTCTTCTGCAGCAGCAAGGGCAAGGGCACCTCCGGCGCCTCATCGTCCCGTGCTCCCCCTCCCCCTCCACCACCGGCGCGTTTTCGCCCTGAATGCCGGCGCCTGCACATCCCGGTGGACCAAGCGCGGTGGCACTGGGAGTACAGGCAGCCCCCCCCCTACCCCGACATGACGCTGCCGCACCATTGGCATTTGGATCCAAACCGGATCCCGGTGCCGGCGGTTCCGCGGACCCAGCGGGCCCACGACGACGAGGTGCGCCGGCGCCGCGTACTGCTCACGCTGGAGCGGTGTCGGCTGTCTGAGTACGCCGCCGACTCTCCCAATTGGTAGGCTTGATTCGCCGTTGAACACGAGGAGCAACGGCGCTCGGGTGTCGACGCCGTCCCGCCGCCGTTCCCACCGCCGCCCCCGGAGGTTGAGCCGGAGGACATGGAGGCGGAGGCGGAGTACCAAGCCGCCCTCGAGGAGGCCCTGCAGCACGCGCTGGAGGCTAGCCGCATCGACGAGGACGCGCACTGGGATGGGCTGGAGCAAGCCCTTGCCCTGTCGGCGGCGGGGGACTCCGTCCATTCCCCGCTCTTCGTGCCGCCGCCTCCACCGTCGCCGCCCGTCCAGCCGAAGCCGGAGCCGGAGCCGTCGCGTAAGCGCTCCCCGCCTCCACCCACTTGGCTCGAGGAGGCCTACTCGTGGACGGGCCAGTACCGCGAGTGGGTCAGCGTGCCTCCCGTCCACTTCGCCGCCACGCCGGAGGAGGAGGCGGCCCACCTTGAGCGATGGAAGGAGCACTGGCTCCGCCAGGAGCAGGCCGACAGCGAGGAGCAGATGTGCTACGACGCCATGCTCGAACGCGACGCGGAGGCGCTCCGTCTAGAGCAGGAGGAGGAGGAGCGTGCGCGACTTGCCGCAATGCCGCTGCCCCAGCAGACGCCGGAGGAGGCTGCCCTGGCAGCGTACCAGGCGGCGTTCGGGTGGGCTGGCCCTGCTCCGGTCTTCATCGACCTCACCGACGACGACGGCGTCGAGGGCAAGGGCAAGGGCAAGGCCGACGACGTCTAGGGCAGCGTGCGGGGCGGCAGCAGGCAGGCGCAGACTTTTTTTAATGTTTTATTTAATGTTTATTAGATTTAGGTGGACTTTGGTCGGCGTTTGACCGACCACTTTATGTTTAATAATGTTTATTTATGTTTATTTCGTGTAAACTTGTTTTTTTTTTCACGCCGGCACATTTGGGTCGGCCTTTCCGTTAAGCGGTCAAAAAGCGAACGAAATCGCCGTCCGTTTGGGTCGGCCCGTTGGAGTTGCTGTTATCTCCGTTGACTCGGCAAACATGATGGCCGAGGAGGACGCATTGCTGGGGAGTCGTCAGGTTTGTAGAGGAAAGAAGGTGAAGAGGTCAGTGACAAGACCGACGGGCATCCAAGAGAACGTGCAGTGAGCCGATGACGGCACTCCGCTAGAACGGCAAGGAATTCCTGGTTGATGTTTGCGGCCTCGCCCACTATCAACCGGTCCAGTGAGGTCGTTGTGGTAGCTACCTTGACGAATGAGTCAACAACAACGGTGAAAACCGGAAAGAACCAAACAAAAAATCAGTTGGCCAAATAAAAGCATCAATGTGGCATGCCAGGTCAGCAAAAATAAGTGGGTCCGACCAGTCAGAGCTCCTAAAAAATTAAGACGTAAAGAGCGACACAAGTCTAATTAAATTGAGTAAAAAATATGAAAAAAAAACTACAATTGAGTAGAAAATAAAGCATGCACGTGCCCATGCGGTTATAAAATATTCTTCCAACGCATGCTCGCAAAGCACACTACACTTGGTAAATAAGATTACAGGACACGGGAGCTTAGTCCAAGCACTCCACTAATCAAGCTGGCTCACCTACGCTGGCTAGCTGGGTTAATGCTCCACCGACCGAGCCGCCCTACCTTGCCACGATGCGATCACCACGTACCAGAGTTTCATGGCAGCACTTACGTTTTTCTTTCTCGAATCAGTGGCCACATGCACGCATGCATCCTCAAGCTAGATCGAGGTATGTGTCTGACGTCGATGAGAAGTTGACGTGCACTATACATTGTGTTTCTCCACGTATGTACGTACGTAGAGTCTCTCTGTCCCCTTGCCTTTTCCTTTCATATCATGCGTGCGATGATTCTTTTGAGCTTTCTTATGTCTCCGTTTATCAGATGGTTCGATCAATCTTGAATTGAATTGAAGGATGATTAACCGCCCTAGCGAGGCTCTCTAGCCATCATCAAATTGACTACTCCTACTAGACAGTAGTGTACGATGACTGCATTAGAGTTGAACTTGATTCCTCCGTAACGGAAATAGCTGGCGTAGTACGCAGGAGGAGATCAAGTTCGGCCACGTTATGAATGCCACACGTACACAAGTTTGGAGCTGGTTGAGCCGGAAACAGAGGAAGCAGTGCTACTGCTACCGTTTTGGTTGTACTTGTGGTTGGCCTAAGTTGAGGTAACACATGGTTTAACGAGGCCGTTCAGGCAGCCATGGGTGTACTGCCAAATGTTCCGGTGCACCGCATCATAATCTACTACGTAGTGTAGATCGGCCGGAGTGCACGGCCACGTACCACCCCCCGGCGCGACGATAGTTGTCCGGCCAGTCATGGGCTCGTGGCGGCGCACCCCCGCTTATAACCAACCAGCCTTTTCGTATGCATGCCCAGACCCTCCCTCTCCACCCACGCCCCGCCCACCCAGGTGCTCTACACGTCGGCCGAACACAGCCCATCAAGGTACATGTAGAAAAGCAGGGCCTACAAACAACCAGCAAGGCACATATATAAGCAGAGCCTAGGAACTCAAGCAATAACTCCAAACTGTCATTATATCCATCAAATATCTTTGTTTTTTAGGGTCCTCCATGTCTAGGAGTGGCGGGCGCCCATCCTTTCTTGCGGTTGAAGAAATCATGGGTCGCCATGACCAACATGCTTTTCTCGTTGCGACAAAGGCTTTGAAATTTATATCTCTACAATCCAAACCAATAGTTAAATATAATATACTACCCACCATACAATGTTAGTAGGGTCTGATGGCATAATCCCATCAAAACATGCATTGTTTCTGTACTTCCACATTGACTACACTACAGCGGATACACCACAAGCAATAAATCATCTACTACTAACATGAGATTTACCAAGCCAAATCGGTATATCTTCGAAAGCACTAGAGTTTTCTAAATTAAAAGCACAGTTGATCACAGTCTATACGATGTAGCCACAAGGCATGAGAAGAAGAGATGATCAATCTCCTCTCTCGGGTTACAAAACGTACAAGTTGCACTATCCTTCCATCCTCTATGTAACAGTACATCCTTAGTTAGTATGATTTTAGTACTATTCATCCATAAGAAGACTTTAATTTTGACTGGGGCCTTAATAAACTCTAATTATTTTAAAGGATACTGCACATGCCTAGCGTTAGTAGCATTATACATCAACTTCACTTAAAATATCCACAATTAGGTCCATACATATCTATCGAACTCATAATTAAGCACCACATAACCATAATCATTTTTAAGTTGTCACATAGGATAGCCAATCCCCGCCTCCTCCCTCCCCCCCCCCCCCCCCCCCCCCCAAATGATTTGTTCTGAAACTAAAACTAGCCCGGCCTCAATAAAAAATATTCACTCTAACATTTCGATTATTACACAAATCATATAATCTAGGATATTTAACAACAGAGGTAATATTTACATGCCATTCATCTTCCCAAAATCTAGTTCATTGCCCATTCCCTACTTTTCTTCTATAGAATCGAAGAAGATATCTTTCGCCTTCATCAGCCCAAACCAGAAATGGGAATTAAAATGCTTTAGTTTACACTGAGATAGTGTGGCATCACTCAGATATTTTTTCTAGCCATTCTTCATTTCTAATTTGCAAAACCTCGTACTAAGAAAACAAAAATGTATTCATAATAGATAGATCGTTACGCCTACCCCCCCCCCCCCCCCCGATTCCTATGTTGACACTCCTTGCAATTTATTAAGTGATATTTTCTTATTGTTGTATCTTCTTGCCAAAAGATTCTACTCGAAAGAAATTCATTCTTTTTTCTGTACCTTTAGGAAGATAATACATGGACATCATATAAAAAGGAACACTAGTAGATTAAAACTTGATATTATCACATAAATAAATAAAAATGAAAATATTCAATTCATTTATAAAACGCATCTATGGTTACAAGTTGTAGATTAAAAACATCTCTGGTACTTAAGCAGTACTTAACTGAAGATCCTATTAATGTGGTAATCTCTCTAAATTTCTAAATAGCGCGTAATTAAGAATCACAAGTAACACGCAGACCCTGATAAGTTAAAATAAGCGATTATCACTTATTTATACTAAACATTTTTACTTATTTATAACTCACTCTTCACATGCGGTCTTAATAGTTATAATTTTATTTTATTTTAAATCACAAAAATTAGCTACATAATCCAGCTGAATATTAAGATAAAGTTTTTTAAATACAATTTTAACATCACTCTTGGAAATGCACATGCACTAAAATTAAAGCATAGAAGCAAAATGACATTATTTCCTTTCTTGTGGATAGTGTTTTCTTCAATCATTCTGGTTAAATTGATTTTCGCTAGATCAAGGAAAAAGCAACAAGACTTAAGTCATTACATATTAGCTTGTATCTCTACGATGAATTGCAAACATATGTATGTGGTCATGTCTGTTATAGTGTCCTTAAATATCACGGGAGAGTGCTTGGAAGCTAGAAAATGGTTCTAGAGGACATGATTTTAGGTAAGTGTACGTAAATTAAATGGATAGCTATCAGTATACTAGAAAACTCTTAAGTATGTATAATATCTATGAGGGGGTTTGTTCTCGAATCTTTGTCACTGCTTGTTTATTCCATGAATTCTACAACCATCAAGTGCTAAATTTTCATTTGTTCTCGATATAGCATTGTTGCATCAAGTGCGTCCAATTTCTTTGAGTGCCCTTGTACTTATTACTGGGCCATGAGTCAAATGGTAGCGAGAGTGATTATGCACGCTCGTCTTTTTGGTCGATTCAAGTCCACAGGTATGCATAAGGTGTATATTTTGTCAAATAATGTGACAATATTGTGTGACCTCAAATATTAAAATGGTGGTGGATGGGAACTAACTTAGTAGATGTATACATGTATAGGGGAGGGATTGCTTATTTTCAAGTTGTGTTCATAAGTGTGAGCATACATACTTATTGTAAGCATCTCTACCATGTTTCAAAAGAAAAAACAGCACGAGGATGTAAGATGGAGCGTCCCTCCAACGGCTAGTGCTTGTCATTAATAGTATGGCCGAAAGCGTGTAAATAGTCCGAAGAAGAATGATCAAGATAGATCATACGCATCATAGCTAGGCCGAACCTCGGTTTCGGCCCAAAAGCACAAAATTCCCCAAAATTTTCTTTCCTGGAAACTTTGACACGCCACTCCACTCTGGCTTTTCCTGCACGAGCAAACGTACCATGAAGCCGAAGCATGCACGTGCGCAACTACATGCTCAGCTAATTGCACGGTCGATGGATATCCACTTGTAAGTACTCCAAAAAATTTAATCGAGTGGACACTCACGCTAGCAACTAGCAAGCTAAAGATAGATAGACAGCTCAATGCTCCATTGTTTTCCTACCCGATCGGTCGAGCCGCCCACCACCCGAGTGGCAGCATTTGCGTTTCGTTTCTCAACTCAATCAGCATGTGCATCCATTCTCGAGCTAGATTGCGACCTGCAGCTACAGATCCATGTGACGTTTTCTTTTAACTAGATGACCCGTTACGCCAATGACGCAAAGGGCGAGAGGGAGCCAAGAATAGTAAGAATATTTAGAGACTATAAAATCTTGAAGCAAAAATAGATATTTCAGCATGTTGTCGATACATAGCATTATATATTACATTGCATGTCACGTTTATAGGCCAAAACAAAGGCATGAGATCAGTTCATGATAAGATCAATTCAAACCCATTTACATTGCTTTGAAAAAGCAGGATACATAGATAGAGATGCATCATATAAATAGCTCTGGTCATTTAGCTTATTGTGACTAAGATATGCAGTCATGGAACTCAGGTAGAGTGATCGCTGCATGTGCCAGCAGACATGGTCAAGGTTTGCTTGCAAGGGGGTGAGGCAGCTCGATCTGCTGAGGATCCACCTAAGGAACTGATGTGCCACCTGTGGAATGGGGCCACAAGATCATGGCAAAATGACAGGAGCACATCATTTCTTGTGGTTGCATAGCCCTCTCAAACTTCTCATGGCTGGTTTGCCACTACTTCCAATTTTCCTTGAACTATATTAAATAAGCCCCATCAAAGCATACCAAAGATGGTTTTCTGTGCAAAATAAATAAACCAAAATAATGAATGAAGCAAAATAAATACACAGCCCCTTACGACCATATATGCAGATGAAAGCTTTCAATAATGAAACAATTCCTAGCTTAACCAAAAGGCATTACCGTAGGCAAGAACAAAAAATTTCAGTGAGCTGTAACAAGAAAATTCTGCTGTGCATTGTGCCATAGTTTCCTATGATCTAAACCGGTTGGAGACACGAAGTGTGCATGCATCTTCCTTTGATAGCGAACCGACTGGAGACACGAAACGTTCATATTTTACTTATAATATGAGTAAGGACAGATGAGGTTCGATATGTTCTGCATTCTTATATTTAGCTAGCATATGTCGATGCAGCTCGAGCAATATTTCACAAGCCCTTCTTTTTAAGGTCTGCAGTGATTGCATGACCAATCAACACTTATGATAACAATGCTTCTATTTATTATTTGACAAAATTACTAATCAAATTTTGAGAGTGCAACATGAGATGTATAATACCCTCAGCTCACTATAACACAACCGATTGACTACAAAATCAGCGTTGGTTCTAACATTTGAATCTAATTTACAAAATCATGATACTCAAATCAATCATGACCAGCACAATTTTTTTCCAGAAATGAACAATTAAAAATGCAGATAAGAAAAATGAGTATGGATGGCCTTATACCTTGTTATGTTCAACACCAATCCATTGATGTGGTTATCATGCAAGGAAGGAAGCGGACAATCCTTTTAACCTCACAAAATGAATGGCGATTCTTGAGTATGATAGAATTGATGGGCAACATATCCTTTTTCTTCTTCAGCGCGAATGTTGTTTCATTAATCCTCTTTTGTTCATGCAAGGAACAAAGTACAGTGGCGACAACCGCAGGAAAACAAGAACATCAGCACTGGCTCATAGCAAAGATGGAACAAAGAAAATACATGTGAGAATAAAAGAAACAAAACTCGAAATTACCGGCATGTTGAGAGTGAATTACAGTGGGAATACCACCAACAAAATACAGAGCTAGCATGATATTAGTGCCTCATGGGATCAGATAATGAATCATTGGCATCAAAAGAACCTACTACTACTTTACATGAAACAAAAAAAAATATGATTACAGTGAGCACATCATAAGATGAAGTTGTGATGTTCAGGAAACACACTGTAGCTATGTATATACAACTGCTACTTTACAACCTATCTTACATAGGATATTTCTTAAGTCGTTCTAATCTAAGTGAAAACATGTCTATGAGGCATCACAAATTACTGAAAAAATAATTTTGTTGTTTTCGGTTGGTTATTTTGGATCTGTCACAATTTACTGAAAAAATGATTTTGTTGTACAGTCCATTGACCATGTTTTCTAACATAAGTGTTCCAATTTAAAGTAGATCATGCTTGCACTTTTCTTCAAGGGAACACTAACTGTCCCTCTAATTCTCACAACCATGCATATGTATAACTCATATGTCAGTCGCATGGGATGAGATCATTAAAGGGCATAATAAAGTATCTATGGACATGTGACTAATTAATAGGCATTCGATATGAAGAACCTGAAACAAGAAAGAAACAGAAACCGAAGCAGAAGATTGTCAAAGAATAGGAACAGTTAAGAAAAATATAGCCGCACTTTACTTATCCAAATCAAGTGAAAATAACCAATATGCACTACATGTGTGAGATAGTATTATCTGATATAATAGATAAGCTAGCGCACACTGTCAGAAGCATAAAGCAGTAACAAAAAAAATGATTCATCAGCACCAGTGTACCATCTAAAAGTGCATTATTGTCAAGTACCTTCATTTTGTGCATAGTTTGGTGTATCCTCAACACCAAAAGCAAAAGAAACGCCTTCTGATCCGTCTCTAAAGTAAGAAAGTTTACTACCATAGAGATGTAGAAAGAGAAGGTCCATGTATGTAACTGAGAGTTGGATCATGTCCTAAACTGGGCACCGTCTACCAAAATCAATAGTCAAAACCAGCGAGCAACATGCTAGAGAAAAATCATAAGAAAGTTGATGTTTGAGGCTACTACACGCAAATATAGGGTGAGGAATTATCACCTATGCTACAGTGGAGTCATGACCAATGACCCCCTTCAAAAAATACAGATCAATCATCACCACCACAATTTTTCTGCAGGTATGAACAAGAAAAAATACAGAGAAGAAAAATGAGAATGTATGGCTTTTTATCTGTATTATTACTTAGTCAGTTTGTACTTGTCTAAAAAATAACAGAACATGTTAATATGCAGTGGAAATGATAATTTTTTAAGATGTTGTGTCTGTGTGGAGCATACCTCAATTTGGTCCCGCAGCACTTTGATGTAGTCTACATCAATATCCATCGTGCCTGAAGTATTTGTTTGCTGCATATTCAAGAAAAAACTTATTAATATGTCTGTATTACACGACTTCTAGAGAATTACTGCACAAATGCAATTCTGAAATCTAAAAAAACTAAGGTCCAAGTCAACGACAACTACGAAGGTTCTGAATTTCCGTGGGCAACACTTCCAGTTTGGATTATAATCGTCAGTTTTAATTGCACAAATTGAGTTTTCCTCCCTCCCTCCCTCCCTATCTCTCTTCTTTAAAAGAACCTTAAGTATTTTCACATGCTTTGTAAAAGAATAGATACCTCAAATGGTATAAACATCGTATCACCATCCACTTTAACTAATATTCTTAAATGACTGGGAAAACAACAAATGTGCAGCCGGCTACCCTTGCAGAATAATTCTTGCAGTGCATACAAAGAGCAGTAAAGCTCTGGTGACCGTTGAATAATAGTTTTCTGAATCTTTCTTATCTAGCACAAGAGCAAGCCTATGAATGTTCACTACGACTTCCTCTACTTTGCACATTGATATGGCTACATCTATTCGTTTAAATCTAAACCCTAAGATATATAGAAGGAGATTATGACCTCCTTGACCTGAATTTGGGAGGCGATGTTCCAAGCTGACCTGACCTTGTGTAGCACCAAGTGAAAGAATCGAGACCAAATGAAAAATAGAGATGAAGATGCAATCAGTACCTACCTTATGAATCATGCCCTCTTACGTGACGACGCAGGGCCTTAACATAGAACCAACCTTGTCGGCGCTGACAGACAACGGACACATGCGTCGTCTGGTTTCCTGTGATCACGAGCGAGTGCCATCTGCACAGGGGCGTGAGGAGGTCCTTGATGCTATGGACGTTGACAAAGGACGCAGGGCGCTACTCCTGCAGTACGCCCCGGTGCTCGGCGTCAACCCTTGGGTAGAACCACAAGATGTTGTTCTGCAGCACGGTCAAGTATGACGCCAAACATGCCTTGCTGTTCATGTGCACCTGCTGACAGACACAATAGCCAATAATAAATAGTTTTGTTGATATGAGCACTCAAAATATTTGAAAGCAAACACGTGAACAATAATAGGACAGAGCCATCAGAAATAGCTTGTTCTCACTGCAAACTGTAGAACAAATGTGTAACCTTAGTAGCCTTAGAATATTGTAAATAAACGAAGATCTGTAATTATAAGAGGAATCATGTAACCAGAAAGAAGTCCAATTTAATAGCCAACGTAAAATATTATTGCTAAGCATACGAAAGAAAGGAGAACATCTGATTTATCATTAACAGTCTCTTAGCAAAACAACCAGAAAAGCAAAGTACTCTGCAAATTGTGGTATGTGTTCATTAGCCCCAGTAAAATGACTTGCTCACTTAGAATCCTTCACATAAAGTCATGAACCATAGTTCGATACATTTTTATTTGTCTCATACACCTCTCCTCATTTAATAAATGGATCCGGCTCTGAAAAATATATTACTAATGGTTAACAGAAAAGTAGAGTAGTCCCTTTGGAAAGAGCAAAGGGGAATAAAAGCACGGCTAAAATATATACCATTCATGCCCTGTCTCAACAATTTATGTATCTCATCAGAACTAAAACCTGATACACATCTAATCAGAACTAAAACCCAGACACCTCGATCATTGCCAGCATTTAAAATCCGAACACCCTACAATCCTGTAATGCAATAACAAAGAAAATCTGAATAGTGCCAAGTACTACTTACGTTTGTCCACCTTCATTCTTCAGCATGTCCTCTCTTCTGCCTCCCTGTCCTACAATACAAAAACCAAGAAATAGAGCAATTAATCATAGCAATAAGACCAGAAAGATTGGGTCAGTTGAACTAATAGTAAGTAGGAGACACGCTGAAGATCAATAATTTACAGACATCTTTTGCAAACATGCAACGATAGCACCATTGCAGTACTGCTGCAAGTATTGATCACTAATCACAATATCATGAACATAATGTTCATGTGGCCATTCTTATCCCAAGTTATGCCACCTTCTTCTATGTGGCATGTTCTAATGCAAGTATGGACCAAGAATATGTCCTAATTACTTATTAGCACTGCAAGATAATTAGAGAACATGCAAGTCTGGGCCAGTGAATCGATTATATGTGCAGACACAAAAGAGAAAGTAGATACCCAGCCAATTAGCTAAAACTGTAAAAAAACAAGCAGTTAAATACCTGACTATACTTGCACTGAAACTATTGCAGCATAAGTAGCTATGGAAGGAGAGAGGCCGGAGGAGGGGAAGGATCATGGAGACGCACTGCTGCAGCTGGAGTTGAAACGGCACAGACAAGGAGCAGCGGACTATGGGACGAGGACGTGCAGGTGGCGAGAAAGCATGACGTCGTCCCCCTTCCCCCTCCTCTCGTGGCCGCTGACCCGTCACCAGCCAGCAGTCTTGTTGCTGCTTCCCTCGCCTCCTTCTTCCTCAACCTCAACTGCGTGGGCTCAGCTCTAGATCCTCCGCCGCGACCTGGCGCCACGGCCAACGGGACCTCCTCCCCCATCTCATCCACCCCTCCTCGTCCCGGATCCCGCCGAATCCGAGACTTGTGGGCGCGGAGGCGAGCTTCTTCGGCGGCGGCGGCGGCAGGAGAGGAGGCGGGGTTCGCGGGGGAGACGCATGGGCTAGGTCACCGGCATCGGCGGCGAGCTTCTCCGGCGGCGGCGGCAGGAGAGGAGGTGGGGGTCGCGGGGGAGACGCGCGGGCCGGAGCTGGCAGGAACCGGCCGGCGCTATGGGGAGAGAGAGGGGTTATCGAGAGAGAGAGAGAGGAGGGCGACGAGGAGGAGGAGGCGAGTGGGACGGGAGGCGGCGGCTAGGTCTTCTCCACGGGGGAGGCTGCCTTTTATACGCCCGGATGCGAAATGACGAAAATGCCCCTAGCGGGGCACGAAAATAACAGGCGGTGGCAGCAGCGATTTAAAGGCGACGTGGCTGGCTTCGTTGTGACTACGAACCCATTCATCCTTTATAAGTTAGATTACTTGGTCGATCTGAGGCTGACTGCGTGCTTCACTGGGTGTCACGTAGACTTTCTATCACGAGCCCACTGACCATAATACAAACGTGATCAGTTTATCTTGCTTCATTTATGGTACAGGTACAATTGGTTACTACATTATTTGAGTTCAACATAATTTCTCCCGGTGGATCGGCTAGAATTTACAATTAATTAGTGCTTTCATCAGGTGATGGAAAATTATAAATATTATTTTTTCTAGAATACACATAAGCATATGAAGGAAGAATCTGAAAAAAAACTGGGTCCAACGTCTTTTGGCCATTACAACGCTAATCTCGAGAACTAGCAGCCACACCCACCACGTGTACTTTGATACATGCTTCACCTAGTCCAACCTCGTACCAATAACAAGTAGGCAAACCACAGAGCAATCAAGCCCTGCTGACAGCACAAAACAGCATATCCCCACTCACTGTGCCAAGAGGAAGTCGGCAAGTGGAGGGCAGGGCCTAGGTGGACCAAGAGAAGGCATTGTTGAGAGAGCACCGTCGATGGTGTACATTGCGCCCCAGAGGCTCATGCCCAGAGCAAGTCATGCCATCATGACGCCTTGAGCAACAAGATGACGGCTCATAGGAGATAATGTCATCATGACGCCTCCATCGCCTAGTTCGGAGGACAGACAAAGTCCCCCCTCCCCAGAACGAGGAAGAGAGTCTAACCAGGGCCAAAACAACACCTCTAGGGAGGGGAGGGTGCCCGCGGGCATCGCCGTTGTCAGCCTCAAACATCGCGAAGTACAGGTTTATCCCAACCCAAGATCACAAAACCCAAAGTCCATCAGAGCTGCTCAAGGAGGCTGATCACCGTAGGAGGAGACGAATCTCACAGCATAGTAGCCGCCACCACCAAGTCAACCAGATATGGAACAGGGCAACCTTAGTTCTGCCCGGATCGAACCCGCACCACCACCATCATGCCTGGAAGATGCCACCATCAGATCCGGGTGTCGGGGCCCAAATCCAACCACCTTCGTTCACCATGGTCGACTAGGACAAAGCCAAGTATGTCCATCGCCAGCCCACCTCTACCAAGACCACCTCCAACCAGCCCCGAGTCTTGCTGAAGGGTGAAGCACTACCAACCTCCGCCACCAGAGCCACATGTCGATAGGAAGCCCCATCGTCACATCTGACTCACCGGCCCAAATCCGGCCCAAACAAGCCATGAGATGAGGCGTTGCTGGCACAAGCACTCACCCCACCACCATCCACCCTCTTCTAGGAGCAGCAACAACCTGCAAACCTCCAACCGCAGCCCCGGCGAGCCTAGTCTCCGCCCCTGCAGAGGCCAGATCTTGATGGAGGAAAGCCCCAAATCGAGCCGCCGCCTCCACCTGGACCTCCACTGGCACAACTCTTCCCGCCTAAGCCGCCCCGAGCTCACCGATGTGCGCACTCCGCCGCCGCGTGAGCCTCAACCAGATTTAGCGTCCCGCTCCACCCCATCTGAAGCGAGAGAAAGAGAAAAGTGGCCCCGCTGACTCCACATGGGCTTTGTCCGGCGACACCCTCTGACGACATCAGAGGTGGGGGTGGAGGGTTGGAGAAGGCTTGCGAGGGCCGTCTAGGGTTTCCTCTTGAGTTGCCCCAAACGGAAATGATTAACTGACTTTGGTATGCGGGTACGCAGGAGCATGTATGTTGCATTCTAGCAAATGGAGGCGATTTATGTGTCGATCTATTTGAGTAATATAAGCTCTTGACCAGGGAAAAAATGCATCAATCTATAGTCGTTGCCACCTACATCCTGGAATGTCCATGTGCATGCCTGAATCGGTTGACAGTGCCATGCCTCTGGGTGTAGCTATGTAGGTCAGAGGTGGCCCAACAACGATAGGTTGGCCCAACAATGATAGGGTGTCCCAAGCCCACAGCTCTACGTCTACCGACAATCCGGAGCACACCACCACGTTGGGGGAGAAGACAAAGATTCCTTTTCGTATTATGCTAGGAACCATTTGTATAGGACATGTACTAATTGTCCCTGATTTCTACCAAACACGGGCACAAGACAACTCTTCGACCCACTCATGATTTGTAACCCTGTCTTAGTCACCTATATAAGGCCCGGGGTAATGCTACACTTACGAAGAAGTTTAATGTAATCTTATGTGATTAGTCACATGTCAATCTATGATTGGTATTAGAGGAAGGAGGGGCCCACCACAGTTAGAATCAGGGGGCGAGAGAATCATTCAAGGAAGGTTACGTAAAACCTTACATAGCTATTCGTAAGTGTAGGATTATCGTAAGGCCCGACTGGGACTCCCCCACCCCCCACCCCCCTCCCCAAATAGACACTTTATTCTAGCAAGACATGTAAGGCTTCAACCCCTAGACGATCTACAATCAACCACCTTTTAAATACAAAACCCTAGTTGTCATACGAGGTGAGGTTCACACTACGGACAAGCAGGAAGTAGGGTCTTACCTCGATCCGAGGGCCTGACCTAGGTAAATTATCGCCATGTGCACCATCCGAATCTCTCACGCGTTTGCTATCGACAGATGGCATTGTCCAAAATTTACAACGATGACTGGATCAATCGTTCTCCTAGAGCTTCCCTAAATTGCTCGCATCGTGGAAAGGAGGTGGTGATTCCATCAAGGGTACCTTCCCGATCTCATTGAGCCTAACACCATTCATGCACTTCAGCTGTGGGAGCATCCTGACTCCACGGACCACGGTCTCACTTATCCTCTGTGTTGTCTCGCCTCTGCTACTCCAGTGAAGGGATGGTCGTTGTTGCCATCGCTATCATGACAAAAACCGCCCTCCCCTTTCCCTTCGCGGACTATAGCTGTGACTTCATTAGTGGTGAAGTCTATGTTGGCTCGACAAATACGATGACCAGGGAGGAGGACACATTGGTGGGGAGTCGTCAGGGTTTTCAGAGAAGGTGAAGAGATCAGTGGTTAGAAGAGACTGCGTGGTGGCGGCACTCCGCTGGAGCGGCAAGGAACCGGTCCTGTGAAGTTCCTACGATAGCCTTGACGAACGAGCCAACAACAACGGTGAAAGCCGAAATGTACCAAATACAAAGCCAGTTAGCCAAATAAAACCATCTATCTAGCATTGCCAATTGAGCACGAATAAGTGAGTCCGACCAGTGAGAGCGCCTAAAAAAATTAAGAGTTAAATAGTGACACAAGTTTAATTAAATCAGGATTGTTAAATCTTACTCAACTCAGACTTAAGGAAGTCTTGCTCGATGCTATATTCATGTGATCTTACATGAAGATGCGTGCAAAGATTTCTTTTAATCTTTTTCTTACTTCTTTTTTATATGGTGTGTCACTTGACAAGTCCCAGTCAACTGACATCTAGCCATATCCTAATTAAATTGAGTAAAAATATGAAAAGAAAACTGCTAAATAGAAAATAAAGCATGCACATGCCCGTATGGTTATCCATTGGTAAGATTGCCCAACACATGCTCGCAAAGCACACTACGCATAGTAAATAAAAATAAAAATAGCAGGATACGGGAGCTTAGTCCAAGCACTCCACTAATCAAGCTGGCTCACTGTAACGGGCCTGATCGGAGAGGAGATAGAAGCGGGAGGAAGGGGATCGGGATTGCAGCAGAGAGAGGGAGAGGGGTAGGTGAGGAGGGGATAATTTGAGGGAGAGGTCAGCTCTTCCCGATCTGTTTAGCCAAATGATTCACGATACATCTCCAGCCACACCCGGCCGCACTTATACTACACACGCACACCTAATCACTTGTCCACCGCAGGCTCCTTCTGGCCCTTCTCTGTGACGCCCACTGCCAGGTGGTGTTGGAGAACATAGTAATTTCAAAAAATTTCCTACGCACACGCAAGATCATGGTGATGATATAGCAACGAGGGGAGAGTGCTGTCTACGTACCCTCGTAGACCGAAGCGGAAGCGTTGACACAACGTAGTGGAAGTAGTCGTACGTCTTCCCGGTTCAACCGATCCAGGCACCGTTACTCCGGTACCTCCGAGTTCTTGACACACGTACAGCTCGATGATGCACCCTCGATCTCCAATCCAGTAGAGGCGCCGAGGGGGAGTTCCGTCAGCACGACGGCGTGGTGACGATCTTGATGTTCTCCTGTCGCAGGGCTTCACCTAAGCACCGCTACAATATGACCGAGGTGTAATATCGTGGAGGGGGGCACCGCACACAGCTAAGGAACGATCAATGATCAACTTGTGTGTTCTAGGGTGCCCCCCTACCCCCGTATATAAAGGAGGGAGGGAGGAGGTGGCCGGCCCAAGGAGGGGGCGCGCCATAGGAGGAGGAAACCTACTCCAAGTAGGTTTCCCCTCTTTTTCCTAATCTTATTTGGAGGGGGAAGGAAGGAGTACTAGTAGTTGGAAGGAGTACTAGTAGTATGAAAGGAAGAGGGGGAAGGAGAAAGGAAAGGGGGGGCCGGCCCCCCTCCCCAATTCGGATTGGGCTTGGGGGGGCGCGCCCCCCTCCCTTGCTCCTTCTCCCTTCATCCTACATGGGCCCAATAAGGCCCATATACTTCCCGGGGGGTTCCGGTAACCTCCCGGAGCTCCGGTATATTCCCAAACTCTCCCGGAACCTTTCCGGTGTCCAAATATATCCGTCCAATATATCAATCTTTATGTCTCGACCATTTCGAGACTCCTCGTCATGTCCATGATCACATCCGGGACTCCGAACAACCTTCGGTACATCAAAATACATAAACTCATAATGTAACTGTCATCGAAACCTTAAGCGTGCGGACCCTACGATTCGAGAATAATGTAGACATGACCGAGACACGTCCCTAGTCAATAACCAATAGCGGGACCTAGATGTCCATATTGGTTCCTACATATTCTACGAAGATCTTTATCGGTCAAACCGCATAACAACATACTTTGTTCCCTTTGTCATCGGTATGTTACTTGCCCGAGATTTGATCGTCGGTATCCAATACCTAGTTCAATCTCGTTACCGGCAAGTCTCTTTACTCGTTCTGTAATACGTCATCTCATAACTAACTCATTAGTTACATGCTTGCAAGGCTTAAGTGGTGAGTATTACCGAGAGGGCCCAGAGATACCTCTCCGACAATCGGAGTGACAAATCCTAATCTCGAATTATGCCAACTCAACATGAACCTTTGGAAACACCTGTAGAGCACCTTTATAATCACCCAGTTACGTTATGACGTTTGGTAGCACACAAAGTGTTCTTCCGGTACACGGGAGTTGCACAATCTCATAGTTGCAGGAACTTTGTATAAGTCATGAAGAAAGCAATAGCAGTATACTAAACAATCAAGTGCTAGGCTAACAGAATGGGTCATGTCAATCACATCATTCTTCTAATGATGTGATCCCACTAATCAAATGACAACACATGTTTATGGTCAGAAAACATGACCATCTTTGATTAATGAGCTAGTCAAGTAGAGGCATACTAGTGACCATAGTTTTGTCTATGTATTCACACATGTATTATGTTTCCGGTTAATACAATTCTAGCATGAATAATAAACATTTATCATGATATGAGGAAATAAATAATAACTTTATTATTGCCTCTAGGGCATATTTCCTTCAGTCTCCCACTTGCACTAGAGTCAATAATCTAGATTACATAGTAATGATTCTAACACCCATGGAGTCTTGGTGCTGATCATGTTTTGCTCGTGAGAGAGGCTTAGTCAACGGGTCTGCAACATTCAGATCCGTATGTATCTTGCAAATCTCTATGTCTCCCACTTGGACTTGGTCCCGAATGGAATTGAAGCGTCTCTTGATGTGCTTGGTCCTCTTGTGAAATCTGGATTCCTTTGCCAGGGCAATTGCACCAGTATTATCACAGAAGATCTTCATTGGTCCCGATGCACTAGGTATGACACCTAGATCGGAAATGAACTCCTTCATCCAGACTCCTTCATTTGCTGCTTCAGAAGCAGCTATGTACTCCGCTTCACATGTAGATCCCGCCACGACGCTTTGTTTAGAACTGCACCAACTTACAGCTCCACCGTTTAATAAAAACACGTATCCGGTTTGCGATTTTGAATCGTCCGGATCAGTGTCAAAGCTTGCATCGACGTAACCATTTACGACTAGCTCTTTGTCACCTCCATATACGAGAAACATATCCTTAGTCCTTTACAGGTATTTCAGGATGTTCTTGACCGCTGTCCAGTGATCCACTCCTGGATTACTTTGGTACCTCCCTGCTAAGCTTATTGCTAAGCATACGTCAGGTCTGGTACACAGCATTGCATACATGATAGAGCCTATGGCTGAAGCATAGGGAACACTTTTCATTTTCTCTCTATCTTCTGCTGTGGTCGGGCATTGAGTTCGACTCAACTTCACACCTTGTAGCACAGGCAAGAAACCTTTCTTTGCCTGATCCATATTGAACTTTTTCAATATTTTGTCAAGGTATGTGCTTTGTGAAAGTCCTATTAAGCGTCTCGATCTATCTCTATAGATCCGGTCTTTCATTGAAAAACTTTTATTCAAGTATCCCTTTATGCTATCCAGAAATTCTATATCATTTCCAATTAATAATATGTCATCAACATATAAAACTAGAATGCTACAGATCTCCCACTCACTTTCTTGTAAATACAGGCTTCTCCAAAAGTCTATACAAAACCATATGCTTTGATCACACTATCAAAACGTTTATTCCAACTCCGAGATGCTTGCACCAGTCCATAAATGGAACGTTGGAGCTTGCACACTTTGTCAGCACCTTTTGGATCAACAAAACCTTTCGGCTGCATCATATACAACTCTTCTTCTAGAAATCCATTCAAGAATGCAGTCTTGACATCCATTTGCCAAATTTCATAATCATGAAATGCAGCAATAGCCAACATGATTCGGACAGACTTAAGCATCGCTACGGGTGAGAAAGTCTCATCGTAGTCAACCCCTTGAACTTGTCGAAAACCTTTCGCAACAAGTCGAGCTTTATAGACAGTAATATTACCATCAGCGTCAGTCTTCTTCTTAAAGATCCATTTATTCTCAATGGCTTGCCGATCATCGGGCAAGTCAACCAAAGTCCATACTTTGTTATCATACATGGATCCTATCTCAGATTTCATGGCCTCCAGCCATATTGCGGAATCTGGGCTCATCATCACTTCCTCATAGTTTGTAGGTTCATCATGGTCAAGTAACATGACTTCCAGAATAGGATTACCGTACCACTCTGGTGCGGATCTTACTCTGGTGGACCTACGAGGTTCAGTAGAAACTTGATCTGAAGTTTCATGATCAATATCATTAGCTTCCTCACTAATTGGTGTGGTTGTCACGGGAACCGGTTCTCGTGATGAACTACCTTCCAATAAGGGAGTAGATACAGTTATCTCATCAAGTTCTACTTTCCTCCCACTCACTTCTTTCGAGAGAAACTCCTTCTCTAGAAAGGATCCATTCTTAGCAACGAATGTTTTGCCTTCGGATCTGTGATAGAAGGTGTACCCAACAGTTTCTTTTGGGTATCCTATGAAGACACATTTCTCTGATTTGGGTTCGAGCTTATCTGGTTGAAGTTTCTTCACATAAGCATCGCTGCCCCAAACTTTAAGAAATGACAACTTTGGTTTCTTGCCAAACCACAGTTCATAAGGCGTCGTCTCAACGGATTTTGATGGTGCCCTATTTAACGTGAATGCGGCCGTCTCTAAAGCATAACCCCAAAATGATAGCGGTAAATCGGTAAGAGACATCATAGATCGCACCATATCAAGTAAAGTACGATTACGACGTTCGGACACACCATTTCTTTGTGGTGTTCCAGGTGGCGTGAGTTGCGAAACTATTCCGCATTGTTTCAAATGTAAACCAAACTCGTAACTCAAATATTCTCCTCCACGATTAGATCGCAGAAATTTTATTTTCTTGTTACGATGATTTTCAACTTCACTCTGAAATTCTTTGAACTTTTCAAATGTTTCAGACTTGTGTTTCATTAAGTAGATATACCCATATCTACTTAAATCATCTGTGAAGGTGAGAAAATAACGATATCCGCCACGAGCTTCAACATTCATCGGGCCACATACATCTGTATGTATGATTTCCAACAAATCCGTTGCTCTCTCCATAGTTCCGGAGAACGGTGTTTTAGTCATCTTGCCCATGAGGCACGGTTTGCAAGTACCAAGTGATTCATAATCAAGTGATTCCAGAAGTCCATCGGTATGGAGTTTCTTCATGCGTTTTACACCGATATGACCTAAACGGCAGTGCCACAAATAAGTTGCACTATCATTATCAACTCTGCATCTTTTGGCTTCAACATTATGAATATGTGTATCACTACTATCGAGATTCAATAAAAATAGACCACTCTTCAAGGGTGCATGACCATAAAAGATATTACTCATATAAATAGAACAACCATTATTCTCTGATTTAAATGAATAACCGTCTCGCATCAAACAAGATCCAGATATAATGTTCATGCTCAACGCAGGCACCAAATAACAATTATTTAGGTCTAAAACTAATCCCGATGGTAGATGTAGAGGTAGCGTGCCGACGGCGATCACATCGACTTTGGAACCGTTTCCCACGCGCATCGTCACCTCGTCCTTGGCCAGTGCTCGCTTATTCCGTAGTCCCTGTTTCGAGTTGCAAATATTAGCAACAGAACCGGTATCAAATACCCAGGTGCTACTACGAGCTCTAGTCAGGTACACATCAATAACATGTATATCACATATACCTTTGTTCACTTTGCCATCCTTCTTATCCGCCAAATACTTGGGGCAGTTCCGCTTCCAGTGACCAGTCTGTTTGCAGTAGAAGCACTCAGTTTCAGGCTTAGGTCCAGACTTGGGTTTCTTCTCTTGAGCAGCAACTTGATTGCCGTTCTTTTTGAAGTTCCCCTTCTTCTTCCCTTTTCCCTTCTTCTTGAAACTAGTGGTCTTGTTGACCATCAACACTTGATGCTCCTTCTTGATTTCTACCTCCGCGGCTTTCAGCATCGCGAAGAGCTCGGGAATAGTCTTGTTCATCCCTTGCATATTATAGTTCATCACAAAGCTCTTGTAGCTTGGTGGCAGTGATTGAAGAATTCTGTCAATGACACTATCATCAGGAAGATTAACTCCCAGTTGAATCAAGTGATTGTTATACCCAGACATTCTGAGTATATGTTCACTGACAGAACTATTCTCCTCCATCTTGCAGCTGTAGAACTTATTGGAGACTTCATATCTCTCAATCCGGGCATTTGCTTGAAATATTAACTTCAACTCCTGGAACATCTCATATGCTCCATGACGTTCAAAACGTCGTTGAAGACCCGGTTCTAAGCCGTAAAGCATGGCACACTGAACTATAGAGTAGTCATCAGCTTTGCTCTGCCAGACGTTCTTAACGTCGTCAGTTGCATCAGCAGCAGGCCTGGCACCCAGCGGTGCTTCCAGGACATAACTCTTCTGTGCAGCAATGAGGATAATCCTCAGGTTACGGACCCAGTCCGTGTAATTGCTACCATCATCTTTCAACTTTGCTTTCTCAAGGAACACATTAAAATTCAACGGAACAACAGCACGAGCCATCTATCTACAAACAAACATAGACAAGCAATGATACTATCAGGTACTAAGTTCATGATAAATTTAAGTTCAATTAATCATATTACTTAAGAACTCCCACTTAGACAGACATCTCTCTAGTCATCTAAGTGATCACGTGATCCAAATCAACTAAACCATAACCGATCATCACGTGAGATGGAGTAGTTTTCAATGGTGAACATCATTATGTTGATCATATCTACTATATGATTCACGCTCGACCTTTCGGTCTCCGTGTTCCGAGGCCATATCTGCATATGCTAGGCTCGTCAAGTTTAACCTGAGTATTCTGCGTGTGCAAAACTGGCTTGCACCCGTTGTAGATGGACGTAGAGCTTATCACACCCGATCATCACGTGGTGTCTCGGCACGACGAACTTTGGCAACGGTGCATACTCAGGGAGAACACTTCTTGATAGTTTTAGTGAGAGATCATCTTAAAATGCTACCGTCAATCAAAGCAAGATAAGATGCATAAAGGATAAACATCACATGCAATCAATATAAGTGATATGATATGGCCATCATCATCTTGTGCTTGTGATCTCCATCTCCGAAGCACCGTCGTGATCACCATCGTCACCGGCGCGACACCTTGATCTCCATCGTAGCATCGTTGTCGTTTACGCCATCTATTGCTTCTACGACTATCGCTACCGCTTAGTGATAAAGTAAAGCAATTACAGGGCGTTTGCATTTCATACAATAAAGCGACAACCATATGGCTCCTGCCAGTTGCCGATAACTTCGGTTACAAAACATGATCATCTCATACAATAAAATATAGCATCACGTCTTGGCCATATCACATCACAACATGCCCTGCAAAAACAAGTTAGACGTCCTCTACTTTGTTGTTGCAAATTTTACGTGGCTGCTACGGGCTTAGCAAGAACCGTTCTTACCTACGCATCAAAACCACAACGATAGTTTGTCAAATAGACTCCGTTTTAACCTTCACAAGGACCGGGCGTAGCCACACTCGGTTCAACTAAAGTTGGAGAAACAGACACCCGCTAGTCACCTGTGTGCAAAGCACGGCGGTAAAACCAGTCTCGCGTAAGCGTACGCGTAATGTCGGTCCGGGCCGCTTCATCCAACAATACCGCTGAACCAAAGTATGACATGCTGGTAGGCAGTATGACTTATATCGTCCACAACTCACTTGTGTTCTACTCGTGCATATAACATCAACGCATAAAAACCTAGGCTCGGATGCCACTGTTGGAGAACGTAGTAATTTCAAAAAATTTCCTACGCACACGCAAGATCATGGTGATGATATAGCAACGAGGGGAGAGTGCTGTCTACGTACCCTCGTAGACCGAAGCGGAAGCGTTGACACAACATAGTGGAAGTAGTCGTACGTCTTCCCGGTTCAACCGATCCAGGCACCGTTACTCCGGTACCTCCGAGTTCTTGACACACGTACAGCTCGATGACGCACCCTCGATCTCCAATCCAGTAGAGGCGCCGAGGGGGAGTTCCGTCAGCACGACGGCGTGGTGACGATCTTGATGTTCTCCTGTCGCAGGGCTTCGCCTAAGCACCGCTACAATATGACCGAGGTGTAATATCGTGGAGGGGGGCACCGCACACGGCTAAGGAACGATCAATGATCAACTTGTGTGTTCTAGGGTGCCCCCCTACCCCCGTATATAAAGGAGGGAGGGAGGAGGTGGCCGGCCCAAGGAGGGGGCGCGCCATAGGAGGAGGAAACCTACTCCAAGTAGGTTTCCCCTCTTTTTCCTAATCTTATTTGGAGGGGGAAGGAAGGAGTACTAGTAGTTGGAAGGAGTACTAGTAGTATGAAAGGAAGAGGGGGAAGGAGAAAGGAAAGGGGGGGCCGGCCCCCCTCCCCAATTCGGATTGGGCTTGGGGGGGCCCTCCCTTGCTCCTTCTCCCTTCGTCCTACATGGGCCCAATAAGGCCCATATACTTCCCGGGGGGTTCCGGTAACCTCCCGGAGCTCCGGTATATTCCCAAACTCTCCCGGAACCTTTTCGGTGTCCAAATATATCCGTCCAATATATCAATCTTTATGTCTCGACCATTTAGAGACTCCTCGTCATGTCCATGATCACATCCGGGACTCCGAACAACCTTCGGTACATCAAAATACATAAACTCATAATGTAACTGTCATCGAAACCTTAAGCGTGCGGACCCTACGGTTCGAGAATAATGTAGACATGACCGAGACACGTCCCTAGTCAATAACCAATAGCGGGACCTAGATGTCCATATTGGTTCCTACATATTCTACGAAGATCTTTATCGGTCAAACCGCATAACAACATACTTTGTTCCCTTTGTCATCGGTATGTTACTTGCCCGAGATTTGATCGTCGGTATCCAATACCTAGTTCAATCTCGTTACCGGCAAGTCTCTTTACTCGTTCTGTAATACGTCATCTCATAACTAACTCATTAGTTACATGCTTGCAAGGCTTAAGTGATGAGTATTACCGAGAGGGCCCAGAGATACCTCTCCAACAATCGGAGTGATAAATCCTAATCTCGAATTATGCCAACTCAACATGAACCTTTGGAAACACCTGTAGAGCACCTTTATAATCACCCAGTTACGTTGTGACGTTTGGTAGCACACAAAGTGTTCTTCCGGTACACGGGAGTTGCACAATCTCATAGTTGCAGGAACTTTGTATAAGTCATGAAGAAAGCAATAGCAGTATACTAAACGATCAAGTGCTAGGCTAACAGAATGGGTCATGTCAATCACATCATTCTTCTAATGATGTGATCCCACTAATCAAATGACAACACATGTCTATGGTCAGGAAACATGACCATCTTTGATTAATGAGCTAGTCAAGTAGAGGCATACTAGTGACCATAGTTTTGTCTATGTATTCACACATGTATTATGTTTCCGGTTAATACAATTCTAGCATGAATAATAAACATTTATCATGATATGAGGAAATAAATAATAACTTTATTATTGCCTCTAGGGCATATTTCCTTCAGGTGGGTCTCCCCAGGTTTTGTAGTCGCGGCCCCACCGCCAGTCGTGACATTCTCTCCCCCCCCCCCCCTTGAAGTCCGGCTTGCCCCCAAGCCGGCGATGCTGGAAAACGAGCATGTACCATGTCAGGATCCTCCCAAGTAGCTAAGGAAGAAGGCCAGTCTCGCCACTGGACCAGTATACGTCGCTTGCGTGCTCCCTGACTTGTGATCTCCCGGCTATCAAGGACGCTGAGGGGGGTCCTGGGCAGCCTGCAAAACAACGTCAGCTGGTGGAAGCTCACCTGAGGCCGGACTGTCCATGCCCAAGGCCTTCTTGAGTTGAGAAACATGAACGACAGGGTGAATTTTGCTAGACTCTGGAAGCTGTAACTTGTACGCGACCTTGCCCACACGTGCTTCGATCTTGTATGGCCCATAATAGCAAAATGAGAGCTTCTGGTATGGTCTCTGTGCGACTGATGTTTGAATGAATGGTTGGAGGCGAAGAAAAACGAAGTCCCCCACTTTGAACTCACGGTCTGTTTGGTGCTTGTCCGCCTGACGCTTCATCCGATCTTGCACACGCTTGAGCTGCTGTTGCAACAGAGTTTGCATCACTTCCCTTTCACGGAGCCAGGCTGCCAAAATCCGGCACCGTGCACTCATCCACTTGAGTGACACCTGATTCCCTGGGGTGGGTGCCGTAGATGACTTCAAACGGAGTTCGCTCCAATGCTGAATGGAAGGTAGTATTGTACCAATACTCGGCCAGAAAAAGCCATTTGTACCAGTTCTTTGGGCAAGCATGGACCGAGCAACGGAGATACGTCTCCAAACACTGATTTACCCGCTCCGTCTGTCCATCCATCTGCGGGTGGTAGGAGGAACTCAGACACAGCTCAGCTTTAGATAACTTGAACAACTCCTGCCACAAGGTACTTGTAAATATCATGTCCCTATCCGAGATGATTGCCAGCGGTAATCCATGCAGGCGGAAGATGTGCTGCATAAATGTCGTGGCCACCGTCAACGCACTGTAGGGGTGCTTCAAGGGAATAAAGTGGCCATACTTCGAGAATTTGTCAACAACCACCAGAATCACATCATAACCACCGGAGCGCGGTAGTCCTTCGATGAAATCCAACGAGATGACTGCCCAAGGACGCTTGGGGATTGGTAACGGTTGCAGCAAACCTGCCGGGACACCCGCTCAGTTTTTGCTTGTTGACAGGTCAGGCAAGTCCGGACAAACTGTTTGACAGTATCCTTTAACCCTTTCCACGCAAACAGCCGTCGAACTCTGTTGTATGTGGCATGAAAGCCCGAGTGACCACCCGTAGCACTATCGTGCAATGCTTTGACCAGTGTCTCTTGAATATCAGGAGCTTGCCAGGTGCAGGCAGGCACCACACCAGCACAAGCAAGCAGGCCTCCATCTGCAATTTTGACTGTAATTGGGTCTGTGTTTTGCACTTGATCTGCCAATCGACTAGCCACGACCTCGCTTATAAAGTTGTGCGAGCTCCCAGAGTCCACCAAAATCAGCACCTCCTTGCCAGCAATTTTACCTAAGAGTCTGACGGTGTGCGGTGTTGTTTGTCCTGTGGTTGCCAGCTTGGAAATAGACATGAGAATGTCCTCTGCATCATCCTCATATGGCTCAGCTGGTTCTTGATATTCTGCCTGCAGCAACTCGAGAAGCTCTTCGACAATATGCAGCAGAACTGTGGGTGCACATTGGTGGCCTTGGCCCCAACGCTCACCGCACTTGGAGCATAACCCCCGCGCACGCCGGTAATTCCCCAGCGCAGCGACGTGGTCATGCCCGCGTACACCACGCTCCTGCGTGTGTGTTGCGTCGATGCCCCGGCGATCTTCAGCAGCCGCAGGTGGCCCTGGTTGAGGGGGTCGCACCGGCGGAATGTCCACCGCCAACAATGGCCGAGCTGGTGGCCTGGCTTGAGGCGCCTCCTGTCGCCTGAACTCCCGGCGAGGCAATGCTTCCACGAGCTCCTCCTGCAACGGAGCCAAAGAGAATGCAGAGTCCAAGTCCTTTGGTTGATGTAACAGAACACCAGCACGAATCTCATGTTTGAGCCCTTCTAAGAACTGGGTAGTGAAGAAAACTGCATCAAACGCAGGGTTGTGCGCCAATAATTGATGCATAATTTCCTCAAACTGCAACATATAGGCATGCACTGTGCTAGTATGTTTCAACGTGTGGAACTGACGAAGATGAACTTGATATTGTTCCCGACCAAATTTCCCACACAAAGACGCACACAACTCATCCCAAGTCATGGTCGCCCCTCTAGATTCATGCAACTGTAACCACCTAGCGGCATTCGCAGTGAAGTGTAAAGTGGCTACCCGAACCCACAATTCTGATGGAACACTATAAACCTCAAAGTATTTCTCACAACGGGTTTTCCAAAACTGTGGATTATCTCCGTCGAAGGACGGAAAATCCAACTTAGGCAGAGACCAACTAGCATGTACTGCATGAGGTGTGGTGTGCTCCAAATCCTTGACCAATTCAGGCTGACGCAGAGCAAGAGGGCGGAAAGGAGGATCGGTCAGAGACATACTCGTGAACGGAGGAGGCAACTGGGTGGTAACCACCCCGTATGCCGACCCCCCGGTGATGTCACGCTCGCCGTGGCCACTTGGCCCTTGATGCTCTGGGCTTGTTGCTGCGGCAGATCGCGGCGTGTGCCCTGGCGCTCCACCCAGCGGATCCAACGCGCCCTCGGGCGGATCTGGATCGGGTCGCGGCGCCGCCGCCAGGAGGGGGTGGAGAGTGATGCGGCCCATCTGGGTGCGCAGCTCATCCACTTGGTGTTGGAGATGGGTCACCGCCGGCCGCCATAGCTCCAACGACGTCTGAATCGCGTCGAACCGGGCCTCGCTGGCTGCCCTTCCTTCATTGACGGACTGAATCAGCGCAGCGAGCTGCTCCTCCATCGCCGCCGCCTTGAGGGCCTGCTTGGTGTGGTAGCGCGGGTGCGGATACGCCGTCTCCAGGACGATCGACCTCTGATACCAGATGTAACGGGCCTGATCGGAGAGGAGATAGAAGGGGGAGGAAGTGGGTCGGGATTGCAGCAGAGAGAGGGAGAGGGGTAGGTGAGGAGGGGATAATTTGAGAGAGAGGTCAGCTCTTCCCGATCTGTTTAGCCAAATGATTCACGATACATCTCCAGCCGCACCCGGCCACACTTATACTACACACGCACACCTAATCACTTGTCCACCGCAGGCTCCTTCTGGCCCTTCTCTGTGACGCCCACTGCCAGGTGGCTCTCCCCAGGTTTTGTAGTCGCGGCCCCGCCGCCAGTCGTGACACTGACGTACGCTGGCTAGCTAGGTTAATGCTCCACCGACCGAGCCGCCCTACCTTGCCACGATGCGATCACCACCACGTACACGTACCAGAGTTTCGTGGCAGCACTTGCGTTTTCTATCTGGAATCAGTGGCCACATGCAAGCTGCACGCATGCATCCTCAAGCTAGATTACGGACGTCGATGAGAAGTTGACGTGCACCATACATTGTGTTTCTCCACGTACGTACGTAGAGTCACGCAGTCACCTTAACTCTTTTTTTTTCCATAATATCATGCGTGTGATGATTTCTCGAGCCTTTTTATGTCTCCGTTTATCAGCTGGTTCGTTCGACCAATCTTGAATTGAATTGAAGGATGATTAACCGCCCTAGCGAGGCTCTCTAGCCATCGTCAAACTGAGTACTGTATTAGTAGATACTTCCTCTGTTTCAAAATAGATGACCTAATTTTATATTAAAGTTAGTAGAAAGTTGAGTTATCTATTTTGGAACGGAGGGAGTAGTAGTGTACAATGGTTGCATTTGAGTTGAACTTGATTTCTTCCGTAACGGAAACAGCTGGCGTAGTACGCAGGAGGCGATCGAGTTCGGCCACGTTATGAATGCCACACGTACACGGGTTTGGAGCTGGTTGGGCCGAAAACAGAGGAACCAGTGCTACGATTTTGGTTGTACTTGTGGTTGGCCTAAGTTCAGGTAACACATGGTTTAGCGACGCCGTTCAGGCAGCCATGAGTGTACTACCTACCCAATGTTCCGGTGCACCGCATCATAATCTACTACAGTGGATCGGCCGCCGGAGCGCACGGCCACGTACCACCCCCCGGCGCGACGATAGCTGTGCGTCCGGCCGGTCATGGCGGCGCACCCCCGCTTATAATCAACCAGCCTTTTCGTGCTACCGTGCATGCATACCCAAACCCTCCCTCTCCACCCACGCCACGCCCACCCAGGTGCTCTGCTCCGCTCTGCTCTACACGTCGGCCGAACCCAGCCCAACTTCCATTTCTTCTTCCCCCCGCCAGAAAACTCGTACCCTCCTGTACTCTGGTGCACCTCGCGTGGACGATGGGGATGGTGGGCGACGGCGACGGGGCGGCGATGAGGAGGGCGGTGAGGCGGCTGAGCCTGGGCGCGGCGTCGGAGGGCGAGAGGGCGGAGGCGGCCGGCGAGGTCGGCAGGCTGGCGCGGTCGGACGAGCGCACCAAGCGCGCGCTCCCGGAGCTCGGCGTCGTGCCGCCGCTCGTGTCCATGCTCGCGGACGCCTGGGCAAGCGCCGGTGCGCGGCTGGCCGCCGCGCGGGCGCTGCTCGAGCTCGCCAGAGGCACCCACAGGTCAGTCAGTCACCGTCTCCCAGCTCACCGCCTCCGCCGCCGCGAACTCTCGCCGTGTCATCTGTCATGTCGTGTCCAGTATGCTACGATCGATCCCCTGCCCCATGATCTTCCCCGTGCAAATCATCCGGTGAATTAGCAAGAAATCAACCGATCGAGCAGCGTACCATGGCCGTCCTTGCATGCCCCGCGACACGAACACAGTTTCCTCACATGTGATCTTCTTTGTCACCTTCGAGTATAATTCCACGGAAAGCACTAACCCAGCCTTGACAATGACACAGTTTTTTCACATGCTCTGCGGTCAGTGTCACCATGCACAGCATTTTCCTTGCATATTAGGCGAGGAGCCCGCGCTAACCTTTGGCTCTTCTTCTTGGAGACTATTGTTGGATTAGTTGCAGGGAATCATATGTTGACTTTGAGAGGAAATGTCAGCACCCTATCCCAACTCCGCATACAACAATTCATTTTTTAGAGTAGTTCGTTGGATGATTAGGCGCTGACGTACAATGTTTGGCAGCAGGGGCGCTGCAAATTGACTTGTGACGCTACATACCAAACTGTGCCAACAATCTAATAATGTACTATATGAAGTGCCATTCTCCTTCCCTTTTCTCTCTTCTCCCTCGATGGAAATCGTACCTAACTATAGTAACCATGTGCCCCGTTTGGATAAGAGGAAGTGGATGTTATGATGATGGGTTTTGCGCCTACATCATCCACACCCCCCACAAACACAAACATCGTGCTTGAGTTGAGTGGTGAGACTCAAGTGCACGATACGACAGTGATCGACAAGGGTTTTCACTTTCAGCGAGATGGCGATCAAATTCACTGAATTTTAATAATTTTAGGCATATTTACCTTTCGGTCATAATATGATAGCCATTTTAGTCGTGCACAAAAATTCAAGTAAAAGGTTGAATTTCAAATCACTGTTGTTCCAGTCCTTTGACCGAAAATCGCTGAAACTAAATCTTTCTGAAACCGAAATTCAAAACCATGGCGCCAAGTCGCCTGCCAAACGAATCACAGCTGTGCATGAACACCACAAGAGTCTATGCACGCAGAACCCATCTACTCCCTCCGGTCCTAAATATGTGACGTTTTGATAGAAACAGAGGGAGTAGCTAGTAATTTGCTTGCTCCAACTAGTGTTTGGTACTCCCTCCGTAAACAAATATAAGAGCGTTTAGATCATTAAAGTAGTGATCTAAAACCTCTTATATTTCTTTACAGAGGAAGTACATTAATCCCATTCCGACATTTCTCTGTCAGTTCTTCTTCCTCATATTTTTTCCATCAAAATTTCTTAAAATATAAATTTAACCACACCATAAGAGATCTTGTGCTCAACAGATGCTAGAACTAGTAATCTCTTTTTCAGCGGTACTCGCTCTGTTCCACAATATAAGAGCGTTTTTTACACTAAAAGTACTTTTGTTGCGTCATTGTCGCATGGTTGATCATCTGAAGAAGCATGTTACTGTTAATTTTTGGTTTTCAGAAACAAGGTGCACATAGTGAAGGCCGGCCTGCTCAAGAAGCTCCCACGACTCATGGACCTGTCGGGAAGCCACGACCTCGCCCTGCTCCTCCTCTCCGTCTCCTCGCTGGCCAACACCGACTTCCCGCTCTCCACGGCCGACCTCCTCCTGTTCCTCGTCGCCACGCTCACCGCCACCGACGTCCCGGCCGACACGAGGCTGGCGTGCCTGGCCGCGCTCCGCAACCTCTCCGCCAAGCTCGAGCACGTCCGAGCCGTGGTCACCAGCGGCGCCGTGCGCGCGCTCCTGGCGCCCTCCCTGCTGCAGCGTACCGAGGCGATAGCGGAGGCGGCGCTGGGCATCCTGGCCGACGTGGCGGCGGCGAGCGCGGCGGGGAGGCGGGAGATGGCGGAGGACGAGGAGGCGCCGAGGGCGCTGGTGGAGGCCATGGCGATGCACGAGAGCGCGGGGTGCCAGGAGCACGCGACGTACCTGGTCATGGCGCTCGCGCACGGCGGCGGCGGCGGCGGCCGGGCGCTGCTGCGGCGGATGCGCCAGCTCGGCGCCGTGCAGGCGCTCCTCGAGGTGTCGCTGCTCGGGAGCCCCCTCGCGCGGAGCAGGGCGGCCAAGATCCTGCAGTGGTTCAAGGACGACGGGCAGGACCGGATCAGGGCGCACTCCGGCCCGCGCATGGAAGCCGCGGCGCCAACGGCGTGCCATGGCAACCACGGCGGTGCCGACGGGACGAAGGCTTGCCGGAGCGCCGTGGACAGGATCGTGAAGCAGAGCCTGGACATGAACATGAGGTCCATCATGCGGCGAGCCACGGCGTCCGTCGACATGACCAACGCCAAGCAGCTGGTGGCCAGCTCCAGCTCCAAGAGCTTGCCTTGCTGAACAATGTGCAAAGTGCTCAGTTCTCCTTGTATGTTTCTTTCTAGTTTGTCAAAATTTGCCACTGGTTTTCATCTTAGAGTGTAAATTCAGATAGCTACTCCCTCCGTTCCTAGATACAAGTTTTTTTAGAGTTTTTTATATGCATTACATACGAATGTCTCTACTCTTACAAAAAAATAGAGTTGATGATGATGTACTTATCATCCTGCAATATAGGCTGTCCGATCTATATCTGACGGACAGGAAGCAAACTATGGCAATTTTGCAAAAAAAATACCCACACCCGTCTCCACGTTTGCAGATAAGGTCTTCCCTCGTTCATCCTTATCTCCCATAACCTCATTATTGATCAATTTAAAAAGGAAGCCTCTGGAACAATCTGTCATGGTGGCCATTGCCGGCGTCGTCCATCCCCATGTCTCCGCTCACTTCGACCACCAACCACCACTACGCCCCACTCCTCCTCACCTTATCTCCCATCTTTCTCGTCTCCCCCACACATGACTCATTATGTGTCGCTGATGCAGATTCTCCCGGACACTGACCTCCGCAAAGCACGTCGACGGCACCGTCCGTGTCCCAACCCCTCAGTTGCCTCACCACCCAGCACCACCACCTCACCCACCTAATCGCTATCACCTCCGCCCCTCCCCTGTTTCCTTCGGCGCCGACCTCCGCAAGTACGCGGCAGGCTACAACCTGATCATCCTCGGTGGCAGCGCCGCCACCTACCACCACTTCGCTTGTAATCTCGGAACTATATGTGCAAAGTAGTTCTAGTCTTTCACCTTATGAATTCTTCTAGCAATAGATAAATAGTCAGGAGCCGCATGGAGTCCAACAAAGATTATGTTCAGGCATAGATTAACTTTGAATCTGTATGGATACCCAAAAAATCTAATGTGTGTCAAGAAAAATTTTGTTAGTTGTGCAATTCAGTGTTGCTGTGCATTTCTAACAAGAAGTTAAAACTGTATCTAAATTATGTTTTTACATGGTATTGTTGTGGTTTGGATGCAAATTGGAAAAATTCCTTTTTTCAAAAATATGTATATTTGTGCAATTTAGTGAGTACAATGAAGCAAGGAGCGCATTCAGAAAACTTGTCTCCAGCACATCCACCGGTAGAAGATTTCTACCTGGAAGTGCTAATTGACATGACATGTAGAAATGAGATGCAATATTGTACTCCCTCTGTAAGGGAAATATAAGACGTTTAAAACGTCTTATATTTCCCTTACAAAGGGAGTAATATACATATTCCATGTGGTCTGGGAAGGATGAATAATGAGCAGTTCCAACGCGCCCTTTTCCATCTATTTGATGTTTATGCCCAATGCAAATTCTTGTGTATTTACATCCTACCGACTGAGTTAATTTCATTCTTGTGCAAAAGTACAAATGTGTGCATGTTACTGGCATGTTCTCTTGGAAATCCATTGATGACTTTTTGGATCTTTCAGAACAGGGGAACGGGTACAATATGTAGGGATTTTGGATGAAATATATTGTTTGGATTGTGCTACTGGCAGAGAACCTCATCGTTAGCGATTTGTAAAAATTGCATTCCCAGTTCATATTATGAAGGCTTAAACAGAATGTTTATTTATTTATTTTGCAATAAACATGTTGAAGTGTTATAGTTGTGGGCAACATTTCATGAAAGGAATAGCATTACTGGTGGTCTGGACTCTTGTCACAGAAAACCCCGATACTTTATAGAAGGAATAACGGTAATGACTTTGTTTAATTTTGTGCAAATCATCACGAATGTTATTTCTTCACAAATTTTGCACACAACTAGAACCATAGGATATGCAATTTTGTTTGGGAGCAGGATTGAATATTCTATGAAAAATATCGGTAGTTTTTACACATGGGATTACTTTCGCATGGGTCAATCACAACAGATGTTTTGTAAAATAAACTACTGTATAAATGCATCTTGATGTTCCGTGCAACGCACGAGCATCTTGCGTAGATTCACTCATTGTGCCCCTTATGTGTCCATATTAGAATCTCTAAAAATACTTATATTTAGAAACGGAGGAAGTATATATATATATACGTGGGGTCGCGCTTTCGCCGGTGTTCACGAGTTATAGCAAACACATAGGCTCTGGGAGACTTCAGTGAGAACGAAGAAGATTGATGATGATAAATTGTGTGAAGTGTTTTCGTTACAGGAAACATATGAACTTTCCTCTGACAACGAACGGTATATGGTACTCTCAGGTCTGGTCTCAGCTTCTGCCAGCGGCGAGCCTTTGCTGTTGCAGGTGCTGCTGATCGCGCTGCGACTGGAGCGCGTTCGCCTTCTCCTTGATCTCCTGGAAGGCCCGCATTGTGTCGCCGTCGAATCCGCCCGCAAACTGCGTGAAGCAACATGATTGAATGCCATGTACAAGAATGGGGATAGAGTGAGTGTATGAGAAAAATGGAGGAGCTGTGGGGTGTACCTGGTGTACTCTGAAGGCGAACCGGACTCCCTGTAGCATGAGCTCTTCTTCGTCGGGGCCGCCCTGTGTGGCCTCGAGCTCGGAGGAAACCCTTCTCAGATACTTCCTTGCTAGTTTCACTGACTGGATTTTGATCTGCAGCATCAAGACACACAACTTGTCACTGGAATGCCATTTTTTTCAGAGAAACTAGTGGTGACTGTCAATTGCAGATTATCAACAGATACATGCTCAGGCTCAGTTTACAGGGCTTTTTATTCAGCTAATTTACTGACCAGTTGTGTACTATCTACGAAAATAAACATTTTTCTACCCCAAAGTTGCAGATCAAGTATCATTGCCTAGTTTAGGAGCAGAATCCCAATGGAGATAATGCACATGTAGCAGGTACATAAAGGACATTTTTCAGTAAGTTTATGAATGAGAATATTAGCCTAGTAGCAGCAGCTTCGACAAATGAACAGATATTGGGTACACTTGCACATTGCCAGGATCAACTCAAAATATTCTATCCTACTGAAAACCCATCTGCCACGTAAAGAACTATCTAGTATCTAGGACCAATAGTTAGATGTCTTGATGCCATTTGTTTGCCTTTTTGTTTAATTTCCTCCGACGGTTGCAATTTGTAAATAAGGTAAAAGAAAAATCTAGCACCAATACGATCAGTGTGTTCAGATCTGCGTCCTAGTCTCAGAAGGGGGTACTATCATTATTTGCCACTAGTTCATGCAAAAAGCAAAAACAAATTCACTACATTCGAACCACCGACACAAGCCGTAGCATTCTCAATGCCCCGAAATCAGCAGCTTCTTGGTGCCAAGACCATGTGCCATATAGCTAATATTATTCAAATGATTGATCTATATTGGTGCCTTCCTACCTAGTGCACCATTCTATACTGGGGCTAGGTCCTAACAAGAAATTATGCTTGTTCGAATGATTGATCTGTTTGTCTGCATGTCATGTGCTACTAGATAACTGAATTTACCTGACTGACAATTCCGGTGTCCTGCATCCACTCCCATGGGATCTGGTACCCTCGGTAGCGGTTCATGGCGCCGTCGCGCACACGGGACAGGCTGTACACCCCATGCTCCAACCTGCCAACAACCATGAATGATGAAGAGCACAGGGGCAAGCAAAAGGCAGATAGAAGCTGGTCATTTGCTCATAGGTAGAAGAAGATGAATGATAGTACAGGAAGAGAACGGCTTACTTCTCAAACAGGGCCTGCATCTTCTTGAGAGCAGAGGCGCAGGGCTGCCGGGGATCGTCGCAGAATGACGCCGCCTCGGCCTCGACCTTCTTGAGGTCGCGGTAGCCGAACGCCGCCTCCCGGAGCGCGTCCGCCTTCTGCTCCGGCCAGTCGAAGTGCTTGAGCACCGCCCGTTCATCCACCTGGAATAGAAAATGCATCAGCCACCTAACCCTTTACAAGAATGACTGAACTTGGGACGACGGAGGGAGCCGGCGAGCTTGGTTAGCACGTACCAGGCGTGAGAGCTCGACGTCGAGCCACTTGACGAAGGTGACGACATCGTCGATGTCGGCGAACGCGGCGCCCTCCACCTCCTTGATGAGGAAGCGGATGAAGTCGCCCTGCCTCTCCACGTCCGACCTGATCTGCAACCCCACACATCAAACAGTTCGTCAGGCTTAACCAATCATTCCCCCCATCAATCAAATCTAACCAAGCATGATCAACAGCTTTTAGGCAAGCAGTGGCACATGGTTTGATTTTCAATTCAAAGTTTCAAACTCTCCTCGCGCGGCTCTCAAGAGGAAATGGCGCGAAGCAACGGTCAAAGCTTGAGCACCACCTGCCTCCAACGGCTAGTAGACAGACAGGTCCACGAGACTGTGCCGCTGCTGACCGCTTCCCCCCAGCAGTGCCACACCACTGCCGCTACCGGTAATAATTTTTGAAAAAAGAAGAAAGTCTCTCTCTCTCTCTCTTTGGTCAGCGTGCTCCGTGGGCCCTACGAGCCAGTCTGACAAGGAGCAACTTTGGATCCTTTGCCATGCCCTGGATCCACTGCAACCAATGCCATTGTTTTTTCCTCTTCTTTTTTTTGTTCCCAACCGAATTGTCCTATCCTACTGAGTTGAGTTCGTCCAAAAATCACAAAAATACAAGAGAAAGAAAGGAACGCGTGCGTGAGGTGGTGAGCTCGAGAAAGATGAACAGAGAAAAGGCCCTTGTTTCTTTTTTTCACCTGTATTTATCTGTGTGTTGTTCAGCTGTTGGTGTGTGCCTGTGAGCGTGCACAGTTCGCGCCCCAAAAGAGGATCGCTTTCTGGTGCTGCGTTCTTGTTCGGCACCGCGTGCAAAGCAACCACTCTCATCGGCGACTGATTTGATTTGATCCATCCAACTAGCGGTTGGCAGCTACTCCGCGTCGGTTTTCAAGAAAGCCATTTTTCGGTTTCAGATTTTGTCTAACGCGACGATGATTATTTCGGAAGAAAATGAAAGTAAACGGGAACGAAATGTGAATGTGGGTTTGTTTTGGGTGGATTTTGGGTTGGACTTACCGCGATGAGGTGGGAGGAGCGGTTCTCGATCTCGCCGATCATGTCCCGGGCGTTCGCGGCGCCGGAGCCGCCCGTGCCGCCGGCCTCGGGGTACGCGCTGCCGCCGCAGTCCCTCTTGGAGTCGCGCCGCATCAGCGAGTGGTAGAACTCGACGACCTCCGGGACGCGCCGCACGCACGGGCCTGACGGGGGCGGCGGGGGAGGCGGGGGCGGAGGCGCCGGCGCGGCGCCGCTTGAGGTTGACGGCGACAAGCTCGCGCTCGCGCTCCGGGTTGCTCGCGCCGGCATTGACGGTGGGGGAGGGGGTGGTGGCGGGGGTATCGGGGGCAGCTTCGAGAGCTCCGGCTTGCGGCCTGTGGATGCCGCCGTGTCGGAGGAGCAGGACGGCGTCGACGAGCCGGACGAGGAGGAGGTGGCCGGCGAGGCGCGGGACGAGCCGGAGAAGTAGGACTTTGTCTTGGCGTGTGCCGGCATTGGAGGCGGCGGAGGTGGTGGTGGAGGAGGGAGAACGGGCTTGCTCGCTGGCTTGGCCGCCGTGTCGCCTCCTCCCGCCTTGGTGGACCCGTCCGACGACGAGCAATCGTCGGCGCCACCTCGCTGCGGCCGCGTCGCCATCTCCGCCATCCGCCTCTCCATCTCGGCAATCCTCTGCTCTTTACTGGAGACACTCGCCACGGCGGCGTCGAGCTCTGCGCGCAGGCGGGCGTTCTCGGACTGGAGCCGTGACATGGCGTCCCGGCACCGGCCGAGCTCGCTGCTCTTGGCGGCGAGCTCGGTCTCGAGGAAGGGCACGATGACGACGGTCTCCTTGAGGATCTTGTGCTCGAGCAGCTCGGTGCGGAGGCGGGACTCGCGCTCCTGCAGCTCCTCGACGAGGCGGGCGAGCTCGGCGGCGTCGGGCGCCGTGGCCGCGCGCGCCGGCTGCACCTGCGCGGAGGAGCGCGGGAAGTAGACCCCGAAGGAGCGCGCGAAGGAGCTGCCGCCGCCGCCCTTGCCCCCCGAGCTGGGCGGGGCCGGTGAGCCCGAGGGCCGCCGCCCCGGCGTCGGCGTCTGCGGCCGCGCCGCCGCCGGGACAGTGGCGGCGTTCTGCGACGGCGCCGGTGCCGCTGCCGGTGCCTTGCGGGAGGAGGTCTTGGGCGTGGCCGGGCTGCGCTGGAAGCCCATGGCCGCCTTGACTCTGCCGGCCACCATTGCCGCGGTCCGGTCCGGCCTTGAAAGAGTACGAAGTGGGCAGCTAGGATTGCGCCACGGACATGCTCGCGCAGCTTGCTCGCTTCACTCCGTGCCCGTGCTTGTTCTGGTTGGCAGCTGAGCGGCGAGGCGAGGTGAGGTGTGGGGTGTGAGCTCGAGGAGGAGGGAGGTGGGCACGGCGTCCGAGGAACGGTCTCTGGTTGGTCTGAGCGTTGGGGAGTGAGGTGGCGGTGGCCGGCCGGTCTGAGCGGTAAAATACTCGAGCTGGTCGGGGAGTGGGGTGAGGTGGTGGAATGTGAACGTTGGAGCGTTCGATGCACGTTCTGAATCTGGAACTGTCTATGCTACACTATGGTTTGCCCGCATCTTGACCTTTTTTGCTTTGCATATCCTGTTTTTGCTCAACAGCTCTTTGAGGTGTGGATTACTCTATTGTTGTTATCGGTTGATCCATCATTCCCATTTTCTCTCATTTCTTCCTCCTCTCTTGTCGTCGTCGCCGCTCCACCTCAGTACCTGAGAGAATCAATTGTGGCAAACACCAAGAGGCTCCTGGCAATCTCAGAAGCAAGAAGTTGGCGAGGTTTGCTTGGATCTCTTGACTGCATGCATTGGAAATGAAAGGATTCCTGGAAGACTTTTTTTTTCGAAACGGAGGCAAAAGCTTTGCCTCATCTCATTAATAAAGAAGAAGAGAGTTGCCCGGTTAATAAACGGAAAACCGGGCGAAAACCGTCACAAACCGCTGAGCGGCACACTCATAATCACACACCCATCTCACATAGAGAGTCTCGTCAACATCACACACCGGTGTCATCGTCATCACTTCTCCCCAACAGGCGTCATCACCCTCCCTAATCTCCGAGCAAGCGACTCCGACTTCTCCGAAGACAAATATAGACCCAACCCACATCGTAGAGGCTATGTGAAACACAATAAGCCCCGTGCCAAACTCAGCCACCCGCGCCAAGGACAGCACAACTCCGACTCTGAAAGATAGCTCCGAAGGAGAACTAGGCAAGGTTGGCGCCGCGGAAGACCACCGAACAGACCACCTGTTGCCTGTCATCGTCGCCACAGGGGCCCCGCCGCCACAGCTCCAACTTCACCGCAACAAAACAACCCGAGGTAATCTGCCCACGAACACGCCGAAGAAGAGCCGACTATCGCAACCATTGCCGCGTCTCCGACATCGCACACACCCATCATCGTTGCCACAGAAGCCTCGACGCCAACTTCACCAACTTCAATCGGTCCCGCTTGATGATGCCTAGCTCCAAAGACGAAGCCCTCGAGAGGGGATACGATGCTAGAGCACCGTCATCGTCCGATCACATGGATCTAAGGTTTCCCCCGAAGCTGCGAAGATTGGAGCTGAGAGTATCTCGACGATGCCAACAAGAAGGAAACGACGCCTGAAAATGTCGCCATCGCCGGTTCCGGACACGCCGGAGACAAGCTTTCGCCCGGGTCAACCTCTCGAGCTCCGCACATCATGCATCAGCAAGCCCTCCATCGAGCCACCGATGTCAAATCCGGCCGGATCTGACCACCCTCACCCTTCGCGACCTCCGAGCAGCAGATCCGCGCCGCCCCGCGCGCCCAGCACCTCAACACTGCGTTGCCTCCACCCGGGCTGCCGCACTGCCCGAGCAGCAGCCGCCGACCACACCGCTGCACATCCTCACGACGACAGAACTAAGCCGCCGGGCACCTCGTGCCGCACCTCCCCGCACGGACGCACCGTGACCCGGCCGCACCCGCACCTCAAGCTGCATCTCCCGTCTGACCGCACCTTCCCAGCCAGAGCACCGCCGGGCCACGCCCGCGCCGGACCAGATCGGCCGCAACACGGGCGCCATCCCACGGCGCCAGGGCCGCCGCTGCAGGCCGGCCCCGCCCACACACCATTAGATCCGGGCGCGAGGGCCCCGGATCCGCCGCCCCCGCCGGAGGAGAGGGGCTTCAGCCCGCCGACGTCGAGCTCGCGACGACCATGCGCCGGCGCCGCACAAGCCAGCCACAAGCCGCCCGCCCCGTGAAGAAGAAGCCCCGCCGCCGCAGCTGTCACACGGGCTTTGCCCGGCGGCGCATCCGGGCGGCGGCGAGGGAGGTAGACGACGGAGAAAGGGCTGTCGGCGGTGGCTTGGGTCGCCGCCCGTGTCGCTCGTGCGGAGCGACGTGGGGGCCTAGCGTATGGTCTTTTGCTTTGTCCGACCCCCGGAAGACTTTACAAGAGCAATGTCAGGGTCATGTTAAAAAGCTCACCACTTTGGATTTGGCACGCTTTTTTGCATGACATGGTCTCACAATCACATCAATGTGTTGCAACGATCGTCATTGTTTGCGATACTGACTTAAGGAAAAGCTCCTCCTTGTCGCTATACTATCAATGGACATGAATACAACATGGTCTACTATCTGGTTGACGGTATCTATCCTCCATAGGCTACCTTTGTCAGTACCATCTCAACCCCAGTTGACCAGAAAAAAGCCCACTTTGCCCAAAGACAAGAAGCAGCTAGATAGGGTGTTGAGAGGGCATTTGGAGTTCTTCAGGTCCACTTTGCAACTTTATGTGGACCTATGAAACAATGGGATCTGGAGACCTTGCGGGAGATAATGACATGTTATGTGATCACGCACAACATGATCGTCGAGAATGAGGGTGATGATGCTGCTGCAACTCTGGAATTTGAGAACAGGGTGATCCTATCCAACTTTTGGACCAGAATCCAGCCACATTCGAGGAGTTTATTCAGATGCAACAACAGATTTGACATCGACCAACTCACGAGCAGCTCAAGAAAGATCTGATTAAGCATCAGTGAGCGGTGAAAGGGGACAACAATTTTAGAATGTAAATATTTGAACTTTTTAAAATTTGAACTGGTGCTGCACGCGGCTATTTAAACTTATGTGCCTTTGTATGTGACTACTTGATCGTGCGGACCGGGAAAAAATTCCGGAAGAACGGATATATGAGGTTACGATTGGATGTCGACCTTTCGTATCCGTGTCCGTGGACTAATCCCCTGTTCGCGGATGGATGCGGGATGTTTTTTAGGGTTGCCGTTGAAGATGTCCTGATAGTTAGTAGTAGTAAAAATCCCTCGGGTGGACGGAAGATGCGATGGTTGGCGAGTGGTGCAGGTATCTGGTCCATGCACTGGGTGCATTTTTTTTTGTTGAGAATCATGCAATGGGTGCATTAACATGTGTACAAATGACAATGATGCGCCGCATGCGTTCGTGCGTGCGCGGTGTAGTGGCTGCTGGTGCGTGGTACGTACAGTACGTATCATGGCGAATCGCCACACCACTGCCGCGATCCGACGAAATCCGGACGACAGCGACTCTTGCATGCCTTTTTGGCATCTCCTGCGTGCCTGCCTGCCTCTGCCTTGCTGGTAGTAGTACTACCACAACAGGACAACAACAGTGCCTTTCTTCACCGTGGCGTCCCCCGCGTGTCAGCGTCGGTGGGCTCGGCGTGTCACTCGCCGACGTGGATCACGCGCCCGTTGACATCTGCACTCTTTTTTACATATTTTTCTCCCTTCTATAAAGCTAAGGTACGCCTTTGGCGTACTCTTGAAAAAAAGACATCTGCACTCTTCCGGCCAAAATTGCTTGCCCCTCTCGGCTCTGGACTCTGGAGCATGGGGAGCTTCTTGAATCTTGATGTCTGGAGCGTGCGAGCGGGTGACGGAGTCGGGCCGTTTCAAAAACAAAAGGCAGCGGAGCGGATCGAGCACGGGTCGTCGGAGTAATGGCAGCGGAGCGAGGCCGTCGACGACATAAATGCCGGTAGCTGCTACCGGCCGTTGCTCCCGTCACCGGCCCTCGAGCGTTTCCGTTTCTGGAGCGGTGGATGGGCGACGCTCTCCACCTCCTCTCCCGGCGGGCGCCGATCGATTTTCATTCTCACGTGACAAGGATCCTCGGTCGGCTCCGGTTTGAAATTTCGAACTCCTTCCACGGTTCCTACCGGTAGCAGCAGCAATAGTCGACGTATACGTACGTACGTGAGCGTTGGTATACTCCGGCAGATACGTACGCTACGTACCATAGCAGAGCCGGACGTGCGTGCGTGCTCTAGATGATACCATGACACGCACGGTACGTACGTGGCTGGCCGACCATCTCGGCTCCACGGCGGTTGGCCGGGTAACCGGGCGTCGGTGGTAGCCGTTGCGAACGATGATGACCGGCGGACGTCGCCGGCGGCCGGGCACAGGCTTCAGAGGAGTGCGTTTCAAGTTCAGAGTAGTGGCCGACCGGGCTCCTTCCACGGCTCCACCACCCCACGGCCGCCGGCCGGGACCGGTGCAGCTCGGCCTTGGTGGCTCGGCGCTCACTGCGCCACGTACGTCCCCACATGAGACAGATGTTTATGCCATCGGCCCATCGATGGATGTTTACTGGTGGTTGGTGCGACGACGAAGACGAAACCGTTGGGGAAAGCAGTGGCATCGACGCAAAGGAAGGATCTCACCCGACGACATGCCGAGCCATGGACCATGCCGGCCGTGCATGGTACTACTACAGTACTGGTACGTGGTATCGACGGGCCGGCGTTGTTGTCACGGTGCAGGAGCTACGTACGCTGGGTGGTGCTACTGCTACGAGGTTGTTTCCATCGGACGGAGCCCCACAGGTTGGTGAGACCAATCAGTCACGCCGCATGCCGTGGCATGCCGTCTAGCGTGCTCGCTACTTGAAGCAACCACGAGATTAATTCATTGTCCGGTGTGTATTTTGTCTTCATTCCAACTCTCTCTTTTTTTTCTTGGCGAGTGGTCTTTTTTTTTTGACAATCTTTAGGGTTTAGGTATTGAAGAGGGTATATCTGACTGGCCTGGCTGAAAATAACTTTTTATTTTATTTTAAGAAGAACGGCCGACGGTATAGGTTTATTCATCAGTTTATACGCAAAAGAAAAAGGTTCTTCTTGAGTTTGTCAAGATAATCTAAACAAAAGAGATTGACAAAGATGCACTAAGTGTTGCTTTTGTGGCGATGAGGAGTCGATTGAGCATCTATTCCTTCAATGTCCACTTGCCAAGTTACTATGGCGAACGGTCCATATAGTTTTCAATCTACCCCTACCCACGAGTTAGTGGGGTTGCACCCCAAGTTGAAGTCTAAGATTCGTGTGGGAATTTGTGCTTTACTTTTGGCCTTTTGGAACACTCGTAATGATTGTATTTTTAACAGAGCGAAAGTTCCGAACTTTTTGCAGGTTATCTTCAAGGGCACCAGCTGGATCCATACGTGGTCATTGCTATGAAAGGAGGATCGGGCACCCACGATCTTTGGGTGCAACCGATTGAAGATGGTCTCTCTGGATCTGTTCAGCCGATTTGGTTGGCGGCCTACTAGTAGAATCCGTGATGCATGAGGATCATTGCCCTACGATAGTCTTTTTTTTTTAATTTGCCTTTGGGGCAGTCATGTGCCACAATTTATTGGTTGAACTTTGTTATGGTCAGATGATGAATTTTGATATGATAAATAAAAGGTTGTGTGCATCACTCGATGCAAAAGCCAAGGCATGTCCCATCTTTAAAAAAAGTAGTTTGTAAAGCTGTGAGTTTTTTACTTTTTCGAGGTAAAGTAAGCGCAGTGGGTCCAGGCTTAACTAGTCGGGTATATTTAGGCCCAATTGAGAAGAACATGAGTCAATTTATTCGAATCACTAGATAAGGGTTACTACAACTTAAAAAAGTTAAGGGTTACCCTTTGCACATGTCACTCCTCACCTTGTTTGGTGTGTTGACTTGTCGTAACCTGATAGTTTTTCAATTTTTTTGTAGATTCGTTTATCAAAAAGTTCATCTCTTATTAAACCGTGCATCCAAACACCCAACCATTTCCACTGTTGGATTTCTCGCCTCGACATCTTCGAAACTAGATCCCATGTTAATAAGTTTCGACAATATGTCTTAGTTCTTTCACTACCGAAAATATCTAGATTCTCTCCTCGTAGTGTTTAATTAGAATCACCTCCTGTTGAGGTGATACCTTTGATTGTAAACGACACAACCTTTGTGACGATTGAATAAAGGAGGAGGATGTTTATATAAAAAAGGTGCTGGCGAACATTTTGTCACAAAAAACCGAGAAAAGAAGAAATAGCCACTGTAAAAACAAAAAAGAAAAAGAAAAAGAAAAAAACCAGAGCCTAGATGCACTATTGCTGTTTTCACTTTGTTCGGGGAAGCACAGACTGCATTTTTTTTCTTTCTTCAAGAAAGCATACTTCGTGCTTCACAAAAAAATATTTAAAAAACCACCAAAACCTAGGGGGTGCCAGGCAAAAGCCAAAATAAAACATAAAACAAAAATCCAAAAACAAGGGCAGAAAACGGAAAAACAATGCTTTCGTAGGGTGCGCCCAGCGCCCATCATGTAGCGTGTTGGGAGCACTTCCGTGCGCATGAGCTGCCCATGGCGGAGGACGCCCACTGATTAGTTGCTCTCCAATTTGTTGGGACATTGCGTAGTGCGCCGGGTATTGACTATTGAGCAAACGCGCAGGCTGGTGCACACTAGTGGGGCGGCCCACTTACCTGATTTGTTATTTTTCTTCTGCCATGAAATGAGGCAAATAGACTGATTTTTTTTATTCAACGAAAAAATAAGACTGGTTAGAGTCTATTTTACCACAAACCACTACTTTTAGCAATTTAAAACTGTACACATAATTTTAAAACATAAAAATTTAAATTTTGTAAATTTGAAAAATTCTCACGAATTTACAAAAAATGGTCATGAGTTCAAAGCATGTTTGTCAATTCAGAAAATGTTCACAAATTTTATAAAAAAATAAAAAATTAGTTGTTTCTTGATTAAAAATATATTTATGCATTTCAACAGAAATCCCAAATTCCAAAAAATATTCATTGGTTCAAAAAATGTTAACATGTTCACTAAGAGCTCGGGAATTTTGCAAGTTATTACCAATTGTCAAAAAAAGAATGTCGATTGAAAAAATGTTCAAGAATTGATTTTTTCCCAAGTTTACAAAAAATGTTCTTTGATAAAAAATCATGAATTCAAAAAATGATCACGAATTTCTGTTTGCCCCAAAAATAAAAAAGGTATTCATTGATTCAAAAGATGTTTGCTGATTCAATTTGTATAGAAAAATCAATAATTGTTATAGAAATTCAAAATTGTTCTAAGATTTCAAAAAATCCCGGAATCAAGAACAAGATTAACTGATGATCCGATGTGTATTTTGAAAGTTTCTACGTGCTCGCTACTTGACGCAACCACAAGATTAATGAATGGTCCACTGTATGTTTTGTCTTCATTCCAACTTTTTTTTGCGAGTGGTCTTCATTCAACTTGGCTGCCGATATATGGCCAATGCACTACAGATATAGGTGAGCATAGTTTGCAGTTGAAGAGTGAAGACGACATCGTTTTTATTTTCCAGGGATTGACGAGGGTATAGCTGGCTGGCCTGGTTGAAAATTACTTTTTTTTTATTTCAAGAAGAATGGCCGAAGATATAGGTTTTTCATGAGTTTATTCGCAAAAAAAGTTCTTCATTAGTTTGTAAAGCTGTGAGTTTTTTCTTTCTTTCTGGAGGTAAAGTAAGCGTAGCGGCTCTGGGCTTAACTGGTGTAGTATATTTAGCAGAAGAACATGTCACTCCTCACCTTGTCTGGTGTGGTGAATTGTCGTAACCTGATAGTTTTTCGTAGATTCTTTTATTCAAAAAGTTTTGTCTCTTATTAAACCATGCATCCAAACGCCAAACCATTTCACCGTTGGATTTCTCGCGTCGAGATCTTCAAAACTAGATCCCATCTTAGTAGGTTTTGAAGGTGGTCTCAGCGTTGAAGGAGGGTACTGTTCTTCAGTGGCAAGTGCTATTTTGAACGACTTCTAATTTATGTATTTTGATTTTAATCATGTCATCTATGAGCATTGTAATACAGAGAACAATATCGTGGCTCATGAATTGCCTAGAATATCTTGATTCTCTCCTCCTTGTGTTAGGTTGGAATCACCTATTGTTGAGGTGATACCTTTGATTGTAAACGACACAACCCTTGTGATGATTGAATAAAAGAGGAGGATGTTTATAAAAAAAGGTTTCGACAAACATTTTGTCACAAAAAATACAGATAATAAAGAAGAAAAAACAACAACTGAAAAAACAGAAAAAAAAACTAGAAAAATACCAGAGCCCAGATGCAATATTGTAGTTTTCACTTTGCTTGGGGAAGCATGAACTGCGCTTTTTTTCCCTTTTTCGGGAAAGCATAGTTTGTGCTTCACAAAAAATATATTTAAAAATCCACCAAAACCGAGGCGCCATGAGGCAAAAGCCAAAAAGCAATAAAAAAATTCTAGAATGTGGGCAGAAACGAAAAAACACATGCTCGCATGGGGTGCGTCCAGCGGGCGTCATATGGCGTGCTGGGAGCACTTCCGCGCGCATGAGCTGTCCATTGCGGAGGGCGCCCACTGATTAGTTGCTCTCCAATTTGTTGGGACATTACATAGCGCGCTGGGTATCGAGGAAACACGCAGGCTGGTGCGCGCTAGTGGGGCGGCTCACTTACTGATTTGTTGTTTTTTATTTTGCTATGTAATGATGGAAATAAACTGGTTTTTTATTCCATGAAAATATTAGACTTGTCATAAGTCTGTTTCACTATAAACCACTACTTTAGCAATTAAAAAGTGTACACAGATTAAAAGACATAAAAATTAATTGTTTTATAAATTTTAAAAATGCTCACAAATTTACAGAAAATGTTCATGAGTTCAAAACATGTTCGTCAATTCAGTAAAAATTCAAAAAATTAATAAATTCTTCCTAAATTTTAAAACGTGTTTGTCAATTAAAACTATATTTATGCATTTTAAAAAATCCCAAATTTTAAAAAAATATTCATGGATTCCATAAAATCTTAAAAATTCAAAAGATGTTCGGGAATTTTTAAAGGTTTTCCTGAATTTTTAAAAATGTTTGTCGATTCAAAAAATGTTCAAGAATTTCATTTTTTTCCAGAATTAAGAAAAATGTCTGTTGATAAAAAAACGTGGATTCAAAATACTTCACGAATTTCAGCTTCTCCCAAAACTAGAAAAACCTATGCATTGATTCAAATGATGTTTTCTAATTCAAATTTTAAAAAATCAACGTTTATTCTAGAAATTCAAAATTGTTCTCGGATTCCAAAACTTGTTTTGGAATTCCATAAAAAATGCTTATTGAGCGTAGCTCAGCTGGTGAAGTTTCTTGTGGTGGAACTAGGCCACCAGAGTTCAAGTTCTAGACATGACACTGGTGCTCCCATTTACCTAAATTTCTTTCAGGATTTCCACCAATATCCGTTCGACCGGGGGGGAGGGGGGGGGGGGGGGTGATTCCCGTCGACTTCAAGTCGCCTGTGATGACATCATCAATCTCAAGGCGATGTGTCCGCTCAATCTTCTGGAGGTGCTCATAGGGGTAGAGTGTGCGTGCATGACTTCATATGAATGAGTGTATGTGCGTTTAATATGAATGCCTGCATTTTTATTGTTTTAGAAAAAAATGAAAAAAACAAAAAGAAAAGAAAATAGTAATAAGAAGAAGAAAAAAGGAAACACATAGACATGGCAAAAACGTTGTTAGAAAGACAAAAACCTGAATATGGCACAGGCCATATGCGAGCGAATAGGAGGAGGGGGTTGCGCGTTTGCTTGCAATTTTTTTGAGCCGCGCGATAAATAGGATCCCCACAATTTCTCAAGCAATGTCATCTTCTAATGACTACTTACATGGGCTGCCCATGTCACGACCCACGAGGCCCCTGGATTTCACTTTATTTCAATTTTTCTTTTGCTTAATAGGTTTAACGGAATGTTGTAAAAATATCAGCACCAGTTGGTGGCCGTGCCTTTTTCTTTTGAAGGTAAAAGGAAAGGCACGGACACATTTGTGAAGGTGGCCATGCCTTTTTCTAACCACCTTGACCATTTGATTATTGTATTGAATTTTACCCTTCTCAAAATTTTGAATTCCAAAGGTTTTGCTTTTTGTTATTCAATCATATTATGTAGTGTAAACTTTTGAATCAAATGGTTTGATTGTCAGCTTCTGTGTTTCTTGAATTTCTTATATTGATTACCCCATTTGTAAGTTTTATTTTTTTTGATAAGAAACGCTTTATTAGTTTAAGCATTACACCCGGCCTCTGCATAACTAAAATGCACACAACCAACCTATGTTAACTCTCAAAACAGTACATAAAAAGGGGAAAGTAGTGGCTGCATCCATGTTTGGTATTGATTATGAGCAAAAGTTTTACAATCTTGCAAAAGTTTGGTCGCCAAATAACATCGAATGATCACCATATGACATGAAAGATGAATGAAATACAAACCCTTGCTTTGCACTCACGTTTCAGATTTTATATTTGAGCAGAAATTTGTTTTTTATTTATACAGAGCTCCTCGAATATCATTTGGTCACAAAAATTTGCAAGCACCTAAAACATTTGCTCATAATCGGATCTGCAAAGTTTCAGATTTCTTTAGATTTGTTTTGCTAAGTTTTCGATTGTGGGTGTAGCAGGGATGCAATGTCCGTGCGTGTAGAAGAGCTACACTCCTTAAGAAAAGGGTGACCCTGTATTTAAATTTTAAATTACTTGGAAAATATATGTCGGTGCAGTCTCACCATTGTAGGTGACCTTGTATTTTTCTTTTCCTTGGGTAGGTGAACTTGCAGAGTTCGATTTCATGATTTCGGCTAAACTTTTAAAGCTCGATTTCATCATTTTTTAGTTCTCATCCCAAAATATTAAAAAAAATGATCATCTATACTACTATTAAACAAGCGAAGTTTTTCTTTCCTAAATCCACCCGCTAAGTGTACCCAGGTTGATTAGTATCATCCGATTATCCCATGTAATTAGATCTAACAGCCCGGATTAATCTAATACAGCACCACGTTAGCGCTTAGCAATAACCGTCCGGCGGGACGTACTCTGCCAAAAAAATCGTCCGCCAAGAATACGTGTTCCGTCAAGGCGTAATCAGCTCCTTCTCATACCAATCGAACACCATTGCCGGCTCCTTCCTGTTCTATCTTCCCATGTCCATCGCATCCTCCTAGGTTAGATCACCGCCGCCAGCATACGGCCGCAGATCAGGCCACAACTCTTCTCTCCGGCTACCCCCGACGCCAACGCACACGCACATCCGCCGGCCCGACGACAACAAGGACGAAGTCCGGCGTTCATCGCAGGAAGGCCTCCCTTGCCCGCGCCCCCGCCCAGTGCGGCCTCCCTCGCCGGAGCCCCCGCCTAGCACGGCCTACTGTGCAGTCTTCATCACGCCCAGTGCGGCCTCCCTCGCCGGAGCCCCCGCCTAGCACGACCTATTGTGCAGTCTTCATCACACCCATCGCCGCCTCCCTCTCCGGTGCCCCTGCCCAGCCGCCGCAGCCTCCATGGAGTCGCCGCCGCTGCCACCGTCTTCATATTAACAGCTACTCTAGGGGGAATGACCGCATCATGCTCAACGCCGCCTCCCTCGCCAGCACCCCTGCCCAGCCGCTGCAGCCTCCATCGTACTACTCTGGACTCGCCGCCGCTGCCACCGTCTTCCCAAGTTGTGCTTCTTGATTACAGCGGTCAAGGTGGTTGCAGTCGCCGTGCGGTGAAGGAGAGGGGAGATCGAGGCACCGGAGAGGTCGAAGAAGGTGGTGGCCACACATTAGCTATCGTCCTCCCCATGCCATACACGCCAATGTTCTGTTCCTGCTGATCCCGCATCACGATGCACACAATGTGTTTGAGGTAATGCCCGCTAGGTTGTTTTTTTGATTAATTAGTCAGTTACATGGGCCTGTCCAGATACTTTAGTTTGATCGAGTCAAACGTGCGTGCGGGAGTATATGGCCCTGTCCTGCCGCTTAAACAAAGTGGTCAACATATTAGCCAATTATATTCGTTTTTCTACTCAGATTTATGTTACATTCAGTTGGGTTCGAACTGGAGATGCAAACAGATATGGACTCCACAGTTCTTGAAGCTGATTGCTGGTAAGAAGCTGCCCATTTGATTAAGTTGCCTCTTTTTCTCACACGATTTCCTATTGCATGTTATTTGATATATACAGTATTTACAAGAGGAAAAAATGAAGTGTGTTCAGTTGAGACTTGAGACCCAGATACAACATCCCACATTTTGTTTCTGACATAATCTCTACCTAACTCCAAGAGGTAACCAGCTGAAGGGTGCTGCATTATGATATTTTTGTTTTGTCACTAAGCTTGACAACTTAGTGACAAGGCCAAGGCTGCCAAGCATCAACATCACCAACTAATTTAATTTAAAATTTAAATTGAATTCCCTTCGTGAGGCATACTAGAGTTGCTTTCCTCTCTCTTCTTTCCATCCAATCAGGATGTGGTACATAGACTGATAGACAATGCTGAGCCAGAAAATAATAATGTTATGGTCAGAATAGTAAGATATGAAGTAGTATATGGTTAGACAATAATGTTCATTGTTCTAATCTTTCTGGTTCTGAAACAATGTTGCCCTGTTGAGATTTTACTCATCATTTGACCTGTACTAAATACAGTTTTGGAGTGGTGCAAGTGCTCGATTGATTGACCAATCTCTAAATGCCATACAAATCATATACCCTGTCCTTCGTCCATTCATGCCATACAAGCACTCATTGGTGAGTCTGCTAGGTTCCTAATTATGATGTTAAAATGAGATCTGCAGCAACTATTTATTTCTACTTATGAGGCGCTTTTAGCACATACAGTAAATTTCTCTCTTTTCTTATTTTATGATAATAGATCCTAAATTAATCTTTGATTACCACTGTCCCTAGGGGAATGAGATTTTCATGCATGAAATGTTTTGTTTTTAGGAATGTAGACTCTAAAATGGAGCAGACCACCCTCCCGCCAGATCTGCGCAACTTACCGATGGCCCGTCTTGAGCCCCGGCCCAGGCGGCCCTCCTCCGCTATGAGGCGGTCTTCACGCTCACTGACGTTAGTTTAATTCAGAGTCTGTTTCAGTGTGTTTGGTGTGCATGGTAAGATGATGTGCACAAATAGCATTAGAAGAGTGGGCATGTCCACTGGTTGGTATTTTTTCCTTCATAAAGTGACTGGGTGGTGCTAATTAACTATGGGCCCTTAGTTTCATTCAAGGTCTGTAGGTGCACTGCATGTATACTTCCGTGCACAGCAAAAAGCAAAGAAAATATGACTTTTTGTTCATCTGCGTGCACTTCCTTTGCATATGCTGATCAAAGCTTAACTTCAAAATGACAAGAGTACAATCCACATCCACATTGTGTATAGTAATTTTTGGTGCCAACTAATGCTATATATAATTTCGCAAATGTGTATGCTACACCCATAGTAACAAAGCACATCTCAGATATCAGGGACCATACAAAAGGCTGGATATGATATTGGCTCCATGTGTACCATGCGATCTTCAACTATCATATTTGGTTTATTTGATTTCCTTCAGTTCAGACTCATCTTCTGCTACTTTAGTCCTTTTTACTAAACCTGATAAGAGCTGCAAGAACAAACTCATAAATGGTTGTTCAACTTAGTACATATTACAACAGAGTTGAATGTATAGGCCATAAATGTATTCTTATTCTTGATCGATTGACTGTAAAGCTATCAGATTTATTCTGTATGAAACTTGGGCCTACCAGTTTCAAAAGATGAAGAATATAACCTACCAAATTATTTGCGTATTCCTGTACTTTGCTCAAGCTATCTTAATTTGTTCCTTTGATGCTCGCTAACTATCAAGGTGTGTGTTAATACAGCAATGCAGATGTGCTATTTTGGCTATATTATACTAACCTCATTAGTTTCATATGCCTTCTGTTTACCCATATTAGTTAGAATTACTATATCATGGCGGAATCCCTTTTCTCCATGCCCGGGAAGTACTTAACTTCCTCTTTACAGAATTGACATGCTACATATTACACGCAACAGGAGATTTATTTCTCAAGGCTATATGTGCGTTGCACGTGCACACTTACTAGTACATGAGAAAGCGGCCAAGCTGTCCGCCCGTAATTTACATCTCCTACGTCTGAGACTGTGGGGCTGGAATCTGGAAGACAAGATTCTGTGAGAACATCACGAAATGTCCGTAACGGAATTCCCGATGAACCCAAGCAGCAAGCCCATGCATGCCATTGGCATGGCCTGCGAATGCCACTGCCACCCCACTGGCCTTCGTCTCCGATTGGAGCATGCAGTTGCCCACGAATCAATGCGCGTTTGTGTCATCGTGCCCCCATATCGCAGTGTCACGCCATTTTCACCTCACCTTCGTCATCGAGCCACGCGCACAAGCAAGGTCAGGAAAGCAGGAGCCGCCATTGCCGCCGCGTGTACTATAAACATCGAGCATGATCAACCCATCTGCTCCACGTAGCAGTCAACAATTCTCATAGTGCAAGTAGTGTGGACGCCGGCCATGTCGGAGCCATGGCGCGTCGTTGGACCGATCACGGCCACGGCGGCGGCGAGGTGGAAGGAGCTCCACGGCGAGCGGTCGTGGGACGGGTTGCTGCGGCCGCTGGACCTGGACCTCCGGCGCGCGGTGATCTGGTACGGCGAGATGGCGCAGGCCACGTACGACGCGTTCAACTACGAGAAGCACTCGCCGCACGCCGGCCTCTCGCGCTTCGGCAGGAAGCGCTTCTTCGAGCGCGTCATGCTGCCGGGCCACGCCGCCGCGTACCGGATCACCAGGTTCCTGTACGCGACGTCCTCCGCCCCCGCCGCGCCGGCCGCCGCGTTCGTATGGAGCCGCCACCCGCGGCGCCGGTGCAAGGAGTCCAACTGGATCGGGTACGTCGCAGTGGCCACGGACGCGGGGAAGGCCGCGCTGGGGCGCCGGGACGTGGTCGTCGCGTGGCGCGGCACCATCCAGGCGCTGGAGTGGATCAACGACCTCGAGTTCGCCATGGTGCATCCCAAGGGCATCCTCGGCGACGCCACCGGCGCCGACGCCATGGTGCACCGTGGCTGGTTCTCCATCTACACCTCCACCGACCCGGCCTCCACCCACAACAACGACAGCGCCAGAAAGCAGGTAACTAAAATGTAGGAGTGGCTTCTCATCAGTCGAATGAAAATTTCAAGCGGTCAGTCGATTTCATCCCAACCGTCAGATCAAGTCCAACGTCCAGGCATCATCTTTCACCTCGTTCTCTTCTTCCTCGCCCCATCTTTCCCCAGCCGTCACCACGGACCACCGGCCGGACCCCCCCCCCCCCCCCCCCCACACACACACACACCCCGCCCTCCCCGAAACCACCCCCCATCGCCGGTCTTCCACCGCATCGGCCATCCCTCTAGGCCCCGCTGCACCGAGTTTTTTCTCCAGGAAATCCCCACACCACCGCACCTCATCATTGGCCCACCCTGAATCCTAAAAGCATCTCCAACAGGCGCGCAACGCGCGGCGCGCTAAAAATGAATCGCGCCGGGTGAGCCAGGTTTTGCGCGCGGCGTTACGCTGGCTCCAGCGGCCGCCGCAAAATAAAGCGCGCCCGAGCCGCTCCAGCAGGTGCGCTATATTTTTTTTCTTGAGACGATTGCATACATAGCATACAAATATGAAGATAGTTCGGCACATAGCCTGCTTCTACGATACAAAATGCGTACATCCAGACTTCTCCAACGATATATAGTTCTACTACGTCCACATAGCCTGCTTCTACGATACAAAATAAAACTAAAAACTACTACTACTCGTTTTCCGACTCGGACTCTGCCTCGATTATGTCCTCCTCCGACGTCTGAGCATAGGCGTCAAGGAACCGCTCGTTGCGGGAGTCCCAGGAGGACGCATCTCCTAGCGCCATGTTGTATTTAGCGACCGCCTTCCGCGTTCGCTTGTCCTCGCGATAGGCGGCCCGCTCCTTCCTTCTCTCCTCCCTCTCTGCCCTTCTCTCGGCGAAGAACTGTTCCTCGTTGATGATGTCTTGCGGGAAGCGTTGCCTCCACAACGCCATGGCTTCCTCGTCCATCTCGGCCAGGCTAAGACGGCGCTCTCGCCTCCAGTGTTTGCGACGATCCTTGTCAGTGTTAAGCCGCGGGAAAGGCGCCAACTCCTGTGCCCGCTCCCGCGTCGCCACGTCGGTGAAGTTCATGTCCCAACGGGACCGCCGGAGGCGCCATGCCGCAGCGTCGTACGCGCGGGCACCATCCTGGGCGGTGTCGAAGGTTCCGAGGCCGAGGCGCACGCCACCGCCCGACTGAATCGAGGCGGAATAGGTGCCGGACGGATGCACGCGGACGCCGCAGTAGCCCGAACCTCCCCGGCGACGAGGCGGCATGGTGGCGTGTCGGCGGCGAGGAGAGAAAGCAGTGGAGGGAGCGAGAGAGGGCGCTGCAATTTTATAGGCGCGCGCGAAGCGGCGCGCCAAATCTAGCGCGAGAGCTGCCGCCTTTTCCCGCGCGCGCGCAATCGTTTCCCCCGCGCGCTAGTTTGATGCCACCGCTGGAGCGCGCGAAACCGGGCCGCGCGCGCTAAAATGCCAATTTACCGCGCGCGTGCGTCTTTTTGCGCGCCTGTTGGAGATGCTCTAAGATAGACACCGGGGTAGCCTGCCCAACGAGTTTTTTCCTCCCCTTCGGCGAGTTTCTTCCTCCCCTCTGGCTATTTTTCCCTTTGACCAAAATCGACTCACCTAACTGCGAAAACTCGGTCGACTGAAATGCAGCTATTGCGAACTAAAATTGCGCGGCACTGTCTCGTCCAGTGCCACAAACGTACATGGAGAACGTGCACACTGTTCAGCTGGCTCTTCTCACTCTCCGTGCAGGTCTTGGCTGAGGTGAGGAAGCTGGTGGACACGTACAAGGACGAGGAGGTGAGCATCACGGTGACAGGGCACAGCCTCGGGGCGGCGCTGGCCACGCTGAGCGCGTTCGACATCGCCGAGAACGGCTACAACTGCACGCCCGCGGCGGCGTTCCCGGTCACGGCGTTCGCGTTCGCCAGCCCGCGCGTGGGCGGCGCCGGCTTCAAGAGGCGGTTCAACACCGCGACGGCCGCCGGCCTCCGTGTCCTGCGCGTTTGCAACGCCCGGGACATCGTGCCCAGGTACCCGGGGCTGCCGTACCACGACGTGGGCGCCGAGCTGGCCATCGACACCAGCGCGTCGCCGTACCTGAAGGCGCCCGGCGACGAGCACGTGTGGCACAACCTGGAGTGCTACCTGCACGGGGTGGCGGGCGCGGCGACGGCCTCCGGGCAGGGGTTCGAGCATGTGGTGGAGCGGGACTTGGCGCTGGTGAACAAGTGGTACGACGCGCTGAAGGAGGAGCACGGGGTGCCGGCGGCGTGGTGGGTGCCGTGGAACAGGGGCATGATGAAGGGGGACGACGGGCGCTGGAGGCTGGTGGACTGCGAGGACGAGGACGACAGGGAGGACGCCGTCGTGCCGCCGGTGAACAAGTGAAGCCGACGTCTCCATCAGTCCATCTCACGTTCGTGTCATGCATGCATGCATGCACAAATAATTCGTTCACGTTCGGGGTCTATGATCTGGACTAGTATTTCACGTTGTTGTTTGAAAGATCCCAGTGATTACTAAACTGTAGTACATCTACATTGTACTCCCTCCGTTCCTAAATATTTGTCTTTTTAGAGATTTTAACAAGTGACTACATACAAAGCAAAATGAGTGAATCTATACTCTAAAATATCTCTACATACATCCGTATGTTGTATTCATTTGAAATGTCTAGAAAGACAAATATTTAGGAACGGAGGGAGTACCATGGAGTGTCTATACATGAGATTTTGCATGAAAAAAAATCAAGTTTGGAATACTTCTTTTTTGGTGAGAAATCAAGTTTGGAATACTTCTTTTTTGCGAGAAATCAAGGTTTGAATACATTCAAAAAAAGTTTGGAACCATAACATTTCTCACTGCTCTCTGAATTATTTGGGATAGTTTCATACCATGGTCGTTATCCACATCTATATAACTTTAAGTTTTGTGCATACGTATATTGCCGATCAATTTTTTTGTAACTCTTGCTTGCCTAAAATCGCCTGATATACTAAACTTAAAATCACTATCAGACGAATATGTAATTCAAGAAGAAAATCTTTCGGCGAATGAATACATGTATACATTTTGCGATAATAAATTGTTAAAAGTAGATTTTTTCTTCTCATACGAACACCGCATGGGTATACGAATGGCTAGTTAAAAGTTAGATTTCTAAATGAACTCCATTTGGCAGCCTTGATAACTAAGTCCAGAATAAATTATATCTTTTTTATATTCTTATGAGTTGTACAAAGAATATGACTCTTTATATTTATGAAATATTATATAAGAACTAAAGTTGGTATTATATTTCATATCTTAAGTGAAATAATTAAGTACTCCCTCCGTCCCATAATATAAGAACGTTTTTGACACTACACTAGTGTCAAAAACATTCTTGTATTATGGGACGGAGGGAGTAGTGATATCAAAATATTACACACACACACACACACACACACACACACACACACACACACACACACACACACACACACACACACACACACACACGTGGTGATGTAATAATTTATATTATATACACAAAATTCGAAACGAGAAATACATGGAAATTATCAATATTTGTTTTCATATGTAATATATGAAATCCATCTGTAACTATAGTCTTGAAAACTATTATGTAAGTTTTTGGATTTCCTTTCTTTGACAAAGAATATTAGCGAGAGAAGCAAAACTGCGACGTCCTCAAAGGTATCGTCATGCATTTGGTTGGATCTACTCATGATAGATCGTATACCCCAAACTTGATGTGTGTCAACGTAAAAACATATTGATAGGACAACAAAAAGTGCACATGATTAGAATAGAGGCGAGCATAAGTATTCATGAATTGTTGTCATAACTGATGTTCAAACGACTAAGTGAGGCCGAGAAGAAGTAAACAATATATGCATGTACAAATAACGCATAGAGCGTGAGTAAGAAAAAAATATGTTATGTGTGCAAGTGAGTATCATATGACAAATGAATACCATGTTGCTACAATACCAAAAAACATAGTAGACAAAAATAATGTTGACTATGTAATTGATCATTTATGTTGTTCCAAATATTTTAGTTTTATGCAAATAACATTCACATGAATGGAGAAATAGAAAGGATGTTGAATAGAGTGCGGGAGAGTGCTTAGAAATGTTAGTTTTGTTATCAAGGATTTTGGCAATATAAGTAAAAAATATATATATAAATTCTAGCCGCGTAAATGCGCGTGTCGCACTGATAGTTCCTGTAAATTAAAGGAGGCCTAGGGGAAACCGATACGGCCGTGTTCATGTGTCCGGCGCCAAGTGAGGCGTAGTAAACCATGGTTTTTTTTTAATGTACGAGATAGTAAAGCATGATTTTGATTTTCTCAACTGAAAGAAATACTAGTACTCCCTCTGATCCGTATCAATGGTTTACTCGATTTTTAGGCTGGTCATAGTGGGGAGTAACTTAGACTAGTGTCATATGCATGGCATTAGTCTAAGTTACTACCTTAATAATGCAAAGTAACATGATAGTAGTGTCATAGATGGCTACATTTATTAGCTTGTAGACTCATCTTGTCTTGGGAAACGCTACCACCTCACATTAAATACTCCCTCCGTTTCTTTTTAGTCTGCATATAAGATTTGGTTAAAGTCAAACTTTATTAACTTTGACTAAGTTTATAGGAAAAAATATCAAGATTCACAATATGAAATCAATAATGTTAGATGCATCTTGAAATTCGTTTTCATACCATATAGCATTAGTATTGTAGATGTTGATATTTTTTCTATAAAGTTGGTCAAACTTTACTAAGTTTGACTTTGACCAATTCTTATATGCAGACTAAAAAAAAACGGAGAGAGTACTTGCCACATAAACAAAAATTTTTTAGAGTGCGCTATGTTACTAGCTAAGTTACTCCCACTATGAGTAGCCTTAAGAAGCACTTCGTCGGGAAAAGTGTAATCCATGAGCCTTTCCCCGGGCGTGGTTTTCAGAGCGGATCCGTGTGTCCCACAGGATACGTCCCGAGATGCCGCCGGGACGGTGACTGTCTGACGCCGACGCCCGCCGTGCGCCCACAGACCCACTGCCGGTGCTGTGGCATCCAGTTGTCCACCGTTGGCAGCGACACGGCCAGCCACCGCGGGATCTGCCGTGCGTTGCGTTCACGGCGGCCGCGCGCCACACCGATGCCGCCCTCTGCCCTCCGACGAGGCCGAGAGCGCCGCGCGTGCTGCCAAGGCACCGTTGGGGCGCAGGCCAAAGACAAAGAGGACGACGACGGCGCGCGCGCATCTCCATGCGCGCAACGTGCGAACCACCCAGAATATTGTACTGTCGCAGCGTTCGCGTGGGTCGCATCGCGGCCGTCGATGGGATCGGACGGCCGGGCGGGGCGTATAAATCCATCCAGGTCACCCCTGCCGCAAACCCCTCTCCCACCAACCACCCCCGGCCGCAGCAGCAGCAGAGAGCCGCCCTTCGCTCCCCCCAGAGGCCAGAGACAGACACGATGGCGGCGCCCACCTCCTCCGCGGCATCCACCCTCGCCCCCTTCTCCCACCCCAAAACCCTAGCCGCCGCCGCCGCCATCTCCTCCTCCGTCGCCTTCTCCCCGGCAGCCGCCCACCCCGCATGCGCCCTAACCGCCTCCTCCACCCGCCGCCGGGCGGTCGCTGCCATGGTCGCGGCCCCGGCCAAGGTCGGCGCAGCCATGCCGTCGCTCGACTTCGACACCGCCGTCTTCAACAAGGAGAAGGTCTCCCTCGCCGGCCACGAGGAGGTACGTACGCGCCCCCGCCCCCACCCCATCTCTCTCGTTATCCCCCCTCCTCCCCTCCGGTCCTGGCTTCTGCTCTCGATTTTTACGATTTGCTCCGTGCGCGGCTGCAGTACATCGTGAAGGGCGGGCGGAACCTCTTCCCGCTGCTCCCGGAGGCCTTCAAGGGCGTCAAGCAGATCGGCGTCATCGGATGGGGCTCCCAGGTTCAGTCTCCAGCTCTGCTTTGCTTCCCCTTATTACGCAGTTTCTCTCCTCTTTGTCGAGATTTACCATGTCTGTCTATTCTACCGCCACTCGAGACTGCTTGGATAAGCAAATCAGTCGATGTGGTCAAACGGAGTGGCCGATTTCACACAGATTTGTTCTCTTCTACCACCTGGTAGGTTCAGAGTTCGCAAGTCTGTGGCTGCTCTAACAGATTTTTCTTTATGGTGCTTTTGCAGGGTCCGGCGCAGGCCCAGAACCTGAGGGATTCCTTGGTGGAAGCCAAGTCTGACATCGTCGTCAAGGTCAGCTATTCTCATGTACTAGTATATCCAGCTTTACACATGGGATTGAGTTTTCACCGTGTGCTAAGTGAAACGCTCTGACTGAAGCTTTGGCTTGCAGCCCTGAGTGGAAAGAAAACCCACAGCTAATGCTTATTGTTTTCTTTAGCTTTATAGCTTGCACTGGGCACTGTTTATCACTCGTTCTTGCTTAAAGTGAGAATTTGGTGCTAATACGAATTGGAATATGCAAATTCTGTGACAGCTTATATCTTTGCTATGTACTTGGGCAGTATATAAATGCCAGTTTTTCAATAAGCTGTCTTTTTGCTTTCAGATTGGCCTCAGGAAAGGTTCCAAGTCTTTTGAGGAAGCACGTGGTGCTGGATTCACCGAGGAGAACGGAACCTTGGGAGACATATGGGAGACGGTCTCTGGCAGTGATCTTGTGCTGCTGTTGATTTCAGATTCTGCCCAGGTGTGCTTCATTTATGCTCACTAGCTTTCTGCATGATTTTAAGCTTTCCTTTGTTAATTGTTTGTTTAGATCAGGCTCAGCTTCAGGATGATGTTTCTTTGCATCCTCTTGGTTTAATTAATTAATTTAAGCTGCATGTTAGATCTGCAGCATGCTATCTATCATTCCCAGCATGATACATTTGACGAGTCCCACCATCACTTTATTCTATCATTGTAATTGAAGTTCTCATTTACTTTCTGCAGGCAGACAACTATGAGAAGATCTTCTCTCACATGAAACCAAACAGCATTCTTGGTTTATCTCATGGGTTTCTCCTTGGTCATCTGCAATCACATGGCCTTGATTTCCCAAAGAACATCAGCGTGGTTGCTGTATGCCCCAAGGGAATGGGCCCATCCGTTCGGAGACTGTATGTTCAGGGCAAGGAAGTAAATGGTGCTGGCATCAACGCTAGCTTTGCTGTCCACCAGGTATGGTACTCAACCATCGATTTGGTCTGAAGAAATGCAGCTATGCACTGACCAACTGTGTGTGTGTGCTCTTTTTGATGTATAGGATGTTGATGGAAGGGCCACTGATGTTGCTCTTGGGTGGTCTGTTGCACTAGGATCCCCGTTCACCTTTGCTACTACTCTAGAACAGGAGTACAAGAGTGATATCTTTGGGGAGCGAGGTGAACCTCTTTTTCTTCTTTGTGACTTAATGTTGCCTGGTATGATTGCGCTGTTACTAACAAGTTTTTGTCCAGGAATTTTGCTGGGCGCTGTCCATGGCATCGTGGAGGCTCTGTTTAGGAGATACACGGAGCAAGGAATGGACGAGGAGCTGGCATACAAAAGCACTGTTGAGGGCATCACTGGAATTATCTCAAAGACCATCTCAAAGAAGGTATGCCTTGATTAATCTTTTGGTAACCACCTTTAATCTTTACTTATCAGTCCAATTCCCCCCTTTTTACCAGGGGATGCTTGAGGTGTTCAACTCTTTGAGTGAGGAAGGCAAAAAGGAGTTCAACAAGGCATACAGTGCATCATTCTACCCTTGCATGGACATACTCTACGAGTGCTACGAAGATGTTGCCTCTGGAAGTGAAATCCGGAGTGTTGTGTTGGCTGGTCGGAGGTTCTATGTAAGTTCTTCTGCTGTTAAAACTGCAACTTTCCATCCTGATTCTTTCCATGATTAAGTTTTGGGTGTGGACACCAAATAAGACAAGATTATTGTTGATTGACACCATCTCATTTTCTTTATGCTTCCACAGGACAAGGAAGGCCTTCCTGCTTTCCCTATGGGCAAAATCGACCAAACTCGCATGTGGAAGGTCGGCGAAAAGGTGCGCTCGACCCGGCCAGATGGTGACCTTGGCCCACTCCACCCCTTCACGGCTGGAGTTTATGTTGCCCTTATGATGGCCCAGGTCAGGCTCCTCTCCACTCGTTACATGTTAATACCAGTACACTAGAATACAATGGCTTGAATGATTGATTACTCCACATGAACCGAAAGCAATTACTCCCCTGTTCCGTTTCCCTTCCTAAACTGCAGATCGAGGTGCTGAGGAAGAAGGGGCACTCCTACTCCGAGATCATCAACGAGAGCGTGATCGAGTCGGTGGACTCGCTGAACCCGTTCATGCACGCGCGCGGGGTGGCCTTCATGGTGGACAACTGCTCGACGACGGCGCGGCTGGGGTCGAGGAAGTGGGCGCCCCGCTTCGACTACATCCTGACCCAGCAGGCGTTTGTGACGGTGGACAAGGGCGAGCCCATCAACCAGGACCTCATCAGCAACTTCATGTCGGACCCCGTCCACGGCGCCATCGAGGTGTGCGCCGAGCTGAGGCCCACCGTCGACATCTCGGTGACGGCTGACGCCGACTTCGTGCGCCCCGAGCTCCGGCAGTCCTCCTAGGCGCCTCGCCCCCTTGCACCTAAGTTCCTAAGTTAAGTAAGCTGCGCCGGGCCGGTCGGGGCCTGGCACGGGAGTCGGTTTTTGATGGATGGACGGACATGAATGGACTGTAATGTATGTGTGCGACTGGCTGTTTGAACTCGTGAGCTGCTGCTGGGTAGAGTGAGTCGTCTTCGTTTTCCAGAATAATAAAGTTGGTTCGTCCGGTTAGATGTTGCTTGTCTGTGTAGCTCATCTCTCTTGAAATTCACCTTCAAGTCTAGGCTCGTTGCTAGTAAGCGAGATGTGTTCCTGCTCGCCGAGGTGGCGGTGAGGAGTGTGGAGGAAGAACCAGCGGCTGCATGCGATGCCGTTGCCTCGCCTCGTTGGATCCTAGCTCCCTGATCCAGATAAGGGGGGTCATGAGCTTTACCAGCAGCGGATCTGGAAGGGCAACGGCGCATATAGGCTGCCGGCTTTCTCCGACGAACTTGCCTTGCATTCTGGTCGAAAGGGGAGGCAGTGCTGTTCGGAGTCCACGGCATGCTGCGGTGGAGGTCTCACCGGCCCAACTGCTGTTCTAGTGTCCGCTTTTTGTCCGCCCGTGATCCATTTTAGGCCCAAAATTGGGTCGGTTGTGTTGACACGGATGTGTGCAATGCCCTTGCCCTCCTTTCCCCCCAAAACCTCCCACCCGCTTGCCATGGCAGACGCGCCAAACCTCGCCTCCACCGCCGACAAGCCTCGTGCTGTCCGCAAAAAGGCGACCAACCCAAGAAGGAGCAAATGCCGGTGCGGTGGACCGTATAGTCGGCCAAGAGGTCTAGCCGGAGGAAGGTGCAGGTCGACAAGCTGGAAGTCGTCAATGCGACTGCCGGAGGCCGCCGTCGCTGAAATCAAGACCTCGTCGCCAAGGCCACACAACAGGCTCTTTTACTGGTAGGGGTTCAACCATGGCCACAACCAGCCGGCCATTCTAGCCATGGTCGCGGCCAGCACGGGCTCATCGGCAGTTCGTCCGCCATGGCAGAGTCGCCGCACACGCCCAACTTCCATCCCCAACCACAAAACCACCGGGGGGGGGGGGGGGCGGGGGGGGCGCAAAGGAAGCGGCCGCGTGAAATCCCTGCTGGCAACCCCATCCCAATGCACGCCAACTATTTGACACAATGTCGGCATCGACGGATAATTATCCGACCAATCTTTTCAAGATTGAGAAGGAGAACATCATTTTCGAGGATGGCGTGTGGCGCGGGCTTCGATCCCGACGAGATCCAAACCCAAGACGTTCACGACCACTTCACACAAGACCAAGAGGGCATGGCTGACACCTTCACGCCAGGCCAGGAGGGCATGGACGACACCCTCATGCTAGGCCAAGAATTCCCGAACGACTACGACCAAGAGGAAGAAGAGGAAGTGGACTCCTCCTCCTTCTCCTTCAAGAAAGAAAGTTAGGGTTCGTGCCTCTCGCCGGCGCCGGCAGGTCCGCCTCGTCTCCGGTGGCCCTAGGGCCATGGAGGCGTGGTGGATCCTAGCAAGGGCCGGCGGGAGGGCTCCGTTTTTAATCCTTTTTTTCAATCTTGTTAGGGTTTGTGTCCTACTCAGGAAGGCGAGACGGCGGCGGCTCCCTGAAGATGGAATAAAGGTCTCCCCGCCTAGTCCCTGTCCTGACGGTGCGTCTAGTATCGTTGGTGGGCGTGTGGAGGTGTGTCTCCGGCAGATCTATCTTTGGTGGATTTGCTCGGATCTCGTCGTTGTTCGTCCACGTTCATGTGTCTTCGGTTCGGATCCTTCCGATCTACGTTATTTTTCATCGGCGGCGGTTGCTGTTTTGGGGTGCTGGTCCTATGGGGCCTTAGCACGACGACTTCCCGACTGTCTACTACAACAAGTTATGCCCGGCTCCGGCGATGGAGGGGCGATGACGGCGGCGCGACTTCGGCTCGCTTCGGTGCTTGTAGTCGTCGCTAGGTGGTCTACGGATCTGGATGTAATTTTTATTTCTGGTGTTCGTTGTACTGCCATGATTGAAGATGAATAGATTGGAAGATTTTTCCGCAAAAAAAAAGAGGGGGAACCTTTGTTTCCGACGAGCTCACTCACCAAGCCAATGCGCAAAGGAAGGAGCGGCAAAGTATTCAAGCAAAGGCATGCACAAAGGATGAGGACAAGCTCATTTGCGAATGTTGGAGAGGTATGAGACAAGATCCCAAGACCGGCACTGGGCAAAAAGGATCAACCTTTTGGTTGAGAGTTCATGCCTAATTCCAGGTATGAGACAAGATCCCAAGACCGGCACTGGGCAAAAAGGATCAACCTTTTGGTTGAGAGTTCATGCCTAATTTCATGAACCCAAGAAATTTCCGCCGTACAAGTTTAAGAGCTGGGGTGGTTGGGTGTCCATCTCCAAGAGGTGGGGGCTCATCCAACAAGAGTGCAACAGGTTTTGTGCCAGCCTTGAGAGCAGAGAAAGCCGTCCCATGAGTGGCGTTAGCATCAAAGATATGGTATACAATTTCTTCATCTCCACTCCCGTTTTCCATTGCATGGTGCTTGCATGTCCATTGCATATGAATCTACATTCTGTGTCTTCATTTGGTTTGTAGGCAGTCCAAACATTGAAAGCATTCAAGGCCCAACATGGAAACAAGCCATTCACCCTCACCTATTGTTGGACGATCGTTCATAATGACAAAAAGTTCAAGGAGCAATATGCCACCCTCAAGAAGAATGAAGGGTCAGAGGCCGTTGCAGAGCATGACGAGGGAGAGAAGTGGCCGCGGGGAAAGACCGACTCCAAGATGGAGTAGAAGCATGAGGCGGCCACATTTGCCTTGCAGGGAACTTTGCAAGGCATGATGACTCAAAAGGAGGCAAGGGAGGAGAATTGTCGACAAGATAAAGAGGAGCAAATGAAGGCCTACATCGAGATACAAAAGAAAAAGCTCGAGATGGAGGCCGACATACAAGCAAAGAACCTAGAGATGGAGGCGGACATTCAAGCGAAGAAGCTTGAGATAGAGGCAGCCAATGCAAAGACAAAAGCAAAAGAGGTGGCGCTCGCTTGCATGGTGAAGGAGATGGAGATCGTGATGGTGGACTTGAACAAGGTGTCCCTGAGAAGAAGGCATTGGTTCGAGAAGAGGCAAAAGGAGATGCTCAAGTTAGATGGCCAAGAGCACCATCTTTTTTGTATTCCGGCATGTGTGCCGGCATGACTACGGCCGAGATGTATGATGTGGTTGAACTACGGCCATTTTTGTGTGCTGACAACTGTTGCCAGGCGTTGGCAAGTGCGCCAACATGAATTGTATCTTTTTTGAAGCTTTGCATGTATGCTGACCGTTGGCATGGCCGCCCGGCATGAACTGTGAGCGCTGGCATGAACTCTGGCCGCTGACCTTTTTCGATTAATTTTGCTTTGAACGCGGGCGAAAAATGCGTCGGCCGATTGGACGCACTTATCAAACGCAGAGGGAGAATGCGCCTACAGCCGACTCAAATCGGGCATAAAGCGGATAAAACCCACGTCCGTTTGCATCGGCGGCGTTGGAGTTTGGCCTGATATGCCCCGGAGCTCTTTGATTTGTTCCGGCTAATGTCAGACTCCTAGCTCTGTCCCATCCATCATTCCAGTCCCCGCCAACAACCCTTTCTCACGCCCTCTCCCTCCTCGCTCTGCATCGGTCTGAAGACCGGCACTGCCAGACCTCAACCCCGGTGTTGATATCGTCGGGAGGGCGGGTAAGGCCGGCTGGCGTGCCTCCGCTGCCAAAATCTGGCCATGCAAAGCACGCCGCCGGCCGGATCCAGTCTGGGCTAGCTAGTTCCACGTCGCTGGAAAACTCGGTCAGATCCGACGACTGACCGCCGTGATCTACTCCCTCCGTCCCAAAATATAAAAGCGTTTTTGACACTATTTGTAATGTAAAAAACGCTCTTATATTATGGGACGGAGGGAATAGATTACTTTTTTATTGTTAATTTATTTTAGACCTCCGCAGTTTCACAACAGATGCATTTGAAGCGTTGAATCCGCATGTGGCGTGGTGTGTTGACCCACGAGTAAAGAATACAGTACGACGCTTTAAATTTCTGAATCAGGATTGCAACTACAGTATGTATCAGGATGAGATAGACTGGCCTGATGTTCCACTATTAATTGGCACTTCATCTTTCTGAATCACTTCAGTATTGGATATGGATCGGATCAAGTGTGAAAAGACTGTCTAATTTCTTTGCAAACCTGCAGTGCTTTGCGCCAGACCTCGGGTCTGATAAAATCTGTGCTGCCGCTTCTTGCTTATGGTATGGATTGCTTCAGACCTTGGTTCTCATAAGGTTCACACAAAAAGGGTAATTACTTTTCTGTGGGGAATTATTTACTATGAAAAATTGATGGTATGGTTCTGGTTTAGTCGATGGTCCTGGTTCTTGTCGACGCCCAGTTCAGCAAAGCTCGCCCCCTAAACCATATATGGGGTTCTAACTAACGATGTTAGGTGAGAGCACTACCTAAACCTATGATTAGTTTTTTTTGGTTGGAGATTGTGATTAGATGGCAGTTTTTGATTATGAAGAGATTAATTAGCGTTGAGGATCCGTGAGATGCCCGTAATCATCCGTGCGTCTAGGATTGTTCATTCGATCGACGCGTGAAAACCGACCGCGGCCCTCCCAAACGATTCCGTGGCTGTACGGAACAGAATGCAGATAGAACTGGTAGGCCGAGATGAGCAGAAATCGTCCTGGTTTGTGACCAGTACCAGACTAACCACATATCGGCACTTGTATGGCCCTGCGCGTGAGACTGGATAGAAAATACAGCAGAGGCTGTTGTGCCACTAGATCGGAACATTTGGGGGAATACTCTTCGTCTTAAATGCTGGTTGCTGATCCATATGCATGTGCATGGTCCAGATTGCATACCAGTGGACGCCGTGCATAGAGGAAACTTTTTCGGGCCGGGCATTCTGTTTCCTCCAGGTTAGCGATTTATGACCCTTCTCGTTTCTGCTCTATCTTCATCCTATAACAAAGCTCCTTACAAAATCTGTGTTCATGCTAGTTTTAAATTCATCGTGTTCACTCTGCAGCCATGCATGCTCTATATATGTACTACAGTATGTCAGTAAAACTTACCCATGAATACGTCCCACACAATTCATAGAATCTTCGGCAAATTAAACAGGCTATCTAGAAATTGCCTTCACAATAGTAAACTACAAGAATTTTCTTCACACTTTTCTTTTGTTTATGTACAGGAGGTCCAAGTTAGCTGATATGATATGACTACACCAAAGCATATATCATTGAGTATCTTAGAAGAGATTACCAACGGATTCTCAGTGGGCTCAAGAATTGGAAGGGGCGGGTTTGCAGATGTTTACAGGGTACTACCTCTGTAACTTTTTATAAGACGTTTTTAGAGTCTATAACAGTGTCAAAAAACGTCTTATATTTTAATACGGAGGGAGTATGAGTTAAAAACTTGATATTTGGTTTTCCATCATATGTCAAGTTTGAACTGGTAACAAACATTTCAGTTATAGACAGGCAACTCATGTATTATACTTATGTCAAGCAGGGAGTTTACAATGGAAAAGATATTGCTGTGAAGTTGCTTCTTGTTGATGCAGTGCGAGGAATTGATGATCAACAGTTTAAAAATGAAGTTGGTAACCTTTTGAGGGCTAAGCATCGAAATATTGTACAGTTAGTTGGTTATTGTTATGAAACAAAGAAAATATTTGTCGAGCGCAATGGTGATTTTAGCGAACATATATATAAAGCAATCTGCTTTGAGTACTTGCAGGGTGGAAGCCTAGACACGCGTCTTCATGGTATGACAACTTAACTTAAACAAAACACGATCATTTTCTTATGTGTTTAAGTGAAACTGAATTCCAATTTTCCCTTTGTCAATTTGTGTAGACCAATCTTTTGCACCTAATTGGAGCACACGTTACAATATTATAAAGGGGGTCTGTGGAGGTTTAAATTTCCTTCACAAATGTGTACCACAAATTTTGCATCTTGGTTTGAAGCCCGCTAATATATTACTAGACAGTTCCATGGAGCCTAAAGTGGCGGATTTAGGATTGTCAAGGCTCTTCACTCAATCATACACTCATGTCACAGAAAAAGCCGTAGGAACCCGGTAAGTAGCGCGTGGAATGGCTGATTTCGAATTTTTCTTTATTTTCTAATTGAATAAATGGTATCTGCATTGATTGTGTCCTTGGTATTATGCGGGAAGTACATGCCACCAGAATTCATAAAGTATCGCATAATCTCACCTAAGAATGATGTTTTTAGTTTGGGTGTTGTAATGATAGAGATAATGACAACACCTGCAAGTTACTCCAATTCTCTTGAACTGGGCAATGTGGCACAATTAATGAAGCAGGTAAGAAAAGACATTTAGTTTTGGCAATTAACCTTTTCTTTTAGTTCATATATCAAACCACTGATCAGGAATATGTTTGATATCTACACTTGTGCATTTTGATTACCAAATAATGAGTAATAACTTACTAAACTCATGAGGCGCCAATGGTCACACTCTGTCATGTCGTTCCGGTGCTAAACCGGACATTACGTAACTAAAACATAATCTTTAGACCTTACGGTAGACGGCACTATACATGTTGAGAGGTGTTCCTTTGCTATCCGAACATTCCTTTGCATGAAAATTAAAGCACATCAATGGGTGTGACTACAAAATAAGCCATCCCTCCCCAACTTCTCACATAAGGCCTTTATGTAATAAGCTAGATGGCTTGTAGAAAAAGCCAGGGAGGGGGGGCAGCTTATTTTGTAAGCCGTCAAATTTTTTTTGGCATAAGAGCATCTCCACCTGTGCCCCCATTGCCCTTCCAATCGGCCCGATGGGGTCCGGGCATGAATAGCCTCCTAACCGTGCCGCAATCGGTCTGGACAGCCCGAAAAACTGTCTGACAACCCCTTGTTCGTCCCCAACCTTTGGGGAAGCTGGACACGCCCATACACACCTGCCACATAGGACTCCGATAGGCGGGCCTGGCCTACCATCGGCACAGAGGCTGGTCAGTGTTGTTTTAATGGTGCCCAATGGCGCTGAACAACCTTCTTGGTTCCCTACGCTGGCGCTACCGATGCTGCGGTGGTGCAGCTTCCCCACGCCTCACTGGCATTAAACCGATGCATTGGTTCCCGCTCTTAGCATCGTTTCCTGCGGAGCTCCAAGCCTATAAAATGGTCTGCCGTGCTTCCGTCTCGCCCTTCTCTTCTCGCTACTTCGCCACAACGTAGGCCACTATGACTGCCGCCACACGCGCACAGGCGCCACCGCCCTAGACATCTCCTCTGCCTTCAGACCACAAAGACAAGGAGGGGGAGGAAGAGGAAGAGGTTGCGGAGGGAGAGGAAGAGGGTGCGGAGGAGGCGCAGAAGCAACCACCTTGCGCGCCAGAGCAGGCCACCTTGTTGGAGTCATTGACACCCTGAGACGAGAGAGAATCCAACGGCGGATGCATGCGGGAAGTAGCTGTTGAGCAGACTAATGCGGACATTGAGGGCCGTGTTAAGAGATAAGTATCTCCGTCCCTAGTGCAGCGAGGGAGGTGGCCGCCTGCCAGTTCATGACGGAGGAATGACTAGCCGCCATGGCATTGCAAGCCCAGGTTGAGGCTGAGCACACCGCTCGCTTGCAGATGGAGGAGGCGCGCCATCAGGTGGTGCGCGAGGCTGCGATGGTGAGGAGGTTGGTGCACGCACGACGACGAGCCCCCTTCCCGTCGTTGACCTAGATTAGGTTTCTTATTAGTATTCAAGTTTTAGTTTAAATTTTGTTTTATGTGTCCTTAAATTTGAATGAAATTCGAGTCTATCATTTAAATTTGAAAGTTTAATTCTTTTAGAAAAAGTACGGGGAACGTCGGTAGGGGCAGCCACCCCATCGGTCTGAGCATGTGTCTAGGCGCCCCCAAAGTGGCATCCTTTTGAGTGGTGAACACTTTTTTTGTGTGAATATCATCTAACTCACCAGATTCTAAGCCGATGTGGTGGCATGCAGCCCACAAACCACCATTTATTTTACGCAGCACGTAGCATCCACATATGTGATCTTAGGGTGAAAACAACGGTGCACATAACTGAACGACATGGAGTACTAAACACGATGTTTATATTTTTCACGTGAATATACACGCCAAGAAGATCATATTTATTTACATGGACAGACATAAATAAACAAATTTTAGATTATATTTATTTACATGGACGAATGTGCATGCTGACAGCTTGTAGACCTCTGCCTCTGTCACGGCCATCATCGGTATCACAGACACTGGATCGACGCAATGCACATTCACCGAGTGAGGTTACAACAAGCAGAGGGCCGTCGTTCCGTGGAGCTAGTACCTAGTAGTGACAAACTAACAACAAAGATAGCCCTGAGAGGAAAAATAGGAAAGCAAAACCTACTGGCAAACTGTGTTTTTTAAGAAAAAAGGGAAAAGCTTTGCCCTTTTCATTAATTAAGGAGACACAAAAAATTTGAATACAAATCAGGCTAGCAAACGATATTAGATAAGCGTTAGTTTGATCCTAGCCGTGGGATACACATCAAATTACCGCTCGGAGGAAATACGTCAGCTGGAGACGTGTATCAAATTAGCAATACGTTGTGTGGATTCTGAAAGAGATAATAAGCCCTCTGTAGCAGATATCCTGGATACCCTGAATGAGACAGAAACTCATATTCCCAAGAGACAGGTATAATCTGCATACTTAATGCAAACTAAATAAACTAGAGATCATTTGTTTTACAATTGGCACAAGACAATTGTTTGGCTAGATGGACTAGTACGGTTGTAGATTTTCCAGCTCCTCCTTTCCTATTCATTTTGTTCTTGAGATGCAAAACTTAGTTCTGCTTCTTTTTAATTCTTCCCTCTTTAATCTATGTAGAAGAAACTTCATTTTAGTTGAAAAAAAAGGAGATTGCACATTCAAAAAACCGTGCTCTGCCGTGTGACTGTTACTGTGGCGTCGAACTCGTATGAGGCAGCGACTGGCTTAGAGGATAGCATGATCAGAGTACAGAGGCTGTTGGAAATAATCCAAAGCTTCTTGGCTTAGTTTGAGTCAGAAAGCGTGAGGTTTCCATACTTTGTTAGGCTTGGATGCCATACGTGACTTTGGTCTTGTATAAGGAGTTCTAGTCTGATGGATTAGGATACTGTATTAATCATTGAGTCATTGTAACTTAGTTGCCATAAATAAAGGAAAAGGCCCCTCTCTCTGCCTCCTCGGAGTTCTACAACAAAGGCAGCCAATGTGTTCATTGTCTTGCATTTTGCCATTCTAGTATATGTTGCATTTTTTATTCTTGGAAATGGTGTCTTTTTTTCCAAGGTGTCATTTCACGTGGTATTACCGCCTTTTCCTCTGCCGGCTTGACATTTTGAAGAGCAGTTAATTGAAAGATCGTCAATATCTTAGCTTATTCACATATAGCATAATCATCCTAGAGAGTTAGGAGACTATGTGATCATGATCGTGATAATTCTACTGCTCTTTTCCATGTACTTACACATAAAAAGTTGTTGCAGTTGACAGATGTGCCCCTTTATCCGGCAACTGGTCCCAAAAATACAATGGATAACACGTTGAAGACGACGAGAGACGAGCAGGACAATATAACAAATGAACACCAGAACTGCAGTTCCATGGCAAAAGATAATAACTCTAATTTGCAGCAAGTTGGTGATATACGGGAGACAACATCGTCCATGAAAGAAGCTTTAATCATCGGAAGGACCAAAGAAAAACAGAAAATATTGTCAATTTTATCTGAGAGCAGCACACAAGAGATCACATTCCTTCCAACATATGGTATTGGAGGCATTGGGAAGACAACCATGGCACAATTGGTTTTCAATGATCTCCAGTTCAAAGAGTACTCTCGGGTTTGGACCTATGTTTCCCAGACATTTGATATGAAGAAAATTGGGAATTCTACAATAACACAGCTATCTGGTAACAAGAGTGAGCATACTGACCTTCAGATGATAGAAAATAGCCTACAAAAGCTCCTTTCTGGTAAGAGGGTTCTAATCATCTTAGATGACCTGTGGGAGAGGCAATCATCTCAGTTAAAAAAGTTGGAGGGTATGCTAAAGCTGGGTGAAGGGGGCAAAGTGGTGGTGGTAGTAACCACACGAGAAGAATCTATAGCACAGAATATTCACACAGACACAGTGGAGCCATACAAGCTAGCTCCCTTGACAGATGACATTTGTTGGACTATCATAAAAATTAAAAGTTCATTTGAATCTAGGGCTGAAAGAGTGCAGTTAGAGTTGATTGGAAAGGAAATTGCAAAGAAGTGTGGAGTTCTAGCTTTAGTAGCCCAATCTATTGGGTATACGTTGGGCAACATGGAATTCGATGAATGGGTGTCGGTGAACAACAGTGAGATCCGGGATGTGCTTGCCACCGGAGAATATTCACCTGATCATGTGCATGCATCCTTACAGCTAACCTATCACCGTATGGATCCATACTTGAAGTTATGCTTTGCTTATTGCGCAACCTTTCCAAAAGGTCACTGGATGACTATAGAAGATCTAATTTACCAATGGATTGCTCTTGGACTTGTTGAGCCATCAAGGACATTCTCTAATATACAAACCGGTCATAAATATATTCGTCATCTTTTTGGCACGTGCTTCATTGAACATCCTTCTTGGTCACAATCGGTGAGTTACCACAGTGATGAATATGTTAGCAGCTTTTAGACATGTCCTTCGTTTAACATCTAAAGTCACAATTAGCGGGTAAAAATGTTCTGATCATAAGTTGCATATTCTCGTAGCAATGCTGACAACACCACCACTTTTGTTCTCAAATAACCATTGTGTTGGAATAATCTTATTTCATAAAATTGGAGCTCTCCCAACATACTTCTTTTGTTCTCAAATAATTGATATTCAGTAATTGACACATCTTAATTAGGTAGATCTTTGACACCTAATGTTTTTACTAATTTTAGCTTATCTACTGTGGCTATTTTATAACTGTAAATGGTATAGTTAAAATATAAACCTATGAAATTAAGACTACATGATCATCTACTACTATTATTAATTTATTATTGTTATGTCAAGAGACTACAAGCCAAATGTTCACATGTTTATGTCAGTGAGAGACCTGTTTTGCCTTTGTCATAGCTCTCATTGTGTGTCACGCCCAATATGCGACCCTATCCAAAAGGAACTCGAAGGTCCCACCAAGGATAGACCCGCATATTGAAACACTTTTGCAAGGTGGATATCATTACATCAACATTACATAATAGATGGGGATACATACAAAAGGCATACAATGCCACACGAATACAACATCACAATACATCAGAGCATCATCCGACTACGGATGAATCACAAACAGAAACTCAAACGACATCCACCCTGCTAGCCCAGGCTGCCGACCTGGAACCTATCCCTGATCGAAGAAGCAGAAGAAGAACTTAACGCAAGCAAGCATCGCTCTCGCGTCATGATCATCGCATAACCTGTACCTACAACTGTTGTTGTAGTAATCTGTGAGCCACGAGGACTCAGCAATCCCATTACCATGGGTATCAAGACTAGCAAAGCTTAAAGGGAAAGGAAGGGATAAAGTGGTGAGGCTGCAGCAGTGACTAAGCAAGTATGGTGGCTAACATACGCAAATAAGAGCGAGAAGAGAGCAAAAGGAACAGTCGTCAACTAGTAATGATCAAGAAGTGATCTTGAACTCCTACTTACGTCAAACATAACCCAGAAACCGTGTTCACTTCCCGGACTCCGCCGAGAAGAGACCATCACGGCTACACACACGGTTGATGCGTTTTAATTCGGATCTGGTGTTAAGTTATCTACAACCGGACATTAACAAATTCCCATCTGCCTATAACCGCAGGCACGACTTTCGAAAGATTATACCCTGCAGGGGTGTCCCAACTTAGCCCATGACAAGCTCTCGCGATCAACGAAGGAATAGACCTTCTCCCAGGAAGACCCGATTAGACTCGGAATCCCGGTTTACAAGACATTTCGACAATGGTAAAACAAGACCAGCAAGACCGCCGATGCGCCGACAATCCCGATAGGAGCTGCACATATCTCGTTCTCAGGGCAACACCGGATGAGACAGGCTACGAGTAAAACCAGACCTCGAGTTGCCCCGAGGGGGCCCCGCAGGCGGCTCGGTTCGGACCAACACTTAGACAAGCACTGGCCCGGGGGGGGGGGGGCTATAATAAAGATGACCCTCGGGTTGGCCGACCCAAGGGAAAGGGATAGGTGGTGGTGAGGCAAATGGTAAAACCAAGGTTGGGCCTTGCTGGAGGAGTTTTATTCAAAGCGACCTGTCGAGGGGGTTCCATAAATCACCCGACCGCGTAAGGAACGCAAAATCCGGGAACATAACACCGGTATGACGGAAACCAGGGCAGCAAGAGTGGAACAAAACACTAGGCAAAAGGCCGAGTCTTCCACCCTTTACCAAGTATATAGATGCATTAATAATATAAGAGATAATGTGATATCCCAACCAAAATCCTGTCCACCATGGAGAAATCTTCAACTTCACCTGCAACTAGCAACGCTATAAGAGGGCTGAGCAAAGCGGGAACATAGCCAAGCAACGGTTTGCATAGGAAATGTGTCAAAGGTTAGAGGTTCATGGCAATTTGGGATGGCTTGATAAACAGGTGATAGGTAGCGCAACATAGCGATAGAACGAAACAACTAGCATAGCAATGATAGTAGTGAGATCCAGGGTAGCGGTCATCTTGCCTGAAATCCCGCAAGGAAGAAGAACGAGTCCATGAAGAAGACGAACGGATGAAGCCGAACCAAGCGTAGACGAACGATTCCTCACGATCGCAACGAAACAGGAACTATCGAAAAAAGCACACAACATAGTAAACACACCACACATGAACAAGGCATGATGCATGAACAAGCATGATGCAAGACAAGACCACATGAAGCTACTCATGGCAAGAGATGATGCAAACAAGAGCAACACATCAAGGCAAGTTTAAATGAGGCCGGGAACAACATATAACAATTCCGGTAAGTCCTCATATGCAAATTTCGAAATTGGTCCAGATCTGAATAAACCTTATGTTCAAGTTGTTAAACAGAAAGTTAAGATGCACAAAGATGATCTACACGAGATTCTAGTCAAGTTACATATAAAGTTCATTTAGTTCGGAGCTACGGTCTAGAAGATATGAGCAAAACAAGTTAAACATGGCATTGATGCGAAATGCACTCAAACATCAAGCAAACACCTCAAAACATGGATGCAACATGATAATATGAAACTACATGCAAAATCAAGAAAGTTTCATATAGAGCACACTCAAAACGGAGCAACGTTTCAACACACACACACAATACAAGTTAAAGGATAAGCTGTCCAAAACAGCAACTAGGCATATTGCAAGCATCAAAACAACATGCTACAGGACCTCAACAAGAAAATAAAAGGCATGGACATGATGTACAGGTAAAGCACAACAAAACATGAACACTGAGCTATCTCCAGAAATCACTAGAACATGCTCAAACACACATGGTAAGATTGCAAGTTATTACAATTCAGACTTTACAGAAAATAACATCATGATGCAATGTTTAGAGCTATCAAACAACATGTTACAGGAACTTATCATGGCAAAAAAAGGAATGGCATGAATCTACTAATTGCATAGATCAAAAGACCCTTACTGACCATGAGCCAAAAAGGATCAGAAAATATGATGGCACCCATGTAAACATAGCAAGTTATATTACATATTCAAACATGGCAGAAACAGAATTATGAAGGCATGTTTATGAGCTTGTGCAACTCACTACAGATCAATACATGGCATGGCAAGGCAACCAACAGTAAGAAGACATATTTGTGAAGGTAAGCATGGCAATAACAAGTCCATAGGGTGCATGGATCACTAGCAAAACACATGGGAACAAGTGAACTTAATGTTAACAGGCTGACAGCAACATTATGAAGCAACTTTGGAGCAAGGAAACAACAAGCTACAGCAAGCTATAAATGCAACCAGGGGCATGGATGCATAGAGGATGATATGTAGATCAAAACATGTTTATAGAACATCTCCAGATTATGCATAGAATGATTAGTAGCAACATGTTTATATAGCATCACGAAATAACAGATTCAGCCTAGCAAAACAGCAACATCATGAACCCTACTTAACAAGCTCGATTCACTCACCACAAGTCATTGCATGACAAGATAATCATAGCATCATCAAGAAGACATGTTTGTGAAACAAACCAAGTCAAGAACAAGTCCATAACATGCAAGGATCAACTATAGAAAGCTTGGCCAAATTGAATAACATGAAAACAATCTGCCAGGAAACATTTTGAAGCAAAAGTAGAGCACGGAAATGACATTCTAGACTACTCCATAATTGCAACAAAGGACATGAATGGATAGACAATAACCACATGCTCAAAACACCCTTACTGAAGTATCTCTAAATATGCATGGATCTTTCTGTAGCATCAAGTTTACATGGCATCAAAATTACAGCAGAACAGGGACTAAAATCAGCAACATCACGATGCCTAGTTTGCATGCTTGTGCTAGTCACCACATTGATCAAAAAAAATACATGGTAAGCACCACTGTAAAGAAGACATAGCATAGATCAAAACACATGAAGACATCAACCTCATAGGATGCACACATCAATCATGGCAAAAATGACAAAAGAGCTCGTTCTGATAACAGACATCAGAAAACATTATGAAGCACTCTTACAATGATGATTCAGGCATCAAGATGACCTCAAATTAATATGATGCAATGGAATGAAATGATGTACTCGTCGAGGCGAACAATTTGACATATTACACGCGCAAAACGGAGCTACGGATGCAGAGTTACGGCATGACGAACATGGCATGAAAATTACTGCAGATTCGGTGACTTAGTCATTTTCAGAGGGGGGACAGTCAACCTCGTGATCCAGATCGGGCACGGACTTCGAGGCACCGGAGATGGACGTGGTGGTGGCCGGAGATGGGCGGGGAAGGTCTCCTCTGGCCGGATCCGGCGCGGGGCGGCGGGAGGCGCGGTGGAGGAGCTCCGGGGCGGCGCCGGAAGAGGTCGGGGAGACCGGAGGGAGCCGGGCCGGCCGGATCCGGGCGGCGGCTCGCCGGATCCGCGGCGGAGCGGCGGCGCACCACGTGGGAGGCCGAGGGCGGCGGTGAGCGGAGGAGGCGGCCGGCGGCGGCAGGGAGCGCGTGCGGCGGCGGAGGCGGAGGCCGACGCGAGGGACGGAGGCGCGGAGGCCGGCGACGGAGGCGGCAGGGCTCGGCCGCGGGGCGCGGGCGACCCTGGGCGGCGGCGGCGCGGCGCGCGGGCCGGCAGGGCCCCGCCTGGGCCCCGGCGGGCCGACGCGCGGGACAGCGCGGGGTGGCGGCGAATCAGGAGGCGACACGTGGCGGCGGAGCTGAGGTGGCATGCCGGGATTGGCCGGGGTGAGGTGGCGGCAGCGGTGGACGTGTCCGGCGCGGGCGGACGCGTCCGGCGCGGCGCGGAGGGGAAAAATTAGGGTTTCGGGGGAAAATCATCCGAAAATGGAGAGGGGAAGACATTTTTATTGGTGGAGGGAGCTAGGAGAGTCCAAATGAGGAGCGGTTTTCGGCCACGCGATCGTGATCGAACGACTGAGAGCATGGAGGGGAGTTTGCTGGGTTTTGGGCCACTTTGGAGGGGGTGTTGGGCTGCAAAGAGAAAGGGGCTTTTACGGTTACCCGATTAATCGTTGGAGTACCAAACGACCTCCAAATGGCACGAAACTTGACAGGCGGTCTACCGGTGGTATACCAAGGCCACTTGCCAAGACTCGGGCCATTCTGAAGAAGTTTAGCACCCACTCACAACGAGAGACGAAAGGGGAACGCCGGAGGGCATAGGAGCGCCGGATTGCAAAACGGACAACGGGGAAATTGCTCGAATGCATGAGACGAACACGTATGCAAAATGAAATGCACATGATGACATGATAAGATGCAACACACAAGCAAATGACATGGCAACGGCGGCGAATAACTGGCAGACACCTGGCGCATCGAATCCGGGGCGTTACAACACTCCTCCACTAACAAGAGATCTCGTCCCGAGATCTTAGGACTGAGACGGAAGAGAAAAAGGAAGAGATGAAGCAAGAATTGAAGAGAAGAAGCAAAGAATCGAGAGCACTCGAGAATAAGAAAGGAACGACGAGAATGACGAGATTCGAAAACTCACGGAATCAGATAGACTATGAAACCACTCGTTCTAACCGGAGTGGTTAGAATGGGAAAAGAAATGAATAAGATTAAAAGGATTTAGGCAGCACTCCGGTTGAAAATGGAAAGAATAGAACATGAACTGGAGAGGATGGAATGATACTTAATGAACTCTTGCAGAATGAATTAAATCATGAAGAACCACCATGAAGAACTCCAGTGACAAAAGGATGATGAGATAGAATGAAGGAAGAAAGAATAAGATGAGCCTTGCGATGATTTAGATGGAGGTTCTGACGAAATGGCTGAGGAAATTGAACTCCGGAAAAGAAAAGATGAAACACTTGGAACTAGAATTTATTCAACAAGAACAAACTCCGAAGGAAGGGATTACTCACTTGGGTGAAATAAGAATAAGATTTATTGTATGCTTATCCTTCATCAAATTAAATTGATGACTAGCAATGGATTTCACATCTTACTTATTCTTCTTGAAAAAGGATTGAGAAGGGATAGCACAAAACTTGAGAAAGTCTTCATGAACCACCGGTATGATTGGAAAGAACAGATGGATTGAATGATAATCAAGCAAAAGAATCTTGAACGAATCACCGTAAGAATTCGAAAATGACTGATGAAAGAGACTTAATCACCGGGAAGAATTAGAAGAGCAAATATGCTAGAGGGAATTTAGATGCAAAAGAACGAAGAGATCACGAGCTGATTAAAGAACACTTGAACGAAGCACCTGGATAATTTGAGGACGATAGCTGGAATGATGAGGGCGAAGAATTCTTCTGGAACGACGGCCTCCAGTGAAAAGAAACAGAAAGACAACTTCTGACGAACTCCGGATGGGTGAAAATAATATCCGACAAATGGAATAATTCGAGAGGAAAACATGAAGCTAGAACCACGAATCTTCGAGGGAACAGACAAGATTTAGAGGAAAAACTCTTCTTCTATCTTCAAAAGACGACAAGAAATACCACCAAAATTACTGAGATACTCCGGAAGAATGAAAAGCGAAGAGGTTGAGCCAACAATGAAATGATTTGAAATCGATCTTGGAAATAGCATATGACTGATGAAATTCATTCTTACGTCAGACTCCGAAAAGAATTGAGAATAACTCCGGGGAAATTAGAAGAGTCAGGTAAGATCCTGGAAAAAGACCTGTGGGTTAGGGCCCACTGAAATAGAACACCGTTGGAAAGGATTGTTGAACAGATAGATTGAGCACCGGAACAATTGAAATATTTGGATGAGGTGACAACCTCTAATTAATTGGAACATAGACGAATCTCCTGAGATGTCTTGAGCACTCCGGAAGGATAAACTGGCAGAGACGAACGAGCAGGGAAAAACACTTAAGCCGAGGAAAAAGAAAATGATCAACCCGAAAAAACCTGAATTGAGTCCACCGGAGAAGAAAAGAGATGAAGAATGTCGTACAAAACGAGAATTCACCGGTCGAAATGATTGAGGGAAGACTGAAGAGGCTCCACATGAATGAAATAGATGGTCGAGAGAGAGACAGACTCCGGGAAGAAAAAGGGTGGGAGGGCGGGAAAACAAAAGCAACTTGGAAGGGGAACCTACGAATAACTTGAAGAGAAAACACCGGTTGAAAACATTGAAGAAAGAACGCAAAGACTTCACACGAGTAGGATGGATACTCGATTACAGACTCTAGTTCCGAGAAGAAGAACAGGGAGGGCGGGTGGGAAAGAAAACAACTGAGGATAGAACTCAATGATGAAGAGGCTCGAGTCGACTTGACGAGAAATGCACCGGAAGAAAAGAGCTGAGGAACAACTACCGGAAAACCAACCGCGTGATCCTAAAGAAAGATTTAAAGGAGAAGAGGAGTAATTCAAAACACCTACATCAAGATTCCTTACCAGAGCGACGAAGGGGCTGAGGAGTAAAAAGAATTCCTACTCTCCGATATAACTAGACTCTGAAAACAGTTTTCTTCTAGACTCAACAACGGCCAGACTGCACGATCAATCAAGGGGGGCTCCTAGGGTCGGTCGAGGCTCTGATACCAACTTGTCACGCCCAATATGTGACCCTATCCAAAAGGAACTCGAAGGTCCCACCAAGGATAGACCCGCATATTGAAACGCTTTTGCAAGGTGGATATCATTACATCAACATTACATAATAGATGGGGATACATACAAAAGGCATACAATGCCACACGAATACAACATCACAATACATCAGAGCATCATCCGACTACGGATGAATCACAAACATAAACTCAAACGACATCCACCCTGCTAGCCCAGGCTGCCGACCTGGAACCTATCCCTGATCGAAGAAGCAGAAGAAGAACTTAACACAAGCAAGCATCGCTCTCGCGTCATGATCATCGCATAACCTGTACCTGCAACTGTTGTTGTAGTAATCTGTGAGCCACGAGGACTCAGCAATCCCATTACCATGGGTATCAAGACTAGCAAAGCTTAAAGGGAAAGAAAGGGGTAAAGTGGTGAGGCTGCAGCAGCGACTAAGCAAGTATGGTGGCTAACATACGCAAATAAGAGCGAGAAGAGAGCAAAAGGAACGGTCGTCAACTAGTAATGATCAAGAAGTGATCCTGAACTCCTACTTACGTCAAACATAATCCAGAAACCGTGTTCACTTCCCGGACTCCGCCGAGAAGAGACCATCACGGCTACACACACGGTTGATGCGTTTTAATTCGGATCTGGTGTCAAGTTATCTACAACCGGACATTAACAAATTCCCATCTGCCTATAACCACAGGCACGGCTTTCGAAAGATTATACCCTTCAGGGGTGTCCCAACTTAGCCCATGACAAGCTCTTGCGATCAACGAAGGAATAGACCTTCTCCCAGGAAGACCCGACCAGACTCGGAATCCCGGTTTACAAGACATTTCGACAATGGTAAAACAAGACCAGCAAGACCGCCCGATGCGTTGACAATCCCGATAGGAGCTGCACATATCTCGTTCTCAGGGCAACACCGGATGAGACAGGCTACGAGTAAAACCAGACCTCAAGTTGCCCCGAGGGGGCCCCGCAGGCGGCTCGGTTCGGACCAACACTTAGACAAGCACTGGCCCGGGGGGGGGGGGGGGCTATAATAAAGATGACCCTCGGGTTGGCCGACCCAAGGGAAAGGGATAGGTGGTGGTGAGGCAAATGGTAAAACCAAGGTTGGGCCTTGCTGGAGGAGTTTTATTCAAAGCGAACTATCGAGGGGGTCCCATAAATCACCCGACCGTGTAAGGAACGCAAAATCCGGGAACATAACACCGGTATGACGGAAACTAGGGCAACAAGAGTGGAACAAAACACTAGGCAAAAGGCCGAGTCTTCCACCCTTTACCAAGTATATAGATGCATTAATAATATAAGAGATATTGTGATATCCCAACCAAAATCCTGTCCACCATGGAGAAATCTTCAACTTCACCTACAACTAGCAACGCTATAAGAGGGCTGAGCAAAGCGGTAACATAGCCAAGCAACGATTTGCATAGGAAAGGTGTCAAAGGTTAGAGGTTCATGGCAATTTGGGATGGCTTGATAAACAGGTGATAGGTAGCGCAGCATAGCGATAGAACGAAACAACTAGCATATCAATGATAGTAGTGAGATCCAGGGTAGCGGTCATCTTGCCTGAAATCCCGCAAGGAAGAAGAACGAGTCCATGAAGAAGACAAACCGATGAAGCCGAACCAAGCGTAGACGAACGATTCCTCACGATCGCAACGAAACAGGAACTATCGAAAAAAGCACACAACATAGTAAACACACCACACATGAACAAGGCATGATGCACGAACAAGCATGATGCAAGACAAGACCACATGAAGCTACTCATGGCAAGAGATGATGCAAACAAGAGCAATACATCAAGGCAAGTTTAAATGAGGCCGGGAACAACATATAACAATTCCGGTAAGTTCTCATATGCAAATTTCGAAATTGGTCCAGATCTGAATAAACCTTATGTTCAAGTTGTTAAACAGCAAGTTAAGATGCACAAAGATGATCTACACGAGATTCTAGTCAAGTTACATATAAAGTTCATTTAGTTCGGAGCTACGGTCTAGAAGATATGAGCAAAACAAGTTAAACATGGCATTGATGCGAAATGCACTCAAACATCAAGCAAACACCTCAAAACATGGATGCAACATGATAATGTGAAACTACATGCAAAATCAAGCAAGTTTCATATAGAGCACACTCAAAACGGAGCAACGTTTCAACACACACACACAATACAAGTTAAAGGATAAGCTGTCCAAAACAGCAACTAGGCATATTGCAAGCATCAAAACAACATGCTACAGGACCTCAACAAGAAAATAAAAGGCATTGACCTGATGTACAGGTAAAGCACAACAAAACATGAACACTGAGCTATCTCCAGAAATCACTAGAACATGCTCAAACACACATGGTAAGATTGCAAGTTATTACAATTCAGACTTTACAGAAAATAACATCATGATGCAATGTTTAGAGCTATCAAACAACATGTTACAGGAACTTATCATGGCAAAAAAAAAGGAATGGCATGAATCTACTAATTGCATAGATCAAAAGACCCTTACTGACCATGAGCCAAAAAGGATCAGAAAATATGATGGCACCCATGTAAACATAGCAAGTTATATTACAGATTCAAACATGGCAGAAACAGAATTATGAAGGCATGTTTATGAGCTTGTGCAACTCACTACAGATCAATACATGGCATGGCAAGGAAACCAACAGTAAGAAGATATATTTGTGAAGCTAAGCATGGCAATAACAAGTCCATAGGGTGCATGGATCACTAGCAAAACACATGAGAACAAGTGAACTTAATGTTAACAGGCTGACAGCAACATTATGAAGCAACTTTGGAGCAAGGAAACAACAAGCTACATCAAGCTATAAATGCAACCAGGGGCATGGATGGATAGAGGATGATATGTAGATCAAAACATGTTTATAGAACATCTCCAGATTATGCATAGAATGATTAGTAGCAACATGTTTATATAGCATCACGAAATAACAGATTCAGCCTAGCAAAACAACAACATCATGAACCCTACTTAACAAGCTCGATTCACTCACCACAAGTCATTGCATGACAAGATAAGCATAGAATCATCAAGAAGACATGTTTGTGAAACAAACCAAGTCAAGAACAAGTCCATAGCATGCAAGGATCAACTATAGCAAGCTTGGCCAAATTGAATAACATGTAAACAATCTGCGAGGAAACATTTTAAAGCAAAAGTAGAGCACGAAAATGACATTCTAGACTACTCCATAATTGCAACAAATGGCATGAATGGATAGACAATAACCACATGCTCAAAACACCCTTACTGAAGTATCTCTAAATATGCATGGATCTCTCTGTAGCATCAAGTTTACATGGCATCAAGATTACAGCAGAACAAGGACTAAAATCAGCAACATCACGATGCCTAGTTTGCATGCTTGTGCTAGTCACCACATTGATCACAAAAATACATGGTAAGTACCTCTGTAAATAAGACCAAGCATAGATCAAAACACATGGAGACATCAACCTTATAGGATGCACACATCAATCATGGCAAAAATGACAAAAGAGCTCGTTCTGATAACAGACAGCAGAAAACATTATGAAGCACTCTTACAACAATGATTCAGGCATCAAGATGACCTCAAATTAATATGATGCAATGGAATGAAATGATGTACTCGTCGAGGCGAACAATTTGACATATTACACGCGCAAAACGGAGCTACGGTTACAGAGTTATGGCATGACGAACATGACATGAAAATTACTGCAGATTCGGGGACTTAGTCATTTTCAAAGGGGGGAAAGTCAACCTCGTGATCCAGATCGGGCACGGACTTCGAGGCGCCGGAGATGGACGTGGTGGTGGCCGGGGATGGGCGGGGAAGGTCTCCTCCGACCGGATCCGGCCGGAGCCGGATCCGGCGCGGGGTGGCGGGAGGCATGGTGGAGGAGCTCCGGGGCGGCGCCGGAAGAGGTTGGCACGGAGGCCGAGGGCGGCGACGAGCGAAGGAGGCGGCCGACGCGAGGGACGGCGGCGGAGGCGGCGGGGCTCGGCCGCGGGGCATGGGCGACCCTGGGCGGCGGCGGCGTGGCGCGCGGGCCGGCAGGGCCCTGCCTGGGCCCCGGCGGGCCGACGCGCGGGACGGCGCGGGGGAAGTGGGCACGGGGCGGCGGCGAATTAGGAGGCGACACGTGGCGGAGGAGCTGAGGTGGCATGCCGGGATTGGCCGGGGTGAGGTGGCGGCGGCGGTGGACGTGTCCGGCGCGGGCGGACGCGTCCGGCGTGGCGCGGAGGGGAAAAATTAGGGTTTCGGGGGAAAATCATCCGAAAATGGAGAGGGGAAGACGTTTTTATAGGTGGAGGGAGCTAGGAGAGTCCAAATGAGGAGCGGTTTTCGGCCACGCGATCGTGATCGAACGACCGAGAGCATGGATGGGAGGTTGCTGGGTTTTGGGCCACTTTGGAGGGGGTGTTGGGCTGCAAAGAGAAAGTGGCTTTTACGGTTACCCGGTTAACCATTGGAGTTCCAAACGACCTCCAAATGGCACGAAACTTGACAGGCGGTCTACCGGTGGTATACCAAGGCCACTTGGCAAGACTCGGGCCATTCCGAGAAAGTTTAGCACCCACTCACAACGAGAGACGAAAGGGGAACGCCGGAGGGCATAGGAGCGCCGGATTGCAAAACGGACAACGGGTAGGGGCCTTGAGATTAGTCTGTTTGTTGAGAAAACATTGCAAACTAACATTAGTGTGGATATACTATGCTAGAGCAGAAAGTCAATCTCTTCTACTCCCTCCATTCTCATTATATTTTTGGACATCAGTGCGATATCATGTGTACATGTTTTTTCAATTTACCTTTCCTGCTTAGTTGTTAATGAAATCTATTAAATATGTGATAACATGAAGGCTGTTTCGAATTCTGAAGTCTGATAGTGTGTATACTATTAATGCAGACTATTTTCTCTTCATTGTTCATGAAGCCTGACAAGTTCTTGATCATGCATGACCTGGTGCATGATTTGCAAGATCAGTTCTGGCTAATGAAATTAACATAGAGAGTCCTTCCTGCCGATATGCATGGCTGACAGATCATAGAAAGCTATTCAAGTCATCAATGGATCCACTTGCCAATTTATTTAAGTCATCAGTGGATCCACTCACCAAGATAAGGGCACTGCATTTTATCGACCATGGCTACTTGAAGCTTCATGCTGAAGCATTATCAGGAGCTAAATGCCTATGTGTCTTGGATTTAAGCAGATGTTTTGTACTCCCTCCGTAAACTAATATAAGAGCGTTTAGATTACTAAAGTAGTGATCTAAACACTCTTATATTAGTTTACGGAGGGAGTACAAGAGTTGCCTGATTCTATTGGTCAACTAAAACAGTTGAGGTATCTCGATGCTTCAAGGAACCTCGATGTTACTGAATCTTCTGAATACCAAGATCCGCCAGAGTCTATAATGATACTGAAAGCTCTGGGTTCCCTTAACAAACTCCAATATTTGAATTTATCATTCCGCCAAAGACCCATAGGGCTGCCAGAGGTCATCAGCAAACTCACGGAACTCAGGTATTTGAATACATCATTTTGTGAGGGTTATTATTTATTGGACAGCCCATCAGCAAACCAAAGTTTCATTGACTGTATCGGCACCCTTCCCAATCTGGAGTAGCTGGACATGTCTTGGAATGGCTATGTTTTTTGTGTGCCTGAAAGTTTTAGCAGACTAAAGAGGCTGAACCTCTCCGGCTGCAATTAGATTTCTAGCCTTCCAGAAAATGTGGGGAAAGTGGATATTCCAAGTTTAACATATTGGCTAAACTTGAGCATCTGGAAATATACGATTTCCCCAACTTGAGGTTTAAACTGAGTCTGCCTAGAGCAGTGTACTGGTATATACACAGGTCTGACAATGTGTTATCATGGGGACAGTGTGCCTGGAACACAGCTGCTTCCTCCTCATCTTGTCTTGTGAGTCAACTTAAAGTTGACTCAGAGTTGCCTTTGTGCCATTGGAGTTTGCTTCACCAGCTACCTGGTCTTCGCGATTTAGCTATCTACTGTTGCAAGGATCTGACCATCCCATCATGGAGGACCCGATCCTTCACCTCCCTCGAATCACTGTTGCTATATGGATATCATATTCATAAATTGCCAGATTGGTTGGGTGAGCTCACTTCTCTTCGGCGCCTGGATTTATGCCTGGGCAACCTACAGGAATTGCATAAGAACATGAGGCAACTTACACAGCTGCAATCGCTCAGTCTGGACCACTGCAATAAGTTGACATCACTACCGCAATGGTTAGGAGAACTCACCTTGTTCAAGACACTTAAGCTCTATGGTTGCAATGGCATCATTTCTTTACCGGAGAGCACAATCACCAACCTCCAAGTGGAAAAGTAGCATGAAGCGTATGCCTTAGCAGGGACGCGCTGCGTGTTTATATAGGCACATAGATTACAGGGTTTGGTTGTTAGGTAGTTGCTAGATTGATCTCCAAGTAATGATCTATACAAGAGATATATGAGATCATCTATAACTACTCTAACAACCGGATTACAACACGCAACGCAATTCTTATCTCGTATGTACGGTTTATACACATATCGTACATACGTTTACAATATACACTTTAACACGCCCCCTCAATCACAATTTCACCAAGTTGAGGTTGTTCTTGAACTCTTCCAACTTGCTCCATGACAGGGCCTTGGTAAACCCATCTGCAACTTGATCATTTGTAGAGATGAATGGTATGTCTAGTAGCTTCTTGGCTACTCTTTCACGAACAAAGTGATAATCAACCTCAATGTGTTTTGTCCTTGCATGGAACACTGGATTTGCTGATAGATAAGTAGCACCAATGTTATCACACCATAAGCGTGCAACAGAGGAGTGTTTTATGCCAAGTTCATTGAGCAATGCTTGAACCCATATTAACTCAGCTGTTGCATTAGCCAAAGCTTTATATTCAGCTTCAGTGCTAGATCTTGACACAGTTGCTTGCTTCCTTGCACTCCACGATATAAGGTTTGGTCCAAAGAAAACTGCAAAGCCTCCTGTAGATCTTCTGTCATCAGGACAGCCTGCCCAATCTGCATCAGAGAAGGCACTTACCAAAGTTGAGGTTGATTTTGTGAATTTTAACCCTGTACTCATAGTACCTCTGAGATATCTCAGAATCCTTTTAACTGCAGTCCAATGTTGAAGAGTAGGAGCATGCAAAAACTGGCATACTTTGTTGACAGGAAAACATATGTCAGGTCTTGTAAGTGTTAAGTATTGCAGAGCACCCACAACACTTCTATAGTTAGTAGCTCCTTCGGCTCCCAAAAGCTCACCCTCTTCTTTTGACAATTTTTCAGTAGTTGAAAGAGGCATATTTGAAATTTTACAATTCATCATACCTGATCTCTTCAGTATATCTGACACATACTTTTCTTGACTTAGAAGTATACCATCTGTTACCTTGTTTACTTCTATGCCCAAGAAGTAATGCAAGTCACCAAGATCTTTTAGAGCAAAATCCTTCTTAAGATCTTCTAATAGTGCATTAGTTGCTTCCTGTGATGAGCTAGCCACAATTATGTCATCAACATATACCAACATAAAAATGATCACTTTGCCTCTTTTATAGAAGAAGAGAGATGTATCTGCCTTTGAGGGTCGAAAACCAAGCCATTGAAGCTTTACACTCAACCTAGAGTACCATGCTCTAGGCGCCTGTTTTAAGCCATATAAAGCTTTATCAAGTTTGCAAACATAATGTTGCTTGCCTTTTACCTCATACCCAGGTGGTTGTTTCATGTAAACTTCCTCCTCTAGAACGCCATGAAGGAACACATTCTGCACATCCAATTGACGAAGACTCCAATTGTTTGATACTGCAACAGAGAGAACAAGTCTGACAGTAGCTGCTTTAACAACGGGGATAAAAGTATCCTCATAATCTATTCCATATCTTTGTTTGAAACCTTTTGCCACTAGTCTAGCCTCGTACCTGTCTATCTCTCCATTAGCTTTCCGTTTAATTCTATAAACCCATTTACAATCAATGATATTTCTCCCCCTTGCTGGAGGGACTAGGTGCCAAGTCCTATTGTGAACAAGAGCATTATATTCCTCATCCATAGCATTTTTCCAATTTTTACTTTCAAAAGCCTCACTATTGTTGGGTTCACCCGTGACAGCAAGACCTCCAAAACGCTTGTCATACCTGACCGTACCATCAGTACGAATTTTGGGTTTGGCAACTCCATGTTGTGTCCGTGTTCTCAGCGCTGGCACAGAAACTGCAGCAGAATCACGTGGCGCAGAGGATCCGGCGGAGTCCGAGGCAGCAGCGCGCGATCCAACAACACCCGATCCAAGGCGGATGCTGTCGGAGGCTGGCGGTGGCGCACCCGCGCCCGTTCCCGCGTCTGTATCGGGCTGGGCCACTTGGCGAGGCCCAGTTGGTTGGTTGGCAGAGTCGAGGGGCCGCCCGGTCGGGCGCGTCGACGCAGATGGCGAGGCATATGGCCCACCACCAGTATGGGGCCCGCCACGAGACGTCGCTGTTGTGCCCGCTGGTCCGCGGGGAGACGCGTGGCCGCCTGGCGATGGCCCGCCCGGCTCCGAGGCGGATACGCCGCCACTGCCTGGCGCGGCAGGCGAGGGCGGATCGCCTTCGGGATCGCTGCCATCAGAATCTGGTGCAGCACCTGGATCCTCCTCGTGTTCTATGTTTGTCTCTTGTTGCTGCATAAAATCATGACACAAAATAGGATTTCCACCAAAATTTATAGCAGGATTTTCATGAAAATTACCCGAAGGATCATTAGCTAGATGTTCGTCCCCCTGATCAACAGAAGTAGGCAAGGTGTTTTCGGAAAGGAGAAGAACTTCAGATCGAATGAGAGCACCGGCATTTGGATTGAGAGCAGCAAATGGAAAGACTGTCTCGTCAAACACAACATCTCGTGATATGTAAACACGTCCAGCAGCGATGTCTAAGCACTTAAAACCCTTGTGAAGATTGCTATAACCAAGAAACACACATTGCTTTGATCGAAATTCTAGCTTGTGAGAATTAAAGGGACGGAGATTAGGCCAACAGGCACAACCAAAGGTGCGAAGAGCATGGTAGTTTGGTTTCTCATGAAAGAGTTTTTTCAAAGGTGTTTCAAGGTTTATGACTTTGCTAGGGGTACGGTTTATCAAGTATGTGGCAGCGATGAATGCTTCATCCCAGAACTTCAAGGGCATGGATGCATGTGCTAGGAGGGAGAGACCAACTTCGACGATATGACGATGTTTTCGCTCGGCAGAGCCGTTTTGCTGATGAGCGTGAGGGCAAGAAACATGGTGTGTGATGCCAATTTGACGAAAGAAGGAATTTAGTCGCTCATACTCACCACCCCAATCTGTTTGCATGGTGATGATTTTGCGATCAAAGAGTCTCTCAACAAGTGCTTGAAATTCATGAAACACTTTAAAAACCTCAGATCTATGTTTGAGAAGAAATATCCAGGTGAACTTGCTGTAATCATCGATAAAACTCACATAATAATTCTTCTTATTTATAGAATCACGGGCAGGCCCCCATACCACCGGCGGAGCTATGTGCATTCTTGCAGGTGGCATGGCCTCCCCAACCTTGGCAAATTTAGTGAAGAAATTTTTTTACAGAGAGATTTAGATTGGAAAAATAGACATATTTTCCACTGTCTTTTCTCTTTGCCCCCCCCCCCAATCTTCTTGGTCTAGCTCCGCCACTACCCCATACATCAGAAAAAATAAGCTCTAAAGGAGCGTTCGAAGTGCTACTAGAAAGCGGATACGGGATTTGGTGACTTTTGCCTTTTTGGCATGCATCACACACTCCTTCCCTATTCAACTCTTGATTGGAAAAAGGAATTTTATTCTGCCTAAGAACGTGTTGGACGATTTGCAAAGATGGATGACCTAATCTAGTGTGCCACCTTGAAGGAGATATCTTGGTGGCGCCGAAAGCTTGCCTGCCCGAGTGCAACGAAGCTGATGATAGGGGATAGAGGCCGGCTCTACACCTGCCTTGGAGGAGGGTGCTCCTCGTTGCCTTGTCCTTGATGAAAAAGAAGCGAGGGTGAGTTTCAAGGAACACATGATTATCTTGAGATAAACGATGGGCAGAAACAAGATTTTTTGTGGCTTTAGGAGAATAAAGGACATCTTTTAGATGAAGATTGTGAGTGGGAGTACGAACATAAGCTTGACCAACATGAGTAATTTTCATACCTGACCCGTTTGGCATGTTCACTTGATCATGGCCATTGTACCTCTCCCTCATGGTGAGTTTGTCCAACTCGCCGGTGATGTGATCAGTGGCGCCGGTGTCAACGTACCAATTGGTGTTGACGCCATAGGATGAGTTGGCCACGGCGTTTGCATTCTTCTCCTTGGTGAATACAATGTCAAAGCGCCGGTAGCACTCAATGGCCGTATGGTTTGGCTTCTTGCAGATCTGGCAGAACACCTCCGGGAGATCGTTGCGGCCGCCTCCTCCTGCATGGCCACGCCCACCATGACCGTTGCCGTTGCCACGACCACCGTTGCCTCCGTTGCCACGGCCGCCAGCATGGCCACGGCCACCTCCATTCCTGCCGCGGCCTCCACGAGTGAAGCCACGGCCGCCGCGAGAAGCAGTGTTGGCGGAGGAGTGGGATGATGATGAGTTTCCCTCGAACATGGCGAGGCGGCTCTCGAAGCTGATCAGCTGGGAGTAGAGCTCGTTAGGCTTGATGGGGACGGTCCTGGTGCAGACGGAGGAGACGAAGGACATGTAGTCGAAGTCGAGCCCGGCGAGGATGTACGACACCATGTCGTTGTCGGTGAGCGGCTTGCCAATGGTAGCCATCTCATTGCCAAGGGCCTTCATGCGGCCAAGGTACTCGGCGATGGTGGAGTTCCCCTTCTTGGTGGTGGAGAGGGCGATCCTCGTGTTGACGATGGCCGCCTGCGTCTGGGAGATGAATATCTCCGTGATTGCAGTCCATGCTGCTGACGCCGTGGTGCAGTTTGCAATCTGAACCATCACAGGAGGTGAGATGGAATTGAACAAAAAACTCAGAACCTGAGAATCCCGTGCCCTGTCGATCTCATAGGCCGGGTTGGGCACGTCGGTGAGCTTGCCATCCTTGTCAGCAAGCTTGAGCGACGGGATCTCCCTCTCTGGATCGAGATAGGAGACAAGCTGAGCGCCGCGGATGGTGGCTAGGGCTTGCGCACGCCAGACATTGAAGTTGGAGCGGTGGAGCTTTTCAGCTATGGGGATGAGGACGGATGCAGCGGCGGCGGCGGTGCTTGAGGAAGCCATGGCGGCGCAGGGAGGATGTGCTAGAGGAGATAGGCTCTGAATACCATGTAAAAGTAGCGTGAAGCGTATGCCTTAGCAGGGACGCGCTGCGTGTTTATATAGGCACATAGATTACAGGGTTTGGTTGTTAGGTAGTTGCTAGATTGATCTCCAAGTAATGATCTATACAAGAGATATATGAGATCATCTATAACTACTCTAACAACCGGATTACAACACGCAACACAATCCTTATCTCGTATGTACGGTTTATACACATACTGTACATACGTTTACAATATACACTTTAACACCAAGAACTTCGTATTTCTGTTTGCCATGTATTATTTGAATGGTGCAAGTTAGAGAAGAACAAGATGAAACTAGCTCACATCAAAGAAAAGGTATTTGTTCTAAATCGCTCTTATGTTTTAGTGACCAAGTAGTTTTGTATAAACTTCCACATGTACATGGCCTCCTAAGTGCTGTTTGTTGCCTAATGATACCTTGTGCTAATTCGAAGGATAATAAATGCAACAAAGTTAACTCGGAGGTAAACCGTATTAATAGCTCTGTTAGACAATATGGTAGTATTTGACAAGAAAACTATGTCTACTTCCTTGCAGTCCTACTCAGACAGCGGCCAGGAGGGATGTGAGGAGGATCTAGGATGAGTTCCAAAATCTTGTGGATGCGATCTGGGTGGCATGTTGATGATCCTTGCAGCTCTTCTGACGCCACAGGTGGAGACCTTCCTAGGATCACAAGGCTTTGGTGATCTTCATTCACATGTTTTGTTGCCTGCTGCTGCACAGTGGTACTAATCTATGATTTCTTCGTATCTATCTACCTGATGAATTCTAGTCATTTGCCATGGTCCCTGTTGTTATCTATCGATGGATGGAAGCTTAACTTGCTGGTGGACAATAATATGATGACCTGCTCTGGAAATCGAGATAAAACTGACGCAAACAATTCCTGTTCATTCCTGTACTCCCTAACCAACGAGAGCTCAGCTGATGCCTTGTGCGACTCCATGGACAGCCGCGTCGGTGGTTCATTTTGAACAAGTTACTCTGTTTTGATCCTAGAATTTCTCATTGGATTCTTTCACGTTGTGCCTAGTGGCCTCACCAATTGCAGAGGCCGCCGTCCGACCGTCGACACTAGCTACCGGCATGTCCATCCGCGATGCAGTGCAGAATCGCCTCAACTTTCTGCTAAAAAGTCCATATTTACAGTGCAGAGATGCTTTAGGCATTGCAGGCTTGCAGGCAATTCCAACAAGGCTTTTTCATCTCACAAATGGAAACAAAATCATTTTCGGCTTTGATGATATCGTTGATGCGCGACTATTTTTATGCTGGTCTTTGATGCACAACCACTTTGACCACTAATATTTATTGCTCCCTCCATTTCATATTAGTTGTCTTTGTACTAAATTAGCGCCTAACAAAAAAAAGGATGGAGAGTATATGCATTGGAAATGTATAAACGATATTGTTTGACTTGTCTTGCAAAATCCTTTCATTTCATATATCTTCATACTAATCGTGTAAATATATTGTAAGTACAAATCATAGTCAAATTTGTAAATCGTTGACCAGTGAAATTTAAGGACACCTTATATTTTGGGACAGCGGGAGTATTTTATACAGATAAATAATATTTGCTCCTTGTCTCATCTTTATCCCCGCGAGGGCAGATCTAGATCTTGCACCCAAATTTAATTAAAGCTCCTGATGGGGAAAAGGAAAGTTTAGTTACCCCCCGTATGCTGGAACCCGTCGGGATGCGTGAAACATGTTCAGTTCATATCAGTAATAAGGGCTAGAAAACTGAACCAATTGCACCAGAATTATGTCAATCTTCAGAGCGGACATCATAAATATTGGACTGCCCATGCACCAAAAGCAACACTAGCGATTCCATGGCAATGCAAATGCCTAGCGAGCAGCTGCGGTACTAGCATCGCATGTAATGGAAATGCTTATATATACAACGTACCTGACACTTGCAATTTGCAAAAAAAAAAAATCATCTATCTTGACTTATATCAGCAAAGATAGTATGTTTGTTTACAATCACATCACACTGGAAAATAATTACCACACCACACACAAGCAGACAATCAAATGTGCATGACCGGTTGGCAGTTGTTCTGAACTTCTGATACATGAGCACCATGAAGAAGTCCTGTGAAACTCTCCTGTTGGAGGTGATGCAGTGGTACAGCATAGATGGGGATTTAGTCTAGTGGTAGGATATTTGCTTAGGGAGCAAAAGGTCCCGAGTTCAATTCTCGAAATCCCCATGTTGAAAACCCTTTTTGCAATGCTATTTTGAGCTTTGGGTGCTCCGAGGATAAGGTTTTGGACCACAGGTTTGATGATGAGGTTCATAGCCTCACTACGCATGTCCATTCCTTTTCTGCATCTTGTGGCTGTGGTTCAACTGGAGATGTTTCCGGCTATATCTGCATGCTGTTGCAAGTTAGCGCCGCAGTATCCTCTATAAATATGTTTACAGTACCGTTTGCATGTGTTAACGACAGTCAGACTAAGCAAGAATCATGCCACTAGACCAAAAGCACTTTGATTATTTTTTCAGTTTCATGAAGTTTGCCTTTCGTCTACAGCTGCTTCAGAGTAACACAGCCGGATTTCCTTTCCGAATCTACTCAACATGTTGTAACTTGTAAGTGGCATGGTGTATTCCACGCCTTCCCTTGGAAGCGGCTGCAAAAGAAATAAGACGATCAGACTCTTTGCCCGAGAACGACGAGCATGCCACGGGCGAAGTGGTGCAGATGCCGGGATCGCCTCCAAGGAGCTGTCGTCCGAGTCGCCCATCTCTTCGTCGAGATCTTTGAGCTCCTCGGTATCACCGGGTTCCTCGACGACGTCATGGAGCGTGTCGATATTGGCGATGATGTGGGAGGTGGGTGGGTTGAAGAGGATCGTCGACCACTCCTGGGCCCAACCAGATGCCAGGCCGTGGAGTACGAGCTCGCCGCAGGAGTCTGCGGCGAACTCGAAGTTGCCGAAGTGGACGATCTAACCTGCAGATAAGGTCTCGATGGGCTTAAGGTAGCTCGCCGAATTGGCGACGCAACACATCATGCCGAAAGCAAAGGTTTTTCCCAGCGTGAAGACGGTGACGTCAGTTGAAGGTCCCATATGGTATCTGAGCTTGCCTAGCACGTACCGTGCCTGGCGCTCCACTATCGGAGTGATTTCCGGCAGATCCCTTGATAGGGTATGTCAGCAATACGATTAGATCAAAGGGGAAACAGGAGACGGTTTACCCAGGTGAACCTCGAGATCAAGGTAAAACCATACTCCGGCTCGTGTTGTATTGATTTGATGTATAGGGTTCTACAATGGTGGTCAAGGGATTGAGTATAATCTCTAGGTTCTCCTTTCTATCGACTACTAGCCCGACCCAGCTTATATAGGATATCGGGGCCTAGGGTCACAAGATCCTAGTACTAGTAAGTCTTCCTGGACTTCGGCTTCCATGTCGTGTACTCCAAGTCTTCCAGGTCCTTCTCTTTATTAGGCCCTTAGACCGTGATGTTGGCCCAAGGCATAAACAGACCTAGGGGTCCACAGGTGGTCCTACTTGGGCTGGCTTCCTGTATGATGAGGTATCCCTAGGCCATAAAACTGTCAACCGGGAAAAGAAAAACACGAAGATATCAACCAAAAAGGTACCTCCTTTCTACCAAGATTGAACTACCTTGGAAGTACCGGAGGTCTACAAAGCATTTCTACTGAAAACTTCACAGAAATGCCTAAGTCATAGCTCAGCGGTTCCAAAAACATTTGCTTGGGAGTACCTATACTGAGACTCTTGTGTTGAAGGAAACTAAGAGGGGGGAGGGGAGGGGCTCGAAGGTTTGAAATAAAATGTTATGGTCGGAGGTGCTGGAGCTAACATAGATGGTCTCAAAGAAACATAGATCGGCAACACGGGAAGAAACATGGTTCGCTTAGCTGGGCTAACTCAGTAACATGGACTCCAAAGTACTGGGTGATTTTTTTTTCAAAGGTAGTGGGACTGTAAATGCAGGAATTGAGTACCAGGAGTATGTAACAATTGAAGATTTTGGTTGAGGATATTATCTTGAAGTTCAACCAAATATCTTTTACTTGTGCCACTCTTGATAGTACGACTGTCCTTTCACTCAATATGAATCTTAGATTCATCAAAACCTATAAATTACCTACTGAACTCTTGCAATAGACAACCACTTGAAAACATGGAGGTAGGGGCCACCCCGATGTCCCACTCAACCATGAGGACAAAAAGCTAGTCATTTCTCTCAAATAAAGTTGGTAAATAGTCAGTCCTCTCAATTGGTTTTGCCATTAATCATCAAAACCCAATAGGAATACCCAAGAGATGCACTTTCAATGTTTTTTTTGGGTGCAGTGCATTGATATGCAGCGCAAATCCATCCGCTCATCACGCTTATAGGTCAAGTCAACTAGATGGAACTTGTTGTTGCTGCTCAAGTTCTTGCCTTATATTTGAGAAAAAGGGTTTCCCCCCGCTTTATATTATAAAGCAAATCTCTGATACATCCAGCACGCTGGGGCCGCAACACAGATAAGCCCAAAAGAAAACAAAAGAAAATGAAAGAGAAATGAATGCCAACACAGGCAGATCAAGGACGAAAGGAAGACCGGCAACCGCTGCACCCTCCGACGAAGTGCCACCGCGCTCCCAGCATCTCAAAGCGCCTCGCACCAAGCAACACCTTCAAGAAGGAATGCGACGACGCCGCCGCTGTTGCCCGAACAAGTTCTAGGGTTTCCCCCCCTACGCGAGGGATGGTGGGGAAGAGATATATCAGACGCCCCTCAGGAGGGTCCAATGGCGCCCGCAAGCGTCACCGCGTCGGTGCCGGACAAGCCGACAAGGATTTCTCCCGATCCACAACCACCACCATCACCCGAGGCACTTCGAGATGCACCACCACAACAGCCGCCCACCAGCCTGTGTCACCATGGTTACCGGACACCCCCGCCGCCTCTCTGGAGCTGCCAACACGAGGCCTAGCTCGGGCAAGGAGACCTCGACCACGGGAGCGAGCACAACTCGGACGGGGGGAGGGGACAACCTCCACCGCCGCAGCGGAGCCGACCGGACGCGGCGACGAGGACTTGCCGGGCCTCGACGGCCCAGCCGGGTCCACTTGGACCCGGACAATCCTGTCGCCATGCTGCAGCCCGCCGACCGATGAAATCCTCATCACCCGAGACCGCCGCCACCATGCCATCACCAGGAAACGACGCCGCGGAACATGACATATTGGTACCCATTTCTCAAGTTTGGTATAGTTTGATTGTGTTGACATTGGAGACATGACATAGATGGGTTCTTTGATGACGATGATTAAGTTGGGTATCGTTGATGTTGTAGTAAACTTCTCTTGCAAGTATATTATTATGGTAAACATTGGAAAATTTGGTGAACTTCATGGTATGGCTTAGATTCCTTACATGCATAAAGGCGTGTGCTCAAATGCTTGTGAATAGTTAGCTCGCTATTTTGGCCGCTTCCACTGCCCGTCTGCGCTCACTTAAACATGATGTCCAAACTTTGTTGAAAGTTTTGAACAACTTTCGGGGATCACTACAACACTTCCGAGTGTCCCAACTTTGCGCTAACAAAAATCAAATAACTTTTCAATAAGTTTGATCTATTCACAGTTTGAAACATATTTTGAAACATATAAAGTTTTATCTACAGTTTGAAACATACTGACGATTGAACTTGTTTCCAAGAGCTCGGCATAAGAGGTCATGCGTGCATGTCACCGCCTACCTTGCTCACTTTGCAACTATTTTTTTTTGTGTGGGAGAACAGTGGGTTTTATTCCTCGGTAATAGTGTTACAGTCTGCTAATACAAAGCTAGAACCTAGAAACACTGTCTGGAACATGGTGCAACCAACAAGCAGTGCTACCTCCAGTACGACCAATATTAGCTAGACCATGAGCAACCCTATTTTGACTACGCTCAATTTTCTGCGGAATAAACCCACAAGGTTCGAGAAGCTTCTTAATTTCCTGCATTAGATATCCATGAGCTGAGTGATCCAACGAGTTGTCCATCAATGCAGGAATTACGACCGAACTGTCCGATTTAATAACAATAGGTAAATTTGCCTAAATGATAAGTGCCACACTTATGGCACGAAGTAACACCGCCCTGACGCTTTTATAACTAAAATTGTCGTCCAAAAAAAAAAGACTCCAAAAAAACTGAAACTTGCTATCCAAACAGAAAGTTGCCATCCTTAGGTAACTAAAATTGCCATCATAAAATGTCAGGGCATAATTGATTCGTGTCACACATGCGACACTTATCAGGGTCTAAATTTGACCTCTGCATGCTCATTGTCAGTCCTTCTGATAATTCTTTCGCAAATAATTTTAATATACTCCAAAATAATTCTTCCTCAATTTTCAGCTTATTTGGAGATGTTCAGAAAAGTTGCCTCCGATATAGCCCTTTCCGAACCAAAATTTCAGCTGCCGACAATCTCCCTCTTCATGTGAAATTTGCAAAATAAGAGAGAAAAGATATAAGAATTGTATTATAAAATGAAATAACAGTCAGTAATGCAATAAATATCAACATAAAAATATGATACAAAATAGACGCATCGCACGGGCATAATTGCAAGGCGCTGCCTAGGGCGCCTTGCTGCTTCATCTAAGCATCCAATGCATGGTACGGACAAACTTAGCAGCTTTACCTTAGTCAATGCACATTGTAAGTAATGGCACACCTATTCGTTCATTTTTTTCCACATCGTCTTGCCTACTGACCAATGAAGAAAAAAAGTGTTAACTGAACTGACATGAGTTATTTTTACTGGTCTGTGCCCATGTTGGGACTATAATCTTGTTAGGTTAGTCAATTTAATGCCTTTGTATACATCATCTTCTAAGTACACATCCTGCAACATGCATCCATTATGATCACAGCAATGTTGTGGGTGAAAGCCTGAACCAGAAATAGCAGCTAAGTATCCTGGCGGTGGACTAGAGGGAAGCATGAATCTTATTGGACTTTGGATAAAACACGGTGTTTGGGCCATTTCTTTCAGTATTACTCCCTGTACTAAAAGTTAGTACAAAGTTGGGTCATCTATTTTGGAACGGATGGAGTGCGTCTTAAAGCTGCCTCTTCCCCAGTGATAGTGCTCCAGTCACCTTTTATGCTACCTGAGTTCTGAACTGCTATTAATACTTGAGAAGTACAGTGTTTATTAGAAGAAGACATTAAATTGCCGCCTTATAAGCAATGAAATATGCATGACCGGTTTGCAGTTGTTCTGAACTTCTGATACATGAGCACCATGAAGAAGTCCTTTTATGCTACCTGAGTTCTGAACTGCTATTAATACTTGAGAAGTACAGTGTTTATTAGAAGAAGACATTAAATTGCCGCCTTATAAGCAATGAAATATGCATGACCGGTTTGCAGTTGTTCTGAACTTCTGATACATGAGCACCATGAAGAAGTCCTGTAACTTTGGCATCTAGCGTGTTGTTGCCTGAAACTCTCTGCTTGAAGGTGATGCAGTGGTACAGCATAGATGGGGATTTAGTCTAGTGGTAGGATATTTGCTTAGGGAGCAAAAGGTCCCGAGTTCAATTCTCGGAATCCCCATGTTGAAAACCCTTTTGCAATGCTATTTTGTGCTTTGGGTGCTATGAGGATAAGTTTTTGGACCACAGGTTTCATGAGGTTCATAGCCTCACTATATATGCATGGCCAATCCTATTCTGTATCTTGTGGCTGTGGTTCAACTGGAGAAGTTATCGGCTATATCTGCATGCTGTTGCAAGTTAGCGCCGCTGCAGTGCTGGAGAAACTTGCAGTATCCTCTCTAATTTACAGTATCCTCTATAAATATGTTTACAGTACCGTTTGCATGTGTTAACGACAGTCAGACTAAGCAAGAATCATGCCACTAGACCAAAAGCACTTTGATTATTTTTTCAGTTTCATGAAGTTTGCCTTTCGTCTACAGCTGCTTCAGAGTAACACAGCCGGATTTCCTTTCCGAATCTACTCAACATGTTGTAACTTGTAAGTGGCATGGTGTATTCCACGCCTTCCCTTGGAAGCGGCTGCAAAAGAAATAAGACGATCAGACTCTTTGCCCGAGAACGACGAGCATGCCACGGGCGAAGTGGTGCAGATGCCGAGATCGCCTCCAAGGAGCTGTCGGCCGAGTCGCCCATCTCTTCGTCGAGATCTTCGAGCTCCTCGGTATCACCGGGTTCCTCGAGGACGTCATGGAGCGTGTCGATATTGGTGACGATGTGGGAGGTGCGTAGGTTGAAGAGGATCGTCGACCACTCCTGGGCCTGACCAGATGCCAGGCCATGGAGAACGAGCTCGCCGCAGGAGTCTGCGACGAACTCGAGGTTGCCGAAGTGGACGATCTTGCCTGCAGGTAAGGTCTCGATGGGCTTAAGGTGGCTCGCCGAATTTGGCGATGCAAAACATAATGCTGAAAGCAAAAATTTGTCCCAGCGTGAAGACGGCGACGTCAGTTGAATATCCCATATGGTATCTGAGCTCGCCTAGCACGTACCGTGCCGGGCGCTCCACTAATAAAAACGGAAAGAGAGGGATTCGAACCCTCGGTAAACAAAAGAGATCCCTTGAGAGGGTATGTCAGCAGGATTATTAGATCAAAGGGGAAACATGAGACAGTTTACCCAAGTTCATGCCCTCGGGATCGAGGTAAAACCCTTACCTCCTGCTCGTGTTGTATTGATTTGATGTATAGGGGTGTACAATAGTAGTCGAGGGATTGAGTACAATCTCTAGGTTCTCCTTTCTATCGACTACTAGCCCGACCCAGCTTATACAGGATATCGGGGCCTAGGGTTAAATGATCCTAGTACTAGTAAGTCATCCTGAACTTCGGCTTTCTTGTCGTGTACTCCAAGTCTTCCAGGTCCTTCTCTTTATTCGGCCCTTAGACCGTGACGTTGGCCTAGGGCATAAACCGACCTAGGGCTCCACAGGTGGTCTTACTTGTGTCGGCTTCCTGTATGATGAGGTATCCCTAGGCCATAAAATTGTCAACCGGGTTTTTAAAAGAAAAACACGAAGATATCAAACCAAAAAGGTGCCTCCTTTCTAGCAAGATTGAACTACCTTGGAAGCACCGGAGGTCTACAAAGCATTTCTGAGTGAAAACTTCACAGAAATGCCTAAGTCATAGCTCAGAGGTTCCGAAAACATTTGCTTGGGAGTACCTATACTGAGACTCCTGTGTTGAAGGAAACTTGGGGGGGGGGGGGGGGGCTCGAAGGATTGAAATAAAATGTTATGGCCGGAGGTGTCGGAGCTAACATAGATGGTCTCAAAGAAACATAGATCGGCAACATTGGAAGAAACATGGTTCGCTTACCTGGGCTAACTTAGTAACATGGACTCCATAGTACTGGGTGAAAAAATTGAAGGTAGTGGGACAGTAAATACAGGAATTGAGTAGCATGAGTATGTAACACTTGAAGATTTTGGTTGAGGACATTATCTTGGAGTTCAACCAAATATCTTTTACTTGTGCCACTCTTGATAGTACGGCTGTCCTTTAACTCAGAGCTCCTTTACAGTACCCTCCATTTCTCTTGATCCAACGGTGGATGTCCATTGATACTCCAACGTGTGCATGAGAGAGTACCTACTAAAAAAGTGAGGGAGTACCTTGTGCTTGGGGGTAAAAAGGTAAACTGATTTTTATTATCATTCTCCCATCGGCACATCATGGCTGATACAGATTTGACTCGATCGCTGGAACCCTAATTCATCTCCTAAGAAAACCTAATTCTTCAATAGGATGCGCAGTCGTCATGAAGACATATAACAGCGCTAATGTGATGGTGGCTGCGTTGGTGATCTGATTAGAAATCAGAGAAGGGCCTAATTAAGAGTTGAAAAGACTAAACTGCCCTTATAAGTGGAGGGTCAGATTTAAGTGGTACTCCATCTCTGCTGGAGGGAGTACCAGGGTACCGTAAAAAAGCTCTTAACTCAATGTGAATCTTGGATTCATCAAAACCTAGAAATTACCTACTGAACTCTTGCAGTAGACAACCACGTGAAAACGTGGAGGTAGGGGCCACCCTGATGTCCCACTCTTTTTCTCGAATATGCACGAGCGTGCATATTATATATTAAAGAAGAAAGGCAAAGAAAGCCTCCACCTCAAGTTACATGTACAAGCCTACGTGGCTAAACACGCACCCACTCCACTTACACTCACACGCACGTATCTTACTCCTCGCCCATAGCCCACCTATACAGTCTACCCTGAAAGCTATCCATCCCCCTCTTGATAAGACCTGCCGTAGTCCACAATTTGGCCTCAGACTTCACCTTGTGTATGAGCCTGTGGACCGATGGGGAATCACCATCGAACACAATTGCATTTCGATGCTTCCAGAGTTCCCACAACACTAGCAGCATCACTGTATGCAAATCCTTCCTGCTTGTTCCTCCATCCGCATTTCCGCTGCAAAGCCATTCCCCCAGAATGTCGTCCTAGCTCGGTTTCCAGTCCGTCCTGCCAAGAGCTTCTCCCACCAGCGTCCACGTTGCTCTAGAGAAAACACATGTGAGCAAGATGTGGTTTATCGATTCTTCTTCTTGATCGCAAAATGGGCACGAGTCTTGGTGCGGCAAACCCCTTCTTGCTAGCCTGTCCGAAGTCCAACACCGATTCTTGAGAGCCAACCACGTAAAGAATCGACACACCAACGATGCCCGCGATTTCCACGTGAGTTTCGAAGTGGAGACTATCTCGCGTCCCCAGAACCTGCTCGCATATGCCGATCGCACGGTGAACTGTCCATGTGTCTCCCATGACCAGGCAACCACATCCTGCTCGCCGACCTGCGGCTCCCAAGTTTGTACTCTCGACCATAGCTCAAGAAACTGGTCCATCGTGGCCTCATCTAAATCCGGCCCAACCTGCCGTGCCCACTCTCCACTAGATGCGAGCTGACCTAGGCTCGCCACCCACCTGATCCTTGGTGGGATCCTTTTATATACTTCCGGTGCCAGCTCCTGCACCCTCATACCATCCAGCCATCTGTCCTCCTAGAACAAAGTGTTGTTCCCATCTCCAGTCTGAACTCTAGTTGCTGCCCGGAACAGTTGCATGGATTCATTAGGCACCTTGATAGTGAATTCACTCCACGGTATGTTCCCATCCGCCCGTTTCAACCACGACCATCTTGCTTGCATTGCGATATTCAACCATTGAAGATTGGGTATCCCTAGACCTCCTGCCCACTTCGGGGCACACACCACCTCCCAGGCCACCGCACAATTGCCCCCATTTGCATCCGTCCTCTTGCACCACAAAAATCCCCTGCATATTTTGTTCAAGGCCGCAATAGTTTTCATCGGCAGGTCGAGAGCCATCATCGCATGTATCGGCATAGCACATAACACTGATTGCACCAGCGTCAACCTCCCGCTCTTCGGCATTAATGCGGCCTTCCATTTTGGCAGCCGGTTCGCCAAATTATCCACCAAGTACTGTAACTGTCCTGCCGTCTGTTTTCTTAGGGCAAGGGGCAAGCCAAGCTATTTGATCGGGAACGATCCCACCGGACAGCCCAACTCCTGACTCACCCAATCCATTGTGTCTTCATCGCATCGAATAGGTAGTGCTGCTGACTTGGCCATGTTGTTTTTTAGGCCTGAGGCTTCTCCAAACAAGGCAAAGAGCGCTCTGCAAGCTACCAGGTCCACTCTATTGGGCTTCAAGAAAAGGACCACGTCATCCGCATAGATCGACATCCTCTATCTCATGCGCACCGCTGCTAGTGGTTCTAATACTCGTTGCAGTGCCGCAGCCTCAAACATACGTTGCAGCGGCTCCATCGTGAGTATGAACAACATTGGTGACAGCGAGTCCCCTTGCCTCAAACCCTTGCAGTTATAGATTGTTTCCCCTGGCTCTCCATTGACCATCACCTTTGTAGTCGACGTGGCAAGTATCCCACAGATCCACGCCCACCACTTGTGACCAAAACCGAACTGCTGTAAGACCTCCAACAGAAAAGGCCACTGGACCGAATCGAATGCCTTAGCGATATCCAACTTAAGTAGCACGGCCGATATTTTCAGAACATGTAGCCGCCTTGCCATTCCTTGCACTAGCATAAAGTTGTCATGAAGAGATCTCCCCTTGACGAACGCACTTTGATGATTTCCCACCAGATTTGGGAGTTCCACAGCCAACCTTGTCGAGAGTGTTGGAAATATGCCCTAGAGGCAATAATAAAAGGATTATTATTATATTTCCTTGTTCATGATAATTGTCTTTATTCATGCTATAATTGTATTATCCGGAAATCGTAATACACGTGTGAATACATAGACCATAATATGTCCCTAGTAAGCCTCTAGTTGACTAGCTCGTTGATCAACAGATAGTCATGGTTTCCTGACTATGGACATTAGATGTCGTTGATAACGGGATCACATCATTAGGAGAATGATGTGATGGACAAGACCCAATCCTAAGCATAGCACAAGATCGTGTAGTTCATTTTGCTAGAGCTTTTCCAATGTCAAGTATCTTTTCCTTAGACCATGAGATCGTGTAACTCCCGGATACCGTAGGAGTGCTTTGGGTGTACCAAACGTCACAACGTAACTGGGTGACTATAAAGGTGCACTACAGGTATCTCCGAAAGTGTCTGTTGGGTTGACACGGATCGAGACTGGGATTTGTCACTCCATATTACGGAGAGGTATCACTGGGCCCACTCGGTAGTGCATCATCATAATGAGCTCAAAGTGACCAAGTGTCTGGTCACGGGATCATGCATTACGGTACGAGTAAAGTGACTTGCCGGTAACGAGACTGGACGAGGTATTGGGATACCGAGGATCGAGTCTCGGGCAAGTAACATACCGTCTGACAAAGGGAATAGTATACGGGGTTGCTTGAATCCTCGACATCGTGGTTCATCCGATGAGATCATCGAGGAGTATGTGGGAGCCAACATGGGTATACAGATCCCGCTGTTGGTTATTGACCGGAGAGCCGTCTCGGTCATGTCTACATGTCTCCCGAACCCGTAGGGTCTACACACTTAAGGTTCGGTGACCCTAGGGTTGTATGAATATGAGTATGCAGTAAACCGAATGTCGTTCGGAGTCCCGGATGAGATCCTGGACGTCACGAGGAGTTTCGGAATGGTCCGGAGGTAAAGAATTATATATAGGAAGTGTTGTTTCGGCCATCGGGAAAGTTTTGGGGTCACCCGGTATTGTACCGAGACCACCGGAAGGGTCCCGGGGGTCCACCGGGTGGGGCCACCTATCCTGGAGGGCCCCGTGGGCTGAAGTGGGAGGGGAACCAGCCCCTAGTGGGCTGGTGCGCCCCCCTTGGGCCCCCCTGCGCCTAGGGTTGGAAACCCTAGGTGGGGGGGGGGGGGGGCGCACCACTTGCCTTGGGGGGCACTTCACCCCCCCTGGCCGCCGCCCCCTTGGGAGATTGCATCTCCCAGGGCCGGCGCCCACCCTGGGGGCCTATATAAAGGGGGGCAGGGGGGAGGGCAGGGGGGCCCTGTGTCTTGGCGCCTCCCTCCCCTGCTACACCTCGTCCTCCTCCCGCAGCAGCTTGGCGAAGCCCTGCCGGAGTTCTGCTGCATCCACCACCACGCCGTCGTGCTGCTGGATCTTCATCAACCTCTCCTTCCCCCTTGCTGGATCAAGACAGAGGAGACGTCACGCTGACCGTACGTGTGTTGAACACGGAGGTGCCGTCCGTTCGGCGCTAGGATCTCCGGTGATAGGATCACGACAAGAACGACTACTTCAACCCCGTTCTTTTGAATGCTTCCGCTCGTGATCTACAAAGTGGTATGTAGATGCATCTCTCTTTTCACTCGTTGCTTAGATGAACTCATAGATGGATCTTGGTGAAACCGTAGGAAATTTTTTATTTTCTGCAACGTTCCCCAACAGTGGCATCATGAGCTAGGTCTATGCGTAGTTCTCTATTGCATGAGTAGAACACAATTTTGTTGTGGGCGTAGATCTTGTCAACTTTCTTGCCGCTACTAGTCTTTTCTTGCTTCAGCGGTATTGTGGGATGAAGCGGTCCGGACCGACCTTACACGTACGCTTACGTGAGACAGGTTCCACCGACTGACATGCACTAGTTGCATAAGGTGGCTAGCGGGTGTCTGTCTCTCCTACTTTAGTTGGAGCAGATTCGATGAAAAGGGTCCTTATGAAGGGTAAATAGAAGTTGACAAAATCACGTTGTGGTCATTCGCAGGTAAGAAAACGTTCTTGCTAGAACCCAATTGTAGCCACGTAAAAGATGCAACAACAATTAGAGGACGTCTAACTTGTTTTTGCAGCAATTGTCATGTGATGTGATATGGCCAGAAGTTGTGATGAATGATGAATGATATATTGTGATGTATGAGATCATGTTCTTATAATAGGAATCACGACTTGCATGTCGATGAGTATGACAACCGGCAGGAGCCATATGAGTTGTCTTTATTTTTTGTATGACCTGCATGTCATTGAAGAACGCCATGTAAATTACTTTACTTTATTGCTAAATGCGTTAGCCATAGAAGTAGAAGTAGTCGTTGGCGTGACAACTTCATGAAGACACAATGATGGAGATCATGATGATGGAGATCATGGTGTCATGCCGGTGACGAAGATGATGATGGAGCCCCGAAGATGGAGATCGAAGGAGCTATATGATATTGGCCATATCATGTCACTACTATATAATTGCATGTGATGTTTATTATGTTTTATGCATCTTGTTTACTTAGAACGGCGGTAGTAAATAAGATGATCCCTTATAATAATTTCAAGAAAGTGTTCCCCCTAACTGTGCACCATTGCTAAAGTTCGTCGTTTCGAAGCACCACGTGATGATCGGGTGTGATAGATCCTTACGTTCACATACAACGGGTGTAAGACAGATTTACACATGCAGAATACTTAGGGTTAACTTGACGAGCCTAGCATGTACAAACATGGCCTCGGAACACAAGAGACCGAAAGGTCGAACATGAGTCGTATGGAAGATACGATCAACATGGAGATGTTCACCGATGATGACTAGTCCGTCTCATGTGATGATCGGACACGGGCTAGTCGACTCGGATCGTGTAACACTTAGATGACTAGAGGGATGTCAAATCTGAGTGGGAGTTCATTCAATAATTTGATTAGATGAACTTAATTATCATGAACTTAGTCTAAAACTTTTGCAAAAATATGTCTTGTAGATCAAATGGCCAACGCTCATGTCAACATGAACTTCAACGCGTTCCTAGAGAAAACCAAGCTGAAAGATGATGGCATCAACTATTAGGACTGGGTCCGGAACCTGAGGATCATCCTCATAGCAGCCAAGAAAGCATATGTCCTAGATGAACCGCTAGGTGAAGCACCCATCCCAGAGAACCAAGACGTTATGAACGTTTGGCAGTCATGTGCTGATGATTACTCCCTCGTTCAGTGCGGCATGCTTTACAGCTTAGAACCGGGGCTCCAAAAGCGTTTTGAGAAACATGGAGCATATGAGATGTTCGAGGAGCTGAAAATGGTTTTTCAAGCTCATGCCCGGGTCGAGAGATATGAAGTCTCCGACAAGTTCTATAGTTGTAAGATGGAGGAAAACAGTTCTGTCAGTGAGCACATACTCAAAATGTCTGGGTTGCACAACCGCCTGTCCCAGCTGGAGATCAACCTCCCGGACGAGGCGGTCATTGACAAAATCCTTCAGTCGCTCCCACCGAGCTACAAGATCTTTGTGTTGAACTACAATATGTAGGGGATGGTGAAGACCATTCCTGAAGTATTTTGAATGCTGAAGTCAGCAGAGGTTGAAATCAAGAAAGAACATCAAGTGTTGATGCTCAATAAGACCACTAAGTTCAAGAAGGGCAAGGGTAAGAAGAACTTCAAGAAGGACGGCAAAGATGTTGCCGTGCCCGGTAAGCCAGTTGCCGGGAAGAAGTCAAAGAATGGACCCAAGCCTGAGACTGAGTGCTTTTATTGCAAGGGGAAGGGTCACTGGAAGCGGGACTGCCCCCAAATACTTAGCGGACAAGAAGGCCGGTAACATTAAAGGTATATTTGATATACATGTAATTGATGTGTACCTTACCAGTACTCGTAGTAACTCCTGGGTATTTGATACCGGTGTCGTTGCTCATATTTGTAACTCACAGCAGGAGCTGCGGAATAAGCGGAGATTGGCGAAGGATGAGGTGACGATGCGCGTCGGGAATGGTTCCAAGGTCGATGTGATCGCCGTCGGCACGCTACCTCTACATTTACCCACGGGATTAGTTATGAACCTCAATAATTGTTGTTTAGTGCCAAGTTTGAGCATGAACATTGCATCTGGATCTCGTTTAATACAAGATGGCTACTCATTTAAATCCGAGAATAATGGTTGTTCTATTTATATGAGAGATATGTTTTATGGTCATGCCCCGATGGTCAATGGTTTATTCTTAATGAATCTCGAACGTAATGTTACACATATTCATAGCGTGAATACCAAAAGATGTAAAGTTGATAACGATAGTCCCACATACTTGTGGCACTGCCGCCTTGGTCACATTGGTGTCAAGCGCATGAAGAAGCTCCATGCTGATGGACTTTTAGAGTCTCTCGATTATGAATCATTTGACACATGCGAACCATGCCTCATGGGCAAAATGACCAAGACTCCGTTCTCCGAAACAATGGAGCGAGCAACCAACTTATTGGAAATCATACATACTGATGTGTGCGGTCCAATGAGCATTGAGGCTCGCGGAGGATATCATTATGTTCTCACTCTCACTGATGACTTGAGTAGATATGGGTATGTCTACTTGATGAAACACAAGTCTGAGACCTTTGAAAAGTTCAAGAAATTTCAGAATGAGGTAGAGAATCAACGTGACCGAAAGATAAAGTTCCTACGATCAGATTGTGGAGGAGAATACTTAAGTCACGAATTTGGTACACACTTAAGGAAATGTGGAATCGTTTCACAACTCATGCTGCCTGGAACACCTCAGCGTAATGGTGTGTCCGAACGTTGTAATCACACTCTATTGGATATGGTGCGGTCTATGATGTCTCTTACCGATTTACCGCTATCATTTTGGGGATACGCTCTAGAGACAGCTACATTCACTTTAAATAGGGCACCGTCTAAATCCGTTGAGACGACACCGTATGAATTATGGTTTGGGAAGAAACCTAAGCTGTCGTTTCTAAAAGTTTGGGGATGCGATGCTTATGTCAAGAAATTACAACCTGAAAAGCTCGAACCCAAGTCGGAAAAATGCGTCTTCATAGGATACCCTAAGGAAACCATTGGGTATACCTTCTACTTAAGATCCGAGGGCAAGACCTTTGTTGCCAAGAACGGATCCTTTCTGGAAAAAGAGTTTCTCTCGAAAGAAGTAAGTGGGAGGAAAGTAGAACTCGATGAAGTACTACCTCTTGAACCGGAAAGTAGTACAGCTCAGGAAAATGTTCCTGTGGTGCCTACACCAACTGGAGAGGAAATTAATGATGATGATCAAGGTACTTCGGATCAAGTTGCTACGGAACCTCGTAGGTCCACAAGGACATGTTCCACACCAGAGTGGTATGGCAACCCTGTCCTGGAAATCATGTTGTTAGACAACGGTGAACCTTCGAACTATGAAGAAGCGATGGCAGGCCTAGATTCCAACAAATGGCTTGAAGCCATGCAATCCGAGATAGAATCCATGTATGAAAACAAAGTATGGACTTTGACTGACTTGCCCGATGATCGGCGAGCGATAGAAAACAAATGGATCTTTAAGAAGAAGACGAACGCGGATGGTAATATTACCGTCTATAAAGCTCGACTTGTCGCTAAGGGTTATCGACAAGTTCAAGGGGTTGACTACGATGAGACATTCTCTCCCATAGCGAAGCTGAAGTCCGTCCGAATCATGTTAGCAATTGCCGCATACTATGATTATGAGATATGGCAGATGGACGTCAAAACGGCATTCCTTAACGGGCATCTTAAGGAAGAACTGTATATGATGCAGCCGGAGGGTTTTGTCGATCCTGAGAATGCTAACAAAGTATGCAAGCTCCAGCGATCCATTTATGGGCTGGTGCAAGTATCTCGGAGTTGGAACATTCGCTTTGATGAGAAGATCAAAGCGTTTGGGTTTATGCAGACTTATGGAGAAGCCTGCGTTTACAAGAAAGTGAGTGGGAGCTCTGTAGCATTTCTCATATTATATGTAGATGACATACTTTTGATGGGAAATGATATAGAACTTTTGGACAGCATTAAGGCCTACTTGAATAAGTGTTTTTCAATGAAGGACCTTGGAGAAGCTGCTTACATATTAGGCATCAAGATCTATAGGGATAGATCGAGATGCCTCATAGGTCTTTCACAAAGCACAGACCTTGATAAGATTTTGAAGAAGTTCAAAATGGATCAGTCCAAGAAAGGGTTCTTGCCTGTACTGCAAGGTGTGAGATTGAGCTCGGCTCAATCCCCGACCACGGCAAAAGATAAAGAAGAGATGAGTGTCATCCCCTATGCTTCAGCCATAGGATCTATTATGTATGCCATGCTGTGTACCAGACCTGATGTAAACCTTGCCGTAAGTTTGGTAGGAAGGTACCAAAGTAATTCCGACAAGGAACACTGGACAGCGGTCAAGAATATCCTAAAGTACCTAAAAATGACAAAGGACATGTTTCTCGTTTATGGAGGTGACGAAGAGCTCGCCGTAAAGGGTTACGTCGATGCTAGCTTCGACACAGATCTGGATGACTCTAAGTCACAAACCGGATACGTGTATATGTTGAATGGTGGAGCAGTAAGCTGGTGCAGTTGCAAGCAGACCGTCGTGGCGGGATCTACATGTGAAGCGGAGTACATGGCAGCCTCGGAGGCAGTGCATGAAGCAATTTGGGTGAAGGAGTTCATCACCGACCTAGGAGTCATACCCAATGCGTCGGGGCCGATCAAACTCTTTTGTGACAACACTGGAGCTATTGCCCTTGCCAAGGAGCCCAGGTTTCACAAGAAGACCAGGCACATCAAGCGTCGCTTCAACTCCATCCGTGAAAATGTTCAAGATGGAGACATAGATATTTGCAAAGTACATACGGATCTGAATGTCGCAGATTCGTTGACTAAACCTCTCTTGCGAGAAAAACATGATCAACACCAGAACTCTATGGGTGTTCGATTCATCACAATGAAACTAGATTATTGACTCTAGTGCAAGTGGGAGACTGTTGGAAATATGCCCTAGAGGCAATAATAAAAGGATTATTATTATATTTCCTTGTTCATGATAATTGTCTTTATTCATGCTATAATTGTATTATCCGGAAATTGTACTACACGTGTGAATACATAGACCATAATATGTCCCTAGTAAGCCTCTAGTTGACTAGCTCGTTGATCAACAGATAGTCATGGTTTCCTGACTATGGACATTAGATGTCGTTGATAACGGGATCACATCATTAGGAGAATGATGTGATGGACAAGACCCAATCCTAAGCATAGCACAAGATCGTGTAGTTCGTTTTGCTAGAGCTTTTTCAATGTCAAGTATCTTTTCCTTAGACCATGAGATCGTGTAACTCCCGGATACCGTAGGAGTGCTTTGGGTGTACCAAATGTCACAACGTAACTGGGTGACTATAAAGGTGCACTACAGGTATCTCCGAAAGTGTCTGTTGGGTTGACACGGATCGAGACTGGGATTTGTCACTCTGTATTACGGAGAGGTATCACTGGGCCCACTCGGTAGTGCATCATCATAATGAGCTCAAAGTGACCAAGTGTCTGGTCACGGGATCATGCATTACGGTACGAGTAAAGTGACTTGTCGGTAACGAGACTGAACGAGGTATTGGGATACCGACGATCGAGTCTCGGGCAAGTAACATACCGTCTGACAAAGGGAATAGTATACGGGGTTGCTTGAATCCTCGACATCGTGGTTCATCCGATGAGATCATCGAGGAGTATGTGGGAGCCAACATGGGTATCCAGATCCCGCTGTTGGTTATTGACCGGAGAGCCATCTCGGTCATGTCTACATGTCTCCCGAACCCGTAGGGTCTACACACTTAAGGTTCGGTGACACTAGGGTTGTATGAATATGAGTATGCAGCAAACCGAATGTTGTTCGGAGTCCCGGATGAGATCCCGGACGGCACGAGGAGTTTCGGAATGGTCCGAAGGTAAAGAATTATATATAGGAAGTGCTATTTCGTCCATCAGGAAAGTTTCGGGGTCACCCGGTATTGTACCGGGACCACCGGAAGGGTCCCGGGGGTCCATCGGGTGGGGCCACCTATCCCGGAGGGCCCCGTGGGCTGAAGTGGGAGGGGAACCAGCCCCTAGTGGGCTGGTGCGCCCCCCCTTGGCCCCCCCTACGCCTATGGTTGGAAACCCTAGGTGGGGGGGGGGGGCGCACCACTTGCCTTGGGGGGCACTCCACCCCCCCTGGCCGCCGCCCCCTTGGGAGATTGCATCTCCCAGGGCCGACGCCCCCCCCTGGGGGCCTATATAAAGGAGGGCAGGGGGGAGGGCAGGGGGACCCTGTGTCTTGGCGCCTCCCTCCCCTGCTACACCTCGTCCTCCTGCCGCAGCAGCTTGGCGAAGCCCTGCCGGAGTTCTGCTGCATCCACCACCACGCCGTCGTGCTGCTGGATCTTCATCAACCTCTCCTTCCCCCTTGCTGGATCAAGACGGAGGAGACATCACGCTGACCGTACGTGTGTTGAACGCGGAGGTGCCGTCCGTTCGGCGCTAGGATCTCCGGTGATAGGATCACGACGAGAACGACTACTTCAACCCCGTTCTTTTGAACACTTCCGCTCGCGATCTACAAAGTGGTATGTAGATGCATCTCTCCTTTCACTCGTTGCTTAGATGAACTCATAGATGGATCTTGGTGAAACCGTAGGAAAAATTTTATTTTCTACAACGTTCCCCAACAGAGAGAACCTTCTCGAAGATTTTTATTGCCCCATGGACAAGGTTTATTGGTCGAAAGTCGTCCACGTCTATGGCTCCCTCTTTCTTGGGTAGAAGAGATACTAGTGATCTATTGATTGCCACCATTTCTCTCATATCCTCCCGATGCATGCAATCCATAGCTCTCATGAACTCCACTTTAATGATATCCCAGCATGTGGCATAGAACCTCCCTGTAAAGCCGTCCGGCCCCGGCGCCTTGTCCATAGGCATTGCCTTAATCACCCTTTCTACTTCCTCTACTGTGAACGGCTCCTCCAGATGTGTCATATCTCGTCGTGGCAGGTTGAGCCCATCCAAGTTAATCGTATGCTGTTGCTACTCACAGGACCCAAAAGCTCTACCGTAGAAAGCATCAACTGCCGATGCCACTTCCTCCTGACCCGAATAGATCTGCCCATTGTACTGGACTGCTCGCAACACATTCTTCCGCTGTCTATGACTAGCCTGCTGATGAAACAACCTTGTGTTGCCATCTCCCTCGCGCAGCTGCAGCAGACGAGAACGCTGCCTTGCAATCGACCGCTCCAGCGAGCACAGCCCCAAAAGCTTGTGCTTTAACTCTTTTCTCAATTCTCTCTCCGCATGAGACAAATCCCGTGACTCCATAGCAACATCCAATCTTGATATGACCTCCAAAGCAATTGCAATCTGCAACTTCACGTTCCCCACCCATCGGCCACTCCACTTTTGCAGAGCTTTCGCCGTCGCCCTGAGCTTGCAATGCAGTGTCAGGTAGTCATTCGATGCCGGGGGGGTGTAGAATCCCACGCTACTTGCACCGTCTCCATGAAACCCGGTGCCTTTACCCAGAAAGCTTCGAAGTGGAAACGTTTGTGCGTTTTTACTTCCACATTCATGTCCAACATCAGAGGACAATGATCCAAAATCGCGGTGCCCAGCGCCGACAAGAAGCACGTCGGAAACGCCTCATCCCACTCGTTTGTTACGAAGACATGATCAATCTTCTCCAAGGTAGCACTCTGCCTCTCGTTCGACCACGTATAGCGACGGCCATTCAAATACATCTCCTTCAACTCGAGTCTATTCAGTTTAGCTCGAAACCTGCCCAGCATCCTCCGGTTGATCAGATCATTACTTTTATCTTCCTGCCTCGCAATGAGATTGAAATCTCCAGCAACTAGCCACGGTCCCGCGTGTAGCTCCCTAATATCCATAAGCTCTTGCAGAAACTCCACTTTATCTCTGTCCTCTTGAGGCCCGTAGACGCATGTTAACCACCACTCTGTCGCTCCAGGGGCCTTCACTATCGCCGTAAGCGAGTTAGCCTGGTAATGTGGGTTGGAGATCCTGACTATCAGCTCGTCCCAAGCCACTAAGATTCCACCACGCGTACCTACCGCAGGTACATAGAAAAAGTTGGTGAATTTATTGCCCAGACAACGTTGTACAACCGATGCCAAAATCTCTTGCATCTTGGTCTCCTGCAGGCAAACAATGCTCGGGTTTGCTTCCAACACTACGTGCCGCACCGCATCTCTACGCGCCGGTGTGTTGAGCCCACGCACATTCCACACAATAACTCTTAGGTGTTGCGCATTCATCCTCCTATCCTACCTCTTCCACCAACCGCCACCCCTAGACCCTGGTTGCGACCTCCTGGGGTGTGCCTAGCAGCGGAGTCGGAGGTGACTCCCACCCGAAGAGCGCCAACACTGCTGCGATATGGGCCTCCGAGAGTGGCTGGTTGAACAGCTCAACATACATCCGTAGAGCCTCCTCCGAGATGACCTCCCCCTCATGCGCCAAGCATAACTTCCGGATGAGAACCTGCTGCTGCTTGCTGGCCCCATGCTTAGCGATCCTCTCGCTTCTCCTGGGCGTAACTTCCAGCATCCTCTTCTTCCTGGGTCTGCGGGTCTGAACCCCATGTGTGCGCGTCTCTGGCCGTGCCAGGATTGGCTCAATAGATCTTTGCATGCCGTCACATAGCTGCTGCACATCCACAAGTTCGTGGGGTAACACTCGCCGTTGCAGGCTCGTCGCACCCGGACAGACCAACTTGGAACATGTCCCAGTCCTCCACTTGTCCCATAAACTGGCCCTGGCCGGCCTCACGTAAAGGTGGCTCAGGGGTCGTACATCCCTGCATGCATGACAACGCTAAATCCCATCCAACCACGTGTCCACCCACGCCTGGCTGCGCAAGTCCGTCCAAGCGGGCATGAGAATCATCAGATTCTGCTGTCCCCGTCCGTGAACAGGAGTCTCCACCCAACGCAACGAGCGTCTCCTCGCCTTTTCAGACCCCCCATCAGACCGGGCCAGCTCCGGACCCGGCCCCACCGACAGCTCCACCGAGCCGACCATGCAAAAACCACCGGATGGCCTCACCTGCACCGAATCAACGGGCTCCAATCCCCACACGACCTGCTCCCTAGGCCCACGCCATCGAGATAACGTGACAGATGGCGGGGAGCCCCACGCGCAGTCCCCCAGTACCTCTCGCGCGCCGCAAGACGACGACACTGACCGGTCCGCTTCCGCACCTTCCACCCTGTCGGCCGCCTCATTGCAGACCAGCTGTCCCCGAGCCGTTGGCGCCAAAGACTTCACGGTCAAGTCTCAGTCCAGCTCTGTCGTTGGCCCCACCTGATCCACTGGGTCATCCTGCCCACATTCCGGGCCCACCTCACCTTTATTTTGAACTGGACTATGCTCCGCCGCGGAGACTGATCCCGCCGACGAGCATACAGCCGCCGGCGGCGAGCCCATCGCTCCACCAGCATCCCTCCGCTCACCATCTGCCAGACCTCGACGGCGTTGCTCAACTCCACCTTGCCGCTCCTCATCCCTACCATCCGGTCTCCCATCACCATCAGAAGGCGACGCCGGCGGACTAGGTGGTGGCGACAGCTCAGGGTCATCATCTTCGTCCACCACCGGCTCAGCCAACTTGACAATCCGGATGTTGTACCACAACGCCGCCGTCCTCGCCGCCCGCGGGAAGGACCTGCCCCGCCGCCGACGAGGCTCCTCCACGAACGGGCCTCTGCGTCGGGATGCACTCCGGCCGGTCCGTCCGCAACCACACTTTGTAGCTCGACATGTCATACCTCTTCGCCGTGCTGTCCACCACACCCACGACGAGCCCCAGGCCCTGGAGCACCGCATTTGCCGTTCTCCTCGTCCACGCGTGCGCCGGCACCCCCACCAGAGCCACCGGCACTAGGAACGACAACGCCGCTCCGGTCTCCTGCGCCTGCCGCAGCCAAGGGCGCAGTGACAGAGATAATCCAGCCGCCGTCGCCGGTGACAAACCACCCTGCCGCACCATCCTGTCGCGCGTGCACTTGTCCTTGCAAAGCACCAAGAAGTCCTCTGGGAAGAACGCCCGGATCGACATGTCCACCGGCCCGAGACGAAACTCAGCGTGCAAGGCCGCCGCCACCGTCGCCGAATCGACCGCCGGCCTGGTACCGGTAATCGTAACCACCACTTCCTTGGAAAGCTCCTCCTCCATATGCCAGAGATCTTCTGCCTCCTCCATGTAGCAACAACGCACCTCCTCCACGACCGGCTGCTGCACAGCTACAGCCAGCCGTGGCACATCCACCGGGTCAAATGGCACCGAGAACCCTGATGTCCCACTCAAGCATGAGGACTAAAAGCTAGTCATTTCTCTCAAGTAAACTTGGTAAAATAGTCAGTCCTCTCAACTGGTTTTGCCATTAATCATCAAAGCCCAATAGGAATACCCAAGAGATGCACTTTCAATGTTTTTTTGGTGCAGTGCATTGGATATGCAGTGCAAATCCACCCGCTCATCACGCTTATAGCCTTATAGGTCAAGTCAACTAGATGGAACTTGTTGCCGCTCAAGTTCTTGCCTTATACTCATTTCTCAAGTTTGGTACAGTTTGATTGTTTTGACACTGTAGACATGACATACCGGTTATTTGATATGACGATGATTATGTTGGGGTACTGTTGATGTTGCAGTAAACTTCTCTTGCAAGTATATTATTGTGGTAAACATTGGACAATTTGTTACTTGCGAACTTCATGGTATTGTTTAGATTTCTTACATGCATACAAGGTGTGCGCTGAAGTGCGTGTATCTCGCTTAGTCCTGGCCATGGGAAGCCCGGCCCGGCCGGCCCGACGCTGCCCCCGGGCCGGGCTCGGGCCTAGTTTTTGAGCCCGAAGGCCGGGCCGGGCCGGGCCCGGGCCCATCGTTTTTGACATTTTTTGAAGGCCGGGCCGGGCCGGCCCGAAGCCCGACGGGCTTTTACGTGCTCGGGCCGGGCTTGGGCCCAGAAACACAGGCCCGATGGCCGGGCCGGACCGGGCCCGGGCCTGAGTTTTTTGAGTCGGGCTTGGCTAGGCCCGACCCGAAGCCCGGCCCGGCCCGAGGTTTGGCCAGGTATATTCTCGCTCTTTTGGCCGCTTCCGGTGCCATCTACGCTCACGTAAACATGATGTCCAAACTTTGTTGAAAGTTATGAACACTTTTGGGGGTCACTACTACACTTTTCGAGTGTCCCAACTTTGCGCTAATAAAGACAATGAAAGAATATTCGGAGTTTTGCCATCTAGGTTTGCCATTGTTCGTGGTCCTGCTTGTTTTTGGGACAAGCGGACCTTGAAAGACATCATGACATGCTGTGTTATCCTTCACAATATGATTCTCGAAGATGAGAGAGGCATGAACTTGAAGTTCTTTTACGACAATGTGGGTAGCCGTGTCAAACCAGCTAGAGACCCTAACCACATTAGAGCTTTTCTTCAAACATACAGAGAGATTGAAAATGCAAACACCCACTTTCAGCTTCAGGAATATCTCATTGAGCACCATTGGCAAAGGGCTGAACAGTAACAAAACTCATTTTTTATTCATTCTTATTCAATTCATGTGTATTTGTATTGGGGACAAGTTTATATTGTATTATTTAGTTTGTGTCGGTGATTTGAATAATTATTTGTAATGATTGTTGTATTGTGCTGGTATTGATATTTTTTCTGAATAATTATTTTGTATTTTTGTGGTGTGGTATTGCTATTTACGGGCCGGTGGCAGCGGCACAAGAGCAGACCCTGCAAAGCCAACCCGTAAAAATGTATATTCCGTGAATATCCTTTTATACGGGTCCGTTTTGCGGAGTCTGCCTCTGCGGCCGCCCGTGCCGGCCCGCACAGACGTTTTTCCACGAACTGCAAACGCGTTTTATGGGTCGGCGTTATGCGGGGTCAACTAGAGATGCTCATATACTTGCTCTAAGAGTCCAAAGCGGGATGCCTTGAAAGCAATGCATGGTACGGACAAACTTGGCAACTTTACCTCAATGCAGTAATGGCACACCTATTTGTTCATATTGTTTTCTCCACATCGTCTTGTCTACTGACCAATGAAGAAAAAAGAAAATTAACCGAGGTGACATGAGTCATTTCCTTACTGGTCTGTGCCCATGTTGGGACTATAATTTTGTTAGTTTAGCCAATGCCTTTCTATGCATCATCCTCTAAGGACAGATCCTGCAGTATGTATTCATTTTGTAAGTTTAGCTAATGCCTTGTCAACATTCAGTTCAGGAGGGTGTTTGTGGGTGATCGATGGGAAGCATGGCTTCACTTAGTCCGTAGACTGATGAAGGTTCAGTTAACTCCTCAGCCCGATCAGTTATGTTGGAAGCTTACTAGATCTGGGGAGTTCACAGTTAAATCGATGTATATCAACATCATTAATTCTACTGTGATTCCTAGTTCCAAAGAGGTTTGGAAAATTAAGGTCCCTTTGAAGATTAAAGTGTTTATGTGGTTTGTGCATAAACAAGTAATTTTAATAAAGGACAATTTAGTTAAGCGCAACTGGACAGGTTCTACTAGGTGTAGTTTCTGTGATTAGGATGAGACTATTAAGCATCTCTTTTTTGACCGTCTGTTGGCACGAGGGCTGTGGCGCTCTGTGCAAATTGCCTTTAACATTACTCCTCCGACTTCGGTCAACACGTTATTCGGGGCATGGCTTGCTGGGATAGAGTCCGAAACAGGTAGACACATTCGTGTAGGAGTATGTGCGTTGTTATGGGCAGTTTGGAATTGCAGAAATGATTGGGCTTTTAACAGAACAACAACTATTCATTTTTTGCAGGTTTTATTCCGGGCTACTGCACTGATCCGTATGTGGTCCTTACTCACTCCGACGGAGGCCAGGGAGCGTTTGGTTACTGGATCTGTCCGGTGGGAGATGGTAGCGCGGGATATCTTCAACCGGTTTGGATGACGGTCATGTAATAGGATAGGCAATTAGTTTACCTATCTTTTATTTTGCCTGCCGGTTGTGGCTTTTGGGCATTTTGTTTTGGCGTTGAGGCTCTGTGTGAGCTAGCCGTTGCTTTTGTTTGCAGACTTTAAGACCTTGTTGAACCTTATTTACTCTTTAATAAATATGGCCGTATGCATTGTTCTGATGCAGAGGCCGGGGAGTCCCCTCTTTTAAAAAAAAATTATGATCACAGAGATGTTGGGTGAAAGCTTGAACCAGAAATAGCAGCTAAGTATCCTGGCGGTGGACTAGAGGGGAGCATGAATCGCATTGAACTTGTACAAAACACTGGTGCTTGGGCCATTTCTTTCAGTATTAGCTGAGAGCCGACAATATTACCTCTTAAATTGTCTCAAAAGAAAAACGTCTTAAAGCTGCGTCTTCCCCAATGAATGGTGCTCCAGTCACCTGTTAATACTTGAGTTCTGAACTGCTGTTAATACTTGAGAGATGTAATTTATGCTTTCAAGCTACTACTAGTTAGCAAGAAGTAGAGTGTTTATTACTAGAAGAAAACATTAAATTACCGCCTTATAAACAATTAAATATGCATGACCTGTTGGCAGTTGTTCTGAACTTCAGACAGATAACCTGTAACTTTGGCATCAGGTGTGTTCTTGCCTGAAACTCTCCTGTTGGAGGTGATGCAGTGGTACAGCATAGATGGGGATTTAGTCTAGTGGTAGGATATTTGCTTAGGGAGCAAAAGGTCCCGAGTTCAATTCTCGGAATCCCCATGTTGAAAACCCTTTTGCAATGCTATTTTGTGCTCTGGATGATGAGGTTCATAGCCTCACTATGCATGGCCATTCCTTTTCTGTATCTCGTGGCTGTGGTTCAACTGAAGATGTTTCCGGTTGTATCTGCATGCTGTTGTAATTTGACTGGAGACTGTCATTAACACATACAAACGGTAATAAACAGAAAAATTGTAATAATTTCAGGAATTCTCGGAACGCCTCTTTCTTTTGGTATTTTCTAATTTCATGAAGTTTGCCTTTCTTCTACAGCTGCTTGAGAGTAACACAGACGGATTTCTTTTCTGAACCCTTGGAAGTGACCTCCTGCTCCCGACTCCAAATTTTATAGGATATATCAGGACCTAGGGTTTACAAGATCCTATTCCGTCAGTATCGGTGGAGTCCTCCTCCTAGACGTTGACTTCCTTCTCGTGTACTCCAAGTCTTCCGGGTCCTTCTCTTTATTGGGCCCTTAGACCGTGAGGTTGGCCCAGGGCATAAACCGACCTAGGGGGCCACGGGTCGTCCTACTTGGGCCGGCTTCCGACATGATGAGGCACCCCTGGGCCGTAACATCATCAACCGGGAAAAAACACGGAGATGTCAAACCAAAAAGGTGGCTCCTTTCTATGAAGATTGAACTACCTCGGAAGTACCGGAGAAAACCAAAGTCTCGGAAGTTCTAGAGGCTGACAAAGCATTTCTGAGTGAAAATTCCGCAGAAATGCCGAAGTCATAGCTCAGAGGTTCCAATTTTTTTTGCTTGGGAGTACCTATACCGAGACTCTTGTGTTGAAGCAACTGAGGGGGGCTCGTAAGTTTCGGATAAAATTGTATACTTGGAGGTGCCGGAGCTAATCTAGATGGTCTCAAAGAAACATAGATCAGCAGCACCAGAATATTTTTTTGCGGCAATACCGTCATAGGAAACAAGGTTCGCTCAACGGGGCTAACTCAGTAACACGTACTGCGTAGTACTGGGTGGAAAAATTCAGAGGTACTGGGACTGTCAAAAAATACAGGAATTGAGTAGCAGGAGTATTGTAACACTTAAAGATTTTGGTTGAGGATATTATCTTGGAGTTCAACCAAATATCTTTTACTTGTGCCACTCTTGATAATAGGGTTGTCCTTAAACTCAGTGTGAATCTTGGATTTACCTAAATCATAAAGTACCTACTAAGCTCTTCCACTTGCCAATCACTTGAGAACACGGAGGTAGGGGTCACCCTGATGTTCCACTTCCACTCAAGCATGAGGACAAAAAGGTAGTCATTTCTCTCAAATAAAACTTGGTAAACTGTCAGTCTGTTAGACTGTATATACGTAGCCTCTGTATATCTGTATTGTAACCTGTATTGTACCCCTTGGGTACTTCTATATAATGAGATAGCCACACCCCGGATTAGGGGTGTCGAGCAGTTCCCAAATACTTTGTTTTACATGGTATCAAATTAGGTTACGATGTCTTCCGCTGCCGCCACCACCGCCGCCGCCGCCGCCGCCACCGTCGCGCCAAACCCGGTGCCTCCCGCCGCCGTCGCGCCGACCCTCGCCATCGCATCTCCGTTCCTCGCCTCGCAACCTCTCGCGATGGCGTACGGAGCCGCGCCGCCCAGCTCACCGATTGGATCGGGCGATCGCGCCGTCACCCCGTCCGTCGCAGCACTCCCTGCCGCTGCTCCTCCCGCGGTGCCCGGGGGGCAGCCGCCGCCCCCATCATCTTGGCCGGCACCGCCCTCGGTGTATGGTGCGCCGCCCGCCCCGTCGTCCTGGCCGCCGCCGCCGCCGCAACCCTACGGTGCGCCTCCCCATCAGCTGTCCTATGGCCCTCCTCCGCCGCAACCCTACTACGGCATGCCTCCGCCGCTACCCTACTCGGCGGCTGCGCAGCCTCAAGGGGCTGCTCCGGGGCCACAAGGGGCCTCTGCTGCCTCGGCCACTCATGGCGACCCTGCGGCACCCTACAATGGTGTGACCGCGGCCCCCTACGGTGCCCCTCCGGCGCACTATGGCGCCCCCGGGGCGTTCTCCTCTGGAGCCTACCCGCCTCATGCGATGTTCCCTGCACATCCTGGGGCGGTCTCGTCAATGGGCCTCTACGGATCTTCACATGCCCACACGGATTCAGCCACGGTGTCGACACCGTTTTACTTCTCGCATCTGTTACCGGTGAAGCTCGCGCCGGACAACTACCTGTCCTGGCGTGCTCAGGTGCTCCCTCTTTTGCGGAGTCGCTATTTGGAAGGCTATGTTGATGGATCCATCCCGTGTCCGCCTCCTCATCACCCGGCATACCACACCTGGGTGGCTCAGGATCAGGCCATACTCTCCGCCATCCAGTCCTCGCTTACTCCGAGCGTCTCGTCGCTGGTCATCTTCGCCGCTACGTCCAGGGAGGCATGGGCGGCCCTTCACACCAGTTTTGCATCTCAGTCTCAGGCGCGTGCCCACTCTATACGCACTGAGCTAGGAGAGACGAAGCTTGGCGACCTCAGCATCACCGACTACTTCAACAAGATGCGGGGTCTCGCCGACACATTAGCCTCGGTTGGTCAGTCGCTGCAGGATGAGGAGTTCACTACCTTTGTGCTCAATGGGCTTGATGATGATTATGACAACCTCATTGAGAATGTTCATGGCCGTGATGATCCGCTACCACCTCGTGAGCTTTATGCCCGTCTGCTGGGTCGTGAGCAGCGCATTAAGGCGCGTCGAGCCTCTCCGAGTTTTGCCTCCGCCAATGCCGCAACTCGTGGCAAGTCCCAGCGGTCGTCGTCTTCAGGTGGCAAGATGGCGCCGTCTCCACAACCATCCTCTCGGGGCAATGCTCCGACTATCACGGGTGGTAACTGGCCAGTGGCGTGCTGCTCCTCCTGTGGTGCTCCACAGGCCTGTCAGTTATGTGGCCTTGAGCGCCATATTGCCTCTCGTTGTCATCGTCGCTACAAGCAAGATTTTCTGGGACTTGGCAACAATGGAAAAGGGAATGATAAGCAGGCCGTCGCTGCTGTGACGAGTGATCATGGTCGCACTCCATCCTACTCCATTGATCCAGCATGGTACATGGACACGGGAGCCACCAACCACCTCACCGGTGAGATGGGTAAGCTCTCCACTCAGGAGCCATATCGTGGTCATGATCAGGTGCACACCGCCAGTGGAGCAGGTATGCCTATCTCACATGTTGGTCAGGCCTCTCTACTTGCACACAATTTTCGCACCTTGCATCTATCTAATGTCCTTCGTGTTCCCTCTGCTACACGTAGTTTGTTATCCATTCCTCAACTTACTCGTGATAATAATGTCCTTGCTGAGTTTCACCCTTTTCGTTTCTTTATCAAGGATCGGGACACGAGGGCCGTTCTTCTTAGCGGTCGTCTTCGCCATGGCCTGTATGCACTTGATGTGCCACGCCCGTCTTCCACGCCGTCTTCTCCTCAGGTGTTCAGTGGTGTTCGTGTGTCGCCTACACACTGGCATGCGCGCCTTGGTCACCCGGCGGCTCCTATTGTTCGACATGTTTTGCATCGTCATGATTTTCCAGTAGTGTCCAATAAAACTGCTGAAATTATTTGTGATGCCTGTCAGCAGGGCAAGAGTCATCAGCTTGCATTTTCAGAGTCTAGTAGGGTTGTGAAACATCCTCTTGAGCTTGTGTTTTCTGATGTGTGGGGACATGCCCAGACATCCGTTAGTGGTCACAATTATTATGTCAGTTTCATTGATGCTTATAGTCGTTTCACTTGGTTATATCTTATTAAGCGCAAGTCTGATGTGTTTGATGTTTTCATTCAGTTTCAAGCACACGTTGAGCGTCTCCTTAAGCAGAAAATCATCCATGTACAATCCGACTGGGGGGGGGGGGGTGAATACCACAACCTCAACTCGTTCTTTAACAAGCTTGGGATTTCGCACCGCGTGTCATGTCCACACACACATCAGCAGAATGGTACTGTCGAACGTAAGCATCGTCATCTTGTTGAGACTGGTCTAACCTTGCTAGCTCATGCATCTGTTCCGTTTCGGTTCTGGAGCGATGCTTTCTCCACAGCTTGTTTTCTTATAAACAGGCTTCCCTCGAGACTCCTGAAAATGCAAACCCCGCTTGAGCTTTTGCTTCATGAGGTTCCGGACTACACATTTCTCAAAGTGTTCGGATGCGCATGTTGGCCTCATCTCCGTCCATACAACAAGCGCAAGCTAGAGTTTAGGTCTAAGAAGTGTGTTTTTCTCGGGTATAGCTCTCTTCACAAAGGGTACAAGTGCTTACATGTTCCTACCAACCGCGTCTACATCTCTCGTGACGTTGTGTTTGATGAAAACATATTCCCCTTTCGTGCACTCCCGACTGATCTCACTACTTCTACACCACCAGTGCATGTGTCTACACCTACGCCTGACCAATTTGTGGATGTTGCATATGCCCCTGCGTTGCTTCCTAATCATGCTGCAGGTATTGGACGCGGTACTCGGCTCGAGTTGCTTGATGATGAACAGGATGCGGCTGGCCCTCCTGATCGGGACGTGCATGCCCCATGCATGGCGGGCGGCACCCACCAACCCTCGGACGCGGAGGCCAACCCGGCTGCCTCCCGGGTGCCGGGCCCATCCAGCTCCACCCCAGTTTCGCCCGCCCGAGCCTCGGCTTCGCCCGCACCAGCCTCGCCTGCGCCAACCCCCGCTGGCTCGCGGGCCTTGTCCACACCCGGCTCGTCGGACTCGCGGGTGTCACCAGCCTCGCGTCGCTCGCCTGGGCCACTGGTGGCCGACTCGCCTGGGCCGCTGGCGCCTGGGCTGCTAGCGCCTGGCTCGCCTGGGCCGCTGCCAGGTGGCTCGCCTGGACTGCTGGCTAGCCCGGCGGCTTCCCCTGGGCCGCTGCCAGGTGGCTCACCTGGGCCACTGGCTAGCCCGATGGCTTCGTCGCCTGCTCTGGACTCGGTGTCAGGATCGCCGAGTCTCTCTGATGCGGTCACCGGTGGGCCTGACTCGCCGGACTCGGTTCCGGCCTCGTCCGCTTCTTTGCCAGCTGAACCTCTCGTCACGCTTCGGCCTTGAACACGGAGTCAGTCTGGTGTTTTTCGCCCGAAGGAGTGGACGGATGGCACGGTTGCCTGGCTTGCTACATGCATGGCTCATACTGCCGCCGATCCCACTGCCGAGCCTCGTCACTTCCAGGCTGGGTTGAGTATTCCTCATTGGCATGCTGCCATGGAGCAAGAGTTTAATGCCCTTCAACAGAATGATACATGGCGCCTTGTTCCTCCAAAGTCTGGCGTTAACATCATTGATTCCAAATGGGTTTTCAAAGTCAAGAGACATGCTGATGGCTCCATTGAATGCTTCAAAGCACGGTTAGTTGCCAAGGGCTTCAAACAGAGGTATGGTCTTGATTATGAAGACACTTTCAGTCCAGTTATCAAGCCGACTACCATTCGGTTGCTACTGTCTCTTGCGGTTACTCGTGGATGGTTCCTACGTCAGCTTGATGTGCAGAACGCTTTTCTCCATGGCATTCTGGAGGAGGAGGTTTATATGCGTCAGCCGCCTGGTTTTGTTGATCCGACACGGCCTCATCATCTCTGTCGTCTGGTCAAGGCACTGTATGGACTCAAACAGGCTCCTCGAGCATGGCACGCTCGCCTTGGATCAGTTCTTCAGGCTCTTGGGTTTACTCCCTCCACTGCTGATACGTCACTGTTTCTCCTCCAGCGTCCCGAGGTTACGATGTATCTCTTGGTTTATGTTGATGATATCATTCTTGTCAGTTCCTCGGCTGCTGCTGCTGCTGATCGCCTTGTGATTGCACTCCGTGATGATTTTGCTGTCAAGGACTTGGGTGCTCTTCACTTTTTCCTTGGTCTTGAGGTTTCACGGTCCTCTGCTGGTTTGACTCTCACTCAGAAGAAGTACTCGTTGGACTTGTTGCGTCGTGCTGGAATGCTCAAATGCAAGCCTGTTTATACCCCGATGTATGCTACTGATCGGTTGTCTGCTCTTGATGGTGACCCTCTCTCGTCTGATGATGCTACTGAGTATCGCAGTATCGTTGGTGGTCTGCAATATCTCACTATTACCAGGCCTGATATCTCCTATGCAGTTAACCGTGTTTGTCAGTTTTTGCATGCACCCAGGACATCTCATTGGTCAGCTGTGAAGCGTACTTTGCGCTATGTCAGCCTTACTACTGCTTATGGTTTGCTTCTTCAGCCTGCACCGTCATATGAGCTCTCGGCTTTCTCTGATGCTGATTGGGCTGGTAGTCCGGATGACAGGCGATCCACGGGGGGTTATGCGGTCTTTCTGGGTCCTAACTTGATCGCCTGGAATGCTCGCAAGCAAGCAACTGTGTCTCGCAGCAGTACTGAGGCTGAGTATAAAGCTGTTGCTGATGCAACTGCTGAGATCATATGGGTACAGTCTCTGTTGAGAGAGTTGCGTGTTCCTCAAGCTCATCCTCCGGTCTTGTGGTGTGACAACATTGGTGCTACATATCTTTCTTCTAATCCAGTGTTCCATGCGAGGACGAAACACATTGAGGTGGATTATCACTTTGTTCGGAAACGTGTTGCACAGAAGCTACTCTGTATCAAGTTCATTTCATCAAAGGATCAACTTGCTGACATCTTCACGAAGCCTCTTCCACAACCACAGTTTGTAGGCTGTAGGCGCAATCTTAACTTGCTTTGTACTTCAGGACATAGTTAAGATTGAGGGAGGGTGTTAGACTGTATATACGTAGCCTCTGTATATCTGTATTGTAACCTGTATTGTACCCCTTGGGTACTTCTATATAATGAGATAGCCACACCCCGGATTAGGGGTGTCGAGCAGTTCCCAAATACTTTGTTTTACACCTCTCAATTGATTTTGCCATTAATCATCAAAAACCCAATAGGAATACCCAAGAGATGCACTTTCAATGTTTTTGTGTGCAGCGCATTCATATGCAGTGCAAATACACCCGCTCATCATGCTTATAAGTCAAGTCAACTAGATGGAAAAGTTGATGTGATGTTCGGTGGGTCCAATTGATGCCTAGATCTCTTGATCCCTTTGCCTTGGTCGAAGAACTTTCAGTGACCTATAAGTGATCTGTTGAATCTTTGAAGAGCTTTGGGGATGCACAATAGAACTTTGTAAACGAGATAAAGTGCTTATCTTATTTCACGATTTGGAAACCATTTTTGCCATTTAAACATACAAAACATCGCTTAGGAGTGTTCATTGGCGGAACCAAGATTTCTTATTTGGGTGTCCATAGATTAAAATTTAGTGTTCTCTACTAACTTATTATAAGATTAGTATGAGTTTTAAGCTGTTGTTCCAGAAATACTAATGAAGATGTATATCTGTACACCCATGAACTTAACTAGCTCCGCCCATGGGCATGTTGTAGGATTGAATAGTGTCTGTTTGAGATAATTAGCAAGCTGGGGGAGGGGGGCTTACTAAAACAGATTATCTAGGCCCCATTCCAAGCTCGAGAATAGACGGAGAGTTGAGCTTTTCTCTTCTTGAGAGAGTTTTAGAGTAGGAAGAGAAGAGAGGTTATTGGATCCACAAATCTATTCAGGATTTGGAGTCTCCTTTGTTGGCTTCCACCTTGTACCTGATTCATCTTTATGGTGGAAGATTGTTCGCCGCCGCCCGTGGTTTTTTCCCGCAATGGGCTTCCACTTAAATCCTTGTGTCTCCCCTCGGTTTGGTGTTCCTCTTGTCCTAATTGTTGCCGCTCAAGTTTTTGCCTTATATTTGTACCCATTGCTCAAGTTTGGTATAGTTTAATTTTGTTGTCACTGTAGACATGACATACACCGGTTCTTTGTTATGACGATGATTATGTTGGGGTAGTGTTGATGTCGTAGTAAACTTCTCTTGCAAGTATATTATTGTGCTAAATATTGGACAATTTGATGCCTGTGGATTTCATGGTATGGCTCAGATTTTTACATGCACAAAGGAATCAATTAGGGAACTGATAGACGCACCAAACAAAAGAAAGGAGATGAATGCATGTGTGAGTCTAATTAACAACTCCCTATTACAACAAAAGAACCCAACAGAGAAAGATCAAAGCAACAGGGCAGAGATGAAAACGAGAGCCATCGCCTAACAGTTAAGCTACGTACTACCGCAGGCTGAGCCAATGATCATTTTATCCACGCAGCGTCGATCTCAGCTGCCCCGCTTTGCGTCGGAGGCGCCACCACCTCTCGCCGCGCCAGCCCTCCGGTCAGCACCCTGCGGAGTCGTCCGGTCTTGCTCTGGTAGTGCTGCGGCGGAGGCGGAGTCCCTCCCGGTGAGCCGCTGCACGACGGACTTGAAGTCGGCGGCCGTGCCGGCCTCGACGTACACCGTCTCGACGATCCTCACCGTCGCCGGCGGCTTATCCGCGCCCTGCTGCTCCTCCCCCGTCGACATCGACCAAATCACCCAAGGCTAGCTGAAGAGAATGGACGTGCAGGTCCAGAGGTAGAAGAAGAAGTGAAAGAAGCGTACAACGGAGAGGGGGATAAGTAGCCGAGGAGCCGTCGCTGGCCGGAATTTGACCGTGCTCGGTCATGAAGCTGAGGGAGACGTGTGACCTTCAAATGGCCCGGCAGGCGGCAATGGCTTTGAACAGGCAACACGATCATGGTGGAACCCTTCCTTCTTTGGGTATCTCACAAAATTCTTACTATAATCTAACGAGTCCAACATTTTGTTATTGTTTGACTGCTCATATAAAAAGCCATCACCAGAAGCCGCATCACAAAAATGTCATCTAAACGCTCTTATATTTCTTTACAGAGGGAGTATATTAATACTCCGGTACTACATTCACCGTAAAACGTATTACCTTATATTTGTTTTACATTTTGTCTATAGTTAACACGTGTTTTCATCAGAAGGTCAAAATGTGACTTGACAGAACGTGTCGAATTTCATCAGAAGGACACAAGTTGCAACCCAGAGGGAGTAAATACCAACTTAAACGTCTGAATCAGTCATACAGAGCAGCTCAGAAGCTCAAGCCACGAACTTCAGAGGGCACGGGGAAGATGAACACATTAGACTTTCGCAGCACAACACCTTCAGCAATGGAACTTCTTTCGGCTTCCTCCACAGTTTGTCTCTAGGGGACACACGTTTTCACCGGAAAACTGATGGTCAAAATGTAACTTGACAGAACGTGTCGAACTTCATCAGAACGACACAAGTTACGACGCATAGGGAGTGACTACCAACTTGAAAGTCTGAATCGGTCATAGAGAGCAGCTCAGAAGCTAAGCAACCAACTTCAGAGACATGAAGCAGATAACACATACGACTTTTGTGCCACAACACCTTCAGGAATAGTAGCAACTTTTTAGTTTCCACTGCAAGACAACACATAATAAGACAGCCGCGCCGCCCACATGTGTGGTACTTTGGTGGACAAACAACAGGTTCTTGCAGTCAAAGCAATATATGACAAGTTACCACAGTCAAAACAACACGATGACAAGTTATTGCGGTCAAAACCATACATCAGCAGCTGCATTGTCTTCTACAGTCAATACCTTGCACGAGCGAAAGACTGCGTTTTTTTCGAACCTGTTCAACACCGTAAGCGGTGGATATCACCATCTTATTACAGTCACTACCCCCTAAAGTTGACGTGGAAAACTCTGAATTTACCATAAGGTTAGACGGATCAGTCCAGTTATATTGAGCAGTCTGAATCAGTCCAGTTATATTGAGCAGTCTGAATCAGTCCAGTAATGGCAATGACCTGCTGTGCTGGGATGAATACCAAGTCTGAATCAGTCCAGTCATATTGAGCAGCTGGGAAACTCAAGCTACTAGCTTCAGAGGACATGGAGGCAATGAACACATACGACTTCCGCACCGCAACCCCTTCAGTGATAGCATTTCCTTCAGTTTCCTCCTGTGCAAGACAACACATAACAAGACAGCCGCGACACCTGCACGTGTGGCGCTTTGGTGGAAAAACAACATTTTGTCTCAGTCAAGGCAATATATGACAAGTTACCACGGTCCAAACAATACGATGACAAGTTATCGCGGTCAAAACCATACATCAGCAGCTGCATTATCTTCTTCAGTCTATACCTTACACGAGCGAAAGACTGCGGTTTTTCGAACCTGCTCATCATCTTATTACAGTCACTAACCCCTAAAGTTGACGTGGAAAAGGCGTATCTCTGAATTTCCCATAAGGTTAGACAGACCCATACAACACACGGACTGAACTAGAGAGAGGGAAAGAACAGCTAACATCTACAGAAGAGATAGCACGATATTTCGAGTACACAGAACTAGCAGAGTGCCAGGGACTTGCCCCGGCCACAAATGCACAGTACTGCTAGGATCACACTGCCAACGAATTATATGTGTATGTTTGTCACACGCCGATCAGTATCATTCTCCACCCTACATGCCGTTGAACTGTCGAAAACATAAATATTACAGTGAGATTTCCATCGTTATGCCCACGAGCATAAGTATATGCCAGATTATGCAAAGCAAAAAAGCCTAATAGCCGGAGTCAGGCATGACGTGATGGAATACATTTTGATATCAACTTGAGAGAAGGAAGTGCATATTACCGATGATCCAGGCTGCCCATTCAGTGCACCCACTTTCTTTCCAGCCTGCTCAGATTTCGAACCCTTTGACGTGTCACCCTAGAAGACAATGAATGAAGAGTAAATTCAGGAAACTTGAACCTAAGATAATGAATCGCCGAAACATGGAAGATCAGTAATGCAATGAATATACCTCCATCTTCAGAGCCATCAAGGGTCATCATCATTCATGGAAGAAGAGTAAAAAAAAACTCATCAGCACAAAAGTTATTTCGTGTAAAATATAGTAATACTGTAATTCTATTGGTAAGGAGGAGTTTGCAGAACCATGTATACTAGAGAAAAAACAAGAAAATCCTGAGTTTGGTCTAAATATTTCACCAAGAAGGTAACATAGTGCGTACGCAGTTCTGGCTGCACATTCACTTTCAGTTGAATAAGAATATAGCACATTTTGTTCCACCATGGTAAATCTACCAATAACGATTTGACATTAGCCGTCACAGACTCGTAGCTTAATGAAGGCAAAACTGAGGGACTATCATCTTTTACATTACAGTCTTTGTTAACCTGCATCACCCTGATTCTTTCAGTCGCAAAACTAGGACAAATTTCTAAGAAGTTGGTTCGTCTTATTCATCATTAATAATAAGTAAAGGGGAAATTCCACTCTAATGATGCATACTTCGGACTCTTAGGACGTTTAGTTTGCAGAAAATCTTCAACTACCCTGCTGTTGACAACTCCATCAGGCATTCATCGACACGGTGAGTACGGGACCCATGTGAGTGACATCCTAACTAAAGTCAATGCCTTGATGAGCACAGTGACAGCAGACGCGATTCAGGGGCATCCTCTTGCCTGCCTATCAGGGGCCTAGGAACCATATCACTGCAGCTAAATATCGCAAATACAGTGCCCCTAGGCGAAATTCAGAGTTCCCCAACACCAATACTGTACCCACCAAACCTTCTTCTCACACCAAATTCAGAATTCCTCTCACAAGCAGCACATGCGTAGCACAAGCAGCACAAGAAGAGGGGAACGAATAAATGAATGAATATCACCTCCCGGTAGAGCTTGAGGTAGAGCTTGAGGGGCTCGACGTAGTCCTCGAAGCCGAGCGTGCCCATGGACCAGATCAGGTCGTCGCCGTTGATGGTCTTGCGCTTCTCCTTCATGCACTTGTCGCTGGCCCTGCGGCGCCCGGGATCAGAGACTAGTGAGCTCGTGCTAAGCAAGCTGGAGCGGATCAGAGGGGGGGAGAGGGAGGCGAGGGGCGGAGACTGACTCGCTGGTGATGAAGCTGATGAACTCGGAGACGCACTCCTGGATGGACTCCTTGGCGTCCTTGGCGATCTTGCCGTTCTCCGGCACGCCGCGCCGCATGATGCGCCCGATGTTGGCGATCGGCAGGAACCGCTCCTGCTCCTTCGCCCCGCCGCTCTCCGGCGTGCCCACCGCCTCCGACATCGCCGGGCCTGCGCCTGCACGGCGGCGGCACGGAAACGAGTGAGAGGCCGGCGGCGAGGTGGCGAAAAGGGAAAGCTTTTGTGTTTCGGGGGGAGAAGAGAGGCAGCGGCGCTTACCTAATTTGGTGGGAGATGGACGGAGATGGCGGAGGGGATCAGCGCCGTTGGTTGGTGCGGGAGGAGGGCGCGGCCGGCCGCCGGATCTGGAGCGGAAGTTGGTGGAGGGCGGGCGTTGTGCTCCGCGCGAGACGGGAACAGAGGAGGGGAAGGCTCCGGAGCCTTGTCGTCCGATCTACCAACAAGGGCCTGCCGCTAACCGTCCGATTTCTTAGCTTTATTAAAAAATGCATTTGTTTGTTGTGGGTTTCTAGAATCTTTGATTAAACAAGGTTGGTTACCACAATATCTTTGTTTTTTCTCTTAAAAAATATCTTTGTTTAAAAAAAAGAGGAAATTTCATCCTGTACTCGGAAGTCACAACAAACTTGTTGACCACAATATCTTTGTTTTTTCTTATAAGAAAACAATATCTTTGTTTTTTCTTAAACGAACAATATCCTTGTTTTTTAAAAAGGAAATCTCATCCTATAGTCACAACAAACATGTTGGTAAATAAGATCCCTCAAGAAAGACACTTGTTGGTAAATATTTAACGAGACCATTAAATAAACAAGTGGAATGAAATGGAGGCTTGAGTGAGGCCTTCTTCTTCGACGGTTTTGAAGCCGCTCAATGTCGTAGTCATCACACCGCCGACGAACCAAGCAGTCCGCAATTCAGATGATTGCACTAAGATGGCTAGTCTGATAGGGGTTCGGCGGAAGAGCCACATCTGCAAGTACTGTCATGAGATCAATAGTTTCTGATCCACGACACCACACCCTTGATGCGTGCTACTGACATTACCTACAACCGTCGTCAACATCATCAAAACCGAAGCAACGAGCAACAAAAAAACCAATGAATGGAGACCAAACTATCCAACGAGCAGGTGAGGATATGTTGTCCTCCCCCCTCTCGACACCGAGAAGACCATCAAAGTAGATGAGGCTCTCCATGGAATGACCTCGGTTGCATCCTTGTGCTTCTCATTTGTTTCCCTTGAAATTAACGCTCTCCACAAGATTGGTGATGAAGTGGTGACTTTATATCTCGAACACGGGTATATTAGTGTAGTTGACCGAAACAGTGAAGCTTCGAGTGGTCATGACACTTAAAAGATTTTGGTCTCGATGCATGCTTGGTTTACATCATTTTAAAAGCACAAAAAACAGAAGAAAACACACACACACACACGCGCGCGCGCACACACACACACACACACACACACACACAAATAATCTTAGAGGTGGGCAATTTATAACACATGGCATAGACCATAGAGACAAAGGAAAAGCAATGAGTGTGGAATCAATAGAATTTTTTCCTTTGAGAAACATGCAAAGTAGTTCACCCTAAAAATTTCCTATGGTTTTCAACCTACAGACCAAGAAAACTCAACAAAAGGGGTGTAAGGGTTAAAAGCCATGTGAAAATCCTTTGAATTAAAATAAACAGTAAGGGCTTCTTTGGAACAACATACGAAATGTAAAGAACAATGGAGGACTGCAAGTAAGAGGAAAAAAATGCATAGCCTATCATTTAGATCATAGAGTTGCATTGTTTAGGAAGTCCTGAATGCTCTCTAACCTCATGGACCAATATTTTTTAAATAAAATTAACTTCCACTCCGTGCCTAAATCCCTTTTCCCCTTAAACCATTTGACTAATAACCTTAAAATCACCAAATTGTTCACTAACGGCTCCTTCTCATCAACTCCTCCTCTGTGGGGGATATCGACAAGTCCTATGGGGACGCCAGATCAAACCCATCCCATACATTCCCCATTGCCCCATGCCCATCCCCATTTACATGTCTGGGATTAAATTTCCTCATACCTGCCCCCATTGGGAAGCGGGCCATTAGGGTTCCCCGTTGCCCATAAACAGTAATGGTAGGGGAACGTGCTAGGCAATAAAAAAAATTATGTTACACGATTACACCCAGGATCACGATGAAGATGGCGGTAATGATCAAACTCGCCGACAGTGCAGAGTAGCGGAAGCAGTGATGAGTCGATGCAGCTTAACGATCCCATCAATTCCCGCAGCTAGGTTACACCTTCTAGCCACGAGAAGAGTTCAATGAGTCGAGAGTCAAAGTAGACGACCCCTCCAAGGTATCCATGAGTTCCGCAGTAGTACTCCGGCAGAGCTTCCACGTCCAGGAAGAAGAACCGTGATATCTTTCTCCGGCAGATCTTTGATTAAACAAGGTTGGTTACATCAATATCTTTCTTTTTTTTCTTCAAAAACAATATCTTTGTTAAAAAAAGGAAATTTCATCCTATACTCACAACATACATGTTGGTAAATATGATCCCTCAAGAAAGACACTTGTTGGTAAATATTTAACGAGACCATTAAATAAACAAGTGGAATGAAATGGAGGCTTGAGTGAGGCCTTCTTCTTCGACGGTTTTGAAGCCGCTCAATGTCATAGTCATCACACTGCCGGCAAACCAAGCAGGCTGCGATTTAGATGATTGCACTAAGATGCCTAATCTGATAGCGAAAGAGCTACAGAGCAAGTAGTCTCATGAGACGAATAGCTTCAGATCCACGAAACCACACCCTTGATGCATGCTACTGACATTACATATCACCATCATCCAACATCGTCAAAACCAAATCAACGAGCAACAACAAAACCAACGAACAAAGACTAAACTATCCAACTAGCAAGTGAGGATCTCCGAGAAGACCATCAAAGTCGAGGGGACTATCATGGAATGTTCTTGGTTGCATCATTGTGCTTCTCATTTGTTTCCTTTGTAATTAACGCTCTCCGCAAGATTGGAGAGGAAGTGGTTGCTTTACATCTCCCCCATGGATATATTAGTGCGCTTGGTAGAAAAAGTGAAGCTCTGAGTGGTCATGACGGCTTAAAGATTTCCTTGGGCTTGAAGCATGCTTAGTTCACATCATTTTAAAAGCACAAAAACAGAAGAAAAAATACATAAAAAAATAAAAAAAATGATAGTTGTGGACTATTTATCACGGTGTCATAGAGGAAAGGAAAAACAATGAGTATGGGCTTAACACATTTTTTTGAGAATCACATGCAAAGTAGTTCAATAGAAAAATTTCCTATGGTTTTGGACCTACGAACAAAGGAAGTTCTACCAAAAGGGGGGTGTAAGGGTTAAAAGCCATATGAACATCCTTTGAATTAAAACAAACAATAAGAGCTTCTTTGGAACAATATACGAAATTTAAAGAACAATGGATGACTGCTAGTAAGACGGGAAAATGTGTATCCAATCATTTAGATCATAGAGTTGCATTTTCCAGAAAATCGAGAATGGTCTCTAACCTCGTGGACCATTTTCTCAAAGAACCATTTGACTAATAATATTAAAATTGCTGCATTCTTCAGTAAAGGCTCAATGAGGACAATCCCCTATGGGGATCACATAGCAAATTTATCCCGTACATTCTCGACTGCCCCATGCCCATGCCCATTTACATGACAGGGGATGAAATTTCCCCATACATGTCCCCCGTGGGAAGCGGCGCGAGGGGGGGGGGGGCAATAGGGTTCCCATTACCCGTAAGAAAGTAATCACATACATAATATGACATATTCTAATGAACATTATACATTGATTTAAATAAAGAAAGAATGCATCAATAATAAGAGGCGACCATAAGAGGCAATATGCATCATCATTGAACACAACACAAAGAATTACATAAATGGAACCGGCGTGGTGGTAGTACAGTCGATGTTGGGATCACGACTCGGGAAGGTAGCATGCTCAAAGGGGGACTTGTTATGACGTTTTACTTATCCAGTAGTTGTCGGTCTAGATCGTCTTGATTTATTACTCTTGGTGGCCGCTTAGGTGGACCGGGCTATTGTTTTTTCCACGACTATGTTATTTTGCATAATTTTTTGGGATGTTTTTAGGGGGTTTTACGGCCTATATGGACATACAGCTAGTCCTACCTTTTATTCCTAAAAAGAGAGTCCCAACGGGTATCAGATTTGGGGAATAGGGTGACATCTGTTGGGAAACGTTGTCTGGGAAACAAAAAAATCCTACGCTCACCAAGATCAATCTAGGAGATGAAAATATACGAGAGGAGAGATTGGTGTTGGGGAATGCGGTAATTTCAAAAAAATTCCTACGATCATGCAAGACCTATCTCTAGGTGATGCATAGCAACGAGAGGGGAGACTGTTGTCTACGTACCCTCGTAGACTGAAAGCGGAAGCGTTATGACAACGCGGTTGAGGTAGTCGTATGTCTTCACGATCTGACCAGTCCTAGCACCGAAGGTACGGCACCTCCGCGATCTGCACACATTCAGCTCGGTGACGTCCCACGAACTCTAGATCAAGCTGAGGTTGAGGGAGAGTTTCGTCAGCACGATGGCGTGGTGACGGTGATGAAGTTACCGGTGCAGGGCTTCGCCTAAGCACTACGACGATATGGCTGAGGTGTGTAACTGTGGAGGGGGGCACCACACACGGCTAAAACAATTGTTAACTTGTGTGTTCTAGGGTGCCCCCTTGCCCCCGTATATAAAGGAGCAAGGGGGAGGCCGGCCGACCCTCCAAGGGCGCCCCCCCCCCCCCCCAATAGGGGAATCCTACTAGGACTCCAAGTCCTAGTAGGTTTCCACCTAAAGGGAGAGAGGGGGAAGGAAGGAGAGGGAGAGGGGGAAGGAAGGAGAGGGAGAGGGGGAAGGCAAGGCCCCCCCTTCCTTGTCATATTCGGCCTCAAGGGGAGGGGGCGCGCGACCTGCCCTAGCCGGCCCCTCTCTCTCTCCACTAGGGCCCAACGAGACCCATTAGTTCCCCAGGGGGTTCCGGTAACCCTCCGGCACTCCGGTTTTATCCGAAACTTCCTTGGAACACTTCTGGTGTCCGAATATAGTCGTCCAATATATCAATATTTATGTCTCGACTATTTCGAGACTCCTCGTCATGTCCGTGATCATATCCGGGACTCCGAACAATCTTTGGTACATCATATCACATAAACTCATAATACTAGTCGTCATCGAACGTTAAGCGTGCGGACCCTACGGGTTCGAGAACTATGTAGACATGACCGAGACACGTCCCCGGTCAATAACCAATAGCGGAACCTGGATGCTCATATTGGTTCCTACATATTCTACGGAGATCTTTATCGGTCAAACCGCATAACAACATATGTTGTTCCCTTTCTCATCGGTATGTTACTTGCCCGAGATTCTATTGTTGGTATCTAAATACCTAGTTCAATCTCGTTACCGACAAGTCTCTTTACTCATTCTGTAATACTTCATCCTGCAACTAATTCATTAGTCACAATGCTTGCAAGGCTTATAGTGATGAGTATTATCGAGAGGGCCCAGAGATACCTCTCCGAAACATGGAGTGACAAATCCTAATCTCGATCTATGCCAACCCAACAAACACCTTTGGAGATACCTGTAGAGCACCTTTATAATCACGCATTTACGTTGTGATGTTTGGTAGCACACAAAGTGTTCCTCTGGTATTCGGGAGTTGCATGATCTCATAGTCTGAGGAACTTGTATAAGTCATGAAGAAAGCAGTAGCAATGAAACTGACACGATCATAATGCTAAGCTAACAGATGGGTCATGTCCATCACATCATTCTCCTAATGATGTGATCCCGTTCATCAAATGACAACACATATCTATGGTTAGGAAACATAACCATCTTTGATTAACGAGCTAGTCAAGTAGAGGCATACTAGGGATGTTTTATCTATGTATTCACACATGTACTAAGTTTCTGGTTAATACAATTCTAGCATGAATAATAAACATTTATCATGAATTAAGGAAATAAATAATAACTTTATTATTGCCTCTAGGGCATATTTCCTTCAGTCTCCCACTTGCACTAGAGTCAATAATCTAGATTACATAGTAATGATTCTAACACCCATGTAGCTTTGGTGTTGATCATGTTTTGCTCGTGGAACAGGCTTAGTCAACGGGTCTGCAACATTCAGATCCGTGTGTATGTTGCAAATCTCTATGTCCCCCTCCGACACTTGATGATGGATGGAATTGAAACATCTCTTGATGTGCTTGGTTCTCTTGTGAAATCTGGACTCCTTTGCCAAGGCAATTGCACTAGTATTGTCACAAAAGATTTTCATTGGACCCGCTGCACTAGGTATGACACCTAGATCAGATATGAACTCCTTCATCCAAACTCCTTCATTTGCTGCTTCTGAAGCAGCAATATACTCCGCTTCACACGTAGATCCCACCACGATGCTCTGCTTGGGACTGCACCAACTAACAGCTCCTCCATTCAATAAAAATATGCATCCGGTTTGCAACTTAGAGTCATCCGGATCAGTGTCAAAGCTTGCATCAACGTAACCGTTTACGACGAGATCTTTTTCACCTCCATAAACAAGAAACATATCCTTAGTCCTTTTCAGGTATTTCATGATGTTCTTGGCCGCTGTCCAGTGCTCCACTCCGGGATTACTTTGGTACCCCCCCTGCTATGCTTATATCAAGACAAACATAAGGTCTGGTATACAGCATTGCATACATGATAGAACATATGGCTGAAGCATAGGGAATGAGTTTCATTTTCTCTCTATCTTCTGCAGTGGTCGGGCATTAAGTCTGACTCAACTTCACACCTTGTAACACAGGCAAGAACCCTTTCTTTGATTGATCCATTTTGAACTTCTTCAAAACTTTATCAAGGTATGTGCTTTGTGAAAGTCCAATTAAGCGTCTTGATCTATCTCTATAGATCTTGATGCCCAATATATAAGCAGCTTCTCCGAGGTCTTTCATAGAAAAACTCTTATTCAGGTATCCCTTTATGCTATCCAGAAATTCTATATCATTTCCAATCAACAATATGTCATCTACATATAAGATTAGAAATGCTACAGAGCTCCCACTCACTTCCTTGTAAATACAGGCTTCTCCAAAAGTCTGTATAAAACCATATGCTTTGATCACACTATCAAAGCGTTTATTCCAACTCCGAGAGGCTTGCACCAATCCATAAATGGATCGTTGGAGCTTGCACACTTTGTTAGAACCCTTTGGATCGATAAAACCTTCCAGTTGCATCATATACAACTCTTCTTCCAGAAATCCATTCAGGAATGCAGTTTTGACATCCATTTGCCAAATTTCATAATCATAAAATGCAGCAATTGCTAACATGATTCGGACAGACTTAAGCATTGCTACGAGTGAGAAAGTCTCATCGTAGTCAACTCCTTGAACTTGTCGAAAACCTTTCGCAACAAGTCAAGCTTTGTAAATAGTAACATTATCATCTGCGTCGGTCTTCTTCTTAAAGATCCATTTATTTTCTATGGCTTGCCGATCATCGGGCAAGTCCACCAAAGTCCACACTTTGTTCTCATACATGGATCCCATCTCAGATTTCATGGCCTCTAGCCATTTCGCAGAATCTGGGCCCATCATCGCTTCCTCATAGTTCGTAGGTTCATCATGGTCTGGTAACATGACTTCTAGAACAGGATTACCGTACCACTCTGGTGCGGATCTTACTCTGGAAGACCTACGAGGTTCAGTAGTATCTTGATCTGAAGCTTCATGATCATCATCATTAGCTTCCTCACTAATTGGTGTAGGAATCATAGGAACTGATTTCTGTGATGAACTACTTTCCAATAAGGGAGAATGTACAACTACCTCATCAAGTTCTAATTTCCTCCCACTCACTTCTTTAGAGAGAAACTCCTTCTCTAGAAAGGATCCATTCTTAGCAAGAAATATTTTGCCTTTGGATCTGTGATAGAAGGTGTACCCAATAGTCTCCTTTGGGTATCCTATGAAGACACACTTCTCCGATTTGGGTTCGAGCTTATCAGGTTGAAGCTTTTTCACATAAGCATCGCAGGCCCAAACTTTAAGAAACAACAACTTTGGTTTCTTGCCAAACCATAGTTCATAAGGCGTCCTCTCAATGGATTTTGATGGTGCCCTATTTAAAGTGAATGCAGTCGTCTCTAAAGCATATCCCCAAAACAATAGCAGTAAATCAGTAAGAGACATCATAGGTTGCAACATATCTAATAAAGTACGGTTACGACATTCGGACACACCATTTCGCTGTGGTGTTCCAGGTGGTGTTAATTGTGAAACTATCCCATGTTGTTTAAAATGAAGACCAAACTTGTAAATCAAATATTCTCCTCCACGATCAGATCGTAGAAACTTTATTTTCTTGTTACAATGATTTTCCACTTCACTCTGAAATTCTTTGAACTTTTCAAATGTTTCAGACTTATGCGTCATTAAGTAGGTATAACCATATCTCCTCAAATCATCTGTGAAGGTAAGAAAATAACGATACCCACCACGAGCCTCAATACTCATTGGACCACATACATCGGTATGTATTATTTCCAACAAGTCAGTAGCTCGTTCCATTGTTCCGGAGAACAGAGTTTTAGTCATCTTGCCCATAAGGCACGGTTCGCAAGCACCAAGTGATTCATAATCAAGTGATTCCAAAAGTCCATCAGTATGGAGTTTCTTCATGGGCTTTACATCGATATGACCCAAACGGCAGTGCCACAAATAAGTTGCACTATCATTATTAAACTTCAATCTTTTGGCTTCAACAATATGAATATGTGTATCTCTGTTATCAAGATTCAACAAAAATAGACCACTCAGCAAGGGTGCATGACCATAAAAGATATTACTCATATAAATAGAACAATCATTATTCTCTGATTTAAATGAATAATCGTCTCGCATTAAACATGATCCAGATATAATGTTCATGCTCAACGCTGGCACCAAATAACAATTATTCAGGTCTAAAACTAACCCCGATGGTAGATGTAGAGGTAGCGTGCCGACCGCGATCACATCGACTTTCGAACCATTTCCCACGTGCATCGTCACCTCGTCCTTAGCCAATCTTTGCTTAATCCGTAGCCCCTGTTTTGAGTTGCAAATATGAGCAACAGAACCAGTATCAAATACGCAGGCGCTACTGCGAGCATTAGTTAAGTACACATCAATAACATGTATATCACCTTTCACTTTGCCATCCTTCTTATCCGCCAAATACTTGGGGCAGTTCCGCTTCCAATGACCAGTCCCTTTGTAGTAGAAGCACTCAATTTCAGGCTTAGGTCCAGACTTAGGTTTTTTCTCTTGAGCAGCAACCTTTTTGTCGTTGCTCTTGAAGTTTCGTTTCTTCCCTTTGCCCTTTTTCTTGAAACTAGTGGTCTTATTGACCATCAACACTTGATGCTCCTTTTTGATTTCTACCTCCGCGGCCTTTAGCATCGCGAATAGCTCGGGAATAGTCTTGTTCATTCCTTTCATATTATAGTTCATCACAAAGCCTTTATAGCTTGGTGGCAGTGATTGAAGAACTCTTTCAATGACACAATCAACTGGAAGATCAACTCCCAGCTGAGTCAAGTGATTATGATACCCAGACATTTTGAGTATGTGTTCACCGCCATAACTATTCTGCTCCATTTTGCAGCTATAGAACTTGTTGGAGACTTCATATCTCTCACCTTGGGCATTTGCTTGAAATATTAACTTCAACTCTTGGAACATCTCATATGCTCCATGACGTACAAAACGTCTTTGAAGTCTCGATTCTAAGCCGTAAAGCATGGCACACTGAACTATCGAGTAGTCATTAGTTTTGCTTTTCCAGACGTTCTTAACGTCATCAGTAGCATCTGCGGCAGGCCTGGCACCTAGCAGTGCTTCCAGGGCGTAATTCTTCTGTGCATCAATGAGGATAATCCTCAAGTTACGGACCCAATCCGTGTAGGTGCTGACATCATTTTTCAACTTAGCTTTCTCTAGGAACGCATTTAAATTCAAAGGAACGGTAGCACGGGCCATTGATCTACAACAACATAGACATGCAAAATACTATCAGGTACTAAGTTCATGATAAATTAAAGTTCATTAATCATATTACTTAAGAACTCCCACTTAGATAGACATCCCTCTAATCATCTAAGTGATCACGTGATCCAAATCAACTAAACCATGTCCGATCATCACGTGAGATGGAGTACTTTTCAATGGTGAACATCACTATGTTGATCATATCTACTATATGATTCACGCTCGACCTTTCGGTCTCAGTGTTCCGAGGCCATATCTGCATATGCTAGGCTCGTCAAGTTTAAATGGAGTATTTTGCATGTGCAAAACTAGCTTGCACCCGTTGTATGAGAACGTAGAGCTTATGACACCCGATCATCACGTGGTGTCTCGGCACGGCGAACTGTAGCAACGGTGCATACTCAGGGAGAACACTTGTACCTTGAAATTTATTAAGGGATCATCTTATAATGCTACCGACATTCTAAGAAAAATAAGATGCATAAAGGATAAACATCACATGCAATCAAAATATGTGACATGATATTGTTGGGGAACATTGCAGAAAACAAAAAAATTTCCTACGGTTTCACCAAGATCCAGCTATGAGTTCATCTAGCAACAAGTCATTAGATGCATCTACGTACCTTGTAGATCGCGAGTGGAAGCGTTCAAAGAACGGGGATGATGTAGTCGAACACGACGTGATCCAAATCACCGGAGATCCTAGCACCGAACGGACGGCACCTCCGCGTTCAACACACGTACGGAACAGCCACGTCTCCTCCTTCTTGATCTAGCAAGGGGGGAGGAGAGGTTGAGGGAGATGGCACCAGCAGCAGCACGACGGCGTGGTGTTGATGGAGCTGCAGTACTCCGGCAGAGCTTCGCTAAGCACTATGGAGGAGGAGGAGGTGTCGGAGAGGGAGAAGGAGGCAACCAAAGGCCAAGGTATGAAGTCCCTCCTCTCCCCCACTATATATAGGAGGGCCAAGGGGGGGTGGCCGGCCCTAGGAGATCCAATCTCCTAGGGGGGCGGCGGCCAAGGGGGGTTTCCCTCCCCCCCAAGGCACCTAGGAGGTGCCTTCCCCTGCTAGGACTCTTCCCCCCTCAAACCCTAGGCGCATGGGCCTATGTGGGGCTGGTGCCCTTGGCCCATGTAGGCCAAGGCGCACCCCCTACAGCCCATGTGGCCCCCCGGGACAGGTGGACCCACCCGGTGGACCCCCGGGACCCTTCCGGTGGTCCCGGTACAATACCGATAACCCCGAAACTTGTCCCGATGCCCGAAACAGGACTTCCCATATATAAATCTTTACCTCCGGACCATTCCGAAACTCCTCGTGACGTCCGGGATCTCATCCGGGACTCCGAACAACATTTGGGTTACTGCATATACATATCCCTACAACCCTAGCGTCACTGAACCTTAAGTGTGTAGACCCTACGGGTTCGGGAGACATGTAGACATGACCGAGATCGCTCTCCGGTCAATAACCAACAGCGGGATCTGGATACCCATGTTGGCTCCCACATGCTCCACGATGATCTCATCGGATGAACCACGATGTCGAGGATTTAATCAACCCCGTATGCAATTCCCTTTGTCAATCGGTATGTTGCTTGCCCGAGATCCGATCGTTGGTATCCCAATACCTCGTTCAATCTCGTTACCGGCAAGTCACTTTACTCGTACCGTAATGCATGATCCCGTGACCAGACACTTGGTCACTTTGAGCTCATTATGATGATGCATTACCGAGTGGGCCCAGTGATATCTCTCCGTCATACGGAGTGACAAATCCCAGTCTCGATCCGTGTCAACCCAACAGACACTTTCGGAGATACCTGTAATGCACCTTTATAGTCACCCAGTTACGTTGTGACGTTTGATACACCCAAAGCACTCCTACGGTATCCGGGAGTTACACGATCTCATGGTCAAAGGAAAAGATACTTGACATTAGAAAAGCTCTAGCAAAAGAACTACACGATCTCACGCTATGCTTAGGATTGGGTCTTGTCCATCACATCATTATCCTAATGATGTGATCCCGTTATCAATGAAATCCAATGTCCATAGCCAGGAAACCATGACTATCTATTGATCAACGAGCTAGTCAACTAGAGGCTTACTAGGGACATGTTGGTGTCTGTTATTCACACATGTATTATGATTTCCGGATAATACAATTATAGCATGAATAAAGACAATTATCATGAACAAAGAAATATAATAATAATGCTTTTATTATTGCCTCTAGGGCATATTTCCAACAGTCTTCCACTTGCACTAGAGTCAATAATCTAGTTACATTGTGATGAATCGAACACCCATGGAATTCTTGTGTTGATCATGTTTTGCTCTAGGGAGAGGTTTAGTCAACGGATCCGCTACATTCAGGTCCGTATGTATTTTACAAATCTCTATGTCTCCATCTTGAACATTTTCACGAATGGAGTTGAAGCGACGCTTGATGTGCCTTGTCTTCTTGTGAAACCTGGGCTCCTTGGCAAGTGCAATAGCTCCAGTGTTGTCACAGAAGAGCTTGATCGGCCCCGACGCATTGGGTATGACTCCTAGGTTGGTGATGAACTCCTTCACCCATATTGCTTCATGTGCTGCCTCCGAGGCTGCCATGTACTCCGCTTCACATGTAGATCCCGCCACGACGCTCTGCTTGCAACTGCACCAGCTTACTGCCCCACCATTCAAAATATACACGTATCCGGTCTGTGACTTAGAGTCATCCAGATCTGTGTTGAAGCTAGCGTCGACGTAACCCTTTACGACGAGCTCTTCGTCACCTCCATAAACGAGAAACATTTCCTTAGTCCTTTTCAGGTACTTCAGGATATTCTTGACCGCTGTCCAGTGTTCCTTGTCGGGATTACTTTGGTACCTTCCAACCAAACTTACGGCAAGGTTTACATCAGGTCTGGTACACAACATGGCATACATAATAGAACCTATGGCTGAGGCATAGGGGATGACACTCATCTCTTCTATATCTTCTGCCGTGGTCGGACATTGAGCTGAGCTCAATTTCACACCTTGTAAAACAGGCAAGAACCCTTTCTTGGACTGATCCATTTTGAACTTCTTCAAAATCTTATCAAGATATGTGCTTTGTGAAAGACCTATGAGGCGTCTCGATCTAACCCTATAGATCTTGATGCCTAATATATAAGCAGCTTCTCCAAGGTCCTTCATTGAAAAACTCTTATTCAAGTAGGCCTTAATGCTGTCCAAAAGTTCTACATCATTTCCCATCAAAAGTATGTCATCTACATATAGTATGAGAAATGCTATAGAGCTCCCACTCACTTTCTTGTAAACACAGGCTTCTCCATAAGTCTGTGAGAACCCAAACGCTTTGATCATCTCATCAAAACGAATGTTCCAACTCCGAGATGCTTGCACCAGCCCATAAATCGAGCGTTGGAGCTTGCACACCTTGTCAGCATTCTTAGGATCGACAAAACCTTCCAGCTGCATCATATACAATTCTTCCTTAAGGAAACCATTAAGGAATGCCGTTTTGACGTCCATTTGCCAAATTTCATAATCATAAAATGCGGCAATCGCTAACATGGTTCGGACGGATTTCAGCTTCGCTACCGGTGAGAAAGTCTTATCGTAGTCAACCCCTTGAACTTGTCGATAACCCTTAGCGACAAGCCGAGCTTTATAGATGGTCACATTACCATCCGCGTCTGTCTTCCTCTTAAAGATCCATTTATTTTCTATGGCTTGCCGTTCAACGGGCAAGTCAGTCAAAGTCCATACTTCATTTTCGTACATGGATCCTATCTCGGATTTCATGGCTTCTAGCCATTTGTCGGAATCCGGGCCCGCCATCGCTTCTTCATAGTTCGAAGGTTCACTGTTGTCTAACAACATGATTTCCAAGACAGGGTTGCCGTACCACTCTGGTGCAGAACGTGTCCTTGTGGACCTTCGAATTTCAGTAGGAGCTTGATCAGAAGTATCTTGATCATCATCATTAACTTCCTCTCTAGTCGGTGCAGGCACCTCAGGAACATTTTCTTGAGTTGCGCCATTTTCCGGTTCAAGAGGTAATACTTCATCAAGCTCTACTTTCCTCCCACTTACTTCTTTCGAGAGAAACTCTTTCTCCAGAAAGGACCCATTCTTGGCAACAAAGATCTTGCCTTCGGATCTGAGGTAGAAGATATACCCAACAGTTTCTTTAGGGTATCCTATGAAGACGCATTTTTCCGATTTGGGTTCGATCTTTTCAGGTTGAAGTTTCCTGACATAAGCATCGCATCCCCAAACTTTTAGAAACGACAGCTTAGGTTTCTTCCCAAACCACAATTCATACGGTGTCGTCTCAACGGATTTCGACGGCCCTATTTAAAGTGAATGCGGCAGTCTCTAAAGCATAGCCCCAAAAAGATAGTGGTAAATCGGCAAGAGACATCATAGATCGCACCATATCTAATAGAGTGCGATTACGACGTCCGGACACACCATTACGCTGAGGTGTTCCAGGCGGCGTGAGTTGTGAAACTATTCCACATTTTCTTAAGTGTGTACCAAACTCGTGACTCAAGTATTCTCCTCCACGATCTGATCGTAGAAACTTGATTTTCCTGTCACGTTGATTCTCAACTTCACTCTGAAATTCCTTGAACTTTTCAAAGGTCTCAGACTTGTGTTTCATTAAGTAGACATACCCATATCTACTCAAGTCATCAGTGAGGGTGAGAACATAACGATAGCCACCGCGAGCCTCAACACTCATTGGACCGCATACATCAGTATGTATGATTTCCAATAAGTTGGTTGCTCGCTCCATTGTTCCTGAGAACGGAGTCTTGGTCATTTTACCCATGAGGCATGGTTCGCACGTGTCAAATGATTCGTAATCAAGAGACTCTAAAAGTCCATCAGCATGGAGCTTCTTCATGCGTTTGACACCTATGTGACCAAGGCGGCAGTGCCACAAGTATGTGGGACTATCACTATCAATCTTACATCTTTTGGTACTTACACTATGAATATGTGTAGCATTACGCTCGAGATTCATAAAGAATAAACCATTCACCATCGGAGCATGACCATAAAACATATCTCTCATATAAATAGAACAACCATTATTCTCGGATTTAAATGAGTAGCCATCTCGAATTAAACGAGATCCTGATACAATGTTCATGCTCAAACTTGGCACAAAATAACAATCATTGAGGTTCAAAACTAATCCCGTAGGTAAATGTAGAGGTAGCGTGCCGACGGCGATCACATCGACCTTGGAACCATTCCCGACGCGCATCGTCACCTCGTCCTTCGCCAGTCTCCGTTTATACCGCAGCTCCTGCTGTGTGTTGCAAATATGAGCAACAGCACCGGTATCAAATACCCAGGAGTCACTACGATTACTGGTAAGGTACACATCAATTACATGTATATCAAATATACCTTTGGTTTTGCTGGCCTTCTTGTCCGCTAAGTATTTGGGGCAGATCCGCTTCCAGTGACCACTTTCCTTGCAATAAAAGCACTCAGTCTCGGGCTTGGGTCCATTCTTTGGCTTCTTCCCGGCAGCTTGCTTGCTGGGCGCGGCAACTACCTTCCGTCCTTCTTGAAGTTCTTTTTACCCTTGCCCTTCTTGAACTTAGTGGTTTTATTGACCATCAACACTTGATGTTCCTTCTTGACTTCTACCTCTGCTGATTTCAGCATAGCAAATACTTCAGGAATGGTCTTTTCCATCCCCTGCATATTGAAGTTCATCACAAAGCTCTTGTAGCTCGGTGGAAGCGACTGGAGGATTCTGTCAATGACCGCATCATCCGGGAGATTAACTCCCAGCTGAGTCAAGCGGTTATGTAACCCAGACATAGTGAGTATGTGCTCACTGACAGAACTATTTTCCTCCATCTTACAGCTGAAGAATTTGTCGGAGACTTCATATCTCTCGACCTGGGCATGAGCTTGGAAAACCATTTTCAGCTCTTCGAACATCTCATATGCTCCATGTCTCTCAAAACGCTTTTGGAGCCCCGGCTCTAGGCTGTAAAGCATGCCGCACTGAACGAGGGAGTAGTCATCGGAACGTGCCTGCCAAGCGTTCATAACGTCTTGTTCTGCAGGGAGGACAGGTGCGTCACCCAGCGGTGCTTGTAGGACATAATCTTTCTTGGCAGCTATGAGGATGATCCTCAGGTTCCGGACCCAGTCCGTGTAGTTGCTGCCATCGTCTTTCAGCTTAGTTTTCTCTAGGAACGCGTTGAAGTTGAGGACTACGTTGGCCATTTGATCTACAAGACATATTGTAAAATATTTAGACTAAGTTCATGATAATTAAGTTCATCTAATCAAATTATAATGAACTCCCACTCAGATTTGACATCCCTTTGGTCATCTAAGTGTTACACGATCCGAGTCGACTAGGCCGTGTCCGATCATCACGTGAGACGGACTAGTCATCGTCGGTGAACATTCTCATGTTGATCGTATCTTCCATACGACTCGTGTTCGACCTTTCGGTCTCCGTGTTCCGAGGCCATGTCTGTACATGCTAGGCTCCTCAAGTTAACCCTAAGTGTTTTTGCTGTGTAAAACTGTCTTACACTCGTTGTATGTGAACGTAAGAATCTATCACACCCGATCATCACGTGGTGCTTCAAAACGATGAACTGTAGCAACGGTGCACAGTTAGGGGAGAACACTTCTTGAAATTTTGTAAGGGATCATCTTATTTACTACCGTCGTCCTAAGTAAACAAGATGCATAAAACATAATAAACATCACATGCAATTATATAAATTAGTGACATGATATGGCCAATATCATATAGCTCCTTTGATCTTCATCTTCGGGGCTCCATGATCATCTTGTCACCGGCATGACACCATGATCTCCATCATCATGATCTCCATCATCGTGTCTTCATGAAGTTGTCACGCCAACGACTACTTCTACTTCTATGACTAACGCGTTTAGTAATAAAGTAAAGTAGTTTACATGGCGTTCTTCAATGACACGCAGGTCATACAAAAAATAAAGACAACTCCTATGGCTCCTGCCGGTTGTCATACTCATCGACATGCAAGTCGTGATTCCTATTACAATAGCAAGAACATCTCATACATGACATATAGATCATTCATCATTCATCACAACTTTGGCCATATCATATCACAAAGCACTTGCTGCAAAAACAAGTTAGACGTCCTCTAATTGTTGTTTGCAAGTTTTACGTGGCTGAAGTAGGGTTCTAGTAAGAACGTTTTCTTACCTACGTGAAAGCCACAACGTGATTTGTCAACTTCTATTTACCCTTCATAAGGACCCTTTTCATCGAATCCGCTCCAACTAAAGTAGGAGAGACAGACACCCGCCAGCCACCTTATGCAACTAGTGCATGTTAGTCGGTGGAACCGGTCTCACGTAAGCGTACGTGTAAGGTTGGTCCGGGCCGCTTCATCCCACAATACCGCTGAAGCAAGATAAGACTAGTAGCGGCAAGAAAGTTGACAAATCTACGCCCACAACAAATTGTGTTCTACTCGTGCAAGAAGAACTACGCATAGACCTAGCTCATGATGCCACTGTTGGGGAACGTTGCAGAAAACAAAAAAATTTCCTACGGTTTCACCAAGATCCATCTATGAGTTCATCTAGCAACGAGTCATTAGATGCATCTACGTACCTTGTAGATCGCGAGCGGAAGCGTTCAAAGAACGGGGATGATGTAGTCGAACACGACGTGATCCAAATCACCGGAGATCCTAGCACCGAACGGACGGCACCTCCGCGTTCAACACACGTACGGAACAGCCACGTCTCCTCCTTCTTGATCCAGCAAGGGGGGAGGAGAGGTTGAGGGAGATGGCACCAGCAGCAGCACGACGGCGTGGTGTTGATGGAGCTGCAGTACTCCGGCAGAGCTTCGCTAAGCACTATGGAGGAGGAGGAGGTGTCGGAGAGGGAGAAGGAGGCAACCAAAGGCCAAGGTATGAAGTCCCTCCTCTCCCCCACTATATATAGGAGGGCCAAGGGGGGGTGGCCGGCCCTAGGAGATCCAATCTCCTAGGGGGGCGGCGGCCAAGGGGGGTTTCCCTCCCCCCAAGGCACCTAGGAGGTGCCTTCCCCTCCTAGGACTCTTCCCCCCTCAAACCCTAGGCGCATGGGCCTATGTGGGGCTGGTGCCCTTGGCCCATGTAGGCCAAGGCGCACCCCCTACAGCCCATGTGGCCCCCCGGGACAGGTGGACCCACCCGGTGGACCCCCGGGACCCTTCCGGTGGTCCCGGTACAATACCGATAACCCCGAAACTTGTCCCGATGCCCGAAACAAGACTTCCCATATATAAATCTTTACCTACGGACCATTCCGGAACTCCTCGTGACGTCTGGGATCTCATCCGGGACTCCAAACAACATTTGGGTTACTGCATATACATATCCCTACAACCCTAGCGTCACTGAACCTTAAGTGTGTAGACCCTACGGGTTTGGGAGACATGTAGACATGACCGAGATCGCTCTCCGGTCAATAACCAACAGCGGGATCTGGATACCCATGTTGGCTCCCGCATGCTCCACGATGATCTCATCAGATGAACCACGATGTCGAGGATTTAATCAACCCCGTATGCAATTCCCTTTGTCAATCGGTATGTTGCTTGCCCGAGATCCGATCGTCGGTATCCCAATACCTCGTTCAATCTCGTTACCGGCAAGTCACTTTACTCGTACCGTAATGCATGATCCCGTGACCAGACACTTGGTCACTTTGAGCTCATTATGATGATGCATTACCGAGTGGGCCCAGTGATATCTCTCCGTCATACGGAGTGACAAATCCCAGTCTCGATCCGTGTCAACCCAACAGACACTTTCGGAGATACCTGTAATGCACCTTTATAGTCACCCAGTTACGTTGTGACGTTTGATACACCCAAAGCACTCCTACGGTATCCGGGAGTTACACGATCTCATGGTCAAAGGAAAAGATACTTGACATTAGAAAAGCTCTAGCAAACGAACTACATGATCTCACGCTATGCTTAGGATTGGGTCTTGTCCATCACATCATTATCCTAATGATGTGATCCCGTTATCAATGACATCCAATGTCCATAGCCAGGAAACCATGACTATCTATTGATCAACGAGCTAGTCAACTAGAGGCTTACTAGGGACATGTTGGTGTCTGTTATTCACACATGTATTACGATTTCCGGATAATACAATTATAGCATGAATAAAGACAATTATCATGAACAAAGAAATATAATAATAATGCTTTTATTATCGCCTCTAGGGCATATTTCCAACAGATATGGCCATCATCATCTTGTGCTCATGATCTCCATCACCAAAGCATCATCATGATCTCCAATGTCACCGGCGCGACACCTTGATCTCCATCGTAGCGCCGTTGTCGTCTCGCCAACTATTGTTACTACGACTATCGCTACTGCATAGTGATGAAGTAAAACAATTACATGGCGATTGCATTGCATACAATAAAGCGACAACCATATGGCTCCTGCCAGTTGCCGATAACTTTGTTACAAAACATGATCATCTCATACAAAAACTTATATCACATCATGCCTTGACCATATCACATCACAGCAACCCCTGCAAAAACAAGTTAGACGTCCTCTACTTTGTCTTTGCAAGTTTTACGTGGCTGCTACGGCTTCTAGCAAGACCGTTCTTACCTACGCATCAAAACCACAATGATTTTTCGTCAAGTGTGCTTTTTAACCTTCAACAAAGAGCGGGCGTAGCCACACTCGATTCAACTAAAGTTGGAGAAACAGACACTCACCAGCCACCTATGTGCAAAGCACGTCGGTAGAACCAGTCTCGCGTAAGCGTGCGCGTAATGTCGGTCTGAGCCGCTTCATCAAACAATACAGCCGAATCAAAGTATGACATGTTGGTAATCAGTATGACTATTATCGCCCACAACTCTTTATTTTCTACTCGTGCATATAACATCTACGCATAGACCTGGCTTTGATGCCACTGTTGGGGAACGTGGTAATTTCAAAAAAATTCCTGCGATCACGCAAGATTTATCTATAGGTGATGCATAGCAACGAGAGGGGAGAGTGTTGTCTACGTACCCTCGTAGACCGAAACTAGAAGCGTTACGACAACACGGTTGATGTAGTCGTACATCTTCACGATCCGATCGATCCTAGCACCGAAGGTACGGCACCTCCGCGATCTGCACACGTTCAGCTCGGTGATTTCCCACGAACTCTAGATCCAGCTGAGGTTGAGGGAGTGTTTCGCAGCACGACGGCGTGGTGATGGTGATGATGAAGTTATCGGCGCAGGGCTTTGCCTAAGCATTACGACGATATGACCGAGGTGTGTAACTGTGGAGGGTGGCACCGCACACGGCTAAAACAATTGTCAACTTGTGTGTTCTAGGGTGCCCCCTTGCCCCTGTATATAAAGGAGCAAGGGGGAGGCCTGCCGGCCCTCCAAGGGCACGCCCCCAATAGGGGAATCCTGCTAGGACTCCAAGTCCTAGTAGGTTTCCACCTAAAGGGAGAGAGGGGGAAGGCAAGGGGGGCTCCCCCCCCTTCCTTGTCCTATTCAGACTCAAGGGGAGGGCGCGCGTGGCCTGCCCTGGCCGACCCCTCTCTCTCTCCACTAGGGCCCAACGAGGCCCATTAGTTCCCCGGGGGGTTCCGGTAACCCTCCGGCACTCCGGTTTTATCTGAAACTTCGAAACTTCTCCGGAACACTTCAGGTGTATGAATACAGTCGTCCAATATATCAATCTTTATGTCTCGACTATTTCAAGACTCCTCGTCATGTCTCTGATCATATCCGGGAGTCTGAACAATCTTCGGTATATCATATCACATAAACTCATAATACCAGTCGTCATCGAACGTTAAGCGTGCGGACCCTGTCGGCGTTCTGGGAACGGGGGTCCCCAGACTTGCCTGCCTGCGGCCTGCGGCGTGGCTCCACCAGCGGCCCAGTCCAGCCTGCCTTCATTAGCCACCACTCAAGACCCTCGCGAGGTGCCAAGCCTCACGGGGCGGACGATGCAAGGCCTCCTCAAGGGCGGCCCCACCAGGCAGGCTCGCGAGGAGGCGGAGATATCAAGGCAAGGGGTACCTCGCGAGGTCCTCATGATGCAAGCCATGACGACCAAGGCCAGGCGTGCGCCAGCCTGCGCATTGTCCTCGTTTCCTCTTTGGTGCAAAGGGGGCAAGTGCAGGCACGGAGTACCGAGGCATCAGGAAAAGGTTTCCATATCAGTGCAACGAGACCAAGACCAGCATGACGGCAAGACGGAGGTCACCATGGAGCTAAAGATGACCTCACCACCAGCGCTTTTGGCAGGCGAAGACCACCTTTAGTGAGGATAGCTTGTACTAGCTGTCCCCTTTCAAAATGGTCGTTGTTGGATCCCTTCCCGCTCAATATTTGGGAAGAGGACCATGGCCTCTGTAAATAGGGCTAGCCATCGTAGTAGGAGGGCATCTCATCTAGAGACGGATCGATCCCTCCCCAAGAGAGCCACCAAGCACAAGAACACCTCTCCTCGTGAGGATGTTCTTCCCTTGTACTGTTCATCATCAGCCCAAGAGGCAATCCACCACACCACACACAGGAGTAGGGTATTACACCACAATAGTGGCCCAAACCTGTATAAATCTTGTGTCTCTTGTGTTGTTCATCGAGCTAGCTTAGAGATCGCGACGAGGCTGAGGGCGTGTTTCGATAGGGAGAAATCTTTGTGCGCACCCCAATGTTCGAACTTTAAGGGTTTTGCCGGAACGCGATATCCAACATTTGGTGCGCCAGGTAGGGGTGCGCCGAAATCTTCTTTTCCGCTGATCTGCGTCCCATCGCTTTGTCTTATCCATGGCGGACGCTCGCCAAGCCCGCGCTGAGCGCCGGGCTGCTCTCCCCCTCGCGTCGCCCAGACGGCTCCCGTCAGCGGGCCTCCTCATCGTTCTCCGTCGCCTGCCGCCAACGCCGCCACCGGCCCGGCGGGGAACGAGTAGCAAGCATCTTCGTTGCACCCCTCGATGCGGCGGGAAGGCCGCACTGCCACTCCGTTGCTGACCCTAGCTGGTTTGTCGTCCCACGCTCGTCGCGCCCCCACGGACGCGCAGGCCGCGTTGCTTATCGCATGTGAGCTCCTGCATTACCTCCCCATTGACGACCTCTATGAAGAATGGCTCGCTCGCATCACCGAGCTTGTCAGTGCCACAGGGGGCTCTCCCGCCCCGTCCCTCTCGCTGCCTAGCCCTCCTCCAGGTGCGGGCGATGCGGCTCAGGGAGAGCCTCCACCACCTCCGCCCCAAGACGGCGCCCTGGCTCCAAGGCGTGCGGCCCCTGGACGTGACCCATCGCATCCAGCGCCTGCACGACAAGAAAGAAGCTGCCAAGAAATCCCTCGGCCACAAGAAGGCGCCCCGTACTCCCTGCACCACCACGACAAGACCGCGTACTGCCTCTAGCGGCGGTGCGTGCGTACCAGCAAGAGCAAGCTCTGCGTCAGCAAAGGGCTCCGGTGACCACAGCAGGTTGCCGCGCCTTCACCGCCGAGCTGCGCAGCATCGCTTGGCCCAACAAGTTCAAGCCGGATCAGCCTCCTTGCTACGGCGGAACCGCCGACCCCGTAGAGTTCTTGCAGCTCTACAAGCTGAGCATCGAGGCGGCCAACGGAGACGAAAAGGTCATGGCGAACTGGTTTCCCATGGTGCTCAAGATCGGTGCCCGCACCTGGCTCCTGAACCTGCCTCCCGGCTCGATGTCCTCCTAGGACGAGATGCGCAGCCGCTTCATTGCCAACTTCCAGGGTACTCGCGACCGCCCCCCGGCTGCGGGTGACCTGCGCCGCATCAAACAGCAACCTGGGGAGACCCTGCAGAAATACATCCAGCGCTTCAACAGCGCTCGCCTCAAGATCCCCAAGGTGACGGACGAGGCCATCATCTCAGCATTCTCTGATGGCGTCCGTGACGTCAAGATTAAGGAGGGGCTCGCCATCCACGAGGAGTTGTGCACATCCCTGGAGCTGTTCAACCTGGCGACCAAGTGTGCAAGAGCTGAGGAGGGATGCCTCTCCCTCCTCGACTTCCAGCTGCGGACCCAGAAGAGAAGGAGACCAAAGCCAAGGACGTGAAGCGCAAGGGAGTAGCCGTGCTTGCGGCGGAGCCAGACACGAAGCGTGGTAGGGACGAGCCAGAGTCGTCCAAGGGCAGCCGACCGTTCTGCGCCTACCACAACCTCCACACCCACAACACCAGCGACTACCAGGAGCTCAGGGCCGTTCGAGAAGGACGCTTCGGTCGAGGCCTCGAGCGTAATGACTGGGGCTACGGCCGAGGAGGAGGACGTGGCGGAGGACGATGGGATGACCGTGGCCCTTGCCAGGAGTGGCGCCACCGGCCTCGCGAGGATCGCTGGCAGGACCAGCCTCGCGAGGGCGCCTATAGGGATCAGCCTCGCGAAGACCGCCCGCAGGGCAACGCAGGCCTTCCTCCTCTCCTGCCACCGCCAAGAAGGAATGACGACCATCATCAGGACGAGGGGGCTGGGGGCTTCTAGGAGCCATGTGCTATCGCTTGCATCTTGGGCGGATCCAAGGCCCTAGCCTCTCAGCGCATCTTCAAGCAATTTGCTCGCAAGGTGAACGCAGTCCTCCCCAGGCTTGAGGCCACGCGCCCGCTCAGGTGGTCCAAGTGCACCATCACCTTCAGTTCGGCGGATCAACTCAAGTGCGCGGCTACTGCTGGCATCCTCCCGATGCTTTGTTCCCCAGTCATCAGCAACGTGCAAGTCACCAGGACCCTCATCGACGGCGGCGCAGGGCTTAACGTCCTGTTCATTGAGATGTTCGACAACCTTCAAGTGCCATATGATCAACTTCGGCCTACCAAGCCTTTCTCAGGAGTTGCTGACGATTCCACCACCCCGATAGGGTAGGTCCGCCTTCCTGTCACCTTCGGCACGTGCGATAACTACCGCACCGAGCTCATCGACTTCAACGTCGCCCACATCCACCTTCCATACAATGCCATCCTCGGGTATCCAGCCCTAGCCAAATTCATGGTGGTGACCCACCACGGTTACAACGTCCTCAAGATGCCAGGAAGCGGCGGAATCATCACGGAACCCTGCGAAGAAAGAGATGCGGTATGCTCCCTCGAGCGTGCCTTCCAAGCTGCATCAACCGAGGACCCCGGACAGCAAGGGCGAGAACCCTCCGGAGGCCATCCCCAAGAATAAGAAGTCGTCGCTCAGCACAAGGCCTCAGGAGGTTGGCATCTCAGGTGGTGCCGCATCAGGATCCGCGCCCATGCAAGGGACGCCTCCTTCCATCGCATAGGAAGGCGTGCCCGACGCCCTCCTCGGGCAGGGCTCGTGGGCTCTCTTCTGGAGGGCCTCAGACCTTGCCAACATCACGAGGGAGGCGCTCGGGCATCACTTGGAGGCGTGCTTCGTAGCACGTTTCCCTCAGGAAGGCACAGGGCGTGGAAAGCCCAACCCTCAGGAGTTCATCACCAAGACCACTCAGGAGCTTCAGGAAGTAAAGGCCATGCGCCACGATCGCCGTTTTCCTGGCGTGGCTCCCCATCCAGGCGAGGATGGTGGGCTGCGCGTCTGCATCGATGTCCCAGGGCTCAACCGAGCCGCATCTCAGGAGTGCCTCTGGCCTTCGCGCGTGGGACGCTGCGAGGGTCTGCCGCACAACTACGTTCGCATGCCTTTTGTCCTGCCAAATGCGGCTGCCACCTACCAGCGTCACCTGCGGAGCATTCTGGTAGCTCAGGAGGCCAGGCACCACACGGTCCTAGCGGAGATGGAGGCGGTCCTCAAGGAACCACCCGGATCCCCAGAGCCTCCCGAGGCTCAGGGCCCTGGCGGCTCGTGAGGGTCGGCCTCTTCACCGTGCATCTTCAGCTACTCCGACACCACTTCTACAACGGGATCAGGTGACATTTTCCAAGTTCATTTCAGCTGGGAGCGCCCTCAGGGCTGCATCATTCCTAGGCCGCATGGGTCCATCCCTGCAGCATGTATCTTTTTCTTATGTATTTAGCTTACCTTGCTGGGGGCGCCCCCCGGGCTGCATCATCCCCAAGCCGCTCGGGCCTGACCCAGTGGCATGTATCCCTCCTGCATTTACCTAAGCTGATTTGCTTTTCATACCTAACCTACCTGAGATCATCGCCTGCTCGATTGACGTCTACCACTGGAGCCGCTCGCGCTGGCACGGTGCTTGCGCATGGGTCCGTCCCTGCAACGCCGACAAATCTAAGCGGTCGAGCTCTGGCCCGTGGCGGCCCCGCGCGTGTCACCTCACCAGGCCCTCAGTGCCCTCACCACTCTCTCGGAGTGACCAATGGCTAGCCGGTAATCATAATGGCAACCCGTGCTTTTCTCGTGTTGGTTTACAGGAAACTCCCGAGGTCTATAGTGGGTGCCACCACGAGCTCTCTCTCTCTTTCCCATGCGGTCCGCTTGCGCGTTAAAAGGGGGGCTCCTGAGCATCACGACTCAGGAGCTCTTACTGGCTCTCCAGCCCTCACCCCCTGGCCTTGACCACGGCATCGCAACCTGGCATACCAGCGGCGGCTGAGCTCGCTCGAGGGCCGGGACCTGAGGACGCAAAGCACGAAGGAGAGTGCGGGAAGAAGGGGGAGGCTCGCGAGGGCCTGACCTAGCTGCGCCACGGTCACCAACGCACAAGTCTGGCGCAATGCAAGGGAAGGACTCTAGACTGCCAAGATAAGTCTTGCGCCTGGAACAACTAATCGTTGCACGCAAAACTCTCACTTGTTGCGGCTCTGTGACGGCAACGTTGCCTTCCATTCTTACCTCTCAACGGCTGCTTGAACGCTAAAGGGGACCTCCTGAGCATCGCGCCTCAAGGGCTCTTACTGGACCTCGGGCCACTCACCTCCTAGCCTTGACCACGGCATCGCGACCTGGCATACCAGCGACGGCTGAAGCCTGCCTGGGGACCGGGACCTATCAGCGTAGAGCACCAAGTCGTCGCGAGGTTAGAAAGGGGAAACCAAGCTGGGAGAGGACAAGCATTCGCATGATTTCATAATATAAGAATAATATCAACAAAAGACATCGCAAACCCTTTACACGCATCCGCGGGGTGTTTCGTGATTCCTCGCAGGGAACAAAAGGAAAGGAACTTAGAGAAGCCCTAACTACATGCGCCTCCGTGGCGGACGCCATCGTCAACAGTGGGCCACGAGAGGTTGGTGCAAACCCCATCCAGATCAGCCACGACGACGGCCCAACGTTGCCGCCCTGCCCCAAGCACGACGCGAGCTCAGGGGCACGTAGTTGTCGTCGCTCGTCTCCGAAGTCTCGAAGAGCTCAGGAGAGTCGCTGGACTCCCAAGCATCACTGCTGCTGCCAGAGGAGCCGTTGGGGGAGTGAACGGCGGGGCCGGGCCCTGCCGCGTCGATGTCCTGACTGCCTCCTCTGGGGCAACACTCCAGGCGGCGGCCTTCTACGTCGAAGACCTTGAAGGACAACGTGGAGGCGCCGTCGTACTCGAAGTGGATCACGAGGGTACCCCTTGTTCGGCAGACCCAGGCGACTTCGCCCTAGCCTCGGGTCATGAAGATCTTGTCCGGGGAGATGACTTCAACCTCTGCTCCGGCCGCCGGAGCGCCACAGTCAGCATGTTGCAGCCAAAGCTCGAGAGGCCCCCTCGGCGGCATCTCGGTGATGAAGAACAAAGGGAAGTGGATCCAGGTGCTTGGAGGCATCGCTGCATGCAGCACGAGCTCGCGAGAGGAGTCCACGGCGTGGACTACAGTAGCAACGACGCGTGTCACCGCGACTCGTCGTCCTCGCCTGTGGCGCGGACGGCGTCGCTCGACGTCCCTTTCTCCAGAGCCCATGGCCTGGGCGTACAGGGGTAGCGGGAACCCAGGAGGAGGCCGCTCGCACCAAGGCCTCGTCATCTCCAACCACACGACCTCACCGTGACGGTGAGCCGGCCTTTTCTTCGGTGGGAGCGGATCGGGACCGTCCTGGGGAGCCTTCCCCTTCTCGTCGGCCAAGAATCTGCGGATCGGCGCCATCAGCATCAAGACTGAAGTTGGAGCGAGGAAGGAGAAGCAGGCAGAGCAAGAAGAGATGGACAATGGGGGCTCTCGCCCCTCCTCATTTATAGCCCAAGGAGGCCAACCGTCGACCTCCTGATACGTCTCCAACGTATCTACTTTTCCAAACACTTTTGCCCTTGTTTTGGACTCTAACTTGCATGATTTGAATGAAACTAACCTGGACTGACGTTGTTTTCAGCAGAACTGCCATGATGTTGTTTTATGTGTAGAAAAGAAAAGTTCTCAGAATGTCCTGGAAATCCACGGAGGCACTTTTTAGATTTAATAAGAATTTTTGGCGAAAGAATCAAGGTCAAGGGGCCCACGGGCTGTCCATTAGACAGCCCCCCCTAGGGGCGCGCCCTCCTATCTCGTGCCCCCCCCCCCCCCCCGGACCTCCTCCGACCTCAACTCCAACTCCATATATACCTTCTCGGGGAGAAAAGAATCAAGGAGAAAGTTTCATCGCGTTTCACGACACGAAGCCGCCGCCAAGCCCTAATCTCTCCCGGGAGGGCTGATCTGGAGTCCGTTCGGGGCTCCGGACACTAGTAGAAAAAGGGTCAAATGTGAAGCACAATAGTGCCGGTTTGAATTTCAGCCGGCACTAATGTGTACATTAGTGCCGGTTCGTGGCGGCGATCAATAGCACCGGTTCGTAGCGAACCTTTAGTACCGGTTCATGCCATGAACCGGTACTAAAGAGGCTGTGTCAGCCTGCGGTCAGGATATGGCCCCACCATCACCATTTAGTGCCGGTTCGTACCACAAACCGGTACTAATGAGGTTATGGCAAGCTGTTTTTAGTCCCACCTTGCTCCCCTAACAAGCCTTTTACCAGCTTAAATATGTTATTTCTCAAACTATCACAAGCACTTGGTCTTCATTGAACTCTATGTGCAGAATTTGTGGCCGCAATATGAGTCTTCATCGGTTTATAAATCGTTGATGACTCATATTGACAATTCAGATTGTACACACAAAGATCATTGATGATCAAAGTATTTTTGATGTTATAAGATCATATTGACAATTTAGACTGTAAAGAAATATAAGATCATGATCTAAATGCTCTTATATTTTTTGCGTTCAGTATGCACCAACTGCTAGGCGGGAGGAGCTGTTTAGTACCGGTTCGTGGCGAACCTTTAGCACCGGTTCGTGCCACGAACTGGTACTAATGAGGTTGTGTCAGGTAAGGCTAGCTGGGCCGCACGAGCACCTTTAGTACCGGTTCATGGATGAACCAGTACTACAGTTTCTTAGTAAGCTGTTTTTTAGTCCCACCTCGCGAAGAGAGAGGGACTAGGAGCGGTTTATAAGCCCTGAGTGCAGAGACGATGAAGAAGAGGCTCAATGCTCACGTTGCTTAGCTTCAAGCCTTCAGGAATATGGTAGACTGCACAGAGCTATGCGCAGTGCAGTTTACACTATTCCGAAAGGCTTGAAGCAAATTAACGAGCATTGCACCTCTTTTTTATTTTTAATAACTTATTACAACTCCGGACTTCTTCTATTATGGCAAAAACTAATTGCACGTCGGCATTTCTTTTTTTTAAACTTTGGTTATAACTCCAGACTTTGACCATCAAGTTTTGCAGAAAAGAAAAAATAGCAGGAAAAAAAACTATAGCTGAAAAGAAAAAAACTATATAAAATGACCGTGAAATTGAAAATCACTACAAAATGAACTCTGAAAATGTTGAATTTTGGCAAACTAGATGAAAAACTACTCAGAAATAAATAGAAGAAAATAAATATAACAGAAAAGAAAAAACTATAGAAAAAACTACGCAGAAATAAATAGAAGAAAATAAAGCAGAAAAGAAAAAACTATAAAAAAAATTGGGGCGCTGCCCAGTGGGCCTGCTAGGCCACGGGCGTGCAATTACAGGCCTTAAAGGCCCAGCAGACTCACAGGGCAGCGCGCAGAATTTAGCCTCACAAGCCTGCTATATAGAGGAGTTCAAAGAGGTAGCAGCGGCTGGGTTTATAAACCAGTGCGGCTGCCCTTCGCCCGGCGAGGTGGGACTAAACTTTGGGGTGGCAGCGCGAGGCCTTTAGTACCGGTTGGTGGCTCCAACCGGTACTACAGATCACCCTTTACTACCGGTTGGAACCACCAACCGGTACTAAAGGCCTGCTCTTCCCGCCTCTTGGCCTGGCCAAAGTTGGCCTTTAGTACCGGTTGGTGGCTCCAACCGGTACTAAAGGCCCATCCTATATATATAGCACTTACGAAAATTTCAGTTACATCTCCCCACTTTCGTCTCCAACCTCTCGACATCGTCGCGCGCCGCTCGATCCCGTCGTCGCCGCCCGTCGCCCGTCGTCCGTCGTCGTCGTCGCTGTCCCCGCCGCCGCCCGTCGTCGTCGTCGTCTCGCGCCGCCACCCGAACGCCGCCGCCGTCCGTCGTCGTCGCCGCGGTCCCGTACGTCGTCTCTCGCACCCGCGCGCCGGCGCCCCCGCCCCGTACGCCGCCGCCCTCGCCCCGTACGCCGGCGCCCCCGCTCGTACGTACGGGGCGGCGTACACACACATACACACATATACACACACTACACACATACACACACACACACACATTTTTTACTTATTTTCTGTTTTTTGTTTTCTGTTTTTTAGAAAATTTAATTAGATATTAATTAGCTAGGTATGTGAGATTTGAACTAGTTGAATAATTAATATAACTAGTTTATTTTTAGTAAGAAAATTGTCGAACTAGTTTATTTAGGTATATGAGATTTGAACTAGTTGAATAATTAATATAACTAGTTTATTTTTAGTAAGAAAATTGTCGTATCTGAGATTTGATTATCTAATTAAAATGTTATAGTTAGATATATATTTGAACTAGTTTATTTTTAGTAAATGCTTAGTTGAACTAGTTGAATTAATATATAGAACTAGTTTATTTTTAGTAAATGCTTAGTTGAACTAGTTGAATTAATATATAGAACTAGTTTATTTTTAGTAAATGCTTAGTTGAACTAATTGAATTAATATAACTAGTTTATTTTTAGTAAATGCTTAGTTGAACTAACTGAATTAATATAGCTAGTTTATTTTTAGTAAATGCTTAGTTGAATTAATAGAATTAGTAAGTAGTTGAATTAATAGAATTAGTAAGTGTTTAATGTTTCGCCTAATATGAACATAGGAAATGTCGTCTGACGACGGAAAAAATTTCGGTGTGTGCACATACTGTGAAGACGAGCGTGGCCAGTGCGACAGAAATTTCCTTGTTGATGGTAGGCGATTCAGCATCAAGCTGGATGAGACTTTCGAATTCGATACAGTAAGTCACAACGACAAGTCTGTTTTCGTAATTAAGCATGACTTATATATATGCTTCATTTGCCTGACTTATAATTTTTAATTTTCACTATTCTACTAGCGCATCCCATTGCCATGCAAGAATTTTTGTCTTGAATAAGATAGGTTTCAAAGATATGGAAACTATGGAGGTAAAGAGGGCTTACCTGAAAACTGAGCATGATGGTTATACTTTCAACGTCAAAGTATACAATGCACACACATACACCTATTTTGAATGCAAAACTTGGCAAGCACTATGCAAGGCTTATGCATTTGAGCCTGGTATGGTTATCACCTTTGATATTCGTCTGGAAGATGATATTGAAGGTAATAGAGACATATGGGTCGATGTGCAGATGCCTCCAGTTCTACCATTATGTGAGTTCTTCTCAAATATATTTTTGTCTTTGATATTGCTTATTTCAAAAATAACTGACAACTAATTTCTATTGACAGCTTATCTCCATTCAACCAAACATGTCTGGCGCTTGGTAGACAGGACCTTCTACTGTCCCGGAGCTGAACTAAACTGCGAGGAGATAAGTCATTATGTTTCATGGCTTGAGGATCTTCATACTGTCAAGACAAAAAAATTTCCTGCACTTGGAAATGTTAGTACTCAAAACGTGCGACCAATAGTGATGGTATTGAACTACGTTCACATCTATTTAGGAATGATGGTAAGATATTTACTATTTGTCCTCAGTGCATATTTTGCATACATATTTTTTTTAAACTTTCATTGCTGAGTATATTAATTAAGTACTATACGATGTTCTTCAACAGGGACTCCCGATGACAGTTGTGCCTCAGGGGATCGAGACTAAAGGTCAGATGTCAATTGTTAGCTTAAGGCCAAGATATCCTGCATTGCACATGAATGCATTCAGGATTTCTAGAAGCGATGAATGCTTAATAGTGAAAGATTGGAGGAAAATTGTTAATGATCGCAGAGAAGTACTAGGGGGGGGGGGTTATAATATCATGACAATCATGACAATCATGATATCATGACAATCATGTTGAACTCGATGATTGGTTCTACTAGAAATTCTATATATATATATATATATATATATATATATATATATATATATATATATATATGCATAACGTTTACAATGTGTAGTATCATAAAATACCAGCAAACGAAAAAGAATTAAAATGGAAACACAAAATTAAATGAAAAAGAAATCATAAAACTAAAAAACCCCAAACCTTATAGTATCGGTTGGTGTTACCAATCGGTACTAAAGGGCTCCAGGCCCCCGGAGCTGGCTCGTGCCACGTGGTTTCCCTTTAGCACCGGTTCGTGCAGAACTGGTACTAAAGGGGGGGGGGCCTTTAGTGACCACACTTTAGTGCCGGTTATGGAACCAGCACTAAAGGGCCTTACGAACCGGTGCTATTGCCCGGTTCTACACTAGTGGGAGAGGGGGATTCGTCGCCGTCGTCATCATCAACCATCCTCCATCACCAATTTCATGATGATCACCGCCGTGCGTGAGTAATTCCATCGTAGGCTTGCTGGACGGTGATGGGTTGGATGAGATTTACCATGTAATCAAGTTAGTTTTGTTAGGGTTTGATCCCTAGTATCCACTATGTTCTGAGATTGATGTTGCTATGACTTTGCTATGCTTAATGCTTGTCACTAGGGCCCGAGTGCCATGATTTCAGATCTGAACCGATTATGTTTTCATGAATATATGTGTGTTCTTGATCCTATCTTGCAAGTCTATAGTCACCTATTATGTGTTATGATCCGACAACCCCGAAGTGACAATAATCGGGATACTTCTCGGTGATGACCGTAGTTTGAGGAGTTCATGTATTCACTATGTGTTAATGCTTTGGTCCGGTTCTCTATTAAAAGGAGGCCTTAATATCCCTTAGTTTCCACTAGGACCCCGCTGCCACGGGAGGGTAGGACAAAAGATGTCATGCAAGTTCTTTTCCATAAGCACGTGTGACTATTTATGGAATACATGCCTACATTACATTGATGAATTGGAGCTAGTTCTATATCACCCTATGTTATAACTATTGCATGAGGAATCGCATCTGGCATAATTATCCATCACTGATCCATTGCCTATGAGCTTTTCACATATTGTTCTTCGCTTATTTACTTTTCCGTTGCTACTGTTACAACTACTACAAAAACCCAAAAACATTTACCTTTTGTGTTGCTACTGCTACCATTACTATCATACCACTCTTGCTACTAAATACTTTGCTGCAGATACTAAGTTATCCAGGTGTGGTTGAATTGACAACTCAACTGCTAATACTCAAGAATATTCTTTGGCTCCCCTTATGTTGAATCAATAAATTTGGGTTGTACTTCACCCTCGAAAGCTGTTGCGATCCCCTACACTTGTGGGTTATCAAGACTAATTTCTGGCGCCGTTGCCGGGGAGCATAGCTCTATTCTCTGAGTCACTTGGGATTTACATCTGTTGATCACTATGAAGAACTTGAAAGACGCTAAGACCAAGATTTTGCCCTCAACTACGAGGGGAGGTAAGGAACTGCCATCTAGCTTTGCACTAGATTCTCCTTCCGTTATTAGTAGGATTGCGACACCTAAACCTGCTACTGCTATGAATTCTGATATGTCGCATGTTATTGATGATGCCACTTCTGCTATGCATGATGAAACTACTTCTGTGCGTGATACTACTTTGCCATTAGGTGAATTTCTTGATGAACAACTTGCTAGAGTTAGGGGGAATGAAAATATTGAAGATGCTATTGATGATAGTGATGGTGAACGTTGTTATGTTTTACTTGTTGTTCCTAAGGGTTATGTTATGAATGAAAAAGCTGCTATGGAAATTCTTGCTTGCAATGATAGATCTGATCTTAAGAAATTATTAGCTAAATGGAAGCATCAGTCTCTTAATGCTAGAATGAAACCCGATCCTACTTTTGCTACTTCACCTATCTGTGTTACTGATAAAGATTATGAATTCTCTGTTGATCCTGATATTATTACTTTAGTTGAATCTGATCCTTTTTATGGCCTTGAATCTGAAACTGTTGTGGCACATCTTACCAAGTTGAATGATATAGCCACCCTATTTACTCATGATGAGAAGTCTCGCTATTTATATATCCTTAAGATATTTCCGTTCTCAGTAAAGGGTGATGCTAAGACTTGGTACAATTCTCTTGCTCCTAGTTGTGCGCGTAGTCCCCAGGATATGATTTATTACTTCTCTGCTAAATATTTCCCTGCTCATAGGAAACAACCTGCCTTGCGGGAAATATATAATTTTGTGCAAATCAAAGAAGAGAGTCTCCCACAAGCTTGGGGGAGGCTTCTCCGGTTGCTTTATGCTTTGCCTGACCATTCTCTTAAGAAAAACGAAATACTTGACATCTTTTATAATGGACTAACCGATTCTTCCAAGGACCACTTGGATAGTTGTGCTGGTTGTGTTTTCAGGGAAAGAACAGTCAATGAAGCTGAAATACTATTGAATAATATGTGGACTAATGAAAATAATTGGACTCTTCCCGAGCCAGTTCCTGAAGTAATTCCTGAACCAATTGAGCCAACTCTTGAGCCTATTCCTAAACCCACTCCGAAGAAGAGAGATGTTTTATTTCTCAGTCCTGAAGATATGCAAGAGGCAAAGAAATCAATGAAGGAAAAGGGTATTAAAGCTGAAGATGTTAAGAATTTACCTCCTATTGAAGAAATACATGGTCTGAATATACCGCCTGAAGAACTACATTGTCTTGATAACCCGACACAGGTAGTGAAGGTAAATTCTCTCTATAGATACGATAAAGTTGAAATACCCTCTACTAAATTTCATAGCCCATGCTTAGATGAATTTGATGACTTTATGGCTAGACAAGAAAGTTTTAATGCTTATGTTGGTAGAGAGTTAAAGAATAATGCTTTTGATATAGGACGCGTAGGTGATAATCTGGCTAGAGTTAAAGATGAACTTCACCACGTTAGCAAATATGCTTCTATGGTTGCTACTCAAGCTGAGCAAGTACTCAAAGCTCAAAACAATTTTCTTGATGAATTGAATAATAAAAATGACTTTGCTGTTAGAGTGGCTACTAGAACTGGTAGAATGACTCAGGAACCTTTTTATCCTGAAGGCCATCCTAAGAGAATCGAGCAAGATTCTCAGAGAAATAATTTAGGGGCACCTAGTTCTTCTAAGAAGAAGAAGAAAAACGATAGAACCATACATGCTTCTAGTGAACCTACTGTAGACACACTTGAGAATCCCAATGATATTTCTATTTCTGATGCTGAAATGCAATCAGGTGATGAACTTGAAACTAGTAATAATGTTAATGATAATGTTCATGTTGATGCTCAACCTAGCAAAGATAATGATGTAGAGATTGAACCTGTTGTTGATCTTGATAACCCACAATCAAAGAATCAACGTTATGATAAGAGAGATTTTGTTGCTAGGCAACACGGTAAAGAAAGAGAACCATGGGTTCAGAAACCCATGCCCTTTCCTCCAAAACCATCCAAGTCAAAGGATGATGAGGATTTTGAGCGCTTTGCTGAAATGATCAGACCTATTTTCTTACGTATGCGCTTAACTGATATGCTTACAGTAAATCCTTATGTTAAATATATGAAGGATATCATCACAAATAAAAGAAAGATATCGGAAGCTGAAATTTCCACCATGCTTGCTAAATACACTTTTAAGGGTGGAATACCAAAGAAACTTGGAGATCCGGGTGTACCAACTATACCATGCTCCATTAAAAGAAATTATGTTAGAACTGCTTTATGTGATCTTGGAGCCGGTGTTAGTGTTATGCCTCTCTCTTTATATCGTAGACTAGAATTGAATAAGTTGACACCTACTGAAATATCTTTGCAAATGGCTGATAAATCAACTGCTATACATGTCGGTATTTTTGAGGATGTGCCTGTTGTGGTTGCAAATGTCACTATTTTAACGGACTTTGTTATTCTTGATATTCCCGAGGACGATAGTATGTCCATTATCCTTGGTAGACCTTTTCTTAATACTGCAGGGGCTGTTATTGATTGCAACAAAAGCAATGTCACTTTTCATGTCAATAGTAATGAGCATACAGTACACTTTCTGTGGAAACAATCTCAAGTTCATAGCATCAATTCTATTGAAAAAGTTCCAACTATCATTTTTGGAGGTTTTGAATTTCCTCTCCCTACTGTCAAGAAAAAGTATGATATTCTTATTGTTGGGGATTTTCATATCCCCGTTGAGGTAACTTAGTGTTATGCGAAATTTCTCCGGTTCCGTGTTATTCGGAATGAGTTTGTTAACAAGACTTGATCAACCTTGTTAGTGGATTCATTTTGATGATCATGAGATGGATGAAACTAGAAGGCACAACCTTCTGTGCCCTCTTTTTACTTTCTGTTATTTAGAATAAATAAAGAAAAAATAATATTATCTGTCTATTTTCTGATTTATCCGTGTAATAAAAAAATAGTCCGAAAATAAAAGTACTCCAAATGCCCTACAAAATTTAGTATGATTTTTTCTGGAATATTTGAGGATTTTAGGCACTGAAAACACTGCAGGAGGGCCAAGCACCAGGCCATGAGAGAGGAGGGTGCCCCCCCTATAGGGCGCGCCCCCTGTCTCATGGGCCCCTGGTGGCTCCCCTCCACTTATGCCAGCACCCACACACTTCATCTTCTACCCAAAAAGATCTCCATCCAGCTCAAGCCCGAGTTCTAGCTCGTTTTGCTGCGATTTTCGATCTCTTAGCTCAAAGCTCTATTTGCAAAACTACTTTGGGAGATTGTTGCTTGGTATGTGACTCCTCCGTTGGTCCAATTAGTTTTTGTTCTAGTGATTTATTCATTGCAAATTTTTTCTGCATATGTGACCATGTTCTTGAGCATGCATGTTAAATTTTTGAGGTCCCAAGCAATTCCAATGCATGATATAGGCTCTAGGCACTTGTAGAAGTAGTTGCTATCAATCCTGTTTAGTTTTATCTACTTTTATTTTGAAGTTACTAAAATCTCAGAAATTTCCAGAAAAAGAAATATGCTTAGGAGAATGTACCAAGGTGGTTCTTCGGCTAAGAAAGGGCCAAGGATTGCTATACGTGAGCAAGACATTGAATTGCCGAGGAATGCATATGTACGGGCTTGTGAGTGGCCATCCGATGATTTTATGGTCGAAGCAGGCTTCAAGGAGGAATTTGACGCGTATGTGCGTAATGCTGAGTTGGAGGATTTCTTACAAGATAAGTGTCCTCAGTACTCTCAATTGACTGATTCCTTTGTGCAGAGGTTTAAATATAACTGTACGCGTAATTCTCCTAGTGTCCTATTTGATATTTATGATACATCTTATACCATGGACTTAAAGGATTTTACATCTGCTTGCAAACTCCCATAGTGGGGTAATATTAATGTCCTCCCAAATCTGAATTTAGAGATTTCCTTGCGAATATTATTGTGGGAGAATCTAGGGACGTAGCACAAGCTACCATAGGGAGCATTCATTTTCCTGCTATACATTACTTTGCTCTCTTTATTGGTAGATGCATTAACGGTAAGGACGAGGTATGTCACCATGTGTGCCCCCGATCTTTGTGTCCTCAAGAGTGCTGTGTCAGGTTATAAAGGTTATAACTTGGGGGCAATAGTTGCACGTAGGTTGCAGAATAATAGTAGAAAGGGAAATTTCTTTGGAGGAATTTATGCAACCCGTGTGGCTAATTTTCTTGGTATAGCCCCGCAAGAAGGAGATATGATAATGCCCCCTGTTTATTTGGATAAATAAGCTATGTTTAGTCATCATTTTCTGGAGAGGAATGAACAATTCCTCCATTATCGACTAATCTATGACAGACACAACGTTGTCCCTGTTACTCTTCCTGCTCCCTACCTTTTTGATTATCAGGCAAAGGGAAGATATCTTATCACCAGAGAGGAAGCAGCTGAATACGAGAGGGGAGTAGAGGCAGCTCGCCAACACGCTGCAGCTCAGGAGGCGGTTGCCGCTGCATCTCAATACAACCCCGGTTTCACTTATGGATATCAGCCAGGCGATCCTTGGTATTAAACCAACTTAGGCCAAAAGCCTAAGCTTGGGGGAGTACGTATTTCTCACCAACTTTACATTCATGTTCACACATTAGTCGTCGGTGCTCATACTCTTTCATTGTATTATCCATGTTAGTTTAAACCTCTTTTTCTAGTTTTCTTCTTGTGTGTTTGATAAACCTTAAGAAAAACCAAAAACATTAGTTTTTAATTTCCTTGCTTGCAGTAGAAATTAGAATGAAAACCCAAAAATATTTCTCGTTCTTCTTTTACTTGTTGGGAGCTTTCCCGTGTAAATAGTTTTATTTTCTTTTCTTTCTTCTGGGGGTCGAGAAGACCATATTGAGAATGCTTAGTGGCTCTCATATGCATGATTGATTATTTATATTTAGAACCCATATTACTTGTCTTCTCTCTTGAGTTGAATGATTGCAGATTCCAGCTTAGTCCAATGCACGTGCACTCTTATTATTATACACTTCGTTCGGTCGTGCAAGTGAAAGGCAACAATGATGATATATGATGGACTTATTGGGATGAGAAAAGCTGGTATGAACTCGACCTCTCTTGTTTTTGTAAATATGATGATTCATCGTTCCTGAGTCAGCTATTATGAAGTAAACATATTTGCAATGATATTTAGAGATTATAGTTGCTTGTGCCATGCTTGACTAGCTATGAGTTATAATGGTTTACCTTGCGTGTCAACATGCTATTAGAATGATTATGATGTGATATGATGGGATGGTATCCTCCTTTGAATGAATTGAGTGACTCGACTTGGCACATGTTCACGCATGTAGTTGAATCAAATCAACATAGCCTTCATGATATTTATGTTCATGGTGGATTATATCCTACTCATGCTTGTATTCGGTGTGAATTAATTTTAACGCATGCTTATGACTGTTGTCGCTCTCTCAATTGGTCACTTCCCAGTATTTTGCTAGCCTTCACCTGTACTAAGCGGGAATACTGATTGTGAATCCAAAGTCCTTAAACCCCAAAGTTGTTCCATATGAGTCCACTATACCTTCCTATATGCGGTATCTACCTGTCGTTCCAAGTAAATTTGTATGTGCCAAACTCCAAACCTTCAAATGAAATTCTGTTTTGTATGCTCGAGCAGCTCATGTTTCAACTAGGGTTGCCTATATCTTCCATGCTAGGTGGGTTATTCTCATGAGGAGTGGACTCCGCTCCTCATTCACGAGAAAGGGCCGGTAACCAGGATGCCCAGTCCCATGATCGAAAAAGATCAAAGCAAATCAAAATAATTAAACAAAACTCCCCCAGGGTTGTTGTATGTTAGGAGGCACTCGTTGTTTCGAGAAAGCCATGGATTGATGCTTGTTGGTGGTTGGGGGAGTATAAACCTTTACCATTCTGTTTGGGAAGATACAACCATCTCATAGCTGTTGCGTTGACAGCGAAAGTATGCCGCTCAAAATGTTATTCAATCTCTATTTTAAAATCGAGCTCTCGAACCTCTACAAATCCCTGCTTCCCTCTGCGAAGGGCCTATCTATTTACTTTTATGTTGAGTCATCATCCTTCTTATTAAAAGCACCCGCTGGAGAGCACACTGTCATTTGCATTCATTATTATTGGTTTATATTGGGTATGACTTGACTGGATCTCTTTTACCATGAATTAAAATGTTTAGTCAGTCCTTGATCTTTAAAGGTGCTCTGCATTTATGTTTTGCGGTCTCAGAAAGGGCTAGCGAGATACCATTTTGTTATAACATGTTATGATTATTTTGAGAAAGTGTTGTCATCCGAGTTTTATTATTATGACTCGCTAGCCGATTATGCTATTGATATGAGTAATTGTGTGACCTATGTGTTATTATGAGTATGGTTAGTTCATAATATTTGCTGAAACTTGAATGCTGGTTTTTCATGTTTACAACAACAAGAGCAAACAGAGTTTGTAAAAGTTTTTCTTTATCACTTTCAGTTTGTCAACTAAATTGCTTGACGACAAGCAAAGGTTTAAGCTTGGGGGAGTTGATACGTATCCAACGTATCTACTTTTCCAAACACTTTTGCCCTTGTTTTGGACTCTAACTTGCATGATTTGAATGAAACTAACCCGGACTGACGCTGTTTTCAGCAGAACTGCCATGATGTTGTTTTATGTATAGAAAAGAAAAGTTCTCAGAATGTCCTGGAAACCCATGGAGGCAATTTTCAGATTTAATAAGAATTTTTGGCGAAAGAATCAAGGTCAGGGGGCCCACGGGCTGTCCACGAGACAGGGGGCGCCCCCCTAGGGGCGCGCCCTCCTATCTCGTGGGCCCCCCGGACCTCCTCCGACCTCAACTCCAACTCCATATATACTGTCTCGGGGAGAAAAAAATCAAGGAGAAAGTTTCATCGCGTTTCATGACACGGAGCCTCCGCCAAGCCCTAATCTCTCTCGGGAGGAATGATCTGGAGTCTGTTTGGGGCTCCGGAGAGGGGGATTCGTCGCCGTTATGATCGTCAACCATCCTCCATAACCAATTTGATGATGCTCACCACCGTGCGTGAGTAATTCCATCGTAGGCTTGCTGGACGGTGATGGGTTGGATGAGATTTACCATGTAATCAAGTTAGTTTTGTTAGGGTTTGATCCCTAGTATCCACTATGTTCTGAGATTGATGTTGCTATGACTTTGTTATGCTTAATGCTTGTCACTAGGGCGCGAGTGCCATGATTTCAGATCTGAACCTATTATGTTTTCATGAATATAGTGTGTTCTTGATCCTACCTTGCAAGTCTATCGTCACCTATTATGTGTTATGATCCGACAACCCCGAAGTGACAATAATCGGGATACTTCTCGGTGATGACCATAGTTTGAGGAGTTCATGTATTCACTATGTGTTAATGCTTTGGTCCGGTTCTCTATTAAAAGGAGGCCTTAATATCCCTTAGTTTCCACTAGGACCCCGCTGCCACGGGAGGGTAGGACAAAAGATGTCATGCAAGTTCTTTTCCATAAGCACATGTGACTATTTACGGAATACATGCCTACATTACATTGATGAATTGGAGCTAGTTCTATATCACCCTATGTTATAACTATTGCATAAGGAATAGCATCGGCATAATTATTCATCACTGATCCATTGCCTACGAGCTTTTCACTTATTGTTCTTCGCTTATTTACTTTTCCGTTGCTACTGTTACAACTACTACAAAAACCCAAAAACATTTACCTTTTCTGTTGCTACTGCTACCATTACTATCATACGACTCTTGCTACTAAATACTTTGCTACAGATACTAAGTTATCCAGGTGTGGTTGAATTGACAACTCAACTGCTAATACTCAAGAATATTCTTTGGCTCCCCTTGTGTCGAATCAATAAATTTTGGTTGTACTTCACCCTCGAAAGTTGTTGCGATCCCCAACACTTGTGGGTTATCACCTCCACGATCGTAGGTAATGATGACCCTTTTTTGCATGCAGCAGGGACTCGTCAAGTCGGACAGTTGCCGAGGCAGCGTGGGGAAGCGGAGACGCCCGCGTCCAATCAGTCGACACGCGTCGACCAAGGCCGCGGGCTGTTGGGGCCCACGATGCTCCACCCTTGCCCTTTGGCTTCGCCGCTAAGCCAAGTCCGAGTGCGCCTTGGGCCCGGGGGCTACTGTCGGCGTTCTGGGAACGGGGGTCCCCAGACTTGCCTGCCTGCGGCCTGCGGCGTGGCACCACCAGCGGCCCAGTACGGCCTGTCTTCATCAGCCAACACTCAATACCCTCACGAGGGGCCAAGCCTCGCGGGGTTGACGATGCAAGGCCTCCTCAGGGGCGGCCTCACCAGGCAGGCTCGCAAGGAGGCGGAGAGATCAACGCAAGGGGTACCTCGCGAGGTCCTCGTGACGCAAGCCATGATGAACAAGGCCAGGTGGGCGCCAGCCCACGTAGTGTCCTAGTTTCCTGTTTCGTTGTAGCGACCATACCTCAAACAGTCTAATCTCTGTGCATCAGTGTCATCCCTGGATCGGTAATGCTGACATGCACAGTACTTGAAGGATTTATAACAGAGTAGCAATCACACACTTATTACATCGAATGTCTCAAAAGATAACTTATTACAATAAATATGGCTTAAGGCCATCTAATAACGATAACAGCGGAAGGCTTGGAAGATAAGCGAGTCCATCAACTCCAATGGCATCACTGAGTATAAGACCACAACCTAAGGCACCTTACTCGTCGTCTGAAAAGTCTGCAACATGAACGTTGCAGCCCGAAAACGGGTCAGCACATGGAATATGCTGGCAATGTAACACATAGAGTGTAATGAACAGAATAATGCTATCACTACATGCATATATGGTTGGTGGAAAGCTCTATGGTTATTGTTTTGCATAAAGCCAATTTTTCCCTACAACAAAGGAATACATTTTATTTAACTATCATGGTGGTTGTTAAGCATTGAGAAGGTTCCTCCAACTCAATCCCAATTAAGTAGCATCATTAACCCAACAAAATTTAATTAAGTAACATGATGAGATTCACATGATATCCAGGTACTAGATACTCAAAACGTCCATAACCGGGGACACAGTTAACCATGATTAGTGTGTACACTCTGTTGAGGTTTGTGCACTTTTCCCCGCAAGACTCGATCGCCTCCGTTGGATTTCTCGCACTACATGATGTTTGAGAAACGGATGACCGAGACACAATCTTTCAGAAGCATTAACTCTCTACTCCGGGTAGACAGTACCACCTACAACCCACTACATCTGCTAGTCTACCTCTTCAAGAGCTCACACAACTTAATCAACTATGCTAGATCCCGTAGTAGCTTGCGGCTGCACACGGAAGTTTCTAGCATGAAAAATCTCATGATCCCTTTGAGCCTGGGTGGCGGTCCATAGGAGAATCACACGGTACCCCAGGATTTCCAAAAATACGGGCAACACTGGGTTCTCCAGGTGCCTCAATCCACCCAGATGTGAATTTAAGTTGCCACCTTAAGTAAACCATTAATTAACAATCTCACATTGGTCATGGATACACTCACCCAATCCACGTCTACTAGCATAGCATAGCAATATAAGCAAACGTAGAAGTAACTCCCAAGGGTTTGATAATAAAATAGGTAATAGGTACTACCTCATCTACTTCCCAAAAGCCACATATTAATCAGATCCTAATCATGCAGTTGTTTGAGGATTGATGTAATGCAATAAAACTGGGTAGTAAAGAGGTATGATCAAAGTGTTACTTGCCTTGCCAATGATCCGTGAAACCTAGAGACTCGTAGTAGCAAGCGGCGCACTCCGGGTACTATATCGAAAAAAACAAGCATACAATAAGCACTCATCTAATGCACAGGTAAAACTCAAATAAGAGATCTAACCAGAAAGTTCAACTTAAGAACTCTGGTTTGCAAAAAGAATCAAATCAAACGAAGCAACGAAGTCAAACGGCGAAAGAAACAAGCTTCGTTTACTAATTTGGACCTAAGTCAAATTTTATTGTAGCAAAAACTTGTTTGAGTTGGTTAAACGGAAAGAGGGTTTCGAGACGAAACTCTAGGCGCTTGAATCGCCTGATTCTGATAAACCAGCGAAAAGTTATACTAGAACGAAAATCGGATCAGAAATCACGATTAGAAATAATCGCGGAAAATCCGAGAAAAAGAAAAATGGACGAACAGGCTAACGAACGAACGTTCGCTGCCTGCGGCTAAAAAACGAAAACCGTTCGTTAAAACGAACGAACGAACGGGCATTCGCTAAATAAACTAAACCGAAAAAATATTAACCGATCTATATAAAAAACAACCGCAGTTTTTTTAAAAAACCGGGCGGTTTTCTAGAGAAAACCGCCGGCGGCGGCGACAAGTCCGGCGGCTACCACGGCGGGGTCCAGGGAGGCGGGCGGCGGCTCCGGCGGCGGCGCGGATCGAGGGCAGCGGCGGCGCTAGGGTTTGGCGGCGGCGGCTGGGCTGGGGTGGCTTGGGCGCCTCGGGATTTAAAGGCCCGGCCGGGTCAGTGTCCCAGGCGGACACGGCCCGGTTAGGTCGGTTTGTTTTTTTATAAATAATTCAGACACGTAGAAAAACAAATAAAAGAAATACTAAATGACTCCAAAAATCCCGAAATAAATTTTCCCCGTCCTCTAAAAATAAGCTGGACAAGATGAACATTTTTTGGGGCCTAAATGCAATTTTGAAAAACGCGCATTTTTCCTAAATTCAAATAAAATAGCGATAAACTCCGAAATAAAATATTATTTGATTTTTTATTAAATCCTCAATATTTATTTATTTTGGGAAAGTCACTTTATTCCCTCTGTCTTATTTTTATATTAGAAATATTTGAAGATAAAATAATAAAAATCAAATGATCCTTTTTTTCAAATTTTGAGAAAACTCAAATATGAAAATAACGAAATCCCCAACTCTCTCCGTGGGTACTTGAGTTGCATAGAATTTCTAGGATCAAGCCAAAATGCAATAAAATATGATATGCAATGATGATCTAATGTATAACATTCCAAATTGAATATTTGGGATGTTACAAACCTACCCCCCTTAAGATGAATCTCGCCCTCAAGATTCGGGTTGGCTAGAAAATAGGTGAGGGTGGTCCTTCAGTAGATATTCCTCTCGCTCCCAGGTGGCTTCATCTTAGGTATGGTGGCTCCACTGAACTTTGCAAAACTTGGTAACCTTGCTGCGCGTGACTCGGCTGGCAAACTCGAGAATCTTCACTGGTTTCTCCTCATAGGTCAAATCACTATCCAGCTGAATTGCTTCCAGTGGCACTATATCTCTCAGCGGTATATCAGTCATCTCTGCGTGGCACTTCTTCAACTCGGAAACATGGAACACATCATGAACTCCTAACAATCCTTCGGGCAATTCCAACTTGTAAGCAACTTCTCCCATACGCTCCAAAACTTTGTATGGTCCTACAAAACGTGGCGCTAACTTTCCCTTAACTCCAAAACGCTTAACTCCTCGAAGTGGAGATACACAAAGATAAACTTTTTCCCCGACTTGGTAAATTGTCTCCTTGCGTTTAGAATCTGCATAGCTCTTCTGCCTGGACTGGGCTACCTTGAGCCTATCGTGAATCAACTTCACCTTCTGTTCGGACTCTTTAATCAAATCTGGCCCAAACAACTGACAGTCTCCAACTTCATCCCACAACAACGGTGTCCTGCACCTCCTTCCGTACAAAGCTTCGAAAGGGGGCATCTTCAAACTGGATTGATAACTGTTGTTGTAAGAGAACTCTGCATATGGCAAATTGTCGTCCCAACTAGATCCATATTCTAGCGCACAAGCTCTCAGCATGTCTTCCAGAATCTGATTGACTCTCTCGGTCTTCCCATCTGTCTATGGATGAAAGGCTGTACTGAACTCTAGCCTGGTACCCAAAGTTTCGTGTAACTGATTCCAGAACTTTGAGGTAAACTGGGTTCCTCTACCTGATACAATGCTCCTCGGAACTCCATGCAAACATACGATCTTGGTCATGTATATCTTTGCCAACTTAGCACTGGTGTAAGTGGTCTTCACTGGGATGAAATGAGCTACCTTCGCCAAACGATCGACTACAACCCATATTGAGTCATAGCCTGTATGAGTCCTGGGCAATCCCGTGATAAAATCCATGCCTAGTTTATCCCACTTCCATTCAGGTATCGGCAATGGCTGTAGCAATCCTGCTGGCTTCTGATGCTCTGCCTTCACTCTCTGACATGCATCACATACTGCTACATACTCCGCAATATCATTCTTCATTCCGGTCCACCAGAAAGTGTCCTTCAGATCCAGATACATCTTGGTATTTCCTGGGTGAATCGAATATGGCGAATCATGGGCCTCTTGCAGAACCAACTTCCTGATCTCCGGGTCATTAGGCACATAAACGCGGTCTTCAAACCATAAGGTATCGTGCTCATCCTCATAAAAACCTTTAGCTTTTCCTTTGCTCATCTTCTCCTTTATCTCTGCAATCTCCTTGTCAGTCTTCTGAGCTTCTATGATCTTATCAATGAAAGTCGACTAAATCTCCAACGCTGCAACATAGCCTCTTGGAACTATCTCCAAACATAGCTCGTGAAGATCCTCGGCTAACTCCTTCGGTAACTCTCCGGTCAAGAGTGTGTTGACATGGCTCTTGCGGCTCAACGCATCGGCTACTACGTTAGCCTTTCCGGGGTGATAATGCAATCTCATATCATAATCCTTGATGAGCTCCAACCATCTCCTTTGCCTGGGATTCAACTCCTTTTGTGTGAAGATGTACTACAAACTCTTATGATCCGTGTACACCTCACAATGGTTTCCGATGAGAAAATGTCTCCATGTCTTCAATGCATGCACTACGGCTACTAACTCCAAATCATGAGTAGCATAATTTAACTCATGGGGCTTAAGCTGTCGTGAGGCATATGAAACAACTCTTCCCTCCTGCATAAGCACTGCTCCAAGTCCTCAACGTGAAACCTCACAATATACTTCATAATCCTTGCGCTGATCTGGCAGAATCAACACCGGTGATGTAACCAAACGTTTCTTCAACTCCTGAAAACTGGCCTCACATTCCTTAGTCCATTTGAACTTGGTGTCCTTCTTCAACAGCTCCGTCATGGGCTTCGCAATCTTCGAGAAATTCTCAATGAACCTCCGGTAGTATCCTTCAAGTCCAAGAAAACTCCGGATCTCTCCAACTGACGTGGGTGCTTCCCAATTTGTCACTGTGACAACTTTGGTGGGATCTACTGCTATTCCTTCTCCGGATATCACATGTCCGAGGAATCCAACTTCCTTCAACCAAAACTCACATTTGCTGAACTTGGCGTATAACTGATGTTCTCTGAGCTTCCCGAGTACCAAACGTAAATGCTCCTTACGCTCCTCTTCATTCTTTGAGCCAGAATATCATCAATGAACACCACAACGAACTTATCCAGAAACTCCATAAAACACCTTGTTCATCATGTTCATGAAATAGGCAGGTGCGTTAGTCAGACCAAATGACATGATGGTATACTCATACAGCGCGTACCTGGTGGTAAAAGCCGTCTTAGGTATATTCTGCTCTCGAATCATCAACTGGTGGTATCCTGACCGCAGATTGATCTTGGAAAATACCTTAGCTCCTTGCAATTGGTCAAATAAATCATTGATCATCGGCAACGGGTACTTGTTCTTGATTGTCACTTCATTCAATCCTCGATAATCAACAACCATCCTTAATGATCCATCCTTCTTCTCCACTAGAAGCACTGGCGATCCCCACGGTGAAGAACTTGGGCGAATATAACCTTTATCCAGTAGCTCCTTAATCTGCTTCTTATTTTCCTCCAAATCTTTTGCGGGCATCTTGTACGGTCTCTTAGATATCGACCCTGTGCCTGGCAAAAGCTCAATCGAAAACTCAATGTCTCTATCCGGTGGCATGCCTGGCAACTCTTCTGGAAATACGTTAGGAAAATCCTTCACCACTGGTACTTCCTCATGTACAACTCCTATTAAGGAATTTACTTGAGTCCTCTTCGGCACATGCCGGGATACATACTTGATCCTTCTTCCTTCTGGGGTGGTAAGCAAAATCGACTTACTGGCGCATTCAATGTTCCCTGCATCCTTCGATAACCAATCCATGCCTAATATCAAATCCAGTCCTTGTGACTCCAACATTAGGTCTGAGGGAAACACGTAGTTACCAATCCTTAATGGTAATCGATCACACCATAGACTAGCCATATACTCTGCTCCTGGCGAGGTTACTAACATGGGTGACCTAAGGGCTTGGGTTGGTAGTTTATACTTATCCACAAATCCCCTTGATATGTATGAATGCGATGCACCAGTATCAAAAAGAACGATTGCAGTAAAAGACTTAACCAGAAACTTACATATTACTGCATCTGGCTGGGCTTCAACCTCCTCCACGCTAACGTGGTTCACATGTCCCTTGTTGAAAGGGTTAGGCTTCTTCCCAGAGCTCCCATTGCCATTTCCATTCTTCGCTTCAGGGCATTCGGTGGCATAATGTCCAGTCTTCTGGCATTTGTAACAGGTAATGTGGCTTATATCCCTCTTGGCTGGTGTTGATGGGTTGGTACGATTCTGTCCGTTGCTTCCTCCATTCCCATTCCCATTCTTGGGGCCACTATGGTTGTGCGAACTCCCTTCTCCATGGTTATGCTGAAAAGGTCCTCCCGAGTTCGGGGTAAAACGAGGCTTCTGCTGAGCTCCAAAATTGTACTTCCTTGTCCATACTTCCTCTTGCGGTTGTCAATCTGATGTTGCTTCCCTTCAATCATCAGAGCTCGGTCTACCAACTCCTGGTAGTTGTTGAAGGTTGCTACCATCAACTGCATGCTCATCTCATCATTCAATCCTTCCAGAAACTTCTCTTGCTTAGCTGCATCCGTAGCAACGTCATCTGGGGCATAACGTGCTAGCTTACTAAAATCATTCACATACTGGCCAACAGTACGTCCTCCTTGGCGTAAGTTGCGAAACTCACGCTTCTTCATGGCCATAGCTCCTGCTGAAACATGGGCAGTACGGAAAGCCTGCTGAAACTGATCCCATGTGACAGTATCGATAGGATAAGTGGTTGTAAAATTCTCCCACCATGATGTTGCGGGTCCATCAAGCTGATGTGCGGCAAAACGCACCTTCTCCGCATCTGTGCATCCTACAGTGGTCAACTCCCTTCCCATCTTACGGAGCCAACCATCTGCAACTATCGGCTCGGTGCTACTGGAAAACACCGGCAAATTCAGCCTCAAGAAACGGGCTAAGTGATCGACAGGTGGTGGTGGTGGTGGGTTGTTGTTGTTGTTGTTCCCCTGATTCTGATTCTGGACTAGCATCTGCATCAATGCATTCTGCTGCTGGATCAACTGAGTGAGCTCCTGTGGGAAAGAAAATCCATTGTCACATCTCTGAGGCATCTAAGGGTTTAGAAAAGATAAGAATACATAATAGAATGAGGTCTAGAGGGAAAAACACTATCCATATGCACATGAGACAAAAGCAGACAATATCACTTCAATCAATTCAAACAAGGGCATACAACAGTCTACCTATCATTACAAAAGTGCTCGGACTATATTATATACATGGGGGAATACTACTACTGTTATGGTGGTCGACTAGAAAAACTGATCAGTCAAAGACTCCATGGTATCTGCTCCAGCTTCATCAACAAAGTCATCATCACTATCGTCTGGGTTCGAGTCGGTGTCGTCGATGATGATGTAGTTCTCCGGGCAAGTGCAATCATTGTCTTCTCCTCCAATCGCGGGAAATCCCATAAACACTTTTAGCTTCTTCTTCAGATCTTCATTCTTCTCCACGGGCGTTGTTATTTCCTCCTCATAACCATCGCATGTAGACTTAAGTTCTTCCTCCAGTTTCGTGATCTTGGTCATAGCCTTCTTCAGATCTATCATGCCTACGCACATCTGGTTCTCCTCGCGACGAATGTGCTGGTTTAACTCCTATATGAAAGCTGCAATTGATCTATCCTTCTTGGTGTTGATCATCTCCCATTGCTCATCTCGGCGACCACAAATCTGGTAGATAGTGTCCTTGAGATCCTTGTGGTAAACTTCTCCAATGCGTCTAATGGTGATGTGGGCTGACATGCTCTTTCCTAGACTCAAGGTTGGTGCATCAAAGGAAAACTCTATGGGCTCAGTGACGGGCATGAATGTCCTTCCTGGAACTTGAACTTGAATCATCCAACACTCCTCTTCTAGTAAAGTGGCGATGTAGGTCCCGGTGAAGCTTGGTACTCCGATGTTCATGTACTTAGTGACTTCCTTCAAGTGGCGTCCAAAGGGTGTATCTTCATCCGGTTGCGTGAACTTGTTCCTTGCATCCGCCATCCTAAAAGAGTAGAAAATATGAGGAGTTAGAAATGAGAAGAGAGAGTAGTGATCTAGGGCTTTTAGCTTAGTGGTCATGTCCTACAGTCAGCGTGTGCTCGGATACCATCTTGTAGTGACTAGACCTCAAACAGTCTAATCTCTGTGCATCAGTGTCATCCCTGGATCGGTAATGCTGACACGCACAGTACTTGAAGGATTTATAACAGAGTAGCAATCACACACTTATTACATCGAATGTCTCAAAAGAGAACTTATTACAATAAATATGGCTTAAGGCCATCTAATAATGATAACAGCGGAAGGCTTGGAAGATAAGCGAGTCCATCAATTCCAATGGCATCACTGAGTATAAGAACATGACCTAAGGCACCTTACTCGTCGTCCGAAAAGTCTGCAACATGAACATTGCAGCTCAAAAACGGGTCAGCACATGGAATATGCTGGCAATGTAACACATAGAGTGTAATGAACAGAATAATGCTATCACTACATGCATATATGGCTGGTGGAAAGCTCTATGGTTACTGTTTTGCATAAACCCAATTTTTTCCTACAACAAAGGAATAAATTTTATTTAACTATCATGGTGGTTGTTAAACATTGAGAAGGTTCCTCCAACTCAATCCCAATTAAGTAGCATCATTAACCCAAAAAAATTAAATTAAGTAACATGATGGGATTCACATGATAATCCAGGTACTAGATACTCAAAACGTCCATAACCGGGGACACGGCTAACCATGATTAGTTTGTACACTCTGCAGAGGTTTGCGCACTTTTCCCCGCAAGACTCGATCGCCTCCGTTGGATTTCTCGCACTACGTGATGTTTGAGAAATGGATGACCGAGACACAGTCTTTCAGAAGCATTAACTCTCTACTCTGGTAGACAGTACCACCTACAACCCACTACATCTGCTAGTCTACCTCTTCAAGAGCTCACACAACTTAATCAACTATGCTAGAGCCCATAGTAGCTTGCGGCTGCACACGGAAGTTCTAGCATGAAAAATCTCATGATCCCTTTGAGCCTGGGTGGCGGTCCATAGGAAAATCACACGGTACCTCGGGATTTCCAAAAATATAGGCAACACTGGGTTCTCTAGGTGCCTCAATCCACCCAGATGTGAATTTAAGTTGCCACCTTAAGTAAATCATTAATTAACAATCTCACATCGGTCATGGATACACTCACCTAATCCACGTCTACTAGCATAGCATAGCAATATAAGCAAACGTAGAAGTTACTCCCAAGGGTTTGATAATAAAATAGGTAATAGGTACTACCTCATCTACTTCCCGAAAGCCACATATTAATCAGATCCTAATCATGCAGTTGTTTGAGAATTGATCTAATGCAATAAAACTGGGTAGTAAAGAGGTATGATCAAAGTGTTACTTACCTTGCTAATGATCCGTGAAACCTAGAGACTCGTAGTAGCAAGCGGCGCACTCCGGGTACGATATCGCAAACAAACAAGCATACAATAAGCACTCATCTAATGCACAGGTAAAACTCAAATGAGAGATCTAACCAGAAAGTTCAACTTAAGAACTATGGTTTGCAAAAATAATCAAATCAAAGGAAGCAACGAAAGTCAAACGGCGAAAGAAACAAGCTTGGTTTACTAATCTGGACCTAAGTCAAATTTTACAGTAGAAAAAACTTGTTTGAGTTGGTTAAATGGAAAGAGGGTTTCGAGGCGAAACTCTAGGCGCTTGAATCGCCTGATTCCGATAAACGAGCGAAAAGTTATACTAGAACGAAAATCGGATCAGAAATCGCGATCAGAAATAATCACGGAAAATCCAAGAAAAAGAAAAACGGACGAACAGGCTAACGAACGAAAGTTTGCTGTCTGCTGCTAAAAAATGAAAACCATTCGTTAAAACGAACGAACGAACGGGCGTTCACTAAATAAACTAAACCGAAAAAATATAAACCGATCTATATAAAAAAAAGAACCACGATTTTTTTTAAAAAAACAAGCGGCTTTTTGGAGAAAACCGTCGGCGGCGGCGACAAGTCCGGCGGCTACCTCGGCAGGGTCCGCCGAGGCGGGCGGCGGCTCCGGCGGCGGCGGGCGGCTCCGGCAGCGGCGGGACGGTGGGACGGCGGCGGCGCAGCGAGGGGCGGCGGCGTTGTGCGGCGGCGTCGGCGGCGGCGTGGCGAGGGGCGGCGACGGCGGCGGCGCAAATCGAGGGCGGCGGTGCTAGGGTTTGGCGGCAGCGGCTGGGGTGGGGCGGCTCGGGCGTCTCGGGCTTTAAAGGCCCGGCCGGGTCAGTGTCCCAGGCGGACACGGCCCGGTTAGGTCGGTTCGTTTTTTTAAATAATTTGTACACACAGAAAAACAAATAAAAGAAATACTAAATTGACTCTAAAAATCCCGAAATAAATTTTCCCCGTCCTCTAAAAATAAGCCGGACAAGATGAACATTTTTTGGGGGCCTAAATGCAATTTTGAAAAACGCGCATTTTTCCTAAATTCAAATTAAATAGCGATAAACTCTGAAATTAAATCTTATTTGATTTTTTTATTAAATCCTCAATATTTATTTATTATGGGAAAGTCATTTTATTCCCTCTCTCTTATTTTTATATTAGAAATAATTGAAGATAAAATAATAAAAATCAAATGATCCTATTTTTAAATTTTGAGAAAACTCAAATATGAAAATAACGAAATCCTCAACTCTCTCCGTGGGTCCTTGAGTTGCGTAGAATTTCTAGGATCAAGCCAAAATGCAATAAAATATGATATGCAATGATGATCTAATGTATAACATTCCAAATTGAATATTTGGGATGGTACATTGGTGCAAAGGGGGCAAGTGCAGGCGCGGAGTACCGAGGCATCAGGCAAAGGTTTCCATATCGGTGCAATGAGACCAAGACTAGCAGGACGACAAGATGGAGCTCGCCATGGAGCCCAAGACGGCGTCACCACCAATGCTTTTGGCAGGCGAAGGCCACCTTTAGTCAGGATAGCTTGTACTAGCTGTCCCCTTTCAAAATGGCCGTTGTTGGATCCCTTTCCGCTCAATATTTGGGAAGAGGACCAGGGCCTCTATAAATACGGCTAGCCATCACAGTAGGAGGGAATCTCATCTAGAGACGGATCGATCCCTCCCCAAGAGAGCCACCAAGCACAAGAACACCTCTCCTCGCGAGGCTGTTCTTCCCTTGTATTGTTCATCATCAGCCCAAGAGGAAATCCACCACACCACACATAGGAGTACGGTATTACACCACAACGGTGGCCCGGACCTGTATAAATCTTGTGTCTCTTGTGTTGTTCATCGAGCTAGCTTAGAGATCGCGGCGAGGCTGAGGGCAATGTTTCGATAGGGAGAAATCTTCGTGCGCACCCCAGTGTTCGAACCTTAAGGATTTTGCCGGAACCCGATATCCGATAGATCCTACGGGTTCGAGAACTATGTAGACATGACCGAGACACGTCTCCGGTCAATAACCAATAGCGGAACCTGGATGCTCATATTGGTTCCTACATGTTCTACCAAGATCTTTATCGGTCAAACCGCATAACAACATATGTTGTTCCCTTTGTCATCGGTATGTTACTTGCCCGAGATTCGATCATCGGTATCTCAATACCTAGTTCAATCTCGTTACCGGCAAGTCTCTTTACTCGTTCCATAATACTTCATCCTACAACAACTCATTAGTCACAATGCTTGCAAGGCTTATAGTGATGAGTATTACCGAGAAGGCCCAGAGATACCTCTCCGAAACATGGAGTGACAAATCCTAATCTCGATCTATGCCAACCCAACAAACACCTTCGGAGACACATGTAAAGCACCTTTATAATCACCCATTTACGTTGTGACATTTGGTAGCACACAAAGTGTTCCTCCGGTATTCGAGAGTTGCATAATCTCATAGTCTAAGGAACTTGTATAAGTCATGAAGAAAGGAGTAGCAATGAAACTAACACGATCATAATGCAAAGCTAACGGATGGGTCATGTCCATCACATCATTCTCCTAATGACGTGATCCCGTTAATCAAATCACAACAGATGTCTATGGTTAGGAAACATAACCATCTTTGCTTAACGAGCTAGTCAAGTAGAGGCATACTAGGGACTATATGTTTTGTCTATGTATTCACACACGTACTAAGTTTCTGGTTAATACAATTCTAGCATGAATAATAAACATTTATCATGAATTAAGGAAATAAATAATAACTTTATTATTGCCTCTAGAGCATATTTCCTTCAACTGGATCTACATATCCTTGTAGATCGCTAAGCGGAAGCGTTAAGAAACGCGGTTGATGTAGTCGAACGTCTTCGCGATCCAATCACGATCCGTCCACGAACTCCCGATCCAAGTGTCGAACGAACGACACCTCCGCGTTCAACACATGTACGGCTTGATGACGCCTTCACCTCCTCGATCCAGCAAGCAATTGTAAAGTAGTAGCTCGAGTCCTTCGGCAGCACAAGGGCACGGTGGCAGTGGTGGTGGAGAAATCTCAGCAGGGCTTCGCCGAGCCTAGCAGAGAAGAAGATGGACTACAAGGGAGAGGAAGGGCAATGTCGTGGCATAGATCGGGTGCGGCTGCCCTTCCTCTCCACCTGTATATATAGGGGTTAGGGAGGAGGGGCGCCCTAGGGGGGCGGCGGCCACCAGATGGGGCACCCGCTAGGGAAACCCTAGGGTGGCTTGGCCCCCAAGCCACAAGATGGCCGACCCCCTAGGTGGGCTCCCTCACCCCTTGGGCGAATGGGCTAGGATTTGGGTGGCGCCCAGCCCCTTATGGGCTGGTGTGCCCCCTTCCCTTGGCTCATGAGGCCCCCAACACTTTCCGGGGCCCCCCGAAACCCATTTCGGTCTCCGACGAAAACCCGGTACCTCCCTGAACGCTTCAGGAGTCCGAATACCTTCATCCTATATATCAATCTTCACCTCTGTACCATTCCGGAGTTCCTTGTCATGTCCGGGATCTCATCCGGGACTCCGAACAACCTTGGGTCACCAACACAATAACTCAACTATACTTAGATCATCACCAAACTTTAAGTGTGTAGACCCTGCGAGTTCGAGAACTATGCAGACATGACCGAGACACCTCTACGGTCAATAACCAATAGCGGGACCTGGATGTCTGATACGTCGCCAACGTATATATAATTTTTGATTGTTCCATGCTATTATATTATCATTCTTGGATGTTTTACAATCATTTTATAGTCACTTTATATCATTTTTGGTAATAACCTACTGACATACTACTCAGTGCCAGTTGTTGGTTTCTGCTTGTTTTTTACATTGCGGGAAATCAATATCAAACGGAGTCCAAACGCAACAGAACTTTTTGTGGATTTTTTTGGACCAGAAGACATCCTGTGGGTTGAAGAAGTACCGAAGAGGGAGCCCGAGGGGGGCACAAGACACCAGGGTGCGCCTGGTCTCCCAGGCGCGCCCAGGTGAGTTTTGCCCACCTCGGTGGCCTCCCGCACCGCCTATTTGCTCTATAAATACCCCAATATTCCATAAACCCTAGTGGAGACGATCAAAATCAATTCCAGCCGCTGCAAGTTCCAGAAACACCAGATCCAATCTAGACACCATCGTGAAGGGGTTCATCATGTCCATTGGTGCTTCTCCGATGATGCGTGAGTAGTTCTTTGTAGACCTACCTGTAGTTAGTAGCTAGATGGCTTCCTCTCTCTCCTGATTCTCAATACATGGTCTCTTGGAGATCCATATGATGTAAGACTTTTTGCGGTGTGTTTGTTGGGATCCTATGAACTTTGAGTTTATGATCAGATCTATGTTTTTATCCATGAAAGTTATTTGAGTCTTCTTTGATCTCTTATATGCATGATTGATTATAGCCTTGTATTTCTTCTCCGATATTTGGGTTTTGTTTGGCCAACTTGATCTATTTATCTTGCAATGGGAAGATGTGCTTTGTGATGGTTTCGATCTTACAGTGCTTGATCCCAGTGACAGAAGGGGAATCGACACGTATCTATCGTTGCTATTAAGGATAGAAAGATGGGGTCTATTTCTACATAAATAGATCTTGTATACATAATGTCATTGTTCTTATTGCATTACTTGGTTTTTCCAAGAACTTAATACACTAGATGCATGCTGAATAGCGGTCGATGTGTGGAGTAATAGTAGTAGATGCAGACAGGAGTCGGTCTACTAATCTTGGATGTGATACCTATATAATGATCATTGCCTGGATATCGTCATGATTATTTGAAGTTCTATCAATTACCCAACAGTAATTGTTTTCCCACCGTTTGCTATTTTTCTTGAGAGAAGCCACTAGCGGAACCTACAGCCCCAGGGTCTCTTCTTTAATATATGTGCCTTCACAATCTATTTTCCTTTGCTTTTATTTTCAGTTCTACTAAACCAAAAATACAAAAATACCTTGCTGCATGATACGTCCCCAACGTATCTATAATTTATGAAGTATTCATGCCATGTATACAATAATTCTATATGGTTTTGCTATGATTTGCATGGAACTAACCCGGACTGACGTTGTTTTTAGCAGAACTACTGTGATGTTGTTTTTTGTGCAGAAATGAAAGTTCTCCAAACACCGCAAAACTTTTTGTTGATTTTTTATGGACCAGGAGAGAACCATTGGGCCAGAGCAGCACCTGGGGGTTGCCCCGAGGGGGCACAACCCACCAGGGCGCGCTTGGGCCCCCAGGCGCACCCTTGTGCGTTGTGCCCACCTCGGTGGCCTCTCGTACCCCTTCTTCGCCCTATAAATTCCCAAATATTCCGAAAACCCTCGGGGAGACCCTAGATCAGAAGTTCCGCCGCCGCAAGCCTCTGTAGCCACCGAAAATCAATCGGGAGCCCGCTTCGGCACCCTGCCGGAGGGGGAGATCATCACCGATGGCCATCTTCATCATCCTGGCAGCCACCATGATGAGGAGGGAGCAGTCCACCCTCGGGGCTGAGGGTTTGTACCAGTAGCTACGTGTTTAATTTCTCTCTTTCGCGGGATCTTGAGATGTAACGATCTTGATGTATCATGGGCTTTGTTAACATAGATGGATCATATGATGTTTCTCCCCTCGCTGCAGTTGTTGTGATGAATTGAGTCTTTACCCTTTGAAGTTTTCTATTGTCGAATTGAATGTTCAGATCTGAGAACACATGATATATGTCTTGCATATGAATACATGTGGTGACGATGGGGTATTATTCTGATTCACTTGATATATGTTATGGCACTAAACTTGCGGATTCCCGAGGTGACTTTGGGGTAATCTATGCATAGGGGTTGATGCATCTTTTTATTATCTTTTCTCCGATAGAAACTTTAGGGTCTCCTTGTAGTTCTTTGTGTGGATTGAGTATTATGAATCTGAAATTGTTTGATACATATTGTATAATTAACTCATGGATACTCACGGTGACATTGGGGTATCTAGGTGACATTAGAGTTGGTTGATATGCATCACATGGTGTTATTTTAGTACGAACTCTTGATTAGATCGATCGGAAAGAATAGCTTGTTGTTATTTTAGTATGAACTCTAGGATAGATTGGTCGGAAAGAATAGCTTTGAGGTGGTTTCATACCCTACAAACAATTTCTATATTTTGTTCTCCGCTAATAGGAACTCGGGAGTGATTCTTTATTGCACTTTGAGGGATAATCATATTGAGAGATTGCACTAGTGAAAGTATGCACCCTAGGCCTCATTTTTCCATCATTGCAATACTGTTTGTGCTCCATTTTACTATTTACTACCTTACTGTTTTTTATTTTTCGCACTACAAAAACTCATATCTACTATCCATACTACACTTTTATCATCATCTCTTCGCCGAACTAGTGCACCTATATAATTTTCCATTGTATTGGGTGTGTTGGGGACACAAAAGATTTCTTGTATTTGATTGCAGGGTTGCTTGAGAGAGACTATCTTCATCCTACGCCTCCCACGGATTTATAAACCTTAGGTCATCCACTTGAGGGAAAATTGCTACTGTCCTACAAAACTCTGCGCTTGGAGGCCCAACATGAGTCTACAAGAATAAAGTTGTGTAGTAGACATGAAGCTCTTTTTGATGGGGAACGTAGTAATTTCAAAAATTTCCTACACACACGCAAGATCATGGTGATGCATAGCAACGAGAGGGGAGAGTGTTGTCCACGTACCCTCGTAGACCGTAAGCGGAAGCGTTATGACAACGTGGTTGATGTAGTCGTACGTCTTCACGATCCGACCGATCCAAGCACCGAACGTACGGCACCTCCGAGTTCAGCACACGTTTAGCTCGATGACGTCCCTCGAACTCCGATCCAGCCGAGTGTCGAGGGAGAGTTCCGTCAGCACGACGGCGTGGTGACGATCTTGATGTTCCACCAGCGCAGGGCTTCGCCTAAGCTTCGCGACGATATGACCGAGGTGGAATATGGTGGAAGGGGGCACCGTACACGGCTAAGGAACGATCCGTAGATCAACTTGTGTGTTCATGGGGTGCCCCCTGCTCCCGTATATAAAGGAGGGAGGGAGGAGGAGGCCGGCCCTAGGAGGGGCGCGCCATGGGGAGTCCTACTCCCACCGGGAGTAGGATTCCCCCTTTCCTAGTCCAACTAGGAGTCCTTCCATGTATTAGGAGTAGGAGACAAGGAAGGGGAAGAGAGAAGGGAAGGAAGGAGGGGGTGCGGCCCCTCCCCCTAGTCCAATTCGGACTAGGCCATGGGGGGGCGCGCGGCCTGCCCTAGGCAGCCCCTCTCTCTTTCCCGCAGGGCCCAATAAGGCCCAATACTTCTCCCCGGCGAATTCCCGTAACTCTCCGGTACTCCGAAAAATACCCGAATCACTCGGAACCTTTCCGAACTCCGAATATAGTCATCCAATATATCGATCTTTACGTCTCGACCATTTCGAGACTCCTCATCATGTCCCCGATCTCATCCGGGACTCTGAACTCCTTCGGTACATCAAAACTCATAAACTCATAATATAACTGTCATCGAAACCTTAAGCGTGCGGACCCTACGGGTTCGAGAACTATGTAGACATGACCTAGAACTATTCTCGGTCAATAACCAATAGCGGGACCTGGATGCCCATATTGGCTCCTACATATTCTACGAAGATCTTTATCGGTCAAACCGCATAACAACATACGTTGTTCCCTTTGTCATCGGTATGTTACTTGCTCGAGATTCGATCGTCGGTATCCAATACCTAGTTCAATCTCGTCATCGGCAAGTCTCTTTACTCGTTCTGTAATGCATCATCCCGTAACCAACTCATTGGTCACATTGCTTGCAAGGCTTATAATGATGTGCATTACCGAGAGGGCCCAGAGATACCTCTCCGACAATCGGAGTGACAAAACCTAATCTCGAAATACGCCAACTCAACATGTACCTTCGGAGACACCTGTAGTACTCCTTTATAATCACCCAGTTACGTTGTGACGTTTGGTAGTACCCAAAGTGTTCCTCCGGTAAACGGGAGTTGCATAATCTCATAGTTACAGGAACATGTATAAGTCATGAAGAAAGCAATAGCAACATACTAAACGATCAAGTGCTAAGCTAACGGAATGGGTCAAGTCAATCACATCATTCTCCTAACGATATGACCCCGTTAATCAAATGACAACTCTTTTGTCCATGGCTAGGAAACATAACCATCTCTGATAAACGAGCTAGTCAAGTAGAGGCATACTAGTGACACTATGTTTGTCTATGTATTCACACATGTATTATGTTTCCGGTTAATACAATTCTAGCATGAATAATAAACATTTATCATGAAATAAGGAAATAAATAATAACTTTATTATTGCCTCTAAGGCATATTTCCTTCAGTCTCCCACTTGCACTAGAGTCAATAATCTAGTTCACATCGCCATGTGATTTAACACCAATATTCATATCTGTATATGATTAACACCCATAGTTCACATCATCATGTGACCAACATCCAAAGGGTTTACTAGAGTCAATAATCTAGTTCACATCGCTATGTGATTAACACCCAAAGAGTACTAAGGTGTGATCATGTTTTGCTCGTGAGAGAAGCTTAGTCAACGGGTCTGTCACATTTAGAGCCGTATGTATTTTGCAAATATTTTATGTCCACAATGCCCTGCACGGAGCTACAATAGCTAATTGCTCCCACTTTCAATATGTATCCAGGTTGAGACTTAGAGTCATCTGGATTAGTGTAAAAGTTTGCACTGATGTAACTTTTACAACAAACTCTTTTATCACCTCCATAATCGAGAAACATCTCCTTAGTCCTTACTAAGGATATTCTTAACCAATATCCAGTGATCTACTCCTAGATCACTATTGTACTCCCTTGCCAAATTCAGAGCAAGGTATACAATAGGTTTGGTACATAGCATAGCATACTTTATAGAACCTATGACTGAGGCATAGGGAATGATTTTTCATTCTCTTTCTATTTTCTGCTGTGGTCGGGATTTGAGTCTTACTCAATTTCATACCTTTGCAACACAGGCAAGAACTCTTTCTTTGACTGTTCCATTTTGAACTATTTTAAAATCTTGCCAAGGTATGTACTCATTGAAAATCTTATCAAGCGTCTTGATCTATCTCAATAGATCTTGATGCTCAATATGTAAGTAGCTTTTACTGAGGTCTTTTAAAGAACTCCTTTAAAACACTCCTTTATGCTTTGCAGAAAAAATTCTACATCATTTCTGATCAACAATATGTCACTCACATATACTAATCAGAAAGGCTGTAGTGCTCCCACTCACTTTATTGTAAATACAGGCTTCATCGTAAGTCCATATAAAACTATATGCTTTGATCAACTTATCAAAGCGTATATTCCAACTCCGAGATGCTTGCACTAGTCCATAGATGGATCGCGGGAGCTTGCACATTTTGTTAGCACCTTTAAGATTGACAAAACCTTCTGGTTGCATCATATACAACTCTTCTTTAATAAATCCATTAAGGAATGCAGTTTTGACATCTATTTGCCAGATTTCATAAAATGTGGCAATTGCTAACATGATTCAGACAGACTTAAGCATCGATACGAGTGAGAAAATCTCATCGTATTCAACACCTTGAACTTGTTGAAAACCTTTCGCAACAAGTCAAGCTTGGTAGATAGCAATACTACTATCAGTGTCCGTCTTCCTCTTGAAGATCCATTCGTTTAACATGGCTTGCTAATCATCGAGCAAGTCAATCAAAGTCCATACTTTGTTCTCATACATGGATCATATCTCAGATTTTATGGCCTCGAACCATTTTGCGGAATCTGGGCTCATCATCGCTTCCTCATAGTTCGTAGGTTCATCATGGTCCAGTAACATGACTTCCAGAACATGATTACTACACCACTCTGGTGCGGATCTTACTCTGGAAGACCTACGAGGTTCTGTAGTAACTTGATCTGAAGTTTCATAACTAATATCATTAGCTTCCTCACTAATTGGTGTATTTGTCACAGGAACTAATTTCTGTGATAAACTACTTTCCAATAAGGGAGCAGGTACAGTTACCTCATCAAGTTCTACTTTCCTCCCACTCACTTCTTTCGAGAGAAACTCCTTCTCTGGAAAGGATCCATTTTAGCAACGAATATCTTGCCTTCGGATCTGTGATAGAAGGTGTACCCAACAATTTCCTTTGGGTATTCTATGAAGACGCACTTCTCCGATTTGGGTTCGAGCTTATCAGGATGAAACTTTTTCACATAAGCATCGCAGCCCCAAACTTTAAGAAACAACAGCTTAGGTTTATTGCTAAACCATAGTTCATACGGTGTCGTCTCAACGGATTTAGATGGTGCCCTATTTTAAACGTGAATGCAGCTGTCTCTAATGCACAACCCTAAAACGATAGTGGTAAACTGATAAGAGACATCATAGATCGCACCATATCAAATAAAGTGCGGTTACGACGTTCGGACACACCATAACGATGTGGTGTTCCAGGTGGCGTGAGCTGTGAAACTATTCCACATTGTTTTAAATGAAGACCAAAATCGTAACTCAAATATTTGTCTCCGTGATCAGATCGCAGAAACTTTATTTTCTTGTTACGATGATTTTCCACTTCACTCTGAAATTCTTTGAACCTTTCAACTATTTCAGACTTATGTTTCATCAAGTAGATATACCAATATCTGCTCAAATCATCTGTGAAGGTCAGAAAATAACGATACCCGCTGCGAGCCTCAACACTCATCGGATCGCATACATCAGTATGTATTATTTCCAATAAGTCAGTTGCTCGCTCCATTGTTCCGGAGAACGGAGTTTTAGTCATCTTGCCCAAAAGGCACGGTTCGCAAGCATCAAATGATTCATAACCAAGTGATTCCAAAAATCCATCTTTATGGAGTTTCTTCATGCGCTTTACACCGATATGACCCAAACGGCAGTGCCACAAATAAGTTGCACTATCATTATTAACTTTGCATCTTTTGGCATCAATATTATGAATATGTGTATCACTACGATCGAGATCCAACAAACTATGTTCATTGGGTGTATGACCATCGAAGGTCTTATTCATGTAAACAGAATAACAATTATTCTCTAACTTTAAATGAATAACCGTATCGCAATAAACATGATCAAATCATATTCATGCTCAACGCAAACGCCAAATAACATTTATTTAGGTTTAACACTAATTCCGAAAGTATAGGGAGTGTGCGATGATGATCATATCAATCTTGGAACTATTTCCAACTTTTATCGTCACTTCTCCTTCAACTAGTCTCTGTTTATTCTGTAACTCCTGTTTCGAGTTACTAATCTTAGCAACCGAACAAGTATCAAATACTCAGGGGCTACTATAAACACTAGTAAGGCACACATCAATAACCTGTATATCAAATATACACTTGTTCACTTTGCCATCCTTCTTATCCACCAAATATTCAGGGCATTTCCGCTTCCAGTGCCCATTTCCTTTGCAGTGTAAACACTCAGTTTCAGGCTATGATCCAGCTTTGGGCTTCTTCGCAGGAGTGACAACTTGCTTGTCTTTCCACTTGAAGTTCCCTTTCTTTCCCTTTGCCCTTCTCTTGAAACTAGTGGTCTTGTCAATCATCAACACTTGATGGTCTTTTCTTGATTTCTACCTTCGTCGATTTCAACATCACGAAGAGCTCGGGAATCGTTTTCGTCATCCCTTGCATACTATAGTTCATCACGAAGTTCTAGTAACTTAGTGATGGTGACTAGAGAATTCTGTCAATCACTATCTTATCTGGAAGATTAACTCCCACTTGATTCAAGCGATTGAAGTACCCAGACAATCTGAGCACATGCTCACTAGTTGAGCGATTCTCCTCCATCTTTTAGCTTTAGAACTTGTTGGAGACTTCATATCTCTCAACTCGGGTATTTGCTGGAAATATTAACTTCAACTCCTGGAACATCTCATATGGTCCATGACGTTCAAAACGTCTTTGAAGTCCCGATTCTAAGCCGTTTAAGCATGGTGCACTAAACTATCAAGTAGTCATCCTTTTGAGCTAGCCAAACGTTCATAACGTCTGCATCTGCTCCTGCAATAGGTTTGTCACCTAGCGGTGCATCAAGGACATAATTCTTCTGTGCAGCAATGAGGATTAACCTCATATCACGGATCAAATCCGCAACATTGCTACTAACATTTTTCAACACAATTTTCTCTAGGAACATATCAAAATAAACATATGAAAGTAACAACGCAAGCTATTGATCTACAACATAATTTGCAAAATACTACCAGGACTAAGTTCATGATAAATTTAAGTTCAATTAATCATATTACTTAAGAACTCCCACTTAGACAGACATCTCTCTAGTCATCTAAGTGATCACGTGATCCAAATCAACTAAACCATGTCCGATCATCACGTGAGATGGAGTAGTTTCAATGGTGAACATCTCTATGTTGATCATATCTACTATATGATTCACGCTCGACCTTTCGGTCTCCGTGTTCCGAGGCCATATCTGTATATGCTAGGCTCGTTAAGTATAACCTGAGTATTCCGCGTGTGCAACTGTTTTGCACCCGTTGTATTTGAACGTAGAGCCTATCACACCCGATCATCACGTGGTGTCTCAGCACGAAGAACTTTCGCAACGGTGCATACTCAGGGAGAACACTTCTTGATAATTTTAGTGAGAGATCATCTTAAAATGCTACCGTCAAACAAAGCAAGATAAGATGCATAAAGGATAAACATCACATGCAATCAATATAAGTGATATGATATGGCCATCATCATCTTGTGCTTGTGATCTCCATCTTCGAAGCACCGTCGTGATCACCATCGTCACTGGCGCGACACCTTGATCTCCATCGTAGCATCGTTGTCGTTACGCCATCTATTGCTTCTATGACTATCGCTACCGCTTAGTGATAAAGTAAAGCAATTACAGGGCGTTTGCATTTCATACAATAAAGCGACAACCATATGGCTCCTGCCAGTTGCCGATAACTTTGGTTATAAAACATGATCATCTCATACAATAAAATATAGCATCACGTCTTGACCATATCACATCACAACATGCCCTGCAAAAACAAGTTAGACGTCCTCTACTTTGTTGTTGCAAATTTTACGTGGCTGCTACGGGCTTAGCAAGAATCGTTCTTACCTACGCATCAAAACCACAACGATAGTTTGTCAAATAGACTCCGTTTTAACCTTCACAAGGACCGGGCGTAGCCACACTCGGTTCAACTAAAGTTGGAGAAATAGACACCCGCTAGTCACCTGTGTGCAAAGCACGGCGGTAAAACCAGTCTCGCGTAAGCGTACGCGTATTGTCAGTCCGGGCCGCTTCATCCAACAATACCGCTGAACCAAAGTATGACATGCTGGTAGGCAGTATGACTTATATCGTCCACAACTCATTTGTATTCTACTCGTGCATATAACATCAACGCATAAAACCTAGGCTCGGATGCCACTGATGGGGAATGTAGTAATTTCAAAAATTTCCTACGCACACGCAAGATCATGGTGATGCATAGCAACGAGAGGGGAGAGTGTTGTCCACGTACCCTCGTAGATCGTAAGCGGAAGCGTTATGACAACGCGGTTGATGTAGTCGTACGTCTTCACGATCCGACCGATCCAAGCACCGAACGTACGGCACCTCCGAGTTCAGCACACGTTCAGCTCGATGACGTCCCTCGAACTCCGATCCAGCCGAGTGTCGAGGGAGAGTTCCGTCAGCACGACGGCGTGGTGACGATCTTGATGTTCCACCGGCGCAGGGCTTCGCCTAAGCTTCGCGACGATATGACCGAGGTGGAATATGGTGGAAGGGGGCACCGCACACGGCTAAGGAACGATCCGTAGATCAACTTGTGTGTTCATGGGGTGCCCCCTGCCCCCGTATATAAAGGAGGGAGGGAGGAGGAGGCCGGCCCTAGGAGGGGCGCGCCATGGGGAGTCCTACTCCCACCGGGAGTAGGATTCCCCCTTTCCTAGTCCAACTAGGAGTCCTTCCATGTATTAGGAGTAGGAGACAAGGAAGGGGATGAGAGAAGGGAAGGAAGGAGGGGGTGCGGCCCCTCCCCCTAGTCCAATTCGGACTAGGCCATGGGGGGGCACGCGGCCTGCCCTAGGCAGCCCCTCTCTCTTTCCCGCAAGGACCAATAAGGCCCAATACTTCTCCCCAGCGAATTCCCGTAACTCTCCGGTACTCCGAAAAATACCCGAATCACTCGGAACCTTTCCGAACTCCGAATATAGTCGTCCAATATATCGATCTTTACGTCTCGACCATTTCGAGACTCCTCGTCATGTCCCCGATCTCATCCGGGACTCCGAACTCCTTCGGTACATCAAAACTCATAAACTCATAATATAACTGTCATCGAAACCTTAAGCGTGCGGACCCTACGGGTTCGAGAACTATGTAGACATGACCTAGAACTATTCTCGGTCAATAACCAATAGCGGGACCTGGATGCCCATATTGGCTCCTACATATTCTACGAAGATCTTTATCGGTCAAACCGCATAACAACATACGTTGTTCCCTTTGTCATCGGTATGTTACTTGCTCGAGATTCGATCGTCGGTATCCAATACCTAGTTCAATCTCGTCACCGGCAAGTCTCTTTACTCGTTCTGTAATGCATCATCCCGTAACCAACTCATTGGTCACATTGCTTGCAAGGCTTATAATGATGTGCATTACCGAGAGGGCCCAGAGACACCTCTCCGACAATCGGAGTGACAAAACCTAATCTCGAAATACGCCAACTCAACATGTACCTTCGGAGACACCTGTAGTACTCCTTTATAATCACCCAGTTACGTTGTGACGTTTGGTAGTACCCAAAGTGTTCCTCCGGTAAACGGGAGTTGCATAATCTCATAGTTACAGGAACATGTATAAGTCATGAAGAAAGCAATAGCAACATACTAAACGATCAAGTGCTAAGCTAACGGAATGGGTCAAGTCAATCACATCATTCTCCTAATGATGTGACCCCGTTAATCAAATGACAACTCTTTTGTCCATGGCTAGGAAACATAACCATTTCTAATAAACGAGCTAGTCAAGTAGAGGCATACTAGTGACACTATGTTTGTCTATGTATTCACACATGTATTATGTTTCCGGTTAATACAATTCTAGCATGAATAATAAACATTTATCATGAAATAAGGAAATAAATAATAACTTTATTATTGCCTCTAGGGCATATTTCCTTCACTTTTCTGGCGCCGTTGCCAGGGAGGCGAGTGCTTGAAGGTATATCTTTAGATCTTGCAATTAAATCTTTTATTTTCTTGTTTTTTCACTAGTTTGGTTAATAGAAGAAAACCACACAAAAAAATTGGAATTGAGGTTGCATCATATTATTGATCATCTTTATAATATATTTCTTGAAAATGATGGATCGGAAAATTGTGCTCAATTGTTAGAAGAAGAAGAAGTCAATAAAATGTTTGGCACAAAATATTTGAATGATGAGCATGATTGGATTTTTGGTATGAATTCTTTAAATATCCATGATGCTAACGATATGCAAAGCCATAAGCTTGGGGATGCTATGTTTGATGAAGATGATATTTTTAGTCCCCCAAGCTTTGATGTGCAAATTTGTTATAATGGTAGCATGCCTTCTATTAATGATGATTATATTGATGAAAGTGGATTTGGAGAGGTCATGACTTTATTTAGTAATGATTTCACTATTTTGAAAGAGGTTCCAATTTATTATGAGAATAAAGTTGCTACTATATAAGGCATGCCTACTAGTTTTGTTACTTGTAGCGATAATTCAGCCGGCCGTTGTAACTCCTAGCCATGGTGACTACTATATAAGGCATGGCTAGGGCACCCGATCAAGGGTTTGCATCCCTTTGTAACCTCATAGGCAAGAAGAAAGCCTAGCGGTGGAGTAAAGCATTATCCTTTAGCAAGGGAGCCTGAACGTGGGTAAAATCTTTATTATGTGGATCCATATGATCCTTGAACGTACTCTACGCCTCTCCATCTACACCCATATACTTACCGCCAGAGAAATACCCACGACACCATCCCTACACCTCTGTTTTATTTTCTTCTTGCAAGATTTAACATAAGACATGACATTCAAATCATGTGGGCTTCCTTCTTCCTTCGTAGGGGGGTCCAACAGTGGTGCTCACTTTGTCGGCAGGACATGGACCGACTGCATGACATGCTAGATTAAATGATCAATCAGGAGCTTTTTTGTAGCTTTTCTATGGTTTTGGCTTTAATTTTGTTCTCAATGGTTTTCTATGGGTTTTACTTTGACCATCAGTTTTGTAGGTTTTTGGTCATTTTATTTTCATTTTTTGTTTCATTTTTAGCATTTTATTCTTCCTTTTTCTTTTCCCCCTTTCCTTTTCCTTTTTTTGTTGTCTCCTCTTTTTTATTTGTTCTTCTCTAATTTGTTAAATACATATTGTCGCATTCTCAAGTACACGTCAAACATTTTTCAGACATAAGTTAAATATATTCAAATATGCATGGAATATATTCCAAATACATGGTGAACATTTTTTTAATCTCTGCAATGATAAATTTTTAAATATAAGGTGAACATGTTTCAAATATATGGTGAAATGTTTTTAAAGTTCAACATTTTTAACATATCAAACATCGATGCAGAAAAACATATCAAACATTTTTCCAAAATACACGGAGAACATTTTTTCAAATAAGTAGAACATTTTGAAATATGCAGTGATAATTTTAAACACATGTTGAACATATTTAAATATGCAGCAATCCTTTTTAAACACATGTACACATGTTAAATATTTTGTAAATGCATGTCCAAGAATTTTTTAAACACACGGTGAACATTTTTTAGAACATGTTAATCAATTTTGGAGACAGTCGCTGAATAATTTTTAAATACATGGTTTATTTTTTCAAAATACATGTCGACCATATTTCTGAATACATGGTAAATATTTATTAGATATGTTGAACATTTTTAGGGTATAGTTGAACAATTTTTACCACAGGTTGAACATATTTTCAAAAATGTGTGAACACTTTTTAAAGTACATGAATAGTTAAAAAATTATAGGATCCTTTTAAAAGTACGTGAGCAATTTGTGTTTTATAGTGATATTTTTACCAAAAAAGGTAACAGAAAAGAAACAAGCAAACTGTGAAAATGTTGACCAGCTGCTGCTCAATCTTTTTAAGAAACAACTATCTCAATCGTGTCGGAATGAACTACAACAAACGTTTCGCTGCAGAACTTGTAGTTTGGCCCGACCCATAAGCGGCGTGATTGTTCTAGCGGAGAGCAACTTCTGGCTCGCAACATGTGTTGAAGTTTGGCCTGACCCATAAGAGAAATTTCATACACTTCACGGAGCATTCTGAAGGGTGTTGAAATGCGGTGATCATGCGAGTCTCGGATTTGACTGATCCGGACTGGGATGGACAACTGTTGGAGGCCTTATTTTGTGAATTTTATGTTAAAATATCATGGAAATACCTTTGTGAGTTGGGATGGGAGACCATGTCATGTGGCACTTTGATCCGAAGGGGAAATTTCCAGTTAAGTCGGCGTATCACCGGGAACTGTTCTGAGAGATGCTAGGTTGGGCAGAGATGCCGGTCCATCATCAACGTCAGAGCCTTGTAGGACGGACTAGAGCAGGTTCGCTCATAACAGTCTTCCTCTTTGTATGAACATTCAACTCAAGAAGGTGGAGTTGGATTCAAGATGTCCATTATGCAACAGATTGGATGAAGATGGAGGACACCTTTTTCTAAAATGCAAGTTTGTCAAGCACGTATGGAGGTCTCTTGAGTTGGAAGACACAAGAACGGGACTTGATAGAGTACACTAGTCCACATGCGGTTTTTGATCACCTATGGCTCTGATCCTGAATTAGCCGCCTTCGACTATAGAGGAGGAGTATGGGCGAAGCACGCTCCAGACTGTATCTCGGCTCTGGTCGCCAGCGAGATCGCTAAGCGCGTTTAGTGAGGGAATGATTTGTTCCGGTTCAAGGAAAAATCTTCTGACTTGCAACAGACGAGCTATACACGCTCCCCTCCGAGACGTACTATTATCGCGCGGTACACGGCGGACAACGGGCAAGCGCTCACCTACACCCACGCTTTGGGCCGGCCCATGTGAGAGGCGGGGTGCTCCATTTTAAAAAATTTCCTTTTTCAATTTTTTTTGAAATTAAGAAAATCTTCATAACTTTTTGATTTTTTTTTCAAAACCGTAAAAATATTTGGGATTTCAAAATAATTTTTTGAATCTCAAAAATTGCTAACGATTTTTTCCATATTTAATGAAATATACATTAATTTTAAAATTTTCGGAAAACGTTCTGAACTTCCAAAAATGTTCTAAGATATGAAAATATTCCAAGGATTTATAAATAAAGAAAAAAGGAAAAAAAAGTAAAAAATAAAACACGAATAGAAAAGAAACAAAGAAGAAAATGCAGTTCAGTGAAGATTCCAGAACCTTCCAAAACCCGGTGGCCGGAAGATAGGAAAGCCGAGTATGAGCCTGCCCTACGCTTCGGTTTTCTTTTAGTTATTTACTATTTTTTTTTGGTTTTCTATTTTTCTTTGTATTTAAATGCTTTTCTTCGTTTCTTTCATAGTTTTACTGATTTCCACCCTTTTTCGTTGGTTTTGTTTGGTTCTTTCTTGGTTTTCACTGTTATTTTTCCTTTCCTTGTTTTTTTTTCTTGGTTTTCTTTGTTCTGGGGTTCATTCTTTGCATTAGTTTTTATTCGGTTTTATTCTTTTAGTTTTCTTTGTTTTCCTGTGTTTTTTGTCGATTTTCATCAGTTCCTTTTTTGTTCAACACATATTTGTTTTCTCAGTACACATTCAACATTTTTCGTATACATAAGGAACAATTTTATATAGATTTTTAACACTTTCACAATACATGATGAACATATTTGAAAACTTATATTTTTATGTCTATTTTTCATTATATATGTTTTGATGTCTAATTTTTTCCATACACCTTGTAAAATTTTCGTATAGACATACTACATTTTCTAATAAAATGTATGATTTGATGTCTACATTTTGTGCATAGATCCAGAACCTTTTTTATGCAAGTTTAACAATTTCGAAATAAATGGTTAACATTTTTCAGTGTAATGATTAAAAAATTTCCTAATACATTTTTTATATCAACTTTTTTGCCATACACATTTTTTCCTTTTTTATACAACTGTAACCCATAACATAAGAGCGTTTTTGACACTACACTAGTGTCAAAAACGCTCTTATATTATGGGACGGAGGGAGTATGTTTTACATTTTTAAATACATGATGAAGATTTTTTTAGAACACATGTTTTCGAACATTGTTGTTTGAATTTGTGTTAAACATTTTTTTTTGAAATAAATGTTGAAACACATTTTCCAGATTGCATCAACATTGTTCTTATAGTTGCACCAACATTTGTTTTAACACCGCACAGACAGTTTTTTCACATTTCACCATTTTTTTTTCAGATTCTATCAACATTATTTTTAACACTGCACAAATATTTTTTCAAACTGAAGTTTTTTTAAATATGTGTATTTAGGACTTTTTTACATAAAATATAATAAAAAGTAGAAACAAAGACAAGAAAATGAAAATTTGTAATCGAATAGACGAACGAACGAAAAACGATCGAGCGAACAACGCCACTGGGCCCGCCCATTTGAACGGCCAATCAGGCGAGAGGACGGGTTGTCTCGCTAGGAGCGAGACATAGCGGCGCCCCCGCATGCGCAGCTGCTCTTTCTCTTTTTTCGTGGGTCGTACAGCAATGGCCCTGTTTGGATGCTGCAGTAAGAGTTAGAGTTGGTTAGTTCAGGCTAAACTAACCCTAGAGGATCCAAACATGTGGAGTTAGATAGCAGTTAGTTGCTTTAACCTGGCAAAAAAATCCAACCCAATGGGGAGGTGCTAATTGGAGTTAGATGTGGTTGGTCCCATTAAAAGATACTCTCTCCTGCACCCGTACCTCATCCTCCCGCACCAGCCAGCCGCCCCAATCGCCCCGCCCCGTCGCCCCAATCCCGCCACCCCCGCCGCCACTCCCGCAGCCCCCGCCGCCCCCGTCCCACAGCTCCCCGCCGCGCCCGCCCATCGCCCCCATCCCGCCACCGCTTCTCCCGCCCCCATCCCGCTCCTTCCGGGGCCGCGGCATCCCTCCCCGTTCAGCCACTCGAGCCACGGTGTCGTCTCTTGCGCCCCCGTCGCCGTTAAGCCACTCGACCGGCGCCCCTCGTTGCGGCTATGCTTCACTTATTCGTGGAGTCTTCACTGATTGCGCCTAGGCTTCTTCAAGAGCGATGTGAAGTGAGTATTTGTTGTTCGTCAACCTTTTATGATTCAAGGCCGCACCAAATCCGGCTAGAAAGTGAGAAAAAAATGCATTTATTGTCAATCTAATCCTGTGATCCAAACAACCATCTTGGTTAGAGTTAGTTCAGGGTTAGTCCAGAATTAGAAACTAACTCTAACTCTAACCTTGGTTAGAGTATCCAAACAGGGCCAATGGCCGGCTTTCCTCGTTACTCCCGTAGATAAAGCCTCCACTTTTCCCACCCATCTTCTCTCACTTAAAATTGTGTGGGGTGGTCGGTGACGCGGTGGGTTCGAGGTGAGCCGACACGGGCCATCGAAACCGCGTACGAGCCTATCGAGCAGGCGCCGCGCGTCGCCGACACATGGATCGCCCCGGCCGGCCCCGTCGCCATCGGCCCGGATCCCGCTGTCGAGCCGGTGTAGTCGACCAACCCCGCCGTGCTCCGCCGTTAGGCGACAGCTCGTCATCAGGGGGCCGCCCTATCCCGAGGATGGGCGCCGCGTTCATGCATGCATGCCTCTGTCGGCCGACGAGACCGCGCACCCGCATTGTTTGTTGTCGATCTCCTCTCCAACGTCACCGTGGACATGGAGGGTGAAGCGGATGGAGGACGGGCGGTGCGTGCGTGCGCGTGTCGGCTCTCCGGCGAGGTCGACCGCGCATCCGCACTGTCGAGGCTGTCGTCGCCATCGCGGAACCCCAACCGCAGGCCGCGAGGGAGCTAGTCGATCAAAGATGGAAGATTTGATTGCGCGCGCCCGTGCGTGTCTCCTGCATGCATCCACCACGCTTCTCCAACAAGCGCCGGCTACCTAGAAACGGGTCAGGCGTATCTCTCCGTCCAGATATATAGCTTGCTACGTCGACCGTGTGACTCATGTCCACGTGTGTATGCGTAGGAGTGTAGCTAGTCGGATCGAGCTAGGTTCAGTGCACATCGATTAATCAATCAATTCTCCATCAAGCTGCTGGTACGTATTGACTGTGGTAGTCTTCTCCATGCCCCGGCCGGGTCCTCTGCCGTCTGCACTGCACGCATGTGGAGGAACATGGACGCACAGGGCGCGCCAGGGCATGCACGCATGTGCGAGGGCTCAGCGAAGTGGACGGACCGAACATGCACGCACCAGGTCGCAGTGTACGTAGTACCCTCATCGGCGCGCCCCGGCCGGTTAGTCGATCGAGCAGCATGCGCCGTTTACAGGCACGCAGCCAATCTGTGTCATGCATGTAGCAGTAGCAGTAACACTGTGCAATATCTATGCTGCACGTACAGCATCAGCGTACAGAGGCTGTGCAGTGTACGCCCGTAGATACAGAGCACCGGTCACATGCCCGCCGCTGCGAGCAGGAACGGACGGACGTACAGAGGCTAGGGAGGAAGCGCGTCGCGCTCGTCGAGGGCAGTCAGGCGCACGCACGCTGCCGCGCTCGCGGGGCCGGGCCGGCCGGGCGTCGACCATGTGACCGAGTTTGGATAGGCGAGGCGGTTGAAGGGCGCGCGTGCCGTGCCGTCTCCGACGAGGCCGGGGACGGATGCGGCGCGCGGCGTCAGGGGTGTCCGCGGGTGGTGGCGCCGCGGTCTGGGCCAGAAACGGCATCGTAACCGCCGCCTCCTCCGCTCCGGGAGCGCATCGGCCGTTGCTGCTGGTTGGTTGGGCCGTTGGGCGGGCCACGTCGTGGTAGTTGCGTCGCGTCGGTGGGGTCCCGCTTGCACCCGCCGCTACCGGTGCCGTCCAGTCCGCGCCAGGGGATCACCAGCACAGTCCGGCACTGTGTGACCGCGCCACTGCCCTGCCGCCGCCTCGACCACGTACCAACCAAATAAACCTGCCTAGTAAATGCCATGGCGTGCGGTCGCCGGAAAGAAGACGACGGTTGCCAAGTTCAAACCAAGCGCGCGGCGGACCGATCGAGCTAACCCTCGTCCGAATTTGAACGACGGGCGCGCGCGGCGGCACGTACGTACTCTACGTACGTTGGCCACCCAGCCAGGAGCCACGGCCAACGGCCAAACCCCACCCACAGCGACGCCGTTGCGCCGGCGCCGCGTGTCCCACCGAGGCCCGTCCCGCCCAACGCTGCGCCGCCAAGTGTCAGGCCGGTCCAATGGCCGGCCGTCCTCTCCAGCCTCCACGGCCGTTCGCCACGTACGTACGGTGACACCGACACTTACTCACGAACTGCCATCGGGCCGACACGTAGCAGCACGGTCGATCGAGCCATCCATCCATCCGTCTCAGTACGTCGTGGTCGCGGGCTCATGGCCAAGGTTCCTGGGTCCGTAACTGCCGGCCGGTTATGGAAAAGTTAGGTGTTTCTGGTGGGCGTGGAACGGTTCGTACTACGTACCTAGATGCCCTACGTCCGGTACGCAACACGTGTGTGTAGACGGTTAGCGGAGGAGTCGGTCGATCGTCACACCTAAAACGACGGGACGTCAGTTGCACTAACCAGTCAATTAGCACGCGTACAGTGCTTGCTAGCTCCGCTGCCTCCACCACCGACCTGTCCTTACCATACCAAGCATAGAGTTTGGTTCACCGGTGGCTGGTAGCAACGATCGATCGACCGATCGTCCCAGTAAAAGTCGTGCGTGACGAGGATTAACTGAGACGGCTGCATGCACGCACTGTGCGTGCGTGACGAGGCAGTAGAGTGGACATATATACTGACATGACAATTTACTTACTTACTTAGATGATCGGTGGGTAGATGATGACTTTTTCCGCGATCGATCACGGGCATACAATAAAAGGGTTTTTGTACGTGGCACGATGCCCATCATAATTGAAACCTAGGTACCCCTCTCTCTCAGATTACAGGGCGTGCGCGTACCTCTAGATTGTTAATTTAACCAACCTAATACAAGTTATATATTACAAAAAATATATCAATATAAACTTCAGATGTTTTATTTTCAAAAGGTATAATTCTTGTGCTATATAATTTATATTAGGGTGCTAAAATTGGCAACCTAGGTATACGCGTAAGACTTGTAAACTGAGACGGAGGTAGTACGTAGAATAGCAAATTAGTTACCACAACTGCAGCATTATTATATTAGAGGCCATGCATGACTTCACTTGCCTTTTATTTTTTTTAACACATTACAGACGCAAATGCTCATATATACGCGCATACAATCACCCCTATAAACGCACATGCGCACATATTATCTCTATAAGCATCTCCAAAAACCGAGTTGACATATCATCTTAAGATTGTCGAAGCCGCCACAAACGTCTCATTGTCGATGGAAATGTTTTCCTTCACTAAACGCACTCGCCGGGAATCCTGAAATAATTCCAGCATAAATATAAGAGTCGGGATTTGAACTCTAGCGAGCTAAGGATATCACTGTCCTTACAAACATTCAATCACAGGATGGTTCACTGCCATTCCTTTTTCTTTTCTTATCAACCGCGTCGCGTGCGCGTGCAGATTAAAAGGGGTCTCGCCGGCACTAATTTATCCGCATCCTCGATCACTTTATGCAAGAAGAATATAAAAACTGCATCATTAGCGCGTCTCCAGAATACTGGTCGACCCACTGACCCACAGCACGATCGATCCTGCGCAGCTAGCTAGCTACCGACCACGCTACCTGACGCACGGCGGGGACGATCTATCTCGGTCACGGCCGGGCGACGTCACCAGAGCAGATTGATGCACCGCCGGCCACAGCGTCCGGGACGTGTGTGCGTGCTACCTTCGGCTAGGCTGCAGCGGTGTGCGTGCAGGCCATCGGGGTCACGACATGCGCCGACGCGATCTCGACGGAGATATCGATCGAGCTCTGGATTAAGAAACGCGCACGAATCTCCGGTGGTTGTTTGTCGATATGTTGTGATCATCATAGCCTGGCCGGCCCTGTTGTGATACGGATGTGTGGACCGTGACTCGGCCGACAGGTGGACCAACGGGGGCCTAACACGTTCCGGAGTGCAATCGGCCGGTGGATGACCTGAAAGCAACCTAGCACATTATATGACTAGCTAGCTTGGACGACCGGAGTGTATGCGCGGTGGTGGTTGGTTGCTAGAGCATCTACAACCGTCACCATGCTCTCCTCATTTGTTTGGGTGGACATGCCACGCTCTACCTGGACAAAAAGAACCATATCCAAATGGGCACTTTAATTCGAATGTTCGGGTTGTCCAACGCACCTAAACTCACTTCATATGTGGGGCGGATATGAAAAGTTCTAGATATGCCCGGACGTAGGCGTCACGTCGGACTGGCCCAGACCCCCATCCCGATCCCAAATTCATCCCCACCCAGAATGAATGTTAGCCTTACACTCGACGGCTCACTTCGTTCCCCTCCCCATCCGTTCCCTCCTCGCACCCCCATGGTCGGCCCCAGTAGCGACTCCGACCCCATTGAAGGGGATGCGCTTGCCAAGGAGGATTCGATCTCACACGCCGAATGACGAGAAGCGCCCAACGCATCACCCTCCATCGGTCGCAAATGGAGAGGGGAGGGAGCTTTGAGCTACGTGCCCTCCTCGGTGGCCCGGAGGAGCAGCTCAACCATTGCGCCAGACCGGTTCGGTCCGCTACCTCTCCGATGATGTGGCGGGGCGAGCAGTGCCGCCAGACTCCTCCAGTCCCTGCTCCTCCCGGACTGCACTGGGGGCTTGTGCCAGGACCTCTGAGCGCGCGCCCGCTGCTCCTCGAGTCAGGGGCGTGGGATCGAGCGAGGCAGGGGACGGCGCAAACCAGATCTAGCCAGGTTAGTTGATAGTCGTGTAGATCCGCGTCTGCCCGCCAACTAGGAGGAGGACCTTGTTCGTGAAGTCATTCGCATCTCCTTGACTTTGCGAGGACTGATGCTCATCATCCCCGCCACCGCCGCAGGAAAACTTGCCAAGGCATTGCTGCTTGCATTGAGGAGTTCGAGCAGCTCGCCAGGCAAAGGGCGAACAACGCGGCAAAAGCTCAGTGCCTCGCCAAGGAGCAGACCCACCCCCTTCCCCAGTAGCTTGCCGAGCTACCCTCCTCGTCCGACAACAGCACTAGCAATGATGATGATGATGCCTCTCCAGCCACCGACGCTTATAAAGTGTTTCCCGGATTAGGAGGTACTCACCACATTGTCTCCCGACCATGTGGGCCCGGCTGAGCACCCCCCGTGGCAATTCATCAGTAGGCCATCTCCAGGAGGCCCATGACACGTAGAAGAAATATCCCCGAAGACTTACCGCATACTCCAAAACTTACTAGTTGTATTTAATCATACACTACTAGGGATCGGCTAGCAGTAGCGTGGGGATTTACCTTAGCAGTAGCGCGGGCACCTGCGCTACTGCTAAGGCGCTACAGCTAAACTTTAGCAATAGCGTGGGCTTATCCTCGCTACTGCTAACCATACGTAGCAGTAGCGTGCTTGCTAAACCACGCTACCGCTAATAGCAGCAGTGCCTCTGTCCAGAGCGCGCTGCTGCTACGTGCATGCCCGCGCTACTGCTAAATTTTCCTGTATTTTTTTCTGCAGCATATTGGAGCTGTATTTGTACAGGTTTTATACAATAGTCTAATCATATGATTTTATGATCATGATGAGTTATTATATCAGTGGGTAAAAGAACGTCGATTAGATTCAAGTGGGGGCAACATGGTGCAGATCCAAAGTACTACTAATCCAAACTTTATCACTTTAGTTTGGATTAGTAGTACTTTTGATCTGCACCATGTTGCCTCCACATGAATCTAATCTACGTCTATTTCACCCAATGATATATAAAATAACTCATCATTCTCATATAACAACTCAGCATCATCATCATCATCATCATCATCATAACTCATCATCGTTATCATAATAACAAGTCATACTCATCATCATCATCATCATACTCATGTAACAACTTCTACTCGTTATCATAATAACAAGTCATACTCATCATCATCATAGTCATAACCAACCCTAGTTAATTGTTCTTAGCACATGATCATGAGTATTAGCTAGGACCCGCTACCCCTCTCTAAGGTAAAATAGTATAAAACAACATAGCCCTTGACTCTCCATTACGGAGAATGGAGATTATCCTATCTCCAATTCATGGGATTCGCACAATGTTGCTTCCAAGTAGCTCCCTATGATTATTCTTAATTTTTTTTCCATTCTTTGATTGTGAGGTCTTCATTTGTTCGAGAAATCTTCTATGAACAGCGGTGACCAGTAGGCATACTTGGCCGTAAGCTAATAACATCAATGTGACCTTTCGTATGCATCAGATGAGGCACACAATCCTTTGGGATTTTCTGTTGAAGAGCATAATAGTAACGTAGTTATCAATGTAGTTTAGCTTTAGAAGAATGTATGCAAAAGATGCTCTGGTGTCATAATAATAATAATAATAAATTACCATGCCATTTCCATGGATGCTGTCGTAGTTCAACACGTGGACTAGTGACACGTATTGACCATAATGTGGAAGAGTTTCATAATGCTTATTGAAAGTCTCAACATCAATAATAAAGGAGACAAGATGATCTTTCTCCTCGTAAGTTAGTTCAGAGCCATCAGTGTAGGTTTTGTCTACTACTTTCCGAACATTTTTTGAAGAATGGAAATAAGTTGTCAATGGAAATATATAAGTTGTCAACTATTTTTAAATAAACAATATAAATTACTTAATAAATATGTTTGAGAAACTCACATAGAGGTAGAAGTGGAAGCTTATCAACATCGACCCAAATGTCGATATTATCTTCGTCGACATTATCTTTTTCGATGTCATCTTCAGGATCACCCAGATCAAAGGTGACATGCATACCCTCCTGAAAACCATACGCCTTGCATAGTGCTGCCCAATTCGAGCAACCAAAATGGGAGTAGGTCACTGCATTGTATAGCTTTACATCAAAAGCATAACCATGATGGATCATGAGGTAAACTCTCTTTATCTCCATATTCTCACGATCTTCGAAATCCATCTTCTCCAAGACATAATGTCTTGCATGGCAAGAGATGCACTAGCCGAATTGTAGAAAGCGGAAATTACACGTTGAAGAAGCAGAAGTCATGCTTAATAACGAAAATAGACTTGTCATCATTGCGTACCATATAAACATCGAATGTCTCGCCGAGCTTAATATTGAAGCACCAACCATCTTGCAGGTGAGGCCTATCACACAGACCCCGGTCGTCGCCGCAGTAGTTGCACTCACGTGGTGTATATGGTGGGCACTCCCTCTCTGATATATTCGACCATCGATGATGGTCGCTCCTCCATTCGTTCCTGAGTGCATTACACCAAAATGTCTAGCACATGGGAACGAAGGAGAAGCGACCCCCACGATAGCAGTCGGGATTCTTCCTCTCTGACATTTGCAACCGTCGGTGATGGTAGCTCATCCTTTCATTCCAAAGTTCATTACACCAAAATGTCTAGCACCTTGGAATGAAGAAGAAGCTACCCCCACACAATAGTCGGGATTCTTCTTCCTCTCTCATATATGGTGGACACTCCCTCACTGATTTTTTGACCATCGGTGATGGTCGCTACTCCTCCTTCCCCTACTGCATAACAAAGGTCTAGCACAAGGAGAAGAAGGAGAAGTGACCCCCACGACAACAGTCGACATTCTTCTTCTCTCATATATGGTGGAGACTCTCCCTCACTGATTTTTTGATTGTCATGTATGGAGCCTCGATAGACTTAAAGTCAACCAGAAATGTTGTTTAATTCTCTTTGTAACAAATCCGGGGCAGTCGATATTTCCTACATATTCTAGCACAAGTCATGCTAAAATTCACGGAAAAATCCGGCATGACCTTTGCTAAAATAGGACATATCGAGCGCCTGAAATTTGCCGAAACGAAAATGAATCAACACTCCGGCAAAACACAGGCCACTCGGATTTTCCCTGCGATACAAAGATGTCCATACACATAAAACGATTTTTAAACTTGAAATTCTATCCGGTCAATTATCACAACCATCCGCACAGGAGCATTCAAACCGGTGCTCATTGCATTTCAATGGTTCAATATTGACAAAAACATTTCAATATATCTTATAACCCGAACATTTCATTTGGTTAAGAAGCATAACTAAATACACTAGTTCTACTCTTTCAACACCGAGGAGTAGAGAAGGAGGAGGTGGACTTTTAGCATACCGACTCGGGTGTAGAGGAAGTAGAGGTAGCTCCGACGATGATCACTCCAGGGAGACGCGACTCTACAAAGCCTGCATACTCCATCGAGTGAAAAATTTCGATCATCAAATCTCATATATTATTCTTTGATGACAAAGTGATAATGACACAAAAATAGTTAAATTGTCCAATACATTTCTATATTTTACAAAAAAGTTCAATACCTAATGTTGTTACTAAAAGTTTCTCATATAGCATTCCAATACAATTCTATATTGAAAATTTTCTATTACTAATTTTTTTTACTAAAAGTTTCTATTACTAAATTTGATACTTAAAAATTTCTCATATAGCATTCCAATACATTTTATACCTAAAAATTTCTATTAATAACTTTTTTACTAAAAATTTCTATTACTAAAATGTTTTGTACCTAAATTTACTATGCTGCATATACCTAAATTTCTCATATAGCATTCGAATACATTTCTATACCTAAATTTAATTTACTATGTTGCATATAGTGAGGAGGAGGGAGGAAATAGGAGGAGGAGGAGGGAGGAGGGAGGAGAGAGGAGGAGGGCGGCCGGACGAGGAGGGAGGAGAGAAAGGAGAGAGGAGGAGGGAGGATGGCGGCCGGAGGAGGGAGAGGAGGGATGCCGGAGGAGGAGGGAGAAGGGCGGTGGGAGGAGGGCGGCAACTTACCGAGGAAGGAAGGAGGACGGCGGCGGCAATGCGACGGTGACGGCGAAGAGGCAGAGGATGTGAGAAACTGGATGGGCGTGGGAGAAGGATAAGGTTGACTTAATGGTAGCACGGGGGATAGGGCACACTCTACTGCTAAGATGGGGCCCACCAACTAGAACAGTGCAACCATAGTTGCGGCGCGGCTCTGGAACCACGCGCTACTGCTATACATTTAGCAGTAGCGGGTGTCTCATGGGCCGCGCTGCTACTATAGGCAGCCCTGATGGGCACGGTGTGGACCACCTATCAGCAGCGGTTGTTGTCGGGCCCATGCTACTGCTACTGTTGTACATGTAGCGCGTGTCCACCACGCGTTGCTGCAAATTGGCAGTAGCCCTGTGTAATAACCCTCGTTACTGTTAACCCTTCATCTATAAGGTTCTTTCTACTAGTGATAGACCGTAGCTAGTTGGTCTATATTTGTCAACTTGCTATGCTTTATATCCGGTTGTAAGCTGAACTTGACATATTTGATGCTATGCAGTTGAGGGGTGATCAGACATCGTCCGTAGACGCATTCAACTGCAAGTGGACATGCAGACTGATACAAGACTATGTTGGATGGCAAAATACGTCCGCACCGTGCGTCCCGAATACATGCAGTTGGTTTGAGGGTCGGCGTTGAATATGCCCTTAGTCAGGTGCGACTGCACATGCTCTTACATGCTACCTGGTGGCCGCATGCGTGTGATCGGCGAGACGCCCGTGGCCGAGTCGGGGCTTGGACCTGGACTCCTCTCTTGTCTCTGCGTGCGTGGCCGGGTCGCCGGACTGACAAATGCGCGGACGGAGGCAGTTTGAGCACCGGCCGTCTTGTTATGACGGTACAGGACTTGGGATCGGTCAGGGCCTGAACTGCTTAGCTGTGACCGCGACTGCGACCGACCGACCGTCGTCGTGGATCGGGGAGCAGCTTCTCGATCGGGGTTGAACCCGTGCGGTCGCTATACGGTCATTACACATGCATGAAGCTTCGTTCCAGGTGCACCGTGGCGGGCGTGGATTTAATTATCTGCACTCCAGATATCGCAAGGTGGATCCACAACGGTGGTGGACGAATCCACATAGCACCGAAGCATGCTACACTCGCTGGGCACGCATGCATGTGCATGCATGTGCAGCCGGACGGACAGCAACGACGAAGAAGAAGATACACAACACATATCGATCCTCCGGTGGTCACGTACGTATAAATCAGGCCCATATATCAGATCCAGATCCCTGGACTGATTGATTTCCAGCTGGAGCGCGCCGGCCGCACGGGCAGCTAGCTCTACTCACCTAGCCAGGTCCTGCTCGATACGATATCCGTATGTTCCAGCCATGGCACGCACGCTCGCGCTCGCCATTGCCGCGCGGCGCCTTTGTCCGTAGCGCGCCACTGATGATGATACGCTCCCGCGATCCGCGCCAAATAATGCGCACATGCATGCAGTGCGGCGCTATTCATAATGCATGTGGTCGTTTGGCCAGCCGCGGTTGTCGTCGTTTCAGTCAATCTAGCCACGTTCCGGCCGTCCCTCCTCCCTGGTGTAGAGTAGACTCTCTCTCTCTCTCTCTCTCTCTCCCTCCCTCCCTCTCTGATGCAGTAGATCCTCGCCGGAGCGCGGTGACCGAGGCACGCCCGTGAAGGATCGGCGCGCGGGGCGGGACGCAAGCCAACAAGCCGAGAATCTACGGCCCGATCGAGGGATTCGGATTCTGTCGCCGCGCCACTGTTGCAACGAGTACGTGAACGGTGAGCCTCCACCACACCAATATGTACAATATGGTCCCGAGCCCAGAGCCGACCGATCGCGTACAGGGAAAACACTGCTACTCCCACACAAAGATCACGGTAGACGATCCACACCAAACCATGGCCATTAACTCTCGTGGCAGCATTTTGGGTTGGCTCACGCTACGGCTACGCTACACCAGCAGCACAGAGGGCGGGCGCAGATAGGTCGACGGGCGGCAGTCGGTAGACCGGCCGTTGTTGTCGTCGAGGACACGGCCGAGAGCGAGAGCGCCCTGCCCTGCAACTACCAACGGTCGTCGTGGGTGGCGTCAGGGGGAGGGCCACGTGGTGGCGGGCCATGCCCGGGCCTTGTCGGCATTGTCCGCAACGTGGCGGGGCCCAGACCCACACCCACCCTCTGGGTTGGTGGGTGGCCCGCAGTCCACGGCGGCCTTGCGTGGCACACCTCGTACGGCCCCACCTAGGATCCGGTACGTGGGGCCCGCCGAATCGTTCGGGGGTGGCGCCGATCCTGTCCTGTCCCGCTCGTCCCACGCGGTGCACCGTCACATGCACGGTCACTGTTCCCACATGCACCGCTGCAACCGTATACGGTCTACATGCAACCTCTGCGTCCGTTTGCCTCTTCACCGTTAAATGTATCTACAAGAGAGACCACCACATGCTCCAAGATACCGAGTTGATGCCTATGTACTCCCCCATACAATTGCAGACAATGATATCCCGAGTTGCTAAGGGCATCTCCAGCCGCGCCCCCAAGAAGCCCTCCTCAGGCGTTTTTTTCGCGCCGGCGCCGAAAAACGGCCCAGCTGAGCCCCCAGGAGCCCGATTTTCGCCGGCTTGGGCCGAAAACAGCGCCGGCGAACCCAGCCCGAACCCGGCGCGCTGGGGGGCGCTGGGGGGCGTCGGGCGAACTTTTTTGGCGCGAGGAACCCGCGGGCCCGCCGCGTCAGCGACACGGCTCTCTTCTCGGCCCTTCGTCGTCCTCGTCGCCTCGTTTCCCGCGGCGAATCAATGCCAAAGCTGCCGCGCGCTGCCGCGCCGGTCAGCCTGCGCCATTGATGCCTCACGGGCGGCGCAGTGAAGATCGGACGACGCACGTCCCTCACCCTCCCTCGCCCGCCACGCGTACACACGGTGCCACGCGCGTGGGCGGCGCCTCGGCCTATATATGACGCGCCCCGGCGCACTCGGCGACTCACACTCTCCCGCCGTCGTCGTTCCTCCCTCTCCTTTCCTCTCTTTCGCCGTCTCCAGTTCACACCCATGGCCGAGCGCTTCCCAGGCGACGGCGCGGCGGCGAACGGCTTCGGCCGCCGCCATCTTCATGAAGACGAGGCTCGCCTCCTTTACGAGGCCGAGTACCCGGTCCCGCCGGACATGCGGGTGCCCGGGGCGTAGAGGATCAGCGCGGGCGGCGTGCCGGTGCCCCCGGTAACCACCGGCGCGGCGCGACGTGCGGAGATCGCACGCATCCGCTCGAACCTGCCGCGTGCGGCGAGGGAGGGGCCACGGTACGTCCCCGACAGCCCGCTCTGGGACCCTTACTTCCGCCGCCGTCACGCCCAGCAGCTCGAGGCCACCAACGGCGTCGTGCCCTCCGGCAGGCTCAATGCCGCCGGCCGGCGTCGGTGGTGGGGCGTGCCCGGGCGCACGTTGGAGGCCGTCCTCGAGTACATCGAGGGCGGCAACACGCCGCGCCTCGAGTACCCCGCTCCCCCTTCCTTCTCACGCCGCCGGGGAAGCTCCTGGACCCCGAGGCACATGAAGACTGGGGGGTCCTCCTCGTCCGGCGGCTCGCCCTGTGAGGGAGTCCTCGACTAGGGGGTGTCCGGACAGCCGGACTATCATCGTCAGCCGGACTCCAAGACTATGAAGATACAAGATTGAAGACTTCGTCCCGTGTCCGGATGGGACTTTCCTTGGCGTGGAAGGCAAGCTTGGCATTACGGATATGTAGATCTCCTACCATTGTAACCGACTCTGTGTAACCCTAGCCCCCCCGGTGTCTATATAAACCGGAGGATTTTAGTCCGTAGGACAAGACAACCATTACAACAATCATACCATAGGCTAGCTTCTAGGGTTTAGCCTCCTTGATCTCGTGGTAGATCCACTCTTGTACTACCCATATCATCAATATCAATCAAGCAGGAGTAGGGTTTTACCTCCATCGAGAGGGCCCGAACCTGGGTAAAAACATCGTGTCCCTTGTCTCCTGTTACCATCCGCCTAGACGCACAGTTTGGGACCCCCTACCCGAGATCCGCCGGTTTTGACACCGACATTGGTGCTTTCATTGAGAGTTCCTCTGTGTCGTCCCCGATAGGCTTGATGGCTTCTTCAATCAACAACAACGCAGTCCTGGGTGAGAATTTTCTCCCCGGACAGATCTTCGTATTCGGCGGCTTCGCACTACAGGCCAATTCACTTGGCCATCTGGAGCAGATCGAAAGCTACGCCCCTGGCTATCAGGTCAGATTTGGAAGCCTAAACTTCACGGCGGATATCCGCGGAGACTTGATCTTTGATGGATCCAAGCCGCAGCCGAGCGTGCCGCACTGTCACGATGGGCATGACCTAACTCTGCCGCCGGACAGTACCTTGGAGGCCGCACACGAATCCGCTCCGACCCATAGTTCGGAGCCGATCGCGCAGATCGAGGACGGGTGGCTGGACACCGCCTCGGGAGCTGCAACTTCCACGGCGATGGAGCCGAACGCTGACCTTGTCCCTTATAAAGCTCGTGATTCCGAGGTGTCGGACTCCCTGCCGGACTCCGAGCCTCCTGCGCCCCTGCCAATCGAATCCGATTGGGCGCCGATCATGGAGTTCACTGCCGCGGACATCTTTCAACACTCACCCTTTGGCGACATCCTAAATTCGCTAAAGCATCTCTCGCTATCCGGAGAGCCCTGGCTAGACTACGGCCAGGATGGTTGGGATGTGGACGACGAAGAAATTCAAAGCCCACCCACCACCAACTTTGTAGCCACTGTCGACGATCTAACCGACATGCTAGAATACGACTCCGAAGACATCGACGGTATGGACGACGATGCTGGAGACGATCAAGAACCAGCGCTCACCGAGCACTGGAAGGCCACCCCAACCCATGACGTATATATGGTGGACACCCCAAAAGGAAGCGATAACGAGGAACAACGGGGCGCGGCAAAGGATAATCCCGCCGACAAATAACCAAAACGGCGACGACGACGCCCTAAGTCCCGCCTCGACAAAAACAGCACTCCTAATGACCCAGCAATAGAGCAGGGCAAACAAGTGGACGACGAACATGCAACCAAACAACCGTCCGAACAGGACGAATCGGATAATCAATCCATGCCCGGCGAAACCAACAGTCCAGACGACCTCACGCCGGACACACCACCGGAGCATAAGAACCTTCACAAAAGACTCGTCGCCACTGCAAGAAGTCTGAAGAAGGAAAAACGGAAGCTCAAAACAGCGGAAGACACACTCAGAATGAGGTGGAGCAAAGTACTCAAGACCGCAGACAAATATGGCAATGGCCACCAAACAAAGAGCTACCCGAAGCGCAAGCTGCTGCCTGAATTCGACGAGGAGGCCATAGAGCCCCCACAGTCAAAAAGCAAAGAGGCCGCCTGGCCGGATAGACGACCAGATGACAGGCCAAAAGCGACAAGCGGCGCCGCACACAAGCCGACTCATGATCCTCGGAAAACAAATGGCCCGGTCAGGTCCATTTACGGGCCAAAAAAGAGGGCCCCAGGAAGCAACACAACACGCCAAGTGTTCGAAGACAGCGGCACACCCAAATACAGGGGCGCCACACACCCACTATGTTTCACCGATGAGGTGCTGGATCATGAATTTCCAGCAGGATTCAAACCCATAAACATAGAGGCATATGACGGAACAACAGACCCTGGAGTCTGGATAGAGGATTACATACTACACATACACATGGCTAGAGGAGATGATCTCCACGCCATAAAATATCTACCCCTCAAGCTCAGAGGGCCAGCTCGGCATTGGCTCAAAAGCCTCCCAGAAAACACTGTTGGAAGTTGGGAAGAGCTCGAGGACGCGTTTAGAGCAAATTTTAAAGGGTCTTATGTCCGCCCTCCGGATGCAGACGATCTAAGTCATATAACTCAACAGCCCGGAGAGTCAGCGCGTAAATTCTGGAACAGGTTCCTTACCAAAAAGAACCAAATAGTCGATTGTCCGGACGCTGAAGCCTTAGCAGCTTTTAAACACAACGTCTGAGACGAATGGCTCGCCAGACACCTCGACCAAGAGAAGCCGAGGACAATGGCCGCGCTAACAAGCCTCATGACCCGCTTTTGCGCGGGGGAAGACAGCTGGCTAGCAAGATGCAGCACCAGCGACCCGAGTACATCCGAGATCAGAGATGAAAACAAAAAATCACGATGCAGAAAGGATCAGCGCCGGAATAAAGAAAAAAGCCCAAAGAACACGGCGGTCAACGCCGGATTCAAAAGCTCGCGGCCAAACAATAAAACACTGCCTCTTAAGGACAACAGTGATGAGCTATCCAACTTAAACAAAATTTTGGATCGGATATGTCAAATCCACAGTACCTCCGGAAGGCCTGCAAATCACACCCACCGAGATTGTTGGGTTTTCAAACAGTCCGGCCGACTCAACGCCGAACACAAGGGGCAAGACGCGCCAAGCGAGGACGATGACGAACCCCACTAGCAGAGCACCAGAAAACAAAAGACTTTCCCACAAGAAGTCAAAACAGTAAACTCACTTCATGTGATAGTACGGAAAAACAATGCGGCACACGCTAAGGTAGGTGTCGCACGGTCCACCCCAGCGGAACCTCGAGATTGGATGTCAAAACCAATCACTTTCGACCACCTGGATTATTCCAGAAGTATTCGAGACGCAGGATGGACTGCTCTGATATTGGATCCTATAATCGACGGACTACAATTTACACAAGTCCTAATGGACGGCGGCAGCGATTTAAACCTGCTATATCCGGACACAATCCGCAAGTTGGGGATAGACCTTACTAAAATTTGACATAGCCGCACTTTCTTCAAAGGAGTGACGCCAGGCCCTTACGCCAAGTGCACAGGCTCCTTACTACTAGAAGTTATGTTCGGGTCACCCGACAACTTCCGACGCGCAAAGCTAATCTTTCATGTCGCCCCATTTAAAAGTAGCTATCAAGCACTATTGGGACGTGAAGCTTTTTTCCGCTTTAACGCAATACCACATTACGCGTCTCTTACACCTAAAATGCCCGGTCCACGTGGCATCATTTCATTAAAAGGTCGTTCAAAGACCCCGGACACGACTAGACGAGTCCGGCATAAATAAGCTAGGGGCTCCCTAGCCGCACACCCCTTCACAAGGGGCTGTGCGTATAAGCAATAATGAGCTAATATAGGCTCAGCTTTATTCATTCATTAATATTTCGATTTTCGCACGATTTCCTTTCAAACTAAGTTCCTCTCTTTTTCACAGATGGACAACGTGCACACCCGTCCAGGACACGACACAACGGAGACACAGGCGCAGACGTGCAGTAGGGACCCGTTGCAAGGATTCTTTTCAGATTAAGACCCTGCGTAAACCTTTTTTACTGTCTCTTGTTGCTATAATCCCCTGGTTTCTCATGATAACCAGAGAGGAGACTGACATTTTGGCATCGGCCGCGTTAGAGGACCTTGCCCGTACCTGGACACTAGGGGCTTCGGGCATTGTTCTGCCCGTTATTATAAAGACCGAACACCTTCGGGAGTGTTCGGCGTCTCGAGTTAGGCCTTATATGCATCAGCTCCTAATCATGTCTTTGGTCAAATGTTGGGTTTGCCCGGCTCCTGTGTTTTGCTGCCTTACGTTCCGTATCATCGGCTAACGCAGCACCAGGAGAACTACTGCGATTGTGCCCCAGTTCGGCTGGGCGAGCACCTCAGTAGAGAAAGCCGAAAACTGACTGTCATGATACAGCGAGAGACTGGTCAACCACTTGATCGACCACCGGAATGTTTAGAATTCCTCCGCTTTGACGAAGGACCGTTTCCCGGTCAGGCACATACGCGCCCCGAATTCGGAGAGCGCGGTGCCCCCAGGGGCTATATCATAGCCCCACCCTCGAACTCCCATGGCTAAGTGAAAGTGATAAAGCATTATAGTCCGGTTGCCTCGTTTGCTACGGTACCACCTCCTTCACAGGACCGAGACGTCGGATTAAGTGTGAAAATGCGCTATTTTTGCGAACACCCCCGCACCTTGTGCGTGGGGGCTGAAGCCGACGACTGCCATCTTTCAGGTTATACACATGTATACATAAACGGCCGCACAGGAGATATTTCAATACTTGAACGCACAAGTATAAAAAGCGCCTACATCATAAGCATTGTTTTACAAAATAAAACGTTCATTTGAACGTGACATTTTTTGAGCACTGCGACTCTATTACACGAGCACCACGCAGAACTTCCCCAAAATAGTGCTCGGCGGGTAACCGGCTCTCGTCCGAACCCTGGGTCGCAACAGCGGTGGCATCCATCTCTGTCCAATGTGTCTTCACACGGGCGAGGGCCATCCGTGCACCCTCTATGCAGGCCGACCGCTTTATCGCCTTGATATGCGGCACCACCCCAAGAAATTGCTGCAATAAGCCAAAATAGCTCTTCGGCTTGGGCCCATCCGGCCAGACATGAGTCACGATATCCGTCATGGCAAGCCCGGACAACCTATTTGAAGAAAATATGCCCTAGAGGCAATAATAAAGTTATTATTTATTTCCTTATTTTATGATAAAAGTTTATTATTCATGCTAGAATTGTATTAACCGGAAACATAATACATGTGTGAATGCATAGACAAACATAATGTCACTAGTATGCCTCTACTTGACTAGCTCGTTTATCAAAGATGGTTATGTTTCCTAGCCATGGACAAAAGAGTTGTCATTTGATTAATGGGATCACATCATTAGAAGAATGATGTGATTGACATGACCCATTCCATTAGCCTAGCACTTGATCATTTAGTATGTTGCTATTGCTTTCTTCATAACTTATACATGTTCCTGTAACTATGAGATTATGCAACTCCCGTTTACCGGAGGAACACTTTGTGTGCTACCAAACGTCACAACGTAACTGGGTGATTATAAAGGAGTACTACAGGTGTCTCCAAAGGTACATGTTGAGTTGGCGTATTTCGAGATTAGGTTTTGTCACTTCGATTGTCGGAGAGGTATCTCTGGGCCCTCTCGGTAATGCACATCACTATAAGCCTTGCAAGCAATGTGACTAATGAGTTAGTTGCGGGATGATGCATTACGTAACGAGTAAAGAGACTTGCCGGTAACGAGATTGAACTAGGTATTGGATACCGACGATCGAATCTCGGGCAAGTAACATACCGATGACAAAGGGAACAACGTATGTTGTTATGCGGTTTGACCGATAAAGATCTTCGTAGAATATGTGGGAGCCAATATGGGCATCCAGGTCCCGCTATTGGTTATTGACCGGAAACGTGTTTTGGTCATGTCTACATAGTTCTCGAACCCGTAGGGTCCGCACGCTTAAGGTTTCGATGACAGTTTTATTATGAGTTTATGAGTTTTGATGTACCGAACGAGTTCGGAGTCCCGGATGAGATCGGGGACATGATGAGGAGTCTCAAAATGGTCGAGATGTAAAGATCGATATATTGGACAACTATATTCGGAGTTCGGAAAGGTTCCGAGTGATTCGGGTATTTTTCGAAGTACCGGAGAGTTACGGGAATTCGCCGAGGAGTATATGGGCCTTATTGGGCCATACGGGAATAGAGGAGAGAGGCCTAAAAGGAGGAGGCCTGCGCCCCCCCTCTAGTCCGAATTGGACAAGGGGCGCAGCCCCCCTTTCCTTCTCCCTCTCCCCCTCTTTCCCCTTCTCCTACTCCAACAAGGGAGGTGGAATCCTACTAGGACTAGGGAGTCCTAGTAGGACTCCACACTTGGCGCGCCCCCTCCTAGGGCCGGCCTCCTCCCCCCTTGCTCCTTTATATACGGGGGCAGGGGGGCACCCCATGACACACAAGTTGATCTACGGATCGTTCCTTAGCCATGTGCGGTGCCCCCCTCCACCATATTCCACCTCGGTCATATCGTCGCGGAGTTTAGGCGAAGCCCTGCGCCGGTAGAACATCATCATCGTCACCACGCCGTCGTGCTGACGGAACTCATCTCCGGAGCTCGGCTGGATCGGAGGCCGGAGATCATCATCGAGCTGAACGTGTGCTGAACTCGGAGGCCCCGTACGTTCGGTGCTTGGATCGGTCGGATCGTGAAGACGTACGACTACATCAACCGCGTTGTGCTAACGCTTCCGCTTACGGTCTACGAGGGTACGTGGACAACACTCTCCCCTCTCGTTGCTATATCATCACCATGATCTTGCGTGTGCGTAGGAATTTTTTTGAAATTACTACGTTCCCCAACAGTGGCATCCGAGCCTAGGTTTTATGCGTTGATGTTATATGCACGAGTAGAACACAAGTGAGTTGTGGGCGATACAAGTCATACTGCTTACCAACATGTCATACTTTGGTTCAGCGGTATTGTTGGATGAAGCGGCCCGGACCGACATTACACGTACGCTTACGCGAGACTGGTTTTACCGCCGTGCTTTGCACACAGGTGACTAGCGGGTGTCAGTTTCTCCAACTTTAGTTGAACCGAGTGTGGCTACGCCCGGTCCTTGCGAAGGTTAAAACAGCACCAACTTGACGAACTATCGTTGTGGTTTTGATGCGTAGGTAAGAACGGTTCTTGCTCAGCCCGTAGCAGCCACGTAAAACTTGCAACAACAAAGTAGAGGACGTCTAACTTGTTTTTGCAGGGCATGTTGTGATGTGATATGGTCAAGACGTGATGAGATATAAGTCGTTGTATGAGATGATCATGTTTTGTTGAAGTTATCGGCAACTGGCAGAAACCCTATGGTTGTCTCTTTGTTGCATAAGATGCAAGTGCCAAATAATTGCTTTATCGCTATGCGATAGCAATAGTTGCAAGAGCAATAGTTGGCGAGACGACCATGTGATGACACATTGATATAGATCAAGATGATGAAGATCATGGTGTCGTGCCGGTGACGATAGAGATCATGACAGTACTTTGGAGATGGAGATCAAAGGCGCAAGATGATCATGGCCATATCATGTCACATATTTTGATTGCATATGATGTTTATCTGTTATACATCTTATTCTGTTTTGATTGACGGTAGCATTTTAAGATGATCTCTCACTAATTATCAAGAAGTGTTCTCCCTGAGTATGCACCGTTGAGAAAGTTCTTCGTGCTGAGACACCATGTGATGATCGGGTGTGATAGGCTCTACGTTCAAATACAACGGGTGCAAAACAGTTGCACACACGGAATACTCAGGTTAAACTTGACGAGCCTAGCATATACAGATATGGCCTCGGAACACGGAGACCGAAAGGTCGAGCGTGAATCATATAGTAGATATGATCAACATAGTGATGTTCACCATTGAAAACTACTCCATCTCACGTGATGATCGGACATGGTTTAGTTGATTTGGATCACGTGATCACTTAGATGACTAGAGAGATGTCTGTCTAAGTGGGAGTTCTTAAGTAATATGATTAATTGAACTTAAATTTATCATGAACTTAGTCCTGGTAGTATTTTTCAAATTATGTTGTAGATCAATAGCTCGCGTTGTTGCTTTCGTATGTTTATTTTGATATGTTCCTAGAGAAAGCTGTGTTGAAAGATGTTAGTAGCAATGATGCAGATTGGATCCGTGATCTGAGGTTTATCCTCATTACTGCGCAGAAGAATTATGTCCTTGATGCACCGCTAGGTGACAAACCTATTGCAGGAGCAGATGCAGACGTTATGAACGTTTGGCTAGCTCAATATGATGACTACTTGATAGTTTTGTGCACCATGCTTTATGGCTTAGAATCGGGACTAAGATGTTTTGAACATCATGGACCATATGAGATGTTCCAGGAATTGAAGTTAATATTTCAAGCAAATACCCGAGTTGAGAGATATGAAGTCTCCAACAAGTTCTATAGCTAAAAGATGGAGGAGAATCACTCAACTAGTGAGCATGTGCTCAGACTGTCTGGGTACTTCAATCGCTTGAATCAAGTGGGAGTTAATCTTCCAGATAAGATAGTGCTTGACAGAATTCTCTAGTCACCATCACTAAGTTACTAGAACTTCGTGATGAACTATAGTATGCAAGGGATGACAAAAACGATTCCCGAGCTCTTCGTGATGTTGAAATCGACGAAGGTAGAAATCAAGAAAGAGCATCAAGTGTTGATGATTGACAAGACCACTAGTTTCAAGAGAAGGGCAAAGGGAAAGAAAGGGAACTTCAAGTGGAAAGACAAGCAAGTTGTCACTCCTGCGAAGAAGCCCAAAGCTGGACCAAAGCCTGAAACTGAGTGCTTACACTGCAAAGGAAATGGTCACTGGAAGCAGGAATGCCCTGAATATTTGGTGGATAAGAAGGATGGCAAAGTGAACAAGGGTATATTTGATATACAGGTTATTGATGTGTACCTTACTAGTGTTTATAGTAGCCCCTAAGTATTTGATACTTGTTCGGTTGCTAAAAATTAGTAACTCGAAACAGGAGATATAGAATAAATAGAGACTAGTCGAGGGTGAAGTGACGATGTATGTTGGAAGTGGTTCCAAGATTGATATGATTATCATCGCACACTCCCTATACTTTCGGGATTAGTGTTAAACCTAAATAAATGTTATTTGGCGTTTGCGTTGAGCATGAATATGATTTGATCATGTTTATTGCAAAACGGTTATTCATTTAAAGTCAAAGAATAATTGTTGTTCTATTTACATGAATAAAACCTTCGATGATCATACACCCAATGAAAATAGTTTGTTGGATCTCGATCATAGTGATACACATATTCATAATATGGATGCCAAAAGATGCAAAGTTAATAATGATAGTGCAACTTATTTGTGGCACTGCCGTTTGGGTCATATCGGTGTAAAGCGCATGAAGAAAACTCCATAAAGATGGATTTTCGGAATCACTTGGTTATGAATCATTTGATGCTTGCGAACCGTGCCTTTTGGGCAAGATGACTAAAACTCCGTTCTCCGGAACAATGGAACAAGCTACTGACTTATTGGTAATAATACATACTGATGTATGCGATCCAATGAGTGTTGATGCTCGTGGCAAGTATCGTTATTTTCTGACCTTCACAAGATGATTTGAGCAGATATGGGTATATCTACTTGATGAAACATAAGTCTGAAATAGTTGAAAGGTTCAAAGAATTTCAGAGTGAAGTGGAAAAATCATCGTAACAAGAAAATAAAGTTTCTGCGATTTGATCGTGGAGACGAATATTTGAGCTATGAGTTTGGCTTTCATTTTAAACAATGTGGAATAGTTTCACAGCTCATGCCATATGGAACACCACAACCTAATGGTGTGTCCGAACGTCATAATCGTAATTTACTAGATATGGTGCGATCTATGATGTCTCTTATCGGTTTACCACTATCGTATTGGGGTTATGCATTAGAGACAGCTGCATTCACGTTTAATATGGCACCATCTAAATCCGTTGAGACGACACCGTATGAACTATGGTTTAGCAGTAAACCTAAGCTGTCATTTCTTAAATTTTGGGGCTGCGATGCTTATGTGAAAAAGTTTCAACCCGATAAGCTCGAACCCAAATCGGAGAAGTGCGTCTTCATAGAATACCCAAAGGAAATTGTTGGGTACACCTTCTATCACAGATCCAAAGGCAAGATATTTGTTGCTAAAAATGGATCCTTTCTAGAGAAGGAGTTTCTCTCGAAAGAAGTGAGTGGGAGGAAAGTAGAACTTGATGAGGTAACTGTACCTTCTCCCGAATTGGAAAATAGTTCATCAATGAAATCAGTTCCAGTGATTCCTACACCAATTAGTGAGGAAGCTAATGATGATGATCATGAAACTTCAGATCAAGTTACTACAAAACCTCGTAGGTCTATCACAGTACGGTCCGCACCAGAGTGGTACGGTAATCCTGTTCTGAAAGTCATGTTACTAGACCATGATAAACCTACGAACTATGAGGAAGCGATGATGAGCCCAGATTCCGCAAAATGGCTAGAGGCCATGAAATCTGAGATAGGATCCATGTATGAGAACAAAGTGTGGACTTTGGTGGACTTGCCCGATGATCGGCAAACCATAGAAAATTAACTGGATCTTCAAGAGGAAGACGGACGTTGATAGTAGTGTTACTATCTACAAAGCTCGACTTGTCGCAAAAGGTTTTTGACAAGTTCAAGGTGTTGACTACAATGAGATTTTCTCAACTGTAGCGAGGCTTAAAGTCTGTCCAAATCAAGTTAGCAATTGCCACATTTTATGAAATCTGGCAAATGGATGTCAAAACTGCATTCCTTAATGGATTTATTAAAGAAGAGTTGTATATGATGCAACCAGAAAGTTTTTGTCAATCCTAAAAATGCTAACAAAGTGTGCAAGCTCCAGCAATCCATCAATGGACTGGTGCAAGCATCTCGGAGTTGGAACATACGCTTTGATGAGTTGATCAAAGCATATGGTTTAATACAGACTTTTGGAAAGGCCTGTATTTACAATAAAGTGAGTGGGAGCACTACCTCCTTTCTGATAAATATATGTGAGTGACATATTGTTGATCAGAAATGATGTAGAATTTTTTCTGTAAAGCATAAAGGAGTATTTGAAAGGAGTTCTTTAAAAGAAAGACCTCAGTAAAGCTACTTACATATTGAGCATCAAGATCTATTGAGATAGATCAAGACGCTTGATAAGTTTTTTCAATAAATACATACCTTGTCAAGATTTTGAAGTAGTTCAAAATGGAACAGTCAAAGAAAGAGTTTTTGCCTGTGTGGCAAAGGTGTGAAAATTGAGTAAGACTCAAATCCTGGCCACGGCAGAAAATAGAAAAGAGAATGAAAGTCATTCCCTATGCCTCAGTCATAGGTTCTATAAAGTATGCTACACTATGTACCAGACCTATTGTATACCTTGCTCTGAATTTGGCAAGGGAGTACAATAGTGATCTAGGAGTAGATCACTGGACATTGGTCAAGAATATCCTTAGTGAGGACTAAGGAAATATTTCTCGATTATGGAGGTGATAAAAAAGACCATCGTAAAGAGTTACATCGGTGCAAGCTTTTACACCGATCCAGATGACTCTAAGTCTCAATCTGGATACATATTGAAAGTGGGAGCAATTAGCTAGAGTAGCTCCGAGTAGCTCCGTGCAGAGCATTGTAAACATAGAATATTTGCAAAATACATACGGCTCTGAATATGACAGACCCGTTGACTAAGCTTCTCTCACGAGCAAAACATGATCACACCTTAGTACTCTTTGGGTGTTAATCACATAGCGATGTGAACTACATTATTGACTCTAGTAAACCCTTTGGGTGTTGGTCACATGACGATGTGAACTATGGGTGTTAATCACATACAGATGTGAATATTGGTGTTGAATCACATGATGATGTGAACTAGATTATTGACTCTAGTGCAAGTGGGAGACTGAAGGAAATATGCCCTAGAGGCAATAATAAAGTTATTATTTATTTCCTTATTTTATGATAAATGTTTATTATTCATGCTAGAATTGTATTAACCGGAAACATAATACATGTGTGAATACATAGACAAACATAATGTCACTAGTATGCCTCTACTTGACTAGCTCGTTTATCAAAGATGGTTATGTTTCCTAGCCATGGACAAAAGAGTTGTCATTTGATTAATGGGATCACATCATTAGAAGAATGATGTGATTGACATGACCCATTCCGTTAGCCTAGCACTTGATCGTTTAGTATGTTGCTATTGCTTTCTTCATAACTTATACATGTTCCTGTAACTATGAGATTATGCAACTTCCGTTTACCGGAGGAACACTTTGGGTGCTACCAAACGTCACAACGTAACTGGGTGATTATAAAGGAGTACTACAGGTGTCTCCAAGGTACATGTTGAGTTGGCGTATTTCGAGATTAGGTTTTGTCACTCCGATTGTCGGAGAGGTATCTCTGGGCCCTCTCGGTAATGCACATCACTATAAGCCTTGCAAGCAATGTGACTAATGAGTTAGTTGCGGGATGATGCATTACGTAACGAGTAAAGAGACTTGCCGGTAACGAGATTGAACTAGGTATTGGATACCGACGATCGAATCTCGGGCAAGTAACATACCGATGACAAAGGGAACAACGTATATTGTTATGCGGTTTGACCGATAAAGATCTTCGTAGAATATGTGGGAGCCAATATGGGCATCCAGGTCCCGCTATTGGTTATTGACCGGAAACATGTTTCGGTCATGTCTACATAGTTCTCGAACCCGTAGGGTCCGCACGCTTAAGGTTTCGATGACAGTTTTATTATGAGTTTATGAGTTTTGATGTACCGAACGAATTTGGAATCCCGGATGAGATCGGGGACATGACGAGGAGTCTCGAAATGGTCGAGACGTAAAGATCGATATATTGGACAACTATATTCGGAGTTCAGAAAGGTTCCGAGTGATTCGGGTATTTTTCGGAGTACCGGAGAGTTACGGGAATTCGCCGGGGAGTATATGGGCCTTATTGGGCCATACGGGAATAGAGGAGAGAGGCCTAAAAGGAGGAGGCCTGCGCCCCCCCTCTAGTCCAAATTGGACAAGGGGCACAGCCCCCCTTTCCTTCTCCCTCTCCCCCTCTTTCCCCTTCTCCTACTCCAACAAGGGAGGTGGAATCCTACTAGGACTAGGGAGTCCTAGTAGGACTCCACACTTGGCGCGCCCCCTCCTAGGGCCGGCCTCCTCCCCCCCTTGCTCCTTTATATACGGGGGCAGGGGGGCACCCCATGACACACAAGTTGATCTACGGACCGTTCCTTAGCCGTGTGCGGTGCCCCCCTCCACCATATTCCACCTCGGTCATATCGTCGCGGAGTTTAGGCGAAGCCCTGCGCCGGTAGAACATCATCATCGTCACCACGCCGTCGTGCTGACGGAACTCATCTCCGGAGCTCGGCCGGATCAGAGGCCGGAGATCATCATCGAGCTGAACGTGTGCTGAACTCGGAGGCCCCATACGTTCGGTGCTTGGATCGGTCGGATCGTGAAGACGTACGACTACATCAACCGCGTTGTTCTAACGCTTCCGCTTACGGTCTACGAGGGTACGTGGACAACACTCTCCCCTCTCGTTGATATATCATCACCATGATCTTGCGTGTGCGTAGGAAATTTTTTGAAATTACTACGTTCCCCAACACTATTCAGCTCAGCCCGCTCGGCCAACCGGTCGGTCAGCGGAAGTGAACGCTCCGGACTATGGAATTGAGACCAAAACAGCTCTTCCGTCTTGTGATCCTTCTGGCTTCGGAAGTGCACAACGGCATCCGCCGCACTCGCTGCTAAGTCCATATAAGGATCCTCCGGACCCCACAGCTGGCCAAGCTGAGCGTACTTTGGATCCGTAAACTTTCGGTGCAGCAGAAAGGGCTTGCCAGCCACAATATCTCCGGCCTGGCGCAGCTCCTCCTTTATAGCCCGCATCGCAGAACATGCATCCTTGGCTTCGGCGGTGGCCTTTCCCAGGTCTTCTCGCTCCGCTAGGCACTCCTTTTCAAGAACCTCCTTGCAGTCGGTAGCATCTTTTAACTTCACGGCCATTTCGGCCATCTCCTCCCTGCTTCGGCAGTGTGCAGCCCTTTCGGCTTTTAACTCTTCGGCCGCCCTCGAGGCAGCCGCATCACTCCTTCTGGCTTGCTCCTTGGCTTGAGCAAGTTCTACCCGAAGGCTCTCCACAGCAGCGGCACCATCTGCGTCAAGCACACATATTGTAAGAGGTGGGCTTCGGCTCCCTTACTAGGTGACCACAAAAAAAAACTTACCTTGTGACTCGTCAAGTCGCTTGTTGACCAGCGCGATGTCCGCATCCGCAACGTCGAGCTGCCGCTTTAGTTCAGCAACTCTATCAGTCCGGCTGGCCCCCGGACTATCCGCCACCTGCTTAGGAAAGGTAACAGTTAATACCTGCGATTTTGATCCTCGGCACGCTGTCATTTTCGACAACCTACCGAGTCTCAGGGGCTACTATCTATACAGGGCGCACTTTATGTGCAAAACTGTCAAAAAGGTGTGTCATTTTTACGTACCTCAAACCCCGCCAGCAAACTCCTGACGGCATTGCGCAATCCGCTTTCGGCGGACAAAATCCTTCCAATCACCATACTCATCAATGCATGGTGATCTTCTGAGATGGACGCCCTCTCAAGCAGATCCTTCAGCTCCCCCGGCCGAACACTAGTCGGCGCCGAACTCTTCGGCTCTGCCGGGCTCGAGGACACCCTCCGTGATGACACTTCAGGCTCGTCCGCCATATCCGACGGCGCAGCGGACGGAGGTGTCTCGCTCTCCACCATCTCCGGACGAAGGTCCCCCGAAGACGAGCTCATCTGAGAAGGTCGGAGATCCGAACTACAAGGTAAAAACTTCAGTTATCCTCAGAAGCACAAATAGGGATGTCTCTTATTATCAAATTCCCCTTTCTCTACTTACGGCTCGCTGGAGGGCTGATTCTTTAGGGGAGACTGTGCGGCCGGGGCCTCCCCGGACGCAGGACCCTCTGGTGAAGATTTCTTCCCCCGCTTAGGGGCTTTGGCCTCCGGGTCTTCGGAGGCGGTCCTCTTCTCCCCTTGGAGGGAGGGATTCTCGATCCCCCCTTTTTCAAGAGCCTCCTTGGGCGAGGCGGTAGCTCCCTTATTTTCCCCTTCGCCTTCTTCTGAAGGCGCAACCTCCAGCATCCTGACCAGCACGGGATCCGGCGCGGTCTCCCGGAGGGGGGCCGGACACCGTATCAGCTTTGCTTGCGCTATCCACTCCTGTTAAAGGACAACGGGTTAAAAGGCGAATTGTAGAAAGGCAAACAAACGGTATGTCCGAACACCAAGCTACTTACTTGAGTATCCGGGCGATTGCAGCTTAGGCCGGCGTCCTCGGTCAATTCCGGACACACCTCCCATGATCCGAAGAACAATTTGTACATCTCCACGGGTGTCGTACCCATGAAGTGTTGGAGAATCCGTGGTCCCTCCGGATTAAACTCCCATAGCCGGAGAGGACGGCGTTTGCAGGGCAGGAGACGCCTAATCAGCATAACCTGTATCACCACGACCAGATCGATCTCCCTCGCCTGGAGGTCTCGAATCCGGCCCTGCAATAGGGGCACATTCTTTGACGGCCCCCAGTTGAGCCCTTGGTTGACCCATGACATCAACCATCATGGAGGTCCCGAGCGGAATACAGGCGGCGGCTTCTGCCTGCTGCCCTTCGGAGCGGTAATATAGAACCACTCCTGTTGCCACAAGCCGAGCTCCTCTTGGAAGGAGCCCTCGGGCCACGGGGCATCGGCCCTCCTGCTTACGGCCGCCCCGCCGCACTCTGCTTGACGCCCCTCGATCATCTTCGGCTCCACATTGAAGGTTTTCAGCCACAGGCCAAAGTGGGGGGTGACGCGGAGGAAGGCTTCACAGACGACAATAAATGCAAAAATATGGAGGATGGACTCCGGAGCCAAGTCGTGGAATTCCAACCCATAGTAAAACATGAGCCCTCTCACAAAAGGATCCATCGGGAAGCCTAAACCCCGACGGAGGTGGGATACAAAAATAACGTACTCGCCGGGCTCGGGGGTGGGGATGGCCTGCCCTTCGGCGGGCAACCTGTGCGAAATCTCGTAAGACAGGTACTTGGCCTCTCGCAGCTTTAGCACGTCCTCCTCCGTGACGGAGGAGGGCATCCACCGGCCCTGAAGGTCGGAGCCGGACATTGTTGAAGGTTCGAGGCGCTCAAATCTGGGGCTCTGGGTGTTGGAACTTGGGGCAAGGAGAAGATTCGATGGAGGATTGAAGAAAAGAAACGAGCCTTGGTCCCGTTATAAAGAGGAAGAATACCAAGAGCCATCTCCGTGACCGTTCGGGACTCGCCTTCGATAGAGGGGGCGTGGCGACGGGCGCGGTTGAGTTACCCACGTCCGTATTGATGAGAATCCCGGAATTAGGGGAACACGATCTCTGCTTCGACAAGACGTGCCAAGGAAACCGCTTCGCTAAACGTGCTGAGGTGGTACAATAAAAAAACGATTCAAGTAAAGGCTTGGTAGTGGTGTGACGTCATGCTACAAAATACGTCAGCAGATTGAGCTTGTGTGCGTAATATTCTCTCTACGGGGGCATGTGGAAATTATTTTGCAGAGCCGGAAACTATCATGGTGTTCGCAATCTTCTATGAATTATTCGGAGGAGGAACCCGCTTTGCAATGCCGAACAATATGCGCGCCGGACTCATCGTCATTGAAGCCTGGTTCAGGGGCTACTGAGGGAGTCCTGGACTAGGGGGTGTCCGGACAGCCGGACTATCATCGTCAGCCGAACTCCAAGACTATGAAGATACAAGATTGAAGACTTCGTCCCGTGTCCGGATGGGACTTTCCTTTGCGTGGAAGGCAAGCTTGGCAATACGGATATGTAGATCTCCTACCATTGTAACCGACTCTGTGTAACCCTAGCCCTCCCTGGTGTCTATATAAACCGGAGGGTTTTAGTCCGTAGGACAAGACAACCATTACAACAATCATACCATAGGCTAGCTTCTAGGGTTTAGCCTCCTTGATCTCGTGGTAGATCCACTCTTGTACTACCCATATCATCAATATCAATCAAGCAGGAGTTGGGTTTTACCTCCATCGAGAGAGCCCGAACCTGGGTAAAAACATCGTGTCCCTTGTCTCCTGTTACCATCCGCCTAGACGCACAGTTCGGGACCCCCTACCCGAGATCCGCCGGTTTTGACACCGACACCCTGCCTCCGCCCCGTCAAGCCGGAGCCCCAGGGCACGCCGGTCGCCGCGCGCACCCGCAGCTCCGGCGTCCGCATCCGTGCCAACGCCTCTCCACCCACCGGCCGCTTCGTCCTCGTTGAGCCCAAGCCGGAGCCAGGCCTCCCTGCGGAGTACGAGGAGATAGCCCGGCGTGGCTTCTCCGACGAGGACGCCATGCGGTGGGCGCGGGACGACTACCTCCGCGACGAGACGGTCTGGCAGCGCCGGGCCCTGGAGGAGATCGCCGCCCGCAAGCGTGGGCGTGAGGACGAGCACGACGTCCTGGTCCTCGACAGCGAAGACGACGACGCCCCCGGACCTTCCAACCCGCCGCGCCAACCGGGGGAGGGATGCAGCAGGGACGGCGGAGGCGTAGGCGGGGGCGGCGACGACGACGACGACGACGACGATGACGACGACGGCGGTGACTACACGCGGTTCTACAGCCTCCTCGGCATGTAGAACCACGTGGGCGGGCGGCGAGGCGGGCGGCGAGGGAGACGGCGGGGGTAGCCTGCGGTAGTTCTTTCTCTTTTTGTAAAATATGTTTAAGTTTGAACGAACTCGCCGATGTTTGCGTTAAATTTGAGTAGGTTTTGCGCCGTATTTGACTTTTTTGACTAACCGTGGGCGCCGCGACTGGGGGGCATCACGCCCCCAGTGCGCGGTTTAGCACCGGTGCGCCCTCAGGGGGCGATTTTTTGCCCCTCCTGAGGGGCCAACGGCTGGAGATGCCCTAAGTACCTGGATACCGTTAAATGTATCTACAAGGACATGTACCATAGTACATATGGTATCTGTCCATAAAATTCATCCAGATCATTTGCAGCCAATGATATGAACACTCTGTAAAGAATCTATTTTAACAAGTAACTACTTGCGAGAGAGATCCCGCAAAGAAATAAACCTACTTCCGAGAGAGAAATCACAAACAACATTTGTGCAATAGCAAAATCACCATATATTAGTTGTCTGTAAAAATCCTACAAATCGCCTGAACATCTATAAACAAACTTTTCTCTCTCTTTCCTCCACATTACGGATTTTTTTTACGTGGCAACTCTTACAGATAGCTATCAAGTCATCATTGTACATGCCCTAAGTTCGCGTCGTGCACCGTCTCTCTAATTTTTACAGCCTATTTGGATTGTAGGATTTTTTGCAGAGTATTTGAATCCTAAAGTAGTCATTTGTCTCATAGGATTCGGTTATCAAATTCTCATGGAATCCTTTCCTATGCCCACCCATTTCATAGGAATCTCGACATGAGGTTGAACCTTATTTTAAACTTTCTTTAAGAAGTCCAATGCACTCCCACTCTATCCCTCTTTACACTCTCATTATTTCTCCATTTTTTTCGTGTTCACCTTCTAAATGCACATATTTAATAATTCCGTTGTTTCAAAATCCTGTAGGATTTCACGACATGTGGCATCTCAATCTCACAGTTTCAAATTCCTGCAATCCAAAAAGACCCTTATCATTTTTGTTGTTTCTGAGATAGATTGAAAACAACAGTTCCATAGTGGTTGGTGCTAAGAACCGATGCATATAAACATCTAAATTTTCATGTTTTGATGGGGCGGCTTTTGATCTTTGTAAAATAAAGTTTGTGATCTTTCACATTATCTCCACAAACGCAGTTTTACTCTTTAGACCCGTCATTTTAGGAAGAACAATCTAATGGTCGCAACCTACATTCTTGAGGCGGTACCTACATTACAAGTCCTCTGACTCTATGTATGTAAACAACCTTTCCGGCTAGGTTTTTTTTAGAGAAATTGGAGTACACTTAAGGATGATGTTCTTGCCGCGGTAAAGGATTTCTTTTGGATGGGAATTATGCCAGAAGGGGTAAACTCCACATCTATTGTTCTTATTCCTAAAATCTCTAACCCTACTAAGTTGTCCGATTACAAGCCCGTCAGTTTTTGTAATGTTGTTTATAAGGTTATCTCCAAATGTTTGGTTAACCGCTTGAGGCCTTTGTTGGATGATTTAATATCTCTGGAGCAAAGTGCTTTTATTCCAGGAAGGATGATTACTGATAATGCCCTGATAGCCTTTGAGTGTGTTCACTATATCAAGCGAGAAAAGGATCCTACGAAAAGCTTCTGTGCATATAAACTTGATTTGTCAAAGGCATATGATCGAGTGGATTGGGTTTTCTTGAGGCAGGTGATGCAAAAGTTGGGTTTCTCTCATCGATGGATTGATTGGGTAATGACGTGTGTCACGTCGGTGAGATATTCTGTCAAATTTAACGGAACCCTCTTAGATTCATTTGCACGGTCGCGTGGTCTTCGGCAAGGCGACCCACTCTCACCATTTTTATTCCTGTTTGTGGCGGATGGACTGTCTACTATTCTGAAAAAACAAGGTGGCTATGGGTGAAATCACACCGGTGAAAGTTTGTAGAAGAGCTCCGGGTATCTCTCACCTTTTATTTGCTGGTGATACGTTGTTATTCTTTGAGGCCTCAAGAGACCAAGGGGATTGTGTGAAAGCAACACTAGAGGAATATGGCGCGGCCACAGGTCAAAAGTTAAATTACGATAAGTGCTCACTATTCTTTGGGAATGCTTGCCCCGATGCAAGCCAGGCGCAGGTCCGGGATGCCCTAAATGTCACGAACACAGTGTTTGAGGAAAAGTATCTTGGCCTCCCGACCCCGGATGGCCGCATGTCTAAGGGCAGGTTTCAGAACCTCCAAGCAAGTTTGAGGAAACACCTTATGCAGTGGGGGGACGGCCTGCTAGCTCAGCCAGGTCGAGAGGTGCTAATTAAATCGGTGGCCCAATCTTTGCCAACCTATATCATGGGTGTCTTCAAACTCCCGTACTCGGTGTGTGATGATCTCACGAGAATGGTGAGGAATTTTTATTGAGGATCTGTGGAGGGCAAACGTAAAGTGCATTGGAAAGGTTGGGACTATCTTCTGCAGCCAAAGGATAGGGGAGGCGTTGGGTTTCGGGACTTCCGGATGTTCAATCAAGCGTTGCTAGCTCGTCAAGCATGGCGACTGCTATCTAATCCGGAGAGTCTATGTGCCCAGGTTCTTAAGGCAAAGTATTATCCTTATGGCAAGTTAAAGGATACGGTCTTCATAGAAAATGCATCGTTGTCATGGCAAGCAATTAGCCATGGCCTTGATCTTCTAAAGAAAGGGTTGATATGGAGAGTGGGCAATGGTAAGAGTATCAGAGTTTTGAGGACAACTGGATACCGCGGCCGTTCTCTTTCAAGCCGATATCGTTGCAGGGCAGGTGTCGTATCCGTTTTGTGTTAGATTTTCTCAATGCAAATGGGTCTTGGAAAGTTGAGTTATTACAGCAACACTTTTTGGAGGCTGATGTGAATGAAATTTTGCTCGACCTTGGGAGGGAGGAGATGTTGGAAGTTCATTTGGAAGTGCGGAGTACCACCGACGATATGCAACTTTGCTTGGAGATTGGCGAGGGACCCTCTTCCAACTTGGAAGAACAAGAATAAGATAGGGCTTGAACATGTTAACGGCTGTCCGGTCTGTGGTATGGAGGTCGAGGACAATTTCCATCCTTTCTTGAGATGCCAACGGGGGCGCGATCTGTACAAGGAGATGGCTAAGGTATGGGAATTATCGGCAATTGATTCATTTGTGCCCACGAGGAAGGAATGGCTATTTCATGTGCTGGCTCCCTTATGCGAGGCCAATCGTTGTAAGTTGCTGCTCATCTTTTCGAGAAGCTGGTACGTTCATAATGAAGTAGTGCATCATAAACCAGCACCGGCTATAGATGCTTCCGTGAGCGAGCTTTCTAAGAAGATACCTGGAAGAATTAATAGGGATCAAACTAAACTCAGGAATGGACCCGGTGAAAGGCAAGGGATTCCTATCTTTTGATCATCATACTAGCGCAGTGGTCCATCCACAGCGCACGATTCCTGAATGTAGATGGAAGCCTCCCGACGCTGGTTGGGTAAAATTGAATACGGATGGGTCGTTTGATGCATATGATAAGGCTGGAGCTGGTATGATTCGTTGAGACTCAAGGGGTGTGATCATTTTTTCGGCTTGCAGATCATTATTCTCCTGTAGAGATGTTGTTGAAGCTGAATTACGTGCGATCATGGAAGGTTTGTCGTTAGCCATACAAAGATCCGAGTTGCCCATTGCTATTGAAGCGGACTCAAGTTTGGCCGTGTCTATCATAAATTCTGGCGAAGTTGATCGCTCAGTCTATGCCTCGTTGGTGAATGAAATAAGACTACTGTTGCGTCTTAGACAAACTTGTGTTACTCATGTATCGAGAGCTCAGAATAAAGCTAGTGATAGTTTGGCTAGGTTTGCTCGAGTTGAGGGGCAGACTATGACTTGGCTGGGATCTGGGCAGATGAAGTCTTGGGTATTTCCCTTGATGATTGTAAAGACATTATTATTTGAGTAATACAAGTGTTTCCGCAAAAAAAAACTTGTTGAGTGGTATATATTTTGTTGACGATACGAATCTCCTTATGTTATTAAACCGATTTCCACGTAAAACACTCGATTTATATAGCAATCAAACAGAGAAGTTCACTTAAAACTCAAGAGACTTTAAATTTTGGAAATATCGAGTACAACATAGATGTAAACGCCACCACCAGCTCATGAAAACACTCACACACCGCCCATCGAAGATCGGAGTTGTGGAGCTCTAAGATTTACGAAGTTACCACATCCACATTGTTGTTTGGCCTGGATCTGAACCAAAATAAGCATGCTGAATGAATTATCGTGTATAGTAAACAATTTACGAGTTTGTCGACTATGTGGACCCGTCGAAGAAGTTACTGAATCCCTGGCCACTCTAATGGGCCAGAAGAATGAATTGTCATGTATACTGCAGGTCAGCGAGGTGACGTCGTTGGCCCTGGGCCAGCCGAGGTGATGGAGCAGGTCGGAGTGACATGCGTCGACTTGATGAACTGACAATGCGGTGATGCCGACGCAGGTCAGAATTCATGACGAGGTCGACGTTGGCTTGACAATGTGACAGCATGGCGACGCCGCGCGTGCCCGAGCCACCCGGTCTGTGGGGCAACGACTTTGCCTTGCCGATGCCGAACTCTTGGTCGGCTAACCAAGGTGATGATGCGACGTGGTTGACGTGGGCTCAACACAACGACGCCATGACTGGCGCAGGTTGGGATCCATGGAGCAACGAGGTCGGACCGTGTGACATTGGCGCGACGATGAAGATCACCTTAGAAAATGATCAAAAAATGTAGGCATGCGTTTTAGAACAAAACACAATACCCTTCAAAAAATCCTCCAAGAACGACGTCCGATAACCTGATCATGAAAAAAGATGAACTCGGGTCAGATTCATTTTCGTGCAGAAACGGATTCGGAAATTGTTGAACTCCTCGGGCCGCCCCCGGGGTATGAACCTTCGGATCACGCTGAAATTTGCAAGGGTTGCAGCTACGACAATTCCACACAGTAATAATGGTTGGACCTGTATGGGCCACCACTAACGGAGCCAAATCTGACATATCTCGAGGTTAGGGATCCTAAGCTAGGCATCTTGGAATGATAGTAACAAGGACACATGATTTTACCAAGATCCGGCCTCTCTCGAAGAGATAATACCCTACGTCCTGCTTTTGTTTATTGTATTGGGTATAGTATAGAGTACATATGCCTATCATGAGATTATCATGTAAGATTCTAATGATCTATCGACTAGCCTAGTGTTAGTTTATATAATGTACAAGTGGCCTAGGATAACATGAGGGAGTCTGATGAGTGATATTTTGTACAATCATTCACCTTTGTTTAAACCGAGATATTTTATCTAAAAAGAGATATTCGCTTTGATATTGCTAGTAATGACTAATGAATGCAAATGATTTCACATATCGTCTCTTTGTCGTGTTTCCAAAGGAAATGGGCGAAAAAGGAAGAAATCTGTGTTGGAATGGAAAGGAAGGAGAATGAAAGAAGGAATCAACAGGAGGCGTCTACACGGAACCAGAGCAAAAGGCGGTGTTCCATATGGGCACAGCGCCCGTTTGGCATGGAAACCGAGGCAAATCGTCCACCTGTACAACTTTTATAAAAGGGACCCCATCGAAATGTCAACAGAACGAGCACGGGGAGAACATCATCAACAGCCAGAACATCTTCATCATCTTCATCCGCAAACCCTAGCCGCCGCCATTTCCATCTCCGTAGCCACCATTACCACCATAGCACTCCCTCCTCTAGTTCATACTTGTAATCGTGCATCACACAAGGCATCCATTATAAGACATATATGCAATCAATCAATCTTCAAGATGTGTCTTCAATGTTTTCTTCTCGTGATATGATCTCCATGTGTGAGTAGTTTGGTAAGTTATGGATTGAGGCATGAGCCTTGCAACCGGATGTATTTGTTGAGGGGATCAATGGAAGGTCTTTGAAATAATGTGTCGTATGTTTAAAATAAAATTGTTTCGTAGATGTCTCTTGTCTTGTCCACGACCTTCATCCCTGCAGGTACCCAGGATCATGGAGATCGAGCACCGATGAAGCTACGAGCTAGGAGATCGTGAAGTGTTATACGGAACACTGGTGATAGCAAGGTTCAGTAGGGTAAGATGGATCATATCCTTGGGGATACATGAAGTGTAGTCATTAAACGCCCAAAGCTCTTGTCTGATTCCATTATCTTAATTATCGATGCAACCCACCACAACGGATAGGGCTTGCGGCAGGCTAACGGATTCTTGATGCAGGACTCGTGCCGGTCAAGATGTTATTCGGACACATCCCCCACTTCAATCCATAACAAGCACGTCTCGATGGGTGACTTCCAGCACACAAATTAATATCTTATTTGATCCCATCGCAAATACAAGTTTGTAAGCATTAAGACCTCATACACGTACCCCTTTTTATTATAAGTATTTGAATCACTATTTGCTTGCTTGATCCGGTCAAAAGATGGATTTGACATTTTTACAAAAGCTTGTTAGAGACCATCGCTTCAAGGGAATCTTTCTCTCATGGGTTCGTAACACAGGATCACCTCTGGAAAATTAGGTGCGGGATACACTTTTCTGTTCCATTGCCGAATCAATAAAAAGAGGTATCAGAGTCCTAGTCGGCTACGTCGCTGGAGAGGAGTCCTCATCTTGTACGCCAAGTCTTGTGGAATCTTATACGTAAAAAAAAGTCTTGTGGAATCTTCCTTGTATGTGTCATGGGCCCCTGAAGTGGCCAGGACAGAGCCGACAAAGGGGTCCTCGGCCCAGCGCCTGGTCCAGGACTGAGGACACCATAATATGTCTCTCGTGGTCTTCTATTCCTTAAAAAGTTCACAAAAAATCTGTGCTCATTCAATTCCGTGAATTTTTCACCTAAAAACTAAAAAACAATAGAAAACAGGAACTGAACTCTGGCACCGAATTAATAGGTTAGTCCAAATAAATATTATGCCAACAATATAAATAAATGATGTAAATATAATATGAATACTCCATAAATTATAGATACGTTTAGATGTATCAATCCACTAATCATTCCGAGATCTTTGATTTGGATAAAGCATCATGTGAATGTGTGTGGCTTCACATAATAATGAACTTTGTAGAAAGTTCAAGTGAGATTGATTGTTAGGAATCATCCACCATTATCTATGATAATAATGCTTTTTGTATTATGTAGATGTAGATATGTTATAAAGAGCAACATTAGAATGTGTATTGCTTTGAAAGTATTTTCTTCCCCATGAGTCGGATACGGTGGGAAGATAAATATATTGCGAATGAAATCATGCAATAATTGCGGTGATGTGTTCACGATGTCTTTACCAAGTTTTTCAATCTAGAAATATGATAATGTAATTGGAATGAGATAACTTTGTATTTGCAAAGTTCAGGGGTCTGTGCTCCTGAACGATAACTTGTTCGAGATTACCAGGTCCTGATATTGCACTCTTTTTTATGAGTTTTTGCTATGTGGTTTCTCATAGAAGATTTTTAATGACGCAATAGTAATACACACATTATGATATGTCATTGTCTCATATATATTTTTCACTGGGTTTTTAGGAGGAGTTTTTTCATGACATACCATGTATATCTCCTCATATTTTTCCCGCGGGGTTTTGGAGGAGACTTTAAACAAGGTGATGACAACAAAGAAAAGCAATGATTAGAGTGAGTTCTATCAATTAATTAACCAGGATTACTTATCGGATAATCACTGTATGTGCGGATTACCAATTTCTCTAACCACATGGTCGGGTTTTTTCCGGACTCCTGGAACCGCCCTTTGGGCTTGTATAAATATGTTATCACCATCATTAATGGAAGACATGGAATTCATTCTCTTTCGATTCCCTTTGTTACTTTATTACAGTAAAAAAAACTCATGTCTCCATGTGGATGCAAACGGTCTATGCAGAATTTAGCAAAGCGGTTGGAGGACGCCTCCTCGCAAAGCCTTTGGTGGTGGAGTGACCTTTTTCCTTGCAAGTCGTGGGCTGCAAGAAATTTGTATCCTGAGTGGGTTGAGCGAGAGCGAGAGCGAGAGCGCCCCTCCCCGTCCGCGCCGTGGGTCACTCCGACCGCGGCGGCCACCCACCTCCGCCGGCCACCACTCCGGTGCCGGCGTCTCCTCGCCTGATGGCGTCTCGGGTGTCGCTCTCGGCGGCGTCTTCTTCCTCTGGCTCACCTTCCCCCCTCCCCCTCCTCCGGTGAGGCCCCAGATCCGTTCCCTCGCGATGGTCCCCGACGTGCTGGGCACGCCCTTCGGGCCTATTGCGCAGGGGGCGGCGGCTGGTGCTTCCAATCGTCCGGCGCTTCCGCAGCCGCGGGCGGGGTGGCAGACTAAGGCGGCGCGCCGGCCCAGGAGCCCGGCCGCCGGACCTCCCTCGCCGCCGGCGTAGAGGAGGCGCCAAGGGTTCACTCTGCCGTCGTCAAGGCCGCCCAGATCCAACATCCCGGCGGAGCTTTATGGCTGCTGCTACAACTGTGGCGGGGATGGGCACATCTCCGTGGAATGCTGGAAGAAGACGAGGTGTGTGCGGTGTGGCGGCGAGGGACACATCTCCAGGGACTGCAAGGTTCCGCGTCGCTCGCCGCCGGTGGATGCGCAGGCCCGGCAGGAGCCGGGGCCTTCGCTGGTGCGGGGCGGGGAGGTGCCCCCCCCGGCCGTGGTGCGACAGGTGGAGCCGCCTGTGCGTTCTGGCTCACTGGGACGTGCGGTGGCGGTGCTTCCCCCGCCGCCGCCCGGCCCGCCGCCCCCTGGTGCGGTGCGCTTTACGCGGCCTTGGAGTCAGGTTGCCCAAGGCTCGTCGTCGGCATGCGGGGCTGGGCCAGAGTTCTCGGTGCCGTTGCAGGAGGCGAGGTGGCGCGGCAGGAGGTGATTCAGGTGGACAAGGTGGAAAGCTGCTTCCTTGACGTGGCGGATGATCTGAGAAGAATGGAGGAAGAGCTCTCTCGGGCGGTCGTGGTCACCATCGTTGGCACGAGACCGCACGTCGACCTGGCGGACGCGGCGGAGGCGCTCCATGCGGAGTTTGGCATTGGCCCAAGCGACATGTCTATACGGCCTTTCTACCCGGAGGATTTCTTGGTGTTGTGCGAACATCGGCTCATCTGGCAGCTCATGACAGACCGTGGGCGTGCGCCGGGGAGGGGATTTTCTCTCACGCTGCGGCCATGGATCCGGCAGGCCCAGGCCACGGCTGCGGCTCTACCTTACCTCGTCCCTCTCCGACTGGTTGGCGTGCCTGCGCATGCGTGGACTGGGAGAACGGCCGAAGTTGTGCTGCGCGGCCTGGGGTTCATCGTGCAGGTGGCGGAGCGGACGGCCAGGCGCCATGACATGTCTGGCTTCCAGGTTTGGCTTAAGACGGCGGATCCCGACGCGATTCCGCAGAGGCGGATGCTGTTCATCCCAGAACCGGTGGATCGGCCGGCTGATGCACCGGAGGCCTTGTGGTATCCCATCCAGATCTTCAGGATGGCGCAGCCGGTAAGGGATGGCTCGGGGGCGGCCGGACCACCGCCGCCTCCGCCGCCGCCGCCGTCGCCGCCGTCGAGGGAGGATCGGTCAGGGGGTTTTGGTGGACTTGGTGGAGATCCAGGGCGCCGCGGGGCTGCTGGGCCTTCCGGCACTGGGTCGGAGTTCGGGGAGTCGTTCGGCGCCACGGCGGTGCAGTCGGAGGGGCCGCCGCCGGCGAAGAGCGTGGAGGGGCAAGGTGGGCCAGTTCAGATGGTGGAGCGCCAGCTGGCTGGTGTTGTGGGTGCTGATGCGGTGCCTGACGCGGCTGGTGAGGCGCGGTGCGGGGGCCTGAGGCAAAGTGGTCAAAAGGCGTTGAGCGGGCAGGAGGTTGCTACGACCGAGGCCGGACCAATCGGTGCTGGGCGGTGTGGGTCCAAGTTGGTGGTGTCGTCGTGTGGTTCAAATGTGCATGCACCAGAGGTAGGGGAGCTGGGATCGTTCTCTCCTTTGCCGGCGTCCCCACAATCCGTTTGCCTGTCAAGGTGGAGGAAGACTGTGGACAGTGCCGAGTGTCTGCACGGGGTGGCTCGTAGCCCATCGAGGGGACAAGAACAATAGCAGGTTTCTGGCGAGGCCAATGGTTGCTCGGTCGCAACGTTCCAAGTGGGGTCGGTCCTGATCCCAGTGGGGCAGAGGTCTCCTTGGATCGAGGGGACCATTGGCAGCTATCCTAGTGATGGAAGTGACCATCTCCTGCTTTCAGAGGTGGACAAGGGACCGTCGGAGGTGGATTTGGAGGGAACGGATTTTGAGGACGTGCAGTCATGGGGCTCCTGTTTGGAGGATAATGATGAGAGAGCCCCACCTCCCATGATTGTGGCCGATACTTTTTGTGTTAGCCTAACCGTGGGAGAGGAGGCGGGCAGCTGGCGGGCCGCGGTTCGGCGGGAACCAAGCACCCCATGCACCCCATGCACGTTGCAGGGAGAAGGGGACCGTTTGGGGTCGCTTTGTGGGCAACTTAGGCAGGAAACAGTGCCGGTGCTGCGGTCCAGGCCTGATCGGGAGGCTGGAGCGGTGGCCCGGAGGCCAAGAAAGAAGAGGGAGCCAGTTTCAAATCCAAGGAGAAGTGTTCGGCTCGCGAGGAAATTTGGTCGAGCCTCGCATGCTACAAAGCAGCAAAACGTGTTGATCCGGAAGCTCTGCCTGGCGAACGAAGGAGAAACAATTACCGATGAGGCTCTACAGATGTTGAAGGAAATATGCCCTAGAGGCAATAATAAAGTTATTATTTATTTCCTTATTTCATGATAAATTTTTATTATTCATGCTAGAATTGTATTAACCGGAAACATAATACATGTGTGAATACATAGACAAACATAGTGTCACTAGTATGCCTCTACTTGACTAGCTTGTTGATCAAAGATGGTTATGTTTCCTAACCATAGACATGTGTTGTCATTTGATTAATGGGATCACATCATTAGGAGAATGATGTGATTGACATGACCCATTCCGTTAGCCTAGCACTTGATCGTTTAGTATGTTGCTATTGCTTTCTTCATGACTTATACATGTTCCTATAACTATGAGATTATGCAACTCCCATTTACCGGAGGAACACTTTGGGTGCTACCAAACGTCACAACGTAACTGGGTGATTATAAAGGAGTACTACAGGTGTCTCCAAAGGTACATGTTGGGTTGGCGTATTTCAAGATTAGGTTTTGTCACTTCGATTGTCGGAGAGGTATCTCTGGGCCCTCTCGGTAATGCACATCACTATAAGCCTTGCAAGCAATGTAGCTAATGAGTTAGTTATGGAATGATGCATTAGGTAACGAGTAAAGAGACTTGCCGGTAACGAGATTGAACTAGGTATTGGATACCGACGATCGAATCTCGGGCAAGTAACATACCGATGACAAAGGGAACAACGTATGTTGTTATGCGGTTTGACCGATAAAGATCTTCGTAGAATATGTAGGAGCCAATATGGGCATCCAGGTTCCGCTATTGGTTATTGACCGAGAATAGTTCTAGGTCATGTCTACATAGTTCTCGAACCCGTAGGGTCCGCACGCTTAAGGTTTCGATGACAGTTTTATTATGAGTTTATGAGTTTTGATGTACCGAATGAGTTCGGAGTCCCGGATGAGATCGGGGACATGACGAGGAGTCTCGAAATGGTCGAGACGTAAAGATCGATATATTGGATGACTATATTCGGAGTTCGGAAAGGTTCCGAGTGATTCGGGTATTTTTCGGAGTACCGGAGAGTTACGGGAATTCGCCGGGGAGAAGTATTGGGCCTTATTGGGCCATACGGGAAAGAGAGAGGGGCTGCCTAGGGCAGGCCGCGCGCCCCCCCATGGCCTAGTCCGAATTGGACTAGGGGGAGGGGCCGCACCCCCTCCTTCCTTCCCTTCTCTCTTCCCCTTCCTTGTCTCCTACTCCTACTACATGGAAGGGCTCCTAGTTCTACTAGGAAAGGGGGAATCCTACTCCCGATGGGAGTAGGACTCCCCTAGGGCGCGCATAGAGAGGGCCGGCCCTCCCCCTCCTCCACTCCTTTATATACGGGGGCAGGGGCACCCCATAGACACACAAGTTGATCTACGGATCGTTCCTTAGCCGTGTGCGGTGCCCCCTTCCACCATATTCCACCTCGGTCATATCGTCGCAGAGTTTAGGCGAAGCCCTGCGCCGGTAGAACATCATCATCGTCACCACGCCGTCGTGCTGACGGAACTCATCTCCGGAGCCTTTGCTGGATCGGAGGGCCGGAGATCGTCATCGAGCTAAACGTGTGCTGAACTCGGAGGCTTCGTACGTTCGGTGCTTGGATCGGTCGGATCGTGAAGACGTACTACATCAATCGCGTTGTGCTAACGCTTCCGCTTACGGTCTACGAGGGTACATGGACGAACACTCTCCCCTCTCGTTGCTATATCATCACCATGATCTTGCGTGTGCGTAGGAGAATTTTGAAATTACTACGTTCCCCAACAGATGTATGTGCAGTTGTTTGACCGCCCGTTGACTGAAAGCCATGTGCAAGCGATTCTTGCGCTGTTCGGGTGGGAGGCTTCGGCACTGCCGTTGCTCGAGCAGGATGGTGTGGTGGATGGGCAACTATGAGCTGGCCAGGTCTGGTGGAGGCTGTGGGATGGAGAGATGAGTATGTTACCATGTAAAACCTTAGTGTGGAACGTGAGGGGGCTTAATAACCCTGCACGTCGTAGTGCGGTATTCCAAGTAGTCCAGGCGGCTTCTCCGAGCATTTTGTGCTTCCAGGAAACAAAGATGGCAGTGGTGTCGCCGGATGTGGTGGCCCACTGTAGGGGATAGAGATTTGAGAAATTTTTCTACCTGCCGGCTATTAGCACAAGGGAGGGCATTCTCCTCGCATGGGATGCGACCATAGTGGATATTTCACTACCACACTACACGACCAATGCACTAACCGCATTGGTCAGACATTTCGAAGGGGTGCAATGGTGGATTACGGTGGTCTACGGGCCACAGCATGACCACGAGAAAATCGAATTCATGCATGAAGTGGTGGAGATTAGGGAGCTCATAGCGGGCCCTTGGGCAGTGCTTGGGGACTTCAACTTGTTAGTAAACCCTGAGGATAAAAGCAATAATCTCATTAACAGACGTATGATGGCTAGGTTTCGAGCTAAGCTGAATGCTTTGGAGCTGAAGGAGCTGTATTTGAATGGCCGAAGATACACATGGTCCAATGAGAGGATGGAGGTCACATTGGAGAAGATTGATCATGTTTTCGGTACGGCGTCGTGGGAAGAGTTATACCCAACATGCCACCTCACCGCTCTGGGATCGGCGGTGTCGGATCATTGCCCCATGTTACTGGACTTAACGGCAGACTTGGGCATGGGGAAAAGCTTCAAGTTTGAAGCTTTTTGGACGAAGGCGGAGGGATTCAGACAAACGGTGCTGGATGCATGGAGTTCCATCCCGAATGAGGGAAACCCATACGTGGTTCTGGACCAAAAGTTGAGGGCAACAGCGAAAGGCCTTCAAAGGTGGAGCGACAAGTGGATAGGTAATGTCAAGCTGCAGATTGGTATTGCAATGGAGGTCATTTTCAGGCTGGAGAAGGCAATGGACTCCCGGGGTTTATCCCCCCAAGAGATCGGGCTGCGACGGCTGCTTAAGAAGAAGTGCTTGGGCTATGTTTGCTTGAGAGATCAATTGCCAGACAAAGGTCAAGAATTCTTGTGCTTAAGGAAGGCGACGCCAACACAAGTTTTTTCCATCAGCATGCGCGCCACAGGCAAAGGCAGAACATGATCACTGTGATCAAGCATGGGAACACTATTGCCACTAATGAAGAGGAAATTGCGGAGGAAGTGGACAACTACTACTCCCATGTTCTCGGGGCAGCGCCAGCAAGGGCCCACGCAGTCAATTTGGAGATGCTTAACCTGCCTAGGAGGAACTTGGAGCACTTAGAGGTGCCGTTTTCGGAGGAGGAGGTGGAAAAGGTGATAAAAGCAATGCCGCTTGACAAAGCGCCTGGTCCGGACGGGTTTACAGGACGTTTTTACACTTCCTGTTGGCAGATCATCAAGACAAATATTATGAGAGCACTTCAGGCCTTCTTTGAGGGAGATATGAGAGGCCTCTCGGCCCTTAACAAGGCCATTGTTTCGCTCTTGCCTAAGAAGGATGGAGCGGTGGATATTAAGGACTTCCGGCCGGTGAGTTTGGAGCATGGTATCATAAAAATCTTTGACAAAATCCTGGCGGCAAGGCTTGCGGTGGATCTGCCGGCACTAGTGGGAAAGCATCAAAGTGCATTCGTCAAAGGGAGATCGATCCATGACAATTTCATGCTGGTGCAATGCACGGCAAGGAAGCTGCATGCGCTCAAGAACTCGGCGGTTATGATCAAGCTGGACATCTCAAAGGCGTTTGACTCGGTTCAGTGGCCTTTCCTCATTGAAGTTATGCAGGCAACGGGATTCGGACGTCGGTGGAGGGATTGGATCTGTGGTATTTTGGCGACCTCCTCCACCCGGATTTTGGTCAATGGTACGCCGGGGAAGCCGATCCTAAACTGCGTTGGCCTGAGGCAAGGGGACCCGATCTCCCCTATGCTGTTCATTTTGGTAATGGAGCCATTGCAACGTATGTTCGAGATGGCGACCGAGAGGGGACTGCTGGCGCCGCTGGCGGCGGTGGGTATGAAGCACAGGCTTTCGATGTATGCGGATGATGTCATGCTTTTTGTTCGACCATGGGAGGAAGATCTGCAAGCTTGTGTCTCGCTCCTGAACATCTTTGGTGAGGCTTCGGGTCTGCGAGTTAACATGGCCAAGAGTGCGGCCTACCCGATTCGATGCTCGACTGAGATTATGGACACGGTGGAAAGGATTACAGGATGTGCGGTAGGCACTTTTCCATGCAAATACCTAGGCTTGCCGCTCACCTTGCGGAAACAATCGGCAGTGCAGTTGGCCTGTCTGGTGGACCAACTGGGAAATGCTTTGCCACGGTGGAAAGCTTCAAAGATGCTGCGGAGTGGGAGGATGTTGTTGATCAAGGCGGTACTATGTGCGATACCTTTATACGCAATGCTTGCACTTGACCTGCCGGAGAAGACGATCAAAGCAATGAATAAGATCTGCCGCAGCTTTTTATGGTGTGCCGAAGCCCAGGCAAGTGGAGGACGATGCGCGGTGGCTTGGGAGCAGGTTTGCACGCCGATGTGGGCTGGTGGGCTTGGGATCCCAAACCTAAAGTGGCTTAATGTGGCGACGCAAGCCCGTTGGCCGTGGTTGCAGAAGACTGACACTACGAGGCCGTGGGCAGAGTTCTCGCTCAAAGTGCCAGAGGGTTCAAGTCAGCTCTGTTGCGCGGCCATGAGGACGACAATTGGAAGCGGCACTGAGGCGCTGTTCTGGGAGGACAAATGGATGGAGGGGGAGAGAATGCAAGATATCTGCCCGCAACTCTATGCCATGGTGAAAAAAAGAACGAGGCTAACCTGCACTGTCGCCCAAGCCTTGGATGGCCACAGGTGGGCACGGGATGTTGGACCGCAGATGTCCGCCGAGGCGCTGAACGAGTATATGCAGATATGGACAAGGGTGGGGCAAGTGGAGCTACAGCCAGATCGGCAGGACCTGGTGACGTGGTCTTGGAGCGGCAATGGAGAGTTCACTACGAACTCCGCCTATAATGCCAAATTCTGGGGGCGGCAAGTGGTGCCATCGGCGGATTTCAACTGGAAGGCCAAGGCGCCATTGAGGTGCCGATTTTTCATGTGGACGGCCATCCGGGACAGATGCTGGACTTCCGACCGGCTCGCTAGGCGAGGACTTGAACATCAGGATCGTTGCCCCCTTTGCGACCAGGAGGAAGAAACCATGGGGCAAATTATGCTGCGATGCGTGTTTGCGAGAGAGGTTTGGACGGCAGTCTTGCTATCCATGGGCAAGCAAGAGTGGATCCCCACGACGGAGATGAGCATGACAAGCTGGTGTGCGGAGAAGGGAGGGACATCACGGAAAGGGCGGAGCCAGGCAGGCATCCTCATTCTTGTCATGTGGGAAATTTGGAAACACCGTAATGCGATCATCTTCGATGGGGCTTTGCCATCCAAAAATGTGGTGCTGCTACGGGTGTGCAACGAAGGGAGAGCGTGGAAGGAGGCAAGGATTTTGAAAGGGATCACTGGCGATTTCTTCGCCGCGGTAGAACGATGGGCTGAGGTAGCACCAATTTAGGCTCGGTATAGGTGGTGGAGGTATGGGTGGTGTCGTGTGCATGTAAATCTCATGTAATCACTGACGTGGAGGGGCTCTTTACCCCACTCCTCTCTCTTTATAATACAGTACGCACATCTAGTGCGTATTCGAGAAAAAAAAAAGAATTTAGCAAAGCTTGTGGCTTTCACGGAGCATCTTGTGACGCAACACTTTGAGGAGAATTCAGTAGTACGTACGATAGTAGTAGCTTTATGAGTGGTGCCGGCATCATGGAACGCAGAAGCCGGAGGAGTGTTGGCTTCTATCAAATGCAAAACCTTTTCGAGATCGTCTAAAATACAACCACCACACACTTACCTGCTAATAATGGAAGCGCAAGCACGCACCACAGAGATTCTGCCGAATGTGCTCGGTCGGCGCTACGATATTCGTTGCTCTCCGGTCGACGGAACCCCGGCCGGCCGGTGGCATGCAGCGGGCGATATGTATTCGCCATGACACCGACGTTACATACACTCGGCGCTCCAACTCCCCGGTGTCGAGCTCGAGACGATTACACTACGTACGTACGTGGTGCTGCGAGGAAGACTACCCGGCGAAGGAAAGGATCAGTTGACTGCTGGCTACTGGTGGTGCTGCTGCCCGGATACGGCCGTGGCCGTCCAAGCAAGTACAGGACGAAAAGCATTGTGCATACCTGGGGGCGGCGGGTTTGGATTCCTCACCGTCACTTTCAGGCTCGAGTTCATGCATGACTCTGGATCGTCTCATCATCGGCCAGCTGCCGTACGTTGTGCGGTTCCATGTTTAAGCCGCTGGTTGAACCGACTCTGGGCAGGGTTTTGTTAGCTTCCTGTTGGTATCTAGCCACCTCCTTTCAGAATCTAGAGACACGTTTTGAAAAGACAATGCATTTCTATTGGAAAATAGCAAGTACAACTGTATAGGGTTCGCACATCCGCAACGCCAGATGAAATCTAAAGTCGCCATCAATTGTATCCGCTGTCGATGGAAACATCACATGAAAAAATAAATCAGCTTCATGCACGAGACAAGTGTTTCTCTTAATAGAAATCTGAAGAAATCTTTAAAAAATGATATTCCCTCCTATCCAAATTAATTGACGCACCTTTAGTACTACTCCCTCAATTCGGAATTACTTGTCTCGGAATTGGATGTATCTAGCACTAAAATATGTCTAGATACATCCATTTTCGCGACAAGTAATTCCGAACGGAGGGAGTACTTTGTAGGGAATGATAAATTATTGTTGTTTTACACCGTATGTACAATATGTGTCTTGTTGTATGTGTTATTTTTTACACGACAAAGAATGTTTTTTATATAGATGAAAACAAATTCGAACACAGACTAACACAATCTATGCTATGAAAACAAATTTTGGAGTAAACGCCAACTCAATATCCATGATTTTTTTTCACTAGCCACTATTATTTAAGATAAAATTAATTTGTCTTGTTTATTATCGAAGTGCAAATTGACCAGTTATTCTAAGCAAGAGTGTGGAATTGAAGTTCTATACACTTAATAAAACCGTGTACAAAATATAATTAACGAATATACTAGATGCAAGAACTTTAAATAATTTATGTACTATCTGAAACCCTAAATTTGCAAAATGATTACTTTTGTGTGCTTAATACTACCTATCTAACAACTTCAGCTAGAGTTTGGAATTTTTATTTTATTTTTTGAAACCATGATGAGGTTTAGACAAAAGTACACAAGCTATAGCGTAAATTTTCACAAAATTCAAACTGTGGCATTCCCGGTATTGATATTCTAGATTCACATTTGATTTCACTACATTGTTTAGATATTGTTGTAGTTTTTTATATTTTTGTAAATATATTTTGCCCACTTTTATTAGTTGCATAGAATGAATTGTTGCACACTCACTCTTAAAAAAAATCATATTTTTATTATCAATCCCTCTTAAAATTGTGTTGCAAGTAGCAATGATAGGATGGAAGCATACTATATGCTTCTTTGGCAGACATTTTGGCGACTTTTCCGGTAGTCAAATTTAGCATTGATAGCACGTGGAAACGTGGCACCAGCACACTCTGACTGGGTGCTTACTCATCGTCCATGGTGCACGTACGATCGAGTGAAGGGAAAATTCGCGGACCGTATGCATAGCTGGGCGTCCTTGCGTTGAATTTAGAAGTCCCGGATATATAAACAAAAAATAAAGAATCTTCCACATCGTGCGTTGCATGCATGCTTTACTTTGGAAGGAGGAAAACATGCATGGAATCATTCACCCGGTCGGGTTCCAAGTTCCAACCCAGCACAAAAAGCTGGAACTCAGCGGCGCACGGTCGCCCCTGAAACTCCACGTATGTGTTCGTATAATAATTTCAAAATAATAACAATTCAATTTCATTCATCTGCTAGGACCATGAATTGGTGCAGGACGTTTGGTCGCATGTCAGGCGTGCAGGTGCGGGGGTGGAGGTCAGGTCGATAGGAGTGTGAATCAATGGCGTTGGTCCAGAGTACGTCCATGTGTGCGCGCACCCTACCCTAACATGCGCTGCTGCGCTCCGGCATTAATCGCTGGACCAGCCGGCATTCATGGAGGATCACGGATAGGGCAGCAGGGCCAGCAGGGCCAGGGGCGTCGAGCTATAGCGGTCGACCAGCCGCTCCGGCTCCGCACATGCAGGGCGATGGCGATCGGGCAACGCCCAGCATGCAGCCGCTGCGACGTGGAGCTCTGCCTGGCCCAAATGCGGCTCTGCATGCGCCCATCTCCATCTCATCCGGCCTTGGATCAGGTTGCTACCATTGCCATATCTGCGCACGGTGGACAAAACCAGCCCCCGCTCACTCCGCTCGTATCCCTGGTCTCTCCAGACGAAAGTAGTTGGCTAGGATGGCTATCGAGCCCGGGCGATTCGGTGCATTTTCTTTGTCGAGGAAATGGAGCTGTCCACGACGGCGCGATAGGATATAAAGCATCCGATGAATGTAATTATTTGATGCCCGGCACTTCTAGGTAGGAGGACACTCTGATTTGCTGATAGAAATCCAATTATTTGATGTCCGGCGTTATATATACTGTCTCGGACTTCTACTCTACATCACGGATGCACATGGCTACAATGGACTTTCTTTTTCGAAAAACTTCTAATATATTCATTTTCAATCATGACAGAACAACGAACACTAGAAATAACAAAAATTACATCCAGATCCGTAGACTATCTAGCGACGACTACAAACAGTGAAGCGAGCCGAAAGACATGCCGCCGTCATCGTCCCTCCCTTGTCGGAGCAGGGCAAAACTTGTTGTAGTAGACAGTCGAAAAGTCGCAGTGCTAATGCCCCCTAGGACCAACGCACCAGAATAGCAACCGCCGCCGATGAGGACTAGCGTAAATCAGAAGGATCCAACCCGAAAACACACGAACGCAGACAAACAACGACCAGATCCGAGCATATCCACCAAAAACGATCCACCGAAACACATCCCACATGCCCACCGACGATGCTAGACGCACCATCAAAACGAGGGCTAGCCAAGAAGAACCTTATTCCATCTTCAGACAGTCGCCGTCGCCTCACATTCCTGAGCAAGACAGAAACCCTAAAAATACTCAAAGAAACATTTAAAAATGGAGCCCTCCCGCCGGCAAGGGCTGGGATCCACCGCGTCCCCATAGCCCCAAGGCCATAGGAGGCGAGGCGGACCAGCAACGACATGGGCGGGAGGTAGAGGAACCCTAAGGTTTTGGGGGGACAGGAACCAGGCAGCTACAATGGATTTCTAATATGTTGATGTTGTCTTTTTCTAACACATCCGCACGCCTACCGACGATACTAGACGCACCATCGAAACGGGGGCTAGCGAAGAAGAACCTTATTCCATTTTTAGGGAGTCACGCCGTCTCGCCTTCCTGTACATGATACAAACCCTAACAATACTCAAAGAGATGTAAAAATGGAGCCCTTCCGCCGACAAGGGCCGGGATCCACCACGCCGCCATGGCCCCAAGGCCACGGGCGACGAGGCGGACTGGCAATGGCATGGGCGGGGGCCAGAGGAACCCTAAGCTTTTTCGGGGAGAGGAACTAGGCGGCTACAATGGACTTCTAATATGTGGGTGCTGTCTTTTGTGTTAATAGATGCGCTTTTGTGCGCCTCCGGCCAATCTTGTTGTCTAGAATTTCTAATTGGTTGTTGCCTTATTATATTTGGAGTTTTGCACCATCATATATTTGTGTTGCTTTTCATATCTGTAATTCTTCTGCCAATTAATAATTATTTTACTCATATGATTTTTTTTATCCCAAACTTGTACTCTCAGAACATTTACCCTCTTCCTCGAGCGTGCGCGCGTGCACACACACACCCTTTCGATTTGTCTACTTTTGTTTATTCTCAATCCTGTGCACCCTCTGAATTGGACTTGAACGTGACCAATATATGCCTCTGCTTTTAACAACCATCCGCTCCGATTTCAACTATGACTATAGATGATAAAAAGTAGATTAATCATTTCTCACTACCAATAAACAAATAATTCCGCATCTATTATAGGCACGTGCACATGGATGCCGGGCAAGAATTTTTTTTGCCCGCGTCAATAGATGGTGGTATATATGAGTACGATGGTCGGGTTTAGTGCGTGGGTCATTCTACCGTCAAGGAAAAATTATAGTCGGCCAAGGAAGGCAGTGTGGCGTCGTCTCCGTGCACTCTCAAGAAACCTCAAAGGCTCAAAACCCCCGTAGGTAGTGGCGCTCCAAGCTGTGGATAACGTACGTGACGGAACCAACAACTACCGGCCGGGTACGTACGATCCCGACGTGCGAGCGTAACGATAAACGGACAGCGACGCCCACGATAGTTTAGCCCGCAAATGCCTGCAGCAATCCGGATTATGGATCATGATAATGATGACCCAAGCGTCTCTAATTTGGAGTTTAGCAAGCTAGTTGCACACGCATGATTGCAATAAATAATAATGCGTACCGTTAAGTTACTGTTGGAGCTTGGAAGAGATGCTGTACACACGCACCGGTTTCCACCGGTGGCTGCTCCAGACGATGACACGACGGCACAGTGATGATGCTAATTTTTTGTGGCTGGGCTATGCTTCTTTTGACAAGAAAGTTATTACCGTGGACATCAATTGATACAGAGACCGGGAACATCTCTTTGTGATTCTTTTTATTCAGCCACTACTTATAGGTGGATTTTCATGGTGTATTTCTTGAGTTTCGATCTCCGCTCTATCTGTCCTACGAAAAATTAAACCGTCCAAATCCAGCAGAATTATTTTGCCGTCTTCATACCACTGAAGATATTTGCCTAAAAGAACATCATTGAAGATATTCTGAGAGGGCTGATTCGTTTTGTGCATGATTGTATCTTAATCAACAACTCATGTAACTATCATACATGGTGAACCATCCAACTAAATCCACTTGGTAGGGTAGCAGCTAGCTGCAAAGTTAATTCAGATTGTGATCCGGGGTAAGACCGATGAACGGATAGAATGCAGCTGGCTGGTGGGTGGGTAGGCACGAAGCTTTGGCGCCAAGTTTCAAAATCTCACCTTTTCGTTTATGATTTCCCATGGTAGCATGATTAACCGCTCAGCCCAATTAATCCACGTACATCTTCTCCGTTCATGGTAAAAGAAATCGACCCGAAATCGCTATCGTGCCAACTGTAACATAACAAGACCAGCGCGGAAAAGATGTATGAAAACATCCTGGCTGCTGATTACAAGATCGACTAGGATCGAAGCGAAAGTCGACTTGTAAATTAATATGTCGATTTGCGAAAGGGTTTTGACCTAGTAACGGGAGCGCTTTGCCGCCCCCGTGCCGACCCGATCGAGCCTCAGAACCTAGCGGGCTGATATTTTACATAGCACGGAGATATTTGTACCAAACCCTTGGGGGCGAAATATCCGCCATAATTCGTCGGCAAATCGGATGTCTCACACCTTTCTAATCGAACACCGTGGGGGGCTCCACCCACGTTAGCCTAGGTTTAAGTATAAAGACATGATCAAGGAATTCACAGAAAGTGATTGCCCGCCAAAAAACTAATCAAGCCATAGAGATCATGACGTTCTGCCGATGATCAATCGACAGCAATGACCAAGGACGTAGTACGACTTGACAGTTTGACACTATTTAGTCGGCATATGTTCATATCTGACCGTTCCACGGCTCACCACAATCAGAAAATGAGGTTTGATGGCAATTCCTCGGTTCACCACAACCAAAGAAAGAGGTTAGATGGCAATACACGGTTTGCTGATGTGAACGAATTCCTTCTCAGAATCGGATTCGCGTGTGGGCAAGCCTAGCTAGCTAGTAAAACATGAGGTGTGTACTAGTGCTTGCTTAGCTGCATGCACCGATGATGGCCTTGATTATTCCATGCTTGACACTTTAGTCATGCACTTGGGTCGATCGGCCAGCTGCTAGGGAATATAAGACAGCTTTTGTGTAATTTTTATGGAAGTATGATTCCCTTTGGATTGTCAAACGAAATCAGATATGATAGTAAAACAAGAGGAATATCGAATTTTTCTTGTTAATGCCCGACAATGCGAAATGAGACTCGAAACAAATGTACATTCAGACTGGGAACAGTGAGAAGGAATAAGATTCTTGGCGAAAGTTGGCTAGGCCTCCGTCCCGGAGTCGCGAATGGAAACTTCCTACTTGGGGCTTTATGAGACTGGTGTCAACCGGTGGTCACAATAGTTAGATTCTCATTGACACAGGAAAGTTGTCTTTGGGGGCTTGATATTTGTTATCTGAATTCGACCTTTGATAGTTTGGTTTTTTCTTGCCATACTTAAACTATCTTTTCAATCATACAAAGCCCAAGCTGCACTTGCGCTGAATGAATGGTGGTGGTTGTTCAAGTGCCACACTCAGTCATGTTGCTCCCGTGCAGGCTCTCGCGCTGGCGTAAACTCGCCGATCATCGCTTCTATCCTTTGCTTCTATCATTTGCGGTGCATGTTGGAAAAGATGGTTGGAGATGTCATGACATACTGTCACACACTAGTCATTCGACCAACTAAGAAATGCACACCATACTTTGCATGCACTTTTGATGGAAGTATGATTCCCGTTTGTATTCTCGAGTGAAATCAACTTGTGATAGGAAGAGGGGAGAATGTGGAATATTTCTTGCCCTGACAAATGAAAATGATAATTAAAACAAATGTACATTAAGACGCGTCGGTGCTGGATGGAATAGATTCTTGGCGAGAAGTGGCAAGGCCTCTGCCCCGAAGTCGCGAATGGAACTTGGGTCTTTCCGAGACGAGTGTCAACAAGTGGTCACATTAGTTATGTTCTCATTTGACAATGGGAAAGCTGTCTTTGGGGGTGTTGATCTTTGTTGTTTGAATTCGACCTTTGATAGTCAGGTTTATTCTTTCCACACTAAACATCTTTTCAATCATACAAAGCAAGAGCCGCACTCGTAGTGAATGAATGGTGGCAATGTTTGCGAGCAGCCACGCACGGTCATGTTGCTCTAGTGATGGCGAAAACTTGGCGCTCGTCAATTCTCTCCTTAACAGTGCACATTGAAAGCAGAGTTTGAGAAGTCATGACACTTAGGTCAGTGGACCAGCTAGGGAATATAAGCCAACATCTGAATACACTTTTTGATGGAAGTATGATTCCCCCTGTATTCTCAAGCGAAACCAACTAGTGATAGTAAGAGGGGAGGAATATAGAATTTTTCTTGTTAATGCCCGACAGACAGAAATGAGAGTGTACATTCAGACGCAAAAATGCCGGACGGAATAGATTCTTCGCGAAAGGCGGCTAAGTCTCTCACCCAAAGTCGCAAATGGAAAATTCCTACTTGAGTCATTTGGAGACCGTTGTCAACCATTGGTCTCTAGGCAGCAAGATTCTCATTGACACGAAAAAGTTAGGTTTATTCTTATCATACTAAAATCACCATTTCAATCATACAAAGCCCAGCTGCACTCAGTGAATGAACGGTGACAATGTTGTGTGCAGTTACACGTGACTCCATGTAGGTTTGCGTGACGGCAAAAGCTCGGCGATCAACCATCTCTTCTATATAGTGCACCCGGATGCACATATCATACTACAAAAACACATGAACATGTATTCTCAAAGATTTTATATCAATCCTTATGCGCACACAAGGCGGCCGATTTTCAAAGAGCACAACTTGTGTGAGGCCCTTTTGCAAAACAACAAAGAAGAGTGCGGGCTCGGTTCACCCCGTGGCTTTTGCGCGTCCGTCTGGCAGTAAAATTGAACTAGAATTCCTGCCACTCAAACAGATCTACCATAGTATCCAACATAATCAAGCCATAATTCAATCGTGACCCGAGTCAGTGGCACGGCGGGGTGAGCAAAAAAGAAAAAAACCACAAACCTAAAATTTTGAAAAATAATAAACATACGGATCAGATGTGGTCCTCCGGGGCCCCTAGATTTTCCATGGATAAATAATGTAGCACCCGTTGGATTTTGACAGAAACAGTAGAGAGAGAAAATGAAAGGGGCTACGCTTTTTTTCTGAGGCTCTACACTTTCAGTTAGTAGTAGAGAGAGAGAGAATCAGTGGCTTTTTTTTGTCCCCGCCTCGGCCTGCCTACCTCCCGCTTCTATTTAACACACCCCTCCTCCTCCCTCCCCTCTCATTCACATCTCCAAACCAAAAACCTCACCGCGGCTACTCCCTCTCCTCCTCCTCCCCCATTCTCCGAGCCCCCAAAGAAGGCGGCAGCAGCACGAGCTAGCCAGCCAGCCAGCCGGCTGCCAGTGCGGTGACTGACCGGCGACGCGCGTGGACATGAAGTATGTGCTGGTGACCGGCGGCGTGGTGAGCGGCCTGGGCAAGGGCGTGACGGCCAGCAGCATCGGCGTGCTCCTCAAGGCCTGCGGCCTCCGCGTCACCTCCATCAAGATCGGTAACCGCCGCCTCCTCCTCCTCCTCCTCCCGTTTTTCCCGCCGCCGGTTCCCCATTTCTTTCTTTTGCCGGTCAAAACCAGAAGAGAGAGAGAGAGAGAGAGAGAGAGACGAAAAAAATGAAAAGGAAACAACGGCCGTCTGCTCCGCTCTGCTCTGCTCCTTGGTAATGGTGGCCACGTGATCGCACAGGCCACCAACGTGCTGCCCCCTCTTTGTTTTTTCTCTGTTCTTGTCCACTCCAAGTTTCAAAACTACCAGCAGAAGCTAGGTTAGTTAACTACCTCTAGCTAGTAGCTAAGTAGTTAGGTTAATTACAGGTACGGTTTTCTTGTTCCTACTAGATCACAAAATCAACCAACTCTTCTCCCCAAATCAGAGCAAAATGCACGCACTCTGCAGGCCAGTAATATGATATTTCGAACTGTTTCCTCTGCCTATTTTCTTGACTTGCGCTTCCTCCATTTCATTCTGTCGAGACACTTATTTTGGGACGGAGGAGGAAGTACTACTACTCTCTCTATTAGTTCTTGTAGTCGTTTTAGTTCAAAGTTTTTGACGGTTCATTTTCTTATCTTTGGTGATGTCCGTGTATGCTTGGGTGAATCTGAGCTGAGACTTTGTATGTCGGCCAGTGTCACTGTCCGGGTTCCTTGAGACACATGAACTCCTCTCACTTCCCAGGTGTATTTTATTTCACATGGGGACGGGCAGCCGGTAATCCGGGTCAAATTTGGCACCTCGTGCTCTGCTCGCCCAGGCAGATTTTTTGTCTCAACTGAAACTTTCTTTTGTTTTCGAAAGGTTAACCGAAACTTTCTGTCTCTTGACCCGGGCCAAGTGCCATGAACCTTTCTTGGGTCTACTTCTTTAATCTTTAGTACCACTAACAAACTGTGTATTTTTTCCTTGTCCTGTCATGTACTAGTAGTACTATGCATCTTGGGTCCAGTTCTTTAACAAATCTCTTCTCTAGATTGAGATAAATAATCTGGGCTCACCAGTGGCCGGCTCCTCTGCCCTGACTCTCATCTTGTTTATTTTCTCACTGCCATGCTCATGTGATGTGCAGATCCCTACCTCAACACCGATGCCGGAACCATGTCCCCCTTCGAGCACGGCGAGGTCTTCGTCCTCGACGACGGCGGCGAGGTACCTACCTACTGCTACCACTAGCTGCTGCTTCACCGTCAACCTCTTACAAAGCTGTGCAAACCACTCTACTAAACTGTACTTAACTACTCCCTCCGTTCCAAATTACTTGTCGCAGAAATGGATGTATCTAGAACTAAAAAAGTCTAGATACATCTATTTCTACGACAAGTAATTCTGAACGGAGGGAGTAACTGTTTGTCCTGCACCAAACTGTACTAAACCACTTCTTACAAGCTTATTTGGGGGTTCAGTCTGAAATACTCAAGTATTTGGGTTATCAAGAAATTTCAGAAAGTGCACCAACCAACCATGGATAACAAAATGCCACCTCTGCACCTAGTACAAGATAATGCCACGTCAGCACCCAACATTTTGGCACTTGCCCACTTGTCAAAAGGGGCACACTTTTCTTATCTTCTTCCACGTTCTAGCATTCCTACAAGATGAGCCAAGTATGGGATAATTGCAATTTTCTCAACGTACCTCAATTTGATATCTCTCTCTCATTTTTTGGGTCAAAGGTGGACTTGGATCTTGGAAATTACGAGCGGTTCCTGGACATCAAGCTGACTCGCGACAACAACATAACCACTGGAAAGATCTACCAGGTGATCCGGGATATATGATCAGTCTTTGTCCAAGTGCGCATTAGACTTCAGGCTATCCAGTGAAAAACTGAAAAATTTGTGGTTTATACTGCACCTTTGACATTTGCAGAGTGGTGATATTTTCTTGTTTGGGAACTTGATTGCCAGGATTTTCCATGGGACCCACAAATAATTTCTTGTGTCACTTTACCAGAGTTATGTGGTTTACATTTCACCTTGACAAATCTTGTATGGGCCTAACTTCAATTAAATGCCATATGTAGCTGTTGGGAGTTATGTAGCTATCGAAGTTTAGGACCGCTGGGGAATATGCTATCACTTAGATTTGATATCCTCCTTACAAGACATGTTTTTTCTTTTGGAAAAATAAATTAAATTTTTGAGGGAGAATTAAATTAAATTTTCTTCGTGATTTTATCATCTAACAGTTTAGTTTTCGATTTGATACAGGCTGTTATTAACAAAGAACGAAAAGGAGACTACCTGGGAAAAACTGTTCAGGTGCGAATCGGTAACTAGGATAGAGTTCCCTGTTTTTGTAAGTTCTTATCCAAAATAGTGCAACTTTTATTGATGATTTTACTGACTAAGTCTTCTTTTGTCAGGTTGTGCCGCACATTACCGATGAAATACAAGACTGGATTGAACGCGTGGCTATGAATCCGGTTGATGGCACGGATAAGCCAGCTGATGTTTGTGTCATAGAACTTGGTGGCACTATAGGTAAAAACAACATACAAAATTACTGCACCAGACCATCACGCTTGTTGATAACACGATGGACTCAGTTGTTTGCAAGTATTGCCGGTTGAGGGGTCAAAATAATTTCACTTCATAACAGTTGCATTCTTGGTGCAGGGGACATCGAATCAATGCCTTTCATCGAAGCATTGGGTCAATTTTCGTACCGCGTAGGTGAGAAACAAGTGAAGTCCTTCAGTGTTTTCCTTATTTCTTTGACCATGCTTTACAATATCTAACTTCAGTTTTTTATTTTCCAAGTAAAACTGAGTTTACATTAACCTGATCTTACTCAATATGCATTTCAGGAGCTGGAAACTTTTGCCTGGTTCATGTTAGTCTTGTACCAGTTCTAACCGTAGTTGGTGAACAGGTAACTTTTACTCACAAGGAAGCTCCATAATACTGAAAATATTACTATTGTCCGTGATACTCATTTTCATTTACATCGTTTCCTTTAAATAATACAAACTATCATTTATTCAGAAAACAAAGCCAACCCAGCATAGTGTCCGTGGACTAAGAGGACTTGGGTTGATGCCTGATATCTTGGCATGCCGCAGTACTCAGGTATCATGCAGGATTTGTCTTGTATTTTCATTCTTCCATAGCCATACCCCCTGTTTTCAGTCCGTCGATGCCGATGGTTAACTTTGCATTGTTTGCTCTGTGCTTTATGGCAGCCACTGGAAGAAAATGTGAAACTGAAACTCTCGCAGTTTTGCCAAGTTCCGGTAATAAGTATTTCCTTTTATTTCAAGGCTACTGGAAACTCTCTATATTAGCAAGTACAGTACGTATTTCCTTTAGTACAACATTAGTGCTGACTTTTGAGTTTTTTCTGTCAGGTTTCAAATATCGTTAATCTCCATGATGTAACAAACATCTGGCACATCCCTTTGTTGCTCAGGGTATGTCTCATAAAGTTTCTTATGTTAACTGAATCCAAATTTAAATGTGCTTAGCTAACGATATGTACTGGTAATTTTACAGGATCAGAGAGCCCATGAAGCTATTTTGAAGGTTCTGGGCCTTTGGTGGTACGTCTTTTTTGCCCAAGTATGATTAGATTATCAATTTGAGTCATTTATCGGTGTACTTAGCATTCCTTCTTCTCTTATATAGTGTGGGGAAAGTGCCTCAAGAACCTAAGTTGTCTGAATGGACTGAAAGAGCCAGCAGATTCGACAAACTGAAATCTCCGGTTGGTGTTCTGATCCTTTGAATTGTTACCTTCAGTATACATGTAAGCCTTATCTGGTGCTAAAAATTATTGTGGACAAATACTCTCAGGTCAGGATTGCCATGGTTGGAAAATATACGGGCATATCGGATTCCTATCTGTCTATTTTGAAGGTGATTTACTTGACATTTATTATCAACTACTCAAGTGTTCCTTGGTGTGGTTCTTAGCTTTGTAGTCATTTAGTGAAATCTTGCAACCTCCATTGAGAGAACGGCTATGTTTGGACACATTTTTTTGGGTGTAATCAAGTTTATTTTCTGATATCTCTGTCAGGCTCTTCTGCATGCGTCGGTTGCTTTGGACAGGAAACTGGTGGTGGACTGGGTTCCGTCCTGTGATCTTGAAGATTCTGCTGCTGTAGAGGTCAGCACATTTTTACCGAATATCAATTTAATTCCACTTTCTATGATGGTGAATATACTGATCTTGGGTATTGTTTCATTGTACAGACGCCTGATGCCTATGAGAAAGCATGGGGTCTACTAAAGGTAAGCACTGCATATATTTTCAAATGATGGCAGTTACGACAGAAATCTGAAAGAGTTTTTCCACCTCAGGGTGCAAATGGCGTACTAGTTCCGGGAGGCTTTGGAGACAGAGGTGTCCAGGGAAAAATTCTTGCTGCAAAACATGCGCGAGAAAACAACGTTCCGTATCTCGGCATTTGCTTGGGCATGCAAATTGCAGTGATCGAGTATGCACGTTCTGTCATGAAGCTGCGTGATGCTAATAGCACGGAGTTTGATCCAGCTGCAAAAACACCATGTGTTATCTTCATGCCAGAGGTAACTTGCCTTACCAGCTATTGCATTTATGTAATTTATTTCTGTGAAATCACCTTGTGCTTACTGTGCACCTTCCACAATGCCTCTGCAGGGCTCCAAAACTCACATGGGGGCGACGATGCGCCTCGGTTCAAGGAGGACATTTTTCCAGGTCAACAACTGCAAATCTGCTAAACTGTAAGAAATCTTATATATTTTACCTTTGATGCCTTCTTCACATTTCATGTTCTGGAAATAATCGTACGAGATTTGAACTGTTATAGGTATGCCAATGCTAACTATGTAGACGAACGACACCGCCACAGATACGAGGTATGTCAACGAATGCGATGACATGTAACCTTTCGTTATTGTTAATCCAGTTTGGTGATAAAAACATTCTCCATTTTTCAGGTGAATCCTGACATGGTCTCAGAATTTGAGAAAGCAGGGCTTTCTTTCGTGGGCAGGGATGAAAGCGGGAGACGCATGGAGGTAAGCTTACAAATTTTTTCTTTGAATTAGTAACACACTAATATTTTTGTTCCTCCAAATATCTAATGTGAAATGCTTTACTGGACACAGATTATTGAGCTACCAACTCATAAGTTTTTCGTGGGCACGCAATTTCATCCTGAATTTAACTCTAGGCCTGGAAAGCCATCACCACTTTTCTTAGGTAAAACATCCTCAAAACTGCACTTCCCTCTGTCTGAAACAATATATCGTCTCTATTCTTTCGATGTCGATTTCGCTTGGCAAAGCTGAGAACCTGACCAAATTAACAACAAAATGACATAAACAATGTGCTTGAATATGTACAGGATTGATCGCTGCGTCATCTGGACAGCTAGAGCACCTGCTTCAGCGTACTTCCGGGGCTGTCAGCTCACCGACCAGGTGCATCGCCGGTCCCGGAGCCCCTAAGGCGAAGTTAAGGATGAACGGCCTGGTGTCGACGTACTTCGCGAATGGCAGCAGTATTCACATCTAGCAGCATGGCAGCAGATCAGTTTTTTCTTTTTCTTTTCCTGCATGTGTTTTTCTTTTCTTTTTTATTTTCTTTAGTATGGATCTATCTCTCTGATCAAGCAAGAAGAGATCGGCAGCTCCAGCGACACGACGAGCCGTTTCCGGGTTTTTATGAAGGGAACTATTTGGGGTCGCGCGGAAGCAAAATTAGCTAGGGTTTATTAGTGCTGCTCTAGTTCCGCTTGCTATTCCTTTCGCTTGTTCGTTTGTTTCTTTTAAGGATTTTATTATCAAGGTTGTAAGGCTGGGGATGTGCAGCTAGCTTCAGTTTCAAGCCTGCCGTCTCGCCTGCTTGTACATTGTAAAACAGAACCGCTGCTCTCCAGTGACTGAATGATTATAAGCAGCTACAGTAGTAGTATTTGGGAAAAAATATGTACCAAACTGTTCTGATCTGAATTTGCTGCTGCACACCTCATGTCTTCTCCTTTTTTTTTGGTATATATACCTGGAATGCAGTAATTTAGCAGAAACACATTTCCATTTCCTTCTGGAATAGGAGGAAGCAAATACTCAGATGTCGCAAATCGGTCTTTTCGACCAAATGTGTTCTCTCCAGGGTGCAGCTCTGTTTTTGGTGTATCTGTTGACAGAAATATTTTCTCTCCTGCGGGAATAGGAAGAAAAAATTGCCTGCCACAAACAACTTGTTGGACGAATTCTGTTAAGCATTTTGTTCATTTAATCTGTTTATGAGCCGCTGTGATTCTCTTACAAAAAAATGAACCACGTAACACAATTGTAAGACAAAATGGCTAATCACGACCACATCAAATCCTCATCTGAGCTCATACGCAGCCGCTGTTCAGGTAATGGTCTCTCATACTACGGGAAGACAACAGAGTGGGATGTCAGTTGGTGCTTATTGCAAAATCATTGTGACATTTCAGAGTGTAATTAAGAAAATCCTAGAGCTTGATATTTCAGGTGGTATCTACAATACTCATCAGTGTAAAAAATATGTAGGGCTTAGATAACACCGTAGAGAGTTCTAGAATTAAGATATTTGTAATAGTATGACCAGGATGATGACAGTTGTCATACATTTAACAGAGTTGTATACATAAACAATGTATGCCAGTCTAAGTAAGGGCATCAACGCTGACCCGCAAACCGGACACCACATCTGTCCGCGGACAGCGGTGACCAGTCCGCGGATACGGATGCGGTAGCCGGCCATCCAACTCTATCTGCATACAATTCAAACTGCATTTCAACCGATCGGACAAAATTCATCAAACACGACAATATTCATCAAAGTTCGGATAGAAAATAGCACAGATCATCCATACATAACATGCAAATAAGTCTAGTACAATAATAGATCAAATTCAACGAGATTATCCGGATGCACAACAAGTTTTTCACGAACGGATCATATGTCGTCCAACACACACCGCCCCTTAAGCTTCATCCAACAGTGATGTGTGTAAATGGTTTGCTCTCTATCTCGTGGTATATCATGGCAACGCGTACAGGTTACACAATGGGTAGAGCAACATTCGGTGAATGAATGAAGCAATCAACAAGTTGAACAAGAAGAAGAAAAACTTATGAACTTCACGGTTGCCGTGCACAATGGTCACCTTGCCTCCAGCCAATCAAGCGTGCTACAAAACTTGATGACGGTGGTCTGGATGGTGTACCATCGATACGCTAGCGACTTGCCATTGCGTTCATGGATGATGTGCACGTCGTATGGGAGCAATGTGCTTTCGCGCATGAAACAAATCATGCACACGCTGCCAGAAAAGCCCCTTTCTGCTCCTGCCTACGAAATCCGCAGATACGGTCAACCATGCATCCCACAACAACTCATCCTCCATGCTCGAGTACCCCGCCATCCTTTACTCTGAAAACGACATGAAGTTTGAAAATAAGCTCAATGGCATTTGACTGAGCACCTATCGGGCGTGGTGACCGCCACGGATGCCGTCGACAGGGGCATAGGGTACTTGGCTGCGGACGATCCTGGGTGGATGGCGCCTTAGTATAAGACGAGCGGGAGCGTGTGTGATGGTTGTGGACGTCCGACAATATCTGGGTAGTGGTCGAAGAGGTACAACGGCAGCGCCGAGGAGGACGCGGATGCAAAGCAAGGGGGTGCATGGGCGTAGTGGAAGAGAATGGTACCAGGAGGGGGATTTGAGTGAGCCGAGGGTGTCGGATTCCTGCGTGGTTGTTGTCTAGACCCCCGCAAGCCCTGGTTTGCCTCCAATTTGCGGGAAAAAGCGCGTCTGGACCTATCAGCGGATTGATATAGGACTGTATTGGATAACAAAACACGTCCGACCCGCGCGGTTCGGACTTATGCAGACAGTTTGATGGTCCCCTTTGAAGATGCCCTAAGAAACACACACACTCCTAACACAAGAAGAGCTTGTTGGAGTATGTGTTCCACCCAACGGGATTTCACGAAATCCGACCACTTAACCATCTCATCTAAAATACCTAAGTAGTTTATCCCCACTTTGTTATTTCTGTTGACATGCAGTCTATCCACCTCATCATCCCTGGTCCACTTATGTTAGCTGTGAAAAATAATCCAACAAATCTTGCCCAGTTTTTTTGTAGTACGGAGCCATCCTCACGTTGTTTGCTCTCCTCTCTCTTGTAACAGACGAGGTAATCCAAGAGCCCACATAACACGGTTCTTTTACCTCCGCGTCTCTTCATGTTCTAAGCGAGTCGTCCGCTCCAAGTTCCGGTCCACGCGAGCTCATGATCACGCAAAGATGGAGAGCTCGATGTTCCGTCTCCACACCGCGGCGCGCCAGTGCACGCCCACGGTGCCTCGCCACGGCTTTGCTTGGCCCGCGACGCCATGCCCGGACGACACCTCCGCACGCCTGCAGCGCATCACCGGCACCTCCTCGGGCCTCGCATTGGCTTTGCTGGACAGGGCACTTCCGACCGCCCGCATCGGCTTCGCCCGGCCACGGCTATCCTCCACACTCACCCGCATCGTCGCAGTGCCACCAAGAAGCTCGGCGATGCACGGCAACAAACCAAGAATTCAGGTCTGTACAAGCTAAATGTTCTTTGTGTCGTTTAATGTTCTCGATCTGTACGAACTGAGTTTCGTATCTCCTTGTGTGTTGTACTACTACAGAAGAGAGCCCGCCCCTTGGTTCGAGAAGATCTGAGGCGACGCTCGCCGACTGACCACATAGCCCAAGAGATGAACGACCTGAATCTCATAAGATGCTGGCACATCCCAAAGCGCCCAGGCTGTGACTAGCATGACTTCCGGCTGAGATCATAGCTCTGTGTGTTTTCCACTTCGGTGTCAATTCTTTTCTGTTGCTTTCTAACTTGGTCGGTAAATAACCATGTGCTGTACTGGCAACCAATTTTTGTCATGCAGAGGGTCAGGTGTCAAGCTATACACGGGGCAAAAGGTGGAGTTGATTCCTTGGTGATGAACTCCTCTGTTGGCGGCAATGTTCCTGTCAGCAAGGTAAATGGGATTCAATGATGCATGATTCTTTTACTGATTCCTTTTGCCTAGTCGAATCTAATGGTCAATGTTATTATCGAATCTGAAGGTCGCCTGACCTTGAATCAGTTCACATATTCAGATTGAGGTGTATGTCCTGCTACAGTTCATTCAGATATATGCATTGCTTTTTTTTTTTTTTCCAAAGAAGTTTTGCTCTTCACTTCCAGGAGCAGTCCATTGATTGATCTCTTCATGTCTATTATCTAACCGCCTGCTACTTTTGTATCGTTTAGCAATTGAAGAGTGCAGAATGGGTGAAGCAGAAGCTTAATTAAGTTCATGAATGGTATCCCAGATTACCCCACTTCACAGTCAGAGCCCTTGCAACATAACCTATGATTTCACATAGTTGGAGAGCATGAATGCATAAGAGGAGCAGTACCCATGGTAACATGTCAAAGTTCAAGCTAAGGCTGGAATTCTCAAAAAAGAGATTCAAGATGTAACTGTTGTGATTTTCATCATAATTTTAGCAGACGAACCCCTGTTGCATATTTGTTTCTATCAAACCCATAGTTGGCATGGACACACCTAAACTGAAATTTAACTTTAGGCCATTTATGCTAAATGAAACATCACCTTAGGTTTGAAAGATAACTTTATTGGATGTTCATGTGACATTTTTTGTCTCATTACTCATGAGATACTTAGTTATTTATAACTACCCTATATCCTTCATGATTATGGGTTGTGCAGTCTAGGCTCCAACAGAAAAAGTTCAGCAACAGGCCCGGAAGCATGCATACAGTTTGCTTACGTGTGACCACTTACCAAATTTATGGTAATGACAAATGGAACTCACAAAATTATACCATATTTTTATCGGTTTGCCTAAATTAATGTGGTTTTTCATGTATATTATGCAGGGAGCTCTATTCCACAATGCTCTTTGCCGCTGGTGGCTTCCCATGAAAAATCCGGCACTTAACTGAAAGTATGGCAAGAGAGTACCTTATATGTGATTATTGATTAGTTGCTTGGGTGTGATTGTCATTTTAACTACATCGATAATTTGGATATCGGTGCTTATCTATGTGAAAGTTCTCATGCACAAAAGGACTTGGTATTTGTGTTGGTAGAAAAAAGGGAAAATAAATTGGTACTCTTTTTTCCAGATGGCCTTGATTGATTTTCTTCTTGTTGTGATGTTGGAGCTCCATCACTCTCCATCAAGTATAGTAAGCGACTACAGTAACCATATTCATTTTTTGTTTTTGTTATTTGTTGAGGTCACTATGTAGATGTGAAGAATGATTTACCCATAAGATTAGAAATAACTACATTTAATAGAAAACCTGATCACATATATAGTTCACATTCTATTATGTTCATAATTATACTCCAATTACTATGTTCATTGCAATTCTTTTAATTTTAGATATAACATGTCTACCATGCAAACAAACTTATTTATGTGCGTGCGTAGGACTAAGAGTTCCCGCAAAAATGTGCGGGGTACCATCTAGTTACATAGAAAAGCCAAACACATAAGAGGCCTTGCTTACTCAAAATTAAGAAAAAAACTCACCACTAATTAGCCTTGGAGAAAATCGGTCCTTCACGTGTTTCTGGACAAATTGTTTTAGTAGCCATTGTAGCAGAAAAAGTCTCCATCCCAACTCTTGGGCTCTTTATTCAGCAGAACAACACACCATTGATTTTTTTTAATATCATTAGAGTGTTTCAAATAGCAAGATATATTGAATTAAGTCGACGTTATAATTTTTTACCAAAATCTCGTCAATTTTTGTGCAAGCTGTCATTATTTGAATTTTCAGGACACCAAGTGCTATTTGTGTAGGTTCTCTAAAGTACATATCTTTCGATGCTACATTGGGAAACACACATTCTGTGTTACAGAAATAAATAGAAATATGTTATATGTTGTAACATCAGATTAAGAAAATTAATAGGAACAATCAAATGGTTGTGTATATATCATGTAGAAATGGACTATTGTTCTTGTCCATACCCTTAAATATTTGCATGAGCCATTGTGCTTCTCTTTTATATACCACATGCCACACAATGCAAGAGAAAATGGCCCAACAAGCTAATTCATAGCTAGTGTTCAGGTAATGATTTCTCATGATATTAGGGGAAGAAAACATAGCGAGGTGTCAACCGACGCATATTGCAAAATCATAGTTACATTTGAGACTTTAAGAAAATTCTAGAGCTCGACATTTCTGGTGTTATCTACAATAGCCATGAATGTAAAAAAACTAAGGCTTAGATAACACCATAAAGAGTTTTAGAATATAGATATTTGTAATTGCATGAATAGGATGAGATGACACTTGTCATACATCTAACAGAGCTGTACACATAATAAGGAATGCTAATCTAACTGAGAAAAACCAACATATTCTCATACAGAGAGGACCAAAGGGCTCCATAATGGCATTGTTTAATTTTAGAAAAGCGCACGCGCACACACACACATACACACGAGTTTATTGGAGTATGTGGTCCACACAATGATATTTGACAAAATCCGATCACACAACCATGACCTTAGGTAGAAATGCCATACACATAAACACTGTCCGCCTTAACACGCTATATATTCAAAAATTAAGATAGACTCTCCACTGATTAGCCCTGGAAGCTGGTCCTTTGTGTGCACAAAATGTTTTAGTCACCATTGTAAAAGAGATACTTTACATCCCATGAAGGCTTAGGATCTTTATCCTGTAGAACAACACAACATTCGAAATGTAAAACAAAATATTACAATGTTTCAAATAGCAAAATCTATCGAATTAACTCAATACTACTATTTCTTACCAAAATCTCGCTAATATCTGAATTATCAGGACACCACGTGCTATTTTGTTCAGATTTATTATCTCTAGCGTACATTTTTTTCGACTCTAGATCCGAGAGCACACATTCTGTTGGACAAAAAGTGGAATCTATAAAATAGGGAAAATATGTTAAGCATCATAACATTTATTAAGAAAATTAACATGAACAATCAAATGGTTTTGTCCATATCATGTAGACATGTACAATTAATCTTATTCATACCCTTAAATGATTGCATGTCCATCACCGGATGACTGTCCTGCATGTCACTAATTGGGGGAAATTTGACCATTGGCTGGACATTCATATTATGGTTCATGCAAACAACTCCTTGTGTTATATAAGTCTCTGAAAAGTTTGAACTGGACAAAGGTTGCATCATTGTAGGAGAAGCCTGCACACACATGTTATTCGCATGTTGAGAAGGTGAGTTTATGACAATGTTGGAGTGAGTAAATGATAATGGTCTTCGAATATATTTGTAGTAGTGTACCTGTTGCTGAGACAAGTTAGGAGATGACAATGATGCTTGGGGAGGTGTCAATTTCTGATGCTTTGTTTTAGGATTGCCCCTACGAAGAGGATCGATGTTCATCCTATGTTTCTGTAATTTTAATTCATGAAATAATGTTTATTGGACAATAATGACAGAAAGGATATGGTCTTGGTAAAAAAAAAGTGTATGCAAAACTAAATAAGAAAGGAGTATGGCTAGCTTTTTGATACATGATTTTCCACACCCAACACATGCTGATGCTCTCACTATAGCGACTTTGTTTAAAGCAGCGTTTTATAATCACCACAAAAACTGAAAATAATCTTACTTTTACATGCTAGAATCCACTAGATATCAGTCCAGGATAAAATGACTACATTTGTAGTTTGCACCGAAAAACAAGGAGAGGCTAAGAAGACAGCTTTATATCCCTTTCATAGAGCAGACAAATGAACTATTTTGCACGATTTACCCAGCCACATAAAAAAAACTCATATTCTTATCCACATTTTCTAGTCGGTTTATGTGAGCCTGATGCACATTTCACTTTTCGCAATTGTACTTTCTATAAAAAGAGAAAGAAGAGAGGACTATATGGTCATCTTTGAATATGTAGAAAAGGTATAGTCCAATTACCTGAAGGTGGCTGGCAATGTTCTCTCTAGTTAGTGTAGAGTCATTCATCAACTTAAGTATTTTCTTTGGCACGGCATCTAAGCAAACATTCAAAAGAAAACAAGTTACCTTATAAACACTAAACAGAGTTACCAACACCACATGAAAAATTAACTATATATATGTATGATTGGTTGATAGGCTAGCCCATTAATAATTAGCTATAAATTAAGAAAACAATCATATAGCAATGATTAACTACATTACCTCCAGGGAGGAGTTTGTCATGCGCTTCCACAAACTTCTTGTGTAATTCATCAGTCCAAACGACTCGGGCCTTCTTTGGCTTCTCAACCTGATTTTGCTGCTCATTCTTGACACTCCCTCCATCGAGCTCCTCCTGACTGTTTGAATCGCTTACTTGTGTCCTTCTAACCGTCCTCCTTGCCGCCCTCCTTCCCGAGATTAATAAGTTTGTTGTTGTGGGGGTTGTCATCATCGATGTGTTGTTGCATGAACGGTTCAGTGTGGCCTCCGGCGACTCAAATCCATTGGATGCTTTATTGTAGATGTCCTTCCTAATTCTATTGAGATCCTCCATCACTATGGGTCCATAGCGGAGGCCAGTTTTCGACATAGCTATATGACGTGAAACGAGAAATGTCAGCATAAATGAAGTAATGAAGAGCCGAACATTTGTTACATGAACCATAATGATATTGGTATCAATTTTGAGGCAAGCTTACACTCCCACATGCATAAATAGATGGTGTTTTATACACAAACATAATGTCTAGCATGTAAGTTTGATGACTAGTTCCCATAAACTTCTAATATTATGAAATTATTTCTCATGAGAAATCTAGTACAGTATGGTGACCCAACAAATCTGAATACAGTTTTCATATGCCAAAAGTCAAAGCTAGTTATATAATTTTGACTAGACGTTTTCTAGAAACACCATCTATCTATGAATGGATATCAAAGACAGTAACCAGTCATCTAGTGATAGTATTGTCACCGACCAGTCTGAATACATTTTCGTATGTTAATAGTCAAAGTTAGCTATATAAGTTGGACTACACGTTTTCTAGAACACACCATCTCTACACCTTTCTGAATTAAAATTAATAGCCTTAATCTAAGTAAATGATATTGACGCATGCTACTAGTATGCCATATGAAATACTCTATTGGAACAAGGCAGTGTTAACTAAACTGATGCAAATTAACCAAAAGGGCATCTAGAAAGTGGGTCGTAAGTAAATTTACCCACCTATTTCGAGGCCCTATGTTACCGAGTTCTTTCTGTTTACCGATTGTTTTTCGTGCCGTACTCATCCTGACGAAAGACGCGCAAGTATACAACCACGCGACCGATCCGTAGTCCGGTGGAAGGTACGTACCATGGAAGCAGGCAGGCTAAAAGGTGGATTGATTTTCACCTACGTGAAGCTAGCTAGCACATGCACGTACGAAGTCGCCGGCTTGATCGATCGATTCAATCTCAGCTAGCACAACACGTGAACACGAGGCGCCTGAGATTTGTTATTGCTTTTATATCTTGTACAAATATTGCAGGGATGCATATAGGTATATATAACAGCCAGCCGTGGCTAGCAAAGCTAGTCCTATACCCATACGGTGACGTGTTCCTGTCCAAACCGGACCAGGACTCCTTAATTCCAACAAGCTAGGGGGTGCACACCCCTTACATCAATTTTTCTTTTCTTTTCTGCAAGCACTACTCCTTAAATCATTGGCTCGCTTAACTGGCAGCTAAGCTACATAAGCCCATTTGACCTATAGAATAGAACTACTCATGTATATATACTTCAAAACCAATTACCTCAAAAGTCAAAACCGGTATCTCACCATGGTTAGATGAAACGCAACATGGCAGACTTAACTAAGCACAAGATCCGACTACCATATGCATCGATCAACGCACATATCTTCTTATTATTTAGTCTTAACTAACTAGGCTGAAACAAGCACGATTTATGTTGTTAATTATAGTGCAAGCACTTGGGTCAATGTTTTTTTCCAACCGGGCTTTCCCCCCCTTTCCATTAATTTCTTAACGTTCGGAACTTGAAAGAAGAATTAATCTGGCAGCATAGTTCTAAGTTTTCCACCACGTACTTAGCTCAAACCAGTGCTCGAAACGTTGTCAAAACCTCAAAACTGCCATCTCTCCATCGCTAGGTAAAACGGAACATGCATGGGAGAGTTAACTAAGTAGAAGCAGATCCAATATAATTACCGTGTGTGTCGATGTGCATCTCGCCGATGGCACAGTCCAAGAGCTCCAAGGCCTGCGCCGGGCTGTAGCGCAGAGAGTACACGTCGACCAGCACGGCCTCGAACTTGTGCCCCCCGCGGAGCTCCGCCATGGCCGCCGCTGGATCAGTGCAAGCCGTCACTGCAAGCAAGCAAGCAAAGATCATGCATGGATGTACCATCTTCACAACCATGGATCATGCTCGTACGTACATATATAGCAACAGTGGGGAACGCTATCGAAGCAAAGCACGCACGAAGCAGTACGTAGCAAGCAACGTATACCTTCATTGTAGCCTAGCTGGCGGAGCTTGGCGGCCATTGAGCTATGCCTGCCGGCGAGCGACGAGACGGCGAGCGCGCGGCGTCGAGGGGGAGGAGCGGGGAGGGAGGCGCCGGGGATATCCATGGACGGCGCGTGCAGGGCGGCGCCTTTGCTAGGGCTAGCGGCGACGCGCGCATGAAGAAGGTAGATGGCTTGTTCGTTAGTTGGTACTTCCTCTGCCAGAATCTTACGGGCGTGCCAGCTGCTGTCCCGCTTCATTCGGCCCGTACGCGAATGATGCGTCACGTTGTAAAAGGGCCAGCACTCAAGCTAGGGCGCGACAGTTCAGGTCCCTTATTTTTAGGGCCCATTCTGCGGGCCACTTCTCTCTTAAATTTTGTTAGTTTATCTGCTTTTTTCCTTTTAATTTGAGCTTATCTGGAGGCGAGTTGGAGGTTGGGCTGCATGTCAGCGAGACGTCGAGCAAGTAGTTTATTTCAGTGAAGGGGGTGTTTGTTTCCGGGGACTTATTGGTTTAGGGACTTAAAAAAGTCCCTATAAGTCCCACCTAAACCAAACACAAGGGACTTATTGGGACTTATTGTGGTGATTTAGGACTTATCAAATAAGACTCTCAGGGAGGAGCTTATTGGGACTTATTCGCTCCAGGCTCGTTCCCCGCACGCCCCGTTGCCGTCCCGCCTCTCGCCCCGTCGCCGCCCTGCCTCGGTTCGCCGCCCCGTCGCCGCCCCGCCTCTCGCCCCGTCGCCGCCCCGCCTCCCGCCCCGTCGCCGCCCCGCCTCTCGCCCCGTCGTCGCCCCGTCGCCGCCCCGCCTCGGTTCGCCGTCCCGTCGCCGCCCCACCTCGGTTCGTTCTGCCTCGATTCATTGCAACGGTGCCTCCAATCGCCGGACAGGCCCTCTCCTGAGCCTCGTTACAGCGGTGCAACATGGACTTATAAGTCCCTGTAAACAAACAGGTAGGGACTCGGGACTTATAAGTCCCTGTAAACAAACAAATAGGGACTTATGACTTATAAGTTGGGACTTAAAAAAGTCCTAGGACTTATGAAACAAACAGGGTCGAAATCACCTTGTGTTTACTCTGCACCTTCAACGTTGCTTTTGCAGGGCTCCAAAACTCACATGGGTGCAACGATGTGCCTCGGTCAAAGAGGACATTTTTCCATGTTAATAATTGCAAATCTGCTAAACTGTAAGAAATCTAGTACATTGTTATTTTACCTTTGATGCTTTCTTCACATTTCATGTTCTGGAAATAATCATACAAGATTTGAACTGTTCTAGGTATGCCAATGCTAAATATGTTAGACGAAAGACACCGCCACAGATACTAGGTATGTCGAAGAATACGATGACGTGTAACTTCCTACTGTTGATTAATCCAGTTTTGTGATATAAACCTTTCCCCTTTTTCAGGTGAATCCTGACATGGTTATTGAATACGATGGCATTGTAGTATTTTTGATCCTCCAAATATCTAATGTAAAATGCTTTACTGAATACAGATTATTGAGCTGCCAGCTCATAAGTTCTTCTTGGGCATGCAATTTCATCCTAATGTAACTCTAGGCCTTGAAAGCCATAACCACTTTTTTTAGGTGAAGCATCCTCAAAACTCTGCTTCACCCTGTCTGATACTTCGTCCGTAAACTAATATAAGATGTTTTAGGGGAGTATAATATACTGTTTCTTTCCTTTTTGATGTCAATTTAGTTTGGCAAAGCTGAGCATCCGACCAAATTAACAACAAAATGACATAAGCCATACGCTTGCATGTGTAAGGGATTGATCGCAGTGTCATGTGGACAGCTAGGGCCCCTGCTTCAGCGTAATTCGGGTGCTGTCACCTTGCCAACCAGGTGCATCCCCGGTCCGGAGTCTCCAAGGGCATCTTCAACGGCAATCCACAAAAATTCTCCCACGTCCACCCGCGAAAAGGAGGTCAGTCCGCGGACACGGATGCGGGAGGACGACATCCGATGCTATCCGCATACATTGCACACCTTTTTTCAACTAATCGGATGAAATTCATGCAACCACGATCGGATTTTATACAAACATGATGGATTTCATACAAACGTGAAGAATTTCATTACATTTTGAACATTTAGAACAGAAAAAAGACCCGCCCCTAAACCTATCCTACGGCAGCGGCGCCTGGTGTCCAAGGCCGTGTCGTCCTTCATCCGCCGTCTCCATGAGCACCGGCGATAAGATCGATTAAGTGAAGGTGCGGTCTCTGGCGAGGAAGAGTAGAACACGGGAGACGGACCAGCCCACATGGGACACAAGGCACCACCGCCTCCCGTGGCCTACTCATCCTCGGAGGAGTCCTTGACCTGTCCTTCGCTGGTGGACGTGAGGTCCGCGAAGGAAATGGTGGCGCCGGCGCTGTGTTCGCCCCACCTGGCCGGCTGATGGTTCGTCGGCAGCGCGTAGGAGGCGTAGCTGGCGTTGTTCTCCTCCGCAATCACCTGCAGATGCGCCTCCGTAGCAGCGGCTTCAGCACGAACGGTGTCGTAGATGGCACGCTGCTCTGCCACGAAGTTGAGGTTCGCCGCGGCAATGGCCACCACTGCCTCATCGCTCGCGCGCTCACCGTAGATCTGGCCCTCCGCCAGCCGGTGTTGCTCCAGAAGGAACATATTGCACCACTGTTCCTCTTGCACCTGCTGGAATGCTGACAGAGGCGCCAGCACAGGCTGCAACTCCAGCATGCGCCTGCTCCATGGTGACGCCTGCGTGAACAAGAGGCGCGGGAGCCAGGGCGGAGTCGTTGGAGCCCGTCTCCATCATGGTGTCGTCCTCGTCGTCGAAGACCTCGGGCGAGCTGTCCGCCATGTCGGCCTCGATCCACTTGGCACGACAGCTACTCCAGGCGGCGGCAAGGCCGGCAACCACGTGCTTCATTTCCGGCGACAGACTGTCTTGCAGTGCTTTCCCGCTGACGGTCATGGCGGATGTCGAGGAAAGGAGGAGGATGTGGAGCGGATGTGTTGTGTTGTGGTGATAACATGGAGTGGCTGCCCTTAAATAATGGATTCCGGTGAGGCAAGGCGTCAATGCAGGACGTCAGAGTGGGTTTCTCGGCCGGCGAGCCTGGTTAATGGCGGCATATGGACGGGCGTAGTATATATCCGTCCCATCCCATCGAGTCACGCATCTCCGGCATTGAACAGGCGCAGACACCAGAGGCGCGTCGCGGCCGGCACCCTCAGCCGGCGCTCCGCTTCAATGGCGGAGGCGGTGAGAGGTCAAGTCCGCCCTGAGCCGACTTCAATGTTGAGCGGCGCGCTCTACAGCAGTGTGAATGCGGGCAACTATCGCCAGGTGGGAACGTGCGCGGGCGGGGAAGGAGGGGTTTTGGTGGGCCAAGGTGGTCAGAAGCGGACTTGGGATCGGTCCGGACTCCCGCAAACCTCCCCATGTTTGTCTCCCGTTTGTAGGAGAAATCACGTCTAGACCGCTCTGTGGACTGATACAGGACCGCATTGGATGGCTTCCGCAGTCCGAAGATAAATTTGCGGGTCCGCCTTGAAGATGCCCTAATAAGACGAAGTACAAAAAGATAAATGGCCTGGTGTCGACATGCAACATTCGCATCTAGCAGCACGACAACATATCAGTTTTCTTTTCTTTTCTTTTCTGCATGTGTTTTTTCTTTTTCTTTTCCTTTTTCTTTAGCATGGATCTATCTCTTCGATCAACCAAGAAGAGATCATTAGCTCCGGCGACATGACGAGCTGCTTTGATGGTTTCCACCGCTTAATATTATAAAGCAACATCCGAGCATTCAACTATCGATACAACAAAAAAGAAAGAAGAAGAAAAACGTGACAGAGGGATACAAGATGCTACCGAACAATAACAGTCCTGACTACACTTAGAACCAACTAGGACATCGAGAACCCCGGCAACTCCAGGACATGCCGCCGATACGCTCACCAGAAAGGAACAACCCGCCGCCGGAGGAAGAGCATGGCCGTCAACTCCCATACCGTTGCCCGGCCATCCATCTCGACAAGATGAAGAACTCACTCCTGAGCCCAGATGGACTGGGAGAGGACGGCAACACAACCACCACGCCGGCAAAGCCACTCCAATTATCGTCACCGCATCGGGCCACAACCATGAAGATCACCGAACGTTGTCGAGCAGGAACAACTAAAGAACACCGGCAAGCCAACCCACGCCAAAGCCGCGACCACCACTCACCCGTCCCAAGGGGCGTCTTTAGGAAGAAAGCGATACCAAGGCGCCGTCGCCACCCAATCTGAGGGGATTTGGGTTTTCACCCGAGACAAGAAGAGGCAGGGGGTGGGTGGGCTAGGACTTGATGCCGACTCTAAGAAGTAGAGCGGCAATAGAGAGCCGCCAACTTCGTGGCTGCCGCAACCCGCCAAGGGTTTCCCCCATCCGTAGCCCACCCCCGACCAACCACAAACCGGCCACAGGAGGACGCCGGCAACAAGGTCGGTGTGGGTGGCCAGTGAACGCAGAGGTCGCCGTCTTCAGATCAGCCCATAGGCACACGAAGCCGCCCATGACCGAGATCCGTGCTCACTGCCGACTCGCCGCCCGCACCACCAAGTCCAGCGCTCCAAACCATCGGCAGGACCTCCCCCTGCCGCCGGGGAGGGGTACCCTCGCCGGAGGAGGCCGCCGCCACCGCACCTATGCCACCCGAACTGGAGGCCCCGCCGCCATGCTACCTGCTCCGCTAGCCGCCAGCCAGGGCAGGGCAGGTCGCCCGTGGCCAAGGCCACATGCAGCCCCCGCCGCCCGTTGGGCCACCGGCGCTAGATCTGGCCGGATCCAACGGGCGTGGAACCCCCACAGACCCGCAGCCACCGCGCCACAAGAGCACACTTGGGACGCCACGCTACCAGCGACGCACGCCGCCGCCCCGAGTATCCGCCGCCACACCGTTGCGCCTGCATGCCCAAGCTGTCCCGCGCCAGCCTGGGATAGGGCGAGAGGAGGGGGAACGAGGCCCCCCGGCCGTCGAAGCTCACTAGCGCTTGCCGGCGGCGGCGAGGGGAGAAGGAGGGAGGGAGGGCGTGGAGTCCCGGCGGGTAGGTTTCCCCCCATCGCTCCCGGGAGTGACGCGGGGGGTGGGGGGGAGGGTGGGTTGGGTGGGGTGATTTTTTTTTCCGAAAAGGGGGCCTCCCGGCCTCTGCATCAACATGATGCATACGGCCATCTTATTAACCAAACAAAAAGGTCCAACAAGGTCTCAAAGTCTTCACAAGTAAAGAAATAGACAAAAAAGTTCACACAGAACCAAAAGGCTAGAAACACTAACTAGCCAAAAGAGATAAACCACACCCGGCTGGCTCAAAAATAGACAGGGAAACTAATTGCCTATCCTATTACATGACCGCCATCCAAACCGGTTGAAGATATCCCGAGCTACCGTCTCCCAGTGGATAGATCCAGTAACCAAACGCTCCCGGCTTCCGTCGGAGTGAGTAGCGACCGGGAACGGATCAGCGTCGTAGCTCTGAAGATAACCTGCAAAAAATGAATGTTTGTTGTCCTGTTAAAAACCAAGTCATTCCTGCAATTCCAGAGCGCCCACACCAAGGCGCAGACTCCCACACGAATATGTCTCGCTAACCCGGGCTCTACCCTGTTAAGCCACGTTTCACATAACGTGTTGACTGAATTTGGTGGAGAAATATTAAAAGCAATATGGGGTGGGGTGGGTGGGCAACCGTTTCCGTGCTTTTAGGAACCATTTGGCGTTTATTAGTGGTGCTCTAGTTCCGCCTGTTATTCCTTTCGCTTGCTTGTTTGTTTGCTTGTTTCATTAATGATTTCATCACGGTTGTAAAGCTGGGGATGTACAGGTAGCTTCAGTTTCTAGCCTGCCGTCTCGCCTGCTTGTACATTGTAAAACATAACCGCTGCTCTCTAGTGACTGAATGATTATAAGCTAGTAGTATTTGGGGAAAAAAATGTACCAAACTGTTCTGATCTGAACTGCTGCACAGCTCATATGTATGTCTTCTCCTTTTCTTTTCTTTTGGTGTATATCTGGAATGCTGTAATTTAGCAGAAACACATTTCTATTTCCTTCTGGAATAGGGGGAAAACAAATACGCGAGTACTAAATGTCGCAAATCGGTCTTGTTCAACCAAATGTGTTCTCTCCAGGGTGCAACTTTCACCCTGTTTTTGGTGCATCGGCCGGGTGTCTATTTGACAGGAATATTTTGTTTCCTGCGGGGCTAGGAAGGAAAATTGCCCGCCACAAGCAAGGCTTCTTCCACGAAATCTGTTTAAGCATTCTGGTTCATTTAATCAGTTCATAAGCCATTGTGCTTCTCTTACAAAAATAAATAGACGGCGGAACGAGGACCACATCAACTCCTCAGAATATGAGCTCATATGGAGCCGGTGTTTAGGTAATGATTTCTCAGGATACCACGGGAAGACAACAGAGTGGATGTCAACTGGCGCGTATTGCAAAATCATAGTGACATTTCAGCATATAATTAAGAAAATTCTAGAGGTCGATATTTCAGGTGGTATTTACTAGAATACTCACGAATGTAAAAAAATATCCAGGGCTTGGATAACACCTTAGTATGTTCTAGAATAGTGATATTTGTAATAGTATGACTAGGATGATGACACTTGTCATATACTCCCTCCGTCCGAAAACACTTGTCATCAAAATGGATAAAAAGGGATGTATCTAGAACTAAAATACATCTAGATACATCCCCTTTTGTTCATTTTGATGACAAGTATTTCCGGACGGGGGGAGTATCTAACAACGTTGCATACATAAACAAGGAACACCGATCTAACTAAGAAAAACCCAAAAAAATTGCATTCAGAGAGGAGTGAAGAGCTCCAAATTGGCATTATTTATTTTTAGAAGAGTAGACACACACACACATACACACAAAGAATTTGTTGGAGTATGTGGTCCACAAAACGAGATTTTACAAAATCCGATCGCACAACCATCTCCTTACATAAAAATGCTAAGCACATAACCATTATCCGCCATAACACGCTATATGTATTCCAAAACTAAGATGGACTCTCTGCTAATTAGTCTTGGAAACCGGTCCTTCATGTGTTTTTGGACAAAGTGTTTTAGTTACCATTGGTGTAGAAATACACTTGATCCCATGAAAGCTTAGGCTCTTTTATCTATAGAACAACAATATTGAAAAAATTGAAAAAATATATCATTAGGATATTCAAATAACAAGATCTATTAAATTAACTCATTATTATCATTTCTTACCGAAAACTCGATGCTATTTTCCTGGCAGCCAGCATTATCTGAATTGCCACCAGACCATGCGCTATTTTTTGTAGATTCATTATCTCCGGTGTACATATCTTCTGATGCTACATTGGAGAACCCACATTTCATGTGAAAAAAATAGAAGACGTGAAAAAAGTAAGTTAAGTAGTGTAACAACTAATTAAGAAAAGTAATAGGAATAATCAAATAGTTGTGTGTTTATCATGTAGACATGTACTATTAATCTTGTCCATACCCTTAAATGATTGCATATGTATCACCGGATGACTGCCTGAATCATTCATATTATGGTTCATGCAAACAACTGCTTGTGTTGTAATAATCTCTGGAAAGTTTGCACTAGACAAAGATTGCATCATTGTAGAAGAAGCCTGCACACATGTTATTCGCATGTTGAGAAAATGAGTTTATGACATTGTTGGAGCGAGCAAGTGATAATGGTCTCTATATAGATTTTCAGTAGAGTACCTGTTGCCGAGAAAAGTTAGGAGAGAGCAATGATGCTTGGGGAGGTGTTAATTTTTTATTCCTTGTTCCAGTATTGCCCTTACGAAGAGGATCGAGATTCATCCTATGTTTCTGGAATACAATTCGTGAAATGTTTATTGGAAAACAGTGAAAGTATAAAAGGATATAATCTTCACAAAAAAGAGTCTCCACAAAACAAAATAAGAGAGGAGTATGACTAGTTTTAAATTACATGATTTTCTACACCCCAACACATGTTGATGCTTTCACTATATTGCTTTTTTAAAACAATGATTGAAAAACATAGGTAAAACTGGGTATAATCCGACTTTTATAGGCTAGAATGCAGTATATATTAGTTTCACTAGAAAACAACTACATTTGTAGTGCATTGAAAAACAAGGAGAGGCTAAGAAGACATCTTTATATGATTTTCACATAGCAGACAAATGCAACATTTTGCACGAAAATTTACCCATGCACATAAAAAACTCAATATGCACATTTTCTACTCCATTTGTGTGATCCCGATGCACATTTCACTTATCACATTTGTACTTTCTGTAAAAATATAAAGAATAGAGGACTATGTGGTCATCTTAATTCTAATATTATGTACAAAAGGTATAGTCCAATTACCTGAAGGTGGCTGGCAATGTTCTCTCTAGTGAGTGTAGGGTCATTCATCAACTTAAGTATTTTCTTCGGAACAGCATCTAAGACCACATTCAAAAGAAAACAAGTTACCTTATAAACACTAAACTAAGTTATCAACACTACATGTAAAATTTGCGATATGTAAGATTGGTTGATAGGCTCAGTGATCTAATAGGACATATAAACCTAGTCCATTAATAATTAACTGTAAATTAGGCAGATGGGCAAACAATGATGATTAACTACATTACCTCCAGGGAGGAGTTTGTCATGTGCTTCCACGAACTTCTTGTGTAGTTCGTCAGTCCAAATGACCCGAGCCTTCGTTGGCTTCTCAACCGGTTTTTGTTTCTCATTCTTGAAATTCACTTCATCCAGCTCCTGACTGTTTGTATCGTTTAGTCGAGTCCTTCCCATCCTCCTTCTTGTCGCCCTCCTTCCTGAAATTACTAAGGTTGTTGTTGTGGGTGTTGTCTCCATCGGTGAGTTGTTGCATGGACTGTTCGGCATGGCCTCCGGTGACTTAGATCCATTGGTTGCTTCATTGTAGATGGCATTCCTGATTTCATCAAGATCCTTCGTCTCTAGGGGTCCATAGCGATCGCCATTTTTTGAAATAGCTATATGACATGAAATGAGAAATGTTAGTATAGCTAAAGTAATGAAGAGCAGAACTTTTGTTACATGAATCTTAATGCTATTGGTATTAATTTTGAGGAAAGCTTATAGTTCCTACTTGCGTAAATAGATGGTGTTTTGTTCGCAAACACAATGTCTAGTGTGTAACTTTGATCGCTAGCTAGTTTTAAAGTGGAAAAAATGATTATATGAACTTCTAATATTATGAAATTATTTCTCATGCAAATCCAGTGATAGTATTGTGTCCCGATAAATCTGAATATGTTTTCATATGTTATAAGTCGAAGTTAAATATATAAGTTCGACTACACATTTTCTAGAACAACATCTATATGCATAATAAAGATAGTCAACCACTCATGTAATTACCTGACTGCACCTATTTATTTATTTATCTCTGCGACCTTTGCAAAGACAAATTCATGGCCTTACTCTAAGTAGATGATGTTGATGCATGCTACGCGATATGCAATAGTCTATTGGAATGAAGCATGTGCTAATTATTTCTGACGGAAGACACAAACTTAACTTCCTGGTTCAAACATACTCTATCACATGTGGTATTATATTATTTACTAATGATAATTAACAAAAGGAGCATATGTAAAGTGGTTAGAAAGTAATTATGTATCTACTTCTATGCAGGGTTGGTCAAAATGCTCAAAGTTAGATTGATTGATTTATGAGAGTTCTTATTGGGCCTTTTATGTCATATATATGTAACATAGTGATTTCATCGGAAGTTGGAACTCTAGTTCTCTTTTGTTAATGCCAAAGCAGCGCAGCTAGTGGTATGTAGATGGTTTCAGAATGAAAGAAAAAACATCAATCGTTAGCAAGTATTTCCCCTAAAACCATCATTAGCTATGCTATATAAGCCCGTTTAGATAATTGATAATTAACTGAAGCACACCCTTTACATCAATTTTTTTGCGAGTACCCCTTAAATCATTAGCCGGCCAACTGAGCAGCTAAGCTATGGTACATAAGCCGGTTTGAGCTATAGAACTACTCCTATATACGTACTTCAAAGAAGAATCTGGCAACATAGCTCTAAATCGATCGTCGACTTGCTTAGAAAGAACCACAAAACCATTATCGCTCCATGGCTAGATAAAAACGGGACACGGTAGACTTGTAAGCACAAGATCCAGTTAACATATATGCATCATCGCGCATCTCCACGATGGTTATCCATCTTGTAATTACGGTAGACTCAAGTAAGTTGAAGCAACCATGAGTATCTTTTTATAGTTCAAGCACTTGGGTCAAAGTTACGAACTTCAAAGAAGAATTAATCTGGCAGCATAGCACTGAGTTTTTCACTATTGTACGTACTTAGCTCAAACCAACTCTCTTTCATACCGTTGTCAATACCTCAAAACCGTCGTCTCTCCATCGCTAGATAAACTAGAACAGCGTAGACATAACTAGGCACAAGATCCAATATAGTTACCATGTGTGTGAACGTGCATCTCTTCGACGGCACACTCCAAGAGCTCTAAGGCCGGCGGGCCGCAGCCTAGGGAGTGCATGTCGACCAGCAGGACCTCGAACTTGTTCCCCGCGCGGAGCACCGCCATGGCCGCCGCCGGATCAGTGCAAACCGTCACTGCAAGCAAGCAAGCAAACAGCTAGCAATCTTTATCAACCACAGCTAGCTAAGCTTAGCAAACGCTGCACGCACGAAGCAGTAGGTAGCAAGCAACGTATACCTTCATAGTGGTCTCGGTCGCGGAGGATGGCGGTGATGGTGCTAAGCCTGACGGCGTCCGCCGAGACGGCGAGCGCGCGGAGGCCGCGAGGGGGAGGAGCATGGAGGGAGGCGCCGGGGAGATCCATGGACGGCACGTGCAGAGCGGCGCCTTTGCTAGGGCTCTAGCGGCGACGCGCGCATGAAGGTAGATGGCTTCGCGGCCGGAAGGGGTTGGTAATTGTTCGTTAGTTGGTACGTGTACTACTTCTAGCAGAATATTCCAGCTTCATTTGGCCCTCGGCCCACCGGCCAGTGGGCACCCGCATGCACCCGATATGCGCCGCCCTGCTGGGGTTGTTGGTGCGTACGGACGCGGATGATGCGGAGGCCTGAACTGACCTTCTAGAAGGAATTCGCTTTTTTTGCCGTTGTACGTAAAAGGGCTCGAGACCGTTCAGGTCCCTTAGTTTTAGGGCCCATTCGACGGGCCACTTCTTTTTTAAATTTCAGCTTATCTGGTCTTTCCTTTTAATTTGAGCTTGTCGAGCAAGGCAGCAACGAGATGGGGTGACGTCAATCAGGTGACGTAGGGTAACTCAAAAAGAAAATATCTGCTCACGTAGGAGCTCAATAGACGTGGCAGGGATGAGAACACTCGCGCAGCGGGACGTGATGGCTGCAACAACCCAAAGGTGGGACAAATTACATAGATTGTCTTTCAACTCCCTGGCGCATAATGAAAATGTCCTCGAACTTGAGAAACACTGCAATGCGGTACTTGTACATGCGAATACGTGACATCTACAGTTCTATCTATGGTCCCGGCTAAAGTAGAGCACTGTCGTGCCGCCCCGTGGTGGAGCGATGCTCTACGAGGAATAATTGGAGATTGTGTTGGCTGCCGCAAAGGAGGAAAAGGCGCGGATGATCAGAGATGCGGGGGGAGGGGGGGGGGGGGGGGAGGTTCCGGTGCAGAGAAGGCATACATGTCTCACATTGTTCACCCGCTGGGTCCACAGAAGGATGCCGTGGTGGTGGTCATGGGGATGCCGGCGCCATGGAATCAGGCAGTACTGGACGACTACTAGTCGACGCCGCCAACAAGGAGGACACTGCAGATGAGTATTGGAAATATTCCCCAAAGGCAATAATAAATTTATCATTATACTCTCATATTCATACTTAACTTTTATTCTGTGCTATAATTGCATGGGTTGCTGATCATGAGATTCGGAAGAAAACTCAACTGCATGTGTGAAAACATAAACACAAAGTGGATACCTAGGCATACCTCTAAGACTAGCTCATATGTTGATGATAATCTTGTTTTCCTGATCATGGGCATTGTTAAAGTAACAAGGATGCCATCAATAATTAGAACACATTGTTATCGGAACAATGGTGTTGAATAGACCAAACTTGTTAATTGCTGCGATATCACATTGTCATTATGTTGTCCGTATTTTCATATTATACATTAACGTTTACTCACATCCTTAGACCATTAGATGTCATATACCAACATACCAGATGCTTATTTTGGGGTTATCAAACGTCACAGGTGACAATAAAAGTAACTTACAGGTATACCTAAAAAGTATGTCTCGACATCGATAGTTCAAGACCGGGATTTTCTCCTCTCTCGCTGAAGAGATACTCTATAGACCCACTTGATATTACGGCATCATGATCGTCTGGCCAGACACATGTAATAGAGATCACATGGATACTGAAATATGGAAATGAGTAAAGTGAACAAAACCGGCAACGAAGATAACATGTATAATGATCAAGGTATTGAACGTGAGGATACTAATAAAAGTCTCACCTCGGGTATTGTACTGTATCGCGAAACAACGGGAAATGTATGCGGGAACATAAGGTTCGCTCAATAAAGGTGTTCGTAAGTATGTACAATTATCAAGAGTGTCCACTTATCATTGTTAATTATTGATCAGACCTAGAGGTGTTATGTGTCATATCCACTTATTTCCCAATCTGCAGGGTGATGAGTGTATTTTTACACTCATTTCACCATTGCTTAAACCAGATAATCCTGAACATTCCAAGAAAAACTTTGATCTTATCACTAACACTAATTACTAATAAATGGAAAAGATTGAAAATCCCTCTAGTTATTTGTTTGCACAGGAAATGAATGATTTGAGGGAAGGAAATGAAGCTATATATGGAAATATGAAGTGTGGAGATCAAGCCAAATCAACTAGAGGCGCAACAGAGGAAACAGAGGAGAAGATGTCGTTTGGTACGAGCAGACGTGCTCGTATCAGCACTCGTACTACCCTCTAAAATCTCCGTGACATCAACACAAGTACACTTTATAAAAGGCCCGGGGTGCCATTCGCAATGGAGAGTAACAAAGAGTCACCAAATCACCAGAATTACCATCGCCGCAAAGAATCATTCCCAAGAGTTTGCCATTTCCATCTTCGTAGACACTTACCCTATAGTTTGCCATACTCGCAATCGATACATCACATACTACGACGATGTATGTCCTTTATCAATCATTCATCAATCAACTTTTTCCATGTGTGATCTGATTGTGATGTGTGAGTAACCCCCTCACACCATGGGCTAAGGCATAGCTTCGCATCCCTATGCACTTGTGCGCAAAAATGTTAGTATTAACTTTGCTTAATTGAACAATATTATTCGTATGTGTTACCATAACATATTCGTCTATTATCTCTTTCTCGTTCTGAGGCCCCACGGGTACTCGGGATCCTGTAGATCAATCGAGGAGGAGGCAAAGTGCACGGATGCATGGAAGGGTATACTGAAAGTCAGTGACAATAAGGATTAGTACGGTGGCCTAAAGAAACTCCTCGGGGACCATGAGATGCGGTCATTAAATTCCCAGTGAGTTCATCTGGAGAAATTCTTAATAACTGAGTAACCCCACTCAACAGCAAGGGTCTTGATTGGACAATAGACTCACAATGTGGTTTAATGATTACTAGTGACGTTATTTGGATGCATCCCCCATAACTACACATTGAGAACACATCATAGCGGTGTCTACGAGGACCATGTTGGAAATCAAGATAAGATCCTGAGTGAAAGTATAAGGTTATAAGTAAAGTCCCGATGCCCTAGACATTTTCCGTACCACTAATTTTCTATCTAAAAATCGTGTGATTTCGAGCCAGGAAACTGGAATTTCTTACAACAATAGCTTGTTTGATTCCCTGTCTACTAGCATTACTTCCCATGGGTTCGATACTCATGGTCACCCTTGGGGGAAAGGGTAGGGACTATCATTATCAAAAACCAGATCAACTGGTGCCGTTGCCGCGGAAGCATCTTTGCTACCCTAGCAAGGTGACGAGGTATCATTTTAATTTTGTTTTTGTCTTTAATTTGTTTCTCTCACAAGTTATCAAAACCCAAGAAAATTATCATGGCTAAGAAACTTGTGGAGTTTACAGCTCCCAAAGGAAACTTTATGCATCCGCCTATTGCACTACCCAATGTTGCAGCCGAGCACTTCAAGATCAAACCTCACCTTGTCATGATGGTTTAAAAGGCCAAATTAGAGGTTCCACATCCGAGGACGTTTGTATCCACTTACACATTTTCACATAATTATCATTATGTGATATGACACATATAAAGGACTATGCATCTGACACTTTAAAGTTGTGTATATTTCCTTCCTCTTTAAGAGGAAAAGCTAAGGAATGGCTTAAATCCTTACCTAGAGGAACCATCACCTCTTGGAACGTATGTTGCAGCATGTATGACAAAGTTTTGCCACCAACTAAAATACTACAATTACGTTCCAATATCGATCACTGATTTTAAGCAGGAAGACCACGAGCCACTAACGTTTGCATGGAATAGTATGGAAGAGGCAACTCGAAATTGTCCGAACCATGTGATGGAGGAATGGTTAATCCTTCATTTATTTTATAAAATGCTCCTAATCTCATGTTGAAAACTATGTTAGACACTGCTGCAGGAGGAACTATCATAGGAAGACCAATTGACGAAGCAAACAAGTTGCTTAATGATATGGAAGAGAACAATGCCCAATGGAATGTTGAAAGACGAACCACTAAAAGGTAAAGTCCATCACCAAAGAAAAAAAATGAAGAAAACGAGTTAATTGGCGTGATTAAAGGTAAAGGTGGAGTAAATGTTAGTGTTGTTACTAATATTCATGTTGATGTCAATTTTATTGCTCGTAATAATTATAATTTTAATTCAAAAATAAAATCAAATAATGCTCCGAATTTTCCTAAGCCACCATATCCTACCAACGAGGGAGAATCAAACAATTATAATGGGTCGAGCACTGGTGATAGGCCTTCATTTGAGGAAACCCTCAACACTTTCATGACTGCTCAAACCGAGCAAAATAAAACCTTTACCGATATCTTGAAGTCTCACGGTAATTTACTTGGTGCAATGACCGTGAAAATTACTGGATTAAACAATGACGTACAGACACTTTAAGAGAAAACCCGCAATATGGAAGCCCAGTTGCAAAAATAGTCGAGAGTCAAACTGTTATCCTTGCCAAATTTGCAGGTGAGGGAGTCCTGGACTAAGGGGTGTCCGGATAGCCGGACTACCAATATCCTCCGGACTCCCAGACTACGAAGATAGAAGATTGAAGACTCCGGCTTGTGTCTGGAAGGTACTTTCCTTGGCGTGGAAGGCAAGCTTGGCAATACGGATATGTAGATCTCCTACCATTGTAACCGACTCTGTGTAACCCTAGCCTCTCCGGTGTCTATATAAACCGGAGGGCTTTAGTCCGTAGGACACAACATTACATCTCAACAATCATACCATAGGCTAGCTTCTAGGGTTTAGCCTCCTTGATCTCGTGGTAGATCTACTCTTGTACTACCCATATCATCAATATTAATCAAGCAGGACGTAGGGTATTACCTCCATCGAGAGGGCCTGAACCTGGGTAAAAACATTGTGTCCCTCGTCTCCTGTTACCATCCTCCTAGACGCACAGTTCGGGACCCCCTACCCGAGATCCGCCGGTTTTGACACCGACATTGGTGCTTTCATTGAGAGTTCCTCTGTGTCGTCACCGATAGGTCCGATGGCATCTTCAACCATCAACGCTGTCCAGGATGAGATTTTTCTCCCCGGACAGATCTTCATATTCGGCGGCTTTGCACTGCGGGCCAATTCTCTTGGCCATCTGGAGCAGATCGAAAGCTACGCTCCTGGCCGTCAGGTCAGATTCGGAAGCTTAAACTTCACGGCCGATGACCGCGGAGACTTGATCTTCGACGGACTCGAGCCACGGCCGAGCGCGCCGCACTGTGACGATGGGCATGATCTAGCTCTGCCGCCGGACAGTGCTTTGGTGGCCGCACTCGGATCCGCTCCGACCATTAGCTCGGAGCCGATTGCCCATGTCGAGGGCCGGTGGATAGACGCCGCCCTGGGGGCTTCAACATCGACGGCGATGGAGCCGAATACCAATCTTGTCCTCTGCGAAACTCGTGATCCCGAGGCGCCGGACTCCTCGCCGGACTACGAGCCTCCCGCGCCCCCACCAATTAAACCGGATTGGGCGCCGGTTATGGAATTCACCGCTGCGGACATATTCCAGCACTCGCCTTTTGGCGATATACTGAATTCTCTGAAGCATCTCTCGCTATCAGGAGAATCCTGGCCGGACTATGGCCAGGACGGTTGGAGTTCGGACGATGAAGAAATTCAGAGCCCACCCACCACCCACTTTGTAGCCACTGTCGAGGATCTAACCGACATGCTAGACTACGACTCCGATGACATCGATGCTATGGACGATGATGCCGGAGACGAACAGGACCCAGCGCCCACAGGGCACTGGAAGGCCACATCGTCATACGACGTCTACATGGTGGATACCCCAAAAGAAGGGGATGGCGAAAAAGCAGCGGAGGAAGATTCTCTGAAGAAGTAGCCTAAACGCCGGCGTCAGCGGCGCCGCTCTAAATCCCGCCACAACAAGAATGGAGATTCCGGCACGGGAGACAATAACACTCCGGAGAGTGCCGAAGACGATCCCCTCCCGCAAGACTCAGCACAGGAGGACGCAGAAGCAAGCCCTCACGACAGGGCGGCAGACGAAGGGGTTGAGGATGATAACTATATGCCTCCCTCCGAAGACGAAGCAAGCCTCAACGATGATGAATTCGTCATACCCGAGGATCCCGTCGAACAAGAGCGCTTCAGGCGCAGGCTCATAGCCACGACAAATAGCCTAAAGAAGAAGCAGCAATAGCTCCAAGCTGATCAAGATCTGCTAGCCGACCGATGGACTGAGGTCCTCGCGGCCGAAGAGTATAAAATCGAACTCCCCTCCAAAATTTACCCGAGACGCAAGCTGCTCCCCCGATTAGAGGAGGAAGCATACATACCTTTATCACCAGCGCACGACATGGCTGACCGACCACCCCGTGGTCGCGACAGAGAGGCATCTAGGCCCCCAGCCAATACCGTACCCCGACATCGATCCAAGAGTACGAAGCCAAAAGGGAACGCGCCGGACTTGCGAGACATCTTGGAGGACAAAGCAAGACAATCCAGATCCATCTATGGATCACGTGGGCGCCCTACGACCCACGACGAACACCGTCGTGCCGGACATAACGCCGGCCGGGCCGAACATAGCAGACAGCGCTCCCTCGAGCTGCGTCGCGATATTGCTCAATATAGGGGCGCCGCACACCCGTTATGCTTCACTGACGAAGTAATGGATCATCAGATCCCCGAAGGGTTCAAACCTGTGAATATCGAATCTTACGATGGTACAACAGACCCCGCGGTGTGGATCGAAGATTATCTTCTCCACATCCATATGGCCCGCGGCGACGATCTCCACGCCATCAAATATCTCCCACTCAAGCTTAAAGGACCAGCTCGGCATTGGCTCAACAGCCTGCCCGCAGAGTCGATTGGGTGTTGGGAAGACCTGGAGGCCGCGTTCCTTGATAACTTCCAAGGTACATACATGCGACCACCAGACGCCGATGACCTAAGCCACATTATTCAGCAGCCAGACGAATCGGCCAGACAATTCTGGACACGGTTCTTGACGAAGAAAAATCAAATAGTCGACTGTCCGGATGCGGAGGCCCTTGCAGCCTTCAAACATAACATCCGAGACGAATGGCTAGCCCGGCACCTGGGGCAGGAGAAGACGAAATCCATGGCAGCCCTCACGTCGTTAATGACCCGCTTTTGCGCGGGAGAGGACAGCTGGCTAGCCCGCAGCAACAATCTCCGCAAAAATTCTGGCAGTCCGGACACTAAGGACAATCACGGCAGGTCACGTCGAATCAAAAACAAACGCCGCATTAACGGCGACGACAAAGAGGATACGGCAGTCAATGCCGGATTCCGAGGCTCCAAACCCGGTCAACGGAAAAAGCCATTTAAAAGAACAACTCCGGGCCCGTCCAATCTGGACAGAATACTCGACCGCTCATGCCAGATACATGGAACCCCCGAAAAGCCAGCTAATCACACCAATAGAGATTGTTGGGTGTTCAAGCAGGCTGGCAAGTTAATTGCCGAACACAATGACAAGGGGCTAAATAGCGACAACGAGGAAGAGACCCAGCCGCCGAACAACATAGGACAGAAGGGTTTCCCCCCACAAGTGCGGACGGTGAATATGATTTACGCGACCCATATACCCAAGAGGGAGAGGAAGCGCGCACTACGGGACGTCTATGCGATGGAGCCAGTCGCCCCGAAGTTCAATCCATGGTCCTCCTGTCCGATCACTTTCGATCGACGAGACCATCCGACCAGCATACGTCATGGCGGATTCGCCGCATTGGTCTTAGACCCAATCGTCGATGGATTTCACCTCACAAGAGTCCTGATGGACGGCGGCAGCAGCCTGAACCTGCTTTATCAGGACACAGTGCGCAAAATGGGCATAGGCCCATCCAGGATCAAACCTACTAAGACAACCTTTAAAGGTGTCATCCCAGGAGTGGAAGCCAACTGTACAGGCTCTGTCACACTGGAAGTGGTCTTCGGATCCCCGGATAATTTCCGAAGCGAAGAGTTAATCTTTGATATAGTCCCGTTCCGTAGCGGCTATCATGCCCTGCTCGGACGAACCGCGTTTGCAAAGTTCAACGCGGTGCCGCATTATGCATACCTAAAGCTCAAGATGCCAGGCCCTCGTGGAGTCATTACGGTCAATGGGAATACGGAACGCTCCCTCCGAACGGAGGAACATACAGCGGCTCTCGCGGCAGAAGTACAGAGCAGCCTTCTACGACAATTCGCTAGTCCGGCAATCAAAAAGCCGGATGCATTAAAGCGCGCCCGGAGCAACACTAACCAAGACCACCTGGCGCGATCAGAGCACGCGTAGCAATGCGGCCCTCACCCTCGCCCGCGCATGATCACAAGAATAACACTCCGCGTACATCATTACGCTTTGGAGATACCATGGGCGTAGGGGAGGGGCTTAACCACAAGAACCAAAGAGTGCGGCTCGACCACACCAGGGGCTCATGCTAGCGCCCCCCTTGGTTTTATTTTTTGTCTTTTCTTCTTTTTGCATATACAGGACTCCACTAAACAGAAGCCCTGTCCGACGGCGAACTTGCCGAACTCACGATGCAACAGTCAGGGATCAAAGAAGGCCGCGACGAACACTCAGGTGGTCTCCATTACGAGCATTACATTACATACACCAAGTCTGCAGCTTATCCCTGGAGGGGGACATGTTAATTTAGTCCAAATCCCTCGCTTACCGCACTATTTGTATCAGTCCGCTGTATTAGCAGACCTTCTTTCATAAACAACACAGCACTTCCTCTTTGCAAGTATACTACCTTTTCATTGCAATTGCGTTATCTTTTACATATGTTCATTATATGACATCTTGCATCCGTACACTTTGGTACGGCCGAATACACTAGGGGCTTCTGTTCCCCAGATTATGGTGTGATTAAGTACGAACACTTTCACAAGTGCGGCACCCCGAACTTATAGCATTATATGAATCAGCTCCGAATCATGTCTTGGGTCAATAGTTGGGTTTGCCCGGCTCCCATGTTTTGGTACCTTACGTTCCGTTCCGTCGGCTAAGGTAGCACTGGGAGAACCACTGCGATTGCGCCCCGGTTGAGCCGGGTTAACGCCTCAGTGGAGAAAGCTAAAACTGACTGGCATGATAAGGCGAGAGACTGGTCGCTATTCGAGAGGTCTTTTCGGGTCCCTAAAGACTCATGCCGCTTCGAGCAAAGTTCCGGATGATGTCCGACGAAGGCGTGGATAGCGCCCCGGATTCGGTCTTCCGAATACCAGGGACTTCGCCGAAATTTAAAATTGTAGAATTCTATGGCTAAGTGAGAGTGTTCAAGCATTATAAGTCCGGTTGCCTTGTTCGTCATGTTGAGCGCCTCCCTAGATGGACCCAATAATGGGAACAAGAGTGCTCAAGTTTATCACCGAACACCCCAGCACTCGTGGCTTGGGGGCTGAAACCAACGACTTGCCATCTCTTAATTTTAACAAACGGCCGCACAGAAGGTAATATTTTAAATTCAACAAAGCGTTGCTCATGGCGCATATAAACGAAGTTTTCAGCGCACAGGATAAAAACACAGCGAGTTCACTCAAAGATTACATTAAGGGGGCACTCATCCGCAATATTGCGGGCTCCCTTCAGGACAACTTTATAACATCGCTCCGGCGTGCGATGCTCCTTGCCCGGCGGCGGCGGATCCGTGAGAAGCTTCTCCGCATCCAGCTTGCCTCATTGCACCTTTATGCGGGCAAGGGCCCGACGAGCGCCTTCAATGCAGGCGGAGCGCTTGATCACATCCAGCCTGGGGCATGCATCCACCAGCCGCCGCACTAGGCCAAAGTAGCTGCCAGGCATGGCCTGCCCAGGCCACAGCCGGACTGTGAGGCCCTTCATGGCCTCCTCAGCTACCTTGTGGAGTTCGACCAGCTGCTTCAGCTGGTCGCTTGGGGGCACCGGATGGCCGGCCTCAGCGTACTGAGACCAGAAGACCTTCTCCGTTGAGCTCCCCTCCTCGCCACGATAGAACGCCGCGGCATCAGACGCACTACGTGGCAGATCTGCAAATGCCCCTGGAGAGCTCCGAATTCGGGTAAGTATCCGGTAATTTACATTAACATGCTTGCTCTGCATGAAAAACGCCTTACCCGCCGCTATCTTCTTCATGTCCTCTACTTCCACATGGGCCTTCTGGGCCTCGGCCTTGGCGGACTTGGCACTTTCGAGAGCCGAGGCAAGCTCGGACTCTCGGGTCTTGTAGTCACGCTCCAAACTCTCATGCTTTTCCATGAGAGCCTGGAGCTCTTGCCGAACTTCCGCCACCAGTGCCGCTTGCTTTTCTCGCTCAGTCCGTTCTGTGGCCGCATTGCGTTCGGCCACGGACACGACATCCTTCAGGGCTGCCACCTCGTTAGTGGCCCCTGCATTACATATATTATCCTTGTTAATCTTGTTTGCAACCAAAACCCTTTTCTGTAAGGTACTTTTTAAAGTGGTGTTATTCACCTTCTTTTTCCTTGAGCTGCCTCTTGGCATGGCCGAGCTCTTGCTCCGACCGCTCAAGATCCTTCTTCAGCGCCTCGACCTCCGCCGTTAATGCGGCAGAGGTCAACAGCGTAGCCTGCAAACCCATATCGACATATTTTTTAGCAACCCTGCGTATATCTTGTTAGATCCTTAGTCCGGCTTTTCTTTCCGAACACCGAACTAAGCATCAGGGGCTACTGTCTATGCGGTATTACATTACATTATTTTAAAAACTTCTTACCTCCAAGCCTGTTAGAAGGCCGTTGCAGCCTTCGGTCAGCCCGCCCTTGGCGAGCTGGACCTTCTCAATCACCGCACTCATGAGAGTGCGGTGTTCTTCCTCGATGGAAGCGCCTTTAAGCGCCTACAGCAGGTTATCCGACGCCTCCGGTTGGACGGGGGCCGCCGGCGCCATGGTCCTGCCCTTCTTTCGAAGGGGCCGCTTGCCGGACTCTGGAACCGCTGCGGGTTCCGAGGCGGAGTCCGACACGAAGTCCGGGGGGCTGCCTGACGGCACCTCCGGAGCCTCCTCCTGGCGAGTCCCTCTGTGGGATTCCGCCTCGTCGTCCTCGTCGACACGTGGGGTAGAGGCGGTCGGGATGGAATTTACATCCGACGGCGCCAAAGACCCGCTCATCGAGTCGGGAAGATCGTCAACGGCCGGACTACGGGTAGAATGCGGCGTTAGAAGGACACTACATGGCATACAGTGCACGGCATATGAATGATCTGAATACTTACGATCCTGTCGGATGCCTGGCCCTTGGAGGCCACTCTTCCTCGCCAACATTGATGTTGGCGAAACTGTCCGGGGGGATAGTTCTCCCCCTCTTGGACCCTTCGGCCGCCCCGGTTGGGGAGGCCCTCCTCTTCCTCTCTCCCTCTTCCAGGAGAGAGTACTCCTCTTCCTCCTCCTCCTCGTCTTCGGGGGAGGAGTCCTCGTCGTCGTCAGACGCCTGATTACGGGAACTCTTTCGAGTCCCCGTGGCCACCTTCTTGGCCTTCTTCTCCGGCACCACGTACGGTGCCGGGACCAGCAGCCTTTCTAAGCGGGCATTCACTGGTTCTTCTGGCATGGGAGTCAGGCTGATAAGCAGCTTGGCCTTCTCCATCCAGTCCTGTCAAAGGAAGAGGCAGATTAGAAACCTCGCTAGAGTCAATCTAACTACTATAAGTGTCCCATAATGGGGTCGAATCACTTACCTCGTCAGTCGGAGACTGCAAGCTGAATCCGCGGTCTTCGGTCGCGGATGCGGGGGCTTCGGCGCCCTTGAACAGCACCCTCCAGGCGCCTTCGTACGTAGTATCGAAGAGCCCGCTCAACATCTGGTGCTGTTCCGGATTAAACTCCCACAGATTAAATGCCCGTTCTTGGCACGGGAGAATCCGCCGGAGGAGCATGACCTGGACCACGTCGACGAGCCGGAGCCTATTGCTCATCAGCTTCTTGATGCAGGCTCGAAGTCCCGTCACCTCCACCGGATCACCCCACTGCAAGCCCTTCTCTTTCCAGGAGGTGAGCTGCGTGGGGATTCCAGATCTAAATTCGGGGGCCGCCGCCCATGTAGGCTCGCGCGGCTCGGTGATGTAGAACCACCCCGATTGCCACCCCTTGACGGAGTCCACGAAGGTCCCTTCCAGCCAAGGGACGTTGGGCAGCTTGCCCAACATGGCGCCTCGGCATTCCGCTTGCGTCCCCTTCACAACCTTCGGCTTGATGTTGAAGGTCTTGAGCCACAGGCCGAAGTGGGGCCGGATGCAGAGAAAGGCCTCGCACACGACGATAAACGCCGAGATGTTGAGGACGAAGTTCGGCGCCAGATCGTGGAAATCCAGGCCGTAGTAAAACATGAGCCCCCGGACGAATGGATGGAGCGGAAAGCCCAGTCCGCAGAGGAAGTGGGGAAGGAAAACAACCCTCTCATGAGGCCCTGGGGTAGGAATGAGCTGCCCCGCGTCGGGCAGCCGATGCGCGATGTCGCCGGAAAGGTATCCGGCGTCACGCAGCTTGGTGATGTCCTCCTCCTTGGCGGTGGAGGCCATCCATTTGCCTCCCCCTCCGGACATATTCGGAGAAGGGTCGAGGCGGGATGCGCGAGCTTAGGCGTTGGAGCTTGGGTTCGCAGGGACGGATGAGCAAAGGAGGAAGAAGGCGTAGGTGAGAAGGTAAATCCTTATCCCTTATATGTAGGCGGACGAAAATATGCGTCCCTCACCGGCCTGGTAAAACTCGCTTATCTCCCAAGCGCCACCATCAATGGCGCGGTTGGGTTACCCACGCACGTATTGATGAGAATCCCGGAATAAGGGGAACACGATCTCTGCTTCGACATGACGTGCCAAGGAAACCGCTTCGCTAAACGTGCTGAGGTGATATAGTAATTCAAACAAGGGCTTGGTAGCGGTGTGATGTCACGCCGCGTAATACGTCAGCAGATTGGATCAGTATATGTGTTTTATTCTCTCTACGTTTGGAATGTGGAATTTATTTTGCAGAGCCGGACACTATCCTGGTGTTCATTATTTTCTCCGGATTATTCAAGGGAGGAACCCGCCTTGCAATGCCGAACACTATGCACGCCGGACTTATCGACATTGAAGACTGGTTCAGGGGCTACTGAGGGAGTCCTGGACTAGGGGGTGTCCGGATAGCCGGACTATCAATATCCGCCGGACTCCCAGACTACGAAGATAGAAGATTGAAGACTTCGGCTCGTGTCCGGAAGGTACTTTCCTTGGCGTGGAAGGCAAGCTTGGCAATACGGATATGTAGATCTCCTACCATTGTAACCGACTCTGTGTAACCCTAGCCTCTCCGGTGTCTATATAAACCGGAGGGCTTTAGTCCGTAGGACACAACATTACATCTCAACAATCATACCATAGGCTAGCTTCTAGGGTTTAGCCTCCTTGATCTCGTGGTAGATCTACTCTTGTACTACCCATATCATCAATATTAATCAAGCAGGACGTAGGGTATTACCTCCATCGAGAGGGCCTGAACCTGGGTAAAAACATTGTGTCCCTCGTCTCCTGTTACCATCCGCCTAGACGCACAGTTCGGGACCCCCTACCCGAGATCCGCCAGTTTTGACACCGACAGCAGGAAAACCGGAATCTAATTCTGTTGAAAGTGTTAAGATGATGAGAAGTAGCGAAGATACTTAAGAGGAACTTGACCAAAGTCATATTCCTGAGCATAAATACCAATGATAAGGAAATCGTTAACTCGTAGCAATTAATCGGCAAATCATCCTATTAACTGCATTAATCGGTTGACCATTAATTAGTGCAATATTAAACTCAATAGAAGCAAATTGTGGATGGAGAGAAAATATACATTGCAAATATGAAGAAAATGGCACCGTTTTGTGTTCTCAATAGATCCCAAACATATATACAACAACAATCACCAACAAACATCCATGTGGGTGTCAAAAAGTCATCAACAAACAGTATACAACAACAGTTTTGCTGATTTCTGCCTCGGCCCCAACTCTGAGATATGGCGGACACGTGATGGCTATCGATAAAGTAAAGGTGACAGCAGCCGCACAGGGTGTCTGAATACGTCGGTTACCAGAGGTGGCCGGTCGCGAAGGGGGAGGAGAAGTACCGGTGCGTAGTGAGAGTGGATGGAGTGGCGACACACATGGGAGGAGGGGAAGTGATGTCGCACATACGAGGACCTGGCCAGCCGCCATCTAGGTCGGGAGGGGAGGAGAGGAGTAGGAGGGGCGGGAGGAGGGCCAAACCCTAGCTATTTAGGAGCAGGAGGGGGCTGGGAGGGGTTATGGGCCAAATACTCAGGCTTTGTCTCCCACGAGTTAACTGGACAGCTGATAGATCATTTAATCCCCTGACAAGTTAACGCGATGAATAGGTGCTATTCGAGATGGCCACCCGATGAGTAGCAATCAACTGGCCAATTAACTGATTATGGGACGAATTCTTGAACAGTGATAAATATTCCAGTGAAGACTTCGTGAAGGCGATGAATTTGAGCCCCCACTATTCATGAAGATGAAAATACCTGATTACTTGGACCTAAACTCTATAATCTTGAACTCCGCACATCTATGCCGAGTTGTTTGCTAGACCTATATACTCTAAAACACTCTATCAAGTTCTATAGATATTTAACGATACCATGGAAAATGACATATGTACAAATGTATTATAATACGTCAAGGGAATAGATAAATTGGTGGAATACAAACAACTTTTGTAATAAAATAAAATTTCATAGCACCAAAAAGTATTTGTGTGCTCGGATTTATGCCGAAACCTACTGTATTAAAGATTTTTCTTTAAAAACAAAAAAAAACAAAATGAGACAGACAATTTGGTAGCAAACTTAAGTTTCATAGCACTAAGGTGAGCTCTTGCATGGTCCATTCGGAGTAGCCTCCAGTGACTTATTTTGATGCTTCATTGTCGTTGTGCTTCTTTAAGACATCGAGATCCCCCATCGCCAGGGGTCCAAAGCGATGGCCACTTTCTGAAATTGCTAAATACCGTGAAACGGGAAATGTCAGTATAAATAAATTAATGAAGAGCGGAACATTTATTGAAAGAATAACAATGATATTGGTATCAATTTTGAGCCAACCTTATAGTTCCCACTGGCATTTTGTGGTAACTGGCATGTGATAACCATAGATAGTTCGTAACTTTGACCCAGTCACCACATGCATGAACCCGAATCTCATCGATGGTTATCCATCTTGTTATTACGTACGGAAGACTTAATTAAGTAAGTTGAAGCAACCATGATTATCTTTTTATAGTGCAAGTACTTGGGTCGAAGTTACAAACTTCAAAGAAGAATTAAACTTGCAGCATACCACTAAGTTTTTCACTATGTACGTACTTAGATCAAACCAATCCTCCTCTTAAGGTTGTCAATACCTCAAAACCGTCATCTCTCCATCGCTAGATAAAATAGAACACCGTGGACATAAGGCACAAGATCCAATATAGTTACCATATGTCTCAACGTGCATCTCGCCGACGGCACATTCCAAGAGCTCAATGGCTGGCGCGCCGCAGCCTAGGGAGTGCATGTCGACCAGCAGGACCTCGAACTTGTTCCCCGCGCGGAGCTCCGCCATGGCCTCCGCCTCATCAGTGCAAGCCGTCACTGCAAACAAGCAAACATCTAGCATGTTCACAACCACAGCGTAGAGAATAAGCTTCACGATCGGCAACGTATACCTTCATAGTCATATCGGTCGCTGAGGTTGGCGGCTATGGAGCTAAGCCTGGCGGCGTCCGCCGAGACGGCGAGCCCGCGGAGGCCAGGGGGAGGAGCAGGGAGGAAGGCGCTGCCGGCACCGAGGAGATCCATGGATGGACGGCGCGTGCGTGGCTCTCCCCGTACCGTACGTGCAGAGCGGCGCGCCTTTGCTAGGGCTCTAGCGGCGACGCGCGCATGAAGGTAGATGGCTTCGCGGCCGGAAGGGGTTGGTAATTGTTCGTTAGTTGGTACGTGTACTACTTCTAGCAGAATATTCCAGCTTCATTTGGCCCTCGGCCCACCGGCCAGTGGGCACCCGCATGCACCCGATGCGATGCGGCGCCCTGCTGGGGGGTTGTTGGTGCGTACGGACGCCGATGATGCGGAGGCCTGAACTGACCTTCTAGAAGAAATTCGGTTTTTTACCGTTCAGGTCCCTTGGTTTTAGGGCCCATTCGACGGGCTACTTCTTTTTTAAATTTCAGCTTATCTGGTGTTTCCTTTTAATTTGAGCTTGTCGAGCAAGGCAGCAACGAGATGGGGTGACGTCAATCAGTTGACGTAGGGTAACTCAAAAAGAAAAAAAATCAGCTGACGCAGGAGCTCAATAGACGTGTAGTAGAAGGCATGGCAGGGATGAGAGGCACTCGCAGCGGGAGGTGATGGCTGCAACAACCCAAAGGTGGGACAAATTACATAGATTGTCTTTGAACTCGCTGGCGCATAATGAAAATGTCCTCGAACTTGAGAAACACTTCAATACGGTACTTGTACATGCGAATACGTGACATCTACAGTTCTATCTATGGTCCTGGCTAAAGTAGAGCACTATCGTGCCGCCCCGTGGTGTCACCTTTTTGTGGAAAGACCCCTCGCTCTTCCGGGAATGTACCCATGCCCTGCAAATCATAGTCATCAAACTAAAATCACTTTGCCCCACACGTCTTAAATCCCGTCGTCTCCCCGTCCTGCTCTCTGAAATGCCTAACCTAGCAAGTCGCGACGACGGGTGTCACTCCGACACTGGCCGAGATTCTTATTCAGGTTGCGGGCGGTGATGCGGAGAAGCTCGCCATGCTCTGCAAGATCTGTAGCTGGTTTCTAAACTGAGCGATGCTCTACGAGGAATAATTGGAGATTGTGTTGGCTGCCGCAAAGGAGGAGAAGGCGCGGATGATCAGAGACGCGGGGGAGGGGGGAGGAGGAGGTTCCGGTGCAGACAAGGCATACATGTCTCACATTGTTCACCCGCTGGGTCCACAGGAAGGATGCCATGGAGGTGGTCATGGGGATGCCGGCGCCATGGAATCAGGCAGTACTGGACGACTACTAGTCGACGCCGCCAACAAGGAGGACACTGCAGATGAGTATTGGAAATATTCCCCAAAGGCAATAATAAATTTATCATTATACTCTCATATTCATACTTAACTTTTATTCTGTGCTATAATTGCATGGGTTGCTGATCATGAGATTCGGAAGAAAACTCAACTGCATGTGTGAAAACATAAACACAAAGTGGATACCTAGGCATACCTCTAAGACTAGCTCATATGTTGATGATAATCTTGTTTTCCTGATCATGGGCATTGTTAAAGTAACAAGGATGCCATCAATAATTAGAACACATTGTTATCGGAACAATGGTGTTGAATAGACCAAACTTGTTAATTGGTGCGATATCACATTGTCATTATGTTGTCCGTATTTTCATATTATACATTAAAGTTTACTCACATCCTTAGACCATTAGATGTCATATACCAACATACCAGATGCTTATTTTGGGGTTATCAAACGTCACACTGTAACTAGGTGACAATAAAAGTAACTTACGGGTATACCTAAAAAGTATGTCTCGACATCGATAGTTCAAGACCGGGATTTTCTCCTCTCTCGCTGAAGAGATACTCTATAGACCCACTTGATATTACGGCATCGTGATCGTCTGGCCAGACACATGTAATTGAGATCACATGGATACTGAAATATGGAAATGAGTAAAGTGAACAAAACCGGCAACGAAGATAACATGTATAATGATCAAGGTATTGAACGTGAGGATACTAATAAAAGTCTCACCTCGGGTTTTGTAATGTATCGCGAAACAACGGGAAATGTATGCGGGAACATAAAGTTCGCTCAATAAAGGTGTTCGTAAGTATGTACAATTATCAAGAGTGTCCACTTATCATTGTTAATTATTGATCAGACCTAGAGGTGTTATGTGTCATATCCACTTATTTCCCAATCTGCAGGGTGATGAGTGTATTTTTACACTCATTCCACCATTGCTTAAACCAGATAATCCTGAACCTTCCAAGAAAAACTTTGATCTTATCACTAACACTAATTACTAATAAATGGAAAAGATTGCAAATCCCTCTAGTTATTTGTTTGCACAGGAAATGAATGATTTGAGGGAAGGAAATGAAGCTATATATGGAAATATGAAGTGTGGAGATCAAGCCAAATCAACTAGAGGCGCAACAGAGGAAACAGAGGAGAATATGTCGTTTGGTACGAGCATACGTGCTCGTATCAGCACTCGTACTACCCTCTAAAATCTCCATGACATCAACACAAGTACACTTTATAAAAGGCCCGGGGTGCCATTCGCAATGGAGAGCAACAAAGAGTCACCAAATCACCAGAATTACCATCGCCGCAAAGAATCATTCCCAAGAGTTTGCCATTTCCATCTTCGTAGACACTTACCCTATAGTTTGCCATACTCGCAATCGATACATCACATACTACGACGATGTATGTCCTTTATCAATCATTCATCAATCAACTTTTTCCATGTGTGATCTGATTGTGATGTGTGAGTAACCCCCTCACACCATGGGCTAAGGCATAGCTTCGCATCCCTATGCACTTGTGCGCAAAAATGTTAGTATTAACTTTGCTTAATTGAACAATATTATTCGTATGTGTTACCATAACATATTCGTGAAGGAAATATGCCCTAGAGGCAATAATAAAGTTATTATTTATTTCCTCATATCATGATAAATGTTTATTATTCATGCTAGAATTGTATTAACCGGAAACATGATACATGTGTGAATACATAGACAAACATATAGTCACTAGTATGCCTCTATTTGACTAGCTCATTAATCAAAGATGGTTATGTTTCCTAACCATGGACATGTGTTGTGATTTGATTAATGGGATCACATCATTAGGAGAATGATGTGATTGACATGACCCATCCCGTTAGCTTAGCACATGATCGTTTAGTATTCTGCTATTGCTTTCTTCATGACTTATACATGTTCCTGTAACTATGAGAATTATGCAACTCCCGTTTACCGGAGGAACACTTTGGGTACTACCAAACGTCACAACGTAACTGGGTGATTATAAAGGAGTACTACAGGTGTCTCCGAAGGTACATGTTGAGTTGGCGTATTTCGAGATTAGGTTTTGTCACTCCGATTGTCGGAGAGGTATCTCTGGGCCCTCTCGGTAATACTCATCACTTAAGCCTTGCAAGCATTATAACTAATGAGTTAGTTATGAGATGACGTATTACAGAACGAGTAAAGAGACTTGCCGGTAACGAGATTGAACTAGGTATTGGATACCGACGATCAAATCTCGGGCAATTAACATACCGATGACAAAGGGAACAACGTATGTTGTTATGCGGTTTGACCGATAAAGATCTTCATAGAATATGTAGGAACCAATATGGGCATCCAGGTCCCGCTATTGGTTATTGACCGAGAATGGGTTTAGGTCATGTCTACATAGTTCTCAAACCCATAGGGTCCGCACGCTTAACGTTTCGATGACAGTTTTATTATGAGTTTATAAGTTTTGATGTACCGAAGTTTGTTCGGAGTCCCGGATGTGATCACGGACATGACGAGGAGTCTCGGAATGGTCGAGACATAAAGATTGATATATTGGAAGCCTATGTTTGGACATCGAAATAGTTCCGGGTGAAATCGGCATTTTACCGGAGTACCGGGAGGTTACCGGAACCCCCCGGGGGGCTAATGGGCCTACATGGGCCACGAGGGAGAAGAGGGAAGGAGCCAGGAGGGGGCCACGCGCCCCTCCCCCTCCTAGTCCGAATAGGACAAGGGAAGGGGGGCGGCGCCCCCCCTTTCCTTCCCCTCTTCCTCCTCTTTCCCCCCTTCTCCTACTCCTACTTGGAAAGAGGGAGTCCTACTCCCGGTGGGAGTAGGACTCCCCCCCTTGGCGCGCCCTCTAGGCCGGCCGCCTCCTCCCCCTGGCTCCTTTATATACGGGGGCGGGGGGCACCCCAAAGACACACAAGTTGATCTACGGATTGTTCCTTAGCCGTGTGCGGTGCCCCCTTCCACCATATTCCACCTCGGTCATATCGTCGCGGAGTTTAGGGAAGCTCTGCGCCGGTAGAACATCATCATCGTCACCACGCCGTCGTGCTGACGGAACTCATCTCCGGAGCCTTTGCTGGATCGGAGGGCCGGAGATCGTCATCGAGCTGAACGTGTGCTGAACTCGGAGGCCCCGTACGTTCGGTGCTTGGATCGGTCGGATCGTGAAGACGTACGACTACATCAACCGCGTTGTGCTAACGCTTCCGCTTACGGTCTACGAGGGTACGTGGACGAACACTCTCCCCTCTCGTTGTTATCTCATCACCATGATCTTGCGTATGCGTAGGAATTTTTTTGAAATTAGTAAGTTCCCTAACAGTGGCATCCGAGCCTAGGTTTTATGCGGTTATGATATATGCACGAGTAGAACACAAGTGAGTTGTGGGCGATACAAGTCATACTGCTTACCAGCATGTCATACTTTGGTTCGGCGGTATTGAGAGATGGAGCGGCCCGGACCGACATTACGCGTACGCTTATGCGAGACTGGTTTCACCGTTACGAGCACTCATGCTTAAAGATGACTGGCGGGTGTCTGTCTCTCTCACTTTAGCTGAATCGAGTGTGGCTACGCCCGGTCCTTGCGAAGGTTAAAACAGCACCAACTTGACGAACTATCGTTGTGGTTTTTGATGCGTAGGTAAGAACAGTTCTTGCTAAGCCCGTAGCAGCCACGTAAAATTTGCAACAACAAAGTAGAGGACGTCTAACTTGTTTTTGCAGGGTATGTTGTGATGTGATATGGTCAAAACGTGATGCTATATTTTATTGTATGAGATGATCATGTTTTGTAACCGAAGTTATCGGCAACTGGCAGGAGCCATATGGTTGTCGCTTTATTGTATGAAATGCAAACGCCCTGTAATTGCTTTACTTTATCACTAAGCGGTAGCGATAGTCGTAGAAGCAATAGATGGCGTAACGACAACGATGCTACGATGGAGATCAAGGTGTCGCGCCGGTGACGATGGTGATCATGATGGTGCTTCGAAGATGGAGATCACAAGCACAAGATGATGATGGCCATATCATATCACTTATATTGATTGCATGTGATGTTTATCCTTTATGCATCTTATCTTGATTTGATTGACGGTAGCATTTTAAGATGATCTCTCACTAATTATCAAGAAGTGTTCTCCCTGAGTATGCACCATTGCGAAAGTTCTTCGTGCTGAGACACCACGTGATGATCGGGTGTGATAGGCTCTACGTTCAAATACAACGGGTGCAAAACAGTTGCACACGTGGAATACTCAGGTTATACTTGACGAGCCTAGCATATACAGATATGGCCTCGGAACACGGAGATCGAAAGGTCGAGCGTGAATCATATAGTAGATATGATCAACATAGCGATGTTCACCATTGAAACTACTCCATCTCACATGATGATCGGACATGGTTTGGTTGATTTGGATCACGTGATCACTTAGATGACTAGAGAGATGTCTGTCTAAGTGGGAGTTCTTAAGTAATATGATTAATTGAACTTAAATTTATGATGAAACTTAGTACCTGATAGTATCTTGCTTGTCTATGTTTGATTGTAGATAGATGGCTCGTGCAGTTGTTTCGTTGAATTTTAATGCGTTCCTTGAGAAAACAAAGTTGAAAGATGATGATAGCAATTACACGGACTGGGTCCGTAACCTGAGGATTATCCTCATTGCTGCACAGAAAAGTTACGTCCTGGAAGCACCGCTGGGTGCCAGGCCTGCTGCTGATGCAACTACGACATTAAGAACGTCTGGCTGAGCAAAGCTGATGACTACTCTATAGTTCAGTGTGCCATGCTTTACGGCTTAGAACCGGGCCTTCAACGACGTTTTGAACGTCATGGAGCATATGAGATGTTCCAGGTGTTGAAGTTAATATTTCAAGCAAATGCCCGGATTGAGAGATATGAAGTCTCCAATAAGTTCTATAGCTGCAAGATGGAGGAGAATAGTTCTGTCAGTGAACACATACTCAAAATGTCTGGGTATAATAATCACTTGATTCAACTGGGAGTTAATCTTCCTGATGATAGTGTCATTGAAAGAATTCTCCAATCACTGCCACCAAGCTACAAGAGCTTCGTGATGAACTATAATATGCAAGGGATGAACAAGACTATTCCCGAGCTCTTCGCAATGCTGAAAGCCGCGGAGGTAGAAATCAAGAAGGAGCATCAAGTGTTGATGGCTAACAAGACTACTAGTTTCAAGAAGAAGGGCAAAGGGAAGAAGAAGGGGAACTTCAAAAAGAACGGCAAGCAAGTTGCTGCTCAAGAGAAGAAACCCAAGTCTGGACCCAAGCCTGAAACATAGTGCTTCTACTGCAAGCAGACTGGACACTGGAAGCGGAACTGCCCCAAGTATTTGGCGGATAAGAAGGATGGAAAAGTGAACAAAGGTATATGTGATATACATGTTATTGATGTGTACCTTACTAATGCTCGCAGTAGCACCTGGGTATTTGATACTGGTTCTGTTGCTAATATTTGCAACTCGAAACAGGGACTACAGATTAAGCGAAGATTAGCTAAGGACGAGGTGACGATGCGCGTGGAAAATGGTTCCAAAGTCGATGTGATCGCGGTCGGCACGCTACCTCTACATCTACCATCGGGATTAGTATTAGACCTAAATAATTGTTATTTGGTGCCAGCGTTGAGCATGAACATTATATCTGGATCTTGTTTGATGCGAGACGGTTATTCATTTAAATCAGAGAATAATGGTTGTTCTATTTATATGGGTAATATCTTTTATGGTCATGCACCCTTGAAGAGTGGTCTATTTTTATTGAATCTCGATAGTAGTGATACACATATTCATAGTGTTGAAACCAAAAGATGCAGAGTTGATAATGATAGTGCAACTTATTTGTGGCACTGCCGTTTAGGTCATATCGGTGTAAAGCGCATGAAGAAACTCCATACTGATGGGCTTTTGGAATCACTTAATTATGAATCACTTGGTACTTGCGAACCGTGCCTTATGGGCAAGATGACTAAAACGCCGTTCTCCGGTACTATGGAGAGAGCAACAGATTTGTTGGAAATCATACATACAGATGTATGTGGTCCAATGAATGTTGAGGCTCGTGGTGGATATCGTTATTTTCTCACCTTCACAGATGATTTAAGCAGATATGGGTATATCTATTTAATGAAACACAAGTCTGAAACATTTGAAAAGTTCAAAGAATTTCAGAGTGAAGTGGAAAATCATCGTAACAAGAAAATAAAGTTTCTACGATCTGATCGTGGAGGAGAATATTTGAGTTACGAGTTTGGTCTACACTTGAAACAATGCGGGATAGTCTCGCAACTCACGCCACCTGGAACACCACAACGAAATGGTGTGTCCGAACGTCGTAATCGTACTTTACTTGATATGGTGCGATCTATGATGTCTCTTACTGATTTACCGCTATCGTTTTGGGGTTATGCTTTAGAGACGGCCGCATTCACGTTAAATAGGGCACCATCAAAATCCGTTGAGACGACGCCTTATGAACTATGGTTTGGCAAGAAACCAAAGTTGTCGTTTCTTAAAGTTTGGGGCTGCGATGCTTATGTGAAGAAACTTCAACCAGATAAGCTCGAACCCAAATCGGAGAAATGTGTCTTCATAGGATACCCAAAGGAGACTATTGGGTACACCTTCTATCACAGATCTGAGGGCAAGATTTTCGTTGCTAAATTCGGATCCTTTCTAGAGAAGGAGTTTCTCTCGAAAGAAGTGAGTGGGAGGAAAGTTGAACTTGATGAGATAAATGTATGTACTCCCTTATTGGAAAGTAGTTCATCACAAGAACCGGTTCCTGTGACAACTACACCAATCAGTGAGGAAGCTAATGATATTGATCATGAAACTTCAGATCAAGTTTCTACAGAACCTCGTAGGTCTACCAGAGTAAGATCCGCACCAGAGTGGTACGGTAATCCTATTCTGGAAGTCATGTTACTTGACCATGATGAACCTACGAACTATGAGGAAGCGATGATGAGCCCAGATTCCGCAAAATGGCTAGAGGCCATGAAATTTGAGATGGGATCCATGTATGAAAACAAAGTATGGACTTTGGTTGACTTTCCCGTTGATCGGCAAGCTATTGAGAATAAATGGATTTTTAAGAAGAAGACTGACGCTGATGGTAATGTAACTGTCTATAAAGCTCGACTTGTTGCGAAAGGTTTTTGACAAGTTCAAGGGGTTGACTACGATGAGACTTTCTCACCTGTAGCGATGCTTAAGTCTGTCCGAATCATGTTAGCCATTGCTGCATTTCATGATTATGAAATTTGGCAAATGGATGTCAAGACTGCATTCTTGAATGGATTTCTAGAAGAAGAGTTGTATATGATGCAGCCGGAAGGTTTTGTTGATCCAAAAGGTGCTAACAAAGTGTGCAAGCTCCAGCGTTCCATTTATGGACTGGTGCAAGCATCTCGGAGTTGGAATAAACGCTTTGATAGTGTGATCAAAGCATATGGTTTTATACAGACTTTTGGAGAAGCCTGTATTTACAAGAAAGTGAGTGGGAGCTCTGTAGCATTTCTAGTTTTATATGTAGATGACATATTGTTAATTGGAAATGATATAGAATTTCTGGATAGCATAAAGGGATACTTGAATAAAAGTTTTTCAATGAAAGACCTCGGTGAAGCTGCTTATATATTGGGCATCAAGATCTATAGAGATAGATCAAGACGTTTAATAGGACTTTCACAAAGCACTTACCTTGACAAAATTTTGAAAAAGTTCAAAATGGATCAGGCAAAGAAAGGATTCTTGCCTGTGCTACAAGGTGTGAAGTTGAGTCAAACTCAATGCCCGACCACAGCAGAAGATAGAGAGAAAATGAAAGATGTTCCCTATGCTTCAGCCATAGGCTCTATCATGTATGCAATGCTGTGTACCAGACCTGACGTATGCTTAGCAATAAGCCTGGCAGGAAGGTACCAAAGTAATCCAGGAGTGGATCACTGGACAGCGGTCAAGAACATCCTGAAATACCTGAAAAGGACTAAGGATATGTTTCTCGTATATGGAGGTGACAAAGAGCTAGTCGTAAAAGGTTACGTCGATGCAAGCTTTGACACTGATCCGGACGATTCTAAATCGCAAACCGGATACGTGTTTATTTTAAACGGTGGAGCTGTAAGTTGGTGCAGTTCTAAACAAAGCGTTGTGGCGGGATCTACATGTGAAGCGGAGTACATAGCTGCTTCTGAAGCAGCGAATGAAGGAGTCTGGATGAAGGAGTTCATTTCCGATCTAGGTGTCATACCTAGTGCATCGGGACCAATGAAAATCTTCTATGACAATACTGGTGCAATTGCCTTGGCAAAGGAATCCAGATTTCACACGAGGACCAAGCACATCAAGAGACGCTTTAATTCCATTCGGGACCAAGTCCAAGTGGGAGACATAGAGATTTGCAAGATACATACGGATCTGAATGTTGCAGACCCATTGACTAAGCCTCTCTCACGAGCAAAACATGATCAGCACCAAGACTCCATGGGTGTTAGAATCATTACTATGTAATCTAGATTATTGACTCTAGTGCAAGTGGGAGACTGAAGGAAATATGCCCTAGAGGCAATAATAAAGTTATTATTTATTTCTCATATCATGATAAATGTTTATTATTCATGCTAGAATTGTATTAACCGGAAACATGATACATGTGTGAATACATAGACAAACATATAGTCACTAGTATGCCTCTACTTGACTAGCTCATTAATCAAAGATGGTTATGTTTCCTAACCATGGACATGTGTTGTCATTTGATTAATGGGATCACATCATTACGAGAATGATGTGATTGACATGACCCATCCCGTTAGCTTAGCACATGATCGTTTAGAATTCCGCTATTGCTTTCTTCATGACTTATACATGTTCCTATAACTATGAGAATTATGCAACTCCCGTTTACCGGAGGAACACTTTGGGTACTACCAAACGTCACAACGTAACTGGGTGATTATAAAGGAGTACTACAGGTGTCTCCGAAGGTACATGTTGAGTTGGCGTATTTCGAGATTAGGTTTTGTCACTCCGATTGTCAGAGAGGTATCTCTAGGCCCTCTCGGTAATACTCATCACTTAAGCCTTGCAAGCATTATAACTAATGAGTTAGTTATGAGATGACGTATTACAGAACGAGTGAAGAGACTTGCCGGTAACGAGATTGAACTAAGTATTGGATACCGACGATCAAATCTCGGGCAAGTAACATACCGATGACAAAGGGAACAACGTATGTTGTTATGCGGTTTGACCGATAAAGATCTTCGTAGAATATGTAGGAACCAATATGGGCATCCAGGTCCCGCTATTGGTTATTGACCGAGAATGGTTTTAGGTCATGTCTACATAGTCCTCGAACCCGTAGGGTCCGCATGCTTAACGTTTCGATGACAGTTTTATTATGAGTTTATAAGTTTTGATGTACCGAAGTTTGTTCGAAGTCCCGGATGTGATCACGGACATGACGAGGAGTCTCGGAATGGTCGAGACATAAAGATTGATGTATTGGAAGCCTATGTTTGGACATCAGAATAGTTCCGTGTGAAATCGACATTTTACCGGAGTACCGGGAGGTTACCGGAACCCCCCGGGGGGTTAATGGGCCTACATAGGCCACGAGGGAGAAGAGGGAAGGAGCCAGGAGGGGGCCGCGCACCCCTCCCCCTCCTAGTCCGAATAGGACAAGGGAAGGAGGGCGGCGCCCCCCCTTTCCTTCCCCTCTTCCTCCTCTTTCCCCCCTTCTCCTACTCCTACTTGGAAAGAGGGAGTCCTACTCCCGGTGGGAGTAGGACTCCCCCCCTTGGCCCGCCCTCTAGGCCGGCTGCCTCCTCCCCCCTGGCTCCTTTATATACGGGGGCGGGGGGCACCCCAAAGACACACAAGTTGATCTACGGATTGTTCCTTAGCCGTGTGCGGTGCCCCCTTCCACCATATTCCACCTCGGTCATATCGTCGGAGTTTAGGCGAAGCTCTGCGCCGGTAGAACATCATCATCGTCACCACGACGTAATGCTGACGGAACTCATCTCCGGAGCCTTTGCTGGATCAGAGGGTCGGAGATCGTCATCGAGCTGAACGTGTGCTGAACTCAGAGGCCCCGTACGTTCGGTGCTTGGATCGATCGGATCGTGAAGACGTACGACTACATCAACCGCGTTGTGCTAACGCTTCCGCTTACGGTCTACGAGGGTACGTGGACGAACACTCTCCCCTCTCGTTGCTATATCATCACCATGATCTTGCATATGCGTAGGAAATTTTTTGAAATTACTATGTTCCCTAACAATTCGTCTATTATCTCTTTCTCGTTCTGAGGCCCCACGGGTACTCGGGATCCTGTAGATCAATCGAGGAGGAGGCAAAGTGCACGGATGCATGGAAGGGTATACTGAAAGTCAGTGACAATAAGGATTAGTACGGTGGCCTAAAGAAACTCGTCGGGGACCATGAGATGCGGTCAACAGTAAGGGTCTTGATTGGACAATAGACCCACAATGTGGTTTAATGATTACTAGTGACGTTATTTGGATGCATCCCCCATAACTACACATTGAGAACACATCATAGCGGTGTCTACGAGGACCATGTTGGAAATCAAGATAAGATCCTGAGTGAAAGTATAAGGTTATAAGTAAAGTCCCCATGCCCTAGACATTTTCCGTACCACTAATTTTCTATCTAAAAATCGTGTGATTTCGATCCAGGAAACTAGAATTTCTTACAACAATAGCTTGTTTGATTCCCTGTCTACTAGCATTACTTCCCATGGGTTCGATACACATGGTCACCCTTGGGGGAAAGGGTAGGGACTATCATTATCAAAAACCAGATCAACTGGTGCCGTTGCCGCGGAAGCATCTTTGCTACCCTAGCAAGGTGACGAGGTATCATTTTAATTTTGTTTTTGTCTTTAATTTGTTTCTCTCACAAGTTATCAAAACCCAAGAAAATTATCATGGCTAAGAAACTTGTGGAGTTTACAGCTCCCAAAGGAAACTTTATGCATCCGCCTATTGCACTACCCAATGTTGCAGCCGAGCACTTCAAGATCAAACCTCACCTTGTCATGATGGTTTAAAAGGCCAAATTAGAGGTTCCACATCCGAGGACGTTTGTATCCACTTACACATTTTCACATAATTATCATTATGTGATATGACACATATAAAGGACTATGCACCTGACACTTTAAAGCTGTGTATATTTCCTTCCTCCTTAAGAGGAAAAGCTAAGGAATGGCTTAAATCCTTACCTAGAGGAACCATCACCTCTTGGAACGTATGTTGCAGCATGTATGACAAAGTTTTGCCACCAACTAAAATACTACAATTACGTTCCAATATCGATCACTGATTTTAAGCAGGAAGACCACGAGCCACTAACGTTTGCATGGAATAGTATGGAAGAGGAAACTCGAAATTGTCCGAACCATGTGATGGAGGAATGGTTAATCCTTCATTTATTTTATAAAATGCTCCTAATCTCATGTTGAAAACTATGTTAGACACTGCTGCAGGAGGAACTATCATAGGAAGACCAATTGACGAAGCAAACAAGTTGCTTAATGATATGGAAGACAACAATGCCCAATGGCATGTTGAAAGACGAACCACTAAAAGGTAAAGTCCATCACCAAAGAAAAAATGAAGAAAACGAGTTAATTGGCGTGATTAAAGGTAAAGGTGGAGTAAATGTTAGTGTTGTTACTAATATTCATGTTGATGTCAATTTTATTGCTCGTAATAATTATAATTTTAATTCAAAAATAAAATCAAATAATGCTCTGAATTTTCCTAAGCCACCATATCCTACCAACGAGGGAGAATCAAACAATTATAATGGGTCGAGCACTGGTGATAGACCTTCATTTGAGGAAACCCTCAACACTTTCATGACTGCTCAAACCGAGCAAAATAAAACCTTTACCGATATCTTGAAGTCTCACGGTAATTTACTTGGTGCAATGACTGTGAAAATTACTGGACTAAACAATGACGTACGGACACTTTAAGAGAAAACCCGCAATATGGAAGCCCAGTTGCAAAAATAGTCGAGAGTCAAACTGTTATCCTTGCCAAATTTGCAGGAAAACCGGAATCTAATCTGGTTGAAAGTGTTAAGATGATGAAAAGTAGCAAAGATACTTAAGAGGAACTTGACCAAAGTCATATTCCTGAGCATAAATACTATTGATAAGGAAATCGTTAACTCGTAGCAATTAATCGGCAAATCATCCTATTAACTGCATTAATCGGTTGACCATTAATCAGTGCAATATTAAACTCAATAGAAGCAAATTGTGGATGGAGGGAAAATATACATTGCAAATATGTAGAAAATGGCACCGTTTTGTGTTCTCAATAGATCCCAAACATATATACAACAACAATCACCAACAAACATCCATGTGGGCGTCAAAAAGTCATCAACAAACAGTATACAACAACAGTTTTGCTGATTTCTGCCTCGGCCCCAACTCTGAGATATGGCGGACACGTGATGGCTATCGATAAAGTAAAGGTGACAGCAGCCGCACAGGGTGTCTGAATACGTCGGTTACCAGAGGTGGCCGGTCGCGAAGGAGGAGGAGAAGTACCGGTGCGTAGTGAGAGTGGATGGAGTGGCGACACACACGGGAGGAGGGGAAGTGATGTCGCACATACGAGGACCTGGCCAGCCGCCATCTTGGTCGGGAGGGGAGGAGAGGAGTAGGAGGGGCGGGAGGAGGGCCAAACCCTAGCTATTTAGGAGCAGGAGGGGGCTGGGAGGGGTTATGGGCCAAATACTCAGGCTTTGTTTCCCACGAGTTAACTAGACAGCTGATAGATCATTTAATCCCCTGACAAGTTAACGCGATGAATAGGTGCTATTCGAGACGGCCACCCGATGAGTAGCAATCAACTGGCCAATTAACTGATTATGGGACGAATTCTTGAACAGTGATATATATTCCAGTGAAGACTTCGTGAAGGCGATGAATTTGAGCCCCCACTATTCATGAAGATGAAAATACCTGATAACTTGGACCTAAACTCTATAATCTTGAACTCCGCACATCTATGCCGTGTTGTTTGCTAGACCTATATACTCTAAAACACTCTATCAAGTTCTATAGATATTTAACGATACCATGGAAAATGACATATGTACAAATGTATTATAATACGTCAAGGGAATAGATAAATTGGTGGAATACAAACAACTTTTGTAATAAAATAAAATTTCATAGCACCAAAAAGTATTTGTGTGCTCGGATTTATGCCGAAACCTACTGTATTAAAGATTTTTCTTTAAAAACAAAAAAACAAAATGAGACAGACAATTTGGTAGCAAACTTAAGTTTCATAGCACTAAGGTGAGCTCTTGCATGGTCCATTCGGAGTAGCCTCCAGTGACTTATTTTGATGCTTCATTGTCGTTGTGCTTCTTTAAGACATCGAGATCCCCCATCGCCAGGGGTCCAAAGCGATGGCCACTTTCTGAAATTGCTAAATACCGTGAAACGGGAAATGTCAGTATAAATAAATTAATGAAGAGCGGAACATTTATTGAAAGAATCACAATGATATTGGTATCAATTTTGAGCCAACCTTATAGTTCCCACTGGCATTTTGTGGTAACTGGCATGTGATAACCATAGATAGTTCGTAACTTTGACCCAGTTACCACATGCATGAACCCGAATCTCATCGATGGTTATCCATCTTGTTATTACGTACGGTAGACTTAATTAAGTAAGTTGAAGCAACCATGATTATCTTTTTATAGTGCAAGTACTTGGGTCGAAGTTACAAACTTCAAAGAAGAATTAAACTTGCAGCATACCACTAAGTTTTTCACTATGTACGTACTTAGATCAAACCAATCCTCCTCGTAAGGTTGTCAATACCTCAAAACCGTCATCTCTCCATCGCTAGATAAAATAGAACACCGTAGACATAACTAGGCACAAGATCCAATGTAGTTACCATATGTCTCAACGTGCATCTCGCCAACGGCACATTCCAAGAGCTCAATGGCTGGCGCGCCGCAGCCTAGGGAGTGCATGTCGACTAGCAGGACCTCGAACTTGTTCCCCGCGCGGAGCTCCGCCATGGCCTCCGCCTCATCAGTGCAAGCCGTCACTGCAAACAAGCAAACATCTAGCATCTTCACAACCACAGCGTAGAAAGTAAGCTTCACGATCGGCCGGCGGTTAGCGAACGCTGCACGCACGAAGCAACGTAATACCTTCATAGTGATATCGGTCGCGGAGGTTGGAGGCTATGGAGCTAAGCCTGACGGCGTCCGCCGAGACGGCGAGCCCGCGGAGGCCAGGGGGAGGAGCAGGGAGGGCGGCGCTGCCGGCGCCGGGGAGATCCATTGACGGTGCGTTCGTTGCTCTCCCCGTACGTACGTGCAGAGAGGGGCCGGGAGGGGTTGGTACTTGGCAGGTTTGTTCGTTTTTTGTTTTGTTTTTTGTTTAAACCAGCAGGTTTGTTCGTTAAGTTGGTATACTTGTTCTAGCAGAATATTCCAGCTTTTTTTTCTGAGCAACACAGAATATTCCAGCTGTATCCTGCTTCATTCGCCCCTCGGCCCACCGCCCATTGGGCACCCGCATGCACCCGACGCGATGCGGCGCCCTGGGGGGTTGGTGCGTACGGACGCGCATGATGCGGAGGCCTGAACTTGACTTCTAGAAGGCCATGCCCTCAAGCCCGCGACCGTTCGATCGGGTCCCTTATTTCTAGGGCCCACTCTGCGGGTCAATTCTTTCTAAAAATTGACGAGTTTATGTGGTGTTTCCTTTTAATTTGAGCTTGTCTAGCAAGGCAGCAACGAGAATCAGGTGGCGTAGGGTAACTCAAAAAGAAAATATCAGCTGACGTAGGAGCTCAACAGACGTGTAGTAGAAGACGCGTAGCGGGAGGTGATGGCTGCAAGCCTGCAACAAACCAAACTTGAGAAAATGTCCTCAGACTTTTTTTTGCAAGCAGTAATGAGAGGTTTTATATAAACAAAAGCATTCGCTGGATTGTCAGCCAACAGGGCTGCTCACCAGGAAGCTATGGGTCTCTTCCAGCCAACTTTCAGTCATACTCAGTGTGCAAGCACGCTTGGCACAGAGATGAGCTGGATAGTTTGCTGGCCGGATTACATGATGAATATCAAAGGAAGAAAAAACAACAGCTAGCTCCCCTATTTCAGAAAACAAAGGTGCCACAACTGAAAGAGTTGTGACGATTTTTCCAGAGTTCCAAAACCTCCAGGCAGTCTGTTTCGATGATCACCTCCTGAAAGCCTCTAAGCTTCGCAAAGCGCACGCCTTCCCGAACAGACATGGCTTCAGCTATAAGAGGATCCATGACACCCACAAGGGGTTTGCTCCAAGCTCCCAAGAGACAACCTGCTGAGCGAGCCACCCCTCCCGCTCCACCGTTGTCACCATCGAAATGAATTGTTGTATCGGTATTTATTTTGATGATCGTGCCATTAGGGGGCCGCCACCCATAACCTGGCAGGATTTTCAGGTCTTGCCGAGGTATATCCAAGATCGCGAGATCTTCTTTGATTTGCCTCACAGAAGTAGACGGGTCGATCTTCTCCTGATCATGAGTGAGGCGATTCCGAGAGCGCCAGATCGCCCACATTACTGTGACTATGATCGCTCGCTCCCTCTCTGTGAACAGTTGGTCACATAAGTTATCACGGGACCAAGTATTGGGATGCAGCTTGGTAAGGTAAAATCAAAGAGCATTTGAGCTTGCACCCAGAACTGTTTTGCATGCAAACAGTGAACGAGGGCATGTGCCAAGTCCTCATCCGTAGCCATGCAAATCTTGCATCTTCCAAGTTCCTGAATGTGGCGATGCCTCAAGGTGCATTCCACCGGAATGATTCCTGGCAGAACTCGCCAATAGAAGACCCGAACTTTGGGGATCACATTGATTTTCCACAAAGCACGCCACAGCTCTGTATTGTCATTTGAGGATCCGGTACCTGCCCCTTCTTCGAGAGCAGAACGCTCTTTTTGGTTCACTAGAGACCGGTACGCCGATTTGACTGTGTATATGCCAGATTTTTCATGTGCCCATGCCATAAAATCATCACCGCCTCCCTGCCGCAAAGGTATATTCAGAATAGCTTGGGCGTCAGGAGCAATAAAAAGTCCACGTACTAACTCCGTCTTCCATGTCCAGTTGTCGGAGTCAATAAGCTCACTGACCAACTCGACAGATGTATTTGCAGGTTTCAATATAGGAGTCATAGATAATGTGGATGGGATCCATCGATCCTTCCATATGGATATGGTGGAACCTGTACCCACCCGTTTGATAAGGCCAGCGTTGAGCGCCTCTTGACCGGCAACAATAGCTCGCCGGGTAGCAGATGCAGACTTTGGTACTGTGGCTAGCTCGAACTCGCAATCTGGGAAGTATCTGCCCTTCAAAACTCGAGCACATAGAGAGTTGGGGTTAGTCATGAAGCGCCATCCGTGCTTTCCAGAAGAGCTAGGTTGAACAAACGTAGCTCACGGAGACCCATTCCACCTGCATTTTGGTGTAGCTAATTTATCCCATGATATCCAATGCAAAGAACGTCTATCAATGGAGCTACTCCAAAAGAATTTTGCCATACCTAATGTCAGATTCTTACAAACTTTTTTGGTCAGAAGACAACATGACATACTGAATGTAGGGATTGCTTGGATGACAGACTTGAGGAGAGCTTCTCTAGCAGCACAGGCTAGTAGTAGCTCCGACCATCCCTGCATATTCACACGCGCCCGTTCAAATGATATGAACGAAAGTGCCACTGGTGATCCTGCCAATCGCTGTGGGCAGACCAAGATAACACTCGCCAAAGGCCTCAACCTGAACACCGAGCAGTAGGTTAACTTCCTCGTGAATCTGATGAAGGGTATTGGGACTGAAGAATACTGAACTTTTGGCACGGTTTACACTCTGTCCCGAGGCCTCCCCATAGATATGAAGAATATCATTGAGTCTTGAAGCACTTTGACTGTCAGCTTTCATGAAAATTAAACAACCGTCAGCAAACAATAAGTGATTTACCCATGGTGATCTAAAGCTTACACGAATGTCCCTGTCAATGTATCCACCATACGAGTTGAGCAATAATGACAGTCCTTCTGCACACAAAAGGAACAGGAACAGTGACACAGGGCATCCTTGCCGCAAGCCCCTAGAGGGGGTGAAGTATGGTAGAAGATCACCATTAACTCGAACTGTGAAGTGCACCGAAGTAACACACTTCATTATCAATCGAACAAAATTGATGCTAAAGCCAAGTTTCATCATAATGGACTCCAGATAGTGCCACTCCACTCGATCGTAAGCTTTCATCATGTCTAGCTTAACTGTGCACATGTGATTTTTTCCCCTTTTCCTTCTCTTCATTGTGTGAACGCTATCGTAAGCAACCATTATATTATCCGTGATCAAGTGTCCGGGGACAAAAGCGCCCTGATCATCACTAATCAACTCATCCATCAAGCTGCTCAAGCGGTTAGTAATAACCTTAGCTGCTATCTTGTAAAGTACAGTGCATAGTGCGATGGGTCGATATTGGGAGATAGACTAGGGGTGGCGTACCTTAGGTATTAATGCGATCGAGGTATCATTCAGACCTGTTGGTAAATCTCCCCCGCTAAGAAACCCGAGGACTGCTTGTGTTACAGCTTCTTTGAGCAGTACCCAATGCCGCTGGAAGAAGCCTGCTATGAAGCCATCGACACCCGGCGCCTTGGACGGAGACATCTGAAATAATGATGTACGCACCTCGGCGGCTTCATAGGGTCTGTCCAGAAACTCTCCCATAGCCGGTGTTACTCTGCTGGGAACATGTGATAACAACACGCTACAATCGGATGCCCCTTGGGACTCATATAGCTGCTGATAAAAATTCTGAACCTCATCTTTGTCCTCTCTTTGTCCTCCTCCTACTTTGCACACACCGAGCTATAAGCTTGCTGTAGGCCAGTAATGCGGTTCAATCGTTGTCGCTTTTTCACTTGTGCATGGAAAAATCCCGTGTTGCGGTCACCCTCTCGCAGCCAAGGTACTTGAGATCGTTGCTGCATCCAAATTTCCTCCTGCCTGAGCGCTTCTCTGAGCTTTATGACTGTTTTCTTCTCCTCCTCAGAAGGACCCCGACCAACAGATTGCCGTTGCAACCTATCAAGACGTTGCTGTAGCTGACGGACTGTCCTGGCTAGACAGCTGAACTCCCTTGTTCCCCATGGTTCGAGTCTCCTCTGTAGCTCAACCAAGGAATCAGCCACACCTTGCAATCCCGGTCCCCATTGGCTCTGCCGCCAAGTTTCAGTAACATGGCGTTAATAATCGATGTGAGTCTGCCAAACATTCTCGTACCAAAACTGACGCTTTGAGCGAGGCCTATTTGGCATCCGATTCATATTTGCAACAATAAAAAGGCCTTGCTCTAATGTGATCGAAAAGCTGTCTGAAATTTTCATTAGCAAATGCTCGATCCAGACAGGCTTTAACATTCGAATTTCCTCCCTGTCGGTTGTCCCAAGTATAGGGCACCCCCGACCAACCAAGATCTTGGAAGGAACACTCATCGGCGACTGATGTCTACTACACAACCTTCTTCTTGTAGACGTTGTTGGGCCTCCAAGTGCAGAGGTTTGTAGGACAGTAGCAAATTTTCCCTCAAGTGGATGACCTAAGGTTTATCAATCCGTAGGAGGCGTAGGATGAAGATGGTCTCTGTCGGTGTCAAAACCGGTGGATCTTGGGTAGGGGGTCCCGAACTGTGCGTCTAGGCGGATGGTAACAGGACACAAGGGACACGATGTTTTACCCAGGTTCGGGCCCTCTTGATGGAGGTAAAACCCTACGTTCTGCTTGATTAATATTGATGATATGGGTATTACAAGAGTGGATCTACCACGAGATCAAGGAGGCTAAACACTAAAGCTAGCCTATGGTATGATTGTTGTAATGTATGTTGTGTCCTACGGACTAAAGCCCTCCGGTTTATATAGACACCGGAGGAGGCTAGGGTTACACATAGTCGGTTACAATGGTAGGAGATCTACATATCCGTATTGCCAAGCTTGCCTTCCACGCCAAGGAAAGTCCCATCCGGACACGGGACGGAGTCTTCAATCTTGTATCTTCGTAGTCTTGGAGTCCGGCGGACGATGATAGTCCGGCTGCCCGGACACCCCCTAGTCCAGGACTCCCTCAGTAGCCCCTGAACCAGGCTTCAATGACGATAAGTCCGGCGTGTATATAGTCTTCGGCGTTGCAAGGCGGGTTCTCCCTTCAAGTTCCATGTACCTGCCGAACAGTGTCCGGCTTCATCATAAATACTGTGCTTCTTGGCTTCTACGCCCAATAATGGCCCTCTTCCACGCGTCGCATGAATGCGAAAAGCCAGGGTGTCTTTTATATTTCACCCCCTAGTCGTGCGAGTCATCCGCCTACAAGAGGCAAAAATCCAGATCCAAACCACATCATCTCCCTTCCGCGAATACTTCATCGGAGTGCCCTTGACCTAAAAATCCATTCCATCATGGACCGTCGACGCGGCTCCTCTTCTCATGCTCCTAGCCCACAGCCAGGGGATTGGAGGAGGTGCTCTGTTCCACACAACAAGCTAGTGAAGCTCCAAGCGGGGGGATATCTCCCTCCGGCCTTCATGGTCCCGGTCCGAACCGGGCTGGCCACCTACCAAGGTGGGAAGCAAGCGGAGGCTACCCCAAGTCCCAACAAAGGGGAGCGGGTATGCTTCGTCTCATATCTGATAAGGGGACTCGGATTTCCGATACATCCATTTCTCCGCGGGCTCCTGGAGTTCTACGGACTCCAGCTCCATCACCTTACGCCCGCCTCTGTCCTGCATATCGCGGGCTATGTAGCTCTTTGCGAGCTATTCCTGGGCATCGAGCCCCATTTTGCATTGTGGAAGAGGCTGTTCTGCCTCGTACCCCGTTCTCACGAGGGATCTATATATCAAGTGGGCGGCGCCGAAATATGGCGCATTGCCGGGACCGTATACCCATCCGGTACCCCTAAGAAGGCGTCCGAAGACTGGCCTTCGGAGTGGTTTTACATAGAAGACGCTCCGCTGCCGGACCCTGTCCGGATTGGCCTCCCGGAGTTCGATGCTGCTCCTCTGAAGAAACGCCTCAGCTGGCGCCCGCGGAGCCCCCGTTTGGAGGAAGACAAGAGCGTCCATTACCTGATGGGCCGAATAAGATTACTGGCCCATTCCGGATTGACCATGATCAGAATCATGGCAATATGCATCATGTGGGGAGTACAGCCACTACAATATAGGGGCCACCCCATGTGGGATTTCAACGGGGAGGACGACGCCACCCGCCACGACCGCAAAGGGCCGGATTCGACCGAAGACCTGGTGGAGATCCTGTCCGGTCTGTACAAGGGGGAAAAGGAGGACTTCCTCCGCACGAACCCTCTGAATGGGTTTTCCATGAACAACCCTCGGGGCTGGGTAAGCGAACACCTTTTATGGGCTCAACCCGTGCTTTCAGAGTTTAGGCTTCTTATGCTATGTCTTCGGCGCAGGAACTGCGCCGGATTGTGGAGGACATGATAAGTCCGGCTCCGCAACCTGAGGATCCAGGGAGATCCCAAGATCCGGCCTCCGAAGAGGATCCAGATATCAAGGTGGAGCTGATCGACGGGGTGTTTCACCAGCTCAGCACAGACGATGCTTTGGTCGCCATTACGGCGGACTACCCCGGATTATATCCGGCTTCCCAGGTGATTGTGACCGATGTCCGGACACCTTTATCTCTTCCTTGCCCATTTCTGATCATCGCGGACGATGGTGTTTTATAGGAAGCACCTTCAAGGCGGGAAGCCGAGCCCGCGGCGGCCGACCAACAAAGGTCGGTCCGGACCAGCAGGCGGAAAAGGAGTGCGGTACGGACTGAAACGTCGCCGCAAAGGTATAGCTCGTATTATAAATTTTCAGAGCAACGTTCCTAGGGAGCGTCTGAGTGCTCATGATCTTTGTAGGAGAAAGAGCGCCCGCCGGACTGTGGGCGTAGAGGTTGCCGATCCGGCCCATACCGGCCAGGCTCCAGCGCCCGGCCTGGAGGGGGAGGCAAGCGCAAGGCGCGGGCCGAATACTCCTCCAACGGAGGATGCCGACAGACTGTCCGCCACCAAGTCTGAGGTGGAGAGTGCCATGAACCACCGGCGCCGCCGGACAGTATTTCGTGAAGCGTGCTTCTCCCCTGAGGCATTGGACGCCTTCAACGCAGGGGACGCGCACCTCCGTGCTGCTCAAGACGGTTTTACCAGAGCCATGGAGCAGTATGTAAAAGACATACGGGTAAGGGAATTTTAATGGTTATGTATGCCAGTAGCCCCCGGGACTTAAAGTAGTTATGTTAACTGATTTAAGGATCATTTAAAACGCAGGCTCTTACCGAGAAGAATGCCCAGCTGTCTCAGGAGCTGCAAGAATGCAAGGCCCAACTTGAGGCCGCGCTTGCTGTTGCAGGAGGAAGCGCAGAGACCCCTCCTGGTAACACATTTTTATTAATAAATATAAGCGCTGTGCGGCGTGCGCGCAAGTCTAATAATGACATTGCAGATGCCGCCAGACAAGATCCGGACAGGCAAGAATTACTGCGCCAGCTGAAGGCCGGCGAGAGGGTGCTGAATAGGGTGCAGCAAGAAAGGAACAAGCTTCAAGATGCCCACGCCCAGCTTGGAGAGGAGCTGAAAGGCGTTCGGGCCGAGCTGTCCGGCTCCGTTAAGGAGAACCAGCGGCTTCATCGCGGCATCTACAGTAAGTGCTTGAACAAACTCCTTTGAAAAGAAGAGTCTGGCGAGGAAGTCGATTGACAAAATGTGTCTTGTAGGTATACTCACAGGTCGCCCTGCAGAGGAGATGCCCGTATCAACGGGTGATCAACTTCCCGAGCTGTCGCAACTACTCGAACGAGTTCGGCAGGCAATGAGCGGCGGCGTCCAGGCATTATGGCCAGCCGTCTCCCTACCCGAGGGCCTTGGGGAGCTTGCGGATAAACTCCAGGGAGTGCGGCAATGCTTCAGTTTATGGAAGATTTCGGCCTGCCGCCAAGGTGCCAGGAAGGCTTGGGCCATGGTTAAGACGCGGTACAAGAAGGCGGATCCCAACCATATGGCCGAAGTTGGACCGGTGGGGCCCGATGGGAAGGAGATCCCTGTGAGTTTAGTATACAGCCAAGTTGAGGTGGCTGCTAAATTTTCCCAATGGGACTGTAAGTTAGACAGCCTGTTAGACGGGATTGAGGAGGAATACAATCAGTAAATTTGATGATGTATTGAAAATGACATGTGAAATGCCTTCTAGCCGGATTGTAGATCGTTTTTCTTTGCCGACCTTTTCGCTTCGACCTCGGGACCCTAGAGTCCGGAGTGTGTCCGAATACCTTTGTGGTTAAAAAACAACCGGGGTATGCATGGAGACCAGGCGTAGGGGTCATTAGTGCTTTATCAGACAAGTGCCCAACTAGTTATGTTATATTACATGGTTAGTAAGAAACATCTTCCGGGGAGAATAGTTCCGTTAAGGGTTCCTTTCCCCGGGAGGCATGCCCTAAAGTGCATGTCCGGACTACGAAAAAAGCAGAAAAACATCTGGGGGCAGATAAATAGGTAGGTAAAAAAATCATCTTTTAGGTCACCGACCAAATATTCCCTTAAGAACGCTAGCTTTCGGCTTCACCCAGTCTGAGGTACATGTCCGGCTGACCCGGCGGTAACAATCGCAGAGGTGCTCCCTTTACCTCCTAGCCGAACAATCGGGAATGTAGGGGTAAGCACAGGAGCCAGGCAACCCAGCTTGGCCAAAACTTAAGTCATATCGATGCATATAATGGTGAGTAAAAGGTACATGTGGAAGCTTGACACATGTGCTGGGCATGAAGCCCTTATAATTAAGCTTCTGGAAAAGAAGCCCCCAGGTATAATGAGTGCGGATGGCACATCAAGTGCATGCGAACAATGCGGAAGTAGGCCCTTAGGGGCTTTATAGTGAAAAGGTTAGGGGAAGAAAAGAGAAACAAAAGACAGCTGAAGTGAAAAAATTTGAACGGAGGAAGGGGACGAACTCTTAGTCCGGCGCTAGGCATAGAATCTTCGGAGGCGGGCTGCGTTCCATGGGTTCGGCTCGAGTCGGTGATCCGACGCATTTCGTAGACGGTACGCTCCGCCGGTCAGGACTAGATCGATAATGAAGGGGCCCTCCCATTTGGGCTTGAGCTTGTCCTTTTTCTTGTCCGGCAGGCGTAGAACTAGTTCGCCAACGTTGTAAGTCTTGGCCCGTACTTCCCTGCTTTGATATCTTCGGGCCTGCTGCTGATAGAATGCGGAACGAGCCTTGGCGACGTCGCGTTCTTCCTCCAATGTATCCAAGCTGTCCTGCCGATCCAGCTCGGCCTCTCTTTCTTCGTACATGCGCACTCGAGGTGAGTCATGAATAATGTCGCAGGGAAGAACTGCCTATGCGCCGTATACCATAAAAAATGGTGTGAATCCGGTAGTACGGTTAGGCGTTGTCCGCAGCCCCCAGAGTACGGAGTCGAGCTCCTCAACCCAGTGCGTGTCAGATTTAGTAAGTGACCGCACTAGTCTGGGTTTAATGCCGCTCATTATTAGACCATTTTCTCGTTCCACTTGACCGTTGGTTTGAGGGTGATAGACTGAAGCGTAGTCGAGCTTGATGCCCATATTTTTGCACCATGACTTAACCTCGTCGGCCGTGAAGTTCATGCCGTTGTCAGTGATGATGCTGTGGGGGACTCCGTAACGGTGTACCACTCCGGATATAAAGTCTATCACTGGTCCGGACTCTGCCGTTTTGACCGGTTTGGCCTCTATCCATTTGGTGAATCTATCCACCATGACCAATAGGTACCTTTGCTTGTGGGTTTCCCCTTTAAGGGGTCCAACCATATCAAGCCCCCAGACCGCGAACGGCCAGGTAATGGGTAGAGTTTTGAGGGCGGTGGGCGGCATATGGCTCTGATTAGCAAAGAGCTGACAACCGACGCATCTCTGGACTAAGTCCTGGGCATCTGCTCGGGCCGTCGGCCAATAAAATCCTGTACGGAATGCCTTTCCTACAAGGGCCCGGGCTGCTGCGTGGTGGCCGCCTAGTCCGGCATGAATTTCAGCCAGGAGGTTTCGCCCTTCCTCTTCGGAGATACACCTTTGAAGGCCTCCGGTTGTACTTTTCCTATAAAGTTCTCCCTCATGGACCTTGTAGGCTTTCGATCGCCGGACTATGCAGCGGGCCTCATTTTGGTCTTCGGGAAGTTCCTGTCTAAGCAGATAGGCGAGGAATGGTTCCGTCCACGAGGCAATTACTGCCATTATGTCGTGGGCTGAAGGTGTTATGTCATCGGCTGAATCGCCGGTTGGCGCGGTTGTTTCCGGTTTGTCATTTCCGGATTCCCCTTCCCATAGTACGGATGGCTTGAAGAGCCGTTCCAGGAAGATATTTGGAGGGATAGCGTCACGTTTTGCGCTGATGCGTGCCAGTACGTCGGCTGCTTGGTTATTTTCTCGGGCTACGTGATGGAATTCAAGTCCTACGAACCGTGCCGACATCTTTAGGACAGCGTTGCGATATGCTACCATTTTCGGATCCTTGGGGTCAAAGTCTCCGTTTATTTGGGATATTGCAAGGTTTGAATCCCCGCGCACCTCTAGGCGTTGAATGCCCATGGAGATTGCCATCCGGAGACCATGTAGGAGGGCCTCGTATTCGGCTGCATTGTTGGAGTCCGTGTACATTATTTGAAGTACGTATTGGACTGTGTCACCGGTTGGGGACGTCAAGACGACGCCAGCCCCCAGTCCGGCCAACATTTTGGAGCCGTCAAAGTGCATAGTCCAATTGGAGTATGCGCCGTACTCTTTAGGGAGTTCGGCTTCTGTCCATTTGGCGACGAAGTCAGCCAAAACTTGTGACTTTATAGCTCGCCGAGGTTTGTAAGTTATATCGAATGGTAGGAGCTCAATGGCCCATTTTGCAATCCTGCCCGTTGCGTCGCGGTTATTTATGATGTCATTGAGTGGTACTTCGGAGGCCACTGTTATCGAACACTCCTGAAAGTAGTGTCAGAGCTTCCGGGATGCCATGAACACCGCATACGCTATCTTCTGATAGTGTGGGTAACGGGACTTGCAGGGAGTTAACACAGTGGATACATAATACACTGGTTTTTGAAGAGGGAATTTATGCCCTTCTGTCTCTCGTTTGACGACGAGTACCGCGCTTACAACTTGATGCGTTGCTGCGATGTATAGCAACATTGGTTCGCCCAGATTGGGCGCAGCCAAGACCGGATTTGTTGCCAATATGGCTTTTATTTCTTCGAGTCCGGCAGTGGCAGCATCCGTCAACTCGAAGTGTTCGGTGCGCCTGAGGAGGCGATAGAGGGGCAATGCCTTTTCTCCTAGACGGGAGATAAAGCGGCTTAAAGCTGCCACGCATCCTGTTAATTTTTGTATTTGTTTGAGGTCCTTTGGGATATCCAACTATGACAGAGCTCGGATTTTAGCCGGGTTTGCTTCAATTCCTCTACCGGATACAATGAAGCCCAGCAGCTTTCCGGCTGGTACGCCGAAAACGCATTTTTCCGGATTCAGCTTGATATCATATGCTCTGAGGTTGTCGAACGTGAGCCTCAAATCGTCTACTAGAGTTTCGACGTGTTTTGTTTTGATGACTACGTCGTCTACGTATGCCTCGACTGTTTTGCCGATCTGGGTAGCCAGACATGTTTGAATCATGCGATGATATGTTGCGCCGGCATTTTTAAGTCCGAAGGGCATCGTGTTGAAGCAGAATGGTCCGTATGGACTGATGAATGCCGTTGCGGCTTGGTCTGCTTCTGCCATCTTGATTTGATGGTAACCAGAGTATGCATCGAGGAAGCACAATGAATCGTGCCCTGCGGTAGCATCGATAATTTGGTCGATGCGGGGGAGGGGGAAGGGATCCTTTGGGCAAGCCTTATTGAGGTCTTTAAAATCGACGCATAGGCGCCAGGATTTGTCCTTCTTTGGTACCATTACCAGATTGGCTAGCCAATCCAGATGTTTGATATCTCTAATGAATCCGGCTTCCAATAGTTTGGCTAGCTCTTCTCCCATTGCCTGTCTTTTGGGTTCGAAAAATTGTCGAAGAGCCTGTTTGACCGGCTTGAATCCTTTTATGATGTTTAGGTTGTGTTCTGCCAATCTGCGTGGGATTCCGGGCATGTCCGAAGGATGCCAGGCGAAAATGTCCCAATTTTCCCGAAGGAATTCGCGCAGTGTGGCGTCTACCTCGGGGTTTAATTGTGCCCCAATGGAGGCCGTCTTTGTTGGGTCCGTTGGATGGACCTGGAATTTCACTATTCATCTCCTGGTTTGAAGGAGGTGGACTTGGATCTTTTATCAAGTACCACATCGTCCCTGTTTACCGTGCAGCGTAGCACGGTGAGTTCTTCTGCCGCTAGGGCCTCGGATAGTGCCTCCAGGGCTAGTGCGGTTGTCTTGTTTTCGGCGCGGAGTGCTATGTCCGGATCACTAGCGAGAGTGATTATTCCGCCGGGCCCGGGCATTTTGAGCTTCATATACCCGTAATGGGGTATGGCTTGAAAAATTGTGAATGCCTCTCGTCCTAATATAGCGTGATATCCGCTGTTGAACGGGGCCACTTGGAACGTGACTTCTTCGGATCTGTAGTTGTTCGGCGAGCCGAACACCACATCGAGTGCGATTTTTCCGGTGCAGCGCGCTTCCCGGCTAGGGATTATTCCTCTGAAGGTTGTGCTGCTTCGCTCAATACGGCTCCAATCGATTTCCATTTTTTGAAGGGTTTCCTCGTAGATGAGGTTTAGTCCGGTGCCGCCATCCATGAGGACCTTTGTAAGTCGAAAGCCGTCCACTATGGGACTAAGCACCAGTGCGACTGGTGCTCGGGCTGTTCGGAATTTAGGTTCGTCGCTGGCGTTGAAGGTGATGGCTGTGTCGCTCCATGGATTTGCTGTTGCTACTTGGTAGACTTCGGCGAGGCCACGGATTGTTCGTTTTCGCATATTGTTTGATGCGAAGGTCTCGAAGACTGTTGATACCGTACCGGTATTGTTGGAGTGGTTTTCCGGGGCTAGAAGCTCCTCGCCACTTTTGGCCACCTGCCGTAATATCCAACATGCTCGAAGGCTATGTGTTGGGACAGCTCCCTCTGTACTATGAAGCTTACAGGGTCCATTGAGCCATCCCTCCAGTACGGTTCCGTGCCCTCTAAGGGGTTTTTGTTTTTTGGTTTTTGTATCTGGGGCCTGAGTATAATGCATCCTTTTGTTGCGGACTAGGGTTGTATTCGGGGCCGGATTGTCCCAAAACTGATTTTCGGTTTTCCGGAAACTCTCCATCGCACAGTACTTTCGTACTATGGACGCCAGATCGGTGAAGCGTGTGATTTTACGACGGCCGATGGCGTTCAATATTCCCTTGTCCGTGCAATTATTGCAAAAGATTGAGATTGCGTTTTCTTCTGGGCAGTCCTTTATCCTGTCCATAACCAGGAGGAATCTGGCCCAGTAGTGATGTACTGTTTCAGCGGGCTCTTGCCGTATTAGAGATAGATCGCATATGTCTGGGCGGGTGGGTGGAATAAAATACGGATCCCTACCCGTCTTGGGGCTTAAAGGCCGTGAAGTTTCCAATTTTGGAAGCCTGGATTGCTGGACGTTGTTCAATGAGTCCGGTCCGATGCCTGACTTTAAGTTCAGTGCTTGATCGGAGTCCGTTCCCCCGCGGAAATCCGGCGTGGGGGGTTCGGGTGCCTGGACATGTCTAGTTTTTAATACAGGAGGAAGGTCGCCGCATTGTTCCTCTACCACGGCGATGTGGTGGGTAACCTGGGGAAAGTTGATCTCTCTCGGATCGGTTTTAAGCCCAATCTGGTTGTAGTCCGTAGCGAATCCCAGGGCGGCAATGCGATCCAAGAGTTCGTTGACAGACGAGAGCTCTATCGGATCCAGCTGCTCGGCGAATTCCGAGCTGACGTGGAGATTGCTTTTGACGACTTGAGAAGTCATTGTCGAAGCAGTGGCCGGACAGGCGGCCATAAGAAAGCCACCTAGCCGGATAGTTTGGCCGGCGGCTAAGGCCTTTTCGGCAAAAATACCATCCTTGAAGACGGGTGGAGGCATCCTTCCTATCGGTGACGACACAGAGGAACTCTCAATGAAAGCACCAATATCGGTGTCAAAACCGGCGGATCTCGGGTAGGGGGTCCCGAACTGTGCGTCTAGGCGGATGGTAACAGGACACAAGGGACACGATGTTTTACCCAGGTTCGGGCCCTCTTGATGGAGGTAAAACCCTACGTCCTGCTTGATTAATATTGATGATATGCGTATTACAAGAGTGGATCTACCACGAGATCAAGGAGGCTAAACCCTAAAGCTACCCTATGGTATGATTGTTGTAATTTATGTTGTGTCCTACGGACTAAAGCCCTCCGGTTTATATAGACACCGGAGGAGGCTAGGGTTACACAGAGTCGGTTACAATGGTAGGAGATCTACATATCCGTATTGCCAAGCTTGCCTTCCACGCCAAGGAAAGTCCCATCCGGACACGGGACGGAGTCATCAATCTTGTATCTTCGTAGTCTTGGAGTCCGGCGGACGATGATAGTCCGGCTGTCCGCACACCCCCTAGTCCAGGACTCCCTCAGTCTCTCTCAAGCAACCCTGCAACCAAATAGCAAAGAGTCTCTTGTGTCCCCAACACACCCAATACAATGGTAAATTGTATAGGTGCACTAGTTCGGCGAAGAGATGGTGATACAAGTGTAATATGGATGGTAGATATAGGTTTTTGTAATCTAAAGATATAAAAACGACAAGGTAACTAATGATAAAAGTGAGCGTAAACGGTATTGCAATGGTAGGAAACAAGGCATAGGGTTCATACTTTTACTAGTGCAAGTTCTCTCAACAATAATAACATAAATAGATCATATAACAAACCCTCAACATGCAACAAAGAGTCACTCCAAAGCCACTAATAGCGGAGAACAAACGAAGAGATTATGGTAGGGTACGAAACCACCTCACAGTTATTCTTTTGGATCGACCTATTCAAGAGTTCGTACTAGAATAACACCTTAAGACACAAATCAACCAAAACCCTAATGTCACCTAGATACTCCATTGTCACCTCAAGTATCCGTGGGCATGATTATACGATATGCATCACACAATCTCAGATTCATCTATTCAACCAACACAAAGTACTTCAAAGAGTGCCTCAAAGTTTCTACCGGAGAGTCAAGACGAAAACGTGTGCCAACCCCTATGCATAGGTTCATGGGCGGAACGCGCAAGTTGATCACCAAAACATACATCAAGTGGATCACACGATATCCCATTGTCACCACAGATAAGCACGGCAAGACATACATCAAGTGTTCTCAAATCATTAAAGACTCAATCCGATAAGATAACTTCAAAGGGAAAACTCAATTCATCACAAGAGAGTAGAGGGGGAGAAACATCATAAGATCCAACTATAATAGCAAAGCTCGCGATACATCAAGATCGTGCCATAGAGAGAACACGAGAGAGAGAGAGAGAGAGAGAGAGATCAAACACATAGCTACTAGTACGTACCCTCAGCCCCGAGGGTGAACTACTCCCTCCTCGTCATGGAGAGCGCCGGGATGATGAAGATGGCCACCGGTGAGGGATCCCCCCTCTGGCAGGGTGCCGGAACGGGCTCCCGAGAGGTTTTTGGTGGCTACAGAGGCTTGCGGCGGCGGAACTCCCAATCTATCTTCGTCTTCGGTGTTTTCAGGGTACCTGGACTTATATAGGCGAAAGAAGTCGGTCGGGGGATCCTCGAGGGACCCAGGAGATAGGGGCGCGCCCAGGGGGTTGGGTGCGCCCTCCTATCTCCTGGCTTCCTCGTATAAAGCTTATTTTCTTCACACTAATAGATCATACATATTTAGAGAGCAATTTTTATTGCTTGCACCGATGACAACTTACTTGAAGGATCTTACTCAATCCATAGGTAGGTATAGTGGACTCTCATGGAAAAACTGGGTTTAAGGATATTTAGAAGCACAAGTAGTATCTCTACTTGGTGCAAGGAATTTTGGCTAGCATGAGGCGGGAAAGGAAAGCTCAACATGTTTGAATGATCCATGACAATATACTTTAACTGAGATGTGAGAAAACATAACCCATTACATTGTCTTCCTTGTCCAACATCAACTCTTTAGCATGTCATACTTAATGAGTGCTCACAATTATGAAAGATGTCTAAGATAGTATATTTATATGTGAAATCTCTCTTCCTTCAATATTCTTTCATGAATTGTTCAAATGACCAATACAATGCTTGCTAACCTTCAATAAATTTACCACCTCTACTTCTTAGATGTGAAGTCATTACTCCCCATGGGATAAGCAAATGAGACATATATAATTTCAGATTTATGACAATCAACTCATTCAACCATTTACTCATAAGATATAAGTGAAGCACACGAGTAAATGACAAACTACTCCAACAAGATATAAGTGAAGATCAATGAGTAGCTAAATAATTATGTAACTATGTGAAGACTCTCTCTCATTAAAGAATTTCAGATCTTGATATTGTAATCAAACAGCATGCAAAACAAAATAAAATGACATTGCAAGGATAGCACAACTCATGTGAAGAAGTAAAAACTTAGGCTCAACTGATACTAACCGATAGTGGTTGAAGAAGAAAGGTGGGATGCCTACCGGGGCATCCCCAAGCTTAGATGCTTGAGACTTATTGAAATATTATCTTGGGGTGCCTTGGGCATCCCCAAGCTTGAACTTTTGTGTCTCCTTAATTCCTCTCATATCATGGTTTCTCTTTTTATCAAAAGCTTCATCCACACCAAACTCAACAAGAACTCGTGAGATAGGTTAGTATAAACCAATGCAAAACCTTATCATTTTCTACTGTAACAAATCACTAAAATTATTATTCAACATTGCATACTAAATGTCTCTGCATATTTAACACTCCTATCCTCAAATAGAATCATTAAACAAGCAAACATATGCAAACAATGCAACCATAACAGCAATCTGCCAAAACAGTATAGTCTGTAAAGAATGCAAGATTCATCATACTTCCCTAAATTCAAAAATTATGATAAAAATACTACGCTGTATAAGATTTATCAGAGCTCATTATGCAAAAAGTTTCAACTTATATCATTCTCTGAATTTTCTAGGGAATTTTTGCAACAGCGGTAAACTTTCTGTTTTCAAACAGCAACATGTATACTTGCAAAATAAGCATGGTAAAAGCTATCCTTGACATTTTTATTGAAACTAAAGATGCAAAACATTATTCTAAATAACAGCAAGCAAATACTATAAAAAGAAAATGATGCTCCAAGCAAAACACATGTGGTGAATAAAAATATGGCTCCAAGTAAAGTTACCGATGAACAAAGACGAAAGAGGGGATGCCTTCCGGGGCATCCCCAAGCTTAGGCTCTTGGTTGTCCTTGAATATTACCTTGGGGTGCCTTGGGCATCCCCAATCTTAGGCTCTTGCCACTCCTTATTCCATAGTCCATCGAATCTTTACCCAAAACTTGAAAACTTCACAACACAAAACTCAACAGAAAACTCGTAAGCTCCATTAGTATAAGAAAATAAAACCACCACTTAGGTACTGTAATGAACTCATTCTAAATTCATATTGGTGTAATATCTACTGTATTGCAACTTCTCTATGGATCATACCCTCCGATACTACTCATAGATTCATCAAAATAAGCAAACAACACATAGAAAACAGAATCTGTCAAAAACAGAACAGTCTATAGTAATCTGTATCAAACGTATACTTCTTGAACTCCAAAAATCCTCCAAAAATCCTAAGAAATTTGTGTACCAATCCATAGCAAAAAGGATCAGATCAGAAGCACGTATCTGTGAATTAACAAAACTAATTTACTGGGTGCAAAAGTTTCTGATTTTCAGCAGGATCAACACAACTATCACTGTAAGCTATCCTAAATGTCTTACTTGGCACTTTATTGAAACAAAATCTATAAAACATGATTACTACAGTAGAATAATCATGTGGACACACAAAAACAGTAAGGATAATTATTGGGTTGTCTCCCAACAAGCGCTTTTCTTTAATGCCTTTTTAGCTAGGCATGATGATGACAATGATGCTCACATAAAAGATAAGAATTGAAACATAACGGGAGCATCATGAAGCATATGTGTCGGTGTACTAGAGTAGGGGTACCCTAGTATCCCGAACTTGTGCACGGGCAGTCGCAGCGCCCCGCGGCAAGGCTTGCGGGTGACCGCCAAGGTCCTCCGTGGTTCCTTTGGAGCCATTCAAGAACAAAATGTTTAAGCCAAGGAGACAAGACCCCGGCAAGAGGAGCTTGCCGGGAAGGCCAACCAAAGCATTTCAAGGAACTTGCCACGACGCGCCACGCGTCCCGGCAAGGCCCCGTGAGCGACAACTTCCGGACGCGACAAGACAACGACCGCGGCAAGGCGCTTGCCGCGGCAAGCTACCACTCTGTACCTACGCTCCAGCACATCCACCAACGTGTCGCCCTAGGACCTTTCCAGGTGCGCGTGGCAAGAGGCTGTGCAGCCAGCGGTGCAAGGTGGCGAGCGACACTGACAAGACTACCATCGTGGCAAGCGGTGGCGCCCCTAACGGTCCCTTTTCTGCAGTGTTTGGGCGACACAGACGGGCATTTAATGCCTTTGTCCCCTGCCGTCAGGGTTAGGTAGGATACACTGTTCAGGTAGTTGTACCAACCGCAACTCTTTCCATTTTCACCCTTGCCTGCGTTGCCACCTGTCGGTGACCCCTTGAGCATATAAAAGGAGGCCCATGCGCAACGTAGAGGGGGGTTCGGAGGTTTCGAAACCAGAAAGCACTCACGCTCGGTCTCGTTAGCGGCCGGTGTGTACTGTAGCACTCAGCACTCCCGAGCAAGAACACAATACAATCAGACAAGCAGCAGTAGGAGTATTATCTCTACGGAGAGCTCCGAAGCTGGGTAAATCGCTCGTGTGCTTCGCCTCGATCCGCTCTTTGCGCGATCTCCGCCCCCCGCCGAACCGAAAGGGGCCCGGTCCGCCGGCCCCATAGGTGTTCGTTCCCCCGACATCTATGGCGCGCCAGGTAGGGGGCGTCGAGGTTGTGTGAACCTGATCCGACGTTCACGCGAGCCAGATCTTCATCATCTTCATCGACATGCCACCAAAGAAGAAGGCTTCGGAGGGGGCTGCTCCGTCCACGTCGATCCCACCGCCACCGGAGCAAACGGGTGGTGGGGTAGACGCCGACGGAAGAACGGACGTCGACGAGGGAGCTCACGGTGCTGCTAGGTCCAAGGACAAGGCTGCACAGACCTCGGCGTCCGTACATGCACCGCGCCCATCCCAGGAGGTGCGGGACCAACAGCGTCATGGTACTCGTGGTACCATACGTTCGTTGGACCGAGATCGAGCTGGTGGATCTCGGGATGCTCAAGACCAGCATGCGCGCCAACATGCTGGCACGAGCAAGACACGGTTGCCTGGACGGGATGCTGCTCCTTCTAACATAGTTAGAAGTCCGACCATATCCTGCTCCTCGCACCGTTCGCCACTGCCACCCTCTACTCCAGCAGAAGCTCTGGCATGAGCTCAACTACTCCTAGATTACCCTCCAACGGTGGACAAGATCGACGAATGGAGGGCCACCATCCAGAGTCTCATCGGCTTCGCCAACAGCGACACTCCACGGCAACCGAATGCATCGCAGCCGCGGGAAGACTGCCAGGCACAGGCCGGTGGCGACAAAACCGGTGGGGGCGCAACCACCGTGCACTCTCCACCCCGAAGGCCAAGATCGCCGACTCGCCGGGTCAACCTCGACGATGACTCCACCGCATCATCAGATCCACGAGCTCGTCGCGATCAGCGCCAAGTTCTTCACGAACGACAGCAAGAAGACGCTCGTACTCGCATCGAGCGTCGAAGAGAAGCGCGGCGTCAATCAGACCAGCGCGCTGGGCCCACTGTCGACATGCATGCGCCAGGGGAACCAGGCGACTTGCCGTATGCGGTAGGTTGCCCTGCGTTCACTCGTGAGCTGCGGCAAGTCCAGTGGCCCAGCACGAAGAATTTCAAGCCAGACGTACCAGAGAAGTACGACGGCAAGTTGCTTCCGTCGGAGTTCCTCAGCATCTACACCATCGCGGTGCAAGCTGCCGGGGGGCGCGACGACAAGATCCTTGCCAACTACTTCCCGCTGGTGCTCAAGCCCAATGTCAGGTCCTGGCTCATGCACTTGCCGGACAACTCCATATCCTCCTGGGCAGATCTATGCCATCAGTTTGTCGGCACCTTTACAGGCGGCCACAAGCCTCATGGCCAAGAGAGCGACCTTCATCTGCTCGCCCAGAAGGAAGGAGAGCCCCTGCGCAAGTACATTCAGAGATTCAGCCATGTACAGCGCAACATCCCAGATGTCCACCCTGCCGCGGTCATCAGCGCGTTCCATCAGAACGTGCGAAACCGCAGGATGCGGGAGGAGATGGCGATGTGCAAGATCAGAGACGTCAGTGAGCTATATGCCCTGGCCGACAAGTGCGCACGTGCTGAGGAGGGGAGGAAACTCCCCGGAGAGAATACAGGAGCAGGAGGATCTGACAGGAGGATGCCGCCCTGGCAAAGAAAAACCGGCGGCGGAACAACAGAAAAAAGAAAGGCAAAGATGTGCTAGTCGTTGAGCAGTCCGGCAACGGAGGTGGCACCAAGGAAGCCGAAGCTGTGGCGGCCGCCGACAAGCAGGATGGCACCGGCAAGCAGTACTGCAAGATTCACCGCACCAAGGGCCATGATCTCCAGAGCTGCAAGAAGGTCGAGTAGCTTGTCGAGCAGCAAAAGGCTGAGTACGAGCGACGCGACAAGGAGAAGGCCCAAGAAGGTACTGGAGGATCCGGCAAGAAGCGTCCCGGCCGAGGAGGACGCCATGGCAAGGCCAAGCAGCGGCAAGGAGACAGGCCTCCCCGCGACCGCGACAAGGATGAAGATGAAGACGACGATGAAGATATGGATGATGATGAGGCCGATGAGCAGGAGTTCTAGAAAGCCACAGATGTCCTGTGCGTTGACGACGGTGCTTCTCTGCATACTTCACACCGCCAGCTCAAGCAGTGGGTGCGGGAAGTCAATGCGGCAGAACCACCCGTCGAGTCACGCAAGCCTCTGAAATGGTCCGGCACGCCTATCATCTTTGATATTGAGGACCACCCTGATCGCATAACTGCGGTCGGGTGCGTCGGGCAGCCGATGCGCGATGTCGCCGGAAAGGTATCCGGCGTCACGCAGCTTGGTGATGTCCTCCTCCTTGGCGGTGGAGGCCATCCATTTGCCTCCCCCTCCGGACATATTCGGAGAAGGGTCGAGGCGGGATGCGCGAGCTTAGGCGTTGGAGCTTGGGTTCGCAGGGACGGATGAGCAAAGGAGGAAGAAGGCGTAGGTGAGAAGGTAAATCCTTATCCCTTATATGTAGGCGGACGAAAATATGCGTCCCTCACCGGCCTGGTAAAACTCGCTTATCTCCCAAGCGCCACCATCAATGGCGCGGTTGGGTTACCCACGCACGTATTGATGAGAATCCCGGAATAAGGGGAACACGATCTCTGCTTCGACATGACGTGCCAAGGAAACCGCTTCGCTAAACGTGCTGAGGTGATATAGTAATTCAAACAAGGGCTTGGTAGCGGTGTGATGTCACGCCGCGTAATACGTCAGCAGATTGGATCAGTATATGTGTTTTATTCTCTCTACGTTTGGAATGTGGAATTTATTTTGCAGAGCCGGACACTATCCTGGTGTTCATTATTTTCTCCGGATTATTCAAGGGAGGAACCCGCCTTGCAATGCCGAACACTATGCACGCCGGACTTATCGACATTGAAGACTGGTTCAGGGGCTACTGAGGGAGTCCTGGACTAGGGGGTGTCCGGATAGCCGGACTATCAATATCCGCCGGACTCCCAGACTACGAAGATAGAAGATTGAAGACTTCGGCTCGTGTCCGGAAGGTACTTTCCTTGGCGTGGAAGGCAAGCTTGGCAATACGGATATGTAGATCTCCTACCATTGTAACCGACTCTGTGTAACCCTAGCCTCTCCGGTGTCTATATAAACCGGAGGGCTTTAGTCCGTAGGACACAACATTACATCTCAACAATCATACCATAGGCTAGCTTCTAGGGTTTAGCCTCCTTGATCTCGTGGTAGATCTACTCTTGTACTACCCATATCATCAATATTAATCAAGCAGGACGTAGGGTATTACCTCCATCGAGAGGGCCTGAACCTGGGTAAAAACATTGTGTCCCTCGTCTCCTGTTACCATCCGCCTAGACGCACAGTTCGGGACCCCCTACCCGAGATCCGCCAGTTTTGACACCGACAGCAGGAAAACCGGAATCTAATTCTGTTGAAAGTGTTAAGATGATGAGAAGTAGCGAAGATACTTAAGAGGAACTTGACCAAAGTCATATTCCTGAGCATAAATACCAATGATAAGGAAATCGTTAACTCGTAGCAATTAATCGGCAAATCATCCTATTAACTGCATTAATCGGTTGACCATTAATTAGTGCAATATTAAACTCAATAGAAGCAAATTGTGGATGGAGAGAAAATATACATTGCAAATATGAAGAAAATGGCACCGTTTTGTGTTCTCAATAGATCCCAAACATATATACAACAACAATCACCAACAAACATCCATGTGGGTGTCAAAAAGTCATCAACAAACAGTATACAACAACAGTTTTGCTGATTTCTGCCTCGGCCCCAACTCTGAGATATGGCGGACACGTGATGGCTATCGATAAAGTAAAGGTGACAGCAGCCGCACAGGGTGTCTGAATACGTCGGTTACCAGAGGTGGCCGGTCGCGAAGGGGGAGGAGAAGTACCGGTGCGTAGTGAGAGTGGATGGAGTGGCGACACACATGGGAGGAGGGGAAGTGATGTCGCACATACGAGGACCTGGCCAGCCGCCATCTAGGTCGGGAGGGGAGGAGAGGAGTAGGAGGGGCGGGAGGAGGGCCAAACCCTAGCTATTTAGGAGCAGGAGGGGGCTGGGAGGGGTTATGGGCCAAATACTCAGGCTTTGTCTCCCACGAGTTAACTGGACAGCTGATAGATCATTTAATCCCCTGACAAGTTAACGCGATGAATAGGTGCTATTCGAGATGGCCACCCGATGAGTAGCAATCAACTGGCCAATTAACTGATTATGGGACGAATTCTTGAACAGTGATAAATATTCCAGTGAAGACTTCGTGAAGGCGATGAATTTGAGCCCCCACTATTCATGAAGATGAAAATACCTGATTACTTGGACCTAAACTCTATAATCTTGAACTCCGCACATCTATGCCGAGTTGTTTGCTAGACCTATATACTCTAAAACACTCTATCAAGTTCTATAGATATTTAACGATACCATGGAAAATGACATATGTACAAATGTATTATAATACGTCAAGGGAATAGATAAATTGGTGGAATACAAACAACTTTTGTAATAAAATAAAATTTCATAGCACCAAAAAGTATTTGTGTGCTCGGATTTATGCCGAAACCTACTGTATTAAAGATTTTTCTTTAAAAACAAAAAAAAACAAAATGAGACAGACAATTTGGTAGCAAACTTAAGTTTCATAGCACTAAGGTGAGCTCTTGCATGGTCCATTCGGAGTAGCCTCCAGTGACTTATTTTGATGCTTCATTGTCGTTGTGCTTCTTTAAGACATCGAGATCCCCCATCGCCAGGGGTCCAAAGCGATGGCCACTTTCTGAAATTGCTAAATACCGTGAAACGGGAAATGTCAGTATAAATAAATTAATGAAGAGCGGAACATTTATTGAAAGAATAACAATGATATTGGTATCAATTTTGAGCCAACCTTATAGTTCCCACTGGCATTTTGTGGTAACTGGCATGTGATAACCATAGATAGTTCGTAACTTTGACCCAGTCACCACATGCATGAACCCGAATCTCATCGATGGTTATCCATCTTGTTATTACGTACGGAAGACTTAATTAAGTAAGTTGAAGCAACCATGATTATCTTTTTATAGTGCAAGTACTTGGGTCGAAGTTACAAACTTCAAAGAAGAATTAAACTTGCAGCATACCACTAAGTTTTTCACTATGTACGTACTTAGATCAAACCAATCCTCCTCTTAAGGTTGTCAATACCTCAAAACCGTCATCTCTCCATCGCTAGATAAAATAGAACACCGTGGACATAAGGCACAAGATCCAATATAGTTACCATATGTCTCAACGTGCATCTCGCCGACGGCACATTCCAAGAGCTCAATGGCTGGCGCGCCGCAGCCTAGGGAGTGCATGTCGACCAGCAGGACCTCGAACTTGTTCCCCGCGCGGAGCTCCGCCATGGCCTCCGCCTCATCAGTGCAAGCCGTCACTGCAAACAAGCAAACATCTAGCATGTTCACAACCACAGCGTAGAGAATAAGCTTCACGATCGGCAACGTATACCTTCATAGTCATATCGGTCGCTGAGGTTGGCGGCTATGGAGCTAAGCCTGGCGGCGTCCGCCGAGACGGCGAGCCCGCGGAGGCCAGGGGGAGGAGCAGGGAGGAAGGCGCTGCCGGCACCGAGGAGATCCATGGATGGACGGCGCGTGCGTGGCTCTCCCCGTACCGTACGTGCAGAGCGGCGCGCCTTTGCTAGGGCTCTAGCGGCGACGCGCGCATGAAGGTAGATGGCTTCGCGGCCGGAAGGGGTTGGTAATTGTTCGTTAGTTGGTACGTGTACTACTTCTAGCAGAATATTCCAGCTTCATTTGGCCCTCGGCCCACCGGCCAGTGGGCACCCGCATGCACCCGATGCGATGCGGCGCCCTGCTGGGGGGTTGTTGGTGCGTACGGACGCCGATGATGCGGAGGCCTGAACTGACCTTCTAGAAGAAATTCGGTTTTTTACCGTTCAGGTCCCTTGGTTTTAGGGCCCATTCGACGGGCTACTTCTTTTTTAAATTTCAGCTTATCTGGTGTTTCCTTTTAATTTGAGCTTGTCGAGCAAGGCAGCAACGAGATGGGGTGACGTCAATCAGTTGACGTAGGGTAACTCAAAAAGAAAAAAAATCAGCTGACGCAGGAGCTCAATAGACGTGTAGTAGAAGGCATGGCAGGGATGAGAGGCACTCGCAGCGGGAGGTGATGGCTGCAACAACCCAAAGGTGGGACAAATTACATAGATTGTCTTTGAACTCGCTGGCGCATAATGAAAATGTCCTCGAACTTGAGAAACACTTCAATACGGTACTTGTACATGCGAATACGTGACATCTACAGTTCTATCTATGGTCCTGGCTAAAGTAGAGCACTATCGTGCCGCCCCGTGGTGTCACCTTTTTGTGGAAAGACCCCTCGCTCTTCCGGGAATGTACCCATGCCCTGCAAATCATAGTCATCAAACTAAAATCACTTTGCCCCACACGTCTTAAATCCCGTCGTCTCCCCGTCCTGCTCTCTGAAATGCCTAACCTAGCAAGTCGCGACGACGGGTGTCACTCCGACACTGGCCGAGATTCTTATTCAGGTTGCGGGCGGTGATGCGGAGAAGCTCGCCATGCTCTGCAAGATCTGTAGCTGGTTTCTAAACTGAGCGATGCTCTACGAGGAATAATTGGAGATTGTGTTGGCTGCCGCAAAGGAGGAGAAGGCGCGGATGATCAGAGACGCGGGGGAGGGGGGAGGAGGAGGTTCCGGTGCAGACAAGGCATACATGTCTCACATTGTTCACCCGCTGGGTCCACAGGAAGGATGCCATGGAGGTGGTCATGGGGATGCCGGCGCCATGGAATCAGGCAGTACTGGACGACTACTAGTCGACGCCGCCAACAAGGAGGACACTGCAGATGAGTATTGGAAATATTCCCCAAAGGCAATAATAAATTTATCATTATACTCTCATATTCATACTTAACTTTTATTCTGTGCTATAATTGCATGGGTTGCTGATCATGAGATTCGGAAGAAAACTCAACTGCATGTGTGAAAACATAAACACAAAGTGGATACCTAGGCATACCTCTAAGACTAGCTCATATGTTGATGATAATCTTGTTTTCCTGATCATGGGCATTGTTAAAGTAACAAGGATGCCATCAATAATTAGAACACATTGTTATCGGAACAATGGTGTTGAATAGACCAAACTTGTTAATTGGTGCGATATCACATTGTCATTATGTTGTCCGTATTTTCATATTATACATTAAAGTTTACTCACATCCTTAGACCATTAGATGTCATATACCAACATACCAGATGCTTATTTTGGGGTTATCAAACGTCACACTGTAACTAGGTGACAATAAAAGTAACTTACGGGTATACCTAAAAAGTATGTCTCGACATCGATAGTTCAAGACCGGGATTTTCTCCTCTCTCGCTGAAGAGATACTCTATAGACCCACTTGATATTACGGCATCGTGATCGTCTGGCCAGACACATGTAATTGAGATCACATGGATACTGAAATATGGAAATGAGTAAAGTGAACAAAACCGGCAACGAAGATAACATGTATAATGATCAAGGTATTGAACGTGAGGATACTAATAAAAGTCTCACCTCGGGTTTTGTAATGTATCGCGAAACAACGGGAAATGTATGCGGGAACATAAAGTTCGCTCAATAAAGGTGTTCGTAAGTATGTACAATTATCAAGAGTGTCCACTTATCATTGTTAATTATTGATCAGACCTAGAGGTGTTATGTGTCATATCCACTTATTTCCCAATCTGCAGGGTGATGAGTGTATTTTTACACTCATTCCACCATTGCTTAAACCAGATAATCCTGAACCTTCCAAGAAAAACTTTGATCTTATCACTAACACTAATTACTAATAAATGGAAAAGATTGCAAATCCCTCTAGTTATTTGTTTGCACAGGAAATGAATGATTTGAGGGAAGGAAATGAAGCTATATATGGAAATATGAAGTGTGGAGATCAAGCCAAATCAACTAGAGGCGCAACAGAGGAAACAGAGGAGAATATGTCGTTTGGTACGAGCATACGTGCTCGTATCAGCACTCGTACTACCCTCTAAAATCTCCATGACATCAACACAAGTACACTTTATAAAAGGCCCGGGGTGCCATTCGCAATGGAGAGCAACAAAGAGTCACCAAATCACCAGAATTACCATCGCCGCAAAGAATCATTCCCAAGAGTTTGCCATTTCCATCTTCGTAGACACTTACCCTATAGTTTGCCATACTCGCAATCGATACATCACATACTACGACGATGTATGTCCTTTATCAATCATTCATCAATCAACTTTTTCCATGTGTGATCTGATTGTGATGTGTGAGTAACCCCCTCACACCATGGGCTAAGGCATAGCTTCGCATCCCTATGCACTTGTGCGCAAAAATGTTAGTATTAACTTTGCTTAATTGAACAATATTATTCGTATGTGTTACCATAACATATTCGTGAAGGAAATATGCCCTAGAGGCAATAATAAAGTTATTATTTATTTCCTCATATCATGATAAATGTTTATTATTCATGCTAGAATTGTATTAACCGGAAACATGATACATGTGTGAATACATAGACAAACATATAGTCACTAGTATGCCTCTATTTGACTAGCTCATTAATCAAAGATGGTTATGTTTCCTAACCATGGACATGTGTTGTGATTTGATTAATGGGATCACATCATTAGGAGAATGATGTGATTGACATGACCCATCCCGTTAGCTTAGCACATGATCGTTTAGTATTCTGCTATTGCTTTCTTCATGACTTATACATGTTCCTGTAACTATGAGAATTATGCAACTCCCGTTTACCGGAGGAACACTTTGGGTACTACCAAACGTCACAACGTAACTGGGTGATTATAAAGGAGTACTACAGGTGTCTCCGAAGGTACATGTTGAGTTGGCGTATTTCGAGATTAGGTTTTGTCACTCCGATTGTCGGAGAGGTATCTCTGGGCCCTCTCGGTAATACTCATCACTTAAGCCTTGCAAGCATTATAACTAATGAGTTAGTTATGAGATGACGTATTACAGAACGAGTAAAGAGACTTGCCGGTAACGAGATTGAACTAGGTATTGGATACCGACGATCAAATCTCGGGCAATTAACATACCGATGACAAAGGGAACAACGTATGTTGTTATGCGGTTTGACCGATAAAGATCTTCATAGAATATGTAGGAACCAATATGGGCATCCAGGTCCCGCTATTGGTTATTGACCGAGAATGGGTTTAGGTCATGTCTACATAGTTCTCAAACCCATAGGGTCCGCACGCTTAACGTTTCGATGACAGTTTTATTATGAGTTTATAAGTTTTGATGTACCGAAGTTTGTTCGGAGTCCCGGATGTGATCACGGACATGACGAGGAGTCTCGGAATGGTCGAGACATAAAGATTGATATATTGGAAGCCTATGTTTGGACATCGAAATAGTTCCGGGTGAAATCGGCATTTTACCGGAGTACCGGGAGGTTACCGGAACCCCCCGGGGGGCTAATGGGCCTACATGGGCCACGAGGGAGAAGAGGGAAGGAGCCAGGAGGGGGCCACGCGCCCCTCCCCCTCCTAGTCCGAATAGGACAAGGGAAGGGGGGCGGCGCCCCCCCTTTCCTTCCCCTCTTCCTCCTCTTTCCCCCCTTCTCCTACTCCTACTTGGAAAGAGGGAGTCCTACTCCCGGTGGGAGTAGGACTCCCCCCCTTGGCGCGCCCTCTAGGCCGGCCGCCTCCTCCCCCTGGCTCCTTTATATACGGGGGCGGGGGGCACCCCAAAGACACACAAGTTGATCTACGGATTGTTCCTTAGCCGTGTGCGGTGCCCCCTTCCACCATATTCCACCTCGGTCATATCGTCGCGGAGTTTAGGGAAGCTCTGCGCCGGTAGAACATCATCATCGTCACCACGCCGTCGTGCTGACGGAACTCATCTCCGGAGCCTTTGCTGGATCGGAGGGCCGGAGATCGTCATCGAGCTGAACGTGTGCTGAACTCGGAGGCCCCGTACGTTCGGTGCTTGGATCGGTCGGATCGTGAAGACGTACGACTACATCAACCGTGTTGTGCTAACGCTTCCGCTTACGGTCTACGAGGGTACGTGGACGAACACTCTCCCCTCTCGTTGTTATCTCATCACCATGATCTTGCGTATGCGTAGGAATTTTTTTGAAATTAGTAAGTTCCCTAACAGTGGCATCCGAGCCTAGGTTTTATGCGGTTATGATATATGCACGAGTAGAACACAAGTGAGTTGTGGGCGATACAAGTCATACTGCTTACCAGCATGTCATACTTTGGTTCGGCGGTATTGAGAGATGGAGCGGCCCGGACCGACATTACGCGTACGCTTATGCGAGACTGGTTTCACCGTTACGAGCACTCATGCTTAAAGGTGACTGGCGGGTGTCTGTCTCTCTCACTTTAGCTGAATCGAGTGTGGCTACGCCCGGTCCTTGCGAAGGTTAAAACAGCACCAACTTGACGAACTATCGTTGTGGTTTTTGATGCGTAGGTAAGAACAGTTCTTGCTAAGCCCGTAGCAGCCACGTAAAATTTGCAACAACAAAGTAGAGGACGTCTAACTTGTTTTTGCAGGGTATGTTGTGATGTGATATGGTCAAAACGTGATGCTATATTTTATTGTATGAGATGATCATGTTTTGTAACCGAAGTTATCGGCAACTGGCAGGAGCCATATGGTTGTCGCTTTATTGTATGAAATGCAAACGCCCTGTAATTGCTTTACTTTATCACTAAGCGGTAGCGATAGTCGTAGAAGCAATAGATGGCGTAACGACAACGATGCTACGATGGAGATCAAGGTGTCGCGCCGGTGACGATGGTGATCATGATGGTGCTTCGAAGATGGAGATCACAAGCACAAGATGATGATGGCCATATCATATCACTTATATTGATTGCATGTGATGTTTATCCTTTATGCATCTTATCTTGATTTGATTGACGGTAGCATTTTAAGATGATCTCTCACTAATTATCAAGAAGTGTTCTCCCTGAGTATGCACCATTGCGAAAGTTCTTCGTGCTGAGACACCACGTGATGATCGGGTGTGATAGGCTCTACGTTCAAATACAACGGGTGCAAAACAGTTGCACACGTGGAATACTCAGGTTATACTTGACGAGCCTAGCATATACAGATATGGCCTCGGAACACGGAGATCGAAAGGTCGAGCGTGAATCATATAGTAGATATGATCAACATAGCGATGTTCACCATTGAAACTACTCCATCTCACATGATGATCGGACATGGTTTGGTTGATTTGGATCACGTGATCACTTAGATGACTAGAGAGATGTCTGTCTAAGTGGGAGTTCTTAAGTAATATGATTAATTGAACTTAAATTTATGATGAAACTTAGTACCTGATAGTATCTTGCTTGTCTATGTTTGATTGTAGATAGATGGCTCGTGCAGTTGTTTCGTTGAATTTTAATGCGTTCCTTGAGAAAACAAAGTTGAAAGATGATGATAGCAATTACACGGACTGGGTCCGTAACCTGAGGATTATCCTCATTGCTGCACAGAAAAGTTACGTCCTGGAAGCACCGCTGGGTGCCAGGCCTGCTGCTGATGCAACTACGACATTAAGAACGTCTGGCTGAGCAAAGCTGATGACTACTCTATAGTTCAGTGTGCCATGCTTTACGGCTTAGAACCGGGCCTTCAACGACGTTTTGAACGTCATGGAGCATATGAGATGTTCCAGGTGTTGAAGTTAATATTTCAAGCAAATGCCCGGATTGAGAGATATGAAGTCTCCAATAAGTTCTATAGCTGCAAGATGGAGGAGAATAGTTCTGTCAGTGAACACATACTCAAAATGTCTGGGTATAATAATCACTTGATTCAACTGGGAGTTAATCTTCCTGATGATAGTGTCATTGAAAGAATTCTCCAATCACTGCCACCAAGCTACAAGAGCTTCGTGATGAACTATAATATGCAAGGGATGAACAAGACTATTCCCGAGCTCTTCGCAATGCTGAAAGCCGCGGAGGTAGAAATCAAGAAGGAGCATCAAGTGTTGATGGCTAACAAGACTACTAGTTTCAAGAAGAAGGGCAAAGGGAAGAAGAAGGGGAACTTCAAAAAGAACGGCAAGCAAGTTGCTGCTCAAGAGAAGAAACCCAAGTCTGGACCCAAGCCTGAAACATAGTGCTTCTACTGCAAGCAGACTGGACACTGGAAGCGGAACTGCCCCAAGTATTTGGCGGATAAGAAGGATGGAAAAGTGAACAAAGGTATATGTGATATACATGTTATTGATGTGTACCTTACTAATGCTCGCAGTAGCACCTGGGTATTTGATACTGGTTCTGTTGCTAATATTTGCAACTCGAAACAGGGACTACAGATTAAGCGAAGATTAGCTAAGGACGAGGTGACGATGCGCGTGGAAAATGGTTCCAAAGTCGATGTGATCGCGGTCGGCACGCTACCTCTACATCTACCATCGGGATTAGTATTAGACCTAAATAATTGTTATTTGGTGCCAGCGTTGAGCATGAACATTATATCTGGATCTTGTTTGATGCGAGACGGTTATTCATTTAAATCAGAGAATAATGGTTGTTCTATTTATATGGGTAATATCTTTTATGGTCATGCACCCTTGAAGAGTGGTCTATTTTTATTGAATCTCGATAGTAGTGATACACATATTCATAGTGTTGAAACCAAAAGATGCAGAGTTGATAATGATAGTGCAACTTATTTGTGGCACTGCCGTTTAGGTCATATCGGTGTAAAGCGCATGAAGAAACTCCATACTGATGGGCTTTTGGAATCACTTAATTATGAATCACTTGGTACTTGCGAACCGTGCCTTATGGGCAAGATGACTAAAACGCCGTTCTCCGGTACTATGGAGAGAGCAACAGATTTGTTGGAAATCATACATACAGATGTATGTGGTCCAATGAATGTTGAGGCTCGTGGTGGATATCGTTATTTTCTCACCTTCACAGATGATTTAAGCAGATATGGGTATATCTATTTAATGAAACACAAGTCTGAAACATTTGAAAAGTTCAAAGAATTTCAGAGTGAAGTGGAAAATCATCGTAACAAGAAAATAAAGTTTCTACGATCTGATCGTGGAGGAGAATATTTGAGTTACGAGTTTGGTCTACACTTGAAACAATGCGGGATAGTCTCGCAACTCACGCCACCTGGAACACCACAACGAAATGGTGTGTCCGAACGTCGTAATCGTACTTTACTTGATATGGTGCGATCTATGATGTCTCTTACTGATTTACCGCTATCGTTTTGGGGTTATGCTTTAGAGACGGCCGCATTCACGTTAAATAGGGCACCATCAAAATCCGTTGAGACGACGCCTTATGAACTATGGTTTGGCAAGAAACCAAAGTTGTCGTTTCTTAAAGTTTGGGGCTGCGATGCTTATGTGAAGAAACTTCAACCAGATAAGCTCGAACCCAAATCGGAGAAATGTGTCTTCATAGGATACCCAAAGGAGACTATTGGGTACACCTTCTATCACAGATCTGAGGGCAAGATTTTCGTTGCTAAATTCGGATCCTTTCTAGAGAAGGAGTTTCTCTCGAAAGAAGTGAGTGGGAGGAAAGTTGAACTTGATGAGATAAATGTATGTACTCCCTTATTGGAAAGTAGTTCATCACAAGAACCGGTTCCTGTGACAACTACACCAATCAGTGAGGAAGCTAATGATATTGATCATGAAACTTCAGATCAAGTTTCTACAGAACCTCGTAGGTCTACCAGAGTAAGATCCGCACCAGAGTGGTACGGTAATCCTATTCTGGAAGTCATGTTACTTGACCATGATGAACCTACGAACTATGAGGAAGCGATGATGAGCCCAGATTCCGCAAAATGGCTAGAGGCCATGAAATTTGAGATGGGATCCATGTATGAAAACAAAGTATGGACTTTGGTTGACTTTCCCGTTGATCGGCAAGCTATTGAGAATAAATGGATTTTTAAGAAGAAGACTGACGCTGATGGTAATGTAACTGTCTATAAAGCTCGACTTGTTGCGAAAGGTTTTTGACAAGTTCAAGGGGTTGACTACGATGAGACTTTCTCACCTGTAGCGATGCTTAAGTCTGTCCGAATCATGTTAGCCATTGCTGCATTTCATGATTATGAAATTTGGCAAATGGATGTCAAGACTGCATTCTTGAATGGATTTCTAGAAGAAGAGTTGTATATGATGCAGCCGGAAGGTTTTGTTGATCCAAAAGGTGCTAACAAAGTGTGCAAGCTCCAGCGTTCCATTTATGGACTGGTGCAAGCATCTCGGAGTTGGAATAAACGCTTTGATAGTGTGATCAAAGCATATGGTTTTATACAGACTTTTGGAGAAGCCTGTATTTACAAGAAAGTGAGTGGGAGCTCTGTAGCATTTCTAGTTTTATATGTAGATGACATATTGTTAATTGGAAATGATATAGAATTTCTGGATAGCATAAAGGGATACTTGAATAAAAGTTTTTCAATGAAAGACCTCGGTGAAGCTGCTTATATATTGGGCATCAAGATCTATAGAGATAGATCAAGACGTTTAATAGGACTTTCACAAAGCACTTACCTTGACAAAATTTTGAAAAAGTTCAAAATGGATCAGGCAAAGAAAGGATTCTTGCCTGTGCTACAAGGTGTGAAGTTGAGTCAAACTCAATGCCCGACCACAGCAGAAGATAGAGAGAAAATGAAAGATGTTCCCTATGCTTCAGCCATAGGCTCTATCATGTATGCAATGCTGTGTACCAGACCTGACGTATGCTTAGCAATAAGCCTGGCAGGAAGGTACCAAAGTAATCCAGGAGTGGATCACTGGACAGCGGTCAAGAACATCCTGAAATACCTGAAAAGGACTAAGGATATGTTTCTCGTATATGGAGGTGACAAAGAGCTAGTCGTAAAAGGTTACGTCGATGCAAGCTTTGACACTGATCCGGACGATTCTAAATCGCAAACCGGATACGTGTTTATTTTAAACGGTGGAGCTGTAAGTTGGTGCAGTTCTAAACAAAGCGTTGTGGCGGGATCTACATGTGAAGCGGAGTACATAGCTGCTTCTGAAGCAGCGAATGAAGGAGTCTGGATGAAGGAGTTCATTTCCGATCTAGGTGTCATACCTAGTGCATCGGGACCAATGAAAATCTTCTATGACAATACTGGTGCAATTGCCTTGGCAAAGGAATCCAGATTTCACACGAGGACCAAGCACATCAAGAGACGCTTTAATTCCATTCGGGACCAAGTCCAAGTGGGAGACATAGAGATTTGCAAGATACATACGGATCTGAATGTTGCAGACCCATTGACTAAGCCTCTCTCACGAGCAAAACATGATCAGCACCAAGACTCCATGGGTGTTAGAATCATTACTATGTAATCTAGATTATTGACTCTAGTGCAAGTGGGAGACTGAAGGAAATATGCCCTAGAGGCAATAATAAAGTTATTATTTATTTCTCATATCATGATAAATGTTTATTATTCATGCTAGAATTGTATTAACCGGAAACATGATACATGTGTGAATACATAGACAAACATATAGTCACTAGTATGCCTCTACTTGACTAGCTCATTAATCAAAGATGGTTATGTTTCCTAACCATGGACATGTGTTGTCATTTGATTAATGGGATCACATCATTACGAGAATGATGTGATTGACATGACCCATCCCGTTAGCTTAGCACATGATCGTTTAGAATTCCGCTATTGCTTTCTTCATGACTTATACATGTTCCTATAACTATGAGAATTATGCAACTCCCGTTTACCGGAGGAACACTTTGGGTACTACCAAACGTCACAACGTAACTGGGTGATTATAAAGGAGTACTACAGGTGTCTCCGAAGGTACATGTTGAGTTGGCGTATTTCGAGATTAGGTTTTGTCACTCCGATTGTCAGAGAGGTATCTCTAGGCCCTCTCGGTAATACTCATCACTTAAGCCTTGCAAGCATTATAACTAATGAGTTAGTTATGAGATGACGTATTACAGAACGAGTGAAGAGACTTGCCGGTAACGAGATTGAACTAAGTATTGGATACCGACGATCAAATCTCGGGCAAGTAACATACCGATGACAAAGGGAACAACGTATGTTGTTATGCGGTTTGACCGATAAAGATCTTCGTAGAATATGTAGGAACCAATATGGGCATCCAGGTCCCGCTATTGGTTATTGACCGAGAATGGTTTTAGGTCATGTCTACATAGTCCTCGAACCCGTAGGGTCCGCATGCTTAACGTTTCGATGACAGTTTTATTATGAGTTTATAAGTTTTGATGTACCGAAGTTTGTTCGAAGTCCCGGATGTGATCACGGACATGACGAGGAGTCTCGGAATGGTCGAGACATAAAGATTGATGTATTGGAAGCCTATGTTTGGACATCAGAATAGTTCCGTGTGAAATCGACATTTTACCGGAGTACCGGGAGGTTACCGGAACCCCCCGGGGGGTTAATGGGCCTACATAGGCCACGAGGGAGAAGAGGGAAGGAGCCAGGAGGGGGCCGCGCACCCCTCCCCCTCCTAGTCCGAATAGGACAAGGGAAGGAGGGCGGCGCCCCCCCTTTCCTTCCCCTCTTCCTCCTCTTTCCCCCCTTCTCCTACTCCTACTTGGAAAGAGGGAGTCCTACTCCCGGTGGGAGTAGGACTCCCCCCCTTGGCCCGCCCTCTAGGCCGGCTGCCTCCTCCCCCCTGGCTCCTTTATATACGGGGGCGGGGGGCACCCCAAAGACACACAAGTTGATCTACGGATTGTTCCTTAGCCGTGTGCGGTGCCCCCTTCCACCATATTCCACCTCGGTCATATCGTCGGAGTTTAGGCGAAGCTCTGCGCCGGTAGAACATCATCATCGTCACCACGACGTAATGCTGACGGAACTCATCTCCGGAGCCTTTGCTGGATCAGAGGGTCGGAGATCGTCATCGAGCTGAACGTGTGCTGAACTCAGAGGCCCCGTACGTTCGGTGCTTGGATCGATCGGATCGTGAAGACGTACGACTACATCAACCGCGTTGTGCTAACGCTTCCGCTTACGGTCTACGAGGGTACGTGGACGAACACTCTCCCCTCTCGTTGCTATATCATCACCATGATCTTGCATATGCGTAGGAAATTTTTTGAAATTACTATGTTCCCTAACAATTCGTCTATTATCTCTTTCTCGTTCTGAGGCCCCACGGGTACTCGGGATCCTGTAGATCAATCGAGGAGGAGGCAAAGTGCACGGATGCATGGAAGGGTATACTGAAAGTCAGTGACAATAAGGATTAGTACGGTGGCCTAAAGAAACTCGTCGGGGACCATGAGATGCGGTCAACAGTAAGGGTCTTGATTGGACAATAGACCCACAATGTGGTTTAATGATTACTAGTGACGTTATTTGGATGCATCCCCCATAACTACACATTGAGAACACATCATAGCGGTGTCTACGAGGACCATGTTGGAAATCAAGATAAGATCCTGAGTGAAAGTATAAGGTTATAAGTAAAGTCCCCATGCCCTAGACATTTTCCGTACCACTAATTTTCTATCTAAAAATCGTGTGATTTCGATCCAGGAAACTAGAATTTCTTACAACAATAGCTTGTTTGATTCCCTGTCTACTAGCATTACTTCCCATGGGTTCGATACACATGGTCACCCTTGGGGGAAAGGGTAGGGACTATCATTATCAAAAACCAGATCAACTGGTGCCGTTGCCGCGGAAGCATCTTTGCTACCCTAGCAAGGTGACGAGGTATCATTTTAATTTTGTTTTTGTCTTTAATTTGTTTCTCTCACAAGTTATCAAAACCCAAGAAAATTATCATGGCTAAGAAACTTGTGGAGTTTACAGCTCCCAAAGGAAACTTTATGCATCCGCCTATTGCACTACCCAATGTTGCAGCCGAGCACTTCAAGATCAAACCTCACCTTGTCATGATGGTTTAAAAGGCCAAATTAGAGGTTCCACATCCGAGGACGTTTGTATCCACTTACACATTTTCACATAATTATCATTATGTGATATGACACATATAAAGGACTATGCACCTGACACTTTAAAGCTGTGTATATTTCCTTCCTCCTTAAGAGGAAAAGCTAAGGAATGGCTTAAATCCTTACCTAGAGGAACCATCACCTCTTGGAACGTATGTTGCAGCATGTATGACAAAGTTTTGCCACCAACTAAAATACTACAATTACGTTCCAATATCGATCACTGATTTTAAGCAGGAAGACCACGAGCCACTAACGTTTGCATGGAATAGTATGGAAGAGGAAACTCGAAATTGTCCGAACCATGTGATGGAGGAATGGTTAATCCTTCATTTATTTTATAAAATGCTCCTAATCTCATGTTGAAAACTATGTTAGACACTGCTGCAGGAGGAACTATCATAGGAAGACCAATTGACGAAGCAAACAAGTTGCTTAATGATATGGAAGACAACAATGCCCAATGGCATGTTGAAAGACGAACCACTAAAAGGTAAAGTCCATCACCAAAGAAAAAATGAAGAAAACGAGTTAATTGGCGTGATTAAAGGTAAAGGTGGAGTAAATGTTAGTGTTGTTACTAATATTCATGTTGATGTCAATTTTATTGCTCGTAATAATTATAATTTTAATTCAAAAATAAAATCAAATAATGCTCTGAATTTTCCTAAGCCACCATATCCTACCAACGAGGGAGAATCAAACAATTATAATGGGTCGAGCACTGGTGATAGACCTTCATTTGAGGAAACCCTCAACACTTTCATGACTGCTCAAACCGAGCAAAATAAAACCTTTACCGATATCTTGAAGTCTCACGGTAATTTACTTGGTGCAATGACTGTGAAAATTACTGGACTAAACAATGACGTACGGACACTTTAAGAGAAAACCCGCAATATGGAAGCCCAGTTGCAAAAATAGTCGAGAGTCAAACTGTTATCCTTGCCAAATTTGCAGGAAAACCGGAATCTAATCTGGTTGAAAGTGTTAAGATGATGAAAAGTAGCAAAGATACTTAAGAGGAACTTGACCAAAGTCATATTCCTGAGCATAAATACTATTGATAAGGAAATCGTTAACTCGTAGCAATTAATCGGCAAATCATCCTATTAACTGCATTAATCGGTTGACCATTAATCAGTGCAATATTAAACTCAATAGAAGCAAATTGTGGATGGAGGGAAAATATACATTGCAAATATGTAGAAAATGGCACCGTTTTGTGTTCTCAATAGATCCCAAACATATATACAACAACAATCACCAACAAACATCCATGTGGGCGTCAAAAAGTCATCAACAAACAGTATACAACAACAGTTTTGCTGATTTCTGCCTCGGCCCCAACTCTGAGATATGGCGGACACGTGATGGCTATCGATAAAGTAAAGGTGACAGCAGCCGCACAGGGTGTCTGAATACGTCGGTTACCAGAGGTGGCCGGTCGCGAAGGAGGAGGAGAAGTACCGGTGCGTAGTGAGAGTGGATGGAGTGGCGACACACACGGGAGGAGGGGAAGTGATGTCGCACATACGAGGACCTGGCCAGCCGCCATCTTGGTCGGGAGGGGAGGAGAGGAGTAGGAGGGGCGGGAGGAGGGCCAAACCCTAGCTATTTAGGAGCAGGAGGGGGCTGGGAGGGGTTATGGGCCAAATACTCAGGCTTTGTTTCCCACGAGTTAACTAGACAGCTGATAGATCATTTAATCCCCTGACAAGTTAACGCGATGAATAGGTGCTATTCGAGACGGCCACCCGATGAGTAGCAATCAACTGGCCAATTAACTGATTATGGGACGAATTCTTGAACAGTGATATATATTCCAGTGAAGACTTCGTGAAGGCGATGAATTTGAGCCCCCACTATTCATGAAGATGAAAATACCTGATAACTTGGACCTAAACTCTATAATCTTGAACTCCGCACATCTATGCCGTGTTGTTTGCTAGACCTATATACTCTAAAACACTCTATCAAGTTCTATAGATATTTAACGATACCATGGAAAATGACATATGTACAAATGTATTATAATACGTCAAGGGAATAGATAAATTGGTGGAATACAAACAACTTTTGTAATAAAATAAAATTTCATAGCACCAAAAAGTATTTGTGTGCTCGGATTTATGCCGAAACCTACTGTATTAAAGATTTTTCTTTAAAAACAAAAAAACAAAATGAGACAGACAATTTGGTAGCAAACTTAAGTTTCATAGCACTAAGGTGAGCTCTTGCATGGTCCATTCGGAGTAGCCTCCAGTGACTTATTTTGATGCTTCATTGTCGTTGTGCTTCTTTAAGACATCGAGATCCCCCATCGCCAGGGGTCCAAAGCGATGGCCACTTTCTGAAATTGCTAAATACCGTGAAACGGGAAATGTCAGTATAAATAAATTAATGAAGAGCGGAACATTTATTGAAAGAATCACAATGATATTGGTATCAATTTTGAGCCAACCTTATAGTTCCCACTGGCATTTTGTGGTAACTGGCATGTGATAACCATAGATAGTTCGTAACTTTGACCCAGTTACCACATGCATGAACCCGAATCTCATCGATGGTTATCCATCTTGTTATTACGTACGGTAGACTTAATTAAGTAAGTTGAAGCAACCATGATTATCTTTTTATAGTGCAAGTACTTGGGTCGAAGTTACAAACTTCAAAGAAGAATTAAACTTGCAGCATACCACTAAGTTTTTCACTATGTACGTACTTAGATCAAACCAATCCTCCTCGTAAGGTTGTCAATACCTCAAAACCGTCATCTCTCCATCGCTAGATAAAATAGAACACCGTAGACATAACTAGGCACAAGATCCAATGTAGTTACCATATGTCTCAACGTGCATCTCGCCAACGGCACATTCCAAGAGCTCAATGGCTGGCGCGCCGCAGCCTAGGGAGTGCATGTCGACTAGCAGGACCTCGAACTTGTTCCCCGCGCGGAGCTCCGCCATGGCCTCCGCCTCATCAGTGCAAGCCGTCACTGCAAACAAGCAAACATCTAGCATCTTCACAACCACAGCGTAGAAAGTAAGCTTCACGATCGGCCGGCGGTTAGCGAACGCTGCACGCACGAAGCAACGTAATACCTTCATAGTGATATCGGTCGCGGAGGTTGGAGGCTATGGAGCTAAGCCTGACGGCGTCCGCCGAGACGGCGAGCCCGCGGAGGCCAGGGGGAGGAGCAGGGAGGGCGGCGCTGCCGGCGCCGGGGAGATCCATTGACGGTGCGTTCGTTGCTCTCCCCGTACGTACGTGCAGAGAGGGGCCGGGAGGGGTTGGTACTTGGCAGGTTTGTTCGTTTTTTGTTTTGTTTTTTGTTTAAACCAGCAGGTTTGTTCGTTAAGTTGGTATACTTGTTCTAGCAGAATATTCCAGCTTTTTTTTCTGAGCAACACAGAATATTCCAGCTGTATCCTGCTTCATTCGCCCCTCGGCCCACCGCCCATTGGGCACCCGCATGCACCCGACGCGATGCGGCGCCCTGGGGGGTTGGTGCGTACGGACGCGCATGATGCGGAGGCCTGAACTTGACTTCTAGAAGGCCATGCCCTCAAGCCCGCGACCGTTCGATCGGGTCCCTTATTTCTAGGGCCCACTCTGCGGGTCAATTCTTTCTAAAAATTGACGAGTTTATGTGGTGTTTCCTTTTAATTTGAGCTTGTCTAGCAAGGCAGCAACGAGAATCAGGTGGCGTAGGGTAACTCAAAAAGAAAATATCAGCTGACGTAGGAGCTCAACAGACGTGTAGTAGAAGACGCGTAGCGGGAGGTGATGGCTGCAAGCCTGCAACAAACCAAACTTGAGAAAATGTCCTCAGACTTTTTTTTGCAAGCAGTAATGAGAGGTTTTATATAAACAAAAGCATTCGCTGGATTGTCAGCCAACAGGGCTGCTCACCAGGAAGCTATGGGTCTCTTCCAGCCAACTTTCAGTCATACTCAGTGTGCAAGCACGCTTGGCACAGAGATGAGCTGGATAGTTTGCTGGCCGGATTACATGATGAATATCAAAGGAAGAAAAAACAACAGCTAGCTCCCCTATTTCAGAAAACAAAGGTGCCACAACTGAAAGAGTTGTGACGATTTTTCCAGAGTTCCAAAACCTCCAGGCAGTCTGTTTCGATGATCACCTCCTGAAAGCCTCTAAGCTTCGCAAAGCGCACGCCTTCCCGAACAGACATGGCTTCAGCTATAAGAGGATCCATGACACCCACAAGGGGTTTGCTCCAAGCTCCCAAGAGACAACCTGCTGAGCGAGCCACCCCTCCCGCTCCACCGTTGTCACCATCGAAATGAATTGTTGTATCGGTATTTATTTTGATGATCGTGCCATTAGGGGGCCGCCACCCATAACCTGGCAGGATTTTCAGGTCTTGCCGAGGTATATCCAAGATCGCGAGATCTTCTTTGATTTGCCTCACAGAAGTAGACGGGTCGATCTTCTCCTGATCATGAGTGAGGCGATTCCGAGAGCGCCAGATCGCCCACATTACTGTGACTATGATCGCTCGCTCCCTCTCTGTGAACAGTTGGTCACATAAGTTATCACGGGACCAAGTATTGGGATGCAGCTTGGTAAGGTAAAATCAAAGAGCATTTGAGCTTGCACCCAGAACTGTTTTGCATGCAAACAGTGAACGAGGGCATGTGCCAAGTCCTCATCCGTAGCCATGCAAATCTTGCATCTTCCAAGTTCCTGAATGTGGCGATGCCTCAAGGTGCATTCCACCGGAATGATTCCTGGCAGAACTCGCCAATAGAAGACCCGAACTTTGGGGATCACATTGATTTTCCACAAAGCACGCCACAGCTCTGTATTGTCATTTGAGGATCCGGTACCTGCCCCTTCTTCGAGAGCAGAACGCTCTTTTTGGTTCACTAGAGACCGGTACGCCGATTTGACTGTGTATATGCCAGATTTTTCATGTGCCCATGCCATAAAATCATCACCGCCTCCCTGCCGCAAAGGTATATTCAGAATAGCTTGGGCGTCAGGAGCAATAAAAAGTCCACGTACTAACTCCGTCTTCCATGTCCAGTTGTCGGAGTCAATAAGCTCACTGACCAACTCGACAGATGTATTTGCAGGTTTCAATATAGGAGTCATAGATAATGTGGATGGGATCCATCGATCCTTCCATATGGATATGGTGGAACCTGTACCCACCCGTTTGATAAGGCCAGCGTTGAGCGCCTCTTGACCGGCAACAATAGCTCGCCGGGTAGCAGATGCAGACTTTGGTACTGTGGCTAGCTCGAACTCGCAATCTGGGAAGTATCTGCCCTTCAAAACTCGAGCACATAGAGAGTTGGGGTTAGTCATGAAGCGCCATCCGTGCTTTCCAGAAGAGCTAGGTTGAACAAACGTAGCTCACGGAGACCCATTCCACCTGCATTTTGGTGTAGCTAATTTATCCCATGATATCCAATGCAAAGAACGTCTATCAATGGAGCTACTCCAAAAGAATTTTGCCATACCTAATGTCAGATTCTTACAAACTTTTTTGGTCAGAAGACAACATGACATACTGAATGTAGGGATTGCTTGGATGACAGACTTGAGGAGAGCTTCTCTAGCAGCACAGGCTAGTAGTAGCTCCGACCATCCCTGCATATTCACACGCGCCCGTTCAAATGATATGAACGAAAGTGCCACTGGTGATCCTGCCAATCGCTGTGGGCAGACCAAGATAACACTCGCCAAAGGCCTCAACCTGAACACCGAGCAGTAGGTTAACTTCCTCGTGAATCTGATGAAGGGTATTGGGACTGAAGAATACTGAACTTTTGGCACGGTTTACACTCTGTCCCGAGGCCTCCCCATAGATATGAAGAATATCATTGAGTCTTGAAGCACTTTGACTGTCAGCTTTCATGAAAATTAAACAACCGTCAGCAAACAATAAGTGATTTACCCATGGTGATCTAAAGCTTACACGAATGTCCCTGTCAATGTATCCACCATACGAGTTGAGCAATAATGACAGTCCTTCTGCACACAAAAGGAACAGGAACAGTGACACAGGGCATCCTTGCCGCAAGCCCCTAGAGGGGGTGAAGTATGGTAGAAGATCACCATTAACTCGAACTGTGAAGTGCACCGAAGTAACACACTTCATTATCAATCGAACAAAATTGATGCTAAAGCCAAGTTTCATCATAATGGACTCCAGATAGTGCCACTCCACTCGATCGTAAGCTTTCATCATGTCTAGCTTAACTGTGCACATGTGATTTTTTCCCCTTTTCCTTCTCTTCATTGTGTGAACGCTATCGTAAGCAACCATTATATTATCCGTGATCAAGTGTCCGGGGACAAAAGCGCCCTGATCATCACTAATCAACTCATCCATCAAGCTGCTCAAGCGGTTAGTAATAACCTTAGCTGCTATCTTGTAAAGTACAGTGCATAGTGCGATGGGTCGATATTGGGAGATAGACTAGGGGTGGCGTACCTTAGGTATTAATGCGATCGAGGTATCATTCAGACCTGTTGGTAAATCTCCCCCGCTAAGAAACCCGAGGACTGCTTGTGTTACAGCTTCTTTGAGCAGTACCCAATGCCGCTGGAAGAAGCCTGCTATGAAGCCATCGACACCCGGCGCCTTGGACGGAGACATCTGAAATAATGATGTACGCACCTCGGCGGCTTCATAGGGTCTGTCCAGAAACTCTCCCATAGCCGGTGTTACTCTGCTGGGAACATGTGATAACAACACGCTACAATCGGATGCCCCTTGGGACTCATATAGCTGCTGATAAAAATTCTGAACCTCATCTTTGTCCTCTCTTTGTCCTCCTCCTACTTTGCACACACCGAGCTATAAGCTTGCTGTAGGCCAGTAATGCGGTTCAATCGTTGTCGCTTTTTCACTTGTGCATGGAAAAATCCCGTGTTGCGGTCACCCTCTCGCAGCCAAGGTACTTGAGATCGTTGCTGCATCCAAATTTCCTCCTGCCTGAGCGCTTCTCTGAGCTTTATGACTGTTTTCTTCTCCTCCTCAGAAGGACCCCGACCAACAGATTGCCGTTGCAACCTATCAAGACGTTGCTGTAGCTGACGGACTGTCCTGGCTAGACAGCTGAACTCCCTTGTTCCCCATGGTTCGAGTCTCCTCTGTAGCTCAACCAAGGAATCAGCCACACCTTGCAATCCCGGTCCCCATTGGCTCTGCCGCCAAGTTTCAGTAACATGGCGTTAATAATCGATGTGAGTCTGCCAAACATTCTCGTACCAAAACTGACGCTTTGAGCGAGGCCTATTTGGCATCCGATTCATATTTGCAACAATAAAAAGGCCTTGCTCTAATGTGATCGAAAAGCTGTCTGAAATTTTCATTAGCAAATGCTCGATCCAGACAGGCTTTAACATTCGAATTTCCTCCCTGTCGGTTGTCCCAAGTATAGGGCACCCCCGACCAACCAAGATCTTGGAAGGAACACTCATCGGCGACTGATGTCTACTACACAACCTTCTTCTTGTAGACGTTGTTGGGCCTCCAAGTGCAGAGGTTTGTAGGACAGTAGCAAATTTTCCCTCAAGTGGATGACCTAAGGTTTATCAATCCGTAGGAGGCGTAGGATGAAGATGGTCTCTGTCGGTGTCAAAACCGGTGGATCTTGGGTAGGGGGTCCCGAACTGTGCGTCTAGGCGGATGGTAACAGGACACAAGGGACACGATGTTTTACCCAGGTTCGGGCCCTCTTGATGGAGGTAAAACCCTACGTTCTGCTTGATTAATATTGATGATATGGGTATTACAAGAGTGGATCTACCACGAGATCAAGGAGGCTAAACACTAAAGCTAGCCTATGGTATGATTGTTGTAATGTATGTTGTGTCCTACGGACTAAAGCCCTCCGGTTTATATAGACACCGGAGGAGGCTAGGGTTACACATAGTCGGTTACAATGGTAGGAGATCTACATATCCGTATTGCCAAGCTTGCCTTCCACGCCAAGGAAAGTCCCATCCGGACACGGGACGGAGTCTTCAATCTTGTATCTTCGTAGTCTTGGAGTCCGGCGGACGATGATAGTCCGGCTGCCCGGACACCCCCTAGTCCAGGACTCCCTCAGTAGCCCCTGAACCAGGCTTCAATGACGATAAGTCCGGCGTGTATATAGTCTTCGGCGTTGCAAGGCGGGTTCTCCCTTCAAGTTCCATGTACCTGCCGAACAGTGTCCGGCTTCATCATAAATACTGTGCTTCTTGGCTTCTACGCCCAATAATGGCCCTCTTCCACGCGTCGCATGAATGCGAAAAGCCAGGGTGTCTTTTATATTTCACCCCCTAGTCGTGCGAGTCATCCGCCTACAAGAGGCAAAAATCCAGATCCAAACCACATCATCTCCCTTCCGCGAATACTTCATCGGAGTGCCCTTGACCTAAAAATCCATTCCATCATGGACCGTCGACGCGGCTCCTCTTCTCATGCTCCTAGCCCACAGCCAGGGGATTGGAGGAGGTGCTCTGTTCCACACAACAAGCTAGTGAAGCTCCAAGCGGGGGGATATCTCCCTCCGGCCTTCATGGTCCCGGTCCGAACCGGGCTGGCCACCTACCAAGGTGGGAAGCAAGCGGAGGCTACCCCAAGTCCCAACAAAGGGGAGCGGGTATGCTTCGTCTCATATCTGATAAGGGGACTCGGATTTCCGATACATCCATTTCTCCGCGGGCTCCTGGAGTTCTACGGACTCCAGCTCCATCACCTTACGCCCGCCTCTGTCCTGCATATCGCGGGCTATGTAGCTCTTTGCGAGCTATTCCTGGGCATCGAGCCCCATTTTGCATTGTGGAAGAGGCTGTTCTGCCTCGTACCCCGTTCTCACGAGGGATCTATATATCAAGTGGGCGGCGCCGAAATATGGCGCATTGCCGGGACCGTATACCCATCCGGTACCCCTAAGAAGGCGTCCGAAGACTGGCCTTCGGAGTGGTTTTACATAGAAGACGCTCCGCTGCCGGACCCTGTCCGGATTGGCCTCCCGGAGTTCGATGCTGCTCCTCTGAAGAAACGCCTCAGCTGGCGCCCGCGGAGCCCCCGTTTGGAGGAAGACAAGAGCGTCCATTACCTGATGGGCCGAATAAGATTACTGGCCCATTCCGGATTGACCATGATCAGAATCATGGCAATATGCATCATGTGGGGAGTACAGCCACTACAATATAGGGGCCACCCCATGTGGGATTTCAACGGGGAGGACGACGCCACCCGCCACGACCGCAAAGGGCCGGATTCGACCGAAGACCTGGTGGAGATCCTGTCCGGTCTGTACAAGGGGGAAAAGGAGGACTTCCTCCGCACGAACCCTCTGAATGGGTTTTCCATGAACAACCCTCGGGGCTGGGTAAGCGAACACCTTTTATGGGCTCAACCCGTGCTTTCAGAGTTTAGGCTTCTTATGCTATGTCTTCGGCGCAGGAACTGCGCCGGATTGTGGAGGACATGATAAGTCCGGCTCCGCAACCTGAGGATCCAGGGAGATCCCAAGATCCGGCCTCCGAAGAGGATCCAGATATCAAGGTGGAGCTGATCGACGGGGTGTTTCACCAGCTCAGCACAGACGATGCTTTGGTCGCCATTACGGCGGACTACCCCGGATTATATCCGGCTTCCCAGGTGATTGTGACCGATGTCCGGACACCTTTATCTCTTCCTTGCCCATTTCTGATCATCGCGGACGATGGTGTTTTATAGGAAGCACCTTCAAGGCGGGAAGCCGAGCCCGCGGCGGCCGACCAACAAAGGTCGGTCCGGACCAGCAGGCGGAAAAGGAGTGCGGTACGGACTGAAACGTCGCCGCAAAGGTATAGCTCGTATTATAAATTTTCAGAGCAACGTTCCTAGGGAGCGTCTGAGTGCTCATGATCTTTGTAGGAGAAAGAGCGCCCGCCGGACTGTGGGCGTAGAGGTTGCCGATCCGGCCCATACCGGCCAGGCTCCAGCGCCCGGCCTGGAGGGGGAGGCAAGCGCAAGGCGCGGGCCGAATACTCCTCCAACGGAGGATGCCGACAGACTGTCCGCCACCAAGTCTGAGGTGGAGAGTGCCATGAACCACCGGCGCCGCCGGACAGTATTTCGTGAAGCGTGCTTCTCCCCTGAGGCATTGGACGCCTTCAACGCAGGGGACGCGCACCTCCGTGCTGCTCAAGACGGTTTTACCAGAGCCATGGAGCAGTATGTAAAAGACATACGGGTAAGGGAATTTTAATGGTTATGTATGCCAGTAGCCCCCGGGACTTAAAGTAGTTATGTTAACTGATTTAAGGATCATTTAAAACGCAGGCTCTTACCGAGAAGAATGCCCAGCTGTCTCAGGAGCTGCAAGAATGCAAGGCCCAACTTGAGGCCGCGCTTGCTGTTGCAGGAGGAAGCGCAGAGACCCCTCCTGGTAACACATTTTTATTAATAAATATAAGCGCTGTGCGGCGTGCGCGCAAGTCTAATAATGACATTGCAGATGCCGCCAGACAAGATCCGGACAGGCAAGAATTACTGCGCCAGCTGAAGGCCGGCGAGAGGGTGCTGAATAGGGTGCAGCAAGAAAGGAACAAGCTTCAAGATGCCCACGCCCAGCTTGGAGAGGAGCTGAAAGGCGTTCGGGCCGAGCTGTCCGGCTCCGTTAAGGAGAACCAGCGGCTTCATCGCGGCATCTACAGTAAGTGCTTGAACAAACTCCTTTGAAAAGAAGAGTCTGGCGAGGAAGTCGATTGACAAAATGTGTCTTGTAGGTATACTCACAGGTCGCCCTGCAGAGGAGATGCCCGTATCAACGGGTGATCAACTTCCCGAGCTGTCGCAACTACTCGAACGAGTTCGGCAGGCAATGAGCGGCGGCGTCCAGGCATTATGGCCAGCCGTCTCCCTACCCGAGGGCCTTGGGGAGCTTGCGGATAAACTCCAGGGAGTGCGGCAATGCTTCAGTTTATGGAAGATTTCGGCCTGCCGCCAAGGTGCCAGGAAGGCTTGGGCCATGGTTAAGACGCGGTACAAGAAGGCGGATCCCAACCATATGGCCGAAGTTGGACCGGTGGGGCCCGATGGGAAGGAGATCCCTGTGAGTTTAGTATACAGCCAAGTTGAGGTGGCTGCTAAATTTTCCCAATGGGACTGTAAGTTAGACAGCCTGTTAGACGGGATTGAGGAGGAATACAATCAGTAAATTTGATGATGTATTGAAAATGACATGTGAAATGCCTTCTAGCCGGATTGTAGATCGTTTTTCTTTGCCGACCTTTTCGCTTCGACCTCGGGACCCTAGAGTCCGGAGTGTGTCCGAATACCTTTGTGGTTAAAAAACAACCGGGGTATGCATGGAGACCAGGCGTAGGGGTCATTAGTGCTTTATCAGACAAGTGCCCAACTAGTTATGTTATATTACATGGTTAGTAAGAAACATCTTCCGGGGAGAATAGTTCCGTTAAGGGTTCCTTTCCCCGGGAGGCATGCCCTAAAGTGCATGTCCGGACTACGAAAAAAGCAGAAAAACATCTGGGGGCAGATAAATAGGTAGGTAAAAAAATCATCTTTTAGGTCACCGACCAAATATTCCCTTAAGAACGCTAGCTTTCGGCTTCACCCAGTCTGAGGTACATGTCCGGCTGACCCGGCGGTAACAATCGCAGAGGTGCTCCCTTTACCTCCTAGCCGAACAATCGGGAATGTAGGGGTAAGCACAGGAGCCAGGCAACCCAGCTTGGCCAAAACTTAAGTCATATCGATGCATATAATGGTGAGTAAAAGGTACATGTGGAAGCTTGACACATGTGCTGGGCATGAAGCCCTTATAATTAAGCTTCTGGAAAAGAAGCCCCCAGGTATAATGAGTGCGGATGGCACATCAAGTGCATGCGAACAATGCGGAAGTAGGCCCTTAGGGGCTTTATAGTGAAAAGGTTAGGGGAAGAAAAGAGAAACAAAAGACAGCTGAAGTGAAAAAATTTGAACGGAGGAAGGGGACGAACTCTTAGTCCGGCGCTAGGCATAGAATCTTCGGAGGCGGGCTGCGTTCCATGGGTTCGGCTCGAGTCGGTGATCCGACGCATTTCGTAGACGGTACGCTCCGCCGGTCAGGACTAGATCGATAATGAAGGGGCCCTCCCATTTGGGCTTGAGCTTGTCCTTTTTCTTGTCCGGCAGGCGTAGAACTAGTTCGCCAACGTTGTAAGTCTTGGCCCGTACTTCCCTGCTTTGATATCTTCGGGCCTGCTGCTGATAGAATGCGGAACGAGCCTTGGCGACGTCGCGTTCTTCCTCCAATGTATCCAAGCTGTCCTGCCGATCCAGCTCGGCCTCTCTTTCTTCGTACATGCGCACTCGAGGTGAGTCATGAATAATGTCGCAGGGAAGAACTGCCTATGCGCCGTATACCATAAAAAATGGTGTGAATCCGGTAGTACGGTTAGGCGTTGTCCGCAGCCCCCAGAGTACGGAGTCGAGCTCCTCAACCCAGTGCGTGTCAGATTTAGTAAGTGACCGCACTAGTCTGGGTTTAATGCCGCTCATTATTAGACCATTTTCTCGTTCCACTTGACCGTTGGTTTGAGGGTGATAGACTGAAGCGTAGTCGAGCTTGATGCCCATATTTTTGCACCATGACTTAACCTCGTCGGCCGTGAAGTTCATGCCGTTGTCAGTGATGATGCTGTGGGGGACTCCGTAACGGTGTACCACTCCGGATATAAAGTCTATCACTGGTCCGGACTCTGCCGTTTTGACCGGTTTGGCCTCTATCCATTTGGTGAATCTATCCACCATGACCAATAGGTACCTTTGCTTGTGGGTTTCCCCTTTAAGGGGTCCAACCATATCAAGCCCCCAGACCGCGAACGGCCAGGTAATGGGTAGAGTTTTGAGGGCGGTGGGCGGCATATGGCTCTGATTAGCAAAGAGCTGACAACCGACGCATCTCTGGACTAAGTCCTGGGCATCTGCTCGGGCCGTCGGCCAATAAAATCCTGTACGGAATGCCTTTCCTACAAGGGCCCGGGCTGCTGCGTGGTGGCCGCCTAGTCCGGCATGAATTTCAGCCAGGAGGTTTCGCCCTTCCTCTTCGGAGATACACCTTTGAAGGCCTCCGGTTGTACTTTTCCTATAAAGTTCTCCCTCATGGACCTTGTAGGCTTTCGATCGCCGGACTATGCAGCGGGCCTCATTTTGGTCTTCGGGAAGTTCCTGTCTAAGCAGATAGGCGAGGAATGGTTCCGTCCACGAGGCAATTACTGCCATTATGTCGTGGGCTGAAGGTGTTATGTCATCGGCTGAATCGCCGGTTGGCGCGGTTGTTTCCGGTTTGTCATTTCCGGATTCCCCTTCCCATAGTACGGATGGCTTGAAGAGCCGTTCCAGGAAGATATTTGGAGGGATAGCGTCACGTTTTGCGCTGATGCGTGCCAGTACGTCGGCTGCTTGGTTATTTTCTCGGGCTACGTGATGGAATTCAAGTCCTACGAACCGTGCCGACATCTTTAGGACAGCGTTGCGATATGCTACCATTTTCGGATCCTTGGGGTCAAAGTCTCCGTTTATTTGGGATATTGCAAGGTTTGAATCCCCGCGCACCTCTAGGCGTTGAATGCCCATGGAGATTGCCATCCGGAGACCATGTAGGAGGGCCTCGTATTCGGCTGCATTGTTGGAGTCCGTGTACATTATTTGAAGTACGTATTGGACTGTGTCACCGGTTGGGGACGTCAAGACGACGCCAGCCCCCAGTCCGGCCAACATTTTGGAGCCGTCAAAGTGCATAGTCCAATTGGAGTATGCGCCGTACTCTTTAGGGAGTTCGGCTTCTGTCCATTTGGCGACGAAGTCAGCCAAAACTTGTGACTTTATAGCTCGCCGAGGTTTGTAAGTTATATCGAATGGTAGGAGCTCAATGGCCCATTTTGCAATCCTGCCCGTTGCGTCGCGGTTATTTATGATGTCATTGAGTGGTACTTCGGAGGCCACTGTTATCGAACACTCCTGAAAGTAGTGTCAGAGCTTCCGGGATGCCATGAACACCGCATACGCTATCTTCTGATAGTGTGGGTAACGGGACTTGCAGGGAGTTAACACAGTGGATACATAATACACTGGTTTTTGAAGAGGGAATTTATGCCCTTCTGTCTCTCGTTTGACGACGAGTACCGCGCTTACAACTTGATGCGTTGCTGCGATGTATAGCAACATTGGTTCGCCCAGATTGGGCGCAGCCAAGACCGGATTTGTTGCCAATATGGCTTTTATTTCTTCGAGTCCGGCAGTGGCAGCATCCGTCAACTCGAAGTGTTCGGTGCGCCTGAGGAGGCGATAGAGGGGCAATGCCTTTTCTCCTAGACGGGAGATAAAGCGGCTTAAAGCTGCCACGCATCCTGTTAATTTTTGTATTTGTTTGAGGTCCTTTGGGATATCCAACTATGACAGAGCTCGGATTTTAGCCGGGTTTGCTTCAATTCCTCTACCGGATACAATGAAGCCCAGCAGCTTTCCGGCTGGTACGCCGAAAACGCATTTTTCCGGATTCAGCTTGATATCATATGCTCTGAGGTTGTCGAACGTGAGCCTCAAATCGTCTACTAGAGTTTCGACGTGTTTTGTTTTGATGACTACGTCGTCTACGTATGCCTCGACTGTTTTGCCGATCTGGGTAGCCAGACATGTTTGAATCATGCGATGATATGTTGCGCCGGCATTTTTAAGTCCGAAGGGCATCGTGTTGAAGCAGAATGGTCCGTATGGACTGATGAATGCCGTTGCGGCTTGGTCTGCTTCTGCCATCTTGATTTGATGGTAACCAGAGTATGCATCGAGGAAGCACAATGAATCGTGCCCTGCGGTAGCATCGATAATTTGGTCGATGCGGGGGAGGGGGAAGGGATCCTTTGGGCAAGCCTTATTGAGGTCTTTAAAATCGACGCATAGGCGCCAGGATTTGTCCTTCTTTGGTACCATTACCAGATTGGCTAGCCAATCCAGATGTTTGATATCTCTAATGAATCCGGCTTCCAATAGTTTGGCTAGCTCTTCTCCCATTGCCTGTCTTTTGGGTTCGAAAAATTGTCGAAGAGCCTGTTTGACCGGCTTGAATCCTTTTATGATGTTTAGGTTGTGTTCTGCCAATCTGCGTGGGATTCCGGGCATGTCCGAAGGATGCCAGGCGAAAATGTCCCAATTTTCCCGAAGGAATTCGCGCAGTGTGGCGTCTACCTCGGGGTTTAATTGTGCCCCAATGGAGGCCGTCTTTGTTGGGTCCGTTGGATGGACCTGGAATTTCACTATTCATCTCCTGGTTTGAAGGAGGTGGACTTGGATCTTTTATCAAGTACCACATCGTCCCTGTTTACCGTGCAGCGTAGCACGGTGAGTTCTTCTGCCGCTAGGGCCTCGGATAGTGCCTCCAGGGCTAGTGCGGTTGTCTTGTTTTCGGCGCGGAGTGCTATGTCCGGATCACTAGCGAGAGTGATTATTCCGCCGGGCCCGGGCATTTTGAGCTTCATATACCCGTAATGGGGTATGGCTTGAAAAATTGTGAATGCCTCTCGTCCTAATATAGCGTGATATCCGCTGTTGAACGGGGCCACTTGGAACGTGACTTCTTCGGATCTGTAGTTGTTCGGCGAGCCGAACACCACATCGAGTGCGATTTTTCCGGTGCAGCGCGCTTCCCGGCTAGGGATTATTCCTCTGAAGGTTGTGCTGCTTCGCTCAATACGGCTCCAATCGATTTCCATTTTTTGAAGGGTTTCCTCGTAGATGAGGTTTAGTCCGGTGCCGCCATCCATGAGGACCTTTGTAAGTCGAAAGCCGTCCACTATGGGACTAAGCACCAGTGCGACTGGTGCTCGGGCTGTTCGGAATTTAGGTTCGTCGCTGGCGTTGAAGGTGATGGCTGTGTCGCTCCATGGATTTGCTGTTGCTACTTGGTAGACTTCGGCGAGGCCACGGATTGTTCGTTTTCGCATATTGTTTGATGCGAAGGTCTCGAAGACTGTTGATACCGTACCGGTATTGTTGGAGTGGTTTTCCGGGGCTAGAAGCTCCTCGCCACTTTTGGCCACCTGCCGTAATATCCAACATGCTCGAAGGCTATGTGTTGGGACAGCTCCCTCTGTACTATGAAGCTTACAGGGTCCATTGAGCCATCCCTCCAGTACGGTTCCGTGCCCTCTAAGGGGTTTTTGTTTTTTGGTTTTTGTATCTGGGGCCTGAGTATAATGCATCCTTTTGTTGCGGACTAGGGTTGTATTCGGGGCCGGATTGTCCCAAAACTGATTTTCGGTTTTCCGGAAACTCTCCATCGCACAGTACTTTCGTACTATGGACGCCAGATCGGTGAAGCGTGTGATTTTACGACGGCCGATGGCGTTCAATATTCCCTTGTCCGTGCAATTATTGCAAAAGATTGAGATTGCGTTTTCTTCTGGGCAGTCCTTTATCCTGTCCATAACCAGGAGGAATCTGGCCCAGTAGTGATGTACTGTTTCAGCGGGCTCTTGCCGTATTAGAGATAGATCGCATATGTCTGGGCGGGTGGGTGGAATAAAATACGGATCCCTACCCGTCTTGGGGCTTAAAGGCCGTGAAGTTTCCAATTTTGGAAGCCTGGATTGCTGGACGTTGTTCAATGAGTCCGGTCCGATGCCTGACTTTAAGTTCAGTGCTTGATCGGAGTCCGTTCCCCCGCGGAAATCCGGCGTGGGGGGTTCGGGTGCCTGGACATGTCTAGTTTTTAATACAGGAGGAAGGTCGCCGCATTGTTCCTCTACCACGGCGATGTGGTGGGTAACCTGGGGAAAGTTGATCTCTCTCGGATCGGTTTTAAGCCCAATCTGGTTGTAGTCCGTAGCGAATCCCAGGGCGGCAATGCGATCCAAGAGTTCGTTGACAGACGAGAGCTCTATCGGATCCAGCTGCTCGGCGAATTCCGAGCTGACGTGGAGATTGCTTTTGACGACTTGAGAAGTCATTGTCGAAGCAGTGGCCGGACAGGCGGCCATAAGAAAGCCACCTAGCCGGATAGTTTGGCCGGCGGCTAAGGCCTTTTCGGCAAAAATACCATCCTTGAAGACGGGTGGAGGCATCCTTCCTATCGGTGACGACACAGAGGAACTCTCAATGAAAGCACCAATATCGGTGTCAAAACCGGCGGATCTCGGGTAGGGGGTCCCGAACTGTGCGTCTAGGCGGATGGTAACAGGACACAAGGGACACGATGTTTTACCCAGGTTCGGGCCCTCTTGATGGAGGTAAAACCCTACGTCCTGCTTGATTAATATTGATGATATGCGTATTACAAGAGTGGATCTACCACGAGATCAAGGAGGCTAAACCCTAAAGCTACCCTATGGTATGATTGTTGTAATTTATGTTGTGTCCTACGGACTAAAGCCCTCCGGTTTATATAGACACCGGAGGAGGCTAGGGTTACACAGAGTCGGTTACAATGGTAGGAGATCTACATATCCGTATTGCCAAGCTTGCCTTCCACGCCAAGGAAAGTCCCATCCGGACACGGGACGGAGTCATCAATCTTGTATCTTCGTAGTCTTGGAGTCCGGCGGACGATGATAGTCCGGCTGTCCGCACACCCCCTAGTCCAGGACTCCCTCAGTCTCTCTCAAGCAACCCTGCAACCAAATAGCAAAGAGTCTCTTGTGTCCCCAACACACCCAATACAATGGTAAATTGTATAGGTGCACTAGTTCGGCGAAGAGATGGTGATACAAGTGTAATATGGATGGTAGATATAGGTTTTTGTAATCTAAAGATATAAAAACGACAAGGTAACTAATGATAAAAGTGAGCGTAAACGGTATTGCAATGGTAGGAAACAAGGCATAGGGTTCATACTTTTACTAGTGCAAGTTCTCTCAACAATAATAACATAAATAGATCATATAACAAACCCTCAACATGCAACAAAGAGTCACTCCAAAGCCACTAATAGCGGAGAACAAACGAAGAGATTATGGTAGGGTACGAAACCACCTCACAGTTATTCTTTTGGATCGACCTATTCAAGAGTTCGTACTAGAATAACACCTTAAGACACAAATCAACCAAAACCCTAATGTCACCTAGATACTCCATTGTCACCTCAAGTATCCGTGGGCATGATTATACGATATGCATCACACAATCTCAGATTCATCTATTCAACCAACACAAAGTACTTCAAAGAGTGCCTCAAAGTTTCTACCGGAGAGTCAAGACGAAAACGTGTGCCAACCCCTATGCATAGGTTCATGGGCGGAACGCGCAAGTTGATCACCAAAACATACATCAAGTGGATCACACGATATCCCATTGTCACCACAGATAAGCACGGCAAGACATACATCAAGTGTTCTCAAATCATTAAAGACTCAATCCGATAAGATAACTTCAAAGGGAAAACTCAATTCATCACAAGAGAGTAGAGGGGGAGAAACATCATAAGATCCAACTATAATAGCAAAGCTCGCGATACATCAAGATCGTGCCATAGAGAGAACACGAGAGAGAGAGAGAGAGAGAGAGAGATCAAACACATAGCTACTAGTACGTACCCTCAGCCCCGAGGGTGAACTACTCCCTCCTCGTCATGGAGAGCGCCGGGATGATGAAGATGGCCACCGGTGAGGGATCCCCCCTCTGGCAGGGTGCCGGAACGGGCTCCCGAGAGGTTTTTGGTGGCTACAGAGGCTTGCGGCGGCGGAACTCCCAATCTATCTTCGTCTTCGGTGTTTTCAGGGTACCTGGACTTATATAGGCGAAAGAAGTCGGTCGGGGGATCCTCGAGGGACCCAGGAGATAGGGGCGCGCCCAGGGGGTTGGGTGCGCCCTCCTATCTCCTGGCTTCCTCGTATAAAGCTTATTTTCTTCACACTAATAGATCATACATATTTAGAGAGCAATTTTTATTGCTTGCACCGATGACAACTTACTTGAAGGATCTTACTCAATCCATAGGTAGGTATAGTGGACTCTCATGGAAAAACTGGGTTTAAGGATATTTAGAAGCACAAGTAGTATCTCTACTTGGTGCAAGGAATTTTGGCTAGCATGAGGCGGGAAAGGAAAGCTCAACATGTTTGAATGATCCATGACAATATACTTTAACTGAGATGTGAGAAAACATAACCCATTACATTGTCTTCCTTGTCCAACATCAACTCTTTAGCATGTCATACTTAATGAGTGCTCACAATTATGAAAGATGTCTAAGATAGTATATTTATATGTGAAATCTCTCTTCCTTCAATATTCTTTCATGAATTGTTCAAATGACCAATACAATGCTTGCTAACCTTCAATAAATTTACCACCTCTACTTCTTAGATGTGAAGTCATTACTCCCCATGGGATAAGCAAATGAGACATATATAATTTCAGATTTATGACAATCAACTCATTCAACCATTTACTCATAAGATATAAGTGAAGCACACGAGTAAATGACAAACTACTCCAACAAGATATAAGTGAAGATCAATGAGTAGCTAAATAATTATGTAACTATGTGAAGACTCTCTCTCATTAAAGAATTTCAGATCTTGATATTGTAATCAAACAGCATGCAAAACAAAATAAAATGACATTGCAAGGATAGCACAACTCATGTGAAGAAGTAAAAACTTAGGCTCAACTGATACTAACCGATAGTGGTTGAAGAAGAAAGGTGGGATGCCTACCGGGGCATCCCCAAGCTTAGATGCTTGAGACTTATTGAAATATTATCTTGGGGTGCCTTGGGCATCCCCAAGCTTGAACTTTTGTGTCTCCTTAATTCCTCTCATATCATGGTTTCTCTTTTTATCAAAAGCTTCATCCACACCAAACTCAACAAGAACTCGTGAGATAGGTTAGTATAAACCAATGCAAAACCTTATCATTTTCTACTGTAACAAATCACTAAAATTATTATTCAACATTGCATACTAAATGTCTCTGCATATTTAACACTCCTATCCTCAAATAGAATCATTAAACAAGCAAACATATGCAAACAATGCAACCATAACAGCAATCTGCCAAAACAGTATAGTCTGTAAAGAATGCAAGATTCATCATACTTCCCTAAATTCAAAAATTATGATAAAAATACTACGCTGTATAAGATTTATCAGAGCTCATTATGCAAAAAGTTTCAACTTATATCATTCTCTGAATTTTCTAGGGAATTTTTGCAACAGCGGTAAACTTTCTGTTTTCAAACAGCAACATGTATACTTGCAAAATAAGCATGGTAAAAGCTATCCTTGACATTTTTATTGAAACTAAAGATGCAAAACATTATTCTAAATAACAGCAAGCAAATACTATAAAAAGAAAATGATGCTCCAAGCAAAACACATGTGGTGAATAAAAATATGGCTCCAAGTAAAGTTACCGATGAACAAAGACGAAAGAGGGGATGCCTTCCGGGGCATCCCCAAGCTTAGGCTCTTGGTTGTCCTTGAATATTACCTTGGGGTGCCTTGGGCATCCCCAATCTTAGGCTCTTGCCACTCCTTATTCCATAGTCCATCGAATCTTTACCCAAAACTTGAAAACTTCACAACACAAAACTCAACAGAAAACTCGTAAGCTCCATTAGTATAAGAAAATAAAACCACCACTTAGGTACTGTAATGAACTCATTCTAAATTCATATTGGTGTAATATCTACTGTATTGCAACTTCTCTATGGATCATACCCTCCGATACTACTCATAGATTCATCAAAATAAGCAAACAACACATAGAAAACAGAATCTGTCAAAAACAGAACAGTCTATAGTAATCTGTATCAAACGTATACTTCTTGAACTCCAAAAATCCTCCAAAAATCCTAAGAAATTTGTGTACCAATCCATAGCAAAAAGGATCAGATCAGAAGCACGTATCTGTGAATTAACAAAACTAATTTACTGGGTGCAAAAGTTTCTGATTTTCAGCAGGATCAACACAACTATCACTGTAAGCTATCCTAAATGTCTTACTTGGCACTTTATTGAAACAAAATCTATAAAACATGATTACTACAGTAGAATAATCATGTGGACACACAAAAACAGTAAGGATAATTATTGGGTTGTCTCCCAACAAGCGCTTTTCTTTAATGCCTTTTTAGCTAGGCATGATGATGACAATGATGCTCACATAAAAGATAAGAATTGAAACATAACGGGAGCATCATGAAGCATATGTGTCGGTGTACTAGAGTAGGGGTACCCTAGTATCCCGAACTTGTGCACGGGCAGTCGCAGCGCCCCGCGGCAAGGCTTGCGGGTGACCGCCAAGGTCCTCCGTGGTTCCTTTGGAGCCATTCAAGAACAAAATGTTTAAGCCAAGGAGACAAGACCCCGGCAAGAGGAGCTTGCCGGGAAGGCCAACCAAAGCATTTCAAGGAACTTGCCACGACGCGCCACGCGTCCCGGCAAGGCCCCGTGAGCGACAACTTCCGGACGCGACAAGACAACGACCGCGGCAAGGCGCTTGCCGCGGCAAGCTACCACTCTGTACCTACGCTCCAGCACATCCACCAACGTGTCGCCCTAGGACCTTTCCAGGTGCGCGTGGCAAGAGGCTGTGCAGCCAGCGGTGCAAGGTGGCGAGCGACACTGACAAGACTACCATCGTGGCAAGCGGTGGCGCCCCTAACGGTCCCTTTTCTGCAGTGTTTGGGCGACACAGACGGGCATTTAATGCCTTTGTCCCCTGCCGTCAGGGTTAGGTAGGATACACTGTTCAGGTAGTTGTACCAACCGCAACTCTTTCCATTTTCACCCTTGCCTGCGTTGCCACCTGTCGGTGACCCCTTGAGCATATAAAAGGAGGCCCATGCGCAACGTAGAGGGGGGTTCGGAGGTTTCGAAACCAGAAAGCACTCACGCTCGGTCTCGTTAGCGGCCGGTGTGTACTGTAGCACTCAGCACTCCCGAGCAAGAACACAATACAATCAGACAAGCAGCAGTAGGAGTATTATCTCTACGGAGAGCTCCGAAGCTGGGTAAATCGCTCGTGTGCTTCGCCTCGATCCGCTCTTTGCGCGATCTCCGCCCCCCGCCGAACCGAAAGGGGCCCGGTCCGCCGGCCCCATAGGTGTTCGTTCCCCCGACATCTATGGCGCGCCAGGTAGGGGGCGTCGAGGTTGTGTGAACCTGATCCGACGTTCACGCGAGCCAGATCTTCATCATCTTCATCGACATGCCACCAAAGAAGAAGGCTTCGGAGGGGGCTGCTCCGTCCACGTCGATCCCACCGCCACCGGAGCAAACGGGTGGTGGGGTAGACGCCGACGGAAGAACGGACGTCGACGAGGGAGCTCACGGTGCTGCTAGGTCCAAGGACAAGGCTGCACAGACCTCGGCGTCCGTACATGCACCGCGCCCATCCCAGGAGGTGCGGGACCAACAGCGTCATGGTACTCGTGGTACCATACGTTCGTTGGACCGAGATCGAGCTGGTGGATCTCGGGATGCTCAAGACCAGCATGCGCGCCAACATGCTGGCACGAGCAAGACACGGTTGCCTGGACGGGATGCTGCTCCTTCTAACATAGTTAGAAGTCCGACCATATCCTGCTCCTCGCACCGTTCGCCACTGCCACCCTCTACTCCAGCAGAAGCTCTGGCATGAGCTCAACTACTCCTAGATTACCCTCCAACGGTGGACAAGATCGACGAATGGAGGGCCACCATCCAGAGTCTCATCGGCTTCGCCAACAGCGACACTCCACGGCAACCGAATGCATCGCAGCCGCGGGAAGACTGCCAGGCACAGGCCGGTGGCGACAAAACCGGTGGGGGCGCAACCACCGTGCACTCTCCACCCCGAAGGCCAAGATCGCCGACTCGCCGGGTCAACCTCGACGATGACTCCACCGCATCATCAGATCCACGAGCTCGTCGCGATCAGCGCCAAGTTCTTCACGAACGACAGCAAGAAGACGCTCGTACTCGCATCGAGCGTCGAAGAGAAGCGCGGCGTCAATCAGACCAGCGCGCTGGGCCCACTGTCGACATGCATGCGCCAGGGGAACCAGGCGACTTGCCGTATGCGGTAGGTTGCCCTGCGTTCACTCGTGAGCTGCGGCAAGTCCAGTGGCCCAGCACGAAGAATTTCAAGCCAGACGTACCAGAGAAGTACGACGGCAAGTTGCTTCCGTCGGAGTTCCTCAGCATCTACACCATCGCGGTGCAAGCTGCCGGGGGGCGCGACGACAAGATCCTTGCCAACTACTTCCCGCTGGTGCTCAAGCCCAATGTCAGGTCCTGGCTCATGCACTTGCCGGACAACTCCATATCCTCCTGGGCAGATCTATGCCATCAGTTTGTCGGCACCTTTACAGGCGGCCACAAGCCTCATGGCCAAGAGAGCGACCTTCATCTGCTCGCCCAGAAGGAAGGAGAGCCCCTGCGCAAGTACATTCAGAGATTCAGCCATGTACAGCGCAACATCCCAGATGTCCACCCTGCCGCGGTCATCAGCGCGTTCCATCAGAACGTGCGAAACCGCAGGATGCGGGAGGAGATGGCGATGTGCAAGATCAGAGACGTCAGTGAGCTATATGCCCTGGCCGACAAGTGCGCACGTGCTGAGGAGGGGAGGAAACTCCCCGGAGAGAATACAGGAGCAGGAGGATCTGACAGGAGGATGCCGCCCTGGCAAAGAAAAACCGGCGGCGGAACAACAGAAAAAAGAAAGGCAAAGATGTGCTAGTCGTTGAGCAGTCCGGCAACGGAGGTGGCACCAAGGAAGCCGAAGCTGTGGCGGCCGCCGACAAGCAGGATGGCACCGGCAAGCAGTACTGCAAGATTCACCGCACCAAGGGCCATGATCTCCAGAGCTGCAAGAAGGTCGAGTAGCTTGTCGAGCAGCAAAAGGCTGAGTACGAGCGACGCGACAAGGAGAAGGCCCAAGAAGGTACTGGAGGATCCGGCAAGAAGCGTCCCGGCCGAGGAGGACGCCATGGCAAGGCCAAGCAGCGGCAAGGAGACAGGCCTCCCCGCGACCGCGACAAGGATGAAGATGAAGACGACGATGAAGATATGGATGATGATGAGGCCGATGAGCAGGAGTTCTAGAAAGCCACAGATGTCCTGTGCGTTGACGACGGTGCTTCTCTGCATACTTCACACCGCCAGCTCAAGCAGTGGGTGCGGGAAGTCAATGCGGCAGAACCACCCGTCGAGTCACGCAAGCCTCTGAAATGGTCCGGCACGCCTATCATCTTTGATATTGAGGACCACCCTGATCGCATAACTGCGGTCGGGTGCTAGCCGATGTTGGTTTCACCAACTATCCGCAACCTCAAGGTCACTAAGATGCTAGTTGACGGCGGGGCCGGCTTGAACCTGATCTCCTCCGCGGTACTCCAGAAACTCCAGATCCCTGACAGCGAGCTCGAAGAGACCGGCTCATTCCAAGGAATCAATCCGGGAAGGAGCAAGCCGAAAGGGAAGATCACGTTGCCGGTGACATTTGGCAGCGAGTTGAACTTCAGGACTGAGAGGGTCATTTTTGATGTTGCTGACTTTCCATTGCCTTACAATGGGATACTCGGCCATCCAGCGCTCGCCAAATTCATGGAAGCCTCTCACTATGCATACAACGTACTGAAGATGCCAGGCCCGATAAGTGTCATCTCTATCCCTGGCGACAAGAAGGATGCTCTTATCTGCGCCGACAAGATCTACCGGGAAGCAGCAGCTGCAGCTGAACGTAAGTCACTTGCCGCTGAAGCTCCCGGAGGGAAGAAGAAGACCAAGTCCGGCAAGAGTTCTGATCCCCACTCCGGCAAGCGCACCTCTTTGGAGTGTTGCGCTACCGTCGAGGACGCACCATCGAGCTCCACCAGCAAGTGTAAGAAGGCAATGGCAGCTCCGCCAGAAACCAAGAAGGTGCCAGCCAAGCTGGACGGCACTGGTGGTACCTTCACCATCAGTGCCACTCTCGACCCTAAATAGGAAAGCGCGCTCGTTGCTTTCCTGCGGGCGAACGTCGACGTGTTTGCGTGGCAACCGTCTGACATCCCCGGTGTTCCCAGGAAAGTAATCCAGCACCACCTTGACGTCTGTCCTCATGCACGGCCCGTCAAGCAGAAGGTCAGGAAACAAGCAGTGGAGCACCAAGAATTCATCGCAGAAGAAATCAAGAAGTTGGAAGCAGCAGGCCTTGTCAGAGGAGTGCTCCATCCTACGTGGTTGGCCAATCCTGTAGTCGTGTGCAAGGCAAACAGGAAATGGAGGCTTTGTATCGACTTTACCGATGTTAATAAAGCTTGTCCCAAAGACCCATTTCCCTTGCCGCGCATTGACCAGATTGTTGACTCCATGGCCGGATGTGATTTGCGTTCATTTCTTGATGCATATTCAGGATACCATCAGATCTTCATGGCATAAGAGGATGAGGAGAAGACCGCATTCATCACTCCATGTGGCACATACTGTTTCATACGGATGCCTTTCGGTTTGAAGAATGCTGGTTCAACATTTGCAAGGGTAGTCCATCATGCTTTTGAGCCACAAATGCACAGAAATGTGGAAGCCTACATGGATGACATAGTGGTCAAGAGCAAGGACAAGGCAACTCTGATTCAAGACTTAGACGAAACCTTTGCAAATCTGCCTCAAGCTTAACCCCGAGAAGTGCGTGTTTGGAGTCCCCTCCGGCAAGCTTCTCGGGTTCTTCGTGTCTCAGCGGGGAATTGAAGCCAATCCCGACAAGATCAAGGCCATCGAGCAGATTGAAGCACTAAAGCGCGTCAAGGATGTACGAAGACTTGCCGGTTGTGTGGCTTCTCTCAGCAGGTTTATCTCTAAGTCTGCTGAGCGCACCCTGCCATTTTTCAAAATATTGAAAAAGGCAGGTCCAATGAAATGGACTCCGGAAGCGGAGGCTGCGCTGCAGGACTTGAAGAGATACCTGTCCTCCACTCCAATACTTGTCGCACCTAAGCCACAAGAGAAGTTGCTGCTGTATATAGCGACAACCAATCAAGTGGTTAGTGCTGCGTTAGTAGCAGAGAGGGAGGCGGATGATGAGCCAACAACCACGGCAGGTGCATCCAGCGACAAGCAGGGGGCTTCACCGGCAAGCTCTGGTCCCGACAAGGATGGATCTGCGCAGGCACATGAGGAGGTGCAGAAGAAAATGGTGCATCGCCCATTTTACTTTGTCAGTTCCCTTCTGGAGGGGGCTAGGTCAAGGTACTCTGGTGTGCAGAAATTGCTTTTCGGCCTTCTCATGGCCTCGAGAAAGCTGCGCCATTACTTCCAAGCACATGAGATCACAGTTGTCACTTGTTTTCCGCTGAAGAGGATACTGCAGAATCCAGAAGCAACATACAGGATTGTCGAGTGGGCACTGGAACTGTCAAGCTTTAGCCTCAAGTTTGAGAGTACTTCAACTATCCAGAGCAGAGCATTGGCAGAATTCATAGCAGAATGGACGCCAACACCAGATGAAGAAATTCCAGAGACGAGCATCCCCGCCAAGGAAGCAAGCAAAGAGTGGCCCATGTACTTTGATGGTGCCTTCTCGCTACAAGGCGCCGGTGCGGGCATGCTGGGAGCTAGCAACAAACAATACTGCAGAGTATGAAGGTTTGCTTGCCGGTCTCAGGATCGCAGCAGACCTTGGGATCAAGAAGCTCATTGTCAGGGGTGACTCGCAGCTTGTCGTCCGCCAAGTGAACAAGAATTATCAGAGTTCGTTGATGGAAGCCTACGTTGACAAAGTGAGAAAGTTAGAAGAGCACTTTGACGGCCTACAGATGGAACATGTTCCGAGAGCTGAGAACGACATTGCCGATGGCCTATCAAAGTGCGCCGCACTTAAGTTACCTGTGGAACCAGGGATCTTTGTGCTCAAACTGACTCAACCGTCTGTAACGCCATCAACTGGACAGAGCAAGAAGAGGAAGTTGATTTCTGGTGACTATTTTCCGGCAGAGCTCCCCGAAGCCGCCGCGAAGAAGGTCCCCAAGATCAACACCAAGGGTGCTGAGGAACAGTCTGCTCCGGCAAGCCCTACGGTTTGTCCCGTTGAAGCAGACGCTCCCGACAAGTTTTGCTCCAGCAAGCTTGCCGGGGAACATCAAGCTCCGGCTGAGCCGCAGGTTCTCGCCGTAGAAGCGTATGTTCCCGCAGCAGCATATGTGCCTTTAGTCCTTGTTGTCGAGCCGCAAGCTCCAGCATGGGCACAGTAGATTGTCCATTTCCTTCAGGCAGGGGAACTTCCCGAAGAGCAAGAAGAAGCGGAAAGAGTAGCCCGGCAGTCAAGTATGTACCAGTTTGTCGACAACACACTGTACAGAAGAAGACTCAACGGTGTGAAATTGAAGTGTATTCACCGGGAAGATGGACAAAAGCTGTTGGCAGAAAAACATGGAGGCATATGTGGCCACCACATTGGCGCAAGAGCACTTGCCGGCAAGGCATTCCGGCAAGGTTTCTTTTGGCCGACAGCCCTCCAGGATGCAACTGCACAAGTAACCAAGTGTGAAGCGTGCCAGTTCCATTCCAAGCAGATACACCAGCCAGCTCAAGCTCTCCAGACGGTCCCTTTATCCTGGCCATTTTCGGTCTGGGGGCTCGACATCCTAGGCCCCTTTCCCCGAGCTATCGGGGGCTTTGAGTACTTATACATTGCAATCGACAAGTTCACAAAGTGGCCGGAAGTGGAAGCAGTGAGGAAGGTGATAGCACAGTCAGCAGTCAAGTTCTTCAGGTCGATTGTTTGCCATTTCGGGATCCCTAACAGGATCAACACCGACAACGGCACGCAATTCACGAGTTGCACCTTCATGCAGTACGTCCAAGATCTTGGCGCCAAGGTCTGCTTCGCTTCTGTTGCTCACCCGAGAAGCAACGGTCAAGCAGAGAGGGCAAATGCCGAAGTGCTGCGCGGGCTCAAGACCAGGACTTTCGATAGGCTGCGCAAGTGCGGAAAGAACTAGATTGAGGAGCTGCCGGTGTTTCTTTGGTCGATCAGGACGACGCCAAATCGAGCCACTGGCCAAACACCTTTCGCTCTAGTCTATGGAGCAGAGGCAGTTCTCCCCACGGAACTCGTATACGGGTCGCCTCGAGTGCTCGCTTATGATGAGCTTGAGCAAGAGCAGCTGCGACAAGATGACGCGCTGCTCCTTGAGGAGGACCGTCTTCAGGCTGCTGTACGAGCTGCTCGCTACCAGCAAGCTTTGCGCCGCTACCATAGCCGCAAAGTTAATGCCAGAAGTCTTGAGGAAGGCGACCTTGTTCTTCGGCGCGTTCAGTCCGCCAAGAATTCCAACAAGTTGACACCAAAGTGGGAAGGCCCTTATCGGGTGAAACGAGTCACTAGGCCTGGCGCAGTCCGCCTTGAGACCGAAGATGGCTTTCCGGTGAGCAACTCCTGGAGCATTGAGCATCTTCGTAAGTTTTACCCGTAAGGCACGGTTGCCGGAACCCGTTCCAGCAACCACCTTTTGTACAAGTCTTGCCGCTGTTGCATGTAATCCTTTGTACAAAGCCGGGCGCAGACCCCGTGCATAAATAAAGCTCATGTGCTCCGCACATCTTGTCAATTTCATGCTTTCTATTTTTTGCATGTGTTATCTGACACTTTGTGCAGCACCTACCCCCGGTAAGCAATAACGAGCTGTAAGGCTCCATACCTTTATTTTCTCTTCTTTCTCTTTCTCAAAGAAAGGAAGGTTCCCTCGCCCACAAGTTTGCCGGGGGGAAGGAGGAGATAATGGTGTGGACCAGGCGTCGTTCAAGAAAGTTTTGCCTTACCGGGAAGCAAACGACAGAAAAGCTAAGTTGCCAAAGTTTGAGCAATCAGTTTTAAATTTTTTTAAGTTATCTTCCTCGAACGACCGTGCTTTGTATGGAAAACCTGTGCGCGGAGGAACCAACTCGTAGCTAGTTGTGCCCTTACTTTGTTTCGAGTCCGCTCAACAACTTAAGTGAGCTGCGACTAGTTGCGACAAGGTTTCTTGTCGGTAACGGCACCGCCAGCAGGCTGCTGACGTCCCGCACTCAGCGCTCGCGGCTAAGGTGCCTGCGCCGACAAGTTCCCTAAAAGCGTAGGGCAAAAAACATACAAAGGAAGGGATCAAGTAAAGGAAATAACATAGCAATTGATACTCAAAATAAAGTTATATTACAAGATAGCTTGTCGCAGCTCCAATAGATTGTTCTCGTAACATGACTAGCAGCGACAAGGAAAGGAGGAAACGGGCAGCCTAATCTACGCGGTCGCCATCAACCCTCTTGACCTCGTTCCCCTTGTCCACAATGGGTGCGACAAGGGCCTTGAGCGCTTCCAGATCAACATCCACCGGCAGCTTCTTAAGGACATTGGTGAGGTTGAGGCCCGGGTTGCGGAAGGCCACCTTCACCAACACCTTTTGAAGAACTCTCGCGCAGATCGCGCGCGACTCGTCGGCCAGCTGCTTTGGGATCCTTTCCTGGAGTCTCAAGAGGGCCGTCGCCACGCCTTTGAAGAACAAGGTGAGCTTGGCGCTGGGCTGGAGGTTCTCATCGGAGGAATACCCGAAATCCTCCATCCCCAGCTGCGCCAGCTCCCTGTCGATGGCTGCGGCAACATCCATGAGACCCTCCGTCCAGTGCTCCATAGTCTCCCTGAAGGTGTTCTGGGTGGCGGAAGCACTCGCCAGCAGCTCCTCATTGGCCTTGATCTCCTTCTTCAAGCCCACCTCCTGCTCCCTGGCGCCGTCCAGCGTCTTGGTCAAAGTAGCCAGCTTCAACTCAAGATCTGCGTTGGAGTCCTTGGCGGCGCTCAGCTCCTTGCCCTTCTCGACGAGACGACCCTGCAGCTCGCCATGGGCGTGGGCGTCCTTCTCGCGCTCACGCTTGAGCGCGGCAAGCTCTTCACCACTCGCCTTGAGATCGGCCTCCAGCTGCGTCACCTTCGTTTCCAACTCCTTCTTGGCGGCCTCAGCAGCTGCGGCAGCGTCCTTTGCTTCCTTGAGAGCCCCACCAAATGTCTGCTCTCGCGCCGCAAGCTCCTCCTCGTGGCTGTCCAGATTGACCTTCCACTGCGCCAACTCGCCTTCCCGCGCAAACAGCTCCTCGGCGGCAAGCCGCTGTTGCTCTTGAGCTTCGGCCTTCTCGAGGAGGAAGGCTTTCCGCGCCTCGGCGAGTTGCGCCCGCTCCTCTGCAATGGACCGGAGGGCTTCCTGGTTGCGACTCCGGAGCTCCTCCGCATGCTTCTCAATGTCCACTCCCGCCTGCGCGACAAGCACTTCCCGGGATTCCACCTTGGCTTGTCGGGCGTGGTAGAGCGACACCAGCTTCCGCAGCAGCTGCTCCTCCTCAGACTCGCCGCTGCTGCTGCACGGCGCGTCGACCAGCGTCAGCCCAGCGGAGGCGAGCACCTCTCCATCAAAAGTTTCTCCTTCGACCGGCGCCCTGGAGCTTGACGCCCAAGGGAGCTTGATGAAGACGCCATCGCCGGCCTTCAAATAGGCGCCAGGCTGGGGCTCTTCGGAGCCTGGCGCTGCGGCAGCGGCGGAGGGATCGGCGGTCGGCGTAGCACCTTGCGCTCCTGCGGCCTCGGGGTCGTCAGTGCGATCGCCGGACCCCTCGTCGGCTTGTGCAGCGGCAGCCTTGGCGGCCTCTTCGCTGGCAGGATCATCAGCGCCGGCTCCTTCTTCGGTGGTGGCGGCGTCGTCAGTGTTGCCGCGCGCGTTCTCCTCGCCGGCGACCTCGGTCTCCATCGGCTCTGTGGCAGATGGATAAGAGGGAGAAAAGTCAAGCAAATATACAAAAAGAAAATCAGAAGAAGAAGAACCCAAGGGAAGTTTTCAAGCAAGAAGGATTACCTGTGCTGGGCTCTTCAGTCGTGGTCTCCACCACCGGGGGGTCGCTGGTGCGGTCCCTTGCCGGAGAACTGTCCCTTGCCGGAGACTTCTCCCTTGCCGGAGAACGCTCCCTTGCCGGGGAATCCTCCCTTGGCGGTGTAGTCGAAGCAGATAGCATCTCGGGGGCGGCTTCCGGGTGCTCCTGGTGAGGCTGCTCTGCTCCTACACAAACCAACAGTCAGATGTCAGCAAAAGAAAGAACACCCATGCGCGCCTAACAGCGGGAAGTAAACCATGTACTTACGCTGGGGGCTGCTTCGGGGAGTAGTTGCCGGGTCCGGCAAGGTGGTCTCGGGCGCGCCCCCTGCTGTCGCGGTGGGCTCATCCTAGATGACAATCACCGGAGCCTTGGCTCTCTTCGCCGCTCTCTGGGCCAGGGTCCTGAAAAGGAATGAGTTCAGATTAAAGCAAATCAGATACAAGACAAAAACAGCAATGAAGAACTACAAGTACAGCAAAGAATCTTACTCTTCTTCTTCCTCGTCGGAGCTGAGCGCGGAGAGGTCGAAGTCCGGCCCACCTTCGGTGCGATGAGGCGGAGGAGTGGGTTCCCTTGACCGCTTGGCGGGGGCAGCGGCAGGAGCAGAAGCGGTGGTCCGGGAAGACCCCGCTCCAGTTGCCGCAGCGGCGTGAGGCGCTCCCACGGCAACAGTTCTTGTCGCGGTGGAGCGTGTCCCGCGGCGCGACGGCTGTTGACTCGTCTGCCGCCCTGCTACGTCCCCGGCCTTGCGGAGGCGCCTTCTTGGTGGAGCTGGGGGCTGCGCTGGGGGCTCTGCTTGCGGCAAGCTGCTTGAAGATGGCGGGCCGCTCGCACCCTCGGCGGGCTTGCTCGACTCGGTGTCAGGCTCGGCAAGATCTCCCTCGCCGGCAAGCTCTCCGACAAGCTCATCTCGATCGGGAAGGCTTGCCGCCTCTGCTGCCTCTGCCTCCTCCACGGTGAATCCAAACTAGCCCGCGGCAGCGGCTGCCGCCGCCTCTTCCGCCCTAGTGGTGATGCGCCGCATCTCCGCATCGGTGGTGTCGCAGGTGAGGCTTTTCTGCTCATCAGAGCGGACCGCCACCTCCACCAAGCCGTCGAAGAACTCCTGCACGACGTCGTCTGCGGGCTCTTGCCAAGTTGGAACAATTCCATGTGAATCGCACAGAGGCATCATTGCACGGATGCGATCGAGCGAGGAATTGTTGCACAGCGGGACGACGCCCTTCGGCAGCCTGAACCATTCGGGATGTTGAGGGTCGTGCTTGAACAGCTCCTTGAGCATCGCGTCCAGTTCCAGGACGGTGAAGTTGAAGTTGAGGCCCGGGCACAGCCTCATGATGTCCGCCGGGCCCCCGAATTCCCAGGCGGGTCTCCTCCTCTCCTGCAGGGGGGCGATGCGGCGGCGAAGAAAATCTGCGCCAACGGCGCCTACAGTGAGCCCGGCAAGCCTGAGGCGCAGGATCCGGGTGACGCCAATCTTCAACCTATCGTCTTCCGGGGCCAGGTTGCTCCAATCGTTGCCGCGCACTGCTGGGGCTTGGCGCTGGGCAGTAAACGGCTGCGGGTTCTCCTCGACGATCCAGCACCAGTCTGCTCTCCACTCCTCCCATTTGCTGCGGAGCTCCCCCTCTAGATATGCCTCCTTCTTGCCGGCTCTCGAGATCCAGGCGATTCCGCCGGATAGGGGCTCCCCTCTCTCAACCCGGGGCATAAAGAAGTGGCGGAAAAGAGCTACGTTTGGGTGGACTCCGACAAAGTTTTCGCAGAGATGCGCAAAAACTGCCATGGTCAGATCAGCATTGGGGGTGAAATCAAGGAGGTGGAACCCGTAGGTGTTCATGATGTCGCAGAAGAATTCAGAGAAAGGCGGGCAGAGCCCGCAGTAGAAGAACAGCGCGAAGAAGGGATATCCATTCGGAGCCCGTTCCGAAGCGGCGGCGGAGAGTACCTTCGTGCGCGGATGCGCTCGCGTCTCCGTCGACCAGAAGAGGTAGTAGTACTCCCTCAGCTCCTTCGCGGCGAGCTCGGGGGGGAAAGTTGCCCGCTCCTTTCGCAGCGCCTCGAGCCGCAGCGCCTCGGCCGACTTCACAGCCTTCCCGGCTTTCGGAGCCATGGCGGAGGTGGTGGGGGAGATCGACGGCGTTGGTGGCGCCGGTGGCGATGGGGGGCGGAGTGCTGCTCTCTTTCGGCTTTGGAAGAAGGGGGGAGCGGCGGAGATTTTTGAGATTGGGATAGCAACTGGCGAGATGGGCGAACTGCCCCTGTTTCCCCTGCTTATAAAGGGGGGGTGGACGTTCCATTTTTTTCGAATAAAGAAACCACCCATGATCTCTCCCACGACGCCGCATTCAACGCGTGTCGTTAGGGGAGAGCGCGGTGGATACGGAGTAAGATACGGCGTAACCCAGGCCGCACGTGCCCGTGCCCTGTTTTGGGCCTGGCCCAACAGCGCTCGGCACCGTGTGTGGCCCAGGCCCGGGGGCTCCTGTCGGTGTACTAGAGTAGGGTACCCTAGTATCCCGAACTTGTGCACGGACAGTCGCAGCGCCCCGCGGCAAGGCTTGCCGGGTGACCGCCAAGGTCCTCCGTGGTTCCTTTGGAGCCATTCAAGAACAAAATGTTTAAGCCAAGGAGACAAGACCCCGGCAAGAGGAGCTTGCCGGGAAGGCCAACCAAAGCATTTCAAGGAACTTGCCGCGACGCGCCACGCGTCCCGGCAAGGCTCGGTGAGCGACAAGCTTCCGGACGCGACAAGACAACGACCGCGGCAAGGCTCTTGCCGCGGCAAGCTACCACTCTGTATCTACGCTCCAGCACATCCACCAACGTGTCGCCCTGGGACCTTTCCAGGTGCGCGTGGCAAGAGGCTGTGCAGCCAGCGGTGCGAGGTGGCGAGCGACGCTGACAAGACTACCATCCTGGCAAGCGGTGGCGCCCCTGACGGTCCCTTTTCTGCACTGTTTGGGCGACACAGACGGGCATTTAATGCCTTTGTCCCCTGCCGTCAGGGTTGATCACTCTCATCATTAATACTATGGATAGCACCAATAGTATAGCAATTATCATCATCACAATGAGTAGTAGGAGCAACATCATTCGGGAGAGATACCTTTTTACCTTTGTTGCTCCCTTTTTTCTTTCTCTTCTTCACATTATGTGTGGGTTCAACCTTCTTCTTTGAGCTCCTTATAGATGAGATTGGTTGAATAGAAATCTCCTCCTCGTTACCTGATTCATCATAAGAAATAATAGGAGATAATGGGAAGTTGCTTCCCTTTCATTAGTATTCTCTTCATCTTCTGTTTGCTTTCTTTTCTTTAGGTGATTGGCAATATAACGATTTTCAATGCAATTCACCGCACAAAACAAATAAATCTCCTCTAAATCAATATCAAGGAAATGCGCAAGATTAAATTTTGGAATAAGCTTAGTTGCATGTTTCAATTCTTCATAACCCAAAAGCAAACTAAGTTCATTATAATGAGCAAGGGAGATCAAATCATCACAGTTTTTGAACACGATTCGATCATGAAACAATTTTCATTGGAGATGTAAATGATCACGTTCATTGCAAAGTTCACAACGGTAAAGATATCTTAAATTCTCAGCACTCTTATCTAGCCTTTCTTGCAACCCTTTAGTTTCTAAATACTTATGCCTCTTGCAATATCTATTTTCCCTATTTGGTGTGTCCATGCAAACCCAATGCTCTCCACAAAAATCGACATGCTTATAAGAGATATTTTCATCATAACTAGTGCAATCATCATTAGAGTTCATACTAACAACATTGCAATCTTGCTCATCATTCAAAGATTTAGTACCAAGCATTTTAATGCATTCTTATTCTAGCACTTGAGCACAATTTTCCTTTCCATCATACTCACGAAAGATATTAAAAAGATGAAGCGTATGAGACAAGCTTAACTCCATTTTTTTGTAGTTTTCTTTTATAAACTAAACTAGTGATAAAACAAGAAACAAAAAAGATACGATTGCAATATCTAAAGATATACCTTCAAGCACTCACCTCCCCGGCAACGGCGCCAGAAAAGAGCTTGATGTATACTACACAACCTTCTTCTTATAGACGTTGTTGGGCCTCCAAGTGCAGAGGTTTGTAGGACAGTAGCGAATTTCCCTCAAGTGGATGACCTAAGGTTTATCAATCTGTAGGAGGCGTAGTATGAAGATGGTCTCTCTCAAGCAACCCTACAACCAAATAACAAAGAGTCTCTTGTGTCCCCAACACACCCAATACAATGGTAAATTGTATAGGTGCACTAGTTTGGCGAAGAGATGGTGATACAAGTGCAATATGGATGGTAGATATAGGTTTTTGTAATCCGAAAATATAAAAACAGCAAGGTAACTAACGATAAAAGTGAGCGTAAAAGGTATTGCAATGGTAGGAAACAAGGCATAGGGTTCATACTTTCACTAGTGCAAGTTCTCTCAACAATAATAACATAAATAGATCATATAACAATCCCTCAACATGCAACAAAGAGTCACTCCAAAGCCACTAATAGCGGAGAACAAACGAAGAGATTATGATAAGGTACAAAACCACCTCAAAGTTATTCTTTCGGATCGATCTATTCAAGAGTTCATACTAGAATAACACCTTAAGACACAAATCAACCAAAACCCTAATGTCACCTAGATACTCCATTGTCACCTCAAGTATCTGATACGTCTCCAACGTATCTATAATTTTTTATTGTTCCATGCTATTATATTACCCCTTTTGGATGTTTATGGGCTTTATTTTACACAATTATATCATTTTTGGGCTAACCTACTAACCGGAGGCCCAGCCCGTATTGCTGTTTTTTTTTGCCTATTTCAGAATTTCGAAGAAAAGAATATCAAACGGAGTCCAAATGGAATGAAACCTTCGGGAGCGTGATTTTTGGAACGAACGTGATCCGGAGAATTTGGAGTGCAAGTCAAGAAGCTTGCGAGGCGGCCAGGAGACAGGAGGGCGCGCCCACCCCCTCTGGGCGCGCCCCCTATCTCCTCGGCCCCACAGGCGGCCACCGACGTACTTCTTCCTCCTATATATACCTCCATACCCCAAAAACATCCAGGGAGCCAACGAAACACAATTTCCACCACCGTAACCTTCTATATTCGCGAGATCCCATCTTGGAGCCTTCGTCGGTGCTCCGCCGGAGAGGGAATCGACCACGGAGGGCTTCTACATCAACACCATAGCCCCTCCGATGAGTTGTGAGTAGTTTACCACAGACCTTCGGGTCCATAGTTATTAGCTAGATGACTTCTTCTCTCTTTTTGGATCTCAATACAATGTTCTCCCCCTCTCTTGTGGAGATCTATTCGATGTAAACTCTTTTTGCGGTGTGTTTGTCCAGATCCGATGAATTGTGGGTTTATGATCAAGTTTATCTATGAGAAATATTTGAATCTCCTCTAAATTCTTTTATGTATGATTGAGTTATCTTTGCAAGTCTCTTCGAATTATCAGTTTGGTTTGGCCTACTAGATTGATCTTTCTTGCCATGGGAGAAGTGCTTAGCTTTGGGTTCAATCTTGCGGTGTCCTTTCCCAGTGACAGCAGGGGCAGCAAGGCACGTATTGTATTGTTGCCATCGAGGATAAAAAGATGGGGTTTATATCATATTGCTTGAGTTTATCCCTCTACATCATGTCATCTTTCTTAATGCGTTACTCTGTTCTTTATGAACTTAATACTCTGGATGCAGGCAGGAGTCGGTCGATGTGTGGAGTAATAGTAGTAGATGCAGGCAGGAGTCGGTCTACTTGTTGTGGACGTGATGCCTATATACATGATCATGCCTAGATAATCTCATAATTATTCGCTTTTCTATCAATTGCTCGACAGTAATTTGTTCACCCACCGTAATACTTATGCTATCTTGAGAGAAGCCACTAGTGAAACCTATGGCACCAGGGTCTATCTTTTATCATATAAGCTTTCAATCTACTTTTATTTGCATCTTTACTTTTTTCCATCTATATTATAAAATACCAAAAATATATTTATCTTATCATACTATCTCTATCAGATCTCACTTTCGCAAGTGGCCGTGAAGGGACTGACAACCCCTTTATTGCGTTGGTTGCGAGTTCTTTGTTTGTTTGTGTAGGTGCGTGGGACTTTTGAGGAGCCTCCTACTGGATTGATACCTTGGTTCTCAAAAACTGAGGGAAATACTTACGCTACTATTGCTGCATCACCCTTTCCTTTTCAAGGAAAACCAACGCAAGCTCAAGACGTACCAAGATGGATTTCTGGCGCCGTTGGCGGGGAGGTCTTCACTCAAGTCAAGACATACCAAGTACCCATCACAAACTCATCTCCCTCGCATTTACATTATTTGCCATTTGCCTCTCGTTTTCCTCTCCCCCACTTCACCCTTGCCGTTTCATTTGCCCTCTCTTTCCCAAGCTCTCTCTCTTTTTTTCGCTTGCATTCTTCCACCTTGATTTTGTTTGCCGTTATGACTGAAACTGGGGAGATTATCATCGATATGGACAATAATGATAACATGGAAAAATCTGATGCTCCGGCTGAAGAACCCCCTATCTTGCATACTAAAAAGTTTCGAATCGGTAGTGGTAACATTATCGGAAAAGGTGTTATTCAAGATTTCTTTACTTGTGCCGGTGCTTTACCTTCCATGGGTGGTTCTATTCTTCATAGAACTATTAGTCTTGCGGATGCTATCGCTATGCTTGTTGTTGAACTTGAAAGACAATTTATGCATATGCATCCTTGCATACAAAGAATTTTCCTAGATTTTTCCAATATTGAGCATTCTTCTGTTAAGCGCGCTGTTACTATCTTTTTGGCTCATGAGTTTAGATTTATAATAAGAGAGGCCAAAGAAATCTTTGCGCACTATAGGGTGGACATCGGCCGTCCTCCCATAGAGGCGATCCTCTTTGATCAAGAGGAAATTAGGCGTTCAATCTTCGGACTATGTTACTTTCAATGAAAACCATAGAAAAAAGGTTCCTACCAATGTTTTGGTTGATAGAATTTCCGAACTTAATAATGATTTTGCTCTTCAAAATAATGAGCTAGGATACTCTCTTGAGTATAGGCTCACGAGATTTTGCCAAAAGAATGCTTTTAGTGATGAATTAGTTGTGCATTATGAAGGGCGAAAGGAGGAACCCGTTCCTCCTGAGATTGATCTTGGGGATTTTTGTCCCGCTAAATTTAGCCCCTTTGATTACTTTTGCTTGCCTCAAAGAAAACTTGCTGCCGAACGTAGAGAATATGAGATGAGTTTTCAAGATCTATCTTATTATTATGGCACTACTTACATCTATCTTCGGTTTCATGCCTAGCTAGGGGCGTTAAACGATAGCGCTAGTTGGGAGGCAACCCAATTTTATTTGTGTTTTTAGTTTTTGTTTCTGTTTAGTAATAAATTTTGCATATACCTTCTGTTTAGATGTGTTTTTATATTTTAATTAGTGTTTGTGCCAAGTAGAACCTATAGGATAACCTATGATGATAGTTAATTTGATTCTGCTGAAAAACAGAAAGTTTGCACCTACGAAATTAGTTTTGTTAAATCACAGAAACGTGCTTTTGCGTTGATTCTTTTTTATGCTGATCAATAGACAAATTTTCCAGTACTTCCTATTTTTGTAGGAGTTTTAGAGTTCCAGAAGTTTGCGTTAGTTACAGATTGCTACAGACTGTTCTGTTTTTGACAGATTCTGTTTTTCGTGTGTTGTTTGCTTATTTTGATGCATCTATGGCTAGTAAAATAGTTTATAAACCATAGAGAAGTAGGAATACAGTAGGTTTAACACCAAAATAAATAAAGAATGAGTTCATTACAGTACCTTATGTGGTGGTTTTTTTTTCTTTCACTAACAGAGCTTATAAGATTTCCTGTTGAGTTTTGTGTTGTGAAGTTCTCAAGTTTTGGGTAAAGCTTTGATGGACTATGAAATAAGGAGGGGCAAGAGCCTAAGCTTGGGGATGCCCAAGGCACCCCAAGGTATTCAAGAATATCCAAAAGCCTAAGCTTAGGGATGCCCCAGGAAGGCATCCCCTCTTTCGTCTTCGTTCATTGGTAACTTTACTTGGAGCTATATTTTTATTCGCCACATGATATGTGTTTTGCTTGGAGCGTCGTGTATTATATTAGTCTTTGATTTTTAGTTTACCACAATCATCCTTGCTGTACACACCTTTTGGGAGAAGCCCACTTGATTAGAATTTGCTAGAATACTCTATGTGCTTCACTTATATCTTTTGAGCTTGATAGTTTTTGCTATAGTGCTTCACTTATATCTTTTAGAGCACGGCGGTGGCTTAATTTTGAAGAAATTGCTAGTATCTCATGATTCACTTATATTATTTTGAGAGTATTTTAGAACAGCATGGTATTTGCTATGGTTACAAATTTGCTCCTAGAATGATGAGCATCCAAGTTGGGTATAATAAAAATTATCATAGAAAGTGCATAAAACACTAGGATCAATTTGATGCTTGATAATTGTTTTGAGATATAAAGGTAGTAATGTTAGGGTCATGCTAGTGGGTAATTATGAAATTGAGAAATACTTGTGTTTAAGTTGGCAAGTCCCGTAGCATGCACGTATGGTAAAAGTTGTGTGACAAATTTGTTGCATGAGGTGCTCTTTTGATTGTCTTCCTTATGAGTGGCAGTCGGGGACGAGCGATGGTCTTTTCCTACCAATCTATCCCTCTAGGGGCATGCGTAGTAGTACTTTGCTTCAAGGGCTAAGTAGACTTTTGCAATAAGTATATGAGTTCTTTATGACTAACGTGGGTCCATGGATATACGCACACTCATCCTTCCACTTTGCTAGCCTCTATTGTGCCGCGCAACTTCCGCCGGTATCATGCACCCATTATTTACCTTCCTCAAAACAGCCACCATACCTACCTATTATGGCATTTCCATAGCCATTCCGAGATATATTGCCATGCAACTTTTCACCATTCCGTTTATTATGACACGTTCCATCATTGTCATAGTGCTCTTTGCATGATCATGTAGTTGACATCGTATTTGTGGCAAGGCCACCTTCATAATTTTCATACATGTCGCTCTTGATTCATTGCATATCCCGGTACACCGCCGGAGGGATTCATATAGAGTCATATCTTGTTCTAGTTTTGAGTTGTAATTCTTGAGTTGTAAATCAATAAAAGTGTGATGATCTTCATTATTAGAGGATTGTCTCAGTGAGGAAAGGATGATGAAGACTATGATTCCCCCGCAAGTCGGGATGAGACTTCGGACTTTACAAAAACAAAAAACAAAAAAAGAGAAAGGCCAAAAAGAAAAAAATGCCAAAGGAAAAAAAAGAAAAAAAAAGAAAGAAAGAAGAGAAAAAAAATAAAATGAGAGAAAAAGAGAGAAGGGACAATGCTACTATCTCTTTTTCCACACTTGTGCTTCAAAGTAGCACCATGATCTTCATGATAGAGAGTCTCCTATGTTGTCACTTTCATATACTAAGTGGGAATTTTTCATTATAGAACTTGGCTTGTATATTCCAGTGATGGGCTTCCTCAAAATGCCCTAGGTCTTCGTGAGCAAGCAAGTTGGATGCACACCCACTTAGTTTCTTTTGTTGAGCTTTCATATATTTATAGCTCTAGTGCATCCGTTGCATGGCAATCCCTACTCACTCACATTGATATCTATTGATGGGCATCTCCATAGCCCGTTGATACTCCTAGTTGATGTGAGACTATCTTCTTGCTCTTTTTGTCCTCACAACCACCACCATTTACCACCATAGTGCTATGTCCATGGCTTGCACTCATGTATTGCGTAAGAGTTGAAAAAGCTGAAGCGCGTTAAAAAGTATGAACCAATTGCTCGGCTCGTCATCAGGGTTGTTCATGATGGGAGTATTTTGTGTAATGAAAATGAAGCATGGCCTAACTATATGATTTTGTAGGGATAAGCTTTCTTTGGCTATGCTATTTTGATAGGACATGATTATTTGTTAGTATGCTTCGAAGCATTATTATTTTTATGTTTTATAAGCTTTTATCTTGAATCATTTGGATCTGAACAATCATGCCACAATAAAGAAAATTACATTGAGAATTATGCTAGGTAGCATTCCACATCAAAAATTCTGTTTTTTATCATTTACCTACTCGAGGACGAGCAGGAATTAAGCTTGTGGATGCTTGATACGTCTCCAACGTATCTATAATTTTTGATTGTTCCATGCTATTATATTACCCCTTTTGGATGTTTATGGGCTTTATTTTACACAATTATATCATTTTTGGGACTAACCTACTAACCGGAGGCCCAGCCCGTATTGCTGTTTTTTTTTGCCTATTTCAGTATTTCGAAGAAAAGGAATATCAAACGGAGTCCAAACGGAATGAAACCTTCGGGAGCGTGATTTTTGGAACGAACGTGATCCGGAGAACTTGGAGTGCAAGTCAAGAAGCTTGCGAGGCGGCCAGGAGACAGGAGGGCGCGCCCCCTATCTCCTGGACCCCACAGGCAGCCACCGACGTACTTCTTCATCCTATATATCCCTACGTACCCCGAAAACATCCAGGGAGCCAACGAAACACAATTTCCACCACCGTAACCTTCTGTATCCGCGAGATCCCATCTTGGAGCCTTCGTCGGTGCTCCGCCGGAGGGGGAATCAACCACAGAGGGCTTCTACATCAACACCATAGCCCCTTCGATGAGTTGTGAGTAGTTTACCACGGACCTTCGGGTCCATAGTTATTAGCTAGATGACTTCTTCTCTCTTTTTGGATCTCAATATAATGTTCTCCCCCTCTCTTGTGGAGATCTATTCGATGTAAACTCTTTATGCGGTGTGTTTGTCGAGATCTGATGAATTGTGGGTTTATGATCAAGTTTATCTATGAGAAATATTTGAATCTCCTCTGAATTCTTTTATGTATGATTGAGTTATCTTTGCAAGTCTCTACGAATTATCAGTTTGGTTTGGCCTACTAGATTGATCTTTCTTGCCATGGGAGAAGTGCTTAGCTTTGGGTTCAATCTTGCGGTGTCCTTTCCCAGTGACAGCAGGGGCAGCAAGGCACGTATTGTATTGTTGCCATCGAGGATAAAAAGATGGGGTTTATATCATATTGCTTGAGTTTATCCCTCTACATCATGTCATCTTTCTTAATGCGTTACTCTATTCTTTATGAACTTAATACTCTGGATGCAGGCAGGAGTCGGTCGATGTGTGGAGTAATAGTAGTAGATGCAGGCAGGAGTCGGTCTACTTGTTGCGGACGTGATGCCTATATACATGATCATGCCTAGATAATCTCATAATTATTCGCTTTTCTATCAATTGCTCGACAGTAATTTGTTCACCCACCGTAATACTTATGCTATCTTGAGAGAAGCCACTAGTGAAACCTATGGCCCCCGGTCTATCTTTTATCATATAAGCTTTCAATCTACTTTTATTTGCATCTTTACTTTTTTCATCTATATTATAAAATACCAAAAATATATTTATCTTATCATACTATCTCTATCAGATCTCACTTTTGCAAGTGGCCGTGAAGGGATTGACAACCCCTTTATTGCGTTGGTTGCGAGTTCTTTGTTTGTTTGTGTAGGTGCGTGGGACTTTTGAGGAGCCTCCTACTGGATTGATACCTCGGTTCTCAAAAACTGAGGGAAATACTTACGCTACTATTGTTGCATCACCCTTTCCTTTTCAAGGAAAACCAACGCAAGCTCAAGACGTAGCAAGAAGGATTGACAAGACAAGACATACCAAGTACCCATCACAAACTCATCTCCCTTGCATTTACATTATTTGCCATTTGCCTCTCGTTTTCCTCTCCCCCACTTCACCCTTGCCGTTTCATTTGCCCTCTCTTTCCCAAGCTCTCTCTCTTTCTTTCACTTGCGTTCTTCCTCCTTGATTTTGTTTGCCGTTATGACTGAAATTGGGGAGATTATCATCGATATGGACAATAATGATAACATGGAAAATTCTGATGCTCCGGCTGAAGAACCCCCTATCTTGCATACTAAAAAGTTTCGAATCGGTAGTGGTAACATTATCAGAAAAGGTGTTATTCAAGATTTCTTTACTTGTGCCGGTGCTTTACCTTCCATGGGTGGTTCTATTCTTCATAGAACTAGTAGTCTTGCGGATGCTATCGCTATGCTTGTTGTTGAACTTGAAAGACAATTTATGCATATGCATCCTTTATACCTTGACAACCCCTTTATTGCGTTGGTTGCGAGTTCTTTGTTTGTTTGTGTAGGTGCGTGGGACTTTTGAGGAGCCTCCTATTGGATTTATACCTTGGTTCTCAAATAATACTTACGCTACTATTGCTGCATCATCCTTTCCTCTTCAAGGAAAACCAACACAAGCTCAAGACGTAGCAGTATCCGTGGGCATGATTATACGATATGCATCACAAAATCTCATATTCATCTATGCAACCAACACAAAGTACTTCAAAGAGTGCCCCAAAGTTTCTACCGGAGAGTCAAGACGAAAACGTGTGCCAACCCCTATGCATAGGTTCATGGGCGGAACCCGCAAGTTGATCACCAAAACATACATCAAGTGGATCACGTGATATCCCATTGTCACCACAGATAAGCACGGCAAGACATACATCAAGTGTTCTCAAATCATTAAAGACTCAATCCGATAAGATAACTTCAAAGGGAAAACTCAATTCATCACAAGAGAGTAGAGGGGGAGAAACATCATAAGATCCAACTATAATAGCAAAGCTCGCGATACATCAAGATCATGCCATAGACAGAACACGAGAGAGGGAGAGATCAAAGACATACCTACTAGTACATACCCTCGGCCCCGAGGAGGGCGAGGATGAACTACTCCCTCCTCGTCATGGAGAGCGCCGGGATGATGAAGATGGCCACCGATGAGGGATCCCCCCTCCGGCAGGGTGCCGGAATGGGCTCCCGAGAGGTTTTTGGTGGCTGCAGAGGCTTGCGGCGGCGGAACTCCCGATCTATCTTTGTCTTCAATGTTTTTAGGGTACGTGGACTTATATAGGCGAAAGAAGTCGGTCGGGGGAGCCTCGAGGGGCCCAGGAGACAGGGGGCGCGCCCAGGGGGTTGGGGACGCCCTCCTATCTCCTGGATTCCTCGAACCTTCCCTGGCTTGAACTCCAAGTCTCCCGGATCATATCCTTTCCAAAAATCACGCTCCCGAAGGTTTCATTCCGTTTGGACTCCTTTTGATATTCCTTTTCTTCGAAATACTGAAACAGGCAATAAAACAGCAATATGGGCTGGGCCTCCGGTTAATAGGTTAGTCCCAAAAGTAATATAAAAGTGTATAATAAATCCCGTAATCATTCAAACAGATAATAAAATAGCATGAATGCTTCATAAATTATAGATACGTTGGAGACGTATCAGCGACCTCTCGAAAGGCTCTCATCTGCCACTCCGGCCTGGCCGAGGTACTGAAGTGTTCGGTTGCGTAGAGAGTCTCGTTGAAGTCGCCCATGCATAACCAAGCAGAGTGTTGTATGTCGTTCAGGGTTCGAAGAAATCGCCAACTGTGGTGGCGATTCTCCACTCTTGGTGGCCCATAGAACCCCGTAAACTGCCATGTTGGCGAAGCTTGGTCTTTCCTCCGCACCATCACATCAATGTGAACGGAACTGATGTTTTTGAGCTCGACGTCCACATCCTGGGACCAAAACAGTCCAATGCCGCCGCTCAAACCCGTATTGTTAACAGCAAAACATCTTGCGAATCGCTACATGTGTTGCATGCTTTCTAATCTTTTCATTGATATTTTCGTTTCCATGACAAAGAGTAGAAGGGGTAACTCTTGCTTCACGATATTGTGAAGCTCTAGAACTGCCTCGGGGTTCCCAAGCTCCCGATAGTTCCAACTAATGCAGCTCATTGGGACGGGCAGGACTGCCCTGTAGTCTCTGCCGAATTCTCAAGTGTAGGCTTCTTCTTCTTTGCTTCCCTCTCTAATTCTTGTCCATCCCCAAGCACTGCTGCATTTGCATCCTCCTCCCGAGTAGGGTTACTATTCCCAGAAGCCGCAGCATCCATTACCAGGAGAGGAGCATGATACACACGCCGGTCGACCTGTCTTGGGGCTCCCTTCCGCTTGAAATTTGCACGTTCCTTTGCAGGGGAGGTCGTCTCATCGTCCTTACTAGTGTTGGAAGAATTCTTAGACTCTCGCTGGCTGCTTGGCTCAGTGTGCTGCTCATGACTATAACTGTCCGCCGAGGTAGCCTTCCGTCGATCTTCTGGTGCTCTCAACTTAGATCCAAAGGGAAGATTTCCTTTGTCATCTCGAGGACCCGGTGTTGGACACATGATCTCAGAGTGGCCCAAACCACCACAAGAAAAGCAAAAGTGAGGAACTTGCTCGTATTGTATGTCATAGAGATCAACCCTCTTCCTCTTAGTAGAATCTATCAAGATCCACCTCCTAAGAGGTTTGCTGACATCAATGGATACCCTCGCTCGCAGAAAACCACCCACGTGGTCAAACTGGATTGAGGTAGCATCCTTATCGATCTGTTGCGCGATCAGTTTCCCCCATGTATCATCTCACAGATTGTATGGGAGATTTGGAACCCTAGCCCATAGATGGAGCCGTTCAAACTTTACTTCATCGGGCCGCATGCAATCTTCAAAGTCAGCCAGGATTACAGCGTTCTTGCTCACATGCCATGGCGATCCCTGCCAGATGCGATCGCGGTCCCATTGATTCTCAAATTCTGCCACAAACGTATTCTCCCCCATCAGCCTGAACTGTAGACCTCGGGGATTACCCCAGGCAGGCCGAAGAGCGCCGGCTATGGTGTTAGTATGAAGCAGGTTCCGATGGAGAACCTTGCTGGCGATAAGCCATCTCTTCGGTCTAACATCTTCTCGATCATCGATCACCAACGGTGTTGCCTCTTCATCGGTGATACCCAGCTTGCTGAGAGCCTCCTTCGGATGGGATCTCACCGCCCTAGGTGACTCCGGCCTCTTCTCCACGCCCGTACCCTGGGAAGGTGAAGCCATCCCCGCGCCGGGATCTCGAACGCGACCGCTGGTGAGGAGACTAGTGGTCGCTTCGATTCCACGTCAAAACCCTAGCTGCCGCTAGAGGGGTGTCTAGGTTTCGGGGAAAGACCTGTTCACACTGGAAAAGTGCATAAAATGTCCTCAGACTTGAGAAACACTACAATGCAACACCTGTATATGCGAATACATGACATCTATCGTCCCGTAAATGGTACCCGGCTAGGCTAGACCATTGTCATGCAACCCCGTGGTGTCACCTTTTTATGAAAAGCCCCTCATTTTTCTGGGAATGTACCTGTGCACCACGCCTCATAGTCATCAAACTAAAATCTCTTTTCCCCACACGTCTTAAACCTCGTCGTCAGCCTCTCATGTTGATCTCATTTTGTCCCCGCTTAGAAAAGGTCAAGCGGGCACCGTCGGTATTGCCTTCCATCCCTAATCTTCGAAATCCCTAGCCCTAGCAAGTAGTGATGATGAAGGTCACTCCAACACTGAGCAAGATTCTTATTCAGGTGGTTGACAGCGATGCGGAGAAGCTCTCCAGGCTCCGGAAGATATGACGTTGGTTCCTAAATCGGACGATGCTCTACGAGGAATCATTGGCGATTGTGTTGGCTGCCGCAAAGGACGAGAAGGTATGAATGACGGGAGACGAAGCCCTTCTGATCGAAAATGGAGGCGGGGGTCCGATGCAGAGAAGGTGTAAAAGTCTCACATTGTTCACCCGCCGGGTCCGGAGGAGGACGCCATGGTGGTGGTCAGCGGATGATGGCGCCGGCTATAGGAAATCAGGTGGTGCTGGGCGACGACGAGTCGACATCATCGACAAGTAGGAGGCTACAGACGAGTATGAAGTAAATATGCCCTAGAGGCAATAATAAAGTTATTATTTATTTCCTTATTTCATGATAAATGTTTATTATTCATGCTAGAATTGTATTAACCGAAAACATAATACATGTGTGAATACATAGACAAACATAGTGTCACTAGTATGCCTCTACTTGACTAGCTCGTTGAATCAAAGATGGTTAAGTTTCCTAGCCATAGACATGAGTTGTCATTTGATTAACGGGATCACATCATTAGGAGAATGATGTGATTGACTTGACCCATTCCGTTAGCCTAGCACTTGATCGTTTAGTATACTGCTATTGCTTTCTTCATGACTTGTACATGTTCTTGTAACTATGAGAATTATGCAACTCCCGTTTACCGGAGGAACACTTTGGGTACTACCAAACGTCACAATAAAGGAGTACTACAGGTGTCTCCAAAGGTACATGTTGAGTTGGCGTATTTCGAGATTAGGTTTTGTCACTCCGATTGTCGGAGAGGTATCTCTGGGCCCTCTCGGTAATGCACATCACTATAAGCCTTGCAAGCAATGTGACCAATGAGTTGGTTACGGGATGATGCATTACATAACGAGTAAAGAGACTTGCCAGTAACGAGATTGAACTAGGTATTGGATACCGACGATCAAATCTCGGGCAAGTAACATACCGATGACAAAGGGAACAACGTATGTTGTTATGCGGTTTGACCGATAAAGATCTTTGTAGAATATGTAGGAACCAATATGGGCATCCAGGTTCCGCTATTGGTTATTGACCAAGAATAGTTCTAGGTCATGTCTACATAGTTCTCAAACCCGTAGGGTCCGCACGCTTAACGTTACGATGACAGCTTTATTATGAGTTTATAAGTTTTGATGTACCAAAGTTTGTTCGGAGTCCCGGATGTGATCACGAACATGACGAGGACTCTCGAAATGGTCGAGACATAAAGATTGATATATTGGACGACTATATTCGGACACTGGAAGTGTTTCGGGTGATTTCGGAGAAAACCGGAGTGCCGGAGGGGTTACTGGAACCCCCCGGGAGAGTAATGGGCCTTATGGGCCTTAGGGGAAAGGAGAGAGGGGCGGCCAGCATGGGCCGCGCGCCCCCTCCCCCCTCTGGTCCGAATTGGACTAGGAGGGGGGCGGCGCCCCCCCTTTCCTTCCACCTCTCCCCCTTCCTTCCCCCTCCTAGTAGGAGTAGGAAAGGAGTCCTACTCCTACTAGGAGGAGGATTCCTTGGCGCGCCCTCCAAGGGCCGGCCGACCTCCCCCCTTGCTCCTTTATATACGGGGGCAGGGGGCACCCCATAGACACACAAGTTGATCTACGGATCGTTCCTTAGCCGTGTGCGGTGCCCCCCTCCACCATATTCCACCTCGGTCATATCGTCGCGGAGCTTAGGCAAAGCCCTGCGCCGGTAGAGCATCATCGTCGTCACCACGCCGTCGTGCTGACGGAACTCATCCCCGACACTTTGCTGGATCGGAGTCCGGGGATCGCCATCGAGCTGAATGTGTGCTGAACTCGGAGGTGTCGTACGTTCGGTACTTGGATCGTTCGGATCGTGAAGACGTACGACTACATCAACCGCGTTGTCATAACGCTTCCGCTTACGGTCTACGAGGGTACGTGGACAACACTCTCCCCTCTCGTTGCTATACCATCACCATGATCTTGCGTGTGCGTAGGAAATTTTTTGAAATTACTACGTTCCCAACAGAGTATTGGAAACATACCCTAGAGGCCATAATGAATTTATTATTATATTCCATATTCATAATTAAGTTTATATTATGTGCTATAATTGAATTGGTTCTTGATCATGACAATCGGAGGAAAACTCAATTGCATATGTGGAAACAATACACCAAATGGATACCTAGTCATACCTCTAAGACTTGCTCATGTGTTGATGATGATCTTGTTTTCCTGATCATGGGCATTGTTAAAGTAATAAGGATGCCATTAATAATGAGAACACATTGTTATTGGAACAATGGTGTTGGATAGGCCAAGCTTATGGATGACTGCGAGATCACATCGTCATTATATTGGTAGTATTTCAATATATAATATTAACGTTTACTCACGTCCTTAGACCATGAGAATATCATATACCAACATATCGTATGATTATTTTGGGGTTGTCAAACATCACACTGTAATTGTGTGACAATAAAAGTAACTTACGGGTACACCGAAAAAGTATGTCTCGATATCGATAGTTCAAGAGTGGGATTTGCTCCTTCCACGATGAAGAGATACTCTTCAGGCCCACTCGGTATTATGGTATCACCATCGTCTGGCCAGACACATGTAATTGAGATTACATGGATATTGAAATATGAAAATGAGTAAAGGGAACAAAACCGTCAACAACGATAACTAGTATAGTGATCAAGGTGTTGAACATGAGGATATTGATAAAAGTGCCACCTTGGGTTCTGTAATGTATCGAGAAGCAAATGGAATTGTATGTGGTCACATAAGGTTTGCTCGATAAAGATATTTGTAAATACATAGAATTATCAAGAGTGCCTGAATATCGATGTTAATTATTCACTAGAAGGTGTTCCGGGTCATGTCCACTTATTTTCGAACATGTAGGGTGATGAGTGTATTTTTAACACTCATTCCACCATTGTTTAAACTGTATAATCCTGAACATTCCAAGAAAATCACTTAGATCTTCTCACTAATTACTAATAAATGCAAAAGATTGCAAATCCCTATGTTTCATTTGTTTCTACGGGAAATGGTCCATTTGAGGAAGGAAACAAAGATATATACGGAAATATGAGGCGTGAAGATCAAACCAAATCAACTAGAGGCGCAACAGAGGAAATAGAGGAGATGACATCGGTTGGTATGAGCAGTATTGTTCGTATTAGCGCTCGTACTACCCTCTAACAGTTCTGTGACATCAGCAGAAGCACACTTTATAAAAGGCCCAAGGCCCCATTAGCAACGGAGAGCAATGGAGAGTTGCTAGATCACTAGAATTATCACCACCACCAAAAGTTGTTCCCCTTAGTAACCCTGACCATTACTGAGGGAGTCCTGGAGTAGGGGGTGTCCGGATAGCCGAACTATCATCATTGGCCGGACTCCAAGACTATGAAGATACAAAATTGAAGACTTCGTCCGTGTCCGGATGGGACTTTCCTTGGCGTGGAAGGCAAGCTTGGCGATGCGGATATGTAGATCTCCTACCATTGTAACCGACTCTGTGTAACCCTAGCCCTCTCCGGTGTCTATATAAACCGGAGGGTTTTAGTCCATAGGACACATAACAATCATACCATAGGCTAGCTTCTAGGGTTTAGCCTCCTTGATCTCGTGGTAGATCTACTCTTGTACTACCCATATCATCAATATCAATCAAGCAGGAGTAGGGTTTTACCTCCATTGAGAGGGCCCGAACCTGGGTAAAAACATCGTGTCCCTTGTCTCCTGTTACCATCCGCCTAGACGCACAGTTCGGGACCCCCTACCCGAGATCCGCCGGTTTTGACACCGACATTGGTGCTTTCATTGAGAGTTCCTCTGTGTCGTCACCTATAGGCCCGATGGCTCCTTCGATCATCAACAACAACGCGGTCCAGGGTGAGATTTTCCTCCCCAGACAGATTCGTATTCGGCGGCTTCGCACTGCGGGCCAATTCACTTGGCCATCTGGAGCAGATCGAAAGCTACGCCCCTGGCCATCAGGTCAGATTTGGAAGTTTGAACTATACAGCCGACATCCGTGGAGACTTGATCTTCGACGGATTCGAGCCACAGCCAGGCGTGCCGCACTGTCTCGATGGGCATGATTTAGCTCTGCTGCCGGACAGTGCCCTGGAGGCCGCACAAGAGTCCGCTTTGACCCTTGGTTCGGAGCAGATGATGCCAATCGAGGATGAGTGGTTGGACACCACCTTGGGGGCTCCTGCCTCTACGGCGATGGAGCCAAATACCAACCCTGTCCCTCATGAAGCTCATGACTCCAAGGTGCCGGACTCCTATCCGGACACCGAACCTTCCGCGCCCCTGCCAATCGAATCCGATTGGGCGCCGATCATGGAGTTCACCGCTACGGACATCTTCCAGCACTCGCCTTTTGGCGATATCCTGAATTCGCTAAAGTGTCTCTCTTTGTCAGGAGAGCCTTGGCCGGATTATGGCCAGGACGGTTGGGATGCGGACGACGAAGAAATTCAAAGGCCACCCACCACCCACTTCGTAGCCACTGTTGATGACTTAACCGACATGCTAGACTTCGGCTCCGAAGACATCGACGGTATGGACGATGATGTCGGAGACGACCAAGAACCAGCGCCTACTGGGCACTGGAAAGCCACCTCGTCATATGACATATACATGGTGGACATCCCCAAGGATGGGAATGGCGATGGAATAGCGGAGGATGACCCCTCCAAAAAGCAGCCTAAGCGCCGGCGCCAGAGGCGCCGCTCCCAATCCCGCCATAGCAAGAATGGAGATTCCGGCACCGGAGATAATAACACCCCGGATAGTGCCGAAGAGAACCCCCTCCAGCAAGATTCAGCACAGGAGGACGGAGAAGCCAGCCCTCACGAGAGAGCGGCAGACGAAGAGGTAGAGGACGATAATTACTTGCCTCCCTCCGGAGATGAGGCAAGCCTCAACGATGATGAATTTGTCGTGCCTGAGGATCCCGTTGAGCAAGAGCATTTCAAACGCAGGCTTATGGCCACGGCAAGCAGCCTCAATAAAAAGCAGCAAGAGCTTAGAGCTGATCAAGATTTGCTAGCCGACAGATGGACTGAAGTCCTCGCAGCCGAAGAGTACGAACTCGAACGTCCCTCCAAAAGCTTCCCCAAATGCAAGCTGCTGCCCCGATTAGAGGAGGAAGCATATAAACCTACATCACCAGCGCACAATATGGCCAACTGACCACCTCGTGGCCACGATAGAGAGGCCTCTAGGCCCTCCACTAAAGCCGCACCCCAGCATCGCTCGAAAAGTACAAAGCCACGGCAGAATGCGCCGGACTTGTGAGAAATATTGGAGGATAAGGCAAGACAATCAAGATCGATCTACGGATCGCGTGGGCGCCCCACAATACGCGACGACAACCGTCGCGTCGGATACAGCAATTCTGGTCGGGCCGCACACAGTAGACAAAGCTCGCTTGAGCTACGTCGTGATATAGCCCAATACAGAGGCGCCGCACACCCACTATGCTTCACAGATGAAGTAATGGATCATCAAATCCCAGAAGGGTTCAAACCCGTGAACATTGAATCCTACGATGGCACAACAGACCCCGCGGTCTGGATCGAAGACTATCTCCTTCATATCCACATGGCCCGCGGTGATGATCTTCACGCCATCAAATACCTCCCACTCAAGCTTAAAGGACCAGCTCAGCATTGGCTCAACAGCTTGCCAGCAGAATCAATTGGGTGTTGGGAGGACCTGGAAGCCGCATTCCTTGATAACTTCCAGGGCACATATGTGCGACCACCAGACGCCGATGACCTAAGCCACATAATTCAGCAGCCAGACGAATCGGCCAGACAATTCTGGACTCGGTTCTTAACCAAGAAAAATCAAATCGTCGACTGTCCGGATGCAGAGGCCCTTGCAGCCTTTAAACATAACATCCACAACAAATGGCTGGCCCGGCACCTAGGACAGGAAAAGCCGAAATCAATGGCAGCCCTCACATCACTCATGACCCGCTTCTGTGCGGGAGAAGACAGCTGGCTAGCCCGTAGTAACAACCTAACCAAAAACTCTGGTAGTTCGGATACCAAAGATAGCAGTGGTAGGTCGCATCGCAATAAACACAAACGCCGCATTAACGGCGATAATACTGAAGATACGGCAGTCAACGCCGGATTCAGAGGCTCTAAACCCGGTCAGCGGAAAAAGCCATTCAAAAGAACTACTCCAGGCCCGTCCAATTTGTACCGGATACTCGATCGCTCGTGCCAGATACATGGCACCCTCGAAAAGCCAGCTAATCACACCAACAGAGATTGTTGGGTGTTCAAACAGGCAGGCAAGTTAATCGCCGAAGGCAATGACAAGGGGCTACATAGCAATGACGAGGAGGAGACACGGCCGCCGAACAATAGAGGACAGAAGGGATTCCCCACATAGGTGCGGACGGTGAACATGATATACGCAACCCGCATACCCAAAAGGGAGCGGAAGCGTGCGCTCAGGGACGTATACTCGATGGAGCCAGTCGCCCCAAAGTTCAATTCGTGGTCCTCTTGCCCGATCAATTTTGATCGAAGGGACCACCCCACCAGTATCCGCCACGGTGGATTCGCCGCATTGGTTTTAAACCCAATCGTTAACGGATTTCACCTCACTAGAGTCCTGATGGACGGCAGCAGCAGCCTAAACCTGCTTTATCAGGATACAGTGCGCAAGATGGGCATAGACCCCTCAAGGATAAAGCCACAAAAACGACCTTCAAAGGCGTCATACCGGGTGTAGAGGCCAATTGTACCGGCTCAGTCACACTTGAAGTGGTCTTCGGATCCCCGGATAACTTCCGAAGCGAGGAGTTAATCTTCAACATAGTCCCGTTCCGCAGCGGCTATCATGCACTGCTCGGACGAACCGCATTTGCAAATTTCAATGCGGTGCCGCATTACGCATACCTCAAGCTCAAAATGCCAGGCCCTCGAGGAGTTATCACGGTCAACGGAAACACTGAACGATCTCTCCGTGCGGAGGAGCATACAGCGGCTCTCGCGGCGGAAGTACAGAGCAGCCTCTTAAGGCAATTCTCGAGTCCGGCCGTTAAGCGACCGGACACCGTCAAGCACGCCCGGAGTAACCTACAACAAGACCACCTGGCACATTCCGAGCACGCGTAGCAATGCGGCCCCAACCCCAGCCCTCGCGACATTGCGAGATCAGTGCCACGCGTACATCATTACGCCCTGGAGATACCATGGCATAGGGGGAGGGGCACGACCACGGCAGGCCCAGAGTGCGGATCAACCACACCAGGGGCTCCCGAATTGGTCATTCTTTTTTCTTTATTTCCTCTCTTATTCTCAGGACTCCGTTTTCAGAAGCCCTGTCCGGCAATGGATCTGCCGAACTAACGATGCAACAGCCAGGGAAGTAGAAAAGCTAAGACGAGTATCCAGGTGGTCTCCATTACGAGCATTATGCCTGTTTTACATACCATTCCGCAGCCTACCCCTGGAGGGGGACATGTTAAACAGCCCCACCCCTTGCTTATCGCACTATTTGTATCATCCTGCCCTCATTGCAGTATTTTTGAATAAACAATGCATCTTTTTATCATGGAATTCCCTTTTTTTACATATGTTCACTTATGACATGTCGCATCCATACGCTTTGGTACGGCTAAATACACCAGAGGCTTAAGTTCCCCAAATTATGGTGTGATAAGTCCGAACACTTTCACAAGTGCGGCACCCCGAACTTATAGCATTAGATGCATCGGCTCCGAATCATGTCTTGGGTCAATAGTTGGGTTTGCCCGGCTCCCATGTTTTGGTACCTTACGTTCCGTTATATCGGCTAAGGTAGCGCTGGGAGAACCACTGCGATTGTGCCCTAGTTGAGCTGGGTGAGCACCTCAGTGGAGAAAGCTAAAATTGACCGTCATGATGGAGCGAGAGCCGGTCGCTGTTCGAGAGGTTTTTTCGAGTCCCTAAAGACTTATGCCGCCTAGAGTGAGGAATCGGCTTTGTCCGGCCCAGGCGTGGATAGCGCCCCAAATTCGGCCTTCCGAACACTAGGGGCTTCGCCGAAATTTAAAATTATAGAATTCTATGGCTAAGTGAGAGTGTTCAAGCATTATAAGTCTGGTTGCCTAGTTCGTTGTGTTGAGCGCCTCCCTAGAAGGACCCAAAAATGGGAACAAGAGCGCTCAAGTTTATCCCGAACACCCCAGCACTCGTGGCATGGGGGCCGAAGCCAACGACTTGACATCTCTCAGATTTGATAAACGGCCGCACAGAAGGTAATATTTTAAATTAACAAAAGTTGCTTAGCGCATATGAACAAAGTTTTCAACGCACAGGATAACAAAACGCGAGTCTAATCAAAGATTACATCTTTGGAGCACTCACCCGCAATAATGCGGGCACCCTTCAGGACACCCTTGTAATACATCTCGGGCGTGCGATACTCCTTGCCCGGCGGTGGCGCGTCTGTCACAAGCTTCTCGGCGTCCATCCTGCCCCAGTGCACCTTAGCGCGGGCCCAACGGGCACCTTCAATACAGGCAGAGTGCTTGATGACGTCAACCCATGGACAGGCGTCCACCAACCGCCGCACCAGACCGAAGTAGCTCCCAGGCATGGCTTCCTTGCGTCATAGCCGAACTATAAGGCCCTTCATGGCCTGTTCGGCCGCCTTGTGGAGCTCGACCAGCTGCTTCAGCTGGTCGCTCAGGGGCACCGGATGTCCGGCCTGAGCATACTGAGACCAGAACACCTTCTCTGTCGAGCTCCCCTCCTCGGCTCTGTAGAATGCGGCAGCATCGCACATGCTGCGGCGCAGATCTGCGAACGCTCCTGGAGAGCTCCGAATTGGGGTAAGTAACAGGTAATTCACTTTTACATGCTTGCTTTGCATGAAGAATGCCTTACCCGCCGCAATCTTCTTCACCGCCTCGATTTCCTGGAGTGCCTTTTGGGCTTTGGCCTTAGCGGCTTTGGCACTCTCAAGAGCGGACGCAAGCTCAGACTCTCGAGTCTTTGAGTCACGCTCCAAATCCTCGTGTTTTTCTATGAGAGCCTGGAGCTCTTGCTGAACCTCCGCCACCCGCGCCTCCTGCTTCTCTCGCTCTGTGCGTTCCACGACCGCATTGCGCTCGGCCGCAGACACCGCCTCCTTCAGGGTTGCCACCTCATTTGTGGCCCCTGCAATACCCATGTTATTCCTGTCATTTTTTGCAACCAAATCCTTTTTTATAAGGTACAACTTTAATAAGGTGTTACTTACCCTCCTTGTCCTCGAGCTGCTTCTTGGCACGGCCGAGCTCGCTCTCGGACTGCTCGAGGCTCTTCTTTAAGGCATTAACCTCCGCAGTAAATGCGGCAGAGGTCAGCAGCGCAGCCTGCATTCCCATATTGACATATTTGTGTTAGACTCCTGCGTATATCTTTTTAGATCCTCAGCTCGGCTTTTCTTTCCAAACACCGAACTAAGCATCAGGGGCTACTGTCTATGCGGTACTACTTTACATATCTTAAAAAAGGTCCTTACCTCAAAGCCTGTTAGAAGGATGTTGCAGGCTTCGGTCAGCCCGCTCTTGGCGGACTGAACTTTCTGAATCACCGCACTCATGACGGTGCGGTGTTCCTCGTCGATGGAAGCGCCGTTGATCGCTTCCAGCAAGTTATCCGGTGTCTCCGGTTGGACGGAGGTCACCGGCGTCGCTGTCTCGCCCTTCTTACGAAGGGGCCGCCTGCCGGACTCCGGAACCACCAAAGGTTCCGGCACGGAGTCCGACCCAAGGTCCGGGAGGTTGCCCTGCGGCACCTCCGGGGTCTCCTCCTCCTGGCCGGTCCCCTTCTGGGACCCCACCTCGGCGTCGTCAGCGTCATGAGGGGAGGAGGCAGTCAGAAGTGAAGCGCTATTCACATCAGACGAACCCAAGGACCCGCTCGACGAAGCGGGGAGATCATCCTTGGGCGGACTACAGGGTTGTATGAGGCGTTAGAAGACGCAATGCGACAAAAAGAAAAATTATGAGTTATACAGGGGTCCAGACACTTACGATCTCGCCAGGGGCTTGGCCCTTGAGGGCCACTCCTCGTCGCCGTCGTTGGCGTTGGTGGAACAGTCCGGGGGAAGGGTCCTTCCCTTCTTGGACCCTTCGGCCTCCCCCATTGGGGAGGCCTTCCTTTTCTTTTCTTCCCCCACTAGGGGAGAGGCCTCTTTCTTCTCCTCCTCGTCCTCGTGGGAGGAGTCCGCTTTGGAGTCATCGAACGATGAGTCCGATAACACCTGGCGCCGGGAACTCCTCCGAGTTCCCATGGCCTTCTTCTTGGCCTTCTTCTCCGACACCACGTAAGGCGCCGGGACCAGCAGCCCTGTCAAACAGGCATCCGTTGGGTCTTCTGGAAGGGGCGCCGGACAGTTAACCTGTCCGGACGTCTTCTGCCAGGCCTGTCAAAGGTATTGGGAGTTTAGATCCCACATAGAGTCAAATTATGGAAAGCAAGGGTCCCATAGAGGACAATATAGCTTACCTCGCCAGCCGGATGCTGCGAGCTGAACCCGCGATCTTCGGTAGCAGATGCGGGCGCCTCGGCGCCCTTGAACAGTATCCTCCAGGCCTCTTCGTACGTAGTGTCGAAGAGCCTACTCAAGGTCTGGTGCTGTGCCGGATCGAACTCCCACAAGTTGAAGTCCTGCTGTTGGCAGGGGAGAATCCGGCGGATGAGCATGACCTGGATTACGTTGAAAAGTTTGAGCTTCTTGTTCACCAGGGTTTGGAGACAGGATTGGAGTCCGATCAGCTCTTCCGAATCGCCCCACGGCAGGCCCTTCTCTTTCCAGGAGGTGAGCCGCGTGGGGATGACAGATCTGAATTCGGGGGCCGCTACCCATTCAGGGTCACGCGGCTCGGTGATGTAGAACCACCCCGATTGCCACACTTTAATGGTTTCCACGAAGGCGCCCTCGAGCCAGGTGACGTTGGGCATCTTGCCCACCATGGCGCCTCCGCACTCCGCTTGGCTGCCCTTCACAACCTTCGGCTTGACATTGAAGGTCTTTAGCCATAAGCCGAAGTGGGGCTGGATGCAGAGGAAGGCCTCGCACACGACGATGAACGCCGAGATATTGAGGATAAAATTCGGGGCCAGATCATGGAAATCCAGGACATAGTAGAACATGAGCCCCCGGACAAAGGGGTGAAGTGGGAAGCCCAATCCACGGAAGAAAATGGGGAAGGAATACCACCCTCTCATGGGGCCCAGGGGTGGGGACGAGCTGCCCCTCGTCGGGGAGCCGATGCGCGATATCACTGGACAAATATCCGGCCTTGTGCAGCTTCTTGATGTGCCCCTCTGTGACGGAGGAGGCCATCCACTTGCCTCCCGCTCCGGACATGGTTGGAGAAGGTTGAGGTGAGATGTGCGGACTTGGGCGCTGGAGCTCGAGTGCGCGGAGATGGATAAACTAAGGAGGAAGAAGGCGTAGGTGAAAAAGGTGGATCCTTATCCCCTATATATGAGCGGACGAAACTATGCGTCCCCATCGGCCCAGTAAAACTCGCTTATCTCCCAAGCGCCGCAAATTAATGGCGCGGTTGGGTTACCCATGTCCGTATTGATGAGAATCCTGGAATAAGGGGACACGATCTCTGCTTTGACAAGACATGCCAAGGAAACCGCTTCGCTAAACGCGCTGAGGTGGAACAATAAAAACGATTCGAATAAAGGTTTGGTCGTGGCGTGACATCATGCCACGAAATACGTCAACAGATTGAACCTGTGTAAATATTATTCTCTCTACGGTGGTATGTGGAATTTATTTTGCAGAGCCGGACACTATCCTGGTGTTCAAAATCTTCTATGAATTATTCGGAGGAGGAACCCGCCTTGCAATGCTGAAGACAATATGCGCGCCGGACTCGTCGTCATTGAAGCCTGGTTCAGGGGCTACTGAGGGAGTCCTAGACTAGGGGGTGTCCGGATAGCCGAACTATCATCATTGGCCGGACTCCAAGACAATGAAGATACGAAATTGAAGACTTCGTCCCGTGTCCGGATGGGACTTTTCTTGGCGTGGAAGGCAAGCCTGGCAATGCGGATATGTAGATCTCCTACCATTGTAACCGACTCTGTGTAACCCTGGCCCTCTCCAGTGTCTATATAAACCGGAGGGTTTTAGTCCATAGGACACATAACAATCATACCATAGGCTAGCTTCTAGGGTTTAGCCTCCTTGATCTCGTGGTAGATCTACTCTTGTACTACTCATATCATCAATATCAATCAAGCAGGAGTAGGGTTTTACCTCCATCGAGAGGGCCCGAACCTGGGTAAAAACATCATGTCCCTTGTCTCCTGTTACCATCCGCCTAGACGCACAGTTCGGGACCCCCTACCCGAGATCCGCCGGTTTTGACACCGACAATTACCATCTCCATCTCCTTCTCCCTAGCCATTCTCCCCATAGTTTGACATACTTGTAATCGATGCATTGCATACTACGACAATGTAAGACCTTTATCAATTATTCATCTATCAACTTTTTCCATGTGTGATCTGATTGTGATGTGTGAGTAATCCCCGCAGACCATGGGCTGAGGCATTACCTTGCATCCCTATGTACTTGTGCACAATATTGTTAGTATAAACTTTGCTTAATTGAATGTTATTTGAATGTATATCATAACATATTTGTCTCTTGTCTCTTTCTGGTTCTAAGTCCATGTGGGTACTTGGGATCCGGTAGACCGATCAAGGAGGTAAAGCACAGGGATGCGTTGAAGGTTATACCAAAAGTCATGACAGTAAGGATTATTAGTATGGTAGCTCAAAGCAACTCCTTGGGGACCATGAGGTGCAGTCATTAATTGTCTAATGCGTTGGTATGGAGAAATCCTTAATAACTGAGGTAACCCTGCGTGACAGTTAGGGCCTTGATTGGACAATAGACTCACAATGCAGGTTGCTGATTGGTAGTGATGTTATTTGGATGCATCCCCCACATCTACACATCAAGAACACATCATAGCGGTGTCTACCATGACCATGTGAAAATCAAGAGAAGATCCCAAGTGCAGGTATAAGGTTGTTATTAAAGTCCTCATGCCCTTGCCACTTTCCATACCATAATTTTTCTCCCTAAAAATCTTGCAATTTCGGTCCAGGAAAATGGAACTTCTAACAACAAGAAGAAGAATAGATTCTTTGGATACCTGTCTTCTATTAGCATTACTTCTCATGGGTTTGATACGCAGGGTTATCCTTGGTGGAAAGGCATGGACTATCTACATCCAAAACTGGATCAAAGGTAATCAACCCTTTTTTCTGGCGCCATTTTTGGAAAAGCACCTTTGCTACCCTATCCTAGTGACTAGAGGTATTGTTTTAGTTTTCCGTTTGAATTTTAGTTTTAATGTTGTCTTTACTTATTTTTCTTGGAAGTTATCACAAACCCAAAAAAATATCATGGCTAAGAAACTTGGGGATTTTACAGCTCCCATTGAAATTTATGTGTGCACCTATCGGACTACCCAATGTTGTAGTCGAGCACTTCAAGATCAAACCTCAGCTTGTCATGATGGTTCAAAAACCGATTCAGAGGTTCCACATCTAAGGATGCCAGTATGCACTTGCACATTTTCACAGAATTATGCGATATGACACGTATAAAGGACTATGAATCTGACTCTTTAAAGTTGCATCTATTTCCTTTCTTTAGAGGGAAAGCTAAGGAATTGCTTCTAGCCTTACCTAGAGGAACCATTACCTCTTGGAACATATATGTTGCAGCATGTATGACAAAGTTTTGCCCACCTGTCAAAATAATGCAATTACTTTCTAATATCAGTGGTTTTAAGAAGGAAGACCGCGAGCCACTAGCACTTGCATGGAATAGTATGAGAGAGGCAATTAGAAATCATGTGATGGAAGAATTCTTAATCCTTCATTTATTTTCTAATGCACTTAATCCCATGTCAAAAACTATGTTAGAGAGTGCTGCTGGAGTACTTGAAAATATGCAAGAGAATCATGCCCAATGGCATGTTGTATTGGGAAACATAGCATGCAATTTCAAAAAAAATCTTATGCTCACGCAAGTCTATCTAGGAGATGCATAGCAACGAGAGGGGGAGAGTGTGTCTGCGTACCCTCATAGACCGAAAGAGGAAGCATTTGACAGCACGGTTGATGTAGTTGAACTTCTTTCATTCCGACCGATCAAGTACCGAACGTACGGCACCGCCGAGTTCTACACACGTTTAGCTCGATGATGTCCCTCCAACTCTTGATCCAACAAAGTGTCAAGGAAGTAGATGAGTTCCGTCAGCACGACGGCGTGGTGACATTGATGGTGAAGTCATCCGCACAGGGCTTCGCCTAAGCCCTACGAAGATATGACCGGAGGCGTAAACCGTGGAGGGGGCGCCGCACACGGCTAACAATTGTTAGTGTGTGTTCTAGGCGCCCCCTCCCCATGTATATATAGGTGGGAGGGGAGGGGAACAGCCTTGGGGCGTCCCATGTAGGAGGAATCCTACTTGGGGACCTATTCCAATTCGGCCCCCCTACCATATTTGCCGGAAGGGAAAAGGAAGAGAGGGGAGAGGAAAGGAAGGGGAAGGCCGACTCCCCCCTTCCTTCTCCTACTTGGCCGGCGGCCTAGGAGGGGTGTGCCAGCCCGTTGTGGGCTGTTGTTCCCCTTCCCCTTTGGCCCATGTGGCCCATTAACTTCCCAGGGTGTCCGGTAACCCCTCCGGTGCTCCGATAAATATCCGATACACTCCGGAACACTTCCGGTGTCCGAATACAATCGTCCTATATATCAATCTTTACCTCTCGACCATTTCAAGACTCCTCGTATTTTCCATGATCTCATCTGCGACTCCGAACAACATTCGGTCACGAAATCACATAACTCATATAATACTAAATCGTCATCGAACGTTAAGCGTGCGGACACTACGGGTTCGAGAACTATGTAGACATGACCGAGACACCTCTCCAGCCAATAACCAATAGCGGAACCTGGATCTACATATTCGACGAAGATCTTTATCAGTCGAACAATTATGACAACATACGGTATTCCCTTTGTCATCAATATGTTACTTGCCCGAGATTCGATCGTCGGTATCATCATACCTAGTTCAATCTCGTTACCGGCAATTCTCTTTACTCATTCCGTAATACATCATCCCGCAACTAACTCATTAGTCACTTTGCTTGCAAGGCTTCTTATGATATGTATTACTGAGAGGGCCTAGATATACCTCTCCGATACTCGGAGTGACAAATCCTAATCTCGATCTATGACAACCCAACAAACACCTTCAGAGATACCTGTAGAGCATCTTTATAATCACCATGTTATGTTGTGACCTTTGATAGCACACAAGGTATTCCTCCGGTATCCGGGAGTTGCATAATCTCACAGTCGGAGGAATATGTATTTGACATGAAGAAAGCAATAGCAATAAAACTGAACGATCAATATGCTAAGCTAACGGATGGGTCATGTCCATCACATCATTCTCCTAATGATGTGAACCCGTTCATCAAATGACAACACATGTCTTCGGTTAGGAAACTTAACCATCTTTGATTAACGAGCTAGTCTAGTAGAGGCTTACTAGGGACACGGTGTTTTGTCTATGTATCCACACATGTATCAAGTTTCCGGTTAATAGAATTCTAGCATGAATAATAAACATTTATCATGATATAAGGAAATATAAAATAAACAACTTTATTATTGCCTCTAGGGCATATTTCCTTCATGTTGAAAGGCCGGCCACTAAAAAGGAGAACTCCATCACCAAAGGAAAAAAGAAGAAAAAATGAGTCAATTGGCGTGATTAAAGGTAAAGAGGAAGCAAATGTTAGAGCTATTCCTGATATTGATGGTGATGTCAATTTTATTGTTCGTAGTAGTTATAATATCAATTGGAAAAGTTAAAATTATGGTCCAATTTTTCCTAAGCCATCATCCCACAAACCAAGGAGAATTAAACAACTGTAAAGGGTAGAGCACTCGTAATAGATTTTCACTTGAGGAAACCCTCAATACTTTCATGACTGCTCAAGCCGAGCAGAATAAAACCCTCACTGACATCTTGAAGTCTCGCAAAAATTTACTTGGTCAAATGACCGTGAAAATTGTTGTACTAACCAATGACATATAGGCACTTCGGGAGACAACCTGCAATATGGAAGACCATGTTGTCAAAATAGCTGAGAGCCAAACCGTTATCCTTGCCAAATTTGAAGGAAAATCCAAACGTAATCCAGCTGAAAGTGTTAAGATGATGAGAAGCATCAAAGATACTTCAGAGGAACTCGGGCAAAGTCATATTCCTGAGCATACATATTCGATTGAAGACTTCCAGAAGATGATGAATTTGAAGCCCCGCTATCCGAGGTAAACAATGATGATGCTTCAAAATATTCACTCATCAATTTGCTATCAAGGTATGCGAGCTCGATACCAAAATTAAAAAGTGGCATGAGAAACCCGCTAAGCAAGAAGACATTTTTGAACCCACCATAGAAATAGTGATTGGGATGAACAAACTTAATGCTCTTTGTGATGTAGGAGCTAGTGTTTCAACTATCCCTACATACTTATATGATAAACCCAATGTCGCTCCTTTTGTTATGAGTGAAATTAAATTGAATACGTATGATTCTACCTATACGCAAGCAGTAGGCATAAAGTATTGTGTCATAATTCAACTTTATGTTTTCCCTGCTATGATTGATCTTGTTATAGTTGACATGCATGAACATCACATTGATCCCATCATATTAGGAAGGCCCTTTTTAAGGAGCATCAAAGCTACTATTAATTATATGAATGGAATGTAAGATTGTATCTTCCTTGTGGAGATCCTTTTGTCAAAAAATCAAAGGAAGAAGAAGTTGAAGATCTACACCAGAGACGGAATCGTCTTGAACGCTAGGAGTTACGGAAGGGATGTTCTCTTAACCAAATACAAGTGATTATCAATGCATTTGAGCTAAACAACGAACGAAAATGTTTCATGAGAGGTAATCCATGCAAATAAAGGTTAGTGTAAGTTATAAAATTTTGTGTTGTGTAAATAAAGGAGTGATCAAAGCAAAAGAAAAGGAGGAGGAGAAGAAAGGTAATTACTGCCAACATATGTATTTATATGATAGTGATATGATTCTATCAAATAGTATGGAAAAAAATTCCAAGTAGAAGTGTTGGAACTAACTTCTCGGGACTATATAGAGGAACCTAAAAAAATAGGTCACTTCGGGTCTCCAGATGAGAAGACGATGTCTGATACAAGCATGCTTGCTTATAGCGAAGGTAATACCACTCTCCGAAGAGATGCCCAAGTTTTTATAGAAGAAGATGGTGTCTGATACGAATGGCAATGCTTGTACTAGAGGTCGTACCTAGCAGGGGAGGCATTGCCAACACATCCAGAAGAAATGATGTGATGGGTACCTGCACTGATCCGATGCGGCCATGGGGTTGTTGCATCCGGACGCGAATGACGCAGAGGCATGCACTTCCATTCTGGAAGAAATTCAGTTTTTTCATTGTAGAAGGACCACCCCTCAAGCTAGGGAGACCGTTCAGGTCCCTTGTTTTTAGGTCCCAATCGATGAGTCGCTTATTTTTAAATTTGGGCTTATCTGGAAACGATCTAGCGGTAGAGATCTACTTGGGCGGAGGTGCGCTGAAGGATGAGGATGGGTTGGATAGCAGCGAGATGGTGGGTGAGGTCAAGCGAGGCGGCGCTGAGACGGGGTGGCGTCAATCTACGAGCTCATTGTAAATGGAAGAAGACATGCTTAGGCGGGTCCATGGCGAGAAGGTTCGGGGTTCGGTTGGCTTACGGTGAAAGGCAAGGTGCTCTTTTTCTTCGCAAATTAGAGGTCATTTAGTTATGAAAATGGATGAACTGAGAAGCATGAACAAAATATGGGGTTTTCGTGCACACAAATTTGAGGACATAACCATTTTTTAACGATAAGGATAAGACTACTAATTTACACTTCATACATTTATAAAATATCTGATATGTTGGACCTAAACTTTGCTTTCTTGAACTCCGCACGTCTATGCCGAGTTGTTTGCTAGACCTATATACTCTAAAACACTCTATCAAGTTCTATAGATATTTAACGACACCATGGAAAATGACACATGTACAAATGCATTATAATATGTCAAGGGCAATAAATAAATTGGTGGAATACAAATAACTTTGGTAACAAAATGAAATTTCGTGACACTAAAAAGTATTTGTGCAAACCTATTGTATTAAAGATTTGTCTTGAAATACACAAAACAAAATAAGACAAACAATTTGGTAGTAAAATAAAGTTTCATAGGACTACTGTGAGCTGTTGCATGGACCATTTGGAGTGGTCTCCTAGGACTTAGATCCACTAGATTCTTCATTGTCGATGAACTTCTTTAAGACATTGAGATCCTTCGTCGTTAGGGGTCCAAAGCGGTGCCCACTTTTAGAAATTGCTAAATGATGTGAAACGGGAAATGTCAGTATGAATAAAATCATGAAGAGCAGAACTTTTGTTGCATGAATCATAATGATGTTGGTATCAATTTTGAGGCAAGCTTATAGTTCCCACACCCGTAAATAGATGGTGTTTTGTACACAAGTAAAATGTCCAATATGTGACTGTCGTGGCTTTTTTCATATAGAAAAATAATGAAATATAAAGTTATGATATTATGAAAAAACTTCAATGAAAAATCCAGTGACCGTATTGTCACCCGACCAATCTGAACACATATAAGTTCCACTACATGTTTTCTATAACACCATCTTCTCTACCACCATGCTGAAGACAAAGTCATAGCCTTCATCCAAGTAAAAGATATTGGTGCATGCTATGTGACATGAAATACTCTATTGGAATGGAGTATGTGTTATCACCTCCATTCCAAATTATAAGACGTTTTAGATATTTCAATATAGACTCCATACAGACTGAAATTAGTGAACTAACAAACTAAAACACGCCTATACGCATCCAATTCAGAAAGAAGAAAAATTGAACATCTTATAATCTGAAACGGAGGGAGCCTAATTACTTAAGACCCATGTGGCATTATATTTTTTTTACTAATGCAAATTAACAAAAAGGGCACCTAAAAAGTAGGTCTTAAGTAAATTTATCAATCTACTTCTAGGCATGGTTGTTCAAAATTCTTGAAGTTAGATTCATTGATGTATGAGAGTTTTAGTTGGGCCTTTTGTGTTATTTGTAACATAGTGACTTCATATAAAGTTGGAATTCTAGTAATGCCAAAGCAATGCAGCAAGTAGAATGCCGATGGTTTCAAAATGAAACAAAAAACATGTAATCTTGAAATTTAATTGTAGTCTATGTACCCTAAATCGTTGAACCTTAACTTGTAATCATCTTGTTTTCCCTTTAAAAAATCCTTTAAAATTTATTTTTAGTCTATGTTTCCCTTTAAAATTGTCAAGTGAAACAGAATATAAAACACACTTAAATAGCAAGTATTTCTATAGAAAGAAACACATTATATCATTTGCTCGCCAAGCTTAGCAGCCGAAAGCCATAAGCCGATTTGAGCTATAGAACTCCTATATATACTTTCTCTGTTTTTATTTACTTTGCACGTTTGACCTTGGTCAAACTTTATAAACTTGGACACGCACGCACGCACGCACGCACGCACACGCGCACACACACACACACACACACACACACACACACACACATATATATACAGGGATTGACTATTCATCACTATTCCTACCCCCCCCCCCCCTATTTTACCATCAATGCATCATAATTTTACGTTTTTGTAAGTTTTGCCTTAGTTTCGATGTAAAAAGAGACCGTAAGAAAATATATAATCACCGTAAAAAATACTTTATGTTATGTAAATTTACAAACGTAGCAAATTTTCTTGTCTTATGACATATATTTTATTTTCTTATGTCAAATTTTACGCAGTGAATCAATAGGAATGTAACTATTTGAATTCCAAATGTAATTTAATTATGAAGTGATTGTAAGATTACCTCGGGTGAAGAATAACTTATTCTGAATATATATATATATATATATATATATATATATATATATATATATATATATGACAATTATCTACCACCGGTGGTAGTTATCACCACTTGAATTTTGTATGTTATATATAGTATCTATCAAATCGGAGAGTATGTACACGTAGTATGTAGTATATAAGAATGTTTAAGTAGTATATATACTCCCTCCCTCTAGGTGGGTAAGTCATCTTAGGTTGTGCACCGTGACCAAGGAGGAGGGGAAAACGAGAGAGCTTAATGTTTATTTGCTAATTAATAGCATTGCATGCAATGAACTAACCACTGCATGTCGTGTTTGGTAGTCTCAAGTCATTAAAAACATGCACACTCCTCATCTCTTATTGGTTGATATGTCAAGAAACAAGAAACGAGGTAAAAGTTAATGCACCGCGCCTAAGTGTTTTGGGATAATTTGGGTTTTCGTAAGATGACTTACACATCTAGACAGATGGAGTACTACTTTTTTGGTAGTATGCATCGTATTTTGAGTATGCTCCTTTTTACGTACAAATATGTACGTATTTCATAAATGTAATAAAAATCATGGATCAACTTGCAATTTTTTTCATGTAACTCACTTTGGAGTATCTTATATATACTATATGAACATGCTTAAAATGTTAAAGTACAATATATACTACCACATAGTAGTATATGAGACATGTAGGGTAACTACCCCAGGTGGTAGGATGGATTTTCCCTATGTATATATATATGGTATGAGAATATATTAAATGATGATTCTAATGATACTGATTTGGTGTTGTGGAGATTAATATTATTTTTTATAAACTTTGTCAAAATTTAAAATTTTGACTCGAGACAAAGCCAATATGTGAAGTAAATAAAAACAGACGGAGTACTAAATTTTCCGCGCTTTAAGTACGTGCATGGTAGATTTAACTAAGCCCAAGATCAAATTACCGTATGCATCAACGTGCATCTCGCCAATGGCACACTCCAAGAGCTCCAGCGCTGGTGCGCTGCAGCGTAGAGAGTACACATCGACCATCACGACCTCGAACGGCCACCCCATGTGGCCCGGGCGGAGCTCCGCCATGGCCGCCGACGGATCGGTGCAAGCGGTCACTGCAAGCAAGCAAACAGCACATATCATCACAGCCACAGCGTGGGCAAGCTTGCATGCATGCTCGTACATAGCAACGTGGAGAACGCGATCGAGCTAGCAAACGCTGCACGCACGTAGCAGTAGCTGTAGCCTGTAGCAGCAAGCGACGCACCTTGGCCGTAGCCTCCTCGGCGGAGGATCTCCTCCAGGTAGATAAGTATGAGGGCGCGTGCAGAGACGGCGAGAGCGCAGCGAGGGGGAGAGGGAGGGGGGAGGCCGGCGACGGCCATGGATGCCGCGTGCGTGCGTGGAGGGCGGCGCCTAGCTAGGGCTAGCTACAACACGCATGAAGATAGATGGCGGCCGGAAGGGTTGGTAGGTTTCTTATGGATTTTGCCCAGATTGCATACATGTGTCAGTTGGGTAAAAACAGTCAAAAAAATGAACATCTGCATGTTGTTTAGTTGTCTAGATTACGTTTTCTTTTTAAAGAAAAGGCGATGGCCGAGCCTGAGAAAAAGCTCAAACCTTGCCTGACTTTGAATCAACAATGCCATCAACCGGCCAGGACTGCAAGAGCAACACATTACAGCGAAAATAAAAGCGAGACGGAAGAAAAAGATACAAGGTACAACTCATAACAGACTCAGCCGACCACCGCCGTGCCAACACCGGCAAATCAACGGTACCACGAGAAGAGAACACACCGCACTTGTATTGTGTCGCTGGCTGCATCCAAGGGACCAAACAGGGGCAAAACATGGTCTATCTCCGTCGCCGCAAAGGGCCACTACCCTTCACCGAGGCTCGATGCATGAGTGACCATTTTAGAGCTTATTGTTTTGTTGCCTACATTGCATGAGTGATCATTTTAGAGCCTGTTGTTTAGTTGCCTGCATTTGTGTTCGGGGATGAGCAGAGGCATACCACAACTATTTGGCTACATGCATGTATCTGTTTTGCTCACCCTTTTAAAAGGTAGTGGCCTTACTACCAAATGCAACACTGCACAACAGGCATCACATATATAAGAACAACACAACCTAATTAATACCACAAGACAGATAAACAGTGCATACTAACATAGTAGGGGATAAGTTTAAGACAGCAGGGGCATCCCGTGCCCTTACACAACACCAGGGTGTTGATCCCTGGGCAAAATATGAACAATTTTGCACCACAAGTTCAAACCATTAACAGTAACAAGTTCATACTAACTAGTTGATAATAACTAGCGACCTAGAGGGCAAGACTGATGTTGCCAACGCAGTTGTACCTCTGGCAGCGGACCCTACACATGATGGAGTTGTTCAAGTTGTAGTTTGCAACTTCAGGCCAAGGCCGGAGATCCGCATGACGAGGAGGTCACTGGGGATAATTCTGTGGCGGCGGCAGAATTACTGCCAGCCCGTCCCGAGGACCATCTGGTCCTGGAAGGTCTGGACCTCCACCCAGAAGTCGCACCACTTGTTCGCCGAGAGCCTGACACCGCGAGGAGGCTTCAGCACCAGCCACTGCTTCATCACCGCCCTGAGGGCCGGCGAGATGATGAGCATGGCAACATCCTCCTCGCCCTTGATCTGGACGAAGAAGCGTAGCGGCTCTCGTGCACCCTCCTCATGGCCGATCATTGCCCCGCGTCCAATGTCTAGCGACTAGCTCATTGCAGCAACCCTACCAGGTAGGTGCACCCTCTTGAGTCACCGGCTCGTCGGGGTCAGGTCCTTGGCGTCCTCAGCGCCAGCCACCAGCTACTCTCCTTCACTGGTGTTGTCCCACTCAGTCTCACAATATTTTCAGGTAAGAGGATGTGTGTTAGTAACAAAGCATGATCAGACCATTACACTAATCATTGGCAACTGTCTCTAGTGAGTGGCAATTGCGAACGATCCGTTCAATGATCTGAACATAGCACCGCCCAACTACAACTGTCACTAATCAGCGTGGGTTACCAATCATCAGTGTTATGAACTAAACATGGCACTGCATGGTTGGCAACTGCTATTGATCAGTGGCCGTTGCAAATTAGGTAGCATGCATACACAAGTGCTATGTTCAAAAGCGCCGAAAATGGGTTCAAATTTAACAGCATTCACACTGGTCCTACTACCTATATGACCAAGCACATTGGTCCTACTACGTATATGAGCATCAACATTGGTCCTACTAACTCTAATGAGCATGCATGTACTACGATCATGCAGAAATCCTAACTACGAACAACATCGAACTATACCTATGAATGAACTAAGAACGACACGAATAGCAAGCACAAATCTAGCCACAACACAGTATCACTACCAATCTAGCATCAACGCAGTAGCACTACCGATCTAGCATCAATAGCCGATGAGTACTAATCCAACAATCTAAAATCAACACATGATTGTGCACCAATTATTCATCAACACCCGAGGCAGTTGCCATCTACATTTTCAATCAACCGCAATTGATTGGATTAAATCGATTCGAATTGGATCCTATCCAATCAAATAAAATCCAATCCAATCCTAGTACTCACAAAGCACAAACCCTAAACTACATCTACGAGCAAAGGGGGGATGGCACTACTTACCGGAGTGGTTGCCATTGGAGTATAGGCCGAGGAACAAACCCTGGCGGCAACGCTAGGCCGCCCGAAGAGGATGGCCCAGCCATCGCCGATGTGCTGGTGCTCTTGGTTACGCGCGTCGTGTCGTCCATGGCCCTGCCGCGCTCCCCGGAGAAAACCCCTAATGGGTGGGACCTTCCGGCCATGGCTACCGATGTCACAGCCGATGAGGTTTCCACCGCCACCGCAATCGAACCCAAGACCAGTAGGTCCAGAATGGGAGGTGCAGCTAGAGCGGCCGGCAACGTATTGGCCGCAGGACGTGACCTGGTACAGAAGGGGTCGACGCGTAGATGGCCACCATGTGGTCAATGCCGCTGTTGGAGAGGCTGGCCACCCACCGGTCTTGGATTGGGTTGCTGCCGGCGATGATGGGGGTGGGGTGCAGGGGCTGGCGTGCCATTGGAGGAGAGCACAATAGGGTGTGAGGGTGAGGGAGAGAGGGCGATGTGAATGAGAGTGGGAGGTGACTAGAGAGAGGGAGGAGATTTACGAGACGTCCCGTCCATCTCCCGTGCTTTCCAATGCATGTAGGCGACGGGCACACGTGGCTCGGGCGAGCCTGGCATGCCAAAAACGGTCGATCCGATAGTTCCCTCGTATTCAGGCCCTGAGGTGCTTTAAGATCCGTGTGGCCTGAGAGCATATGCATGCCAGGCAATCAAACAGCCTAAAAAATCTCCCGCAGGCCTAGTTGGCCTATATGCCAGCAACCAAACACATCATTAGTGCTTTTAGAACGCACGTGCTCGTTGTGCCGTATCATTCCGCCCTCGGCCCAAAGACTTGCATCGAGGCGCCCTGGGTTGGCGGAAATCATATACCCCGCGCACGTCGACATAGTGAATTGCGTCGGCCCAGCGCACAATCCCTCTTCCGGTTTTGGGATGTATCGAGAGCCATCTAAGGGGTACGTGTTGGAAAACGTAGTAATTTCAAAAAAATTCCTACGCACACACAAGATCATGGTGATGCATAGCAACGAGAGGGGAGAGTGTGTCCACATAACCTCGTAGACCGAAAGCGGAAGCGTTAGAACAACGCGGTTGATGTAGTCGTATGTCTTCACGGCCCGACTGATCAAGCACCGAAACTACGGCACCTCCGAGTTCTAGCACACGTTCAGCTCGATGACGTCCCTCGAACTCCGATCCAGCCGAGTGTCGAGGGAGAGTTCCGTCAGCACGACGGCGTGGTGACGATCTTGATGTACTACCGACGCAGGGCTTCGCCTAAGCACCGCTACGATATTATTGAGGTGGATTATGGTGGAGGGGGGCACCGCACACGGCTAAGAGATCCAATGGATCAATTGTTGTTGTGCCTAGAGGTGCCCCCATGCCCCCGTATATAAAGGAGCAAGGGGGGAGGGGGCGGCCGGCCTAGGAGGGGCTCGCCAAGGGGAGTCCTACTCCCACCGGGAGTAGGACTCCCTCCTTCCTTATTGGAGTAGGAGAAGGGGGAAAGAGGGGGAGAGGAGGAAGGAAAAAGGGGCCGCACCCCTTGTCCAATTCGGACCAGAGGGGGCCTGCACTTCTCCTTCCTTTCGGCCTCTCTCCTCTATTCCCGTATGGCCCAATAAGGCCCATATACTCCCCGGCGAATTCCCGTAACTCTCCGGTACTCCGAAAAATACCCGAATCACTCGGAACCTTTCCGAACTCCGAATATAGTCGTCCAATATATCGATCTTTACGTCTCGACCATTTCGAGACTCCTCGTAATGTCCCCGATCTCATCCGGGACTCCGAACTCCTTCGGTACATCAAAACTCATAAACTCATAATATAACTGTCATCGAAACCTTAAGCGTGCGTACCCTACGTGTTCGAGAACAATGTAGACATGACCTAGAACTATTCTCGGTCAATAACCAATAGCGGAACCTGGATGCTCATATTGGCTCCCACATATTCTACGAAGATCTTTATTGGTCAAACCGCATAACAACATACGTTGTTCCCTTTGTCATCGGTATGTTACTTGCCCGAGATTCGATCGTCGGTATCCCAATACCTAGTTCAATCTCGTTACCGGCAAGTCTCTTTACTCGTTATGTAATGCATCATTCCGTAACTAACTCATTAGCTACATTGCTTGCAAGGCTTATAGTGATGTGCATTACCGAGAGGGCCCAGAGATACCTCTCCGACAATCGGAGTGACAAATCCTAATCTCGAAATACGCCAACCCAACATGTACCTTTGGAGACACCTGTAGAGCTCCTTTATAATCACCCAGTTACGTTGTGACGTTTGGTAGCACACAAAGTGTTCCTCCGGTAAACGGGAGTTGCATAATCTCATAGTCATAGGAACATGTATAAGTCATGAAGAAAGCAATAGCAACATACTAAATGATCAAGTGCTAAGCTAACGGAATGGGTCAAGTCAATCACATCATTCTCCTAATGATGTGATCCCGTTAATCAAATGACAACTTTTTTGTCCATGGTTAGGAAACATAATCATCTTTGATAAATGAGCTAGTCAAGTAGAGGCATACTAGTGACATTATGTTTGTCTATGTATTCACACATGTATTATGTTTCTGGTTAATACAATTCTAGCATGAATAATAAACATTTATCATGAAATAAGGAAATAAATAATAACTTTATTATTGCCTCTAGGACATATTTCCTTCAGTACGGCTATGTCTCGCTTCTAGCAAGACAAGCTGTCCGCTCGCCTGAAGTGTTGACGTAATGGGTCGGCCCAGTGGCACAGTTCGTTCGAGCATTTTTCATTCGTTCGTTCGTTCACTCGATTTTCTTCTTTTTTTTTTCTTTTTCTCTTTGTCATCTTTTAAAAAACTACACATTTCAAAACAAAAGACTTAAGTTTGAAAAAATATTGACCATGTATTTAAAAATTGATGACTATTTATTAAAAAAATGTTAATATCTTTTAAAATGTTCATCAAACGTTTGAAATGTTTAATATGTATAGAAACAAATGTTGAACATGAATTATAAAAATGTTAATCTTGCATTTGAAAAATGGTAATTAAGCATTTAAAAATGTTAAATGTGTATAGAAAAGATGTTGACCATGTATTAAAAAAAGTTTAAATTTTTTATGAAAAATATGTTGACCATGTATTAAAAAATATTGAACGTGTATTACAAAAAATTATTAGATATATACCAAAAACTGTACAATTTGTACGAAAAAAAGTAGACATCAAAAAGTGTTAATTAATATAAAATTTTGTTCCTACTGTGCATGCAAAATGTACATTGTGTTTGAAGAAAATGTGCAATATATACAAAAAATGTTGACCATATATTAAAAAATGTTAGTTTTGTATTTCGAAATGTTAAATATGTATATAAAAATGTAGATACTCCCTCCATTTTTAAATATAGTACGCATAGAGTTATGCACATATACCAATGTATGTGTTGGCGTTATTATTTGGACGAGAAAGCCCCCGGCCGATTTGCTCCTGGCCCCATGTGCCGTACGCGTGAGTACACAGAAAAATGGAGGGAAACTACCACGCCCTCCTGCGCCTGTTGGGTCTGTCCCATCCCACACACTCCATTCAATTTTGAATCAGCTGGCCGGGATAATGTGAGTACTCCCTCCGTTCACTTTTATAAGTCGTTCCAGACAAGTGAAATTGTGTTGTTTTGCACATTGTCTCAAACATCTACAAAGCCTTATAAAAATGAACGGAGGGGGTACTATATTTAGGAACTGAGCTCGGCTGCAACTACACACTACATTGAGGAATTTTGCTCAAAACCTTATACGCACTATATTTAGGAATGGAGGGAGTATATAGAAAGATGTACAATCTGCGTGGAAAATATTAGACATTAATATCTAGTTTCAAAAAATATTAATCATATATTCAAAAAATGTTAAGCATGTATATAAAAATATTTCTGCTGTATACGAAAATGTATAATCTGTAGTAAAAAAGTGGACATGTGTTGAACAAAAATGACACCGATGAAAATTGACAAATAAAGAAAGTCAAACAAACAGGCCCAATAAAAACAAAAAACCAAAAAAGAAAGTGAAAACCAAAAAAGAATGTAAAAGTAATATCAAAGAAAGAGTCGGAGAAATACAAAGAAAAAAGCATGAAATCCAATAAAGAAAAAATGAACACCAAAGAAAAATTGGAAATAGGCAAGAAAGGAAAAACCTATGAAACCGGAGAAAGAAACAAAAGAAAACTGAAGAATGGAAAAGGGAAAGGAAAAGGAAACGAGTAAAAACCAGGAATAAAATGTAGTAAACCGGTGAAAAAAACAAAGGAAAAACAAAAAACAGAGAAACGAATGAAGGAAGGAAGAAAAAAAAAACAGAGAAAACGTGGCGTACGCTTTGCGAGCGAAGGCTCCGGAACGATCTGTTTGAGAGAGCAAAGAAACGGCTGGCCCAGGAAAAGGCCTGCAGAGAGACAGGAGCTAATCTCGCGGCTTCTCAGACCCGTTCTTTTCGGTTTTCTTCGGTTTTTCTATTATTTTATAATCCTTGTTTTTCCTTACCTTTTTTCTTATTTCATATTCATTTCCTATTTTTTACTACATGTTGACTTTAATTTTTGTTTTTAGATTTAATTTTCGTTTTTTAAATATCGTAAAAATCGTTTGTTCATAATATTCCAAAAAACAATTTAAAAATATGTTCATCAATTTCAAACATGTTCAAGAAATTCAAAAAATGGTCATCAAATTAATTTTCTGTCTATGAAATTCGAAAACAGTTCATCAAATTCAAAGTTGTTCATCCAAATTAAAAAATTGTTCATCATGTTTTATTTAGTATTCCCTCCGTTACTTTATACTCCGCACATAAGTTTTGGTCAAAGTCAAACTACACAAAGTTTGACCAAATTTATATTAAAAAATATGAACATGTACAATACTTAACTATATAATATGAAAATACATTTCATGGTGCATCTGAAAATGTTGATTTCATATTGTGAATGTTGATATTTTTAATATAAAATTAGTCAAAGTATTTTTTATGAATTTACAAAAAAAATCATCCAATTTAAAACTTCCTCATTTTATTTAAAACAGATCATCAATTTAAAAATATATTTGTATTGGTGCACATTTTGTGAAATTCATGAATATGTTTTCCAATTTGGTGAATTTTTTTTGAATTTAGTAATTTTTCAAAAAAAAATCAAAACAATTATATACATTTTTGGAAATACCTGGACATTGTTGACATTTTAGGAATTTTTTAATTTATGAAAAAAATAAAAAAAGATGAACATTTTTAAGAAATTCTGAATTGTGATATAATGAAATAAAAAAAGAAGATAAAGTGAAAAGAAATGTAAAAGAAACAATGAAAGAGATAAAAAGGGCCGGCCGGCCCGGCAAATGGGCAGGCCAAAAAGGGCGCGTTGGCGAAGCGGAGGTGCCCGTTTCAGCACTTCGCATCGTGGTGCACGGTAAATAGGAGGTCCTCTAGGTTGGGAGACCTCCTCCCTCATGCAATTAGCGTCTGGGAAGGTAGCAAGTGCTCACGCGCATCGCCCCCCCTCGTCACACGACCCACACAAGGAGGCGAGTGCCTGCTTGGGACATGTCGGTTTTCCCGATTAACCAGAATTTGTTGACCAGTCCAGCATTGATCGGTTGACCCTTGACTTTTCGAGAAAATGTGAGTTTTTGGAAGAAAAAAAAAACATGAGTTCATAAAAAATGTTCATGATTTCAAACAATCGCAATTTCAAAAAAAGTTGACAAACTTTAAAAAGTACACTAGTTCAAAATGCGGGATTAAATTTGAAAAGGTGCATGAATTAAGGAAAAAAGTGCACGAATCTGATTTTTTTTAGCGAATTTAAGGATAAACATAAAAATTAAATTCAAAAAATTCACAGATGTTAGAAAGTTGAGGAATTTGAAGAAGGCTTTCGAATTGAAAAGTTTCAAGCATTTAAAACAGAAAAAAGAAAAAGGAAAGTAAAAAAAGGAATCCCGAATAAAAACCGTCTAGAAAGCCAAAGAAGAAAAAAACATGTCAAAGCTTCTAAAAGCTTCCCAAAACTGGCCAGAAGCTTCTAGAAGCTTCACAAAACCAATTGGTCGCTTTCCAAAAAATGAAACAATGTCGTGTACGAATCTACGGTTGAAGAAGGAAAAATAATTTAAAATGAGTCGAGCCCAAGAGGAGGAGGGGTGTGCATCGTTTTGTGAGATATACTATAATGAGCGTTGAGGGCACCGAATAGAGTTTGGGATGGGTTGGTTTTGTACACATGCGAATGATACGGGTGCCTTCTATAAGAATAAGGATTTGTTTTCCCCATTATACCGATGACATACAGGTACGAGGGTGACCGTTCAGGTCCTTTGTCTTTAGGTCACTTCTTTTGCACTTGAGCTTACCTGGAAGCAACCGAGCTAGAGGCAAAGGTTGACCTTAGCAGAGGTGCTCTAGGCTTACGATGGGCTAGATAGAGGCGAGATGGGGACAAGGTCCGATGAGATGGGGTGGCATCAATTTGATGGCATAGGAACTCGATAGGCGTGTAAATGTTAGAAGATGTGGTCGGGCTGGGCCATGGCATGAAGGAAGGCCGGGATGGGAGCAGTCACGACTACTAGTTGGGAGGTGATGTTAGTAGCAACCGAAAAGTTGTGCCAGTGAAATCCTAGTCGCTTGTGTTCCCCTGGCTCCTCTGCTTTTTGATATCATTGATGGTAAAACAAGAAAAAAAATAAAGGACTATTAACAGTTTCTGTGTTGCAGTATGCAGATGACACATTTTTTTGAAATATGATTTTACTAGATATTTTTTGGAGCACATAGAAGCCAGGAACTTGAAGTACAATTATGTATCTTTGAACAAGTTTCTGGTCTTAAGATCAATTTTCACAAGACTGAGACTTATTGTATGGGTGAGGCAGTGGAAAAAGAATCCCAATACATGGAGATTTTTACATGTAAAATGTTGGAACCCTCCCTTTGATATATCTTGGTATGCGTGTTAGCAAAAAAGGACTTAATAATGCTCATTGGGGTTTTGTAGAGGAAAAAAATGGTAAGAGTATGGTTGGATGGATCGGAAATATCCTTTCCATTGGAGAGATGGTTACATTAACCAATGTTTGTCTCGGTAGTATACCCTTGTACACGTTATCTTTCCTGGAGGGGTTCCTTAAAGAAGATGAATACCAATAGAGCTAGAATGACCTGGCAGGACAAATAGGACCAAGAAGATATACCATTTGGTTAACTGGCCTTCAGTTTGTTTGCCAAAAGACGGGTGGACTTGATGTGCTGGATTTACAAACTATGAATCAAAGTTTACTATGCAACTGACTATGGAAGCTTGATAACTCTGAAGGTCTATGGCAAAATTTTCTCACACAGAAATATCTTCACTCTCTAACCCTGCCAACTATGGGTGTAGGAACTGGTGGGTGTCACTTTTGGCAGGGCTAAATGTGAATAACATTTTCCAACATTTTGCCAAAAAGAAACTTGTTGATAGGAAAAACACCCTTTTTAGGAGGATGTTTGGATTGATGATATCTCTCTAGCTGACAGATTCCCTAGATTGTATTTTGCATGCTTCACCAAGCAGGTTACTGTTGAAAGTGTATCCATGCCCTTAAGCATATATTGACATTCTTGATAGTATACATATAGGGGACTAATTACGTTTGCTAAGTTAACACACATGTTTTAGCCCCCAAGGAAATTGTGTTGTGGATTATAGACCCCCCCCCCCCCCCCCCAAAGTGTAGCCTTTTCTGTTTATATTTTAAGTTATAGGGATCCCGCACTATTAAGGGGATCAAAGGTGTTCATTATGGATTTGCCAAGTCAATGCGATCTAACACTATTCCAATCAAATCACACACAAAATCCAAAGCTAAATAGCCTACCTAGATCCAACTTCTATTTGGCCAAAACTCCCAAATTCAATGGTAGTCGGATGTCCAGCTGTTGGCCGGACTATTTGGGTTGCTACCCAGACATCCGACTATACGCCCAAAACACTAGTAGCAATTTTCTCTAGCGGGGCGCTGGGTCGGACAATTAGTTAGGGGATGTTTTGGCCAGGCTTATAGTCTGATTGTCATCCGACTTGTGGTCTCAAAACAACAAAAGATAAAAACACCAAGCCGGAGGGTGTCCGACCTCCTACGCGGATGTCTAGAGTGCCAGACTGTCTAGGTTGCATGCCAGACATCTGGACGATGCTCTGCTTTGCTTTGTTCTTCTAGGTTGCATGCCAGATGTCTAGGTTGCATCCCACTAAGTATGCTTGGAACTACCCAATACCACCACCTAGAGAATCCTAATTTAACTTCCAAGGCACACCCCTCTATATAACACAAAGAGGAAGTTCTCAATGTGGAAAATTGAGATGCATGATCATATAAAGAGACCCTCCAATGATATGTGGGAGATTGTGGAAAGTGGCTTCAATCCCGACAACCCCATACCCAGCCCACATGTGGGGCAAATATATGGATGCTCGGATGCGTCTACCATGTTGGATCCGACACACTATGGCCCACCTTGACCCCACCTATATTCATCCCTGTTCGCAATCCAGACCAAACCCTAGCCACTTCCCTCCCCTCTAGTTCCCTCGTCCCCTAGCTCCTATCTGGCGAACTTCGACCTTCTCTGGCATGGCAGGAAGTGGATCTAACTTCAAGATCTCCTGATTCCGTTGACTAGGACCGCATCACATGCGGGGGCGAGGAGGAGATAGCTGCCCACTTGGCACTCTGCTGGTCCCGGGAGGAGTGCGTCCAACCGGGGTCGGACTCTCCTCGTGGGAATCCTTCGCGTCCGCGCAAATGACGCTTGGATCTGGCGCCAGGGCATGCCCTAACCCCTTGGGGTGGCGCGCTTGTCCCTACTGTGTCGGGCTATGAGTCAGAGTTAAGCGCCCGCATGGTTTACGGCCAATACGCTGCGGATGCGAGGCGTCCCCGCCGTGCAATGCACGTGGCGCAGCAGGCCGCCACAGCCCCACAGCCAATGCCGCGGAGGCGGAGTCGCACACCATCGCAGAGCTGCAATGGGTGACCAGCACCCCCTTGTCGTCGCAACTACGAGGACGGCTCGTGCACGTCCATCGTCGATCTCACGTCGACCGACGATGTCCAGGCGACGCCTCGTGTCCCATGTGGGCCAGTCTGTGTCCCCATGTCCTGCTCTACCCTCACCTTCAACCGGACTTGGGACAGGGGGGAACAACAAGGACGGTCGCGAACGGAGTAGACTAGTTTACGTTGCATGTAATTTTATGAATTTGATGATTTGAAATGAGGTACTCACCTGTTTAATCGAATATTTAAGTCTTGACCGGTCATTGTCCACGAGCGCCGGACGTTTTGAGGCGGATTTTGCCGGGTCCAATTGTAGATGCTCTTACAGCAGCGTGTGGAGTGCGGCCGCTTGAAGCCCAAATGGCATACTCGCCGAGCAGATGTAGCATAATGTGCCGGCCGCCTTCGTTTTCTTTTCGCGGTGTTTTTTTATGCTTCTTCTTTATTTTTATTCCACCACGCCTCCTCGAGTTGCCGTCTAGTTCCCCTCGGGTCTCCTCCGCTCCCGGGGATCCTCGCCGTCTCCCACCAAATCGCCTCGCCTCTCCTCTCCTCCAGATCTCCGCCCGGCGACGCGAGGCCCCAGTCCGGCGCCATTCGGCCGGAGCCGCCCCGCTCCGGGCTCACTCGGCCGGCGGTGATGCGGCGGGCAGCGGCGCTCCTCCTCCTGCTCGCCTTCTCGGCCGCCGCCGTCGCAGCAGCAGCCGAGGTGAAGGTCCCCTCCCTCCCTGCCCCCCTCCCTCGCCGAACCTCCAGAGAGTCGTCTTCCCGGTTGCCCCCCGTCCCACCCTGCGCTAGAGTTGTTGGTGCGATCTGGGGAGCTCTGCTTCCGCGATGAGAGGACGCAGAGAGCTTGATTTAAATTTCGTACTACATACCACTATTCACTCCCCTGTATTTAGCGTCTGAGATTCCGCGTTGCGTTGCCTCTGATGATATGAATTCCGCATCACTAGCGCTGGATCAGATTGGGGTGCTGGTGAACAAATTTGCTGCCAAGCACTCCCATGCAAGCTTAATTTCAGACAGTTTAAAGCACTGCAGCAGTGATCTAGTAGTGGGGCACCTGCCATGCAAACTTAATTTCAGACAGCTACATCAATACATCAGCAATCAGATGACTAGCATAGAAGGCGATGTTTTTCCTTTTTGTCTTTGATTGACACGTTTCTTTTGAATTCAGGATAGTACCGCTGGTATCCTACCAGCAGGAGGAAACAATGGTACCGGTATAGCGGATCCAGGTGTTGGGAGGACAGGGCAGAATGGCGAGGCAGATCCTAACACGCAACAGAAGGTACACGGGGAGGGGGAGCTCAAGAACGTCATTACTGAGAACACTAACACGGATAATTCCGTCGAAGGAACTAGCACCGGGAAAGATGAGCCAGTACAGAAACCAAATGACAAAGGCAGCAACACAACATCCTCGACAGACTTCGTGCAGGATCCACTGATCGGCGAATGTGATCCATCCCATAGATGTCTCATTGAAAAACAGAAGTTCATCGCCTGCTTGAAAGTTTCCGGAGGTGATTTTCTAGTCATTTGTTCTTCCTTACTCTCTGGTTGTGTGTAGTTGCTTACGATATTATATGCTTTGCTTCTATCATGCATATAAACCTGCTAGATCAAACATTATTTCATTCCTTTTGATGCTTGCCATGGTCTTATCGCAGCTAAACTGATCATTTTTTCCATCAAGTATCAATGTAGTATTCAAAAGTTGGAAGATAAAACTGACGGGCTCATCCATGTCCGGAATCTGAAACATGGTCAACCATGCCACTTAGATGTTTCCCACATCTCTTTTGTTGTCTACCAACTAACGGTTGGATGCAATTGGCGCCATCAAGCAAAATTTTTGATATACCAAAGCACATGGTGCAATTTATGGTTTGGCCTTGTGACATTAAATACGTTGCCAATTATAGTTTAGTTCTCTGTCAATGTGTAGCCAAAACTAGTGCTATCAATTGCTGCTACCATAATATGGCAATGATGGAATTGGACGGTTGGCACAACTGACATGACATTAATAAGTTGCCAATCATAGTTAGTTTCTCTATCAGTGTGTTGCCAAACTAGTGCTATCAGTTGTTGACCTTGGTTTGGTCATGATATACCCTGGCTACAGTTTTGTTCTAGGTGGGGCCACAAACAAAGACTAGCATACTTACAACTAGTGCTATATCAGATATAATTTATTTTTGCTGAAGTGCAAATGGAGTCCCTGTAGAACTTTGTGACTGTTGCCTCAAGAACACCTACTACCCATTATTTCTTCTCGAATGGAATATTTGCCAAGATATTTCTTCCTGTGATCTCTCTGAAGTTTTTTTTCATGTACTCATCTTAGTTCTTTCCAGCCCTTTCCACATTTTTGCACATAAATGACCTGTTACAGTTGAAACCAGATTCGTCAGCTCTATCCCTTTTGATGGACAACAAAGGCGCAAACCCACTTGATGTTAGCATAACGGCTCCAGATTATGTCATCTTAGCAGAAGATACAGTTCATGTCGAAGCAAACGGTCACAATGAGGTATGCTACTGTGCACGATAATTGATCTTTGAAGATAATTATATTGTTGGTTTATATGTCTTAATTGTTTCTTGTAAAATGTCTCGGTATTTTGCTTTTGCATGGAGTGTTCTGAAGAAAATGCCATTTCTTTTCCAATTTGCTGTGAAAGTTTGTTCAACAAGCATATGAGTGTCCTATTGCACTTTCCATGCCCGTGAATGCAAAATTCAAAAAAATTGTCTGCTGTTACATGATTGATTACGGGTGTTAATGTGATATATCATGTTTTCCTAATGTTTAATACACTATCTTTGCTCTTATCAACTTCAATACGGAAACTGGGCCCTTGGCATTCTGATTTTAGTGCTATCTGAATGTTATACTGATCTTCTCTTCTTCTGTCATTATTAATTCAGACGCAGGTGAGTGTTTCTGTCAGCGATGCCGTGAATGACATGGCGATAGTTCTCAAAGTCGCAGAAGAAACATGTAAAATCAATCTTGAGACCGCAGTCACGAGGAACACAGGCCGAGTGATACCAATGCGGCTTACTCCAACCTACATTCTGGTGCCCGTATTTGTTCTCCTTGGGCTGACAGGACTATGCGTCAAACTCCGGAGGGCGCGGAAGCAAGATGGTGGGCCAGCATACCAGAAGCTCGACGCACCAGAGCTACCGGTCTCCGTTGGAGGGAAGAAAGAAGCTGATCAGCCTGACCAGTGGGATGACAACTGGGGAGATGACTGGGACGACGAGGAGGCGCCGTCAACACCGTCGAACTCCATGCCCAACCTGTCGTCAAAAGGTCTGGCTTCGAGGAGATCGACCAAGGATGGCTGGAAAGATTAGCCGCCGGTCGGATGTCTATATCAACGCCTATATTTTTCTCTCGTGTCTTTCTTGAAGAGTTCTTTTTTTGTGCTTAGCTTTTTGGATAGATTTCGCTGAGACCACTAGAGAATGTATTACGCTGGTACCACTAGAAGAAATATGAATGCTATTTTTTGCTAGTTTTATGTTACTGGCAGATGAATGCAGTATTTTAGTGGCACGGTTCTGTACTTGTTTATGCTCCCTCCGTCCCGTAAATAAGAACGTTTTTGACACTTGACACAGTGTCCAAAACGTTCTTGTATTATGGGATGGAGGGAGTAATATTACATTTTTTTAGTTCATTTCTTTTTGCCCAACAAAAAAACAAATTGTTCAATTAATATTGGATATGGATTATTTTCAAGAAAACATATTTTCTACTTACCTTGAAATATTTTGTTACATAAAAAATCAACCTTAAGGTAATTATTAAGCTTATCACTTTTTCTACATCGAACGGAAGTGCGTAAATAAAATGAGATAGTTAATAGACTATATGCCTCTTAACCTAGACATCATACATGTATGTATTTTTTGGGGAATTTCTAAAGAATAGTTTACAAATAAGTAAACATGAATATTTTTTAAAACTCCATTCTACAATTATTTTGAAAAATTGTTATTTTTTGTTAAGAAAAAAACTTATGTGAACACCCAAACTGCATCAATACTTTACTGCGATGCACCGGAGATGGTGGCGGTAGCTTGTCACGTCAGGATGGTTAGTGACTATAGCGGTAGCCCATATAGCCTACCGTTGCCGTGTACCGGTCCGAGGATCAAATTGTGCAAAACTTTCAAATAGGGATCCAATCGTGCCAAACTTCGTTCAAAAGGTTAAAACATTTTTTTTGTTTTTGAGACAAAAAGGTTAAAACAGTTTTTTTTTAGGGAAGGTTAAACAGTTATTTCGGCCTCTTTGGAGGTACGGGCTGCACCTGCCGTTTCATGGGCCGAAGTGGGCCCCCAAATGGTCCATCGAGTGAAAGAAAACCGGGCATTAGGTCGACCGTCCCTTGACCCGAGCTGTCCAAAACTGGTAGTATTCCCATGGCTGGTCTCGGCGGCGCCGCTCTCCAGCTGCACGCGGCCGCGGCCGTGCTTCGCACAGCGGCGGCCGCCGGCAAGCTGTCCGCAGGCAAGGCAGTCCACGCGCATATGCTGAGAGCGTCCCATTTCCACGTCGTCCTGCACAACCACCTCATCGCCTTCTACGCCAAGTGCGGCTGCCTCGGCCTCGCCCGCCGGGTGTTCGACGCAATGCCCTCCCGCAACCCGGTCTCCGGGAGCCTCCTCATGTCCGGCTACGCCTCCTCCGGGCGCCACGGGGACGCGCTCGCGCTGCTCAGGGCGGCCGACTTCGACCTCAACGAGTACGTTCTGTCGACCGCCCTGTCGGCGACGTCCCAGGTCCGGAGCTACGACATGGGGAGGCAGTGCCATGGGCATGCCGTCAAGTCTGGGCTGGCGGAGCACCACTACGTCTGCAACGCGTTGCTGCACATGTACTGCCAGTGTGCTCACGTGGAGGATGCGGTCAAGGTGTTTGAGAAGGTGTCTGGTTTCGACGCGTTTGCGTTCAACTCAATGATCAATGGGTTTCTTGACAAGGGCAAGTTTGATGGTTCGGTCAGGGTTGTGAGAAGCATGGTCGGAGAAGTTGAGCAATGGGACCATGTGTCGTATCTCGCAGTTCTTGGGCATTGTGCTAGCACCAAAGAGCTGCTGCTTGGTCGTCAAGTGCATGCCCAGGCGTTGAAGAGGAGGCTCGAGCTGAATGTGTATGTGGGCAGCGCGCTGGTTGATATGTATGGGAAATGTGAGTGTGCCTCTGATGCTCATTCCGCGTTCGAGGTTTTGCCAGAGAAGAATGTTGTTTCTTGGACAGCTGTTATGACTGCTTATACCCAAAATGAGCTGTTTGAAGAGGCATTGCAGTTGTTCTTAGATTTGGAAATGGAAGGAATTCGGCCAAATGAGTTCGCTTATGCCGTGGCTCTCAACAGTTGTGCTGGTCTTGCAGCCTTGAAAAATGGCAATGCGCTTGGTGCCTCTGCTGTGAAAACAGGGCATTGGGGTGCTCTGTCTGTCGGTAATGCCCTCATTAATATGTATGCAAAAAGTGGCAGCATTAGTGATGCATGGAGAGTCTTCCTTTCTATGCCATGTCGCGACGTGGTCTCGTGGAATTCGATCATAATAGGCTATGCTCATCATGGCCTTGCGAGAGAAGCCATGCGTGTATTTCATGATATGTTGTCTGCTGAAGAAGCCCCATCCTATGTGACCTTTGTTGGGGTGCTGTCAGCTTGTGCACAGTTGGGTCTTGTCCATGAAGGATTGTACTACTTGAACATTATGATGAAGGAAATGGGTATAAAACCTGGAATAGAACATTACACTTGCATGGTTGGTTTGCTCTGCAGAGCTGGACGGCTAGATGAGGCGGAACAGTTCATATTGAGCAACTGTATTGGCACTGACGTTGTTGCGTGGAAATCGCTTTTAGGTTCTTGCCAGGTATATAAAAACTATGGCCTGGGTCATCGAGTAGCTGAGCAGATCCTTGAGTTGAAACCCAATGATGTAGGAACCTATGTTTTGCTTTCTAACATGTATGCAAAAGCAAACCGATGGGATGGCGTCGTGAAGGTCCGGAAGCTGATGAGAGAGAGGGGTGTTAGGAAAGAGCCTGGTGTTAGTTGGATTCAAGTAGGGAGCGAGGTCCAGGTTTTCACATCAGACGACAAGAATCACCCATGGATAAACCAGATTACCATAAAGCTCAAAGAGTTGATAGACCAGATCAAAGTGATCGGATATGCTCCGAATTTTGCAGTTGTCCTACATGATGTTGAGGATGAACAAAAGGAAGAGCATCTTATGTATCACAGTGAGAAAATGGCCCTTGCGTTTGGCCTTATCCACAGCCCCGAAGGAGCAACTATCCGCATAATGAAAAATCTAAGGATATGCGATGATTGCCATGTTGCTATCAAACTCATCTCTCTTGTGACAAGAAGAAGAATAGTTGTGAGGGATACTGTGCGGTTTCATTGTATAGAGGATGGAGTATGCTCATGTGATGACTATTGGTGATCCACACCTTGGTTGTCAGAAGCTCCAGAGCATATGTGTTGTCATGGACATCAACATGGTATGTCATCTTATTTTCTAGAGCCAAGGTTAGAATCTGTAAATATGTTAAGGATTTTTGTAACTGAGAAAGTCAATTTGCTTGACCGAATAGAGACGGAAAGACACCAGGAATTCGCCTGTAACATGTGTGAATGTTACCACTGCAACAATGTCTCTGTTCACTATCTTTGATCATGTAGTTGATCAGATACACTCCCTCTGTAAAGAAATATAATATCATTTAGATCACTAAAGTAGTGATCTAAACGATCTTATATTTCTTTATGGAGGGAGTACTATATATAATGTTTAGTTTACATACATACACCTATAATGTTCTACAAATAACATTTTTTCCTACACACTGAACATTAACTGGATGATGAACTTTGTCAATAGATGTGTCTGACTAGATGTCTATCTCTACAGAATTTGTAGAGCTGTTCATTTTGATCTGGAAAAGTTAACTTGTTTTTTTGCAAATAATGTTTTTCCTTAACTTGCCAATATCATTTATATTGCTCATCATTTGGACCAGTAATCTAGAAAGTTAGCGACAGCAACTCATTTGTTGCCTGCGGCATGATGCTCCAGGCGAGTTCTGTTTCCTACTGGCAGAAGTTGTCGCCTAGGTTCCGGTAAAAAAACACCACAAGGATATCTGCTCAAGCATGCACAGTGCACGGGTTATTGCTTCTGCATGTTGTTTTTCAACAGAAACAAGCCCTTTTCTCTCTGGAGGTTTTCCTCTTCCTCCGCTCGGGTTGTGATGTTCTTCAACTTTGCATCTTGAGCAGAGTTCTTGGCGCTGCCCGTCGCCCTGCTCCCATCTCGCAGCAGATCCCCTTGCTTGCTGGCGGTGTCGCTCAAGCCTACGTTCCCGCGGTCGATCATCCCAGGTTTGCTGCTTTTCCCTTTGCTCTTTGCAACTTCATTTCTTCGTCGCTCCTTCTGTCTCAACTGTTGTGATGTTCCTTCTTTCAGCAGGTCTCCCCCCATATATCCAGTGTGAATCATTTTTATACTAGTATCTCATTTTATAGGAGTACCTGGAATGAACAGGTCTTTGACTCTCCTGATTCTTGAGAACTTTTGGTTTGACCAAACCACACATTGCCATGTCAGCGTACAAATATGTTGCCAGGGAAGCTGGGTCATTCTCTCTCTGAAGCAGATCAAAGACTTGAAATTTGTCAGCTCAACTGAAGGAGCCACAAATGCAAAACGATATCGAATCTGATCTCTCTCGTCAGAAACGACTACTGCCTCCGTGTCTCCCTATTTATTTTCAATGAAGGATCAAATGCTTTGGACGCCCCTGTCTATTACTATGGCTTATGTTTCCCTCGCAGCATGGTATGATCTTTTTGGCCATCCTTCATCCTTCATGTGAGAGGGTGCATCACCGTTGTATTATGTCCATTCTTTGTGTGACAACGGGGTATCATCACTGAGACCGGTAGCCCTTGCCTGTTAGTTAGGCATGATATCATTGCTGGGTACTTTTTTTCCTACAAAAAATCGGTTAAATCCTCTGGCCGAGCGGGTTGTAAAAAGTGTTAATAGAAGTGAGGATGCATAGAGAAGAGAAAACGCTCCTCCACTACGAATCGTGTCGAAATGGAGATTCTGAGATTCGAATGGAATGTAAATCGATCCTAGCTCAAAGTTTCTGCATCACAAATTTTCTTGCAAAAATCCAACAAGACACGCATTTTGTTACAAAAATTCTCAATCATATGTACTTCCTCCGTTCTGAATTACTTGTCTTGAATTTGTCTAGATACGGTACAACCTCCATTTCTTTTTAGTCTGCATATAAGATTTGATCAAAGTCAAGCTTTGTTAACTTTGACTAAGTTTGTAGCAAAAATATATCAAGATTCACAATATGAAATCAATATTGTTAGATGCATCATGAAATTACTTTGCATACCATATAGCTTTAGTATTGTAGATGTTGATATTTTCTTCTACAAAGTTGGTCAAACTTTACAAAGTTTGACTTTGACCAAATCTTATATGCAGACTAAAAAGAAACGGAGGGAGTATCTAGCACTAAAATGAGTCTAGATACATCCGTATCTAGACAAATCCAAGACAAGTAATTCGGAACGGAGGGAGTAGTAGAGTACATGTCATCTTCAATTCAATACAATTGCTTCAAAACTGTAGATAAGGTGGGCACGGGGCAACCATGTAATGTATGCGACGTTCCTGAAAACAAGATAAGATGCCCGCACAGCCATGCATGCGCTCATGTGCTCTGCCCTCTGCAAGTTAGCCACAGCTGACAGCACTACACTACTCCGCACGCGCTCCGGCGTGGCCTGCAGTGGCAGACTATGATGTCTGAACCAAGATCGACGGGCGATGTCCGGATCGTGTCCCGGCGCATGATACGGCCGTCGCTGTCGCCGGAGCCTGAGCCGGAGTGCGTCCACCTGACGCCATGGGACCTTCGGATGATCACCTTGGAGTACATCCAGAAGGGCGTCCTGCTGCCCAATCCCACCGCCGCCGGAGGACAGGGAGGAGGAGGAGTCGTGGAGCGCGTGGCGTCGTCCTTGGCGCGCGCTCTGGGACGCTTCTACCCCTTCGCCGGCCGCCTCGCCGCCACGTCGCCTCAGCCTCAGAGCCTCGCCATCTCGCTCCGCTGCAGCGGCGAAGGCGCCGAGTTCGTCCACGCGGTCGCGCCCGGCGTTACCGCCGCGGACGTCGCCGCCTCGCTCTACATCCCGCGCGTGGTCTGGTCCTTCTTCCCGCTCGACGGGCTGCTCGGGGCGGACGCCGTCGCGGGCTCCCGCCCGGTGCTGGCCGCGCAGGTCACCGAGCTCGCCGACGGCGTCTTCATCGCCATGTCGCTCAACCACGGCGTCGCCGACGGAACCACCTTCTGGCACTTCTTCAACACCTGGTCCGAGCTAAGCCGCCGGACTGTCGGTGGCTCCTCAGATGATGCTGTAGTCAGTGTAATCTCCGCGCCGTCGCCGGTTTTCGACAGGCAGTGGTTCCTGGACAGCTGCCCCGTCCCCGTCCCCATCACTCTGCCCTTCGGCACGGTGGAGGACATGGTCGGCAAGCGCGTACCCCAGTTCCCGCCGGTGCATGAGTGCTTTCTCCATTTCCCGGCGGAGAGAGTAAAGGAGCTCAAGGCGAAGGCGAACGCGGAGATGGCCGGCACCGCCACCACCACAATCTCCTCGCTGCAGGCCCTGCTCGCGCACCTGTGGCGCGGGGTGTGCCGCGCCCGGCGGCTCGCGCCGGAGCAGAAGATGGCGTACTACCTCCTCGTCGGATGCCGTGGCCGCGTCGACGGCATACACGCGTCGTACGCGGGCAACGCCGTGGTGGCGCACGCGAGCACGGCATCGCCCGCCGGCGAGATCCTCGGCAGGGGGCTGGGCTGGGCGGCGTGGCTCCTTAACAGGGCCGTGGCGTCGTTCGGGGAGGCGAGCGCCAGGGAGAAGCTCGCGCGCTGGCCCCTGGAGCCCAGCTTCTCGTCCCTGCCCGCTCTGGTGGCCACCGCGCACACCATGGTGCTGACGGGGAGCTCGCCGAGGTTCGACGTGTACGGGAACGACTTCGGCTGGGGCGCGCCGGTGGCCGTCCGCAGCGGCCCGGCGAACAAGCTGGACGGGAAGGCGACGGTGTACGAGGGGCGAGGCGGCCAAGGGAGCATGGCGCTGGAGGTGTGCCTCTCCCCGGAGGCGCTCGCGAGGCTGGTCGCCGACGAGGAGTTCATGAGCGCGGTGGCCGCCACCACAGGTTAATTAGCCAGTTTGTCGTGCCGTACGTATGTGTGGCTCTCCGCTTGGGCATGCTCGTGCGTGCGGTGCACATGACAAATTCACCTGGATCGTCCATGGGAACAACGTACTTGGCGATCGAGATGAACTGCATGCTCGTGCGTGACGGCCGGCTGTGTACTTTTAAATGCCACCGTTATGCAACTGTAATTACAGTGAGATATATACTCTCTCCGTCCGAAACATCTAGATACATCTCCTTTTATTTATTTTGATGACAAGTATTTTCGGACGGAGAGAGTATAATTTAGCGAAGAATTCTACTCTTGGCGGCACGTTGGTCACTGCCATTGTCTGGGCATGGAGTACGGCCGTGTTTCTTGAATGTTTTATGGCATCGCAGAACTTGTAACCAGGAGTGTTTAAATTTTGTAGGGACCGTTTTTACCCAGCACGGATTTTTCATTATTTTTCATATTATCGTTTTAATCAAATTCGTGTTTTTTTGAAGAAAAAAATCCATGAACTTTTTAAAACTTTGTTTTTCTTTTTCCAAATCTCTATGAACTTTTTGCTCTGAATTTTGTGAACATTTTTACAAATATAATGAACTGTTTTCAAATTTGATGAACTTTTTTCGGATTTAATGAACTTTTTTCAAAAGCGATAATTTGTCCAAAATTGATGAAATGTTTTCACCTTTTTCAAAAATCATTGAACATTTTTTAATATGTGAACTTTTTGCAAAGTTGATGATTTTTTTTAAAATTGGTTGAACTCTTTTCAAATCAATGAATGTTTTTTTTTCAAATTCATGAACTTTTTTTAAGTTTGTGAACTTTATTCTGCAAAAGCCGTGACATTTTTTGGATTCCCAAAGTTTTTATATTTTTTTTCAATTCATAAGTTTGGCCTATCCAACTCCATTGTTCTGATAATAATGTGTTCTCATTATTGATAGCATCCACGATGTTCATGATCGGTAAAAAAAGATCATCATCAATAATGAGCTCGTCTTATAGGCGTGACTAGGATCATATTGGCATTTATGTTTCTATACATGCAATTGAGTTTTATCCGAATCACATATTCAAGAATCAATGCAATTATAGCACATAACTATAAACTTAATTATAAAATGAAAATAATAATGAACTTATTATTTCCTCTAAGGCATATTTTCAACAGTCGGTGCTTCCGCAATGGCGACAATGTGGCAACAGCTGAGTTGTGCCGGTGCTTCTAAGGCATCAATGGTGTTGCAATTATAGTGGCGGGGGTGGTTCTAGGTGCACGAGCTGGTGGTATTTGGCCTTTTCGCGTGGACGGCGGTTCACATGAAGGGCGGGAAGGAAGCGGAACGTACACTATCACAGCTACAATTTGCTCTCATGTTTTGGTCAGGCTACGTCACGACAGTCAGGGGCGGAGCCAGAATTTTTTGCCAATGGGTTCACCGAGGATTGGCGGAGCTTGCTATAAAATCTAGTGGAAGCTTGCCCCAAAAAGAATCCTTCACAAATCGATCAAGGTTGGAGGCCAATGCCCCCGCCCACCCCCTTGTTTGTACAATCTCATGATATCTTGTAAATTATAACACTCACAAAACAAAATAAGGAACCGAAATATCATACCACATGTAATATAGCAACATAGAACTACAAGGTGAATAAATAAGGGACTGGCTGCCGGGCAGTCGCCTGATTTTAGGATTGGGGTTGGTCGATTTCTATCCAATCGACTGAACCAAAATTATGGTCAATCAATTCAGTACTATAAGCCTTTTTTAGGATTGGCATTGGTCGATTTCTATATAATTTAAGCCTTTTTTTCACACAAAACCAACAAAAACAGAAATAATAAAAAATCTATAAAAGTAGTTTTCTAATACATAATGAATTACTTCAATAAAGAAAAACAATAAAAACTAAAATGAAGTGTTTTCTACAAAGAAGTTTTTCTAAAAACCAATGGATTAGTGAGATCGGTACTATCCTTACAAAAGAAAAGAAAATCAACCGACAAAAGTAATGGATTAGTGAGATCAGTATTATCCTTACAAAAGAAAAGGAAATGAAAACTAAAATAAAACAAAAAATGAATAAAAAATAAATGAAGTTTTCTATGTAAGAATGTAAAAACAAATAATAAAACTAAAATGAAGTGTTTTCTAAAAATTAATGGATTAGTGAGATCAGTATTATCCTTACAAAACAAAAGAAAATGAAAACAAATAATAAATAAATGAAGTTTTCTATGTATGAATGTAAAAAGAAATCATAAAACTAAAATGAAGTGTTTCCTAAAAATAATGGATTAGTGAGATCAGTATTATCCTTGCATTTATACTTACACACAAAAAAGAATGTAAAAACAAATAATAAAACTAAAATGAAGTGTTTTCTAAAAAGTAATGGATTAGTGAGATCAGTATTATCCTTACAAAAGAAAAGAATGAAAACTAAAACAAAAAATGAATAAAAAATAAAAAATAAATGAAGTTTTCTATGTAAGAATGAATTCGTGGCATTGGTATTACCCTTTCAGAAGAAAAGAAAATAAAAATCAAAATCAAAATCAAAATAATTAAGTTTTCTAAGAAAGAATGAAACCCTTTAAGAAGAAAGAATATGAAAAACCTTTTGAAACTTGCACACAACTTCACTGAAATTGCACCTTTTCAAATATGCAAAGAATAAGCATATAATAGTGCAACTTTCACATTCTACTATAATTTACACACATATTATTTAGTAATTTCATTTACATTTACACACAAAAATAAATCTAAAACAAACAATAACAAAATTTGCACAAAATATACACACAAATTGCACCTTTTTCAAGTATGCAAGAATTAGGATACAATAGTGAAACTTTCGCAAAATAGTTTTCTAAGGAGGAATGAACTGGTGGCATTGTTATTAACTTAAAAAGAATAAAAAAACCTAACCAAAAATGAATTAGTGACATTGGTATTGCCCTTTAAAAAAACTTGCACACCATTTTGCACTAAGATTGCATATTATGCAGTTTGCAAAGAATAGTTAGTTGTTTTTGTACGGTAGCACATTATCATATAATTGTATATTTTTTAATATATTGCATAGTACTTATGTGTATACATTCACACTCATCTATCATCGCAAAAATATGCACAAAATAAAAAGAAAAACCAACTAACAAAGAAAAAGGAAAGCAAAAGCACATAAAAACAGAAATAACATAAAACAAACAAAGGAAGAGATGAGGGCTGGATCGCACAATTAATGGGCTTCGGCCCAATAGCAAATCTCTGACCCAAATGTTGGTTTAGATCACCTAAAAAAAGGTTCAGTCAAAAAGGACAAGCCCGACACAACAAACAGCAGACGGCAGAAAGAAAAATGCAGTGCCAATCTTAGAGTAGAAACCGAATGGTTAGAAAATCAACTGACCCAAATTTAAAATTCAGGCAGCTTACGAGTAGCTAATGTGAATAAATATCGGTTGAATGAAAAAAAAATTAAAACCACCTTTCACATGTTTCAAACAAAGTAGTCAAACGAACAACTTCACAGTTTTCATGGGCAGCTTGATTACATCTTCCAGAAAAAAGGAAAAAAAATGGCATGTTAATTTTTTCAGTTATAAATAGGTACAATTAAACGAAACATCCTTCCATGAACATCGACGGTGCTGCAAGTGGAGGAAAGTCATTATGCTGTGTCACTCTCACTTTTTAAATACCATTTAAGTAGATCAGTACAATTTTAAATACCATTATGCTGTGTCACTCTCACTTTTTTTTTCTTGATGTGCCCAGATTTCAAAGCGGCGGCTTACCGATGGCGGGCGAAGCAATGAGAGTGTATCATTGGGCCGGACATTTCAGCATGCGGCTAAACTATCTTCCGATAACAACCGGAAAACATTTAATCAAGACATGAAATTAATATAAGTACCAAAGTGATGAAAAAATCTTGGTTGGAAGGTCTATCAATGTCTGACTCAACTGAGTGAGTTCCTAAAGGAAAACAGATGATATATCAAACCATTTAGAACTAAGTTACGGGATCAACCAAGGTAAATTGATCATCTTCAACACTACCATAGGGTGAGAGAGAGAGACATAAATAAGTTAGCGAAGAATCCTAATCTTTGCAGCATGCTGGTCACTGCCATTGTCTGGGCATGGAGTACGGCCGCGTTTCTTGGATGTTTGATGGCATCGCAGACGCAGAGCATGTAACCAGGGGTGTGCAAATTGCTTGTCATCGCGCTGCTGCGTGTCGAGGTCTCGAGGCGAGAGTAGGGTGGGGCGGTAACCCCCGTGGATGCTCCCACGGCGAGAGTCATGAGTCGGCAGCGATGGCAGCCAGATGGAGTAAATTGCACAAAACCACCACTTTGAAGGCAAGGTTTGCGAAAACCACTACAATACATTTTTTTTAGAAAACACCATGTCTTCAGTAATCCTTTTGCAAAAACTACTGATCGGCGGATTAGAGTCGTTTGAGCGCGTTTATGACAGATGGGTCCCTGTTTTTGCTTATGTGGCGTAACGGTTTGGGTTTAAAGCAAAAAAGTACCTCAACTTTTTCCCCATGCAACCCAGACCCTCCCCATGGGCTCCGCAGCCGACTAGCATGCCCGCCGCTGCTCCCTCCACGGGCCACCGCCGCCCCTCCCTCCGCACGACGCAGGACTCCGCCATTGCTCCCTCCACGGCCGCCGACGCTCCCTACGCAGGACGCGGGCCGCCGCCTCTACCTCCACGGTTGCAGCCGTCGCCTCCCTCCGCAGGACGCAAGCCGCCGCCGCCTCCCTCCGCAGGATGCAAGCCGCCGCCGCTCCCTCCCCAGGATGCAGGTCGCCGTCGTCGTCGCCCGTCACCGGATCCGGTCAAATCGGCCTCCAACGTCCCCAGACCAGCTCGCGCCCGCATCCCAACCCGCGAGCGTCGCCTCTGCTCCGCGCCGGCTCCGCGTCCCGCGCCGTCCGGCTTGCCGCTGCCGCCTCCTGCACGCCGGCTCCACCCGGGCCGAGCCCCTTGTCCGCGCCCTTCGCAGGCGTCCGCCTACCCGCGTGGCCGGTTCCCCGGCCAGCCCGGCTCCGCCTCCGCACGCCGCGCACGCCGGGTGCGCCCGTGGCCGCCTGCTCCACCGCCGGCTGCCGGCTCCCTCCCGCGTCGCCCCGGCTCTGTCCGCGCGTCCGGCTTCGCCAGCGCCCGGCCGCCAGGTCGTCGCGCCCCTCTGCTTCGCCCTGGCCGCATCCCGGCCCCGGGTGGTCGAAGCGGGGGCTAATTGCTTTTTCGTTTTTGATTTAGGGGTGTCTATGTAAAATTCTAGTGTCTAGTTTGTAATTTTAGATTAAAATCTACCTGGCACAAAAAGTCATGCCACGTAGGCAAAAAACGGGCCCCACCTGTCATAAACTCACTTAACTGAGCCCGATCCGCCGATCAGTGTCTTTTGCAAAAAGATTACCGAAGACATGGTGTTTTCTGAAAAAAAAATGTATTTTAGTGGTTTTTGCAAACCTTGCCTTCAAAGTGGTGGTTTTGTGCAATTTACTCCAGCTTTTGTGTTCACATGCCAAGAAGCAGGCACCACCATCCACGCGGCCCTTGTTTTTTTTTTTTTTTGAGACATCCACGCGGCCCTTGTGTTCACTATCATCGTCCCTGGAGGTGTCGTACTTGTACAGGTAGTTTCGCACGACGCAGCAGAAAATGCTGTCGTTGTCGACCCAGGCGAACCTCTGCTCGTCGTTGAAGGGATGTCTGAGCGGGCGATCGGCGCAGAAGCTATAGCGCAGCTCCCAATCGCCGGGGAGCTTCCTGTCTAGACCTCTGTGTACCATGCGCACCTGCGGCATGACCCAAAGATGGAGCTCGGCGCGGCTCTTATGGAGAGGGTGCTTGACGACGTGCGCGGCGACCCACAGACGGCCACCGCCACGTCCAAGGCCTCGTCGTAATCCGGCAGAGGGTAAGTGCAGTGCGCCTCGCTCGCCACATCTATCACCAGTATGAAATCCGGCGTCCATAAGTTCCCCTTGTGTTTCATCACCACGTATAGCTTGCCATCAACAAGGACCGGCGGCGACCCGGCCCAGCTCGCGCCGTAGGGCCGGAAGGGGCGCGGGTGCCTGCGCCACCCGCAGCTGAACCCCATGGCGAAGAGATGCAGGCCGGCGTGGTTCTTCATCACGGGCGGCGCCGGAAGCTGCAGCTTCTCGCCGGTGATGGGGTTGCAGACGAACAGGAGGAGGAGGCCGTTGCAGACGTTTACGGGACGGTATCCCTCGGCCAGGTCGGTGACGCGGCATAGCAGCGTGGGCTTCTCGGACGAGACGCTGAACACGGCGGTCTCGAGGCTCAAATAATTCAGTTGTTATTGTCACTGCTTACTTCAGACGTACATAGCAGCAACATTTGTTCTTTTCAGGAGTACCTAGGTGGATTACTTGGAGGCTTACTCTGTCCTAACACATTTGAATCTGGGTACTCATTGGTGCAGGGGAACAAGCGTTGAGCCCAGTACAGCTGATGTTTATCAAGCTGGACATGAGTCCTATGAGCTCCATTCAGATTATCATCTCTTTTGTGCTATCGAGTTGTTGGGGCCTCACTGGAGCATCTACCGGCTGGTAACACCTTGGGATCCTGGACGGATTGCATTTGTGGCTGTTATTGAAATGGACTCGACAAATGATTTTTCAAGGAGGATGGGGGGGTCATCATTGTCACTGCCGGTTTTCTGAACGGCTCCGTCGACCACAAGTACTACCCCGGCTTCGACAACGACAACTTCGGCATCTCATTCAATTCGGTCGCCACCAGCTTCAAGGTAGTCAAGGAACATCGAGTGCAGAAAGAAAGAGTCAATTACACCACCGGTGCTTCAACTTGGCGTGAAAAGTCACTTTAGTGCTAAAACTTGCGGTGTACATTGAACCGGTGCAACAAGTTGACTTAGACGTGCAAATACGATGGAAAATGTAGCTGAATATGCCCACAGGGCTGACTAGGCGTGACAGCGTGGCGTGGGTCCACTGTCAGGAACCAAAAGATCGTGACTTGTGGCGTGTTTTTTTGCAAAAACACCCTCAACAGTTTTCTGCTCACAAAAAAGCCGGTGACGTGGGTTAAAATAATTAGTTGTCTCAGCATCCTACATACATTATATGAGAAAAAAAATAACACCAGAGAAGCGTGGACTCGAACAGAGGACCAGTAGGGACAGGGCGTGCGCAACTAGCCACTCCAGCCTAAGGAATTTGTTGACTCATATGAATACATACATTTTTATAACATTTGCGTTAAAGAATGTAAATTAAGATTCTTTTTATGAAAGTTTAAACAGATGGCTTAGGGACTCGAACTAACGACCACATAAAGACCTGCAACCAATCCTTCCACTCCAATTAGAAAATTTTCATATAATTTCATAAAATATTCAATTAAGAAATATACAAATATTTTTGTAAGTTATTTAAACAAGTTCGTATATATTCAAATAATTCTCATATAAGTTAAAAAAATCACAATTTTAATAAAATAGTCATCCTTTAGAAAAAATATGTTGCTTCAAGAAGTTGTTTTAATAAAGATTCCATGTTTACTAAACACCATGTATTATAACACATGAATAGAAACAAAAATTATACTGGGGTGTTATATCGGTGAGTTATCAACATTATACATACCAATGAAATAACTTAAAAATGGTCACGTATTATTTTGAAATTTTCATGTACTTAGTTTATGAATTATAAAAATGTTTGTACAATTAAAGTATACAAATATTTCTTAAATTATAATTCATAAATATTTTTTTAATTATAGTAATATTTAATTAATTATACACATAATTTTTTAACTTAGAAGTATGTCGTCTAAAATAATGTTGTATAGTAAAAGAATATTAATAATTTAGAAAATAAATTTTTATATGATTCAACAGTGGCAATACTTAAGTTATGTAAAAAATTGAATATAGGCCACAAGTGAAAATTATACGCAAGTTGATGGTCATAAATATTTAGTAAATGTTTGCATTCAATATTTTGTATAATTTAAATATGCGCCACGACTGTACGAAAATGTGAGTATTCATTGAATGCTTTTATTTCCTAATCATAAGTTTTTATGTATAATATTTATAGCATACAAATAGTTGAACATTACTTTATTACTTACTACATGTATTTTGCAAATACCTTAAAAAAATAGCGCGTACAATGGGCCGCACTAACTGCTGTCCATGCCCAGTGAGCGTACTTGTTATAACATATTTAGGCTAGCTATCCAGTATGGCAATGGTAAATGTTGGGGCTGACATGGCTAGTACCTTCAGCGTGCACACTGCATGACTAATTTTTGTGATTATACACACTTTGTACTGACAGATGGGACCCACCTTGCTGGGGCTTTCTGGTGATAAAATAATTTCCGAGGATATTTTCGCAAATTTACATGCCACACGCCCTGCATCTTCTGTCCTGACAGCAGGCCCTATGCCATGCTGGCATGCCTACTCAGCCTTGCAGCGTATTCAATTGTGATTTACACCGTATTTGCACAAACAAGCCAAGTTGTTGCACCTGTTTAATGTACACCACAAGTTTTAGCACTAAAGTGATTTTTTGCGCCAAGTTCAAGCACCGGTGGCGTAATTGACTCAAAAAGAAACATTATGGGGGAGACTGGCATGTAGATTTAGGAATGAACACAGAAAGAATCTGGTTACAGGTTCCATACTGGTGGTTCGCTACTTGAGTCAAACAAATTGTCCACGAAATCAAACAAAGGAGATCGAGATCAAATATATTCTTCTACTTTGGGGATTTCAAGCACACGAAAAATATAGTGAGAAAATGATTTTTGTTGTTGTTGAGAATCAGTGAGAAAATGAAAAGAGGCACAGGAAAGGGGCTGCCGCTACCTCGTGTTTGGGCTGGGCTACATCTTGCCATTCAGGGCTTGGGCTGGGTTGCATCTTGTCGTGGGCTGTGGTTGCTACCCGTCAATCAATCTCACACCACTCTTCTCCCTCTGGACGAACCACTCGGCTCCGATTCCATTCCAGTTCGCCGAACCAAACCCCATCCCCCAACCCTCCTGCGCGCGAGCCGCCGGCCATGGATGAGGAGGCAGCGGAGGTGGAGGCAATGCGCGCTCCCCAGAGGCGTACATACGTTGGAGTCGGCGTACCACCGGCTGGCGGGTGCAGCAGCGATGGCGGCGAGGAGCAGGGAACCCTCGACGACCTAGACCTCATCAGCCGCCTCCCCGACGAGCTGCTCGGCACCGTCGTCTCCCTCCTCCCCACCAAGGACGGCGCCCGCACGCAGGCCCTCTCCCGCCGCTGGCGTCCCCTCTGGCGCTCCTCCAACGCGCCGCTCAACCTCGTGGCGTCTCGTGGCCTCTCCGGCGACGAATCGCGCGCCGCGCTGGTCTCCAGGATCCTCTCCGACCACCCCGGCCCGGCCTGCCGCTTCTCGCTCCACCTCGTCTTCTCCCCCGACAGCCTGGGCGAGGTCGACGGCTGGTTCCGCTCCGGGTCCCTCGCCGGCCTCCAGGACCTCGAGGTCACCAACCTTCAGAAGAGGAACCACTACCGGCTGCCGCCCCACTCGCTGACCCGCTTCGCGCCCAAACTGCGTGTGCTCAGCCTCGGCGGCTGCCGGTTCCCTGACCTGGCCACGCCGCCGAGCTTCCCGCACCTCAAGCAGCTCATCCTCTATGACGTTGGCATCTCGGAGCAATCTTTGCAAAGTATGATCTCTGGCTGCGCTGTCCTGCAAAGCGTCTCGCTGCACAACATGGCCTTTGGTCGCCTTTGCATCAGCTCGCCGACGCTTAGGAGCATCGGCTTCTATGCTCCTCGTGTGAAAGGTGTCGTCGCCTTCCAGGAGTTGGTCATTGACGACGCCCCTTGCCTTGAGAGATTGCTACCAATTTATCCAGACTCTAGTCCGGCGACCATACGAGTGATCCGGGCTCCTAAACTGGAGATACTTGGTTTCTTGTCTGAACGCATATCCACACTCCACCTTGGAACTACAGTCTTTCAGGTAGCAGCAAGTACAATCGTGCATTCACCATTCCTGTATGCATGATATTATTCTTACATCACACTTTTTGTTTTTCTCCAGAAGATGATTGCTGTTAGCTTGACAACCAAAATACACTCGATGAAGATTTTGGTTCTTGACTCTATTGGCCCTAATCTGGGTCTTGTTATTGACTTCTTGAAGTGCTTCCCCTGCTTGGAGAAGCTCTATGTCATTGTGAGTGCTCATATTTATTGCTAGAAATGTCAGACGACATTGGTTCAGAATTATGATATAGTGAACTACTTTAGTGACCTAAAACGTCTTATGTTAGTTTGAGGGAATAGTATTTAGCTGCCAATTTGT